>CM038043.1:78691262-79941262 GCA_021397845.1 Areca catechu | reverse complement strand
GAATGGTGTGTCCGAAAGGAGGAATCGAACCTTGTTGGACATGGTTCGATCCATGATGGGCTTTGCAACTCTGCCCCTATCCTTTTGGGGATATGCACTTCAGACAGCCTGTTACTTATTAAATAATGTTCCAAGTAAGTCTGTTGTCTCCACTCCGTATGAGATGTGGAATGGACGTAAACCCTCAATCTCACACCTTCGGGTCTGGGATTGTCCGGCTTACGTAAAGCATTTAGACTCAGACAAACTTGGTCCTAGGTCTGACCGGTGTTTATTCATTGGTTATCCTAAGGAAACCAAAGGGTATTTCTTCTACTTGGAGAATGAACAAAAGGTGTTCGTTGCTCTTAGTTACATGGCTAGCCAATAGGGTTAGCCATAATCCCTATAAACTCAATTAGGGTCTAATTAGATCCAATTAGAACCTAAATTGAACCAATCCGGAACCCTAATTCGAATCCGATTCGAATAGAAGCTAGGATTTGCAACACCTGCTAGAGTGTTATCCTGCAAAGATGATTTAATCACAAATTAAACTCTTGATCAATCCTCTTAAGTATGTGATCCATTGTGTTCCACATCTAACCAGCAGTGGGTTTGAATACAAGTTGACCTAATTTGATTAGAACTCTTTCTAATCGATTTAGGTCAAACCGGGCTTTCCCGACTTGATCAATTAGGACTCTTCCTAATAAGTGATCTTTAAATTTGATCAACCCACAAGACAAGATTGACGTCTAGCAACGTGTCATGTCTACCCGGAAGATATGGAAATTCTGGTGAAAAACCAAAACTACCCTTCAGTAGAGAGTTACCGTTCAATTAAATTTTTCGATCAGCCTGCACCCAAAATATAACTATGGATATGGATATATGTCAAATCCAATATTATATTTATTTCTAGATCAATCTTATATTGATGATTCAATTATCTTGATATTAGAAACCATCTCTAATATCTTTACTTTGATCAAAGATTCCCTGAATCATCATCCGATTGTTAACTAGCTGGATGCAATCTCCTCTTACCAAGAGTGATCGATTCCTTGTTGACCTACTCATTACCTTCATATCCAATTCACCATTCCCAGTATCAATCCTGTGCATGACTTAGTGTCATGATTAGGATTGAACCAAAGCATGGGTTCATGTACATAAGGTACTTATGGCAGTCTCAGGTCAAAGGATTACTTGTACCACTCTCACTATGAGAACCTTCTATTGACATGTAGCTAAGACTCCATTAGATGTTCTCAAGTTGGATCATATCCGTGAACTCATTCTCCAATGAGCACCCACATCCCAGTATTAGTGTCATACATAAGTGACTGTGAGAACAGTCACCCTTTCCAGTATACATGGGATGTGCTAGTCTTACCGGAAAACCCTGATCCCCTACTCAGGGTTCCTTTGAATAGGAATATTTTAGGTTAAGGTTTTAAGACTTTAGGTCTCACTAGTATGATCTCATCATAACCCTAAAATCATAGCCTTAATATATGGGGTTCATCATATAATATAAACACAGCGTATGATGAAAAATAATGCCTTTATTAGAATATTATCAATTACAATGGTTTGGGAGATACAACATAGATTGGCTTGTAGGGCATATCCCTTTCAATACCATGTCAGCCGGACAGATACTACGGTTTCTTGGTCCGGGACGGCGATCCCATTGAGCTCGATGAGAACAATGAGGATCCGATTACCTATATGGATGCACTTCAGAGATCTGACTCTAAGGCATGGCTTGGAGCCATGCGATCCGAAATGGAGTCCATGGAAATCAACAATGTTTGGACATTGGTTGATCCGCCTGAAGGAATAAAACCCATCGGGTGTAAATGGATCTTCAAGAGGAAAAGGGGCGCAGATGGGAAGGTAGAGACCTAAAAAGCCCGTCTGGTTGCCAAGGGGTATCGTCAGCGATATGGTATCAATTATGATGAGACTTTCTCCCTTGTGGCAATGCTCAAGTTCATTCGGATCATGCTTGCTTTGGCAGCATATTTTGATTACGAGATCTGGCAGATGGATGTCCGAACCGCTTTCCTAAATGGGGAGCTAGAAGAAGAGGTGTATATGATATAGCCTGAAGGGTTCACATCCACAGATGAATCAAAAGTATGCAAGTTGCAGAGGGCCATTTATGGACTCAAGCAAGCTTCTCGAAGTTGGAACTTACGGTTTGATAGGTGTATCAAATCGTATGGCTTCGTTAGGAACGCAGAAGAATCATGCATCTATAAATGGGTTAATGGTTCTGTGATTGTATTCCTAGTACTGTATGTTGATGACATTCTCTTAATCGAGAATGATGTCGCAGCATTACAAGAAATAAAGGTCTGGTTATCATCTCAGTTCTCCATGAAGGACTTGGGTGAAGCTTCTTACATACTAGGTATGAAAATCTATAGAGATAGATCTAAGAAGCTTTCGGGACTGTCCCAGTCTATGTACATTGACACTGTGTTGAAACGGTTCAGCATTGAAAATTCCAAGAAAGCCTATCTCCCGATAGGTTCTTGAATTACTCTTTCAAAGAAGGATTGTGCGACAACTCCTGAGGAAAGCGAGCGCATGAGTAGAGTACCTTATGCTTCTGCAGTAGGCTCTATCATGTATGCTATGACTTGTACTAGACTAGACGTGGCATACTCACTAGAAGTAGTGAGCAGATACCAGTCTGACCCAGGTGAGGCGCATTGGAAGGTGGTTAAGTCCATCCTTGAGTATTTAAGAAATACTAAAGATCAATGGCTGATTTATGGAGAACCTAACTTGAAACTTGTGGGGTACTCTGACTCTAGTTTCCAGTCGGATAGAAATTGATGCAGAACGAAAGCTCTGATACCAAAAATGATGCAGAACAAAGAACAAAGAAGCGTATACGGAAGTAAATTTAAGATTAATTCCTTTTTTTTTTTATTTCAGAAATTGGCTTTGACTCAAAATAAAGCTAAACTAAGTTGAAGGAAACTAGGTAAGGATTGAAAGCACAATTTAGATGAAACTAAATTATCAGAGTAGTTCAAAAGTAACGGATCGCTGGGGGTTGAGAAACTCCCAGACCTAGGGTTTCGCTCTGAACTTTCAACAGAACAGAAATAGAGAGGAGAGATGGTTTACTAACCAGACAGTGATCTTCTCAGGATTTTGGTGGAAGAACTCTCTCGAGCAGATTGTGGGATCCTCGGAGTCTGCTATCTTCGCAATGGATCCTCCAATACTGGTCTTGTGGTTTGGTCGGCTTCTCCTGGACTCAAGATCTGGGAAAGAAGAGGAACAAGTGATGGATTTCAGATACTCAAGAAAAGATTTACCAGGTTGAAGAACTTGAAAGCTGAAGTTGCTGAAATCAGGATTCTCCTGGAGGCTGATCTGACTTCCTCTTAGAATTGCTGTAGATCTGAAGTATCTGGACTGGAGCTGGATGCTGGTGGCCGGCCTGGACTTGGAGAGGGTGGCCGTGAGAAGTGGAATAGACTAGGGCTTGGTGGAAAGAGAAGGGTGATGGCGGCTAGGGTTTGGGAGTGGAGTGGCTAACCTAGGGTTTGGGTTTTAGAGATCTCACACCTCCTCAAGGTTCCTGGGGAACCCGGATTTACTCCCTCACGGAGCTCAACACCTGGATGCAAGTGCGGAAGAGAGAAAATACAAAGTTTGCTCACAAAAAAAAATTTGGTTTCATTCATCTGATTTCTTTAAACTTACAAGAGGGGTTTAATTTATAGGGCTTTACAAGGGAGTAGGGTTTTACATCTTTCCATGTGGGACTAAAGGAGGGGATCTACAAATCAGGATAATCCATACACATATGGTCGGCCAAGGTACCAAAAAAATTTGATTTGGGTTATAAAAGGCAGGTAGATGGCGCCTCCTTGCTTGGGTCTTCAAGAGAGGATTTCTTTCCTTCCATGGATCAACTCTTTTGGACTCCTCCTTTTCTTCCTCCCTAAGTCAAGGCCCTTCCCATCTTTGTTTTGTACATTTTTGGCAGGTAGTGGGGGTGTCTCCTAGTATCTCTCCATGAATCAAGGATTTTCCCTTCATGGTTTGGCTCTTTTGGACACCTCCTAGTCTTGCTCCACAAGTTTAGGCTTCTTCCTTTCATGGCTTTGGCACTTTAGGAAACTTTTGGGTGCCTCCTTGATTTTCTCCTCAAGACATGCTCTCTTCCCTTTTATAACTTGGGTTTTTATGGAACATTGTGGGGCACCTCCTTGATCCTCTCTTCAAGAAAAATTCTTGCCATCCTGGCTTAGGTTTATCTGGAAAGAAGTTGGCTCCTCCTTGGATTGAGGTATCTTGATGGATTTCTCCTCCAAGTGGCGCATGAAAGAAGGGACCTGCTTTCTTGTGGTGTGGGGACCAAGGCACACTGGATGGAGATGTGGCACCTCCTGGACTCTAGCATGTGGTTGGGAGTGTGGCGCCCACTTGCTTAGTCCTGGGAGAAAATGTGGCACCTTGGAGAAGACCTAGACCACTACTAGGACTTGTATTGAGTCAACATGACTCAAAAAAATTTAAATTGTAGGGAAATACAGACTCAAACTAAAATTGAGTTGACCAAGTCAACCCTTATTACAAAACCAGAAAACCCTAACTCTTCGGGCAATGTCAATCAGAGATCCAGATGGAGCCCTGAAGTCTTCTTCTGAGTCTGGTGCCCGCACCAATTCTCCCGGGGTGGGAGGAACTCGACCCTGTCGAGTATGGATCAAGCTGGCTCTAGTATCTCTCCAAGAGGTCTGGGTCCAATTCTTGTAATTCTTCTCGGGAGATCCAAGAGTTATCAGAATCTGACCTTCCTTGCCAGCAGACCAGGTATCTTTGGTATCCTCGATTACGAGTAGAGATAACCTGATCATCCAGGATCTTTTCAATCTGCTCTTTCCTCACAGGCCAGTTTGTTGGTGGACACACAGGGTTGGGTTCACTCTCAAGAGCAAGATTAGGCTCAAAAAGGCTCACTGGGAATCACAGTTGGCTCTCTATACTCTACTAGGTCTGTAATGTTGAAAGTGGAGCTAATGCCTAGTTCTGAAGGCAACTCGAGCACATAGGCATTGGACCCTACTCTCTTCACCACTCTAAATGGTCCAGCTCCTCTAGCATGTAACTTTCTAACAGTTCCAGGAGGAAACCGTTCAAGCCTTAACCTAATCATTACATAGTCTCCCTCAACAAAAGTTTTGACTCGCCTTTGAGAATCAGCCAACTTCTTATAAGTGTCATTACTTAAATTTATTTTGGCATGAATTTCTTTATGCAAGTCCTTTACATGCTATGCAAGTACATCAAGAGACTTGTGTGTGTGGACTAATAGTGAAATCAGATCAAGTGGTGTGTGAGGCTTGTATCCATGAACAATTTCAAAGGGACTCTAGCCTATAGACCTATTGATCGAAACATTATATGCAAATTTAGTCCTGGATAAAATACAAATCCCAATTCCTGGTGCTCTCAATCAAACCAAAATCAGAGCCAAAGCCTAGTAAAGGGTCAAGAAAAACTAAACTAGACTGACGACGCATTCCTAAAGAATGGACTTTATTCCAAAGGAACCCTAGGTCTAAACCTAACAAACTAAGTCTCTCTAGGTTTGACCTTGGGTCGGAGGAGGGCATGCAAAGCATGAAAACTTATTATGGATGCCTAGTAGGTGCCATAAGGTCTTCCAGAAGTAGGTGGCAAACATAATAGGTTCTAAGGAGTCTTGCAACCTAGAGATCTCAGTAAAGTGTAATCCCATAGCTCTAGAAACATGAGAAGATTCAGGGAAGGGTAGGAAATAAGAATCAGAGTTTTGAGGTGGCTTATAAGAAACAAGAAACAAACCTTGGTTATTCAGGATGACCTTAAAATGATGACATTGTTCTATAGGTGCACTCATCCAAACCTCATGATTTGCTCTAGGAGGGTCTACAAGTGCAAGTTCTAGGGTAGGCTGGGTGCTCCTAGAAGGTGGAAGGTTATCAGGAAGGTCTTTGGAATGTTTATCTAAAAAGTCCTCTAAGCTACTGTCTTTTTCTTGTTCTTGGACCTTCTCAATGGGCAATTCTTGTGAACCCCTTCCTTCTTCACACTTCTCTACCAGATTTGACTCAGGGGTGTCTTCTTTGGATTCCTCAATGAGTTCAGGGGTATTCTCATTTAAACTTTCATTTGGTGTAATTTCCTCTTCCTGAACTTCCTCAAAAGGGTCTTCTCTTAGGGTTAGCTCCTGAATTCCTTGAGTGGCAGGGGTCCCCTCAATAACCCCATTAGGTAGGAGTTGGTTAATTGAATTATCGGGAGAGATATCCTCAAATTCTTCTTCTTCATATTCATCTATCAAACTTATGTCAGGCTCATATATTTCTTCCTCAATCTCACTGAAATATTCTAATCTATTCTCCTTTGATTCCCCTTTAAGTACGGCTCTGGTCAGGTCAACTAATTTTGGGATGGCCATGCCTAACTCCTTCTCAGTGTTATCCTTCTGGTCAAGAGGTGACACAAGTGGGAATTGACAAACAAAAGTCTGGTTCACTACGGGTGTCGGATCAATCGGAACTTGACTCAAGTTGGTAGAGGTTGGCTTTAAGTCCAAAGTACTTGATTGGTTATATCTTAAAGACCACTCATAGTCTTGGGCTTCTTGGTAGGCTCGGTCTAACTTATTGGTTATTTCAAGGCATAGCTTCCTATAAATGTCTGGGTGCAACCCAACCCTAAACCTCGATGTGATCTGAGCTCCGGTCTCAATGGTATTGCATTTCATGTCGTACCACTGGAAGTCCTCGATATATTTAGACACAGGCCTATTACCTTGTCGCAATTGGTACCATTGGTCTAAAAGTCTTTTCTCATAGGATCTACCAAGGTACCTATCTCTCAACTTACTTCTCATATCTCTCCAAGTATATATTTCCTCTTTTCTTTGATAACACTCATGCACAATAGCATACCAATGCGACCTAGCATGTTTGGTGAACTTGGTTTTGGCCAACCTAATTTGTCCTAATTTCGATATGTTAGTGCACTCAAAATACCGATCCATTTGTTCTTCCCACTTAATATATGTCTCTTGTCTTCCATCAAAAGTGGGTGCATAAGGTTCGGTGTTCCTAACAGGTCCCTTTTCTGAGTCAACCAAGTATGGATATAGGATCCTAGGGTTATGCTCGGGATCACAGTATAAGGTCCTCCTAGGCTCCTGGCATGGGTGAGGTTGGGGCCTATTAAATTTTGGATCAGGGGTCCAATTTTGATGTCTACGTTTCTCAAGTCCCTGGGCTCGGTCTCTAAAATGGGCAAAACCCTCATTCATATCCTGACTCAATTTGGTCATACTTTCGGTAAGAGTTCTAATCATGGCCTCTAAATCAGGTTGGGTTTGACCAGGTTGGTAGGGTACTTCGTTCCGGGTGGACATGATGATGCAAGCAAGCACACCAAATGAGACTCGACTGAAATGACTACGAGCTAACTAGACCTAGAGCCCAAACTAGATGCCCAATCAGAGTGGCAAGCTAGCCTGTAGTAACTCGGGACTCAGCCAGGCAGGTGTAAGGGGAGTGTTAGGTCCCTAATTGCCAATCCTAGACACCAATCAGAGATTGGCCAGGTAGGTGGACCAGCACACAAGCCCTTCGGGATAGAATCCCTGAACCACCATTCTAGACACTGAGTACAAAGCACACACAGAGTAACTAGACAAACTGACTCAATATCAGCCTAGACCCGACTTGTTGGTGTCCCTAGCCCACTAGGGCAAATTAGGTCTAATTAATTTTAAGATTAAAGGCTTAGGTTCGAATGAGTGGGTGGTGGTTTTGGGCTAAGGAGAGGTATCAACTCCTCCCCTTATCTTAGATGCTCAAATGCCCTTAAGATGAATTAAGAGATGAACACTCAAAAATAATTGGATTGCAGAACACAAAAACAGAGTTGCAGTAATTTAATCCTCAGAAATCCCACAGAAACCAATAAATCACATAAAAATTATGCAAAATATTTTCAATTATACTGGTTTCAGAAAAATAAAAATTACCAAATTTGGACTTACTTGCATTGAGAAATAATTCCTGCAACAGGGCAATTACGGGCTGAGAACAGAGTACTTCCCCGTTTACAATTCCTGCTATGAAGTTATAACCCAACGGATCCCCTACACGCCCTAGGAACACCCCGTGGAATGGGAAGAGGAGGTTTGCACCTCGCTTCGTTCCTAGGACCGGACGTCCTGGGGAGTCTACTTCGAGCAGACAAAGTAAAAAGAGAGAGACTCAAACAAGCAATCAAAACAGAAACCCTAGACAGGGCTCTGATACCAAAATTGATGCAGAACGAAAGCTCTGATACCAAAAATGATGCAAAACAAAGAACAAAGAAGAGTATGCGGAAGTAAATTTAAGATTAATTCTTTTTTTTTTTTTATTATTTCAGAAATTGGCTTTGACTCAAAGTAAAGCTAAACTAAGTTCAAGGAAACTAGGTAAGGATTGAAAGCACAATTTAAATGAAACTAAATTATCAGAGTAGTTCAGAAGTAACGGATCGCTGGGGGTTGAGAAACTCCCAGACCTAGGGTTTCGCTCTGAACTTTCAACAGAACAGAAATAGAGAGGAGAGATGGTTTACTAACCAGACAGTGATCTTCTCAGGATTTTGGTGGAAGAACTCTCTCGAGCAGATTGTGGGATCCTCGGAGTCGGCTATCTTCGCAATGGATCCTCCAATACTGGTCTTGTGGTTTGGTTGGCTTCTCCTGGACTCAAGATCTGGGAAAGAAGAGGAACAAGTGATGGATTTCAGATACTCAAGAAAAGATTTACCAGGTTGAAGAACTTGAAAGCTGAAGTTGCTGAAATCAGGATTCTCCTGGAGGCTGATCTGACTTCCTCTTAGAATTGCTGTAGATCTGAAGTATCTGGACTGGAGCTGGATGCTGGTGGCCGGCCTGGACTTGGAGAGGGTGGCCGTGAGAAGTGGAATAGACTAGGGCTTGGTGGAAAGAGAAGGGTGATGGCGGCTAGGGTTTGGGAGTGGAGTGGCTAACCTAGGGTTTGGGTTTTGGAGATCTCACACCTCCTCAAGGTTCCTGGGGAAACCGAATTTACTCCCTCACGGAGCTCAACACCTGGATGCAAGTGCGGAAGAGAGAAAACACAAAGTTTGCTCACAAAAAAAAATTTGGTTTCATTCATCTGATTTCTTTAAACTTACAAGAGAGGTTTAATTTATAGGGCTTTACAAGGGAGTAGGGTTTTACATCTTTCCATGTGGGACTAAAGGAGGGGATCTACAAATCAGGATAATCCATACACATATGGTCGGCCAAGGTACCAAAAAAATTTGATTTGGGTTATAAAAGTCAGGTAGATGGTGCCTCCTTGCTTGGGTCTTCAAGAGAGGATTTCTTTCCTTCCATGGATCAACTCTTTTGGACTCCTCCTTTTCTTCCTCCCTAAGTCAAGGCCCTTCCCATCTTTGTTTTGGACATTTTTGGCAGGTAGTGGGGGTGTCTCCTAGTATCTCTCCATGAATCAAGGATTTTCCCTTCATGGTTTGGCTCTTTTGGACACCTCCTAGTCTTGCTCCACAAGTTTAGGCTTCTTCCTTTCATGGCTTTGGCACTTTAGGAAACTTTTGGGTGCCTCCTTGATTTTCTCCTCAAGACATGCTCTCTTCCCTTTTATAACTTAGGTTTTTATGGAACATTGTGGGGCACCTCCTTCATCCTCTCTTCAATAAAAATTCTTGCCATCCTGGCTTGGGTTTATCTGGAAAGAAGTTGGCTCCTCCTTGGATTGAGGTATCTTGATGGATTTCTCTCCTAAGTGGCGCATGAAAGAAGGGACCTGCTTTCTTGTGGTGTGGGGACCAAGGCACACTGGATGGAGATGTGGCGCCTCCTGGACTCTAGCGTGTGGTTGGGAGTGTGGCGCCCACTTGCTTGGTCCTGGGAGAAAATGTGGCATCTTGGAGAAGACCTAGACCACTACTAGGACTTGTATTGAGTCAACATGACTCAAAAAAATTTAAATTGTAGGGAAATACAGACTCAAACTAAAATTGAGTTGACCAAGTCAACCCTTATTACAAAACCAGAAAACCCTAACTCTTCGGGCAATGTCAATCAGAGATCCAGATGGAGCCCTGAAGTCTTCTTCTGAGTCTGGTGCCCGCACCAGAAATGATAGCAACAGTGTGTCAGGGTTTGTATTTACCCTGAATGGTGGAGCGATCTGCTGGAAAAGTTCTAAGCAGGCAACTGTTGCAGACTCGGTATAAGAAGCAGAATACATTGCAGCATCAGATGCGGTAAAGGAAGCAGTGTGGTTGCGAAAGTTCCTTGGAGAGCTAGGGGTGGCACCTTCCCTAGATGGTCCTGTTTCGGTGTACTGTGACAGCACTGGAGCCATTGCTCAAGCTAAGGAGCCTAAAGCTCATCATCGCACCAAACACATTCTGCGGCACTACCACCTCATACGAGAGATCATAGAACGAGGCGACATCAATCTTCTGAAGATCGATGGAAAAGAAAATCTGGCCAACCCCTTCACTAAAGCCCTCAGAATAAAAGAGTTCGACTATTGTAAATGGGAAATGGGTATTAGATACTCTTCTGATTGGCTTTAGTACAAGTGGGAGTTGTTGGGAATTGTGTCCCAAAGCCAATCGCATGGGTTGTAGGCGGTAGTACTTAGTATTGTACTCATTTTATAAAATAATAAAATATTATTTTTTTTGCCATCTCATCACATATTAAATTTCCCTGAAATGAACTCTTTCCTTGTGATGAAGTCCTTAGGACTACACTGACATTGATACAGAGAGGATGTATCGAGTGGTCCTTAAATCCTATTCACAACCAAAGGATATATTGTACTAGACGGCAATATATCAAGTATAGGTTGTTGTAGTTCACATCGTTTGGTTGTCCTCTTGACCAAATAAGTGTGGTGACACTGATGTGATTTACAAGTGGGATATATGATATCTCATTGAACGTGACTCCGTGCAGTCCCTTTCTGCCAAAGGGATACTCACGATTGGATATGGGTATAAGTGTCACTCTGACCTGAGGTCATCATGGTAGCTTGCAAGCAACTCCCTGTGCTTTGGTACCGGAATACCCGAATTTTTAATCCGGTGATGGAAGGTTTCTGGGTACAGGCAAGTACTTATGGAGCAGTGATGGACCAAGATGGAATTGACCTGTCCAAACAGTTTGGATTGAATGTCTCGCAGTATCTCAATTTTGCAAATCCTCGGTCAGGGTAGCCCTAGTGAAGAGTCACTAGGCTTGCAAGGTTGAGACACGTAGTCGACTGACTCAGTCAGGGTTGGCAGCCCAATCTCAGTCGTCCTGAGCATTAGAGGTCAAAGGGATGAATTATACGGTAACCATATGCCAGAGGTTCGATTGTTTGCTCCCACATCTTCGACCTATCCGGACGCCGGGACCCATTGCTAGATGGTTTCCTATGCTGGTACTAGAATGGTTCTAGTGCTACCGTTTAAGTTCGAACCTATGAGGTCACACGCCACAGAGGATAACTCTCTGATCCAGATACCGATTACGATTGGGAATCATCTCGATTTTATGGTCATAATATTTTTGACCACTCTTTTCCCCATCTTGCCCTGTCTGTGTCAACTAGAAATTGTTTCGGGCTTACCAGCACTGCGCCAGGATTTTTCTGAATCAGTTTTGAACTGATTCGGAGTTCGTTTCGGCCTCCAATTAGTTGTGAACCAATTGAACCAAGTTAAATTGGGTTGGACTAATAGGTTTAAATGGGTGTGAACCATATTTTGCTTGGACCGGTTAGTTGAACCGGTGTTCCTTTCCTTGACCGTTTACACGGTGATTTTGCTGGAAAGAAATTCCAAGCGTCAAGAAGGCCAAACGTCCGTGGAAGCCCAAACGACCGAAACTCCTCTCCCTCGTCCAAAACGCTGGCATCGCTTCTTCTCCCTCCTCCACTGGCTTTAATCCATGTTAATTTCTGGTTAATTGGGTTAATGGCAGCTGCCTCTTGGCCTTCCCTACCTCTCCATTTCCCCCTCCCTACTGTCCTATTTAAACACCAACAGTAGCCCTGTTTCAACGAGAGATTAGAAAATCCACCGTGTGGGAACCAAGAGAAAGCAACAAAAATTATGGGTGTTCTTCTTCTTTGAGAGGCTCAAGTGGACTGCTTTGGGGTTGGGCTTAGGAGTTTGTGAGGAAGAGAAACAAGGCCTTAATCCCTTGTTTTAGTTGTGCTCAAAGTTCTGCACTGCAGAAATTCCTATGACCGTGAATCTCTCTTCCAGCGGCTAGCACCGTGCGTGGAGAAGGATCCGAGAGCCCCCGGCATATCTCCCCTCTAGAGGGAGTATCCTTCTTCTCCTAGGAGCAAGCTACGTGGATCGGGATCGCCCCAACTGCTCCGAAACGATGGCCAAAGTCTGCTACTCAGTTCTGCTGTAGAAATCTGGCAGTAGACTTTGGTAATTTTTTATAATTATTTGGCTAACAATTTCTTGCATATTTCAATTGGAGATTGAAGAGCACTTGTCCAAGTTGCTGCTGCTCGAATTTGGGAGCAAACGGAGGTCTGGAAGGCAGCGTTCCGACGACATTTTGCAAGCCAAAAATAGAGTTCCAAGGAGGAAGACGACTGGAATAACTTTATTACAGCTATTCCAGTCTATTCTAGGTTTATTCCAGAGTTATTCTAGGTAGAATAAAGGTATGGAAAATTATTTTTTTAATCATGCATGGATAGACTTAATTGTTTAATATTATGCAAATATTTTATATCTTCATACATGCCTAAATGCAACTAGATTTAGATTAATTCCTAGCGGAGCAGATTTTCGCTGCACGAATTTTAAAAAATGTTTTAAAATCCATTCTGCTCCCGCAGATATTTGCATGCCTAGTGTAGGATCTTGTCAAACCACCTACTTAGTTTCCTTTCACTATCCTGGGCCCACAACAACCACATTTGCATCGAACCTAATCCTAATTAAAATTTATTAGAAATCTAAAGCAATTTAGAGACACCAACAAGTCGGGTTCCAAGTATTGTGTGAAAGCTAGTGTACCCAATCCTTTGATTATCACTTGAATCTGGTGTCTAAGGTTAGAGGTCCAGAGGCAAACACCCTAAGTAGTTTCATGGTTTTTAATTAGGACCCTGCTAAAGTAGGGTGAGCCTTCCAAAACCCCATCTCTTACTTGGCTAGTGGATAGGGTAATTGCTGACTTTGCTATATTTTAAGCTGACCCATTCTACTTGAGCTCTAGGTCGAGGAAACTCTAGCTCGAGTTCTATGTAATTGCATTGCATGGCAACTAGGTCAGGAACACCATACCACTAGTCCAAATCCAACCCAATCTGACCATGGAAACTAACCTTGAAATTTTATTGAGGACCTTCACTGTACCTAAATGAAGCATAGGTTTGACCGACTAGATAAGCGATTCGAAAATCTAGAGAAAACCAGTAAACCCATAACCCATAGAGCTGGACCCATATCCTATGAACCTAAGAGACCCACAATCCATCAACCCGAACCCATTAGGATCAATACACCTTGTCAGAACCTCGGATACTAGTCAATTTCTCTTAGTCGACCCATCTCTACTACCCCATTGGCTCACCAAGATGCTTTTGAAGAAGAAGTGTATGAAGTGACATAAGCTTAGTCGATGAATATGAAGATGAGGAGATACAGGAGGTAAATCCAAAGTTAGTTGATCCTAACCATACCCACAATAAAGCCAATCCAGAATTAGCTAACCTGGTAGGCACCCAAACTAAAGCCAACCCAGAGTTAGTTGACCCTAACCCTATCCAGACTGAAACTATACTGGTAGACCCTTTAAAAAAAAAGACCCATGAAGAACCTAACCCTACTACTAAGACCTTACCTGGGGAAAATCCTAGAAAAGAGTCAAGCTATAGAAATTCTTGACTTGTCCTTTCTTCAAGCTGACCATTTATTCCATGTAGGTTTGAATCTATGTCCAATCCTTAAGGTCAACCCCATTAGTCTAGGACTAATCCATGAGCCTTTTTCTTATTTATTACCTTACCAAGTCACCCCCGAATCCACTTCTTACTTCCTATCTTTTCCTGAAGCTTTCCATGTTTCTAGGACCATTAGATTACATTTTGTAGAGGTTAGCATATTGCATAAGCCCATTGAGTATGTTAGGTTTACAACCTACTTTTGGCAGACTCTGTGGTATTTAGTAAGAGTCCATGCACCATTCTTATCTGCATGTCACCCACCAACCAAGGGCCAAGCACAGAATTGAAATTAAGGACTTAAAAAGATAAAAAATAAATAAGTAAATAAATAATTTTTTTTCACTAGTAATGCATAGTGAGTCTATTAGACATTTGTAGAGTCATATGTACAACACATTAAAGAATTGCATAAGAATCATATGGCTGATCCAAGAAAAAGACTCAAAGAATTCAATGAAGGAGACTTTGTCATGGTTAGGCTACTACCTAAACAGTTCCCACCTGGAACCATGAAAAGTTACACGCCCATAGTAGTGGACCATATAAAGTAATTAGAAAAATTGGAACTAATGCCAACGTGCTTGAGTTTCTACCGAAACTAGGTATTAGTTCTACTTTCAATGTTTCAGACCTTATAGAGTATAAGGAGCCAACATTGATTCCTAGTGAGCCTTTTAAGCCTGATCCAATCTTTAAGAGTGAGGCAACCCATGTGTGTCCACCTGCTATAATACCAGCTTGGAGAGATAGGATCGAGCGGATCTTGGAAGACAATATTATTACTACTCAGGGCAAAGACTATCAACGATGTCTGGTTCGTTAGCAAGGATGATGGAGGGGGCACCAAGATCCGACACAGATTATTGTGCCCTATCTGGTTTACTGATTAGTGTTGCCCAGTAAGCAACCCAAGAGGGGGGGTGAATTGGATCTCTAAAAAATTTAAATGCAAGTATGTGAACCAATTCAATAATTAAACTAAGTACTATGAATGCAAGTGTGAAGTGCTTTTAATGAGTATGCAGTAGAAATATAGAAACGATAAAAGAGGAGCAAATTAAAGAGACAAGCAATCACAAACACAAAGCAAATATAGTAATTTGGTGCTTTCCAATACACCTACATCCACTCCCCAAGGCCCACTTAGGAATTCACTAATCAAAGCCGACTTGTTTTCACAAGGCTTACAAGTCAAAACCTCACTTGATTTTCCGGGCTAACCAAGAACCTAAATGGTTTTAAGGCTCACCAACAACTTCTCTTGGTTTTGTGGGCTAACCAAGAACCTAATTGGTTTTCATGGCTAACCAACAACCTCCTTGGTTTTCCAATAGAATAACCAAAAACCTTTACAACAATAAAAAGTTTGAGTTAAAGAAACAATGAAAGCTTTCTAATAAAAGCTGATATCTCTTTGAAGCTTTGTTGTAGTGCTACCTTCAATTTGATGAAGCCTCTTTTAATGCTCAAGAAGGTTGAACTTGAATGCTCTTGAAGACTCTTGAATGCTTGGAGACTTCTTCTTGCTTGAAGGTGGTTGAACTCAATGTATAGGAGTGAATGCACTTCTTTTCTTTTTCTCTTGTTGATCCTCTTGTATTTAGATTTGATTTCAATCACTTAAATACCTTTCCAAGGCCTCAAACTCCGTTTATGGCTGTTAGACACAAAAAACTAGCCGTTGGGAGCCAAGAGGAGTGAGTTCTGCATTTGAAAAATAAGCCATTACTGTTTCCAGAACTCCAAGTGTCGACACTTCAAGTTGAGTCAACACCTAGGGTCGACATTTGCACTCCATGAGTCGACACCCAGTTCAAATATCTTCAATGAAGTTCTCTGAAATTCTTAGGTGAGTCGATACTTCCATTGGTGAGTCGACACTGTGAGTCGACACTTGACATCCATGTATCGACACTTCAGGCAGGTCTTCAACTTCAACAAGTTTTGTAACAAAAAGTCTCAGGCAATGAGCCGATCCTTGAATCGACACCTTGAGTTGACACTTGACTGGCATGAGTCGATACTTCAATCATGCCATCTAAAACTCTTTCTGCGTACCGGCTTGAGTTGACACTGCCACTGTCAAGAGTCGACACTTGGGTTGTGAGTCGATACTTTCAGTTGACACTTGATTGAGATTTCTTCAAAAATAACTAAACTTCTGCTAAAACAAATTTTTGTTGAACTCTTGTGTCCTTTCAAGCATTCTTCAACTACTTAAAGAGAAGAGTTGATACTTGACTGAGATTTCTTCAAAAACAACTAAACTTCTGCTAAAATAATTTTTTGTTGAACTCTTGTGTCCTTTCAAGCATTCTTCAACTACTAAAATTCTCTTTAAGTAGATCTTTCATCCATATTTGGGACTTTTTTAATCAAACAATTTTTGTTAAGTTGATGAGCACCTTTTTCTATAAAAAAATACTTCAAAGAAATAGTTAGTACTCAACTTATACTTAAGTATTTTGCTTATCATCAAAATCAATAACAGAGTCAATAATCTCCCCCTTTTTGATGATGACAAAATCTTTAAGTATATATTGCATAATAAGCTTTCAAAGGAACTTTTCAAAGTGCATAGAGCTTATTGCAATAGGTATTGAAATACTTAAGGAGATGTATCAGAGCCAAGAGGCTAAGAGTATCAAAGATTAAAATATATAAGAGATAAAATCATGTATCATGATACTCCAAAAAAAATGTAACAAATTCAGCAATAAACACTATGAAGAGTATAAATACTCCCCCTGAAGAGATGATCTATAAAAGAATGATTTTTGAATATCTTTTAAACATCTAAAGGTAAGAATTGGGCATGAAATTCTTAGCAAAAATAGATTTTTCAATACAAAGGAGGTATTACTCCTCGTCACTCAATGAGCAGAAAATTTTCAGATTTAAGATTTCTTTCCATCATACACATTTATACTTATTTCTACCCCTTTTGTTATCATTAAAAAAGAAGGAAGATGGCAATAAACTCGACCTTAAATGTAATGCATTCACTCATTCATGAAGGAGAACAATGAAATTCTGAAAATAAGTAATACATTTCATTCATTCAAAGTCATAACATGAAGTAAAACATAATATTTCATTCATTTGATACAAGATTGGTACAAAAGAGTGAACATCAAAAGAAACATGTTGCAAGTACAAGAATGTAAACTATTTGAATATAAAAACTATCCTAAGCATCATCCTTATCCTCTGAGGATCCAATCTCGATCAGTCTAGTATCAGTAAAAGCACGAGATCGAGGCCACATAGATCGAAGATCATGAAGACGAGTCCTGGTCAGTCTAGATGGAGCATGACAACCTCATCTTCTACATCTAACATAAGTTCTCCCTCTAGCTGGAGCAGAAGAGGTAAAAGCTATGTCAGTAGCAGGAATAGAACTGATCAGAGTGACAACTGTCGGATATGGTGTATGATCAAACAAAGGACTGGAATCAAGATGATGGAAACCAGGAGTATAGAATCCTAGCTCCCGGATAAGGAAAGATGTATGTAATGATGGAGTACCAACAATGGTGTATCAAAAATAGGTGTATCAATAATAGGTGTATCAACAATAGGTGTATTAACTATATGTGTATCAACAATAGGTGTGAGTATAGGAATGGCAGAATGATCAACAGGTAAAAAAGGAGTTGTGGGTAGAATAGGAGTTTGGAAGGATGAACTCAAAGAATCATGAATGGGACTCTTAGGAGGGTCAGTTGCTATCTCTGGCACTGGCTCTGTCATCACATCTGGAAAGTCGAACTCATCAGAGTCAATCACCTCATCATCATCCATGACTGGTCCCAGAGCAGGTGGAACTGGAGCAGAATCAAATGGAGCTGAAGTATCGGGAACACTCCTAGAAGAGGGTCTACTCAGAGTGGACAATATAGCAGAGATACCATCTCTTAATCCTCAATGGCTCTCTCTGGTCTCCATGATGAAAATGTCAAGTCACTAACAAACAGTCATAATCTCTATCTCAATACGAGCTACTCTATCCTCAAGACTCTCAGAAGCTCCTGGAATATCTGATCATGCTGGCTCAGGCTGAGGAGCAGGCTCTAGCTATGCTATAGGCTCGGGCTGAAGCTCGAGCAAATGTATCTCTGAAGGTCCTGCCTCATCCGAAAATATGCGCTCCTCCTCCGCAGTATCCTCACTTTATCAATGGCCTGACCTGATACTCGTCATCTCCACTAATGTCAGACCAACTGATATCCCATTCGGTGAAGTGATCTGATATCATAGACATCAGTGTGCAGTAACACCCGGTAGGGCCTATCATCTAATACTACACCATATGCTCTAAAAAGCAAAGTCAAGCCCATCCCGTAGGGCAAACACAGTCTCTAACTTGTAGACGCCTCCATCATCTAATGTACCATAAGTACCGGAAGGCAAACAGGTGAATGCTGAACCAAAGAGACCATCACCAGTAGCTCTCTCTCTATGATGAAGTCGAAATGGCCAGTCTTCGGTAGAAGGATCCGGGCTACGATATGATGCAGTAACCTCATCTCAGCAGAAAGTCTGGATGCAATGATAGTGGCTCTCTAAAGCAGGTCATCTGACTCGAAGATACATCGAAGACCATTGAACATATCCACCAAGCTGTCAACAACAAATCCTCTCATGGGTATGTCCCATACTCTGCTCAAAATCTCAGCTATCACTGAGACATCTCTGCCACGGACCTGTGCGACCCATCCATCACTGCCTTAGACTAAAGATCTATAAAACTTTTGTATCAAGCCGAGGTAGAATCTCTCAGTCAAAGAATAGAAGATAACCAAACCAACATCCCTAAGCCACTGGCCTATCCGAAAGTGCGGCTAGTCGATGAATGCGAAGTCTACACAGCATCCTCCAATGACGTTCTTCGTACCCATCCGACTGGATGCAGGAAAAAGAGGTCGAGCAGGGGCATCCAGTGCACTGGCTTCATGTCTGGCCTTTGTTCTTCTTTCATCTTCTTGGTTGGATGGCTGAGGACGATGAACAACTTGTTTCCCAGGCCCCATTCCACTGATTCAAAGATTGAAGCAACAGATGAGAGATCTAGGGTTTTCATGGTCCAAAACCTAAATGGGAGATGGAATATGGCAAAAACCGAACCAAAAACCATCCAAATCATAAATTTGAGAGGGTTGGAGATGAGATTTGGAGGGAAGAAGTAGATAGAACACTGTTAGGGCATGTGTTGGCTCAAATTGGGAGAGAATAGAGTAAGAAAACACTTCATTTCCTATTTATACCTTGGTCTATCACCATTTAAGTGTCGACTCATGACACAGGGCCAAGTGTTGACACTTCAAGGTGTCGACACTTACAAGTGTCGATACTTTGACTTAAAATCGAAAAAAAAGAAAATAAAGTATGATCAAAATTATTAGAAATATAATGAAATTCAAGAAAATTGAGTGTAATTGATATCGAAATTGATCTTTCATGGGTCAAAGAATAGAAATTCTCAATCAAAAGGATTGATGACCCCAAGTTCTCTTCTAATCATATTGAACCGATCTTCTTGGAGAGGCTTAGTCAAAATATCAGCTATTTACAATTCAGTACAATAAATTCAAGCACAACATCATTGTTTTCAACATGATCTCTAATGAAATGATGCCTAATTTTAATATGCTTGATTCTAGAATGCTGAACAGGATTTTTAGTTAAACATATTGCACTAGTATTATCATATTTTATGGGTCTCTTAGTTAATTTGATTCCAAAATCTTTAAGTTGTCGCTTAACCTACAAGAATTGAGGGCAACTTCCTGCTGTAATATACTCAGCCTCAGCTGTGGATAGTGCAACTGAAGTTTATTTCTTGCTAAACCAGGAGTTTAAGTTAACTCCAAGAAATTAGCAAGTTCTACTAGTACTTTTTCTATCAAGTTTATACCTAGCAAAATCAGCATCAGAATATCCAATTAAATCAGTAGATGGGTCTCTAGAATATCACAAACCAATATCAATTATACTAGATAAGTATCTAATAATGCACTTAATAACCGATAGATGAGATTCCTTAGGATCAGACTGATATCTAGCACACATGCATACACTGAACATTATATATGGTCTATTAGCAATCAAATATAATAAAGAGTCAATCATACCTCTATATAATTTTTGATCTATAGATTTACCATGCTCATCTTTATCAAGTTTACAAGAGGAGCTCATAGGTGTACCTATTGACTTAGCAGTCTTCATCCCAAACTTCTTTAAGATTTCTCTTGTATACTTAGCTTGGTTGATGAAGATTCCATCTTTAGTTTGCTTTATTTAGAGTCCGAGAAATAAATTGAGTTCTCCTATCATGCTCATCTCGAACTCTCCCTGTATAAGCTTAGCAAACTCTTGACAAAGGAACTCATTAGTAGCACCGAAAATAATATCGTCAACATAGATTTGCACTGCTAATAAATCATCATTTTTCTTCTTTAGAAATAAGGTTGTATTAATATGATCTCTAGAAAATTTATTTTCAATCAAAAACTTATTGAGTCTTTCATACTATGCTTAGGGTGCTTGTTTTAAACCATAAAGTTCTTTATGCAATTTGTAAACATAATCAGGATATGCATGATTTTCAAAACTAGGTGGTTGTTTTACAAAACTTCTTCTACTATATAACCATTCAAAAAAGTACTTTTAACATCCATTTGAAAAAGTTTGAAATTCATAAATTAAGCGCATACTAATAATAGTCTAATTGCCTCAAGTCTAGCAACAGGAGCTAAGGATTCATCAAAATCAATACTTTCCTCCAAATTGTAGCCTTTGGCAACTAGCCTAGCTTTATTTCTAGTTACAATTCTATTTTCATCTAATTTATTCCTAAACAACAATTTTGTGCTAATAATAGAAACATTTGATGGCCTTTCTATAATGTCCAAACATTGTTTCTATCAAATTAAATTAGTTCATCTTACATAACATTTATCCAGTTAGGGTCTTTTTCAGCATTTTCAAAATATTTAGGCTCTACTTGAAAAAGAAAAGCAATATAATCATATTCATTTCTAATTGAGGATTGAGTTCATACCCCTTTGGATGGATCTCCTAGGATTAATTCCTTAGGATGTCCATGAGCATACCTCCACTAATTGGGTAGATCTTGATACTTTGGTGTGGATTGTATGGCTTCACCTTTTTCATTTTTGTCTTGATCTTCTTCACTTTGTTGAGAGGGTTGATCATCCAATTTCAGCTTTTGTTATTTATCAGCATCTGCACATGCATCAGAAGTGTCCTCTTTTCTGGAAGATTTGTTAGTAGACTCTTCAAAAATTACATGTACAGACTCCTCTACAACTAGGGTTCTTTTGTTAAAAATTCTGTATGCCCTGCTTGATGTAGAATATCCTAGAAGATACCTTCATCAGACTTGGCATCAAATTTTTCAAGTTGTCTTTACCATTATTCAAAATGAAACATTGACAACCAAAAACTCAAAAATATTTTAAAGTTAGTTTTCTTTGATTCCAAAGTTCATAAAAAGTTTTCTTTAAATAGGGTTGATAAAAACTTGATTTTAAATATAACAAGCAGTATTAATTGCTTCAACCCAAAAATATCTTGGTAAATCATTTTTGCAAAGCATAGGCGGGCCATTTCTTCTAAAGTACGATTTTTCCTTTCTACTAGCATATTCTGCTGAGGTGTCCTAGGTGCGAAAAAATTATGTTCAATGTCTTTCTCATTACAAAAACTTTCAAAATCTTGATTTTTAAATTTAGAACCATGATCACTACATATGCAAATAACTGAAGTACCTTTTTCACTAAAAACTTTTCGGTAAAACTTCATAAATACTGAAAATTATTCATCGTTATGAGTAAGAAAGAAAATCCAAGTAAATCTTGAAAAATCATCCACTATAACCAATCCATATCTCTTATTTCTTAGACTAGATGTTCTAGTTGGTCTAAAGAGATCCATATGGAGTAGTTCTAATAGCCTACTAGTAGTAACAAAACCTTTAGGTTTGAAAGATATTCTAACTTGTTTTCCAAATTGGCAAGCTTGGCAAACTCTATCTTTTTTAAAACTAAGTTTCGACAAATCTCTTACTAAATTTTTTTTGCAAAGTTTTGAAAGCAAGTACATACTAGCATGTCCTACTCTTCTATGCCAAAGCCAACTAGTCTCATCTTTAATAGAATTTATTGCAACTAGGCATTCTCCATTAGGCAAAGATAGATCATCTAAATCTATCAAATAAATATTACCATGCCTCTTTTTCAATAAATTTTACTCCATTTTTATCAGGACTACCAATCATATAATAAGATGATTTAAAATTAACTTGAAAACCTTTATCGCAAAATTGACTAATACTTAAAAGATTATGCTTTAAACTTTCAACTAAGAGTACATTATTAATACATGTAGAAGGGGTGATGTGAACCTTACCAATACCAATAATTTTAGTTTTACCATTATCATCGAAGGTCACACTCCCTCCATTTATTGCTTCAAGAGAGGTGAATTGCTTCACATCTCCTGACATGTGCCTTGAGTAACCACTATCAAGATACCATAGCCTTTTGTTTTTCTTAGTTGCAAGACACACCTGTAAAAGAAATCAAGTTTTATTTTTAGGTACCCAAGCCAACTTGGGTCCTTTAGGGTTAGTACTTAAATTGGTTCTTTTTAGAATCTAAACTTTTCCAAAGTTTTTGATTTTTTTCATATTACATTGAAAAGCTTGTGCCCTTGTTTTTTGCATGAAAAATATGTAATACTAGATGATGCAGGTACAAAAAGATTTTTCAAATACTTATGCTATTTTTGATGTTTGTATCCTATTCCTGCTTTGTTAAAAATAGCTCTTTGGTTGTTTGAAAGAAGATTTAGTTTTTCTTAGCAATAAGTAAACTTTTCAACAAAAAGTTTTATTTTGTCAAGCTCATTTTTGTAATTTTTGTTTTCTACTTCTAAATCATTATTTTTCTTTAAAAAGTCACCATTTGAAATGATAGTCTTAAGTCTTTTCAAAACATCATTTTCCATTGTCAAAGCCTTATATTTCTTTTCTAAAACATCAAGTTTAGTTTTTAATTCACTAACTTTGTTTAAAAGAGAATTATTTTCATGAGAAAAACTATTTGCATACTTTTTTAATTTTCTATTTTTAGATAAAATCAATTTATAATCATGCATTAATTCATTAAAAACATTTTTCAATTCATCAAAGATAAAATCTACTTCAGTATCAAAAATTACCTCTTCTTGTTCTTGATGTACCATGAGACAGATTTACAATTTCAGCTTGTTCTTCTTCTGAGCTGGAGTCCTCACTATCACTCCAGGTTGCCATCATAGCTTTCTTCCTAAGCCTCTTCCTTGATTTCTTTAGGAGAGGGCAATCAAATTTGTAGTGTCCAGGCTTCTTGCACTCGAAGCATGTAGGTATCTTGTTACCCAGTAAGCAACCCAAGAGGGGGGGTGAATTGGGTCTCTAAAAAGTTTAACAAACTTAATATTACTTGATACTAACTAATGCAATCCAATTCAACAAGTATATTGGCAAAATACTATCAACTCAATTGTAATACTCTAAAATAAAAGTGCAACAGAAATAAAGAGCAATAAGTAAAGAGCAAGAAGAGAGAGATCAAGCAATCACAAAAACCAAGAGCTATAGTGGTTCGGTGCTATCCAATGCACCTACATCCACTTCCTAAGATCTCCTTAGGAATTCACTATAATCACAACTGATTATAGCCGATTAGTTTTCCAGGCTCACTAATCAAAACCTGACTTGTTTTCACAAGGCTCACAAGTCAAAACCTCACTTGGTTTTACGGGCTAACCAAGAACCTAATTAGTTTTCACAAGGCTAACCAACAACCTCCCTTGGTTTTCCAGGCTAACCAAGAACCTTAGTGAATTTACGGGCTAACAACCAACCTAATTATTTTTCCAAGGCTTACCAATAATCTCACTTGGTTTTACAATAGGCTAACCGAGAACCCTTACAACGAATATGGTTTAAAAGTAAAGAACTGATGTAAGCTTTCTAAAACAAAGCAGATATCTCTTTGTAGCTCGATGTAGAGTTGCTTTGAACTTGTTGAAGCCTTTTGAATGCCCAAGAATGGATGATCTTCAATGCCTCTTGAAGGTTTTTGAATGCTTGGAGGCTTCCTTTAGCTTGAGAGTGGTTGGAACTTCAATGAATAGGAGTTAAAGCTCACTTCTCTTCTCTTTTCTCAAAACTCTTTAGTAGTCTTCAATATGTTATGTTTTGATTTGATTTGGAGCATATATATACCTTTCCAAGGCATCAAAACTGATTTCTAGCCGTTAGACTTGAAAAAGTAGCCATTGGGGGTAATTTGGGCGAGTTCTGTGTTTGAAAAAACTAGTCGTTACTGTTGCCAGAACTTCATATATCAACACTTTCTCAGTTGAGTTGATATATAAGGTCGACACTTGAACTTCTTGAGTCGACACCTAGTCCAAATTGCTCCATTTAGAATCTCTGAAAATCTCAGATGTGTCGACACTTCTTCAGTTGAGTCGACACCTTGAGTCAATACCTTGCTTCCATATATCGACACTTCAGCTGTTCCTTCAACTTCTGCAAGTTCTATGGCTTGAAAGTCTCAGGCAATGTGTTGATCCATGTGTCGACACTTTGAGTCGACATTTCAGGTCCATATGTTGACACTTGATCTATGCTATTTAAAACATTGCTGCGTACCGGCCTAAGTCGACACTTCATCTCCATGTGTCGACACTTCATGTCATGTGTCGATATTTTGAGTCAACACTTCTTTGAATACTTCACAGAAAGTGCTGAGTTTGAGCTGGAACATATTTTCATTTGTCTTAGCCATCCAATCAACCAACTCTTGAGTATCCAAGTCTTCTTTAAGCAATCTTTTCATTCAAACTTGGCTTCTTCAGAATAATTGGGCTTCTTCAAGTTTTGTAGGCACCTTTTCAATAGAAACACACTCAATGCAAATCATTAGTCCTTAACATATACTTAACTGTTTTCCTTATCATCAAAATCAATTAATGGAGTCAACAATCTCCCTCTTTTTGATGATAACAAAATCCTTAAGTATAAATTACTTTAAAACAAATCTTTTAAATGAAATCATCAAGGTGCATAAAACTGAAAGCATTTAGTATATCAGCATTACTTGCATTAATGATATGATAATATAATACAAGTAATAGTGCTAGAGCTTGTTATAAAGATAGAGAGAATTAGAGTTTTGGGATTCATTTAAATGCATAGAAAACATGTATCATGATAATCTACAAGAAAATCTCAGCAAACAACAAAGATCCCCCTGAATCAATGATTCATAACATAATTTGTAAGAATCTTTTCAAACATTTAAAGAGGGGTTTTAAGATGAAATTCATTTTGAAATGATTTCCAAATGAAAATAATGTAAAGCTCCCCCTTTCTTAAGAAATTTTGTAAATGATTTTTAATTCAGGTTTTCAAAAAAAAATTGTTTACCCCTTGCACATCACAAATATAAATCACCAAAACTACTCACCCATTTTATGAAGTATACTCATTTATACTTAAATCTCATTACTAAACTACTCCCCCTTTTTGTTATCATTAAAAAGGTAGGAAAACAAATAGATTGAGTAGTCAAGATGTAGCATTGAGTTAATCTACTCATCTTTTATATATTACATTGAATTTAAAATTCATTCATTCATTCAATAGTGAAGACATTGAAGAGCAATTCAAAATATATCATTCATTTGCATCAAAGACATAAAGATGAGGAACAATAAAGTTTTTCATATAAACTTAGAACTTGTACAACGGATACATAACAAGGATAAAAGTACATAGAAGCATAAAAACAAACTATCTAAAAATACATAAAAGTCCTAATCCTCATCCATGGACTCATCAAAAGATGAATCGATCTCAATCGGTCCTGTATCGGTGAAGAATCGAGTCACGGCCATCTCGATCAAAGATCTCTAAGTCTGGTTTTGGTTGGCTATGGAGGGGTACGATGACCACGTCCTCTGCGATGAACATATGTCTGACCTCTGGCTGGAGCAGTAGAGGTAGAAACAATATCCTCCATAGGAACAAAAGTAATCGGGTCTACAATCTCAGCAACTGCTGGAAGAGGTGTGTGATCAAATGAAGGACCTGAGTCAAGATACTGAAAGTCGAGTGCATAAAATCCAAGCTCTCGGATAAGCGATGATGTATGAAGAGTAGGAGTATCAGTAATCTGAGTATCAAGGATAGCGGTAACAGTTGATGATACATCAGGCATATCAAAAACAGAAGTATCAGCTGTAGAATGAAATGGTAGGTCTATGATGGATGTATCAACAACGGGGTCTCAATGATAGGTGTATGTATAACAGAAGTATCAATGTCAGGGGAATTAATAATAGGAATAAAAGTATTGATAATTGGAGAGAGAATAGGAATAGGAACAAGAGTGCGATCATCTGATCTAGAAGGAGAAGATGGAACAGGAGTTTGGGTAGGTGAACAAGATGGGTCAAGAACAGGACTCGTAGGCAAGTCAGCCATCACCTCCGCTACTGGCTCTGAAGTAAGATAAGCAAAGTCAAATCTATCTAAGTCAGTCTCCTCGTACTATCATCATCTCCAATATCTCCAATAACTGTATCACCATTAGTAACACCATCTCTAACAGTAGTATCTACACCAGCATTAATATCATCAATGTCATCAGCTGGTGCAGAAGCAGGTACATGAGCAGATGTAGGAGCAGTATAGGCTACCGGAGTACTCGCTAAAGATCTGGACAATGTAGAAAGAATAGCTGAGATGTCATGACTAAATCCAATATGTCTATCTCTCGTCTCGACTATGAATATGTCAAGATGTTGCCTCATAATAAAAACATCAATCTTGATGCATCTGACTCTATCCTCTAAACTATCTGATGTACCTGGAGTCTCCGTCTGTGCTAGCTAAGGCTGTGCAGAAGTGGAAGGATCAGACTGAGGAGCAATTGCTGGCTATGTTGCTGTCTTAGGCTGAGTCTCGCTGGGTCCTGCCTCACCGAAGAGAATCCGCTTCTCCTCTGCTACATCATCATCATCAGCTCTGTTCTTGACCAGACCTGATATCCTGCGAGTCCACTAGCCTCAGAACAAGTGATAGCCCATCCGATGCAATTACCTAATGTCATATACATCAGTATGAAGTAGAGTACGATAGGGGTCATCCTCAAAGCTTACTCCATACTCCCTAAATAATACTGTCAGTCCCATGCCACAGGGAAGGCAGAGACGTTGGCTAGTCGATACCTCCGTAATCTGATGTACCATTAGGATTGGAATGCATACGGGCATGCGTTGAACCAGTGAGACCATCATGAGCAACTCCCGCTCAATGATATAGTCAAAACATCCGATCTTTGGCAGAAGTATCCGGGTGACGATGTGATGCAGTAGTCTCATCTCTGCGGACAACGTGGATATTGGTATAGTGGCTCCCTCTAGTAGAATGTCAGACTCAAAGATGCACTGAAGTCCACTAACTCGATCCATCAAATTATCAACAACATATCCTGTCATCGATATATCGTACTCTACTCATAATCTTTGAAGTAACAGGGATATCCCGTCTTCTAACCTATGCCAACCAACCATCTGTCCCGTGGGCGAGTGATCCATAAAACTCTCCATTAGCTCGGGGTAATACCTCTCATCGAGTGAAGAGAATGTAGTCAGACCAGCCTGACAAATCCACTCTCCAATCCAAAATGCTACTGGTCGACAAATGAAAAATCCACTCGACATCCTCCAACTATTGTCTTCGAGCTCATCCGGCTAGACGGAACAAATAATGGTCGTGCGGGCGGATCTGTAGCTCTAGACTCATGTTGGGCCTTCATCCTTCGCTCTTCCTCTTGGTTTGACTGATGAGGTCGACGAACAACTTGTTTGCGAGGTCCCATTGCTTGGATTGAAAGATTGAGCAAAGTTTTGGTTGAAATATAGGGTTTCTAGGATTTAGAAATCAAAACCTAGGAGAAATCTAACCAAAAAACTGGCTTCCGATCATCCAAATCAATGAAACAAAGGCTAAAAATGTGGAACAGGGAGTGGGAACAGTATAGATACCTTGAAACCTAGTGTCGACTCGAAGGAGAAAAGAAAGAGGGAGAAAAATGATTCGGAAACCCCTTTATTCTTAGTCTGCTATCATTCATGTGTCGGCTCATGCATGTGTCGACACATTTAGGTGTCGACTCATTGATGTGTCAACACATCGACTTAAAAATCAAAAATTCAGGGATTTCAAGGGCAGATCAAAATCAATTGAAATATGATAATTTTAGAGTCAAACCAATAATGATTGAGCAAGATTTATCATGATTAAGGTCAAATTGATCTAGTTTGAGTCAAATATAGGAAAAAGTTAATCAAAAGGATTGATGATCCCGAGCTCTCTTCTTATCATACAGAATCGATCTTCCAGAAGAGGTTTAGTCAAAATATTAGTTAATTGAAATTCAGTACTAATAAATTCAGCAAAACATCATTGTTTTTTACATGATCCCTAATAAAATGATGTCTAATTTCAATATATTTACTTCTAGAATGTTGAACAGGATTTTTAGTCAAGCAAATAGCACTGGTATTATCACATTTAATAGGCATACTAGACTACTTGATTCCAAAGTCTTGAAGTTGTTGCTTAATCCATAAGATTTGAGCATAACTTCCTGCTTCAATATACTCAGCCTCAGTTGTGGATAGTGTAACTGAAGTTTGTTTCTTGCTAAACAATGAGATTAAGTTAACTCCAAGAAATTGGCAAGTACCACTAGTACTCTTTCTATCCAATTTACAACCAACAAAATCCATATCAGAATATCCAATAAATTTAGCAAAAGAATTTCTAGAATACTATAAACCAATATCAATAGTACCAGATAGATATCTAATAATATACTTGACAGCCATAAGATATGATTCTTTAAGTTCAGATTGATATCTAGCATACATGCAAACACTAAACATTATATCTAGTCTACTAGCAGTTAGATACAATAAAGAGCCAATCATACCTCTGTATAACTTTTGATCTACTGATTTATCATGTTCATCTTTATCAAGTCTACAAGAGGGGCTCATAGGTATACCTATTGGTTTAGTAGTCTCCATTCCAAACTTCTTAATAATTTATCTTATGTACTTAGCTTGGTTGATGAATATACCATTGTAGTTTACTTGATCTGGAGTTCGAGAAAGAAATTGAGTTCTCCCATCATGCTCATCTTGAACTCACCCAGCATTTGCTTAGCAAACTCTTGACAAAGAATTTCATTAGTAGCACCGAAAATGATATCATCAACATATATTTGTACTACTAACAAATCATTATCTTTCTTCTTCAAAAATAGTGTTTTATCAATATTTCCTCTAGAAAATTCATTTTCAATCAAAAATTTGCTGAGTCTATCATACCCTGCTCGAGGTGCTTACTTTAATCCATAAAGTACTTTGTATAATTTAAAAACATGATCAGTATGTGCATAATTTTCAAATCCAGGTGGTTGTTCAACAAAACCTTTTCTGTTTTAAAACTATTGAAGAAAGCACTCTTAACATCCATTTGAAATAATTTGAAATTTATAAAACAGGCAATTGCTAATAACAGTCTAATTGATTCAAGTCTAGCAACAGGAGCAAAAGTTTCATCAAAGTCAATCCCTTCCTCCTGATTGTAGCCTTTAGCAACTAGCCTAGCTTTATTTTTAACAACAATACCATTTTCATATAATTTATTCCTAAATATCCATTTAGTGCCAATAATTGAAACATTAGATGATCTTTCTATAAGTATCCAAACATTATTTCCATCAAATTGAATTAGTTCTTCTTGCATAGCATTAATTCAATTAGAGTCTTTTTCAGCTTCTTCAAAGCATTTAAGTTCTATTTGAGATACAAAAGCTATGTAATCACATTCATTTCTAATTGAGGCTCGAGTTCTTATTCCTTTGGATGGATCACCTAAGATTAATTCCTTAGGATGCCCATGAGCATACCTCCACTCCTTAGGTAGATCTTGATACTTTGGAGTGTCATCTTCTTTTTCATTCTTGTCTTGATCTTCTTCATTTGGTTGAGGCTGATCATTCAATGTCAGCTTCTGAAGCTTGTCAGCACCTACACATTCATCAGATGTATCCTCTTTTCTCGAGGATTTGTTAATGGATTCTTCAAAGATAAAATGTATTGACTCTTCTACAACCAAAGTTTGTTTATTAAAAATTCTGTATGCCCTGCTTGATGTAGAGTATCCTAAGAAGATACCTTCATCAGGCATGGCATCGAACTTTCCAAGATGATCTTTTTCATTGTTCAAAATAAAATATTTACAACAAAAAACTCGAAAATATTTCAAAGTCGATTTTCTTTGGTTCCAAAGTTCATAAGGAGTTTTCTTTAAAATAGGATGGATTAAAACTCAATTTAAAATATAACAGGCTGTATTAATAGCTTCAGCCCAAAAATATCTTGGTAAATCATTTTCACAAAGCATAGTGCATGCCATTTCTTCTAAAGTACGATTTTTTCTTTCTACTACCCCATTCTACTGAGGTGTCCTAGGCGCATAAAAATTATTTTCTATTCTTTTTTCATTGCAAAAGTTTTTGAAATCTTGATTTTCAAATTCAGTTCCATGATCACTATGAATGCAAATAACTGAAACACCATTTTTGTTTGAAACTTTTCTATAAATCTATATAAATGCTGAAAATGATTCATCTTTTTATGCTAAAAAGAAAATCCATGTAAATCTTGAAAAATCATCCACAATGACTAATCTATATCTCTTGCCTCCTAGACTTGATGTTCTAGTTGGTCCAAAGAGATCCATATGAAGTAGTTTAAGTGGCCTACTAGTAGTTACAAATCCTTTTGGTTTGAAAGAAGTTTTGACTTGTTTATCAAATTGACATGCTTGGCAAATTCTATCTTTTTCAAAACAAAGTTCAGGTAAATCTCTAACTAAATTCTTTTTACAAAGTTTTTAAATAAGATACATACTAGCATGCCCTAATCTTCTATGCCATAGCCAACTAGTCTCTTCTTTAGTAGAATTTATTACAACAAGGCATTCTCCATTAGGCAAAGATAGATCATCTAGGTCTACCAAATAAATATTTCCATATCTTTTTCCAATGAATTGTACTTCATTTATATCCAGACTAGTAATCATGCAATATGATGATTTAAAAACTACTTAAAAACCTTTATCACAAAATTGACTAATGCTTAAAAGATTATGTTTCAAACCATCTACTAAAAGTATATTATTAAAACTACTAAAAGGAGTTATGTGAACCTTACCAATACCAATGATTTTTTCTTTACCATTATCACCAAAGGTCACACTCCCTCCATTCAAAGCTTCAAGAGAAGTGAATTGCTTCACATCTCCAGTCATGTGCCTTAAGCAACCGCTATCAAGATACCAAAGTCTTGTATTTTCCTTAATTGCAAGACATGCCTACAATAAAATCAAGCTTTGTTTTTAGGTACCCAAGCCAACTTGGATCTTTTAGGGTTAGCATTCAAAATGGTTCCTTTTGGAACCCACATTTTACCAAAAGAAATAATTTTTCTAAAATTAAATTGAAATGATTTGTGTCCTAACTTTTTGCAAGTAAAACAAGTAATACTAGATGATGCAGGTACAAAAAAAATTTTAAAATACTTTTGTTGCTTTTGTGGTTTATATTCTAAACCTACTTTATTGAAAATTGCTCTTTGATTTTAAAAGTAGGTTTAACTTTTCTGAACTATAAGTAAATTTCTCCATAAAAGTTTTTATCTTTTCAAGTTCATTTTTGTACTTAACATTTTCAAGGTTCTAAATCCTTGTTTTTCTTTAAAAGATCATTGTTAGAAATAACATTTTTAGATCTTTTCAAAACTTCATTTTTCATAGATAAAGCATTGTTTTTCTTTTCTAAATCATCCAATTTAGATTTCAAAATACTAACAACATTTAGTAAAGAATTGTTTTCAAAAGAAAAACTATTTGCATGCTTTAACAACTTTATGTTTTCAGATAAAACTAGTTTGTAATCATGCATAAGTTCTTCAAAAGCATTCCTAAGTTCATCAAATGTGAAATCAATTTCAGTGTCGAAATTTATGTCATCATTGTCCTGATGTGCCATTAAGTAGAGATTTGCAACTTTGGTCTACTCTTCTTCAGAATTGGAGTCTTCGCTGTCACTCCAAGTAGCCATCATTGCTTTTTTCCTTAATTTTTTTCTAGATTTCTTGAGGAGAGGATAGTCATACTTGTAGTGTCCTGGCTTCTTGCACTCGAAGCATATAGGTACTTCCTTCTCCTTTTCCTTTTTTTTTTCTTTCTCTTTTTCTTTTCTTTTTTCTTTGATTGATATTTTTTTTTGTAAGGAAATTTCCTTCTCTTCATGAATCTTCTAAACTTTCACGCAAGGAGGGCTTCTTCACCTTCATCTTCCTCTTCATCTTCAGACTCATCTATTGAGGATTCTTCTTGTATGTTTGATTTGAAAACAATCCCCTTCTTCTTCTTATCCATGTCCATTAATTTTTGTTTCAGATTGAGCTCATAAGTCATGAGCGATCCAACTAACTGCTCAAGAGGTAACTTGTCAATGTCCTTGGCTTCTTGAATTATGGTCACCTTCGGATCCCATGATGTTGGAATTGACCTGAGAATTTTATTTACAAGATCAGCATTAGACATGACTTTTCCAAGACTTCTCATACCATTTACTATATTTGTGAGTCTTGTGTACATATCGATGATAAATTCATTAGGTTCCATTCGGAATATCTTATAAGTGTGTACTAACATATTAACTTTAGTATTTTTTACTTGATCAGTACACTCATGAGTAACTTCAAGTGTGTCCCATATTTCTTTGGCAGACATACATGTAGATATCCTGTAGAATTCACTAGGATCTAATGCATAATAGAGGAGATTCATTGCATTAGCATTGATCTCCGATTGTTTAATATCATTTTCATTCCAATCATTTTCGAGCTTTGGGATGGAAACACCATTAACCACTATCGAAGGAATATGAGAACCCTTATCAACTACTTTGTACAAATTATAATCAATAGAATGCATATAAATTCTCATCATAGTTTTCCAATAAGTATAATTTGATCCATTAAAAAATGGAGGTCTATTTGAGGCTTGTCCCTCAACTATACTAGTACCAATTGGGACTGCCATAGATCTTTACTCAAGGCAGTAAAGCTATACACTGAGAACATGGCTCTGATACCACTTGTTGCCTAGTAAGCAACCCAAGAGGGGGGATGAATTGGGTCTCTAAAAAATTTAACAAACTTAATATTACTTGATACTAACCAATGCAATCCAATTCAACAAGTATATTAGCAAGGTACTATCAACTCAATTGTAATGCTCTAAAATAAAAGTGTAGCGAAAATAAAGAGCAATAAGTAAAAAGCAAGGAGAGAGAGATCAAGCAATCACAAAAACCAAGAGCTATAGTGGTTCGGTGCTATCCAATGCACCTACATCCACTTCCCAAGATCTCCTTAGGAATTCACTATAATCATAATTGATTATAGCCGATTAGTTTTCCAGGCTCACTAATCAAAACCTGACTTGTTTTCACAAGGCTCACAAGTCAAAACCTCACTTGGTTTTACGGGCTAACCAAGAACCTAATTAGTTTTCACAAGGCTAACCAACAACCTCCCTTGGTTTTCCAGGCTAACCAAGAACCTTAGCGGTTTTGCAGACTAACCACCAATCTAATTGGTTTTCCAAGGCTTACCAATAACCTCACTTGGTTTTACAATAGGCTAACCAAGAACCCTTACAACGAATATGGTTTAAAAGTAAAGAACTAATGTAAGCTTTCTAAAACAAAGCGGATATCTCTTTGTAGCTCGATGTAGAGTTGCTTTGAACTTATTGAAGCCTTTTGAATGCCCAAGAATGGATGATCTTCAATGCTCTTGAAGGCTTTTGAATGCTTGGAGGCTTTCTTTAGCTTGAGAGTGGTTGAAACTTTAATGAATAGGAGTTAAAGCTCACTTCTCTTCTCTTTTCTCAAAACTCTTTAATGGTCTTCAAGATGTTATATTTTGATTTGATTTGGAGCATATATATACCTTCCCAAGGCCTCAAAACTGATTTCTAGCTGTTAGACTTGAATAACTAGCCGTTGGGGGCAATTTGGGCGAGTTCTGCATTTGAGAAAACTTGTCGTTATTGTTGCCAGAACTTCATATGTCGACACTTTCTCTGTTGAGTTGACACAAAAGGTCGACACTTGAACTTCTTGAGTCGACACCTAGTTTAAATTGCTCCATTCAGATTCTCTAGAAATCTCAGATATGTCAACACTTTCTCAGTTGAGTTGATACATTGCTTCCATATGTCGACACTTCAGCTATTCCTTCAACTTTTGCAAGTTCTGTGCCTTGTAAGTCTCAGGCGATGTGTTGATCCATTTGTCGATACTTTGAGTCAACACTTCAGGTCCATGTGTTGACACTTGATCTGTGCCATTTAAACCATTGCTGCATACCAACCTATGTTGACATTTCATCTCCATGTGTTGACACTTCATGTCATGTGTCAACATTTTGAGTCAACACTTCTTTGAAAACTTCATAGAAAGTGTTGAATTTGAGCTGGAACATATTTCCATTTGTCTTAGCCATCCAATCAACCAACTCTTGAGTGTCGAAGTCTTCTTTAAGCAATCTTTTCATTCAAACTTGGCTTCTTCAAAATAATTGGGCTTCTTCAAATTTTGTAGGCACCTTTTCAATAGAAATACACTCAAAGCAAATCATTAGTCCTTAACTTATACTTAACCGTTTTGCTTATCATCAAAATCAATTAATGGAGTCAACATATCTCCTTCTCCTTTTCTTTATCTTTCTCCTTTTCTTTTCCCTTCTCTTTGTTTCTTTGAAACTTTTTCTTATAATGGAATTTCCTTCTTTTCATGAACTTTCTGAACTTTCTGGCTAGAAGTGCTTCCTCACTCTCTTCTTCTTCTTCTTCTTGAGATTCTTCATTTGAGGATTCTTCTTAAATAGTTGACTTGAAGGCTATCCCCTTTTCTTTTTGTCCATATCCATAGAAATTTTCTTTAAATTCAGCTCATAAGTCATGAGCGATCCCACCAATTGCTCCAAGGATAATTTGTCAACATCCTTTGCTTCTTGTATGGTGGTCACCTTTGGATCCCATGAAGTTGGAAGTGACCTAAGAATTTTGTTTACAAGATAGCATTAGACATTATTTTTTCAAAACTTCTCATGCTATTTACTATGTTTGTGAATTTAGTGTACATGTCAGTGATAGATTCATTTGGTTCCATTCGGAACATCTCGTAAGTATGCACTAACATGTTTATTTTATTTTCTTCACTTGATCGGTACCCTCATGAATAACTTCAAGTGTATCCCATATTTTCTTGGCAGATGTGCATGTAGAAATCCTATTAAACTCACTAGGATCTAATGCATAATAGAGGAGATTCATTGCTTTCACATTGATCTCGGATTATTTAATATCATTTTCATCCCAATTCTCTTCAAGTTTTGGGATGGAAACACCGTTTACAATAATCAAAGGAACATGAGGACCCTTATCAATAACCTTCCACAAATTATAGTCAATTGAGTACATGTATATTCTCATTCTAGTTTTCCAATAAGTATAATTTGTTCCATTGAAATATGGAGGTCTATTTGAGGCTTGTCCCTCAACTACACTAGTACTAATAGGGGCTGCCATAGATCTTTACTCAAGGTTCTTAGACCTATAAATTGAGAACAGGGCTCTGATACCACTTGTTACCCAGTAAGCAACCCAAGAGGGGGGTTGAATTGGGTCTCTAAAAAATTTAAATACAAGTGTATGAACCAATTCAATAATCAAACTAAGTACTATGAATACAAGTGTGAAGTGCTTTTAAAGATTATGCAACGAAAATATAAATGCAATAAAAGAGGAGCAAATTAAAGAGACAAGCAATCACAAACATAAAGCAAATATAGTGGTTCGGTGCTTTTCAATGCACCTACATCCACTCACTAAGGCCTACTTGGGAATTCACTATAATCTCAACCGCTTACAGTCGATTAGTTTTCTGAGCTCACTAATCAAACCCGACTTGTTTTCACAATGCTTACAAGTCAAAACCTCACTTGGTTTTTTGAGCTAACCAAGAACCTAAATGGTTTTAAGGCTCACCAACAACCTCCCTTGATTTTATGGGCTAACCAAGAACCTAATTGGTTTTCAAGGCTAACTAAAAATCTTCTTGGTTTTCCAATAGGCTAACCAAAAACCTTTACAACAATAAAAAGTTTGAAGTAAAGAAACAATAAAAGCTTTCTAATAAAAGCGGATATCTCTTTGAAGCTTTATTGTAGTGCTGCCTTCAACTTGATGAAGCCTCTTTTAATGCTCAAGAAGGTTGAACTTGAATGTTCTTGAAGACTCTTGAATGCTTGGAGATTTCTTCTTGCTTGAAGGTGGTTGAACTCAATGAATAGGAGTGAATGCACTTCTTTTCTTTTTCTCTTGTTGATCTTCTTGTGTTTAGATTTGATTTCAATCACTTAAATACCTTTTTAAGGCCTCAATCTCAGTTTATGGCTATTAGACACAAAAATCTAGCCATTGGGAGCTGAAAGGAGTGAGTTCTGTGTTTGAAAAACTAGCCATTACTATTCCTAGAACTCCAAGTGTCGACACTTCAAGCTGCGAGTCGACACTTAGGGTCGACACTTGCACTCCATGAGTCGACACCTAGTTCAAATATCTTCAATGAAGTTATCTAAAATTCTCAGGTGAGTCAAGACTTCCACTGGTTAGTCGACACTATGAGTTGACACTTGACATCCATGTATCGACACTTCAAGCAGGTCTTTAACTTTAGCAAGTGCTGTGACAAAAAGTCTCAGGCAATGAGTCGATCCTTGAGTTGACACTTGACTAGCATGAGTCGACATTTCAGCCATGCTATCTAAAACTCTTTCTACGGCCGGCTTAAGTTGACACTTCCACTATCATGAGTCGATACTTGGGTTGTGAGTCGACACTTTGAGTCAATACTTGATTGAGATTTCTTCAAAAATAAATGAACTTCTGCTGAAACAAATTTGTGTTGAACTCTTGTGTCTTTTCAAGCATTCTTCAACTACCAAAGTCCTCTTTAAGCAGATCTTTCATCCATATTTGGTACTTTTTCAATCAAACAATTTTTGTTTAGTTGATGAGCACCTTTTTCTATAAAAATACACTTCAAAGAAATAGTTAGCACTCAACTTATACTTAAGAGTTTTGCTTATCATCAAAATCAATAACGGAGTCAACAATTAGGATTTTGAGCCCTTAACTATGTGTCAAATTTTTTAATCAAGTAAGATTGAGTCCTGTAATAAATTGAGGCAAGATGCCCAAGTTGGTTTGTCTCAACCCTAGTCTAGTTCAGTTGAGTCCCATTGAGTCTAGTACATTTATATTAGTCCAGTCCCGATCCAATTTTATACAAGAGAAAAGGATACCCAGTTTTGGAGTCCTACCAGGCTTCATCCAGGACTTAGAGGACCTCACTCAGCCATAATGGGCCTTTGCTTGCTGCCCCAGATGTTTTGATGCCCCAGATGCCAAGATTCCTTCCAGATGCTCATAGAATATTCCAAGGACCAAGATGCCCCATGATTCCAAAAATATACCAGGCACCCCAATCCAATAGTCTCTCAAGCTTAGAAGTCTAGTAAGAGGAGGCATCCCAGGCTTTTCCCCGAGCCCATATGAAGATTTCAAGAACCAAGATACCCAAGGAATATTCTAAGCACCCTAGCCTAGGGTTTCAAGCCCACCTGGAGGCCCATGCACCCAAGCCCTTTGGAGGCCACCCAAGCCCAATGGAGGACACCCCTTGCTACCCTAAAGTCCAAGCCCAAGCCATCTTGGCATCCAAGCCCAAAGAAAGCTCTTTGACCAAGTCAAATGAGGAGAAAAATCTAATTAGAACAAGGAGAGCAAGTTTTAATTTCATTCAAAGTGTATACTCCTAATTCTAAACCCCTTTGTAGTCCCTCTCCCACTCTACTTCGTAATTCTATCCATCAAGGAAAGGACATGAAAAAACTTTATAAATAACCAACCCCTCCCTCTCTTGTAAGTAACTCTTTTCATGAATGAAACCCTACTGAAATTTAGTTCAATTGTGTTCAATTATGTTCTTGTGATTGAGGTGTGTGAGTGCTACTAAGTGTGCCCTAGTTCTTCCAAGCCTTGACCGAACAAGGCATCAGCATTCAAATCCTAATCCATCCTAAGGAAGAGAGCCCTAGCCATTCTTCAGCCTGAGTCTTCTTCCACCTCCAACCGCCAGCAACAAAAACCCTGATTCCTCTTTTCCTAAACCCTAGTTCTTCTTTTTTGATTTCTTGTTTGTTCTATTGCTAACCTCTGATGCTTGCAGGATCCATGACATATTCACCTCCAAGGAGGAGGCCCTCTTTGCCTCCAGGACCGATCCTAAATAGCTGCCTAAACTAAGGAACTGAAGGCTTGTCCTCCAGGCGATAATCTCGAGTGCTGTGTGACCCCGGCTTCGAGCAGATTTTCAAATTGGTGCTTAGTAAAATCCTTCCCCCTCCTAACTTCTGATTTATTGAAGGTACGCTATCCTAACCAGGGGTTTTTCAATCTCCGAGATCCTTTCTTTTATTATTTTGCATGAGTTCTTTGCGGATATGATGTTTCTTTTCATTACTAGTTTTTCTACTTATCTTTACTTGATTTTGGGTCATTAGCCCGCAAATTAAAATTCTAAAAAAATTATAAAAAAAATTAGTTTCTATTTTCCTACAATCATGGTAGTCTTAGGATCATCTCACATCAGTTTGGTATCAAAGCTTGTTTAGGATAGTTGCATCATGATCAAAAACACCAAAAAATTTTCATCTCTGATTTTCTACATCGTGTCTTTTGCATTAGAGGTCTAGGTTTCAGCCAATTTCGTCCATCTAGGTATTTTATTTTTCATTAAAATCTGCATGAAGTGTCCTATATTTTGTCTTGATAATTTTAATAATTTTTAATTATTTTTATAGAAATTAAAAGGTCCTAAAATTTGGCATCTTATAAATCCTAACTGAATTCCTAAGATTTCTGCACATAGTCTGAAAACACTAAGAGTTGCATCATCATATGATTTTTTTATTGCATAAGATTTGGTAGAGATTATCATCACCGTCCATACTCTATTCTTTAAATTTCAAATTTTTGTATGCATTGAAAACTATGTCAAATTCTGTATCAAACCGAACCCTAATTTTTTGATTTTGTGATTTTTGCACACCTGACTGAACCTAACTTAATCAACTGCCAATTTTTCAAATTTTTGTATGCATTGAAAACTATGTCAAATTCTGTATCAAACCGAGTCCTAATTTTCTGATTTTGTGATTTCTGCACACCTGAATGAACCTAACTTAATCAACTGCCAAACCCCTCAAATCCCAAGCCAAATTTTGTTTGCCAACTTAATCAACTTAAACCTAAATTGTCATCTCATAAAAAGACAAAAAAAAAATTTATTTTTTTGATTGTTGTTAGATTGCATCATGACCATTGAATGTTCATCATCTTCATAAACTAATCTTAAGGGCATTTCTCTATCTCAGATAAGGGCAAGAGGTCATTACCTATCCTGAGCCCAAAACAACCACCATCATCAGAACTCAAGCCTTAATTAAAATTAATTAGACTTAATCTGCTCTAGAGAGCTAGGTGATACTAACAGGTTAGGCCCGAATTGTGTGGATGAACTAGTGCACTCAATTCTCCAACTATTACTAGAAACTGGTGTCTAAGGCTAGGGGTCTAGAGTCAAATGATCTAAGTGGTATTGTGGTTCTTTAATTGGGTCCCTGCTAAAGAAGGGGGGCCTCCCACACTGGTGCGGGCACCAAAGTTTGAAAGAGGTTTCAGTCTAATTCAGTATGGCTTTAATTCTTTCATTAAACTTGTATCTTGTAAACAGAGTAATTTTACTTGAATTTGAATCATGTAATTAGGATTGGGTTTATTTCAATTTGGTTTCTTTTGAGTCCAATTAGGGTCAAATTGGTATTGTATTTAGTGAGTTTAGTAGTTGGGTCCAAGAGAGGTTTGGAATTGGTTCAATGTAAGCAAGCTCACTTGAAGATTGGATGCATTCAACCACTCTAACAAATTAATCCAAGGTGGATGCCACTTCAACAAGCATTGTTGGATGCCATGTCAACCTCCCAACCACTTGGTGTACAGCTCATCAAGCCACATCCACATCACCAAGGGAATTTCAAGTTCAAAGGAGCCGACCAAGGTGTTTCAACCTTCCACCCTTATAGCTAGCTAAGGTTGCAATTCCCATGAAAATCTCCATGTAATTCAAATTTCCACCCTTATAGCTAGCAACTTTCCATGAAAAGCTCCATGTTTTTTGAATTTTCAAAGTTCCTTGGATGCTTATAAAATCTACTCCAAGCTCTCTTGTAATGGATGATGATATGAATGAAAAGTTAAGTTTCTTCTCTTCCATTTGTGTTATCAAATGTCCTTTGAGAGGGAGTGGGTGAGAGGCTCTTACTTCAAGAGAATCCATCTTCCATGCCAAGAACCATTAGCCTATTTTCCATTCCATCCAATCATTCCATTCCATCTTCCAAGATGCAAGGAAACCATTCAAAGGAGGCCGGCCAAGCTACTTCCACTCCACCAAAACTTCTTCTCAACATCAACCTTCATTTCATTAGTATTCCACCTTTCAATTTATGTTTTAACTCTAATATGGTTTGTGTAGGATCCCCGGGATTTCTAGATTCCAAAGAAGAAGGTCTTTCGAGACAAGAAATAGAGACATGAAGTCCTACCATCTAGAGCAATCTTTTTGTCATCCAAGAGCTTCATCCTTGAGTGTAATCCTTCCAATCGCTGAAATGTTAATGACCGGGTACCCCTCTTTCAATGCTTTCAGATCTGAAATATTAGAGTAACTAAGTCCTAGCCTGTGGTTTCTTATCTACAAAGATCCTTTCTCTATACTACTTTGAAGGTTCTCATTCAAGTCTAGTTTATCATGCAAATTCCTTCATGAAAATTTCTGTTCTTTTACATGGAAAAGTAGCCTAGCTTCACTTCATTTTTCATTTAGTTACTACTATATCTTCTTAGATTGCATCATTCCATTTCATCCCACATCAAATTGGTTATAGAGCATGGTAGGTTAGGGCTTAGCATCTTCTTCAGTACTTGGATTGGGTGCTTCACCATGGCCGTCCGGTCATAGGAAAATGAAGGTCAACAAGACCCTCACATCTCATTCAATGGAGATTTCCTATAGCATGTAGGGGTGCCGATGTGATTGATCCTTGAAGGGGAACACAAGAAGGTAAGTTTTAAATCCTAAAGAATAGTTTTGCATCATTGGAATCTAGCATCTTTAAAATTTCTACTGTTCTATCCTATTTGCATTATCTATGTTCTAAGAACTAGCCAGCATAGCACAGATTTTATTTTTTAATTCCCTTTCATCTGGTAAATCATCTATGAGCTAGGAATGTTCTATGATTTTTTTTGAATTTTCTGACACTGATACATAGCACTCTTCTGCCCCATTTCAGAACTGCAACACATAAAAATTCTACACCTGAAATTAGGGTTCATATGCATGTTTGCATTCATCTCATGATAAATCGATTTAAGGGCATCAATATGACATGGGGATAGGATTTAATCACCAGTCCTTAGCCCAAAACCACCACCCTGCATAGCTAACCCAATCTTTAATTAAAATTTAGTACTCCAATTCCTAGGGACACGCACAGGTCTAGTTCAAGTCATTTGGGAAAACTAGTGCACCCACTCCTGCATCTATTTCTGAAAGTTAGTGTCTAGGCTAGGAGTCAAGTGGCAAATGCCCTAAGCGGTTCTTGTGGTTTTTAATTAGGACCCAGCGAGAGCTGGGGGAACCTCCCACAAACCCAACCCATACCTGGCCAGTGGACAAGATAGCTATTGATTTGGTTGTACCTAGTCAACTCACCTTACTTGAGCTACTAGGTCTAGCAAACCCCTAGCCCGAGTTTGAGTCTATGTGTGCATGGCAAATAGATCAAGAGCACCTTATCAACAAACCCAAGCTCAATCGAGTGCAACCATGGACCAAAATCTTGAGACCTTGATGAAAATTTTGAATGATCAAATGGCCCGATTGAACCAAAACCTGACTGACCAATTGGCCCAGACCAACCAAAGCATGACTGATCAGATGGCCCTCATCACTGCTAGTCTTGATCGATTAGAGGCTCGTATCCCTGGAAGGACCCATGAAGTCCAGAATGAATTAGAACCTGAACCAGAGTTTGATACACCCATCAACCTTAGAAGGGCTTTGCACCAAGACCATTTCCCTGAACCCAATCCTAGGAGGCCTCATCAAGACCCTTTCTTTGAGCCAAATCTTAGGAGACCCAACCCTGATCGAGTCCATGACCCAAACCCTAGGAGAGCACACCGTGACCCAGCTTATGAGCCAAATCCTAGGAGACCCAATTTGGATCAAATGGACCATGATGACCGAACCCTTAGGAACATTAGATTAGAAGCACCCACTTTTGATGGAAATCTAGATCCTAAGGTTTATGTAGACTAGGAGGAAGAGATGGATCAGTATTTTGAATGGTACGACATGACTAAGGAGAGGAAGTGCAAATTTGTGAAGCTTAGGTTAATCCATCATGCTAGGTTTTACTGGGAAAATGTCGAGAGGTTCGTTAGACAAAGAGGTGATGTTTCCATAGTAACTTGGAGGGCAATGAAGCTTAGACTTAGAGAAAAGTACCTTCCCATGTCCTACCACCAAAGACTTTTAGACCAATGGCAGATATTGACCTAGGGAACCAAGAGTGTAGCTGAGTACATTACTAAATTTGATGAGTTTGTGATGAGATGGAATGTCGATGAGTCTGAATCAGTTACCCTGTCTAGGTTCAGAGCCAGATTAAAAGAAGAGATCCAGAAGGAGTTGTTGTTGAGAGAAGTCTAAGATTTAGAGCTAGCCTACCAGGTAGCATGAGATACTGAGAGATTTAATAGGGGACCAATTTATTGTAGACCAAAACCCCCTAGAACTAGTGCACCTAGTTAGCAACCAAGACCAAGTCAGATGCGACCAAACCCTAGTACACCTCTGACCCGTAGAGATAATAGGGGTAAAGCACTAGAAGTTTAAAGAATACCAAACCCTAATGCTCCAGATGTCATAAGATAGGCCCTTATGCTAGCAATTGCCCAACTAGAGCCTTGCACATAGGAGAATTAGCAGAGAATGAGTTTGAACCCATAGAGCCCCTAGATGATTGTGTTAAGGAAGTATATCAAGCTGAGGATAATTTGGTAGATGAGTATAAAGGTGACGAGGATCATGTAGAGCCTGACCTTTTAGGAGTAGTTAGATACATCCTTACCCAGACTAAGACCCAGGAAGATTGGCATAGGACTAACATTTTATAAACTTTTATCAAGTTAGGGGATAGGGTGTGTAAGATAATCATAGATAGTGGGAGTTGTGTGAATGTCATGTCCACTAGTGCTGTCAAAACTTTAGGCTTATCTACGGTTTCCCATCCAAATCCCTATAAGGTTTCTTGGATAGACTCCACCTCAATTCCTATCAAGCTTAGGTGTCTAGTCCAGATCCAATTGCAGTCCTATCGAGAAAAGGTGTGGTGTAATGTCTTACCAATGGGAGTGAGTAGCGTCATCTTAGGTCGACCCTGGTTATTTGACCATGATGCAACCCTTTTTGGCCGATCTAATTCTTGTGCATTCATGCAATTTGGAAAGAAGATTGTGATCAACCCTACACCACCTAAGGACACTATTAAGAGAGAATTGAGCCACCTAAAGGAAAAGAAGACTGGAATCAACCTGATAACCGCAAAGAAAATTGAGAAAGAGCTCACTGAGGGTACACCTGTTTGGGTCTTAACCACTATGAAAATTCAAGAACCTTCCGAGAAAGAACACCCTCAGGAAGTGGTTGAAGTGTTAGAGGACTTGAAGGATGTATTTCCAAATGATCTACCTGACCACCTTCCACCACTTAGGGACATCCAACATACCATTGATTTAGTCCTAAGAGCAACCCTACCCAACCTCCCACATTATAGAATGAACCCTGCCGAACACCTAGAATTACAAAGACAAGTAGGGGACTTCCTTAGGAAAGGATTTATTAGGAAAAGTTTGAGCCCTTATGCAGTACCTGCATTATTGAACCTTAAGAAAGATGGCACTTGGAGGATGTGCATTGACAGTCATGCTATTAATAAGATCACAACTAAATATAGGTTTTCCATACCTCGTTTGGACGACATGTTAGATATGATGGTCGGAGCAATAGTATTTTCAAATATTGACCTTAAGAGTGGCTATCATCAGGTTAGGATTAGACCTGGGGATGAGTGGAAAAACTGTGTTTAAGACTAAGGAGGATCTTTTTAAATGGGTAGTAATGCCTTTCGGATTGTCCAATGCTCCTAACACCTTTATGTGGATTATGAACCATGTCTTACGATTATTTATAGGAAAGTTTGTCATAGTTTACTTCGACGACATTCTTATATATAGCAGGACCCAGGAGGATCATTTGGACCATTTGAAGCAAGTATGTTTAGCTCTTAGAAAAAATAGTCTCTACATAAACATAAAAAAGTATGATTTTCTCACCAATAGAGTCATTTTCCTAGGTTTTGTTATCACACCTGATGGAGTTTCTACTGACCCCAAAAAGAATAAGTCAATTATAGAGTGGCCTATGCCAAATAATGTTCATGAAGTATGAAGTTTTCATGGCCTAGCTACTTTTTATAGAAGATTCATTCGGGGCTTTAGCACCATAGTTGCACCAATCACGGATTGCATTTGGAAGGGCCATTTTGAATGGACCAAAGCTGCTGATAGGGCCTTCCTAGACATTAAGAAGAAAAGGACACAAGCACCTATCTTAAGACTGCCTGATTTTTCCAAGGTTTTTGAGGTGGCTTGTGATGCCTCTAGAGTAGGTATTGGTGGAGTTTTGAGCCAAGAGAATCACCCCTGTAGCTTTTTTAGTGAAAAATTGAATGAGGCTAAATTAAAATACTCCACCTATAATAAGGAACTTTATGCGGTAGTCCAAGCTTTAAGATATTGGAGGCACTACCTTTTACCATAGGAGTTTGTCCTTTACTTTGATCATGAAGCACTCCGGTTCCTCAATTCTTAGAAGAAACTGAACCCGAGGCATGGTAAGTGGGTAGAATAATTCAGGCATACACCTTTGTTTTGAAACACCGTGCCGAGACTGAAAACTGTGTAGTCGATGCCCTAAGTCATCGATCCTTGTTTTTGACATTAGTCAACACTGAAGTCATAGGATTCGATAGGTTAAACGAAGAATACCCCAATTATCCTGACTTTAGTGAAGTTCATCAAACTCTACAACATGGACCATCTAGCGTATTTAGCGATTACACTCTACGTGATTGTTTCCTTTTTAAGGACAATAAGCTATGTATCCCATGAACATCGAATAGAGACTTCTTAGTGTGGAAAACTCATGCTGGAGGATTGGCTGGCCACTTTGGAAGAAATAAGACCATATTAATAGTTGAGGAGAAATTTTACTGGCCAGGCCTTAAGAGACACGTAGTCAATATTGTTGCCCGATGTAAGATGTGTGCTGTTGCCAAACATCAAAAATAAAACACAAGTTATACACTCCTTTACCTGTGCCTGAGTGTTCATGGCAGGATCTTAGCATGGACTTTATTTTAGGATTGCCTAAGACCCTTAGGAAACACGATTCAATCTTTGTAGTAGTCAATAATTTTCAAAGATGGCCCATTTTATACCCTGTTCCCAAACTTTTGATGCCTTTAGGGTAGCCAAGCTTTTTCTCGATCAAGTAGTCAAATTGCATGGGTTACCTAAGACCATTGTTTCTGATAGGGATGTCCATTTCACGAATTACTTTTGAAAAACCCTTTGGCACCTACTAGGAACAAAACTGAACTTCTCAACTATTTACCACCTCCAGACTGATGGATAGACCGAAGTAGTAAACAGAAGTCTAGGGAACTTATTGAGGTGTCTTGTTGGAGAGAGTCTGGGAAACTGGGATTTGCTATTACCTCATGCTGAATTCGCTTACAATAGCTCAGTCAATAGGTCTACTGGTAAAAGTTCCTTTGAGATTGTCCATGGTTATAAATCTAAGAGACCTATCTGATGGGGGATGAAAATAAAATGATGAATGGAGAGTTTTAGCAAGCTAACCAGTAAGCAAACTTGAGCAATTAATTATCAAATAAATGGTCTAAATTAATCCAAGAAAAGAATCTTCATAAGGAGACTAGTTAATCTAAATTACAATACCCGAAATATAGATCTAGTTCAAAATAGAGATTAGGATCTTCATGGCAATGAAACCATCACTACTAGAGCAAGTTAACCTTCAAATGATCAGATCTAATAAAGCTTAGGAAGAGTTTTCCTACCAACAATGATGGCTAATTATTTGGTGGAAGAAGGAGCTCTCTTCACTCAAGGATTGAGGTCTAAACCATAAGACTAGCACTCCCTACCTTTAGGACTCACCTTGGCCATGTTCCTTGGCTTGGAGACCTTCATCTTGGACTTGAAAAATCAGACAAAACCTGCATCAAATCAAAGATTAGGCATGGAAGGAGAATTCAAAATTGGAATGGAAACAAGAAGAATAAGAAAGGGAAAACAAGGAAGTAGAAACCGGCGCCTTCAAGGAATGATGCTTGGGTCTTGGATCAAGCAAGGAGCACTCCACCTTTCAAGCACTTAAAGGATCTCTCACTCCCTTCTCAAACATGAATTTAAACACTCCAACTTAAAGGACTAAATCATTCCAACTAGAAGAACTAAATCACTCCATACAAGAAGAACTCAAGATAGAACTCAACAAGAAAAAAAACCTTCATTAATTTTCAAAATATTTCATACATGGAATGCCTTACAAGGGGATCCTTGGACCCTATTTATAGCCTTAGGGTTCATCCAAAGTGAGGAGGGGAGGTGGAGTTAGGTTAGCTAACCATTTCTAGTTAAATCCAACTCCTTCGGTTACATAGTTGCAACAAGAAACAACTTCTAGGTAAGAGGTTGTAACAACTTGCTATATGGCACCTAGGTGGCTTTGACATGGCTTCTAATTGCTGATGTGGAGCCCTAGTAATCATATGATGTGGCATCCCACATGGCAAGTTGGTTGGGGGGTTGTTGGGTGAGTGAGGAGTGGTCCCATGCTTCCCCTCAAAATGCTTGATGTGTTGTTTCTCATGTCTCCCCAAAAATGTGTCCCATGTGAAGAATAAAATGGGCTTCTAAGAGGTGGCATCATGGGCTTCAAAAGGTGGTATCATGACTTGCTTGGGCTTTGACTTGGTCATGTTTGAAGTTGGTCTTGATCTGGATTGAGTCAGCTCAAGGGACTGGTGGCCTTTTTTCATGAGTCGGCTCATGAATTGGTCTTTGTCTTCAAGGGTTTGGTGGGCTTCATTCCAAGGTTTTCATTAATCCTAAGTACACTATTTAGCTACAAAAAATATTAAGAGAATTAGTTGAAAAATATTTTTTTCTTGTTGATGTCCCATCACTATCGACCTCATTCCATTACCCACTCACACATGAGTGTCTAAGTCCGTCGAGTCATATGCACAGCATATTAAGGAATTGCATAAGAAGATAAGTATGAAAATTCAAACGAGCAATGAAGTCTATAAGCATATGGCCAATTCACGTAAACGAATGAAAGAATTCAATATAGGGGACTCTGTAATGGTTAAACTTAAACCTAAAAGGTTCTCATCAGGAACTATGAAAAAACTGCATGCCTGGAGAGCTGGACCTTTCAAAGTATTAAAGAGAGTTGGACCTAATGCATACATGTTAGAGCTACCACCAGATTATGGTATTAGTTCAACATTTAATATTTCTGATCTAAAAGAATACACAGAGCTGGCATTAATTCCTAGTGAGCCTTTTGGACCTTATCCAGCCTTTGAGAGTGAAACCCTACCTGAGTGTCCACTAGCACCACAGCTAGAACGGAGAGATAGGATTGAAGTATCTTGGATGACCAGGTAATTACCACCAGAAATAAGGGCTATCAATGTTATCTGGTTCGATGGCAAAGAAGACACGAATCCAAGGATTCCTGGATCACCCAAGAGGATCTGCAGCAAATTAATCCCAACCTACTAGAAAGATATCAAAGTCAAACCAGTCCATACATGATAGGGTCGAGTTCTTCCCACCCTGGGAGAATTGGTGCGGGCACCAAAGTTTGAAAGAGGCTTCAGTCTAATTCAGTATGGCTTTAATTCTTTCATTAAACTTGTGTCTTGTACAAAGAGTAATTTTACTTGAATTTGAATCATGTAATTAGGGTTGGTTTATTTCAATTTGGTTTCTTTTGAGTCCATTTGGATTTTTAAGTCTAATTAGGGTCAAATTGGTCTTGTATTTAGTGAGTTTACTAGTTGGGTCCAAGAGAGGTTTGGAATTGGTTCAATGTAAGCAAGCTTACTTGAAGATTGGATGCATTCAACCACTCCAACAAATTAATCCAAGATGGATGCCACTTTAGCAAGCATTGTTGGATGCCATGTCAACCTCCCAACCACTTGGTGTACACCTCATCAAGCAACATCAGCACATGCCACATCACCAAGGGAATTTCAAATTTAAAGGAGCCGGCCAAGGTGTTTCAACCTTCCACCCTTATAGCTAGCTAAGGTTGCAATTCTCATAAAAATCTCCATGTATTTCGAATTTTCAAAGTTCCTTTGAGGCTTATAAAATCTAGTCCAAGCTATCTTGTAAATGGATGATGATATGAATGAAAAGTTAAGTTTCTTCTCTTCCATTTATGTTATCAAATATCCTCCGAGAGGGAATGGGTGAGAGGCCCTTAGCTACTTCAAGAAAAACCATCTTCCATACCAAGAATCATTAGCCTATTTACCATTCCATCCAATCATTCCATTCCATCTTCCAAGGTGCAAGGAGACCATTCAAAGGAGACCGACCAAGCTACTTCCACTCCACCAAAACTTCTTCTCAACATCAACCTTCATTTCATTAATATTCCTGATGGGAATTCTCCCAAGGTGCCGGGAATCATACAGCATGCGGAAGTGAATTTCAAAACAAATATTCAAAGCATGAAACCCTAATTAGCTAGAAAACCCTATTTCCCAGGAACCACTTATGCAATACCAATTAATGAAATATAAATGGAGTCAGAAAAATATCCATGGATCGCTGAAATCCAATCCTTTCCATGAGACTCACAAGTGCAAGCCCTCCAATAGTGATCCACACAGGAATCAAACCTAATAACCTCTCCCTTGCAGGTTGCTTGATCAATTGGGACTCTTTCGATGAACTTTCTTCCTTCGGCTGCCTCTCCTTCCTTGCTTAGACCTTCACCCTCCAGTAGAGCACTCTAAGCCCTCTCTAAAATCTCTCTTCTCTCATTCTATCACTTCCTAATTCTCTTCATAAATCCTTGTCTTAAAATGGCGGACTTGTCTTAAAGGAAGACCTATGTCCTAACAAGGGAAGGAAAAGACAAGGTGGATAGATGTAAGAGTGTAAGAAAGAAACCAAAAATCATCCCATCGAAACAAATATCGATCGCTATTTATAGGAGAGTGGGAGGTGCCAGATAAGCCTTTTCATCAGCCTTTGATCTGTTCAAACACAGATCAAATAAGACCCTTCACTAAGAAGGAGTCTTATCTTGAAACACCATGTCCCTTTATGTGCCAACCGCCTAACTCAAGTCCCTTCAATTTTTTATCCAACTTCTCCCTTTGCCGCTTGGCATTTTTGATTAAAATGAATCCAAGGGATGTGACTTTTGAATGACAAGCATCAATGATTCAAAAGGACTTAAAGCAGAAGGACTCTACTTACTTGAATTAGCACCAAAGTGAAGAGACGCGACTCTTCACTTTGTGCTACATTCTCCATGCCATATGACACCTTTGACCTAGTCAAAGTATATGCAATATGAGTGTCATATGAAAGGAAATTAAGTCTACTTTCCAACCATATAATTTGTTTTTAGATTGGGAATAAATTGGTCCTTGTGTGCCCTTTTGAATGCAGAGGTGTCACTTAGGTGTCATCAACTGAGCATACATAGGATAAGCTAGTCTTTCCAGATTCATCGATCCCCGAATCGATGGTCTAATGACTAGAAACATTCTAGATTAGGTTTTATAGGAATTAGGTCTTATTGTTATTTTATCATAATCCTAATTTCATTGCCCTACTCTATGGGGTTTATCATAATCAACAAAAACATGACACAGCAATATATGATGAATCAAATGCCATTATGAAAAATATGTCATACATGAGCTGGAAGTTTGCAAAAAGGCCCTCATAAAGACTGGCTCTTAGGTCACTTTTCTATCAAACTCCCACTTGCACTAAAGCCAATCACCCTTGTATTTTATGCCATACAATCTAAGTAACGATCTAACTGCTGCTTGGCTAATACTTTAGTGATGGGTCTGCTATATTGTTCTTTGTATCAACTCGTTCAATGATAATATCATGTCTTTCAATGATCTCTCGAACGAGGTGGAACTGTCTTAAAATGTGCTTGAACTTGTGATGAGACTTTAGTTCCTTAGCTTGTGCAACAGCCCTAGTGTTATCACAGTATAATGGCACTGGCTGTTGTACATTAGGAACCACACCCAATTCCATGATGAATTTCTTCATCCAGACAACTTCTTTCGTGGCTTCACTAGTAGCTATGTACTCTGCTTCAGTGACTGAGACAGCTACTGTTGGCTACTTTGTACTTTTCCAACTCACTACACCACCATTCAGGATGAAGACATACCCCGAAATGGATTTGCTATCATCTAGATCTGATTGAAAACTAGAATCTATATAACCTTCTAGTTTTAACTCAGATCCACCATATACTAGAAAAATATCTTTAGTCCTTCTCAGGTACTAAAGAATATTTTTCACAGCTTTTCAATGATCCTCCCCTGGATCTGCTTGAAACCTGCTCACTATGCTCAAGGCATAAGTGACATCAGACCTGGTACATAACATGGCATACATTATTGATTCTACAGCCGAAGCATAAGGAATCATAGCCATCCTCTCTCTTTCTTGTGATGTCTTAGGAGACATTTTGTTAGAGAGATGTATGCCTTGACTTAGAGGTAAGTAACCTTTCTTACTTCCATCCATATTGAATCTCTTCAACACTAAGTCAATGTACTTAGACTGGGATAAGCCTAGCATCCTTTTAGATCTATCTCCGTAGATCCTTATACCTGGTATATAGGATGCTTTTCCCAAATCTTTCATGATATACTTTAATGATAGCCAAGTTTTAATAGACTGCAACATTAGGATATCATTCCGAATGATCAGTATATCATCCACATGCAAAACTAAGAAAACAAGTGCACTCCCACTTATCATTTTGTACACACATGGTTCATCCACATTTTTGATAAAACCAAATCCTTTGATTGTTTCATCAAAACGGATGTTCCAACTCCTCGATGCTTGCTTAAGTCTATAAATGGACTTTTTCAATTTACATACCTAATTTGGTCTCCTACTTGAGACAAAACCCTCTGGCTATGATATATAGACTTCTTTCTCTAGGTTTTCAATGAGAAATGCAGTCTTTAGATCCATCTGCCATATCTCATAATCATGGTATGCTGCTATGGCAAGCAGTATTCGAATGAACTTGAGCATGGCTACTGGAGAAAAGGTTTCATCATTGTCTACACCATGTTTTTGTCTAAAAGCTTTTGCTACCAGCCTAGCCTTGTAGGTCTCAACTTGACCATCTGCTTCAATCTTCTTCTTGAAGACCCATTTACATCCTATTGGGTTAATTCCTTTAGGTGGATCTACCAAAGTCCAAACCTGATTGGAATACATGGAGTCCATTTCAGATTTCATGGCGCCAAGCCACTTGTCGGAGTCTCTACTCTTGACAGCTTCTGAATAGGTCACAAGATCATCATCCTGTATGATACTGGCTTCATTGTCATCCCCGATGATAAAACCATATCTGAAAGGTGCTCCCTGCACCCTCTCTGACCTTCGGAGAAGAAGTGTGTATTATGGTTGTTCTTGATCCACAAGAACCTCTGGTTAAGGAACTTCTCTTGAAGGCTCACTGGTTTATTAGTTCTGTTTTTCACATAACTCAAGTGAAGAATCACTACATCCTTCTTGGATAAACTCTTGTTCCAAGAATGTAGCATGCCAATTGACAATTATCTTTGGTTCAGCAGCATTATAAAAGAGGTATCCAACACCCTCTTTTGAATAACCAACAAACCTACATTTATCAGCCCTTGCACTTAGCTTATGTCCAAAGGTATTCTTGACATAAGCATGGCAACCCAAAATCTTCAAATACTTAAGATTTGGTCTTTTGCTATTCCATAATTCATATGGAGTGCTATTCACTAATTTAGATGGAACCCTATTTAATATATATGCAGCAGTATCTAGGGCATGTCCCCAGAAGGAAGTAGGAAGATCTATGAAGCTCATCATGGACCTTACCATGCCTAACAAGGTACAATTTCTCCTTTCTGCCACTCCATTTAACTGGGGTGTATAAGGAGGGGTCCATTCAGAAATAATGCCTTTATCCTTGAGATGGTTCAAAAACTCACTAGATAAGTATTCCCCTCCTCGATCAGACCGAAGAGCTTTAATACTAAGTCCAGTTTGTTTTTCAACCATACTCTGATATTCTTTAAACTTATCAAAGGCTTCGAACTTATGTTTTAAAAGATACACAGGACCGAGCCTTGATAAATCATCAATAAAAGTGATGAAATAAGAATATCCTTCTCTGGCCTAAGTTGACATATGTCCACATACATCAATATGTATTAGACCTAATAATTTAGTTACCCTCTCTCCATGTCCAGTGAATGGACACTTGATCATTTTTTCTTTGAGACAAGATTCACAAGTTCTTAATGATTGGAAATCATCAGAGTCAAAGTAATTATCTTTGACTAACTTGTTCATCCTTGACTCACTGATATGACCCAATCGATAGTGCCAGAGATATGTGACATTGTCATTATCTCTTGAGGCTTCTAATTATGTGGAGTCCATGCAATGAATTGCATATGTGAGATACACATGCAGTATCCAATACCCATGAATTAGAAATGAAAGCACTCAATGATAAATTAGTTTGTATCATGTACAAACCTTTAGATGCACTACTTGCATCTTGCTTCACATTTGCAAGGTAAACCTTGCAGTTCTTCTTCCAATGCCCAGTCTTGCTACAATGGAGACAGGCTCCATCAGCCTTCTTAACTTTCTTGTTCTTCTTCTGGATGCTCTTCTTAGGGTTGAATTTTCTCTTCATACCCTTCTTCATTGCTTGCTTCTTTCTATCAACAAGAAGCACCTGAGCCTTTTTTTCTTTTAGAGTCGCTCTCAGCTGTCTTAAGCATGTTAAGTAGCTCTAGCAATGAAGTATTCAGTTTATTGATATAGTAGTTAAGAACAAACTAAGAGAAGGAATCTGGGAGTGACTGTAGGATCAAGTCCTGATTGAGTTCACCATCCATGACAAACCCTAATTGACCCAATCGAGTGATCAAGTCAATCATTTTCAGCACATGGGTTTGCACAGGTGAACCCTCACTCATCCATGCTCAGAACAACTACTTTGATATCTTGTATCGAGCAGCCATACTTTGCTCTCCATAAAGCTCCTTTAGATTGAGCAATATGGACTAAGGTTCCATACCTTCATGTTGCCTTTGGAGCTCGTTGCTCATCGAGGCCAACATGATGGACCTGACAATTGTACTGCATTTTCCCACATTCTGTGTGTGGCAATTTCCTCCTCTGATGCATCCTTTCCGATCACCACTAGATCTAGAGAATCAAGTATATATGAAAGCTTCTCCTGAGTTAAAACAATCCTCAAGTTCCTTAGCCAGTCCACATAATTTGGACTGGTTAACTTGTTGGCATCCAAGATGCCCCTTAGTGATAAATTTGAAGCCATTAAGATAAATATCCCAAATTTAATTAAAGAATAATATTAGCAGACCACTCAATGATGACATTCATAACTAGATAAGAACTTTATATCTAATTATGTCTCCCACTATTTTATTCGAATACCATAACCCTCAATTATGTTAAGCGAAAAACCTTCCTGGTTTTCTTAGTGGGGTTGAGATCCTGATCCCTCATTAGTGCCTTGTGTCACACAACAAATACTAATGAGTTCAAAGGTAGGACAACCTTTCCAATTGCAACCCATGTAATTCTCAATAATTATCTTTGCCTCTAATACATTTATAGCCTAGTGTCACACAACAAACTATAATGTCTTAGTTTAGTCAAACCCTTCATTTCTATACAGCCATGATTGAACATTGATGCCCTTGTGTCACACAATAAAGCAACAACTCCAATCATGCCATAAAGCACTAAGTGCACCAAGACAAATCTCATATCAAACCCTATAGTAGGCCTTGTGTCACACAACAAACCTATTATAGTCTTGACATGAATCTGGCTTAGCATGAAGGAAGGCATATTATAGCTTACTTAACCAATCAGCATTACCAAAATAGGATTTAGATATGACCAAATTGGCCAGGTGAGTGGGAGGGGTGAGGGGGTCCCCCCATTGCTTTCTTTAGACACCAATTAGATTGGCCAGGTCAGTCAACGGAACCAATTAAAAACCTCATTCCCTTTACCTTCCCAGAACCACTTGCCTAGACACCAATTGGCTGATCAAATCCTAATTGGTTTTGCATCATTACTAAGTTGTTTGCTATGACTAAATATATTTTTGATGAGAGCTTTTGATGGTCTCAAAACACATTCTAAATTATCATGATTACATGCTTATAACATATATAAACATGTAACATATCATCATAATATCATAACATAACATGTTATGTTAAAAAAGCATATTATAGCTAATATGCAAATCAAGGCATGATATATACATAAAGATACCTTTCACCTCACTTTTGCATGGGATATGGCCAAAGCGGCACCCCTACACACCATAGGAGACCAATTGAATGGGAGAAGAGGGCCTTTAAACCCTATTTGGCTCCTATTACCGGACGGCCATGGTGACTAACCCAATCCAAAGCAGTTACTTGGTTCAATCAACATGCATAATTTCATACTTGACATAATATCATGCATTTCATAAAAACTAAAATTAAACATATTATCCTAATATGCAAAATTTCATACAATTGCATTATTATGTCATTTCATAAAGAAAACATAAATCATGCATATGAATTTGGTCTGGTCGACTTGACAGGGTTCGAGTCAGCTCGGATAGTGGAATTTCATAAAACTCCAAAAATAGTTCATAACTGGTATGCCACAAGGATGGCTCTGATACCACTGATGGGAATTCTTCCAGGGTGCCGGGAATCATGTAGCATGTGGAAGTGAATTTCAAAACAAAAATTCAAAGCATGAAACCCTAATTGGCTAGAAAACCCTATTTCCTAGGAATCCCTTATGCAATACCAATTAATGAAACATAAATGGAGTTAGAAAAACATACATGGATCTCTGAAATCCAATCCTTTTCATGAGGCTCACAAGTGCAAGCCCTCCAATGGTGATCTACATAGGAATCAAGCCTAGGAACCTCTCCCTTGTAGGTTGCTTGATCAATTGGGACTCTTTCAATGGACTTTCTTCCTTCGACAGCCTCTCCTTCCTTGCTTAGACCTTTGCCCTCCAGTAGAGCACTCTAAGCCCTCTCCAAAATCTCTCTTCTCTCTTTTTATCACTTCTTAATTCTCTTCCTAAACCCTTGTCTTAAAATGGTGGACTTGTCATAAAGGAAGACCTATGTCATAACAAGAAAAGGAAAAGACAAGGTGGATAGATGTAAGAGTATAAGAAAGAAACCAAAAATCATCCCATCAGAATAAATACCGATGGCTATTTATAGGAGAGTGGGAGGTTCCAGATAAGCCTTTTCATTAGCCTTTGATATATCCAAACACAAATCAAATAAGACCCTTCACTAAGAAAAAGTCTTATCTTGAAACACCATGTCCCTTTATGCGCCAACCACCTAACTTAAGTCCCTTCAATATTTTATCCGACTTCTCCCTTTGCCACTCAGCATTTCTGGTTAAAATGAAGCCAAGGGATGTGACTTATGAATGAAAAGCATCGGTGATTTAAAAGGACTTAAAGTAGAAGGACTCTTCATACTTGAATTAGCACCAAAGTGAAGAGACGCGACTCTTCGCTTTGTGCTAACTTCTCCATGCCATATGATACCTTTGACCTAGCCAAAGTATATGCAATATGGGTATCATATGAAAGGGCATTAATTCTAATATTCAACCATATAATTTGTTTTCATATTGGAGGTTAATTGGTCCTTATGTGCCCTTTTGAATGCAAAGGTGTCACTTAGGCGTCAAGAGTTCCATGCCTTTTGGACTCTTCATATATGGTGCATAAAATGTCCAAAAAAAATCAGATAAAATCTGATAAATTCATCCCACTTAGGAATCAACCCGATCTAGGTCTCCCATAAATTGGTTAGTCCATTTAGCAACTTTTCAGATCTAATTCAATTAGGTTAGTAGATTAGGTCAGCCTACACATGCTAGTGTGCAATCTAGCTAACCAATTAGGATCCCTTGACCCTAATTAAATGTCAATTGAGTTCCTGGGCTGACTCCTTATTGTGTGTAACCCATTGGATTTCATATCTAGCTAGTAGTAGGTTTATGTTTGAGCCAATTTGATCCGATCGAACCCGATTGACCTAATTAGGTCAAATTGGCTCACCTAATTGTCTAATTCGAATCACACATCGAATTGACTCATGAAACCAAATTAATTATGTTGACTCCATTATTGATTTTGATGATAAGCAAAATGGTTAAGTATAATTTGAGTACTAATGATTTTGTTGAAGTATATTTTTATAGAAAAAGGTGCTCACAAATTTGAAGAAGTTTTTTTGATTAAAGAAGCCAAGCTTTTGATGAAAATATCTGCTCAAAGAGGACTTGGACGGTCAAAGTTTGCTTGAATGGTTAATTGACTGAAGTATAAATTTGTTTTAGCACAGTTCAGATATTTTTGTGAAGATTTCAATGAGGTGTTGACTCAAAGTATCGATACATAACACCAAGTGTCGATACATGGAAGTGAAGTGTAGACTCAAGCCGGTATGCAAAGAATGTTTCAAATGGCATGGCTGAAGTGTTAATACATGGACCTAAAGTGTTGACTCATGGTGTTGACACATGGATCAGCTCATCGCCTGAGATTTTCAAGCTATATAACTTCTTTAAAATGAAGAACTGCAGAAGTGTCAATACATGGAAGCAAAGTGTCGACTCAAAGTATCGACTCACCTGAGAAAGTATCGACACATTTGAGATTTCCAGAGAACCAGATTGAAGATTTTTGAACTAGGTGTCGACTCAAGAAATTCAAGTATCGACCTAAAGTGTCGACTCACAACCTGAACTGTCGACACATGGAGTTCTGGGAATAGTAACGGCTAGTCTTTCAAATGTAGAACTCGACCCTTTTGCCCTTCAATGGCTAGATTTTCAAGTCTAACAGCTAGAAACCAAATTTGAGACCTTGAGAAGGTATTTATATGCTCAAAATCAAATCAAAATATATATTATTGATGAGAATGAAATAGAAGCATCCAATAGAGAAGAAAAGAGAGCATTCACTCCTATTCATTAAAGATTCAACCACTCTCAAGCAAAACCAAGCCTTCAAGCATTCAAGAGCCTTCAAGAGCATTAAAGATCATCCATTCTTAAGCAATCAAAGAGACTTCAACAAGTTCAAAAGTACCACAACATCAAGCTTCAAAGAGATACCCGCTTTTTATTAGAAAGCTTTTATTCTCTTTACTTCAAAAACTTATTTGTTGTAAGGGTTCTTAGTTAGCCTATTATAAAACCAAGGGAGGTTATTCGTGAGCCTTTGAAAACCATTTAGGTTCTTGGTTAGCCCGGAAAACCAAGGAAGGTTGGTGGTAAGCCATAAAACTATTTAGGTTCTTGGTTAGCTCGTAAAACAAAGTGAGATTTTGACTTGTGAGCCTTGTGAAAACAAGTTGGCTTTTTTATTAGTGAGCCCGGAAAACTAATCAACTGTAATCGATAGAGATTATAGTGAATTTCCAAGAAAATCTTCGGAAGTGGATGTGGGTGCATTGGATAGCACCGAACCACTATACTTTTTTGTCTTTGTGGTTGATTGTTCTCTCTACTTGCTCTTTCATTTATTGCTCTTTATTTCTACTGCACTTTTACTTAAGAGCATTACATTTGAATTCATAGTACCTTGTTTAATTATTGAGTTGAATTACATCCTATTGCATTGCATCGAGTAATAGTTTTCAGAGAACCAATTCACCCCCCATCTTGGGTTGCATACTGGGCAACAAATTGGTTCACAAAAACCTACAAGACAAGATTGATGTCTAGCAATATGTCATGCCTATCTAGAAGATAAGGAATTTGGTAAAAATTATCAAAGTACCCTTCAGTAGTAAGTTACCATGCAATTTAATCTTTCGATCTCCCATTATCTCGATTATGTGATAGGTATGGATATATATCAAACCCTAACACTTAATCATATTGAATCTCATCTCTATCATGAGGACTCAACTGATGACTAATTAGAAACCAATTCTAATATCATCCTACTTTGATAAAAGGCTCCTTGTGTCACTCATCAAAGAGATTGCATAGGATAACAATTCCTCTTACTAGGAAAGATCGATTCCTTGTTGGTCCACTCACATCCTTCATACACCTTTCACCATACCCAGAACACCCCGTACATGTCACAATGGCATGAATGAGTATGAACCAAAGTATGACTTAGTCTGCATAAGGAACCATGGTGACCTCAGGTCTAAAGATCACAAGCACAACTTCTACTCTGGGATCTATCTTTTGACAAGTAGTAAGACTTCCATAAGATAGTCCCGATGCGAATCAGTCCAGTATACTCATATCCTGATAAGCACCCTTATCCTTGTATTAGTATCTCTACACAAGTGTTTGTGAGATCAACCATCCTCATCAACTGAGCATACATAGGATAAGCTAGTCTTTCCAGATTCATCGATCCCCGAATCGATGGTCCAATAACTAGGAACATTCTAGATTAGGGTTTATAAGAATTAGGTCTCACTGTTATTTTATCATAACCCTAATTTCATTGCCCTACTTTATGGGGTTCATCATGATCAACAAAAACATGACACAGTAGTATATGATGAATCAAATGCCTTTATGAAAAATATGTCATACATGAGTTCGAAGTTTACAAAAAGGCCCTCATAAAGATTGGCTCTTAGGATACTTTTCTATCAATTCCACCTTTCAATTTATATTTTAACTCTAATATGGTTTGTGTAGGATCCCCGGGATTTCTAGATTCCAAAGAAGAAGGTCTTCCGAGACAAGAAACAGAGACAAGAAGTCTTACCATCTAGAGGAATCTCCTTGTCATCTAAGAGCTTCATCCTTGAGTATAATCCTTCCAATCACTGAAATGTTATGACCGGGTACCCCTCTTTCAATTTTTTCAGATCTAAAATATTAGAGTAACTAAGTCCTAGCCTGTGTGGTTTCTTATCCATAAAGATCCTTTCTCTATACTACTTTGAAGGTTCTCATTCAAGTCTAGTTTAACATGTAAATTCCTTCATGAAAATTTCTATTCTTTTACATGGAAAAATAGCCTAGCTTCACTTCATTTTTCATTTAGTTACTACTATCTCCTCTTAGATTGCATCATTCCATTTCATCCCACATCACACACTCCCACCCCCTACTTGGCCAGTGGAAGGATTAGTTGTTGAGTTGGGTTTAAGTTAAGTCGACCCACTCAATTTTGGCTTTAGGTCTAGCAAACCCTAGAACGTACTGATCCTTGCATGCTTGACTGCACCAAACCACTTGGAGTGATTGATTGCATGACCCTAGGTTAGTAACCAAATATCAACAGTCTAAGCCCCAACCTAGCTCAGCCATGGAATCCAACTTTGAGATCTTCATGAAAGCCATGACTGAACGATTTGACCATATGAACCAACTGAATGCCCAATCACTACCCAATTAAGCACCCAGATTAACCTGTCCAATACCCAATCCCAAAATCAGTTTGCCTAGTTGACCGCCCAGATAAACCAAATAACCCAATCAAGTGCCCAAGCAACCACTAGGCTTGACCATTTAACCAATAGGCTTAACCAAGTATAAGATCGATTAGGTACCATAGAATGAACCCAAGAGTCCAATGCTGAACCAGATCCTGATTCACCTTGTTCCACCTCTCATAATCCTAGGGGAGTCCAAAATCAAGATCAATTTATGGAACCCAACCCTAGGAGAACCCAGAATCAAGACTAATTTATGGAACCCAATCCTAGGAGAGTCCACTATCAAGAACCATATCAGGAACCTAACCTTAGGAGAGTTCAACATCAGGATCCATATTTGGAACCCAACCCTAGGAGAGTCCAAGACCTTGACCCTATCCAAGAACCCAATCGTAGAAGGCCCCACCATGAAGTCTGTGATAAAGATGAGAGGGCCATGAGAAGCATTAGGGTAGAGGCACCCACCTTTGATGGTAGTTTGGAACCAAAGGTCTATGTAGACTGGGTAGGAGACATGGAATATTATTTTCAATGGTATGACATGAGTGAGGAGATGAAGTACAAATTTGCAAAGATGAGGTTGATTCATCAGGCTAGGCTACATTGGGCTAACCTTGAACGTACTAGGAGACAACAAGAACTTCCTCCCATAACCACCTGGCAAGACATAAAATTGAAACTTAAGGAGAAGTATCTTCCTATATCCTACAACCAGAAACTCCTAGACCAATGGAATAAGCTAAGTTAAGGGAATAGGTCTGCATTAGAGTACATCGCCCAGCTTGATGATTTCGCAGTTAGGTGCAATGAACCTGAGTCTCTAGCTCAAACCCTGTCTAGGTTCAGAATTAGATTACGTGAAGAAATTCAAAGAGAGCTATACACGAGGGAGGTCACTGATTTAGATCAAGCATACTAGATGATGGGGACATCAGGCAACCCTAGTTTACTATGGATCCCTAAGTTTGGAGTCCTTTAGCCATGATTCCAATTTTGTCTTTGAATCCAATAATCTGGCTATTTTAGCAATTTGAGTCCTGTATTTGGGCCATGAGTTTTGTTTTATAGGCTTTGTTACACTTGAGTATGTACCTTGGCCTCTGAATCTCATTTTGGGCCTTTTTACATTTGAATCCTGTAATTAGATTATTGAGTCAAGTTTTGGATGCTTAGTGAGCCTTATGAGTCCTATAAGTTTTGAGTTTTATGAGTCCAGTCTAATTTTGTAAGTCTTATATTGAGTCCAGTCTAATTTTGTAAGAAGACTCAAGTCACTTATGAAGCCAGTCAGCATAATACTCCAACCACTGCAAGGAATCCAATCATCCACATAATTGTGCCACTTGGGAAGCAGGGAAGGAGTCTTGGACCTATCATTAAAGACCTGGATGACAAGTACATCAGCCTACCTAGAGGAGATGGACACCAGGAGAACCCTAGAGCCTGCCCAACTGAAATGGGCTGCCCAACACTGAAATGGGCCGCCCAAAGCCCTGGCCTATCCTCAAATTCAGCGCCCTCCTTATGGTCACCTCTCATGTTGGTGCCCAACTTATGGTCACCTCCCTTGGACCAACTGAACGAGAAGGAGAGGAGTAATCCTAGTGAGAAGAGGGAGTTTGAACCTATTTAGAAGAGGAGATCTCTATATATTTGAGTAGGAAAAGGATTAGTAGGAATTCTCTTGTATGCCCTTACTTGGAGCCCAAGTTTGTAAGCCTATTTAAAGGCCCCCCTCTTATGTATATTGGATGTTAATGAATATAAAGACTTTCTTGAGTTCTTCTCAAATCTTGGTGTGAATTCTGAGTGAATTTGTATGATTAAGGATATCTGTGTGATCCCTCAAGGTATCTGTGTGATCCCTGCGCCCTGCCTCCAAGCCGCTTGCCTCTTCATATCTTGGCCACCCACTTCTAAGTCTTCCTTCCCTTTTAATTCTTTAGCCTTCAAACTTGTTTCTTCTTTGATTTCTAACCCTTGTTAGGTGATTTGCAGGTCCCTCAGAGTTCACGAATCTAGGATTTCAATCGGCAAGCTTTCGGGCCACCAGATTGAAAGCCACGAATCCTCAAGGTATCCGGCTTATTTTTCCAGGCCGTATCCGAGAGCGTAGAGCAAATTCTTTACTGATCGATCATCAAATATCTTCCAAGTACATTTTCTAGACTCCTCTGGTAGTAGTATTGCAGAAGAGCTAGTCCTAACTAGGGCTTCTTAGCCTTGGCAGTCCTGTTTCTTCACTTTTAGGGTTTATTTTTACATGGCTATGCTTCAGATTTTCTATAGAATTCTCTACTTAATATCTTGGCTTGACATTCTGGATACAAGCTCATAACTTAATTCATAATAACAAAAAATTAATTGGCATGAATAAATAGTCTCACATCATTTAGTATCAGAGCATATTTTAGGGCTAGTTTTTGTAACCTGTAATTCCTATACATAGTTTGTTATTTTTACTGTTTGTATATGTAGATAGATTAGAAAATTTTAAATTTTAGTTTTCTGGGTTTTTCATAATTTATAGTATTTTTCAGAGTTTCTTCATGATTTATTTCAGTCTTTAAAATTTTTTTCATGTATGTTTTCTTTTGCCATAGAAGTTTTTGCATCCTGTCTCTGCATTAGGTGTCTAGATTTTGGTCTATTTCATCATCTTAAGTATTTTATTTTTTATTAAATTTTGCATGGTATATCCTCTGTTTAGTCTTTATATTTTTCATAACTTTTAACTATTTTTACAGTAGCACAAGAATTATCAAAATCTACATATTAGGAATTCTAACCCGAATCCTGAGATTTTTGCACACAATCTGAAAAACCCTATGGTGCGGGCACCAGACTCAGAAGAAGACTTCAGGGCTCCATCTGGATCTCTGATTGACCTTGCCCGAAGAATTAGGGTTTTCTGGTTTTGTAATTAGGGTTGACTTGGTCAACTCTATTTTAGTCTTGAGTCTGTATTTCCCTACAATTTAAATTTTATTGAGTCATGTTGACTCAGTACAAGTCCTAGTAGTGGTCTAGGTCTTCTCCAGGTTGGTGCCATTTTTTTTAAATCAAGTCAAGGTCCAGGGCACCCAATTTTTTCTCCCAGGCCCAAGCATGTGGGCACCACACTCCCAGCCACACGCCAGAGTCCAGGAGGTGCCACATCTCCATCTAGTGTGCCTTGGTCCCCACACCACAAGAAAGCAGGTCCCTTCTTTCATGCGCCACTTGGGGGAGAAATCCATCAAGATACCTCAATCCAAGGAGGAGCCAACTTCTTTCCAGATAAACCCAAGCCAAGATGGCAAGAATTTTTCTTGAAGAGAGGATCAAGGAGGTGCCCCACAATGTTTCATAAAAATCCAAGTTATAAAAGGGAAGAGAGCATGTCTTGGGGAGAAAATCAAGGAGGCACCCAAAAGTTTCCTAAAGTGCAAAAGCCATGAAAGGAAGAAGCCTAAACTTGTGGAGCAAGACTAGGAGGTGTCCAAAATAGCCAAACCATGAAGGAAAAATCCTTGATTCATGGAGAAATACTAGGAGACACCCCCAAAACCTGCCATTTGGAGCTGATTTTCAAGTTTTCTTGGAGTTTTTGGGCTGCCCACTCATGGAAGGAGTCTTGGAAAGATAATTTGATGCCTAAAGTGTGGGTTAGTCCTATTAGTCCCACATGGAAAGTGTATGAAATTTTATTTCTTTGTTATGTCTATATATTCAACTCTATGTAACTCTTGAAAAAGGATGAATGAAATCAATTTCTTTGTGAGCAACTTTGTGTTTCTCTCTTCCGCACTTGTATTCAAGTGTTGAGCTCCGTGAGGGAGTAAATCCGGGTTCCCCAGGAACCTTGAGGAGGTGTGAGATCTCCAACCCCAAAATCCTAGGTTAGCCACTTCACTCCAAAACCCTAGCCGCCCATAATTCTCCTCCCTCTGCCAAAACCTAGCCTATCCCACCTCTCACGGTCACTCTCTTCAAGTCAAGGCCGACCATCAGCATCCGGGTCCAGTCCGGATACTTCAGATTCAGAGCAAATTCCAGAGGGAGCCAGATCAACCTTTAGGAGAATCTGGATTTCAGCAACATCAGCTTTCAAGTTCTTCAATCTGGTAAATCCTTCCTTGAGTATCTGATTCCATCACTTGTTCTTCTTCTTTCCCAGATCTTGAGTTCAGGAGAAGCCGACTCAGCCACAGGACCAGTATTGGAGGATCCATTGCAAAGATATCCGAATCCGAGGATCCAACAATCTGCTCGAGAGAGTTCTTCCACCAAACTTTATGAAGATCACTGTCTGGTTGGTAACCCATCTCTTCTCTTTATTTCTGTCCTGTTGAAAGTTCAGAGCGAAACCTTAGGTCTGGGAGTTTCTCAACCCCCAGCGATCCATTACTTCTGAACCACTCTGATAACCTAGTTTTTTTTAAATTGTGCTTTCAATTATTACCTAGTTTCTTCCAATTTAGTTTAGCTTTCCTTTGAGTCAAAGCCAATTTTAGAATATATATATATATAAAAAAATAATTAATCTTAATTTATTTCTGCATCGCATCATCTCCTCTTTTGTTCTGCATCAATTTTGGTATCAGAGCTTCCGTTCTGCATCAATCTTGGTATCAGAGCTTCCGTTCTGCATCACCCTAGGTTTTGCATCATTATCCAAATTTTGTTTTGCATGAAACTTGGTAAAGATCATCTTCTTTTTTCATTATCTATTATGAAATTCTTCTAAAATTTTTATGCATCGAAAACTAAACCAAATTTTGCATCGAATCAAACCATAATTTTTGTTCTGCATAGTTTATCAAACCAAACCTAATCACTTCCAAACCTTACCTCACCCAAGCCCAAAATTTGTTTGCTAACTTAACCAACTTAAACCTAATTTGCCACCTCATGAAAGGTAAAAAATATTTTTATTTTTCTGATTGTTATTAGTTGGATTAGGGCTCATAGTGTGTTCATCATCTCATTTAATTAATCTTAAGGGCAATTTCCTCTCTATGATCAGGACAGGATCTCATCACCTGTCCTAGGCCCAAAACAACCACCCAGCATCAGAACCCAAGCCTTAATTAAAATCAATTAGTAACCTAATTGCTCTAGAGAGCTTAGGGACACCAACAGGTCGGGTCCGAATTGTGTGGGCCAACTAGTGCACCTAATTCCCCAGCTATTATTGAAAACTAGTGTCTAAGGCTAGAGGTCCAGAGGCAAACGTCCTAAGTGGACTGGTGGTTTTTAATTATGTTGACCCCATAAGTGATTTTGATGATAGCCAAACATTGGAGCATGTACATTTATTACTAACAACTCTTCAGGTGTTTTACAAGTTTTTGTAGGATGAATTAATTGTTCAAACTTCAACTCCTACACCTTTGTTTCTGGTTTGAGTTGTGTTGTAATTTGGTTTTGTAAGAAGAACCCAAAGAAAAAGCTAGGAAAAAATCATGTAAAAAAGGGTTACTTCTGCATGTGTGTGCCTTAAAATTAATTTGATTTGGTATGATTGAAAAGTTGTAAGAGTGTTGGTAAGAGTTTTTCTTTAAGTTCAATTATAAAAATCCTGAAGAAAATACTCAAGGAGACCCAGCATGTTGAAGAGCCGACTCTACTTCATGGCATGCAGCAAGGATTCTGGTATGCAGTAATCCGAGCCGACTTTAGTGAATCTGAGTTGATTGGAATATGTCCGAGCTAACTCCTCCAGAGTCAGTTTTTTGAACATCTCTGAGAACAGCCAAGCGAGCCGACCCGAACCAGAAAGAGCCAACTCTGTCATACTTAATTTTGAAGACCAGAGAAAGCGAGCCGACCCGAACTACATCGAGCTGACTGTTCTAGAGTGATGATTTCAGAACCTGAGAAGAAGAGCCGACCAAAGATCAAAAGAGCCGACTCCTTGAGTTCAAGTTTTTCAAAGATATAAGTTCGAGCCAACCCGAGCTATCAAGAGCCAACTCATCCACAATAAAGTTTTGTGCCTTGAGACAAAGAGCCAACTGCACTGAAGATTTGGCAACTCGACCTATCGACTCGAAGGATCCAAGCCGACTTGAAGGAATCCGATCCGACTCGAACATCGCTTTCAGGTATACAATGACTAGTTTTAGAATTTATTTTTGAATGCCAAAAAATGCTCCAATGATCATAAACCACTTCCCAATGATCTATAATGGCTAGAATTGCCTTGGAGTGATGGAAGACCTTATATTTGAAGGATTTGAACTTCCTTGAAGTAAGAGATTTTTGAAAAAATTCTTCAAAGTTTTGAGAGCTACATTGAATATCCCACCTACCAAAAGCAGAAAGTGCATAAGAGCATTCAAGCAAGCTTTCAAGTCTTCACCAACTCTAATCTGAAGCTTGAAGCAATTTTAGAAGAAGCCATTGAAGTAATTAAAGCTCATTCAGGTGCAAGTCAGGTGGACTTCTATCAAGCTGCATCGATAACTATCCGACAAATTGAGTTTATCATTTTTGTTGCATTTATTTCAATTCATCTTATTAAATTATTGGGTTATTGGTTAGCTCGGTTGAAAAACCAAATAGGTTCCTGGTGAGCCTTGATAAAAACCAAGTGTTGGGTTCTTGGTAATCCTGGTAAAACCAAGTTAGGTTTCTTTGGTGAGCCCGTTCAAAATCAAAGGGTGTTGGATTTTCTTTGGTGATCCCGTTAAAATCAAAGTGTAGAGATTTTGGATTGTGATCCTACAAAATAATCCGACTATATTCGGGTGTGAATATAGTGAAAATCCCAAGTGGTATCTTGTAGTAGACGTATGAGCTGGGTTGCTCCAAACCACTATAAATTTTATGTGTTTGTTTTGTGCTTACTTAATTCTATTTAGCTTCTGCAATTTAATACTCTATCACAACACCTACCACTTATAAGGGTTTATAATTGCACATTATCTGCTTTAAATTTTTAAATTCCCAAGTCATCCCCCTCTTGGGTAGCCACCTGGACAACAACTAGTATCAGAGCAGTGTCTCTGAATACATAAGAGTAAAGATCGATGGCTCATCCAATGAGTATGTCCTTGGCAGAAGGCCAATCAACCAATAGACCTCCACTCTTCACTAGCATAAATTATGCATACTGGAAAGCTAGAATGAAAATTTATGTTCAAGCAGTTGATTTTCAGTTGTGGAAGGTCATTCTAAAAGGTCCTTATGTCCCCATGATTAAAATTGATGAAGTGGACATTCCAAAACCTGAAGAGGATTGGGACGAACATGACATGAAGATGGGTGAGTTAAATGCCAAAGCAATGAATCTCTTATACTGTGCTTTGGATAGTAATGAGTTTAATCGAATTTCTATTCGCTCCTCGGTAAAAGAAATTTGGGATAAACTTGAAGTAACCCATGAAGGAACTTCTCAAGTGAAGTCTTCTAAAATTAATCTTCTTGTGCATAGTTACGAATTATTCAAAATGGAACCTAATGAAACAATCTCCGCTATGTTTTCACATTTCACTGATATTATTAATGGCTTAAAAAGTCTTGGCAGGATATATACTAATGCAGATCTAGTACAGAAGATTCTGAGATCTCTTCTGGACAAATGGGATCTGAAAGTGACAGCCATCCAGGAAGCAAAAGATTTGAACACCTTATTGCTAGATGAACTACTAGGATCTCTCATCACACATGAACTAACCATGCAGCAAAGAACTAAAGATGATCAAAAGAAAAAGAAAGGATGAAGAATCATAAGAAGAATCATAAGAAGAATGCTCCTCTATTGCCTTCAAAGCTACTAGGGATTCTAGAAAGGATGAAGAATCATAAGAAGAATGCTCCTCTACTGAAAGCGACATGGAAGACAAAGATGTTGCCATGGTCGTTAGAAAATTTAAAAGGTTCTTGGGAAGAAGAAAAGGAAGACATTTTAGAAAATTCCATAAGGACAAAGATTTCAGTAAAGAGAAGGACAAGGAAAAGAAAAAAGAGACAGAAGTGCCCACCTGCTATGAATGCAAAAAGCCAGGGCACATCCAACCAGATTGTCCATTATTGAAGAAGGGTTTTAAGAAAAAGAAAAAAAAAAATTGTGGTAGCGATATGGAGCGACAACGAAACATCCTCATTTACTAAAGAAGAAGATACCATGAAATCTGCAAACTTATGTCTGATGGGTCTTGAAAATGAGGTATCATCCCTTGAGCTTCAAACTGAATTTACATATGATGAATTGAATTCTGCATTTCATAATTTACTTGTTGAATTCAAGAAAGTTGGGGTTAAATTAAATCCTTGAAGAAACAAAATGATGTTTTATTAAAAGATAAGAATGAGATTTCTGAAAAGAATAATATTTTGTAAAAAGAATTGAATATATTTTTTGATAATGTTATTATTTTAAAAAATGAGAAAAATGCTTTGAATGAGATAAACAAAATTTTAGTTGTAAAAAATGTTGATTTGAAAAAGGAGGCTGAAAAGCTTAAGCCTTTAGTAGAAAAACTTACTTTGAGTTCTAACAAGCTTGAGCTAATTTTGAAAGATCAAAAAGATTCAAAAAGTAAAGCTGAAATTGGATTTAATGCCCTAAATTCTAAAGAAATTTCAGCAACAAAATTTATATCTTCAAAAGCTTCAGCTTCAAGTGCTAAATTTCAAAAAGCTTTTCCATCGAAATCTATTTCAAATGGCTTGAAGTATGTTCCAAAAAATTCTATTCAAAAATCTTTCAAACCAAATATTTCTATTTCCGCATCTTTTAAAGCTTCAAAGCATGCATCATTCAAAAATGACAAAATTATTTGTCATGCATGTCATAGATTTGGACATAAATCTTATCAATACAATTCTTTAAAAAATTTCATGATTGGTGCATTGAAATATAGAACCTTTTGGGTTCCAAAGGGAACCAACTTTGCTAACCTGAAAGGATCCAAGTTAGCTTGGGTACCTAAAATCACTCCTTAACTATTTTGTAGGACTGTCTTGTAACCCACAAATTAAAGAAAAGATGGTATCTTGATAGCGGCTGTTCAAGGTATATGACGGGGGACAAAGATCAGTTCATCACCCTACAAATGAAAGAAGGAGGATTAGTTACTTTCGAAAATAATGGCAAGGGGAGAATAATCGAAATCGGTAAAATCAAAATAACCCCCTGTACTTTCATTGAAGATGTGCTGCTAGTAAATAAATTAAAACATAATTTATTAAGTATTAGTCAACTTTGTGATGAAGGCTTCAAAGTTATCTTTGAATCATTTATGTGTATAGTAACTAACTCTCTTGATTTTAGCAACAACTTCATTGGTCATAGACTTGGAAACATCTATGTGGTAGATATAAATGATCTAGCCATGACTAGTAGTTCTGGTGCGGGTACCAGACTCAGAAGAAGACTTCAGAGCTCCATCTGGATCTCTGATTAACCTTGCCCGAAGAATTAGGGTTTTTGGTTTTTAATAAGAGTTGACTAGATCAACTTAATTTAGCTTGAGTCTACATTACCTGCATTTTATTTTGTTGAGTCATGTTGACTCAGTAGTGGACTAGGGTTTCAACCTGGGATGTTACACTTTCTTCCAAGACCAGGCAAGTGGACACCACACTCCCAGCCACACTCCCAGTCCAGGGGGCGCCATATCCACATCCAGCAGCTTTTGGTCCCCACTCCACAAATGGCAACCTCCTTCTCTCATGCGCCAGATAAAGAGAAGTCCACCAAGAGACCACAAATCAAGGGGGCGGCCAAGACTTTCCCAAGAAACCCAAAGCAAAGAAGGGAAGAAATCATCTTGGAAGAGAATTTCAAGGGGGCGCCCACTACCTGCCAAAAACAATCAAAACAAAGATGGGAAGGACCTTGACTTAGGGAGGAAGAAAAGGAGGAGTCCAAAAGAGTTGATCCAGGGAAGGAAGAAAATTTTTCTTGAAAATCCAAGCAAGGTGGCGCCATCTACCTGCCATTTATAACTCAAATCCTATTTTTTTGGTATTTTGGCCAACCATATGTAAGGGATTTGCCCTAATTTGGAGATCCCCTCCTTTAGTCCCACATGGGAAGATGTGAAACCCTCCTCCCTTGTAATGCCTTATAAATTAAACCCCTCTTGTAAGTTTACAACAATCAGATAAATGAAAGAAATTTTTCTTGAGCAAACTTGTGTTTTCTCTTGTCCGCACTTGCTTCCAGGTGTTGAGCTCCGTGAGGGAGTAAATCCGGGTTCCCCTGGAACCTTGAGGAGGTGAGAGATCTCCAAAACCCTAAACCCTAGGTTAGCCACTCAATTCCCAAACCCTAGCCGCCATCACCCTTCTCTTTCCACCAAGCCCTAGTCTATTTCCCTTCTCACGGCCACCATCTCCAAGTCCAGGCCGACCACCAGCATCCAGCCCCAGTCCAGATACTGCAGATCTACAACAATTCTAAGAGGAAGTCAGATCGGCCTCCAGGAGAATTCGATTTCAGCAACTTCAGCTTTCAAGTTCTTCAACCTGGTAAGATCTTTTCTTGAGTTTCTGAATTCCATCATTTGTTCCTCTTCTTTCCCAGATCTTGAGTCCAGGAGAAGCCGACCAAACCACAAGACCAGTATTGGAGGATCCATTGCGAAGATAGCCGACTCCGAGGATCCCACAATCTGCTCGAGAGAGTTCTTCCACCAGAATCCTGAGAAGATCACTGTCTGGTGAGTAAACCGTCCCTCCTCTCTATTTCTGTTCTGTTGAAAGTTCAGAGCGAAACCCTAGGTCTGGGAGTTTCTCAACCCCCAGCGATCCGTTACTTCTGAACTACTCTGATAATTTGGTTCCTTCTAAACTGTGCTTTCAATCTTTACTTAGTTTCCTTCAACGTAGTTTAGCTTTACTTTGAGTCGAAGCCAATTTCTGAAATATATAAAAAAAAAAAAAAAAAAAAAAGAATTAATCTTAATTTTACTTCCGCATACGCTTCTTTGTTCTTTGTTCTGTATCAAGTTCCAGTCTAGTAGCGATGAATGCTAAGACCAAGGAGTCATGTTTATTATGGCATAGATGATTAGGTCATGCTAGCATGAATACAATTGCCAAATTAATCTCAAAGAATCTAGTTAGAGGTTTGCCACATTTTAAAGTTGATCTTGATTATGTATGTGATGCTTGTCAATTAGGCAAACAAACTAGGGAGAGTTTTAAATCAAAAAATGTTATTTCAACAACTAGACCCCTTGAGCAACTTCACATGGACTTATTTGGACCAACTAGGACCACAAGCCTAGGAGGTATGAAATATAGCCTTGTGATTGTAGATGACTTTTCTAGATTCACATGGGTATTATTTATTGCACATAAGGATGAAACTTTTGATGTATTTTGAAAATTTCATAAGAAAGTTTCAAATGAGAAAAATCTCACTATTATTTCTATAAGAAGTGATCATGGAACTGAATTTCAAAATCAATTTTTTGATGAATATTGCACTGAGTATGGCATTGATCACAACTTCTCCGCTCCTAGAACACCACAACAAAATGGTGTTTTTGAGAGAAAAAATAGGACTTTGGAAGAAATGGCTCGAACCATGTTGTATGAAAGTAATCTTCCAAGGTACTTTTGGGTAGAAGCAGTGAACACCACCCATTACATATTAAATCAAGTTTTAATTAGACCAATTTTAAAGAAAACCCCCTATGAGCTTTAGAATAGAAGAAAACCAAATATTAATTATTTTCATATTTTTGGGTGTAAATGCTTTAAGTTAAATAATGGCAAAGATAACCTAGGAATGTTTGATACAAAATCTGATGAATCTATACTCCTTTGTTATTCCTTACATAGCAAAGCATATAGAGTGTTCAATAAGAGGACTCTTACTGTAGAAGAGTCAATTCATGTTGTTTTTGATGAAGCTAACCCCTCACCATCGAGAAAAGATGAGTGTGTAGATAATCATGCAAGTACACTACAAAAGGAAATGGAAGATTTAAGTATTCAAGACAAGCCAATGCAAAATGGAAATAAAATGGTAAGCAAGGATCATACTGATTTACCAAATGAATGGAGGTATGTAACTTCACATCCTAAAGATTTAATTATTGGTATCCTTCTCATGGTGTTAGGACTAGGTCAGCACATAGAGACGCACATGACTACCTAGCCTTTGTCTCATAAATTGAACCACATAGTTTAGAAGAGACTGAAACTGATCATAACTGGATGATGGCCATGCATGATGAATTAAACCAGTTTGAAATGAATAATGTTAGGACACAAGTTAGTAGACCTACATACCACCCAATCATAAGAACCAAATGGGTCTATAGGAACAAACTAGATGAGATTGGTAAGATTATAAGAAATAAGGCACAGTTGGTAGCAAAAGGGTACAATCAAGAGTAGGGCATTGATTTTGATGAAACATATGCTCCTGTAGCAAGACTAAAGGCCATAAAATTACTTCTTACATTTGTTTGCTACAAGAATTTTAAACTCTTTCAAATGGATGTCAAAAGTGCTTTTCTAAATGGATTTATTTCTGGACAAAGTTTTGTAGAACAGCCACCAGGTTTTGAAAATCATGCTTTTCCAAATCATGTGTTTAAATTGAACAAAGCTTTGTATGGTTTGAAACAAGCACCTAGAGCCTGATATGATAGACTAGCAAATTCTTACTTTAAAATAATTTCAAAAAAGGAAATGTTGACAAGACTCTTTTTATTAAAAACAAAGAGAATGATATGCTAGTTGTGCAAATTTATGTTGATGATATTATATTTGGTGCAACTAATGAAAACCTTTGTAGAGATTTTGTTGAGTTGATGCAGGGTGAGTTTGAAATGAGCCTTATGGGTGAACTTAACTACTCCCTTGGGCTACAAGTCAAACAAATGAAGGAAGGAATCTTTATAAGCTAAGCCAAGTACATCAAAGAGATAATCAAGAGATTTGGCATGGAAACAAGCAAAGAGGCTAGCACACCCATAGCACTACCTGCAGGCTAGACAAAGATGAAAGTGGATCCAATGTTAACCAAAAGCTATATAGAGATATGATCGGATTCCTACTGTATCTTATAGCCAGTAGACCTAATATTTTATACAGTGTATGTGTATGTGCTAAATTTCAATGTAATTGTAAAGAAACATATATGCTTGCTGTTAAAAGAATTTTCAAATATTTAAAAGGTACAAGTAATTTAGGTCTTTGGTATTCTAAAGAATCATCTTTGAATTTAATTGGTTTCTCTGATGCTAACTATGCTGGTTGCAAAATTGACAGAAAGAGCACTAGTTGTACATGCCAATTTCTAGGGTTGATTTAATTTCATGGCACTGTAAGAAGCAAAACTTCATAGCATTGTCCATTGCTGAGGTAGAGTATGTTGCTACTGGTAGTTGTTGTGCTCAAGTGTTATGGATTAAACAATAACTAGAAGACTTTGATGTTATATAATTTAAAATTTCAATCAAATATGATAACACAAGTGCTATTAATTTGATAAAAACTCCTGTTCAGCATTCAAGAACTAAGCATATTGAAATTAGGCACCATTTTATAAGAGATCATGTATTAAATAATGATATAGAAATTGAATTTGTGCCAACTGAAAACCAACTTGCTGATATTTTTACTAAATCTTTAAATCTTGATATATTTGCAATGATTAGAAGTGAACTAGGATTGTGTGACCCACTCTAGAATTACTCTCATAATCTTAAGGACAAATTATCTAGGTGACCTCCTAATCCCAAACTTTATGTTAAATAAGCCTTAATTGAAATCCAAAAATCACTTTTTGTGCTCCCTCTGCTCGAGCCGACTCGAGCAAATGACCTATTGGTCGAGCCAGCTTGGATGTTGAGCCATCGCTTTTGAGTTCGAGCCGTAGGGTTTTTTCTTTCCAATTTCTATTCCTAAACCCTACTCTCCTTCCCTCTAAGAAACTTTTCAAATACTTCTTACTTCCAAAAATTACTTCGCAACTCAAGTGTACTTTTGAAATGGCATCAAAGAGGGAAATTGGAAAGAAATCGAGACGGGATACAGAAGCTACTTTGCATGAAAGGAGAACAAAGTTTTGAGAAGATAGTGCTTCCCGAATTCCACCACAATCAGAGGAAGAACCAAGTCCAGTTTCTCCTAGCCACCACATTTCCTTAGGTATGAGACCTATTACTACTGGAAGATGGATTTTATTCGAATACTTAAAAGAAATAGGTTTTGTCATTGGAGACTTCATTGACAATCAAGGGTGGAAAAAAATGTGTTCCTTGGATGTTAAAATTTACCCATACCTAGTCAAAACTTTCAATGAAAATTTGAGGTTTGGAGAGAACTTTATTGAATCATCTATTAAGGGAAAAGGAATTATCATTTCTGCTAAAATCCTTGGAAATGTTTTGGAAATGCCATTTGAGGGCACTGAGTACTTAGTCCTAAAAGACAAAACTAAAGCTTTGCAGACAGTACTGGAAAGGACTGAAGTAAATGAAATAGGAAAACTCAAAGCTAGCACTTTGTCAATTGAAATGAGAATTCTTCACAGTTTTATCAGTAGGATATTTTTACCCAGAACTGGCTGCTTTGATTGGGTAAGGGAACGAGATCTTTGCTTCATGGAGCAACTAATTAATGGTGACAAAATTAACCTGCCAGTTATCATGATTTGTCAAATGAAAGAAGCAGTAAAAAAAGTTAAGGCATGTCTGCCTTATGGTATGGTCCTCTCACTTTTCTTTCAAAGTGCAAATATAGATTTGATAAGAGAGGATAGCAAAACCCTCTTACATACCAAGACCTATACTGCCAAAACTTTTCAAAGGATGGGTTATTTACTATCTGAAGGAATCTAGGGAAAGAAGTGTGATGCTCCAATAGTTGAAGAAATAGAGGAAATGCAAGGGCAAGCTAAAATGGAGACTAGTGAAGGAACTTCAATGCAAATTCCAGAGTCATAGCCACAGCTAGGGTCTCTAGTCCAGATAGACTTTGATGCATCATTTCCAGATGTCCCAGTGCCTGATATGGAACCTAGCACACCTATCTACACTCAGGCCACCACTGATACTCCGGTTCATAGTCATGCCACCATTACTCCTGTTGTGGATACCTCAATATTACAAAATTTCATGGCACAACAATTAGGCAATTTGAGTGAAACCATTAATTTCTCAATGTCTACTATGTTTGAAGAACTTCACCAATCTGTTGATGAGAGACTCAATCAGTTTGGAGGATAGATAGATAATCTGAAAAGCAGAATTAACAACCGTGAAACCTCCAAGTCTACAGCATATGCAACTGAGATAGATTTGCAACCTATTCTTCAGTTAATTACTTCAAGTTCTAAAAGATTGAGAAATCTGTTACTTAAGTACTTGAAGCTTATAGAGTTGAAATGGATAATTTAAGAATAAGAATGGGATCAGTAGAAGCAGGAAAAAGAATGGAAGAAGACCACACCTGAGGTATTGGAATAATTAGAAGTGAGTTTGGGAGATTGAGAGGCTCGGTACAAGCATTTGCAAATGTACAAGCCACGAAAATCTTTACATTGCAAAAGGAAGTTGCACAAATAAAAGAATCAATAGAAGATTTGGCTACTTCCAAAAGCACAAAGAAAATAGAAGCCGAATTGAAATCTATCACTAGCTTTTTATGGAAAATGATGACTAAAATTGAAGATATCCAAGCTGCTCAAAGTGCACCTCCATCTTCTAGACCTTTTCCTGGTCAATCTGTTCATCCAAGACAACCTGCTCCACACTTTAGGCCACAAGAATCCCACAATATCCCATAATTTGTTGACCCAATTGTTTCTCTACCACCTGGTATTCAAATTCCTGGTCAACCTTCACATCCTAAAGTAGATATAGATAGTGACTAAATGTATTGCTTTTTATTTTGTACCTTATATTTAACATCTTTGAAATGAAATGAAAATACACTTTTTATTTATTAAATTGCTCTATTTCTTTATGCAAATGGATGTTTATGTTCAATTCTTCATACAATGACCAACTTTTAATTAGAATTTCAAGTTGAATATGAGAAAGTAAAATTATCTCAAACAAATTTTAAATACTTTCTCATTCTATTTTAAAATCTGAGCTTAACTCTTACTCTACCTTTTTGATTGATTAACAAAAAGGGGGAGAAAGTTGTGAAATTATTGCATGAAAAAGATAAAATATGTTCATAGTTGTATATTTGCTCTGATATATAAAGATTGAATTGAATATATTTTCTCTAATTCATAAAGATTGAAAGCTCTAGTACATAATGTATATGAAAGCTCTGATAATGTTTTAAATGCTTTAAACTCTGATACTTAATAACTTCTGTTAGAAACTTTTGAGCTTTGAAGTATGAAATTGCATAGAAAGTATGTCAAAACATGGAGTATCTTATTGAGGGGGAGACTACCTCTCATTGCCCGAATTCTCCTTACATAGTTTGGCACTAATTGAAGTAATTTTTTACTTGTTCATATAGTCTTGAAATACCGTTATACAAGTAATTGTAAAGCTTTATCTTACTTTTTCATGCCCAGTATTTTGTCATCATCAAAAAGGTGGAGATTGTTGACCCCATAAGTGATTTTGATGATAACCAAACATTGGAGCATGTAAATTTATTACTAACAACTCTAAAAGTATTTTACAAGTTTTTATAGGATGAATTAATTGTTCAAACTTCAACACCTACACCTTTGTTTTTTGTTTGAGTTATGTTGTAATTTGGTTTTGTAAAGAAGAACCCAATGAAAAAGCTAGGAAAAAATCATTTAAAAAAGGGTTACTTCTTGTGCCTTAGAATTAATTTGAGTTGGTATGATTGAAAAGTTATAAGAGTGTTGATAAGAGTTTTTCTTTAAGTTAAATTGTAAAAATCCTAAAGAAAATACCCGAGCCGACCCAGCATGTGGAAGAGCCAACTCTACCTCATGGCACGTAGAAGGATTCTGGTATGCAGCAATCTGAGCCAACTCGAAAGTAACCGAGCTGACTCCAGTGAATTCGAGTCAACTGGAATATGTCCGAGCCGACTTCTCCAGAGTCCAGTTTTTTGAACATCTCTGAGAATAGCCAGGCGAGCCGACCCGAACCAAAAAGAGCCAACTCTGCCAAACCTAATTTTGAAGACCTGAGAAAGTGAGCCGACCCGAACTGCATCGATCCGACTCTTCCAGAGTGATGATTTCAGAACCTGAGAAGAAGAGCCGACCAAAGATCAAAAGAGCCAACTCCTCGAGTTCAAGTTTTTCGAAGATATAAGTTTGAGCCGACCCGAGCTATTAAGGGCCAACTCGTCCAGAGTGAAGTTTTGCACCCTGAGATAAAGAGCCGACTGTACTGAAGATTTGGCAACTCAACCTATCGACTCGAAGGATCCGAGCCGACTCGAAAGAATCCGAGCCGACTCTAACATTGCTTTCAGGTATCCAACGGCTAGTTCCAGAATTTGTTTTTGAATGCCAAAAAGTTCTCCAACGATCACAAACCACTTTCCAACAATCTACAATGGCTAGAATTGCCTTGGAGTGATAGAAGACCTTATATTTGAAGGATTTGAATTTCCTTGAAGTAAGTGATTTTTGAAAAAGTTCTTCAAAGTTTTGAGAGCTACATTGAATATCGCACATACCAAAAGGAGAAAGAGCACAAGAGCATTCAAGCAAGCTTTCAAGTATTTGATCTAAAGCTTGAAGCAGTTTTAGAAGAAGCCACTGAAGCAATTAAAGCTCATTCAAGTGCAAGTCAAGTGGACTTCTATCAAGCTGCACCGGCAACTATCCGACAAATTGAGTTTATCATTTTTATTGCATTTATTTCAATTCATCTTATTGAATTGTTGGGTTATTGGTGAGCCCGGTTGAAAAACCAAATAGGTTCTTGGTGAGCCTTGATAAAAACAAAGTGTTGGGTTCTTGGTGATCCTGGTAAAACCAAGTTAGGTTTCTTTGGTGAGCCTATTCAAAACCAAAGGGTGTTGGATTTTCTTTGGCGATCTCGTTAAAACCAAAGTGTAGAGGTTTTGGATTGTAATCATGCAAAACAATTTGACTATATTCGGGTGTGAATATAGTGGAAATCCCAAGTGGTATCTTGGATAATGGACATAGGATCTGGGTTGCTTCGAACTACTATAAATTTCGTGTGTTTGTGTTGTACTTACTTAATTCTATTTAGCTTCTGCAATTTAATACTCTGTCACATCACCTACCACTTATAAGGGATTATAATTGCACATTATTTGCATTAAATTTTTAAATTCTCAATTCACCCCCCTCTTGGGTAGCCACCTAGGCAATAAATTAGGACCCTGTCACAGGTAGCGAGAGCCTCCCACCACCCCACCTCTTACGTGGCCAGAAGAAGGATTAGTTGTTGAGTTAAGTGTAAGTTAAGTAGACCCATTCAATTTTGGCTCTAGGTCTAGCAAACTGTAGTCCATTTCCACTTTGTGTGCTTGACTGCATCACACTAACTTGTTTGACTGATTGCATGACCACTAAGTTAAAAACCAAATATCAACAGCCTAAACCCCAACCTAGCTCAGCCATGGACTCCAACTTTGAGATCTTCATGAAAGCCATGACTGAATGATTTGACTAAATGAACAAACTAAATGCCCAATCCACTTCCCAATTAACCACCTAAATTATCCAGTCAAATATCCAATCCCAAAACTAGTTTGCTCAGTTGACTGCCCAGATAAACCAAATAACCCAATCCAATTACCAAGCAACCCATAGGATTAATACCCATAGATATGAGCCTAGTATTAGTCCACTTCCTCTTAGTCAATCCACCCCTACCCCAGTCATTAGTCAATTTTTTCTTAGCCAACCCCCTCTTACCACCCCATTGGTTCACCAGAATGACCTTGAAGAGGAGATATATGAAGCTGATGTGAGCTTAGTGGATGAGTATGAGGAAGAAGAAGAAAAGATACCTATAGATGACCCAGAATTAGTTTACCCTGACCATACCCAAGTAGAAACCAACCCAGAGTTAGTTGACAAGGTAGATACGTATATAGAAGCCAACCCAAAGTTAGTTGACCCTGACCACACCTAGACTGAACCTATAATGGAAGAGCAATTAGAGGATGAGGAACCCAACCCTACTATTAGACTCTTACCTGAGGAGCCATTAGAAGAAAGCCCAATTACAAAGCCCAGTCCTGAGATCCGAGAACCAGAAGAATTTATTAAGGACTTGATCTCTTTAAATTGGTACCCTCGTGATGAAGTCCCTCCTTTGACTCCAATTGATCTCTTCCCTAAGATAATGACCCATTCTTCCATAAGATAGACTCTATAAATAGACATCAACCCCATAAGGTCAACTTCATTAGTCTAGGATTAATCCCTAACACCCCTACCTACATCCTATTCTATCCGATTGACCCCAACCCCTTTTTTTACTTCCTACCCTACCAAACTAACCCTGAATCTACCTTTTATGTTTTTTCCTTTTCTAAAGCTTCTCATGATTATCTAACCACTAGACTATATTTTATCAAAGTAAGCATGTTTCATACATTCCTTATGCATGTTAGGTTTGCATCGTATTTCCAGTATACTTTATGGCATTTACTAGAAGTTCATTATAAATTTTCATGTGCATGCCACACCAGGGTCAAACCTAGAGAGCCTAAATTATGTTAGATTTAGATCCAAAGAGTCCAATAAATTTCCTTTGATAGGAATGCCTAGTCGACTTTATTAAATATTGGTTTCGAGTCCAATAAGTCCCCAGACCTAATTCATTTGTCTATACCTACACTAACCTCTGCACAGCATTTGCATCAGGACATTAGATAAAAGATTAATTTACATAATGAAATCTATAAAAATTGGCTAATTCCTGAAAGAAAGTCAAAGAATTTAATGTAGAAAATTTTGTTATGGTTAAGAAGCTTCATGTTTGTAGAGTTGAACCTTTAGAGTGATAAAGAAAGTGGAACCAATGCCTATGTGCTTGATCTACCCTTGGATTTAGGCATTAGCTCCACCTTCAATATCGTGGACTTGGTTGAGTATAAAGAACCGGCAGTGATTCCTAGTGAGATTTTTGGATCTCACCCATCCTTTGAGAGAGAAACCTTATCGAGTGTCCACTAAATTTGCTTGAGAGAAGAATACAGATCGAGCGTATCTTGGATGATCAAGCTATCATGACCCGGGTCCATGGCTATCAACGCTACTTGGTCTGATGACAAGGTTGACTAGAATCCGGTGATTCATGGATTACTCGAGAGGATCCACAGCGCCTCCACCCAGACTTACTACCAGCACCAGACTACCCTATACTCGACAGGGTCGAGTTCCTCACACCTTAAAATAATTGATGGGGACATCAGGTCAACCATAGTTTAATATTGGTGCCTGAGTTTTGAGTCCTTTAGCCATGATTTCAATTTTATCTTTGAGTCCAATAATCTAGCTGTGTTAGCTATTTAAGTCCTGTATTTGGGCCATGAGTTTTGTTTTATAGACTTTGTTACACTTGAGTCTGTACCCTTGTTAGGTGATTTGTAGGTCCCTCAAAGTTCACAAATCTAGGATTCTAATCAGCAAGCTTTCGAGCCACCGGATTGAAAGCTGCAAATCTGTAGGGTCTCCGGCATATTTTTCCAGGCCACTTTCGAGAGTATAAAGCGAACTCTTCATGGATTGATCTTCAAATCTCTACAAGGTATGCCCCTTAGACTCCTCAAGTAGTGGTATTATAGAAGAGCTATTCCTAATCAAGACTTCTTAGCCATGGCGATCCTATTTCTTCACTTTAGGATTTATTTCTGTTGGGAATTATGTCCCAAAGCCAATCATCTAGGCTATAGACGGTTGTGCTATCTTTGTATTTGTATATGAATTTCTTTTTAATAAATAAAAGTTATTTTTGGCTGTCCATCATATTTACTTTTCCTGTAAAGAACTCTTATGTGATGGTGTCCTTAGAACTACATTGTTTGATATATAGAGGATATATCAAGTAATTCTTAAACTGGTTCACAATCAAATGATACATTGTTATAAGATGACGATGTATCAAGTATAGGATGTTGTATGTCATATTTGTTGGTTGTCCTCTTAACCAAGGAGTGTGGAGATACTGATGTGACATACAAGTGAAATGTGTAACATCTCACTGAACGTGACCATCTGCGAAGCTCCCTTATGTCAAAGGGTTGCTCGCAAAGGGATATGGGTATGCGTTCCTCAGACCTGAGGTCACCATGGCAGCTTGCAAGTAACTCACTAGACTTTGGAACCGGACTACCTGGATTTCTAATCTAGTGATGGAAGGTTTCTGGGTGCAGTCAAGTACTTGTGGAGCGGTGGTAAATCAAGATGGAATTAACCTCTCCAAATAGTTTGGAGTGAATGACTCACTATATCTTAATTCAGCAAAACCTTGGCCAGGGTAGTTCTTATGAGGAGTCACAGAACTTGTGAGGTTGAACATGATCTGGATAAACCAAATTAGCGTTGGCAGTCTAACACTAGGTCATCCTGAGCATTGTAAGGTCAAAGGGATGAATTATGCGGTAACCATATGCCAGAGGTTCATGTGAGGTGCTTTACATCTTCGACCTATCCAGACATCGAGTATCATTGCTAGATGAAGACTTTGACTGGTACTGGAAATATTCCAGTGCTATCGACTTAGTATTCAAACCTATGGGGTCACACACCAAAGAAGATTTCTATCTGATCTTGTGGCTAATCGATGATTGGGAATCATTTGTCGTCACCAGAAGTCAATATGATTGACTTTGTTCCAAGTGTTGATACTTGGAATTTTGTAGGTGTCGACACTTGGTGAAGTGTCGATACTTGGCAATTTTCAAGTGTCAACACTTCCTGTGATGAACAGATTTCTGGGAGGATTTCGTGGAGATTTTTTGGGCAGGTTTTGAACTGGTTTGAATTTCAAATTCAAACCAATTTTGGCTCCAAGGCTTTATGGTATGAAAGTCATACTTGCCTTAATGGGTTAGACCCATTTGGTATGGCCTTGATCCTCTCTCCCATTCTCTCCTCCTTCCTTCTTCTCCCTCTCCCTGCTACCCCTATAAATGAAGGTCATTGTGGTGGTTGTTGAGGGTTGCAAGAACTGTAATCGATTTTTGGGAGAAGAAGATTGAGAAGGGTAATGAGAGCTTTAGGGATTGGGTGTGTGCTACCTAGCAATCAAGCTAGGTCATGGGAAGAGAGGTTTTGGGAAGGGGTTCCTGCTCTCTTCCTAGTCGTCCTGGAAGAAGAAGATCAGCCAAAGATCCCGAAGAGCTAGCACTCCGAGGGAGTTGATCAGAGTCGAGCCCAGGTGTGGATATCCTGTAGAGGCCAAACACATGTGTGGCTCGAGTGCCCTCCTTTTTTTCACAGCTCTTCATAGCTTCTCTCTAGCACTCTCAAAGGTATAGGGTATGACCTTTATATTTATGCTCCTTTTCTTATTTTTGATATTATATGCATGCTAGATTATTATGCTAGATCCTATTGCGGGCAGATCGGTAGATCATTTAAATCTATCTACCGAGCCTTCCACTATGCATGTTTAAAATTATTTTAAAATGCATATCCTTCTGCCCTCTTTTCTTGCATATTGTATGCTAGGTATTGGTATTTCTCACCTTCAATGGTATCAAAGCCATGTTCTTTTTATAGTATAATGATTCTATCATGCTAATAACATCACTTTTCTTCTTAAGTACTTAGATTGAGTGCTTCACCATGGCCGTCCGGTCATAGGAGAGAAGTAGGGCTGCAAGACCCTCTCTTACCATTCAATGGGGTCTCCTATGGCTTGTAGACGTGCCGCTGTGATTGACTCTTGAAAAGAAAAATAAGAAGAAAGAAAATTATAGGTTAAAAATGTTTTAATCTAATGAAATGATCATAAAACAACTTTAGATAAGATCTAAGAGTTATTTTTGATCGATTTTACTTGAATGTTTGGAGAAACATTAGATTTGAAATCATTATTTTTTCATTGTCTCAGGCTGTGAGTCGACACTTGGCCTTTGAAGTGTCGACTCATGGAAAAATTTCTTGAGATCTAGTTTCTGTTTTACTTCTGAGATAGGTTGAAGTGTCGACACTTGTCCTTGAAGTGTCGACACTTGACCTTTTGAAGTGTCGACACTTGAGTGCATGCCAAAAAATATGTTGTTCTATTTTTTGTTCCCTGTCTCAGGCCTTGAGTCGATAATTACTCCTGAAATGTCGATACTTGGATTGAAAAATTCTGAAAAATAGTGAATTCAAATTTTAATTTTTTTGTAAAGTTGTTTTACATTTATAAATTAAAATTGTTTTAATTTATTTGAAGCTGTTGAACTTAATTTTAAATTAAGAATGACTAAGAACTCTAGGAATGTGATTCAACAATTTTAAGTCATTTTAATAAGCCTTAAGGGTCATGGGTTAGCTTATATTAGGTCCTTAATTGGGTTAGACCTAAGTTTAGATGTATTGGACTAATTAGAGAACTAATCTAATCAAATGTTGAGTTAGGATTTCTTCTCTAGTTTTATCTAATAGTTAGATTAATTAGTCCATAATCTAAATGGATCTAATTTATGGCTCCGTGGAAAGCCCGAGTCTTTAGGCTAGTCTAATCGAGTCTGATGAACCGATTGGTGTCGAGGTAAGTTTGGCATTTGTGATCATGGTTCTTTGGGGCTACCTCTTACCTGGCCAACTCTGTTGGTGTATAAGGCAAGATGGTTAATGGCAGAACCCAACCCATGATCTCACTTACCTAGTCAATATGGTCGATCAAGATTGATTAGATAGCTCATTGACTCATGTTAAACATTGTCACCCAAGGTTTATTAGTCTTGACTAATTTTAGGTGCCCATGGATCATTTGTTGTGTGTAACCCTCCTAGATTGCTGATGTAGTCAGTGGGAGGTTGATCCATGTCCTCTTATCTCTTCATCTGTCACATTATTTAAAAACCCTCTAAATTATTAGGTCCTTAAAAGGACAAAGTTATAGAGATAACAAAGTCCTAGTCTCCCATTAAGTGGGATAGTAATGTGTCCAGTAGTTTGGTGTTCATCGGCAGATCCAAAGATCGGGTGTTCATCGGACTATTGGAAATGTTATTCCTAATATGATGGCTCAGTGTGACTCTCTTAACGGTGCTCAGGTGAGCCGACCAAAGTCGGGCTTGACCATTTGTTAGTTATAAGCATTGAATTTTGTCATGTTAATGGTTGGACCTAACTGGGACCTTCAATAGGAGGCCCAAAAGTCGATTGAAGTGCTCCTTGGGGCAAAACCCAATTATTAGATGTTACTTGGAAAAGTAATCGGTTAAAGAACCTATCTTTAGACATGCATGGGTGGGCCGGCCAAAGTCGGGCTCATGTGTTTTCTATTGACTCTAGTACCTACCAAGGAATTAAAGTAATTCCTTGGATTGGAGGTAGAGGCTACCAATCTGTGCAAAATAATAGGAGGGACCTTTAGACTAAAATCCATGTCTTTAGGTTAATAATTCATATACACTAATTATCTTTTGTTTTCCTTTTAGATGTCTTCCAACCTGTCACTCTGATCTCTTCTCAACAATGAGAAGCTCAATGGACCCAACTTCGATAGCTGGTATCGAAGGCTCAGGATTATCCTGGAGCACGAATGGATCCTGTATGTGATATCGAATCCGGTACCTGAGATCCTTGCTGCCAGTGCTCGGGGTTTGGTTAGAGACACTTATCAGAAGTGGCTCTTTGACAAGACCACTGTCTGATGCATCATGTTGGATATGATAAACAATGAGTTCAGTCAAAAATTCGAGGAAGCCCAGCTAGAAGAAATCCTTCAAAGGTTGAAGGAATCTTTCAGAACACCAGACGATGTTGAGAGGTACAGGGTCTCCTATGCCATCTACAATGCATGGATGCGTGATGGGATCTCGGTCACTGATCATGTATTGTACATGATCGAGATGATTGAGCACTTGGGCAAGCTTGGATGTCCCTTGCATGAATAGCTTGTGAAAGATGTGATTTTGAATTCTCTCCCCTCCTCCTATCTAGACTTTCTCGATCATTACAGAATGAATAAGCCGACAGTCAACTACCATGGTCTGTTGGGGTTGCTGCAGACTTATGAGAAAGACCACCAGTTGAATAAAGGGGTGGTCAATCTAGTGGGAGGTTCTTTGGGAGGGAGTCATCCTTTTAAGAAAGGGAAGAAGAAAAATAATAAAGAAAAAAAGGTACTTAGTGCTTCTAGGCCCAGTCAGGCCAAGAAAGTGAAGGCTGATCAAAGTCAGGTGGAGTACTTCTTCTACAAGAAGCGGGGTCATTGGAAGAGGAACTGTCCTTTTTATATTGCATCCTTTGACCTGAACAGGTCCAAGAAGAGAAAGGTGTAGGATGGTCCTGGACAAGGTATTATGATAACACCTTATAGTTTTTCTGTTTGCAATACAACTAACTGGGTATTGGATACAGGAAGTCCAATTCATATTTGCAATTCTTTGCAGGGACTTCAAGTTAGTAGAAGAATCGAGGACGGTGAGAGGTTCTTGAATGTGGAAAATGGAAGCCGAGTTCCAGTTCTGGCGTTGGGAGTCCTTAAACTTATTTTCGAGTCCTGTACTGTTGTTTTGAACGAATGTCATTTTTGTCCTTCTTTCATTTTGAATGTCATTTTTTTAGGCCAGTTGGCTATGTATGGTTATGAACTATTAATAAAGAATGATATTTGCAAAATCATTTTGAATGATTCTGTTGTTTTTAATGGACAAATGTGTGATGGCATTTATGTACTGTCGTGACCTGTTAGTGTAATGTACACGTCTAGCAAATGTCCTAGGATAGATAATGTCAGCGAAGCATACCTATAGCATTGTAGGCTAGGTCATATTAACAGGAACAAGATAAACAAGTTGAAAACCAAGGGTCTCCTCGATTTTAGTAAAGATAGTTCACTTCCAACCTGTGAGTCCTGTCTTCTTGGAAAAATAACTAAGTCACCTTTTACGAGAAAAGGTGATCTAGCCAATAAAAATTTGAGTCTAATACATACTGATGTATGCGGACCCATGAATGTTAGTTCCAGGGGAGGGTACAGTTATTTCATTACTTTTACAGATGACCTTTCGAGGTATGGTTATGTCTTCTTGATGAGACATAAATCTGAATTGTTTGAAATGTTCAAACGATATCATAATGAAGTAGAAAAATAAACTGGAAAGTGCATCAAAACCCTTCGATTCGATCGAGGTGGTAAATACCTTTCCGGTGAGTTTTTGACATATCTTGAGGAGAATGGGATTCTCTCACAGTGGACACCTCCAGGGACACCTCAATTAAATAGTGTCTGGGAGGAGGAATCGAATCCTGTTAGACATGGTTTGGTCCATGATGGGCTTTGCCTCTCTGCCTGCATCCTTTTTGGGATATGCTCTAGAATCAACCTGTTACCTTCTGAATAGGGCTCCAAGTAAGTCCATTAGTAAAACACCATATGAGATGTGGACTGGACGTAAGCCGACACTTTCACACCTTCGGGTCTGGGGGTGCCCAGCTTATGTAAAATGTTTGGAAATGGACAAACTTGGACCTAGGTCTGACCAGTGCCTATTTGTTGGGTATCCAAAGGAGTCTAAGGGGTATTACTTCTGAAAGAGATATGCCCTACAAGCCAATCTATGTTGTATCTCCCAAACCATTGTAATTGACAATATTCTAATAAAGGCATTATTTTTCATCATATGCTGTGTCTATTATTATATGATGAACACCATAGATTAGGGTTATGATTTTAGGGTTATGATGAGATCATACCAGTGGGACCTAAAGTCTTAAAACCTTAATCTAAAATATTCCTAGTCAAAGGAACCTTGAGTAGGGGATCAGGGTTTTTCCGGTAAGACTAGCACTTCCTATGTATACTGAATAGGGTGACTGCTCTCACAGTCACTTGTGTATGACACTAATACTAGGATGTGGGTGCTCATTAGAGAATGAGTTCACTGATATGATCCAACTTAAGAACATCTAATGGAGTCTTAGCTACATGTCAATAGTGGGAGTGGTACAAGTAATCCTTTGACCTAAAACTGCCATAAGTACCTTATATACATGAAACCATGCTTTGGTTCAATTCTAATCATGACACTGAGTCATGCACAGGATTAATACTGGGAATGGTGAATTGGATATAAAGGTAATGAGTAGGTCAACAAGGAATCGATCACTCTTAGTAAGAGGAGATTGCATCCAGCTAGTTATCAATCGGATGATGATTCAGGGAATCTTTGATCAAAGTAAAGATATTAGAGATGATTTCTAATATCAAGATAATTGAATCATCAATATAAGATTGAGCTAGAAACGAATATAATATTGGAGTTGACATATATCCATATCCATAATTATATTCTGGGTGCAGGCTGATCGAAGGATTTAATTGTATGGTAACTTTCTACTGAAGGGTATTTTTGGTATTTCACCAGAATTTCCATATCTTCCGGGTTGACATGACACGTTGCTAGACGTCAATCTTGTCTTGTGGGTTAATTAAATTGAATGATCACTTATTAGGAAGAGTCCTAATTGATCATAATCGGGTAAGCCCGGTTTGACCTAAATCGATTAAAAAGAGTTCTAATCAAATTAGGTCAACTTGTATTCGAACCCACTGCTGGCTAGATGTGGAACCTAATGGTTCACACACTTAAGAGAATTGATCAAGGGTTTAATTTTGTAATTAAATCATTTTGCATGATGACACTCTAGCAGGTGTTGCGAATCCTAGCTTCTATTCGAATTAGATTCGAATTAGGGTTCCGGATTGGTTCAATTTGGGTTCTAATTGGATCTAATTAGACCCTAATTGAGTTTATAGGGATTATGGCTAACCCTATTGGCTAACCAAGTATCTAGGCTAGCCCCTCCACCGGCTCCTTTGAGTTTTCATGCCAAAATGCCAAGAGTCCATGCGCTAATGGACTCTTGGCGCGCCATTTGGAAGAGTCCATGGCGCATGGACTCTTGGTGCGCTCCATATAATTCTCCGATGTTTTTATATGGGGCGGCATTCTTTCTCTCCTTTAGCACCTCAGATGTGCCCCCTTGGATGGGAATCCAACGGTTGATGGGTTTTTTAAGAAAGGAAGAAAGCACTTGTTGCTTCCCGGTTGCGCGAAATAACATCTCTTCGGAGATTTAAATTCGCGACTCCTTTCTTTTAAAAACATCGCGACTTTTCCTTTAAGAAAGGCTGTGGGATTTAATTTGGAAGGCCGTGAGAAGGAGGGAAGGAGCGTGAGAAAAAGAGATGGGTGTGAGAAGGAGTTTACGGAGAGATGTGTGGGCGCCTATCTGAAATCTATTTAAGGGGTCAGGAAAAATCAGAACCGGGTAATGCTTTTATTTTTCTTCTTCCTCTCCAAAAGACTCCTTCCCTCTTTTCTTGTTTTACATTGTTTCCTTTACAGAGGACTCCTCTGTCGAAACTCTGTTGCTGAACAAGAATAAAAGAGAAGGTCTCCGATGGTAAAGGAAAGAAAGAGTTCTGATTTTATTCTTTCCTTTCTTTCTTACATTAAGACATTCTTGTCTTAATTTCTCCTCCAATTTAAGGCAATCCTAAATCCTCTTAGGACAAGGTCTTATCATCAAGACAAGGGTTTCTTAGAGGGTCAAGGTCTTAGTGGAAGGAGGAGAAGAGATCAAAGAAAGGGAGGCAACCTCTTGTGTGGAAGAATTCCAGCCATAATCCGAAGAATTGAGTTCTAGGAAGAAGAACTCAATAGGAGGAACCATTGGACAAGAAGATAGTGTTCTTGATCATTGCTCTGTGTGGATCACCATCGGAGGGTGGACACCTGGATTCCTGGTGAATTCAGTTAGCCCCTTCAACTTCAAGTTTGTTGGAATAAGCGATTACAGGTTGGTACCCTAATCCTAATTTGCATAGATATGCTTGTCATATGTTCTAGTCTTATTTAAGGAGTTCCTAGTTTAGGGTTTTTGGTATGAATTTAGTTTTAATTTTGAAATTACCCTTCCGCTGCGTTGCACCAGAACCCTACAGTGGTATCAGAGCCACCTTAATTAGGACTATAATCTATGATAGTTGGTATGTTACATATTAGGATTTTTAAATCCTAATATGCTACTACACTTAGCATATCTTTGATTGCATATATGTTTTGATGTATGCCACTAGTTAGGGTTTTTCACTCAAACCCTAATTATTATAGAGATATGTTTAGTTTTGAAGTCATCATACTAAAATAAGGTTGCCCTGGCATAATGGTGGATCCATTATGTGGTAAATGGTTGTCCTAGTATGATGACACACTTAGCACATATTTGTTTATTTATAAGAGTGATATGTTAATTGTGATACGTTCCATAAGAATGTGTTGGCAATTTATAAATCCCTCCTCTTAAAAATTATATTAAGTCTTAGTATATTTAACTAATAAGCATCACTAGTCATGAAGTACAATTGATCATTCGGTGTCTCGAAAGGTGGTTCTGGGAAGGTAAAGAGAATTATGGTTTTTAATTGGTTCCGTTGACTGACCTTGCCAATTTTTATTGGTGTCTAGGAAAGCAATGGGGGGACTCCCACATCTCTTCCACTTTCCTGGCCGATTTGATTAAATTTAAATCTTGACTAAAATGCTTAGTGTTAAAAAAACTATATATTGGCCTTCCTTCATGCTGGATCATTATTGTGTTATGAACCATATTAGGTTTGTTGTGTTATCTGCAAGACCTAATATGGTGATTGACATAATACTAGTCTAGTGCATAGATATGCTTACAATATATTGAGTATAATGCTTTGTTGTGTTATCTGCAAGGGCATTATATTTGATTATTAACTGTATAGAAATGAAAGGGTCTTGACTTAACTAGAACATTATGGTTTGTTGTGTTTTCTGCAAGACTAATAATGTTCTAGAGGCCAAGTTACTTCTTGAGAATTATATGAGATATAATTGGAAGAGTTTCCTACCTTTGAGCTTATAAAAGATTTGTTGTGTTTTCTGCAAGATCTTTTATAAGTTATTAGGATCTCAATCTCACTAAGAAAAATCGATCAGGGTTCTTCTCGATTATCATAGTGAGGGCTATGATTTTTGATAAAATAGTGGGAGACATAATTAAATTGAAGATCTAATTTAATTATGTAAGTCATTTCATGGTTGTTTGCTTATGCATTGTTCTTTATTAAATGTAGATAAATGGCATCTTCATTATCACTGCGAAGTATCTTAGATACTAACAAACTGACTGGTCCGAACTATGTGGACTGGTTGAGAAATTTAAAGATTGTGCTGAGTTCAGAAAAACTTTCTTATATTCTTGACACCCCTAGTCTTAATCCACTAGGGGACGATGCCACACAGGAAGATATGACCACATACAAAATACGGCAGAATGACTCCCTCACTGTCAAGTGTATCATACTAGCCTCTATGACCAATGAGTTACAGAGATAGCATGAAAGCATGGATACTCAATCCATAATGCTCAATTTAAAAGAGCTTTATGGAGAACATAGCAGAACTGCTAGACATGAAATATCTAAGCAGTTATTCTGTGCTAGGATGACAGAGGGAACATCCATTCAGGATCATGTTCTGAAGGTAATTGACTTAATCACCAGATTGGGTCAATTAGGTTTTATCATGGATGGGGAGTTGAATCAGGATTTAATCCTGCAATCACTCCCGGAGTCATTTTCTCAGTTTGTCTTGAATTATCACATGAACAAACTGAACACTTCCTTGCCCGAGCTGTTAAATATGTTAAAAATAGCAGAGAGCCATGTTAAGAAAGAAAATGCTCCACTTCTTCTTGTTGATAAGACCAATAAGAAGAAATCAGGCAAAAAGGGTTTTAATAGGAGGCTAAACCCTAAGAGTGGCATCAATAAGAATAAGAAAGGAAAGAAGGCCTCCAAATAGTCGACCTGTTTCTTTTGCGGCAAAGAGGGACATTGGAAAAGGAATTGCAAGGCTTACCTTGCAACTATGAAGCCTGGTGCATCAGATGCGCCAAAAGGTATGTATGAGATACATGCTATATTGACATTAAATTCATCTATATCAAATACTTGGATATTGGATACCGCTTGTGGTTACCATATATGTAAATCTTTGCAGGACCTCCACAAGCTTAAAGTATTGAAGGAAGGTGACTTCAATCTCTACGGTGCTAGTGGTGATATCATCCAAGCAGAAGCTGTAGGGACCTATATTCTGAAGTTGCCTTCAGGGAAGATCTTGGAGTTAGAAAATTGTTATTATATGCCTAAGATTATTAGGAACATTATATCTATTCCCTTGTTATTAAAACAAGGATATGTAATGGATGTAACGAGCACTGGTTGCTCGATAATGTTGTCTAATAAAATTATTTGTTCTGGCATATTTAGCAATGGGCTCTTAACTCTTTCTTCCAATGATAGTGTTTTTCATGTCAATAATAAAAGAAAAAGAGAAGACTTTAATGATACTTTACTTTGGCATCATCGACTTGGTCATGTTAATGAGTCTAGGATAAGCAAGTTATACAAGGAAAAATTCCTTGATCCTTATGAGTATGAATCATTTGGAACTTGCAAATCATGTCTCATGGGTAAGATGACCAAGACTTCATTTACTGGACATGGAGAAAGGTCAACTGAGTTATCAGGACTTATACATACTGATGTATGTGGTCCAATGACAACTCAGGCCAGAGGTGGATACTCATATTTTATCACTTTTACAGATGATTTATCTAGGTTCGGATATGTGTATCTTATGACATAAATCTGAAGCCTTTGATAAATTTAATGAGTATCAAAGTATGGTCGAAAAACAAACCGGGAAAAGTATTAAAGTTCTTTGTTCTGATCGAGGAGGAGAATACTTATCCATGAAGTTTTTAGACTATCTTAAAGTTAATGGAATTCTTTCTGAATGGACCCCTCCTTATACACCACAGCTAAATGGAATAGCTGAAAGGAGGAATCGTACCTTATTAGATATGGTACGATCCATGATGTGCTTCATAAATTTATCCATTTCCTTCTAGGGTCATGCACTAGAAACTACTGTTTACATTTTGAATAAGGTACCTTCTAAATTCGTTGTTAGTACTCCATATGAAATTTGGAGTGGAAAGAAACCGTATCTTAAATATTTTAAGGTATGGGGATGTCCAGCTTATGTTAAAAGAAATTTTGGACATAAGTTGGAACCTAGAGCGGATAAATGTCTATTTGTAGGATATCCTAGAGAGGGTAGAGGATATCTGTTTTACCATCCTACTGAACAAAAGATTTTTGTCAGCAGGCATGCCACTTTTCTAGAAAAAGAGTTCATTTTAGAAAAGGGCAATGGTAGAATTGTTGAACTTGGAGAAGTACAAGAAACACAGATAGACAGTTCTCAACCAATAGAACATATAGTTATGACATAACCAGAACACAAAACTCCTCCCCGTAGGTCTGATAGAGTGCCACGGGCACCTGAGAGATATGGGTTTATTATTGAAAATAATGAAGCCCAAGTCATTCAAAATGATGAACCTCTGACCTATACGGAAGCTATCTTGAGTACTGATTCAGATAGATGGGAAGAAGCCATGAAATCCGAGATAGACTCTATGTATGTAAACCAAGTATGGTATTTGGTCGATGCACCAGAGGGTGTTAATCCTATTGGGTGCAAATGGGTCTATAAGAAAAAGATTAGGGTTGATGGCCAAGTTGAAACCTATAAAGCCAGATTAGTGGCAAAAGGTTTTAGACAAAAATAAGGAATTGATTATGATGAAACATTCTCACCTGTTGCCATGCTCAAATCAATTCGGATTTTACTTGCTGTAGCAGCATACCATGATTATGAGATCTGGCAGATGGATGTGAAGACTGCATTCCTCAATGGTTTCCTTGAGGAAGAAGTCTACATGTCACAGCTAGAAGGTTTTATTTCAAAGAATAAACCTAATCAAGTATGCAAGCTAAAGAAATCCATTTATGGATTAAAGCAAGCTTCAAGGAGTTGGAACATCCGCTTTGATGAAACTATTAAAAGGTTTGGTTTTATCAAAAATGTGGATGAACTCTGTGTTTATAAGAAGACTAGTGGGAGTGCCATAGTCTTCTTGGTTCTGTATGTAGATGACATACTCCTCATTGGGAATGATATCCCAATGTTGCAATCAGTCAAGGTTTGGATATCAAACCAGTTTTCCATGAAAGATTTGGGAGAAGCATCCTATATACTAGGTATTAAGATCTATAGATATAGATCTAAAAGGATGCTAGGTTTATCCCAATCTAGGTACATTGACTTAGTGCTGAAAAGATTCAGCATGGATGGAAGTAAAAGAGGTTATCTTCCTATGAGTTAAGGTATACATCTTTCTAAAAGGATGTCTCCTAAGACACCTGAAGAAAGAAATAGAATGAATTCTATACCTTATGCTTCGGCAATAGGGTCCATAATGTATGCCATGTTATGTACCAGGCCTGATGTGGCATATGCTTTAGGCATTGTCAGTAGGTTTCAGGCTGATCCAGGAGAGGATCATTGGAAAGCAGTTAAAAATATTCTTAAGTACCTAAGAAGGACTAAGGATATTTTTCTGGTTTATGGTGGTTCTGATCTTAAACTAGAAGCTTATTCTAATTCTAGTTTTCAATCAGACCCTGATGATAGCAAATCCATTTCGGGATATGTTTTTACCCTAAATGGTGGAGCAGTGAGTTAGAAGAGTACCAAGCAGCAGACTATAGCTGACTCAACCACAGAGGCAGAATACATAGCTGTCAGTGAAGCCGCCAAGGAAGCAGTCTGGATGAAGAAGTTCATCACAAAGTTGGGTGTTGTTCCTGAGATTGAAAACCCAGTGCCACTTTACTGTGACAACACTGGAGCTGTTGCTCAAGCTAAGGAACCAAGAGCTCATCATAAGTCCAAGCACATTCTGAGACGCTTCCATCTCGTCCGAGAAATAGTAGAGAGACAAGATGTCTACATAAATAGAGTTGATATAAAGAACAATATAGCAGACCCATTCACTAAGGCTCTACCACAGCGAGAGTTTGATCGCCACCTCGAGTGTATGGGACTAAGATTCAAAGGCGATTGGCTTTAGTGCAAGTGGGAGATTGAAAGGGATATGCCCTACAAGCCAATCTATGTTGTATCTCCCAAACCATTGTAATTGACAATATTTTAATAAAGGCATTATTTTTCATCATATGCTGTGTTTATTATTATATGACGAACCCCATAGATTAGGGCTATAATTTTAGGGTTATGATGAGATCATACCAGTGGGACCTAAAGTCTTAAAACTTTAATCTAAAATATTCCTAGTCAAAGGAACCTTGAGTAGGGAATCAGGGTTTTTCCGGTAAGACTAGCACATCCTATGTATACTGAATAGGGTGACTGCTCTCACAGTCACTTGTGTATGACACTAATACTAGGATGTGGGTGCTTATTAGAGAATGAGTTCACTGATATGATCCAACTTGAGAACATCTAATGGAGTCTTAGCTACATGTCAATAGAAGGTTCTCATAGTGGGAGTGGTACAAGTAATCCTTTGACCTAAGACTGCCATAAGTACCTTATGTACATGAAACCATGCTTTGGTTCAATTCTAATCATGACACTGAGTCATGCACAGGATTGATACTGGGAATGGTGAATTGGATATGAAGGTAATGAGTAGGTCAACAAGGAATCGATCACTCTTAGTAAGAGGAGATTGCATCCAGCTACTTACCAATCGGATGATGATTCAGGGAATCTTTGATCAAAGTAAAGATATTAGAGATGATTTCTAATATCAAGATAATTGAATCATCAATATAAGATTGAGCTAGAAACGAATATAATAATGGAGTTGACATATATCCATATCCATAATTATATTCTGGGTGCAGGCTGATCGAAGGCTTTAATTATACGGTAACTTTCTACTGAAGGGTATTTTTGGTATTTCACCAGAATTTTCATATCTTCTGGGTAGACATGACACGTTGCTAGACGTCAATCTTGTCTTGTGGGTTGATTAAATTGAATGATCACTTATTAGGAAGAGTCCTAATTGATCATAATCGGGTAAGCCCGGTTTGACCTAAATCGATTAAAAAGAGTTCTAATCAAATTAGGTCAACTTGTATTCGAACCCACTGCTAGCTAGATGTGGAACCCAATGGGTCACACACTTAAGAGAATTAATCAAGGGTTTAATTTTGTAATTAAATTATTTTGTATGATGACACTCTAGCAGGTGTTGCAAATCCTAGCTTCTATTCGAATTAGATTCAAATTAGGATTCCGGATTGGTTCAATTTGGGTTCTAATTGGATCTAATTAGACCCTAATTGAGTTTATAGGGATTATGGCTATCCCTATTGGCTAACCAAGTATCTAGGCTAGCCCCTCCACCGGCTCCTTTGAGTTTTCATGCCAAAATGCCAAGAGTCCATGCGCTAATGGACTCTTGGCACGCCATTTGGAAGAGTCCATGGCGCATGGACTCTTAGCGCGCTCCATATAATTCTCCGATATTTTTATATGGGGCGGCATTCTTTCTCTCCTTTAGCACCTCAGATGTGCCCCCTTGGATGGTAATCCAACGGTTGATGGGTTTTTTAAGAAAGGAAGAAAGCACTTGTTGCTTCCAGGTTGCGCGAAATAACATCTCTTCGGAGATTTAAATTCGCGACTCCTTTCTTTTAAAAACATCATGACTTTTCCTTTAAGAAAGGCCGTGGGATTTAATTTGGAAGGCCGTGAGAAGGAGGGAAGGGGCGTGAGAAAATGAGAAGGGCATGAGAAGGAGTTTACGGAGAGATGTGTGGGCGCCTATCTGAAATCTATTTAAGGGGTCGGGAAAAATCAGAACCGGGTAATGCTTTTATTTTTCTTCTTCCTCTCCAAAAGACTCCTTCCCTCTTTTCTTGTTTTACATTGTTTCCTTTACAGAGGATTCCTCTGTCGAAACTCTGTTGCTGAACAAGAATAAAAGAGAAGGTCTTCGACGGTAAAGGAAAGAAAGAGTTCTGATTTTATTCTTTCCTTTCTTTCTTACATTAAGACATTCTTGTCTTAATTTCTCCTCCAATTTAAGGCAAGCCTAAATCCTCTTAGGACAAGGTCTTATCATCAAGACAAGGGTGTCTTAGAGGGTCAAGGTCTTAGTGGAAGGAGGAGAAGAGATCAAAGAAAGGGAGGCAACCTCTTGTATGGAAGAATTCCAGCCATAATCCGAAGAATTGAGTTCTAGGAAGAAGAACTCAATAGGAGGAACCATTAGACAAGAAGATATTGTTCTTGATCATTGCTTTGTGTGGATCACCATCGGAGGGCGGACACCTGGATGCCTGGTGAATTCAGTTAGCCTCTTCAACTTCAAGTTTGTTGGAATAAGCGATTACAGGTTGGTACCCTAATCCTAATTTGTATAGATATGCTTGTCATATGTTCTAGTCTTATTTAAGGAGTTCCTAGTTTAGGGTTTTTGGTGTGAATTTAGTTTCAATTTTGAAATTACCCTTCCACTGCGTTGCACCGGAACCCTACAATTTCTGCTTAGCTGAGGAACAAAAGTTGTTCATCAGTCTTAGGTTGTTCCTCAGTCTTAGGACTATCTTTTTGGAAAAGGAGTTCCTTGGTAAAGGAACTGTAGCCACTAAGATTGAATTTAGTGAAGTTCAACAAGTAGAAGAACCGACACACTTAAGGGACAACATAGAATCGGCTATAATTAGATCACACCCAGAGCCCACTCAGGAACCATTAAGGAGATCTGGTAAAGTATCGAGCCAACCGGACAGATACTATAGTTTCTTGGTCCAAGATGGTGATCCCATTGAACTCGATGAGAACAATGAGGATCCGATCACCTATATGGATGCATTGCAGAGGTCCGACTCTGAGAAATGGCTTGAAGCCATAAGATCCAAAATGGAGTCCATGGAGATCAACAATGTATGGACATTGGTTGATGCAACTGAAGGGATAAAACCCATTAGGTGCAAATGAATTTTCAAGATGAAAAGGGGTGTAGACGGAAAGGTTAAGACCTATAAAGCCCGTCTGGTTGCCAAGGGGTATCGTCAAATTAGGGTATTGAGTATGACGAGACATTCTCTCCTGTGGCAATGCTTAAATCCATTCGGATTATGCTTTCTTTAGCAGCACACTTTGACTATGAAATCTAGCAAATGGATGTTCGAACAGCTTTCCTGAATAATAAGCTGGAAGAGGAGGTGTATATGATACAACCTGAAGGGTTCACATCCATAGATGAGTCAAAGGTGTGCAAGCTTCAAAAGTCCATCTATGCACTGAAGCAAGCATCAAGGAGTTGGAACATGCGATTTAATAAGTGTATCAAGTCGTATGGCTTTGTTAGGAACGGAGAAGAGCCATGCATTTACAAATGGGCTAATAGTTCTATGATTGTATTCCTTGTACTGTATGTAGATGACATTCTCTTAATCGGGAATGACATCACAGCACTGCAAGGAATAAAGGTCTGGTTATCATCTCAGTTCTCTATGAAGGACTTGGGTGAAGCCTCTTACATATTAGATATGAAGATATATATAGATAGATCTAAGAGGCTTCTAGGACTGTCCCAGTCGATGGACATCAATACCGTACTGAAACGGTTCAGCATGAAAAATTTCAAGAAGAGCTATCTCCCAATAGGCACTGAAATTGATCTCTCCAAACGGAATTGTGCGATAATTCCTGAGGAGAGAGAGCACATGAGTAGAATCCCATATGCTTCGACAGTGGGTTTTATCATGTACGCCATGACATGTACTAGACCAGACGTGGCATACTCACTAGGTATAGTGAGCAGATACCAATCTGACCCAGGTGAAGCTTATTGGAAAGTGGTGAAGACCATCCTTAAGTATTTAGAAATACTAAGGACCAATGGCTCATTTATGAAAAATCTGACTTGAAACTTGTAGGGTATACTGACTCCAGTTTCCAGTCAGATAAGGATGATAGCAAGAGTGTGTCAGGTTTTGTCTTTATCCTAAATAGAGGAACTGTCTGCTGCAAAAGTTCCAAGCAGCCTACTGTGGCGGACTCAGTATGCGAAGCAGAGTATATTGCAGCATCAGATGCAGCGAAGGAAGCTATATGGTTGCAAAAGTTCCTTGGCAAGCTGGGAGTGGCACCTTCCCTTGATGGTTCTGTTCTGGTGTACTGTGACAACACTGAGCCATTGCTCAAGCCAAAGAGCCAAAGTCTCATCACCGCACAAAGCATATTCTGCGGTGCTTTCATCTTGTGCGAGAGATCGTGAAACGAGGTGACATCGACCTTCAAAAGATCAATGGAAAGGATAACCTGGCTGACCCCTTCACTAAAGCCATCGAAGTTCAAGAGTTCGACTATTGTAAAAGGAAAATGAGAATGAGATTCTATACAAATTGGCTTTAGTCCAAGTGGGAGTTGTTTGAAATTATGTCCCAAAGCCAATCATCTAGGCTGTAGACGGTTGTGCTACTTTGTATTTGTATATGAATTTCCTTTTAATAAATAAAAGTTATTTTTGGCTATCCATCATATTTACTTTTCCTGTAAAGAACTCTTGTGTAATGGAGTCCTTAGAACTACATTGTTTGATATAGAGAGGATATATCAAGTAATTCTTAAACTGGTTCACAACCAAATGATACATTGTTATAGGACAACGATGTATCAAGTGTAGGTTGTTGTATGTCACATTTGTTGGTTGTCCTCTTAACCAAGGAGTGTGGAGATACTGATGTGACATGTAAGTGAAATGTGTGACATCTCACTGAATGTGACCATCTGCGAAGCTCCCTTCTGTCAAAGGGTTGCTCATGAAAGGATATGGGTATATGTATCCCTTAGACCTGAGATCACCATGGTAGCTTGCAAGCAACTCACTATACTTTGGTATCGGACTACCTGGATTTCTAATCCAATGATAGAAGGTTTCTGGGAGCAGTCAAATACTTGTGGAGCGATGGTGGATCAAGACGGAATTGACCTATCCAAATATCTTGGAGTGAATGACTCACTATGTCTCAATTCATCAAAATCTTGGCCAGGGTAGTTCTTGTGAGGAGTCACAGAACTTGTGAGGTTGAGATATGATCTAGATAAACTAAATTAGGGTTGGTAGTCTAACACTAGGTCATCCTGAGCATTGTAAGGTCAAAGGGATGAATTATGCGGTAACCATATGCCAGAGGTTCTTGTGAGGTGCTCTGCATCTTTGACCTATCCGGACGTCGGGTATCATTGCTAGATGAGAACTTGGACTGGTACTAGAAATGTTCTAGTGCTACCGGCTTAGTATTCGAACCTATGAGGTCACACACCATAGAGGATTTCTATCTGATCTTGTGGCTAATCGACGATTGGGAATCGTTTGTCGTTACCCGAAGTCAATATGATTGACTTTGTTCCAAGTGTCGACACTTGGAATTTTGTAGGTGTCGATACTTGGTGAAATGTTGATACTTGGCAATTTTAAAGTGTCGACACTTCCTGTGACGAATAGATTTTTGGAAGGATTTCGTGGAGATTTTTTGGGCAGGTTTTGACTTGGTTTGAATTTCAAATTCAAACCAGTTTTGGCTCCAAGGCTTTATGGTATGAAAGTCATACTTGCCTTAATGGGTTAGACCTATTTGGTATGGCCTTGATCCTCTCCCCCATTCTCTCCTCTCATCTCTTCTCCTTCCTTCTTCTTCCTCTCTCTGCTACCCCTATAAATATAGGTCATTGTGGGGGATGCTGAGGGTTACAAGAACTATAACAGATTTTTGGGAGAAGAAGATTGAGAAAGGTAGTGAGAGCTTTAGGGATTGGGTGTGTGCTACCTAGCAATCAAGCTAGGTCTTGGGAAGAGAGGTTTTGGGAAGGGGTTCCTGCTCTCTTCCTAGTCTTCCTAGAAGAAGAAGATCCGCCAAGGATCCCGAAGAGCTAGTACTCCGAGGGAGTTGATCAGAGTCGAGCCCAGGTGTGGATATCCTGTAGAGGCCAGACATGTGTGTGGCTTGAGCGCCCTCCTCTTTCTCACAGCTCTTCACAGCTTCTCTCCAGCACTCTCAGAGATATAGAGGTATGACCTTTATATTTATGCTCCTATTTTTATTTTTGATGTTAAATGCATGCTAGATTATTATGCTAGATCCTATTGCGGGCAGATCGGTAGATCATTTAGATCTATCTATCGAGCCTTCCATTGTGCATGTTTAAAATTATTTTAAAATGCATATCCTTCTGCCCTCTTTTCTTGTATATTGTATGCTAGGTGTAGGTGTTTTTCACCTTCAATTTATGCATGACTGTGCTTCATATTTTTTATAGAATTTCCTACTTAGTATCTTTGCTTGAAATTTGGGATACAAACTCCTAACTTAATGCCTAATAATATAAAATTAACTGGCATACATAAATAGTCCTACATCACCAGATAGCTAGACATTATGAACAATTCCAAAGGGGACCTATGTATCAACGATCTGAACCTATGAGGACCAATACCTCATTCGCAAAACCAAACCCAAACCAGGTGTCCCAAGGTCAACTAAACCCTAATCCCAACCCAGTCAGATTTAACTCCAACCCAGTTTGGTCAAACCCTAATCCAGTTTGACCCAATCCTAACCCAATTCGATTCAATCCCAACCCAGCCCATCCCAACCCTAGCCCGAGTCTGAGTCAGTCCAGTTCAAATAATTCTGTACCAGTTAGAATCGATAAGGGTAAGGCACTAGTATTTCAGAAAGCCCCAACCCCAATGCTTGTTTTAGATATAACAAGGTAGGTCACTATGCTTGCTACTATCCCACCAGATCATTACATATAGGGGAGCTTGAGGAGGAAGAGCTTGAACCCAACGTTGAAGAAGAAGAAGAAGTTTATGAAGCTGTAGCAGACTTGATTAAGGCATAGGAAGGAGATGAGGAGGAATTTGATCAGTCTGACCTTGTAGGGGTAGTTAGATGCATCCTGACCCTAACCCAAACTGAGGAAGATTGGCATAGGACTAGTATCCTACAAACCTTTGTAAAAATTAGGGATAAGGTATGCAAGATTATAATAGATAGTAGGAGTTGTATCAATGCTATTGCTGCTGATATGTTAGATCTTTAGGATTGACCCCAGTTCCCCATCCTAGCCCTTATAAAGTCTCATGGATAGACTCCACATCCATTCCAATCAAGTCTAGGTGCCAAATCTTGATTAAATTGCAATCATATAAGGAAAAGATTTGGTATGATATCCTTCCCATGAGAGCCAGTAGCATTATCTTAAATCGACCATGGCTCTACGATCATGATGCAGCCCTATCTGGTTGAACCAATACCTGTACTTTTAGTCATCATGGAAAGAAATTTGTGATTCACCCGACTCAGCCCAGAGAACCGATTAGGAGAAGTTATAATAGGCTTAAGGAGAAGAAATCAAGAATTAATCTAATTAAGGCTAAGGAATTAGAGGAAGAAACTTCTGAACCCATTGAGGAACCAAAGGAAAATGATCTTGAACCCACTATAGTAATTGAAGAACAAGTGACTGATCCCCGATTGAACATTATAGATGAAATTGAGGGTTCACAAGAGTTGTTCATAGAGAAAATCTAGGTACAAGTCCCTAACGAACAACCCCAGAAAGTAGATGTGGGTAGCGAAATAATATCTGGTTTTGAGTCCAACAAATCCATAGACCTACTTCATCTATCTACACCTGCACTGACCTCTGCATAGCATTTGCATCAGGAAATTAGTCTAAAGATGAACATAAGTAAGGCACCCTATAAAAACTTGGCTAATTCCTGAAAACAAGCTAAAGAACTTTCTACAAGAGATTATGTAATGATCAAGCATAGGCCTGAGCGGTTCCCTCCAGGGACCGTAAAGAAATTTTATGCTCGCGAAGCTGGATCATTCAAAATAATAGAGAGAGTTGGATTTGATGCCTATGTGCTCAAGTTGCCACCCGAATTAGGTATTAGTTCCACCTTCAATACTTCAGACCTTATGGAGTTTCAGGAGCCAGCAACGATACCTAGCGAGCTCTTTGAACCTCTCCCTTCCATTGAGAGAGAACCTACCCTAGAGAGTCCACTTTCAATCTAGCATATTAGTGATGAAATGATTGAGCGCATCCTAGATGATCGAGCCATTAGTACCTAGATAAATGGCTATCCATGATATTCGGTCCGATGGCAAGGTTAACCAGAATCTGAGAACTCATTAATCACCTATGAGGATCTGTAGTGCCTCAACCAAGACCTTTCTGAGCCATATGAGAGCCACATTGACCAATACTCGATGGGGTCGAGTTGCTCCCATCCTGAGAGAATTGGTGGGGGCACCAGGATCTGACACAAATTACTAGGTCCTATCTGGTTTACTAATTAGGATTTTGAGCCCTTGCCTATATGTCAAATTTTATAATCAAGTAAGATTAAGTCCTGTAATAAGTTGAGACAAGATGCCCAAGTTGGTTTGTCTCAACCCTAGTCCAATTCAGTTGAGTCCCATTGAGTCCTGTACATTTGCATTAGTCTAGTACCGATCCAATTTTGTACAAGAGAAGAGGATACCCAGTTTTGGAGTCCTACCAGGCTTCATCCAAAAGTTAGAGGCCCTCACATCAGCCATAATGAGCCTTGCTTGTCGTCCCAGATGTTTTGATGCCCCAGATGCCAAGATTCCTTCCAGATGCCCAGAGAATATTCCAAGGACCAAGATGCCCCATGATTCCAGGAATATACTAGGCACCCTAGCCTAGGAGTCTCTCAAGCTTAGAAGTCCAAGAAGAGGAGGCATCTCAGGCTTCTCCCCGAGCCCATATGAAGATTTCAAGAACCAAGATACTTCTAATTCTAAACCCCTTTGTAATCCCTCTCCCACTCTACTTTGTAATTCTATCCTAACAAGGAGAGGATATGGGAAAACTCTATAAACACATCACCCCTCCCCCTCTTGTAAGTAACTCTTTTCATGAATGAAACCCTACTGAAATTTAGTTCAATTGTGTTCAATTATATTTTTTTGATTGAGGTGTGTAAGTGATACTAAGTGTGCCCTAGTTCTTCCAAGCCTTGGCTGACCAAAGCATCAGCATTCAAATCCTAATCCATCCTAAGGAAGAGAACCCTAGCCATTCTTCAGCCTAAGTCTTCTTCCACCTCCAGCCGCCAGCAACAAAAATCCTGATTCCTCTTTTCCCAAACCATAGTTCTTTTTTGATTTCTTATTTGTTCTCTTGCTAACCTCTGATGCTTGCAGGATCCTTGAGGTATTCACCTCCAAGGAGGAGGCCCTCTTTGCCTCCAGGACCGATCCCAGATAGCTTCCTAAACTAAGGAACTAAAGGCTTGTGTTCCAGGCGACAATCTCGAGTGCTATGTAACCCCGGCTTCGAGTAGATTTTTGAATCGGTGCTTGGTAAAATCCTTCCCCCTCCTAACTTCTGATTTGTTGAAGGTATGCTGTCCTAACAAGGGATTTCTTAATCTCCAAGATCCATTCTTTTATTATTTTGCATGAGTTCTTTGTGGGTATGTTGTTTCCTTTCATTACTAGTTTTCCCGCTAATCTTTACTTGATTTCGAGTCATTAGCCTATAAATTAAAATTCTAAAAAAATTACAAAAAAAATTAGTTTCTATTTTCTTACAATCATGGTAGTCTTAGGATCATCCCGCATCAAATAATCCAAAACTGACAATTCTTGGATCACTAGAGAGGACTAACAAAGAACTGACCTAGATCTATTAGAGTATTATCACAACAAGGTTGACCCACACTCGACAGGGTTGAGTTCCTCCAACCTGGGGAGAATTGGTGATGGGGATATCAAGTCAACCCTAGTTCACTATGGATCCTTTAGTTTTGAGTCGCTTAGCCAAAATTCAAATTTTGTCTTTGAGTCCAATAATCTGGTTGTGTTAGCCATTTGAGTCCTATATTTGGGCCTTGAGTTTTGTTTTCAGGCCTTGCTACACTTGAGTCCTGTATTTAGAATTGACTCATACAATTGAAGATTAGGAGTCAAGTTTTGGGATATGTTCGGTTCAGTTGAGCTTATGTTGACCCCATAAGTGATTTTGATTATAACCAAACATTGGAGCATGTACATTTATTTCTAATAACTCTTTAAGTGGTTTACAAGTTTTTATAGGATGGTTTATTTGTTCAAACTTCAACTCCTACATCTTTAGTTCTTGATTTGAGTTGTGTTGTAACATGTTTTTGTAAAGAACCCAATGAAAAAGCTAAGAAAGATCTATAAAAAGGGTTACTTCTGTGCGTGTGTGTGCCTTAAATTATTTTGAGTTGGTTTAATTGAAAAGTGTATAAGTGTTGGTGAGAGTTTTTCTTTAAGTTCAATTATAAAAATCCTTAAGAAGTTACTCGAGCCGACCCAGCATGTTGAAGAGCCGACTCCACCTCATGGCAAGCAGCAAGGATTCTGGTATGCAGCAATTTGAGCTGACTCGAAGATAATCAAGCCTACTCTAGCAAATCCGAGTCGATTGGAATATGTCCGAGTTGACTCCTCCAAAGTCCAGTTTTTGAATATTTTTGAGAACAGCCAGGAGAGCCAACCGAACCAGAAAGAGCCGACTCTGCTAGACCTAATTTTGAAGACCTGAGAAAGCGAGCCGACCTGAACTGCAATGAGCCGACCCTTTCAGAGTGATGATTTCAGAACCTAAGATGAAGAGCTGACCAAAGATCAAAAGAGCTGACTCCTCGAGTTCAAGTTTTTCAAAGATATAAGTTCGAGCCGACCCGAGCTATCAAGAGTCGACTTGTCCAGAGTGAAGTTTTGCACCTATCGACTCGAAGGATTCGAGCCGACTTGAAGGATCTGAGCCGACTCGAAGGAATCCAAGCCGACTCGAATATCACTTTCAGGTATCCAATGGCTAGTTCCAGAATTTATTTTTGAATGCCAAAAAGTGCTCCAATGGTCATATGTCATATCTTAATGGTCTGCAACATCTTAAACTACCTTGGAGTGATTGAAGACCTTATATTTGAGGGATTTGAACTTCTCTCAAGTAAGTTTTTGAAAAAGTTCTTCAAAGTTTTAAAGCTTCATTGAATATCCTACCTACCAACAAGAAGAGAGCACAAGAGCATTCAAGTTAGCCTTCAAGTCTTCACCAACTCTAATCTGAAGCTTGAAGCAATTTAGGAAGAAGCCACTAAAGCATTAAAGCTCATTCAAGTGCAATCCAAGTGAACTTCTATCAAGCTGCACCGGCAACTATCCAACAAATTGAGTTTGTCATATATTATTGCATTTATTTCAATTCATCTTTAAATTATTTGGGTAATTGGTGAGCCCGGTTGAAAAACTAAGTTAGGTTCTTGGTGAGCCTTTGATAAAAACTAAGTTGGGTTATTGGTGAGCCTAATTGAAAAACCAAATAGGTTCTTGGTGAGCCTTTGATAAAAACCAAGTATTGGGTTCTTGGTGATCTTGGTAAAACCAAGTTAGGTTCTTGGTGATCCTGTAAAAATTAAGTTGGGTTTCTTTGGTGATCCTGTTTAAAACCAAAGGGTGTTGGGTTTTCTTTGGTGATCCTATTAAAACCAAAGTGTAGATATTTTGGATTGTGATCCTGTAAAACAATCCTACTGTATTCGAGTGTGAATATAGTGGAAATCCCAAGTGGTATCTTGGGTAGTGGATGTAGGAGCTGGGTTCCTTCGAACCACTATAAATTTGGTGTGTTTGTGTTGTGCTTCTTCATTCTTATTTAGCTTCTGTAATTTACTACTCTGTCACAGCACCTAACACTTTGTAAGAGATTTTTAACTGCACATTATCTACTTTAATTTTTTAAATTCCCAATTCATCCCCCTCTTGGGTAGCTACCTGGGCAACAACTGGCATCAGAGCAGTGTCTATGAATACATTAGAGTAAAGATTGATGGCTCATCCCATGAGCACAACCCTGGCTGAAGGCCAGTCAACTAATAGACCTCCACTCTTCACAGGCACAAATTATTCTTATTGAAAAGCAAGAATGAAAATCTATATACAAGCTATTGATATTCAATTATGGAAGGTCATTATTAAAGGACCACATGTTCCCATGATCAAAATTGATGGTGTGGATGTCCCTAAGCCTGAAGAGGAATGGGATGAACATGACACGAAATTAGGGGAATTGAATGCCAAAGCAATGAACTTGCTATACTGTGCTTTGGATTCAAATGAGTTTAATCAAATTTCCACTTACTCTTCAGCAAAGAGAATTTGGGATAAACTTGAGGTGACCCATAAAGGAACTTCTCAAGTGAAAACTTCAAAAATTATTCTTTTAGTACACAATTATGAATTATTTAAAATGGAGCCTAATAAAAATATCTCTGCCATGTACACTAGATTTATAGATATTATTAATGGTTTGAAAAGTCTTGGCAGGGTTTACTCAAATGCTATTTTGGTACAAAAAATATTGAGATCACTTCTTGACAAATGGGATCCTAAAGTTACTGCCATCCAGGAAGCTAAAGATCTGAACATGCTATCGATGGATGAATTAATGGGATCCCTCATCACACACGAATTAGCCATGCAGCATAGAACAGATGATGATCAGAAGAAGAAGAAAACTATTGCAGTCAAGGCTGCATTGGAATCAAAGAATGATGAAGAATCGGAAGATGACTCTACCTCCTCCAAAGATGATCTAAAAGATGAAGACATTGCAATGATCGTGAGAAGATTCAGAAATTTTTTGGGAAAGAAGAAAGGAAGATACAATAAAAAATTTCATAAACGAGGAGAACACTCAAAAAAAAAGGATAAGGACAAAGATAAAGATAAGGAACAAGTCCCCACCTGCTATGAATGTAAGAAACCGGGGCACATACATCCGAATTGTCCACTGTTGAAGAAATTTTTCAAAAAGAAGAAAAAAAAAGTGATGGTTGCCACATGGAGCAACAGTGAAGAATCCACCTCAACTGAAGTGGAAGAGACCACAAAAATAGCTAACCTATATCTAATGGGTCTCGAAGATGAGGTAACTTCTCCCAATACTCAAATTGAATTCACATTTGATGAGTTAAATTCTACATTTCATGATTTGTTATCTGAATTTAAAAAGGCAGGAGTAAAGATTAGATCTTTAAAGAATACTAATGATTCTTTACTCAAAGAAAAAGAAAAGATTTCAGAAAATAATATTTAATTACAAAAAGAACTTCATGTCTTTTCTGAAAATTGTAATGTATTGAAAAGTGAAAATAATGATTATCTTGATAAAAATAATGTTTTGTTGAACGAAAATAATGAGTTAAAAAAGGAGGTTGCAAAACTCAAGCCACTTGTTAAAAAGCTAACTTTATCTTCTAACAAGCTTGAGTTAATTCTTAAAGAACAAAGAATTTCTAGTAATAAAGCTGGAATTGGTTTTAGTGCTTCAAGTTCAAATTATATTTCAGCAACTACATTTGTGAAAAAAAAGATTTTGTTCCCAAGTTTACTTCTCAAAAGGCTTTTGTGACAAAAGGTTCTACTTCTATTTCAAAAGCTACCTTGTATGTTTCCAAAAATCCAAATACAAAACCTCTTATTTCTGTATCTCACGCATCTAGAATTTCAAAGCATAAATCTTTTTCAGATCTCTAGAATCAGATGTTTTGATTGCAAAGAACTTGGACATAAAGCTTTTAATTGCAATACTATTAGAAATGTCCTTAATAAATCAAGAAAGATTTGGGTTTCCAAAGGAACTACCTCAGCTTACCTGTAAGGACCGAAGTTAGCTTGGGTACCTAAAAGAACACCTTGATTGTCTTGCAGGAATGTATTATAGCCCAGAAATTAAAGAAAAGATGGTATCTCGATAGTGGCTATTCAAGGCATATAACGGGTGACAAAGATCAGTTCATCACCCTGGAAATGAAAGAAAGAGGTATGGTTATTTTTGGAGACAATGGCAAAGAGAAAATAATTAGAATTGGTATGATCAAGATAACCTCCTATACTTTCATTGAAAATATATTGCTAGTAGATAAATTGAAGCACAATTTATTGAGTATTAGTCAATTGTATGATAAAGGCTTCAAGGTTATCTTTGAATCATCATGTGTATAGTAACAAACTCTCTTGACTCTAGTAGTAAATTCATTAGACATAGACTTAAAAATATTTATATGGTAGACCTGAATGATCTTGCCATGTCAAGTAGTTCTAGTTTAGTTATAATGAATGCTAAGACCAAGGAGTCTTGTTTATTATGGCATAAAAGATTAGGTCATGCTAGCATGCATACAATTGCCAAGTTGATTTCCAAAAACTTAGTAAGAGGCATGCCTAAGTTTAAAGTTGATTTTGATCATGTTTGTGATGCATGCCAAATGGGTAAACAAACTAGGGGAAGATTTAAATCCAAAAATATGATTTCAACTTCTAGACCTCTAGAACTACATCACATGGACTTATTTGGACCAACTAGGACCACAAGCCTAGGAGGTATGAAATATGTTCTTGTGATTGTAGATGATTTTTCCAGATTTATATGGATTTTATTTATTGCTCATAAAGATGAAACCTTCAAAGTATTTCAAGAATTTCACAAAAAGGTTTCAAATCAGAAAAATCTTTCAATAATTTCAATTAAGAGTGATCATGGAACTAAATTTGAAAATCAATTTTTTGATGATTATTGCACTGAGAATGGCATCGATCACAACTTTTCCACTCCTAGAACACCACAACAAAATGGTATTGTAGAGAGGAAAAATAGGACTTTAAAAGAAATGGCCCAAACGATGTTATGTGAAGGAAATCTTCCAAGGTACTTTTGGGCAGAAATGGTGAACACTGCTTATTATTTGGATGCAAATGCTTTGTGCTTAATAATGGTAAAGATAATCTAAAAAAATTTGATGCTAAATCTGATGAAGTAATTTTCCTTGGTTATTCACTACATAGCAAAACATATAGAATTTTTAATAAAAGGACTCTTACTGTTGAAGAGTCAATGCATGTTATTTTTGATGAAACTAACCCTTCACCTTATAAGAAAGAAGAGTGCATGGATAATAATGCAGGTATAATTCAAAAGGAAATGAAAGACTTGACCATACAAGAAGGACCAATTGAAGAAGGAGAAGAAATGGTAAGTAAGGATCATACCGATCTACCAACTGAATGGAGGTATGCTACTTTCCATCCTAAAGAATTAATTATAAGTGATCCTTCACAAGGTATTAGGACAGGTCTGCACATAGAATTGTACATGACTATCTAGCCTTTGTATCACAAATAAAGCCATACACCTTAGAAGAAGCAGAAAATGATCCAAACTGGATGTTAGCCATGCATGAAAAATTAAACCAATTTGAAATAAATAAGGTATGGACATTAGTTGACAGACCTAAAGACCACCCAATCATAAGAACCAAATGGATCTATAGGAACAATTTAGATGAACAAGGAAATGTCATTAGAAACAAAGCTAGATTAGTGGCTAAGGGATATAGTCAAGAAGAAGGTATTGATTTTGATGAAACATATGCACCCGTAGCAAGACTACAAGCCATTAGATTACTTCTTGCATTTGCTTGCTACATGAATTTTAAACTTTTTTAAATGGATGTAAAAAGTGTATTTTTAAATGGTTTTATCTCCGAACAAGTTTTTATGGAACAACCATCGGGTTTTGAAGATTATGTTTTTTTAAAGCATGTGTTTAAATTACATAAAGCTTTATATAAGTTGAAACAAGCGCCCCGAACCTGGTATGATAGACTTAGCACTTTCTTGATTGAAAATGATTTTTCAAGAGGAAATGTTAATAAAACCTTCTTCATCAAAAAAAAAATAATGATATATTAGTTGTATAAATTTATGTTGATGATATTATATTTGGTATAACTAATGGAAGTTTTTGTGAAGAATTTGCTAAGTTAATACAGGAAGAATTTGAAATGAGCCTAATGGGTGAACTTAACTAATTTCTCGAACTTCAAGTAAAGTAAACTAAGGAAGGAATCTTTATCAACCAAGCCAAATACACCAAGAAAATAATCAAGAAGTTTGGTATGGAGATGAGCAAACAAATAAGCACACCCATGAGCCCATCTTACAAATTGGACAAAGATGAAAATGGATCCAATGTTGATCGAAAGCTATATAGAGGTATGATTGGATCCTTATTATATTTAACTGTAAGTAGACCAGATATCTTATATAGTGTATGTGTATGTGCTAGATTTCAATGTAATCCCAAAAAAATACATATGCTTGTGTTAAAAAAATATTAAGATATTTGAAAGGTACAAGTAATCTAAGTCTGTGATTTTCAAAACAATCATTTTTAAATTTAATTAGATTCTCCGATGCTGATTATGCTGGTTGTAGAATTGATAGAAAGAGTACTAGTGGTACATGTCAATTTCTAGGGTTGAATTTAATCTCATGGCACTGCAAGGAACAAAACTCGATAGTACTATCTACTGCTGAGGCAAAGTATGTTGCTGCAAGGAGTTGTTATGCACAAGTATTATAGATTAAACAATAACTAGAAGACTTTGGTGTTACACAATGCAAAATTCCAATCAAGTGTGATAACACAAGTGCTATAAATTTAACCAAAAATCTCATTCAGCATTCTAGGACTAAACATATAGAGATTAGACACCATTTTATTAGAGACCATGTTTTGAATGGTGACATAGATTAGAATTTATTCCCACTGAAAAACAGTTAGCTAACATTTTTACTAAGCCACTGAACCAGGATAGATTTGAATTTCTTAGAGGAGAATTAAGGCTTTATGATCCTTTCTAGATTTCCTAACCTAATTTCCTTTAGAATTAAGGATGATTATCTAGAAAACCTCCTACATCTATTCATGATTATTGATCAGCTTTCCTTGAAATTTCATTGAATCAAATTCAATTTCTAAATCATTTCTTGTTCTGTGGAAAGTTTCTGTTCGAGTCGACTTGAGCAATTTTGCTCAAGTCGAGCCAGCTCGAATGTCTAATTTTTCTACTTTTGCTCTGAGTTCACTCTGGTCAAGCCAACTCGGATATTCCTAGGGTTTAGCGGGCTGACTCGAAAGTCAAGAATTTGCTGATTAAATAGTTCCGTATAATCTTTTCTTGAACTTAACTCTTTCTATTTTCACTTCAAACTTACCCTACTCCACTCAGAACCTTTACCAATCTCTCAAGAACCATTCCTAGATCCTTGATTTCCTAAATCCCACTGCAATGGCTCCACGAAGATCTATAAGGAAGATTCTTCAAGTAGGTGAATTATGCATATGCAATGAAGATGCAAAAGAAAAAGGAGAAAAGAGGAAAAGGTCTACCACTCCTAAACAACAAGAAGAAGAAACTCCTCCCAAACAGATTATCTCTATGGCCAACCAGCCCATTACTTGTGAAGGAAGGATAGATTTCTCATTTCTAGAAGAAATAGAAATGAAGATCGAAAGATGGATAGATAGCCAAGGTTGGAAGCATTTCTGTTCATTGGACATTTTAACCTACCCCTCACTGGTGCAGATTTTCTATGAAAATATAGTTCTTAAAGAACATCATTTGGAATCAATTGTCAAGAAAGTGAAAGTCATTGCGGATGAAGAAAAGTTGGGCATCTTGCTTCAAATGCCAACGGACGATGCCACCGAGCTTACCCTACTGGACAAAGAACACACTCTAAAGCTTATTTTGGAAAAAGAAGATGTGATCTCCATTCAACATGTTCAAGCTAACTTACTATCAAAGGAAATGAGGCTTCTTCATAATATGGTCAGTAGAATATTTCTTCCTAGAACCAGTCGCTTAGACTGGGTAAGCGAGAAGGACATGACTTTTATGGGACATTTGATGGAAGAAAAGCCTCTCAACCTTCCTTATATAATTATGATTTAAATGACTGAAGTAGCTAGGAAAGTTAAAGCCTACCTACCCTACGGTATGGTTTTTACCTTACTATTTGAAGAAGCTGGAATTAATCTAACCAATGAGATAAGCAAGCCTCTACATCACTCTGACACTTATTCCTTCAATTCACTAAAAAAAATGGATTACAATTTACAAGAAGGAGTATGGATAAAGAAAGTGTCTAGTCAGTTTGCTGCTACTTCCTCAGAAGATAATGAAGCTACTGCTGTTGAAGACAGATCTGAAAGTACAATAATTACTCCATCTGACCTTAAGAAGCTAATATTTTAGAAGATAGAAACTATCTCAAATTCATTGATAGATCACATGAATTCTGCAATTGATGAAATGAAAAATATAGTTAATAGCAGCTTGCAAAAAATAAGATCTAAACAGAAGCTTCACAAGGAGAAAATGGAAAAGGAAATGAAGGATTTTAAAGAAGTCAGAAGTATCATGCTGCAATCTCAGAAGGAAACAATCACTACTGAAGATACTCCTACACAAATTATCAAATAGTCACTTGAGACTCCTGCTCCTATTCCTTCATCTGATCCACCTAAACCTAAACCTGTTAAAACCAAGAAGATACCCAAAACCAAGAAGACTAAGACTTTTAGAGCCCCTATTAGAACTAGATTCAGGGATTTAAGGTTTAAACCTCTGAAAACTAAGACCTCTAATAAGGTTATAGAGGTTGGCTCCTCTTCTTCTAGTGAAAAAGAAGAATAAGTTGTCTAGTTAGTCTTTTGGTTGCTTTTGTACTTATGAATATAAATGCTCTACTTTTTATCTTTTACTTAATGAATGTACTTCTTCATACTTTGTACGGAATATTTATCAATGAAATGAAAGTTCTTTTGTTATAATGAGTTATCCTTCCAATCATACAATGCTTTTGATACAACTATGATGAATTTTTAATTAGAATTTCAAATTTGAGAAAGTGAAATTATCTCAAACAAATATTAAATATTTTTCCAATCTATTTCAAAATCTGAGCTTTATTGAACATACCTTTTAATTGATTGACAAAAAGGGAGAGACATTGGAGAAATAGAAGAATAGTATCTATAATTGAGTTGTCATGAAAGTTTCTGATATTTATGTTAAGCTTCCTTCCAATTATTCTTAAAGTGCATAAAAAGAATGAAAAAGGGAGAGCACAAAAGTGACAGTATTCATTTGGATCTAACTGCTTAATTAGTTTAAAACCTTGAGAAAGGGGGAGATTTTCTTAAAGAATGATTTATTTCTTAAAGAATGGCTTTATCTCTAAACCCTTCTTTTGCTCTGATTACTCTAAAATTAGTCTAAATTCTTTCAATTTCAAACTTTGATACTCCATGTTTGTGCTAATTCTGACTTTATGAAACTTGCAAAGTCTAATACTTTGAAATACACAAAAGCACTAACATCAATACTATACAATTTCATCTTTAGAGCTCTGATACTTATTTACAAATATAGTTAGCTCAGATACATGTGAATACTTACTATCAAAATTTTTATACATGTAAGTGTAAAGATTTTCTTATGCCCAGTATTTTGTTAACATCAAAAAGGGGAAGATTGTTGACCCCATAAGTAATTTTAATGATAATCAAACATTGGAGCATGAACATTTATTTCTAACAACCCTTCAAGTGGTTTACAAGTTTTTGTAGGATGGTTTATTTGTTCAAACTTCAACTCCTACATCTTTAGTTCTTGATTTGAGTTGTGTTGTTACATGTTTTTGTAAAGAAAAATGCAATGAAAAAGCTAAGAAAAATCTGTAAAAAGGGTTACTTCTGTGCATGTGTGTGCCTTAAATTATTTTGAGTTGGTTTAATTGAAAAGTGTATAAGTGTTGGTGAGAGTTTTTCTTTAAGTTCAATTATAAAAATCCTGAAGAAGTTACTCAAGCCGACCTAGCATGTTGAAGAGCCGACTCCTCCTCATGGCACGCAACAAGGATTCTAGTATGCAGCAATCCAAGCCGACTCGAAGATAACCGAGCTGACTCCAGTGAATCCGAGTTGACTATTATATGTCTGAGCCGACTCCTCCAAAGTCCAGTTTTTGAAGATTTCTGAGAATAGCCAAGCGAGCTGACCCGAACCAGAAAGAGCCGACTTTGCCAGTCCTAATTTTGAAGACCTAAGAAAGTGAGCTGACCCGAACTGCAATGAGCCGACTCTTCCAGAGTGATGATTTCAGAACCTGAGATGAAGAGCCAACCAAAGATCAAAAGAGTCGGCTCCTCAAGTTCAAGTTTTTCAAAGATATAAGTTCGAGCCGACCCAAGCTATCAAGAGCAGACTCGTCTAGAGTGAAGTTTTGCACCTTGGGCACCGAGCCAACTGCACTGAAAATTTGGTGACTCGACCTATCGACTCGAAGGATCCGAGCCAACTCGAAGGAATTTGTGCCGAATCGAATATTGCCTTCAAGTATCCAACGGCTAGTTCCAGAATTTGTTTTTGAATGCCAAAAAGTACTCCAACGGTCATATATTACATCCTAATGGTCTACAACATCTTAAACTGCCTTGAAATGATAGAAGACCTTATATTTGAGGGATTTGAACTTCTCTCAAGTAAGTTTTTGAAAAAGTTCTTCAAAGTTTTAAAGCTTCATTGAATATCCTACCTACCAACAAGAAGAGAGCACAAGAGCATTCAAGTCAGCCTTTAAGTCTTCACCAACTCTAATATGAAGCTTGAAGCAATTTAGGAAGAAACCACTAAAGAATTAAAGCTCATTCAAGTGCAATCCAAGTGGACTTCTATCAAGCTACACTGGCAACTATCCGATAAATTGAGTTTGTCATTTATTGTTGCATTTATTTCAATTCATCTTTGAATTGTTTGGGTTATTGGTGAGCCCAATTGAAAAACCAAGTTAGGTTCTTGGTGAGCCTTTGATAAAAACCAAGTTGGGTTATTGGTGAGCCCGATTGAAAAACCAAATAGGTTCTTGGTGAGCCTTTAATAAAAATCAAGTGTTGGGTTCTTGGTGATCCTGGTAAAACCAAGTTAGGTTCTTGGTGATCCTGTGAAAAACAAGTTGGGTTTCTTTGGTGATCTTGTTTAAAACCAAAGGGTGTTGGGTTTTCTTTGGTAATCCCGTTAAAACCAAAGTATAGAGATTTTGGATTGTGATCATATAAAACAATCCCACTGTATTCGGGTGTGAATATAATAGAAATCTGAAGTGGTATCTTGGGTAGTGGATGTAGGAGCTGGGTTGCTCCAAACCATTATAAATTTGGTATGTTTGTGTTCTGCTTCTTCATTCTTATTTAGCTTCTATAATTTACTACTCTGTCACAATACCTAACACTTTGTAAGGGATTTTTAATTATAAATTATCTGCTTTAATTTTTTAAATTCTTAATTCACCCCCCTCTTGGGTAGCCACTTGAGCAACAGCTTAGTTATTCAGTCAGCTCATGTTGAGCCAATTTTGAGTCCTATGAGTCTTGTAAGTTTTATGTTGAGTCTAGTCCAGTTAAGTTGAAGTGAGTCCTATAATAAGTTAAGTCGTCTCAACCTCAATCCAATCCAATTAAGTCTTGTAAGAGTCCAGTAAGTTGTTTTCATTAAAAATTTTATACAAGAGAAGAAGCATTAGCTAAAGTCTTCACCAGGATCCCAGAACGAAGTAAGTCCATAAAAGATACCAGGGACTAAGAATATTATTCCAGCATCCCAGCCCAGGGTTTCCAGTCCACCAAGATCAAGCCCATTCACCAAAGCTCTTTGGAGGCCGCCCAACTCCATGTTGGAGATGCCCCTTGCTGCCCTAAAGTCAAGCCCAAGTTCAATTAGGCATCCAAGCCCAAGAGACCAAGATTTCTAAGGAATATACTGTCCCATGCATTCCAGCCTAGAAGTGCATAAGCAGTTGGCACCCCAGGCCCATTCATGACAAGCCCAGGTGCCCAAGAGGAAGACCAGGTCAAAGGAAGGAATATTCCTTCCCAACACAACAAGGAAGCCCCTTGACCAAGTCAAAGAAGGAGAAGAATCCACTTCTAACTAGGAGATTTTGATTTATTTCTACTCAAATTGTGTAATCCTAGTTCTAGGTCACTTTGTAATCCTTCTCCCTATCAATGTTTGTAATCTTATCCTAATAGGAGAGGGCATGGGAAACATCTATAAATACCCCACCCCTCCACCCTCTTGTAACTAATGATAAATTATTATGAATGAATTTCTCTTGAGTTTTCCTCAAAATTCTGAGTGAATTTCTGTGTGATTAAGGGTATCTGTGTGATCCCTCAAGGTTTCTATATGATCCCTGCACCCTGCCTCCAAGCCACCGGCCCTCTTCATCTCTAAGACACCATCTTCAAACCTCTTTTCCTTCTTCTTCTTTCAGTGATCTAACCCTACTTTTCTTTGTTTTCTAACTCCTGATAAGTGATTTGTAAGTCCCTCAGAATTCTTGAATTCAAGTATTCCCTCAAACCAGCTTTCGGGTCACCGGATTGAAACCCGCGAATCCGTAGGGTCGAAAGCTTTATTTTCCAAGCTACATCCGAGATCATAGAGCGAACTCTTCATAGATTGATCTTCAAATCTCTGCTAGGTACACCCCCTAGACTCCTCTGTTAGTGGTATTGCAAAAGAGCTAGTCCTACCAGGGCTTCTCAGCCTTGGTGATCCTATTTTTTCACTTTTAGGATTTATTTCTGCATGCCTGTGCTTTAGATTTTCTATAGAATTCTCTACTTAATATCTTGACTTGAAACTCGAGATACAAACTCATAACTTAATGCCTAACAACAAAAAAATAACTAGCATGCATAAATTATTCCGTATCATTTGGTACAACCAATCTAAGCCCTATACCAGATCTAAGCCTGAGCCTGACCTTAGGATCCATGCTGAGTCGAATCCTAAGAGAACCCTATACTCTAACCCATGCTAGGAGCCCAACCCTAGGAAACCCAATCATGATTTCATTGATCAAGATAAGAGAGCCACAACCTATAGATCTGAGCCCAAAGCCTATGACTCTAGAAGCTATGCACCCACCTTCTATGAGCCCAATAAACTCAAGATCCATAGAGCTGAACCCTTGTCCTATAAACTCAAGGAACCCCTAATCCCTAGGTATCAGCCTAGTACCAGTCAGGTTTCCCCTACTCAACCTAAACCCCATAGGATTAGTACCCTCAGATATAAGCCTAGTATTAGTCCACTACCCCTTAGTCAACCCACCCTTACTACCCTAGTCATTAGTCAATTTTTTCTTAGTCAACCTCCTCCTCCTACCACCCCACTGGTTTACAAGAATGACATTGAAGAGGAAGTGTATGAAGCTGATGAGAGCTTAGTGGATGAGTATGAGGAAGAAAAAGAAGAAATACCTATAAATGACCTAGAATTAATCGACCCTAACCATACCTAAGTAAAAACCAACCCAGAATTAGTTGACCAGATAGATACCTAGATAGAAGCCAACCCAAAGTTAGTTGACCCTGACCACACCCAGACTGAACTTGTAGTGAAAGAGTAGTTATAGGATGAGGAACCTAACCCTACTATTAAGTTCTTACCTGAGGAGCCACTAGAAGAAATCTCAATTACAGAGCCCAATCCTAAAATCCAAGAACCAAAAAAATTTATTAATGACCTAATCTCTTTAAATCAGTGCCCTCAGGATGAAGTCACTTCTTTGACTCCAATTGATCTCTTCCTTGAGATTAGTGACCCATTCTTCTATTATGCAAACCCTTTAGATATACCTCAACCTCATAAGGTCAACCTCATTAATCCAGGATTAGTCCCTGATACCCCTTCTTATATCCTACTTTATCCAACTAACCCTAAGCCTTTTTCCTTACCCTACCAGACTAACCCTGACTCCTTCTATTTTCTACCCTTTTCAAAAACTTTCAGCATTTCTAGGATCATTAGATTGCATTTTGTTGAGATTAGCATACTTCATACATTCATTATGCATGTTAGATTTGCATCATACTTCTATCATACTCTATGGTATTTACTAGAAGTTCATTGTAAATTTTCATGTTCATGTCAAACCAGGGTCAAACCTAGAGAATCTATAGTTTGTTTGAAAGAAATGCGGGGTTGCAAGTGCCTACACTAAGCATGCAACAGCACAGGGAGTAGGTATGTATTTTAAAATAATTTTAAAATAATAGCGGAAACAACCTACTCTACACAGGATCTAACATATTCAAGATGCATGTACAGGCATAACAAGGCATGAAATGGGCATGTAATATTTATAAACAATTTTATAAAACTAGATCTAGGCATGCATCAAAAATAAAACCAGAAATCTTACCTTATTCCTACTTGGAATAAAGTAGGGATAATACTGGAATACCTGGAATAAAGTTATTCCAGTCTTCTTCTTCTTCCAATAGCCTTTTGGAAAGCTCTTCACATCTTCTCCAACAGTAGCTAACCCAAACCACAAATGGGCTATGCTAAGGTCTCTCCTTCTGCAACAATAGCAAGGTGATATTTTGATTGAACTTGCTTTAATGAAGTTTGATCATCCAATGCTCGAAACTCTTCCTCTCTTTCAAGTGCTGCAATAGAAAACGTGCAACCAAAATAGGGAAACAAAACCAATAGCTATGGAGGATCTGAAAACTCTCAGGTGCTCAAGTGAACACCCTCTAGAGGGGGGACATGCCTGGGCTTCCTCTGATATGGGTTCTCGCGTGATGCTAGTCGCCGGAAGCCTTGATACGTGAGAGAGAAGAAGGTAAAACAAAACACTATGTTATGCATCTAGTTTTCTCCAATACAAAATTCTTCTTCATGTTGAGCACCAGTAATAATAGGGAATCAAATAGGTAATTCACTCCCAACCTCTCAATAAAAAACTAGGGCCCAATAACACCGGTGGAAGCTCTCTTCAAAGAAGTCTCTCTGCAATTCACCGCCCATAATTTTTTATAGCCTTAACCAATGAAACTGGTGATGAGGGAGGTGAGGAGATGGGCTGGGAATTCGAGATGGCTGTAGGTTTTAAAACGAACCCAATTCATCTTAAACACAGCAGTTAAGGGCCAATTAATGGTGGTTTAAACCTCAGCAAAAACGAGTGGAAAGGGAGAAGAATAGATGCCTCAAATTCCCTGTTCGCCCAAGCCTTAAATATCGTGTGGAGGGTTGAAAGCTGGTTCACAACCAGTTCAAAAATTCCCAAACTGGTTCTAAATTAGTTCAACAATTAATTAGATCAAAATCGAATCAATAAAAGGCTTGGTCAAGTCTCGGTCACCCAGAAACAATTTCTGGTGGACCCGAACAAAAACTGATCGACCCAAAACTGAGTCAATCCAACGAGTGCTCAATCAAACCACTACCGAAATGATTCCTAATCATAAATCAATATCGGGATCAGGGAGAGATCCTTTATGGCTTGTGACCTCATAGGTTCGAACCTAGACGGTAGCACTGGAATAATTTCAGTACCAGCATAAGATACCATCTAGCAATGGGTCCCAGCATCCGGATAGGTTGAAGATGCAACCGCAATCAATCGAACCTTTGGCATATGGTTACTATATAATTCATCCCTTTGACCTCCAATGCTCAAAATGACCTAGGGTTATACTACCAATCCTAGCTGAGTCAATCCACAACATGTCTCAACCTCGCAAGTCCAGTGACTCCTCACTAGGACTACCCCGGCCGAGGATTTGCTAAATTGAGACACTATGAGACATTCAATCCAAACTACTTGGACAGGTCAATTCCATCTTGGTCCACCACTGCTCCATAAGTACTTGCCTGTACCAAGAAACCTTCCGTCACCGGATTAGAAATCTAGGTAGTCCGGCACCAAAGCATAGGGAGTTGCTTGCAAGCTACCATGATGACCTCAGGTCGAAGGGACACATATATCCATATCCAATCGTGAGTTTCCCTTTGGCAGAAAGGGGCTGCATGGAGTCATGTTCAATGAGATATCATATATCCCACTTGCAGATCACATCAGTGTCACCACTCTCCTTTGGTTAAGAGGACAAACAAACGATATGAACCACAACAACCTACACTTGATACATTGCCATCCAGTATAATGTATCCTTTGGTCATGAACCTGGTTTAAGGACCACTCGATATATCCTCTCTATATCAAAATCAATGTAGTCCTAAGGACTTCATCACATAAAAAAAAGTTCATTACAGGGAAACATAAGAATGTTATGAGCTGCCAAAATAATATTTATTAATTCATACAAAGAGTACAATACTCAATTCAACCGTCTACAACCTAGGCGATTGGCTTTAGGACACAATTCCCAACAACTCCCACTTATACTAAAGCCAATCAGAATAGTATCTAATACCCATTTCCCTTTTACAAAAGTCGAACTCTTTTATTCTGAGGGCTTTAGTAAAAATGTTAGCCAGATTTTTCTTTCCATCAATCTTCATAAGATTGATGTCGCCTCTTTCTATGATCTATCGTACGAGATGTAGCGCCGCAGAATATGCTTGGTACGGTGATGAGCTTTCGGCTCCTTAGCTTGAGCAATGGCTCCAATGCTATCACAATACACTGGAATAGGACCATCTAGGGTAGATGCCACCCCTAGCTCTCCAAGGAACTTCCGTAACTATATAGCTTCCTTCGCTGCATCTGATGCTGCAAGGTATTCTGCCTCGCATACCGAGTCTGCAACTATCACCTGCTTGGAACTTTTCCAGCATATCGCTCCTCCATTCATGATAAATACAAACCCTAACACACTCTTGCTATCATCTCTATCTGACTGGAAACTGGAGTCAGTATACTCCACAAGTTTCAAGTCAGATTCTTTATAAATCAACCATTAGTCTTTAGTATTTTTCAAATACTTCAGGATGGATTTAACCACCTTCCAATGCACCTCACCTGGGTCAGACTGGTATCTACTCACTACTCCTAGTGAGTATGCCACGTCTGGTTTAGTATATGTCATAGCATACATGATAGAGCCTACTGCAGAAGCATAAGGTACACTACTCATGCACTCTCTTTCCTCAGGAGTTGTCGCACAATCCTTCCTGGAAAGAGTAATTCCAGAACCTATCAAAAGATAGCCTTTCTTGGAATTTTTTATGCTGAACCGTTTCAGAACGGTATCAATGTACATAGACTGGGACAATCCCAGAAGCCTCTTAGATCTATCTCTATAGATCTTCATACCTAGTATGTAAGAAGCTTCACCCAAGTCCTTCATGGAGAACTAAGATGATAACCAGACCTTTATTCCTTATAATGCTGCGACGTCATTCTCGATTAAGAGAATGTCGTCAACATATAGTACCAGGAATACAATCACAAAACCATTAACCCACTTATAGATGAATGATTCTTCTCCATTTCTAACAAAGCCATACGATTTGATACACCTATCAAACCATAAGTTCCAACTTCGAGATGCTTGCTAGAGTCTATAAATGGACCTCTGCAACTTACATACTTTTGACTCATCTGAGGATGTGAACCCTTCAGGCTGTATCATACACACCTCCTCTTCGAGCTCCCCATTTAGGAAAGTGGTTCGAACATCCATCTACCAGATCTCATAATCAAAATATGTTGCTAAACCAAGCATGATCTGAATGGACTTGTGCATTGCCACAGGGGAGAAAGTCTCGTCATAATCGATACCATATCACTGACGATATCCCTTGGCAACCAGATGGGCTTTATAGGTCTCCACCTTCCCATCTGTGCCCCTTTTTCTCTTGAAAATCCACTTGCACCCGATGGGTTTTATCCCTTCAAGTGGATCAACCAATGTCCATATATTGTTGATCTCCAAGGACTCCATTTCGGATCGCATGGCTCCAAGCCATGCCTCAGAGTCAGATCTCTAAAGAGCATCTATATAGGTGATCAGAACCTCATTGTTATTGTCGAGCTCAATGGGATCGCCGTCCTAGACCAAGAAATCGTAGTATCTGTCCAGCTGATACGATACTTTACCGGATCTTCTAATAATGGGTTCTGCGTGTGATCCAATCACAGCAGATTCTATGATGTCCTTAGAGTGTGCAGGTTCTTCTACTGGCTGAATTTCATAAAGTTCAATCTTAGAGGCTACAGTTCCTTCTCCAAGGAACTCCTTTTCCAAAAAGATAGCCCTAAGAGCGATGAACACTTTCTGTTCATCCTCCAAGTAGAAGAAATATCCTTTGGTTTCTTTAGGATAACCAATAAATAGGCACCGATCAGACCTAGGACCAAGTTTATCTGAGTCTAAATGCTTTACATAATCTGGACAACCCCAGACCCGAAGGTGTGAGATTGAGGGCTTACATCCAGTCCACATCTCATATGGAGTGGAGACAACAGACTTACTCAGAACATTATCTAACAAGTGACGAGCTATCTCAAGTGCATATCCCCAAAAGGATAGCAGCAGAGTTGCAAAGCCCATCATGGATCGAACCATGTCCAACAAGGTTTGATTCATCCTTTCGGACATACCATTCAACTATGGTGTTCCTGGAGGAGTCCACTGAGAAAGAATTCCATTCTTTTCAAGGTATGTCAAAAACTCACCAGATGGGTATTCACCACCTCGATCAGATCGAAGGGTTTTAATACTTTTTCCAGTTTGTTTCTCTACTTCATTACGATATCATTTGAATATTTCAAACGACTCAGATTTATGTCTCATCAAAAAGACATAACCGAACCTTGAAAGGTCGTCTGTAAACATAATGAAATATCTGTATCCACCTCTGGCACTAAATGTCATGGGTCCGCATACATCAGTATGTATGAGACTTAAAAGTTCTGTAGCTTGTTCACCTTTTCCAGTAAAAGGTGACTTGGTCATTTTACCAAGTAAACATGATTCACAAGTAGGCAGTGATTCAGAATTACTGACCTTGAGGAGGCCTTCTCCTCGTAACTTGTTTATCCTTCTCTGGTTTATATAACCTAGCCTACAGTGCCAAAGATACAGATCACTAACATTTTCTAACCTTGGGCGTTTGCTAGATGTGTACATTACACTAACAGGCCGTGACAGTACATAAATGCCATTATTTAACATAGCTTTCATTATCACAGAGTTATTCAAAATAACTTGGCAAATATCTTCTTTTAATGATAGTTCAAAACCACAACTAGCCAAAAGGCCTACAAAGATAATGCACATAATGAAACTAGGACATTAATGATAGTCGACTAACTCGACAATACAGGACTCAAAGACAAGACTCAGAACTCTAATCACCAGTACTGGAATACGATTTCCATTCCCGACGCTCAGGAACTGTTCCCCATCCTTGAATCTCTTGCTAACTTGCAGTCCCTATAACGAATTACAAACATGAATAGGACTACCGGTATCCAATACCCAGTTAGCAGTATCACAAATAGAGAAATTACAAGGGTTTTATTATATAAATACCATGTCCAGTACTCTACTGATTTCCCTTCCTAGGCTTGTTCGGATCTAGGGATGCTTGGTAAAGAGGACAATTCCTCTTTCAATGTCCTCGCTTCTTGTAGTAGAAGCACTCTGCAAAAGACTAGTCAGCTTTCACTTTCCTGGTCTGACTCGGGCCAAGAGCATTCAGCACCTTCTTTCCCTTTCTTTTATTCTTCCCTTTCTTAAAGGGACGATGAACTCTAGAACCTCCCACTAAATTCACCACCGCCTTGTTCAGTTGGTGGTCTTTATCGAAAGTCTGCAGTAATTCCATCAAACAATGGTAATTGACTCCAGGCTTATTCATTTTGTAATGGTCAAGAAAGTCAAGATAGGAGGAGGGCAGAGAATTCAAGATCGCATCCTTATCGAGCTGCTCGTGTAAGGGACATCCGAGCTTGCCCAACTTTTCAATCAGCTCGATCATGTACAATACATGATCAGTGACAGAACCACCATTCGGCATCTTGGCATTGTAGATGGCACAAGACACTTTGTATCACTCTACATCGTCCGGTGTGCCAAAAGATTCCTTCAACTTTTAAAGAATCTCTTCTGGTTGGGCTTCCTCGAACTTGCGACTGAACTCATTGTTCATTACCGCTAGCATAATGCATTGGACAGTAGTCCGATCAAAAACCCACTTCTGATAAATGTCCCTGACCGAACTCCGAGCATTAGCAAAGGGGATTTCAAGTGCCGGATCCGTTATCACATAAAGGATCTATTCATTCTCCAGGACAATCCTCAACTCTTGATACCAGCTATCAAAGTTGTGGCCCTTCAAGTTCTTATTATCAAGAAGTGATCGGAGCGAAATATTTGAAGACATCTGAAAGAAAAAACAAGACCATATTAGAGTATGAATTAATTAATTAACCAAAAGACTTGGACTTTAGTCTAAAGGTCTCTCCCTCTAATTTTTCAAATTTGGAGCCTCTAGCTCCAATCCTTGAAATCACTATTTCATAGTGGGTACTGAAATCTAATAGACCACGTATGAGCCCGACTATGGCCAGCTCACTCATACGCGCCTAAAGGTAGGTTCACCAACCAATTGCTTCCCCAAGCAACTTCCACTAATTTATTTTGCCCCAGAGAGCACCCCAATCGACCTAGGGGCCTCCTATTGTGGGTCTCCAGTTAGGTCCAACATTAACATGATAAATCCAATACTTCCAGCCAACGAATGACCAAGCCAGACTATGGCCGGCTCACCTGATCACCGTCAAGAAGGTTTCACTGAACCATCATCTATGAGAGAGCAATTCCAGTAATCGGATGCACACCCATTCTATGGAACTGCCGATAAACACCAAGTTAAAGGACACATTACTAACTCACTTAATGGGAGTCTAAGACACCATCAACTCTTTGATTTAGTCTTTTTCAGGACCTAATAAGTTTAGAGGATTTTAGGTTATGATAGAAGAAAAAGACAAGAACATGGATCATCCTTCCACTGAACAAATCAATTTTCAAGAGGGTTGAACCAATTCAATAATTGATCCATGGGCACCTATCGATCAGTCAGACTGATCAACCTGGGTGACATTGGTTAACTTGAGTCAATGAGCTTTTCTAATCAATCCTGGTCGACTCGACTAGCCAGGTAGGTGAGATCATGGATGAGTATCTGCCATTAACTATCTTTCCTAGACACCAACCAAGTTGGCTAGGAAAGAGGTAGCCTCATACTACCATGATCATAATGCCACACCTTCCTCGACACCAATTAGTTTACCAGACTCGATCAATCTAGCCTAAAGACTCGGGCTTCCACGGAGCCACTAATTAGATCCATTTAGATGAATGGACTAACCCATCTATCTATTAGATAAATCTAAAAGAAGGACCTTAATCAACTTTTGATTAGTCTTCTTATTATCCAATTCAACTAAACATAGGACTAACCCATATTATGGACACAATTTGACAGCTAACCCAATTAACCCAATTGGCTTATTTAAATGACATTAGGTTTCATAAACCCTAAAATAACATGTCATTTACATTAAATCATATAATTCAAAATTGTTTGAATATAAGCCAAAATTTTAATTAAAATAATTTTAATTAAAACATGTAAAACTCCTTTTACTTCTAACTTCATGCATCATATCTAGTTTAATGCTTTTATAAACATTATATGCCAAAATGTATCTGAATTAAAACAATTTTAATTCCTTTGATTTCCTTAAAGGATCCTTCTAAAAAGGCCAACACAGACCAACCGCATCATGCCAAATACACACGGTCATGGTGAAGGTCTCAACTAGGTTCCTAAAAGTACTCCCTAATCATACCTTATGATTAAGATGAAAGATTGTGCCCTGAAAGCCAATTAAAATATTATAATTTTGATCCCAAAATCAATGAATTGACATTTTATAAAGGCATTATTTTCATCATTTGCTGTGTCTTTTTGATTTTATGATGAACCCCATAGATTAGGGCTATGGTTCTAGGGTTATGATGAGATCATACCAGTGAGACCTAAAGCCTTAAAACTCTAATCTAAAATATTCCTGGTCGATGGGATATTGAGTTGGGGATCAATGTTTCCGGCAAGACCAGCACATCCTATATATGTTTTGTAATGAGGGTGACTGATCTCACAGTCACTTGTGTTTGACACTAATACTAGGATGTGAGTGTTCATTAGAGAATGAGTTCACTGAATTGATCCAGATTGAGAATATCTAATGGAACCTTATCTATTTGTCAATAGATAATTCTCATAGTGGGAGTAGTGCATGTGGTCCTTTGACCTGAGACTACCATAGTACCTTATATACATGAATCCATACTTTGGATCAAAATCAATCATGACACTGAGTCATGCACGAGGTGATACTGGTTATGGTGGATTGTATATGGAGGTTGTGAATAGGTCAACAAGGAATTGATCAGCCCTAGTAAGAGGGAATAGCATCCAGCTAATTTCAAATGATGGATTCAGGAAACCTTTGATCAAAGTATGAACATTAGAGTTATTTTCTAATGGTTCATTAATGAATCATCATTATAAAGATTGAGCTAGGGATGAATATGAAAATTGGATTTGACAAGTATCCATATTCATAATCATATTCAGGATGCAAGTTGATCAAAGGACTGAATTGCCAGGTAACTCACCACTGAAGGGTATTTTGGTAATTCCACCAAAATTCTACATCTTCCGGGTAGACATGATACGTTGCTAGACGTCAATCTTGTCTTGTAGGTATATGATTGAGTCATGGTAATTCAAATCAGTCAATTTGAATTAGATTCTAATTGACCGAGTCGAGCTAGTTTGAGTTGACCTAAATCGGCTTAGTTAAGATCTAACCGAATTAAGTCAAATAGAACTCGGACCTACTGCTGGCTAGGTGTGGAACCCAATGGGTCACACACAAAAGAAAATTGATGAAGGATTTAATTTGGAATTAAATCATGTTTGCAGGATAAACACACTAGCATGTGTTGCAGACCAAATTTCTATTCGAATCAGATTCGAATTTGGTTCCGAATTGGGCTTAATTGGGTTCTAATTAAACCAGATTAAGGTCCAATTTATTTTTTAGGACATTGGGCTAACCCATGGCTGAACCCAAGTGAATTTAATTCACTGAGACCCTCTCTCCAAGCCGCCCCCTCCCTTCTCTCACCCGCGCGCGCCAAGAAAGAAAGTCCACGCGCGTGGACTTCTCTTAAAATGAGTGAGAAGAAAAAATGTCGGAGAAATTTCTGAAGAGGGGCATTTTAGATCCTTGTCTGGCGCCCTTGGATCTGGATCTGATGGCCAGAAAAATTTAAGAAAAAGATCCGTCGCTTTTCGGTCGCAAATCCGTCTCCAAAAGTCGCGATCCTTCCTGAAGTTTTTCCGAGAGTTCTCCTCGTCGGAAAAACGAAAATCAAATCGGAGAATCATGATTTTTGGTTGAGGGGACGCGTGAGGAATGAGGGATCGTGATCCCTGGGGTTTCAGAGGGTTGCGTTGTTTCGAGATGACACCCCTCTGAGATCTATAAATAGGGTTGGGGTTCTCGGGGGTTTTCACGCAACATAGTTCAGAGATCCAATTCCCTTTCTTCCTCTCCAGAATACTCCTTCCTCTTGTTCTTGTTGGGTATTGTTTCCCTTACAGAGGTATCCTCTGTCAAAACTCTGACCCTAAACAAGAATAAGAAGAAGATCTTGAACGGTAAAGGAAAGAACAGGGAAAGGATCTATTCTTCTTTTCCTTCTTGAATTAAGACTTTGACTGTCTTAATTTTTCTTCCAATTCAATTCAAGAAAAGGGACTCAAGAAAGGAAATTCTTGAAGAAAATTCAAGAAGAGGAAAGAAGGAAGAAAAAGAAATTTTCAAGAAAGAAAATTTCAGCCTAAAGGTCCAAGAATTGAATTCTTGAAAAAGAATTCAAGAAAAGGAACCAAGAAATAGAAATTGTTGTCTTCATTGTTTTTCTGTGTGGATCACCATTGGAGGGTGAACATTTGGGCACCTGGTGGAGATTCAGAGTTTGGATTTTGCGATACAGGTTAGTATCTTAATTTGAGATTAAATCTTATATATACATCTTATATGTTTTAATTCTTTTAAGGAGATTTTGGGTTGAAGGTTTGGTGAAGATTTCATAAAGATAAAAATTTTTTGAAATCTATGATTCCGCCTTGCCACCGAACCCTACAGTGGTATCAGAGCCTCCTTATTAAGATTAAAATATATATTCTGAATTTTAGATGCATATTTATATAAGTAACATGAGATGTAATATATGTTTGTTATAATGTCACCAATTAGGGTTTTCACTCAAACCCTAATTGTTGTAGAGATATGCATAGAGATCTAGTCATCATACTGAAATAAGGTTGCCCTGGCATAATGGTGGATCCATTATGTGGTAAATGGTTGTCCTAGTATGATGACACACTAATCACATATTTGTGTTAATTATGCATATGTGTTTGATGTATGCCACTAATTAAGGTTTTCACTTAAACCTTAATTTGCATAGAGATATGTTTAGCCTTCTAGTCATCATACTGAAATAAGGTTGCCCTGGCATAATGGTGGATCCATTATGTGATAAATGGTTGTCCTAGTATGATGGCACACTATCGCACATATTTGCTAGAATGTGCTTTGTTTTAATAAAGCCCTCTTTAACAACATATTAAGTTGTAGTGTCATATACCAAAAGCAAAAATAATCAATATGATTAGTTTATCATTCGGTGTCTAGGAAAAGTGGTTCATGATCGGTAAAGAGGACGTGGTTTTTAATTCGTTCTGTTGACTGACCTGGCCAATTCTTATTGGTGTCTAAGGAAAGCAACGGGGGGACTCCCACCACTCTCCCACTTACCTGGCCGGTATGATTAACTTAATTATTGATTAATATGCTCAGTGTAATATTCACTACATATGGCCTTCCTTCATTCCAAGTCATTATTATGTTATGATCCATATTAGGTTTGTTGTGTACACACAAGGCCTTTTTTCTTTATGGTGACTAACATAATTTTTTGCTTGGTACATTTGATGCTTATGGAATGATTTGATATAATACTTTGTTGTGTACACACAAGGGTATTATGATTAATATCATGACTATATAGCAATGAAGGGTCTAACTTAACTAAAATATTATAGTTTGTTGTGTACACACAAGGCTATTAATATTTTAGAGGCCAAGATAAGTTGAGAATTGTATGAATTACAATTGGAAAGAGTTTTCCTACCTTTGAACTTATATAAGATTTGTTGTGTACACACAAGGTCTTTTATAAGGAATTAGGATCTCAACCCCACTAAGAGAACCAATTAGGGTTTTCTCGATCATCACATTGAGGGTTGTGATGCTTGATAAAATAGTGGGAGACATAATTAAGTTAAAGTCCTAATTTAATTATGTTTTGTCAACATTGATTGTCTGCTTATGTAATGTTGTTTGTTGATGTAGATTAAATGGCCTCTTCACTCTCACTCCGTAGCATTCTTGATGCAAATAAATTGACTGGACCAAACTATGTTGATTGGTTGAGAAACCTGAAGATAGTACTCAGCCAAGAAAGAATTTCTTATATTCTTGATACCCCAACCTTGGAACCATTAGGGGAAGATGCCTCGCAAGAGGATAAGACCACATATAACACGTGGCAAAATGACTCACTTACTGTCAAGTGTATAATGCTTGCCTCTATGACCAATGAGTTACAGAGGCAACATGATAGCATGGACACAAACTCCATATTGCTCAATTTAAAAGAACTTTATGGAGAACATAGTCGAACTGCAAGATATGAAATATCTAAGCAGTTATTCCGTGCAAGGATGACAGAAGGTACATCCGTACAAGACCATGTATTAAAGGTTATTGACCTAATCACCCGATTGGATCAATTGGGTTTTGTTATGGATGGGGAGTTGAATCAGGATTTAATCCTGCAGTCACTCCCAGAGTCATTTTCACAGTTTGTTCTTAATTATCATATGAACAAACTTAACACTTCCTTGCCTGAGCTGTTGAATATGTTAAAAATAGCAGAGAGCCATTTAAAGAAAAATAAGGCTCCACTTCTTCTTGTGGATGATGTAAACAAGAAGAAAATAGGCAAAAAGGGTTCCAAGAGGAGGTTAAACCTAAAAGGGGGCATCAAGAAAAAGAAAGGAAAGAAGGCCTCCGGACAAATGACCTGCTTTCATTGTGGCAAGCCGGGTCACTGGAAAAGAAACTGCAAGGTTTACCTTGCAAGTCTGAAGCCTGGTGCTAGTAATGCACCAAAAAGTATGTATGAGATACATGCAATTTTGTCATTAGACACTTCTAATTCAAACTCTTGGGTATTGGATACTGCTTGTGGTCATCATATCTGCAAATCATTGCAGGGACTACAGAACATTAGAGTTTTGAAGGAAGGCGACTTCGAGCTCTACGGTGCTGGAGGAGATTCCATCCAAGCAGAAGCTGTAGGGACTTATATGTTGAAGCTGCCTTCTGGGAAGATTTTAGAGTTAAAGAATTGTTATTTTATGCCTAGAATCATTAGAAACATCATATCTGTACCCTTGTTACTTAAACAAGGATATATTATGAATGTAATGAGCAGTGGCTGCTCAATCAGTTTTTCTAATGAAATAATATTTAATGGCATATTTTGCAATGGTCTCTTAACTTTATCTTCTGATGACAATATACTACATGTTAGTAATAAACGAAAAAGAGATGAAGTAAACAATACTTTACTTTGGCACTGTCGTCTTGGACATATTAGTGAGCAGAGGATTAACAAGTTATACAAGGAAAAATTCCTTAATCCTTATGACTATGAATCATTAGGAACTTGTGAATCATGTCTCATGGGTAAAATGACCAAGACTCCATTTAGTGGACATAATGAAAGGACAACAGAGTTATTAGGACTCATACACACTGATGTATGTGGACCTATGACAACTCAGGCCAAGGGTGGATACTCATATTTCATCACATTCACTGATGATTTTTCAAGGTACGGATTTGTGTATCTAATGAAACATAAGTCCGAAGCTTTTGAAAAATTTTTAGAGTATCAAAGTATGGTAGAGAAACAAACGGGGAAAAGTATTAAGATCCTTCGATCAGATAGAGGAGGTGAATACTTATCCACCGAGTTTCTTGATCACCTTAAACAAAAGGGAATCATCTCTGAATGGACTCCTCCTTACACACCACAATTAAATGGTGTTGCTGAAAGGAGAAATCATACTTTATTAGATATGGTACGGTCCATGATGTGCTTCACAGACTTACCTGTTTCTTTTTGGGGATATGCCTTGGAAACAGCGGCTAATATTTTGAATAGAGTACCATTTAAATCTATATCTAGTATTCCATATGAGTTATGGAGGGAAAAGAAACCCAATCTTAAGCACCTTAAGATATGGGGATGTCCAGCTTATGTCAAAAGAAATTTTGGACAAAAGCTTGATGCTAGAGCAGAAAAATGTCTATTTGTTGGATATCCCAAAAATAGTATAGGATATCTATTCTACCACCCTACTGAACAAAAGATTTTAGTCAGTAGGCATGCCATTTTTCTGGAAAAGGAATTCATCCTACAAAAAGGCAGTGGGAGAAATATTAAACTTGAAGAAGTTCAACAAATAGATACATCTCAACAAAATCATAACATAATTAGTATAGAACCTGAACACACCACTCCTATCCGTAAGTCTGATAGAGTACGACATGCACCTGAAAGGTATGGGTTCATTATTGAAAATAATGAAGCCCGAATCATTGATAATGATGAGCCTCTAACATATACGGATGCTGTCATAAGTAGTGACTCAGACAAATGGCTGGAAGCCATGAGATCCGAAATGGACTCCATGTATGTCAACCAAGTCTGGACTTTGGTTGATGCACCAGAGAGTGTTAACCCTATTGGATGCAAATGGGTCTATAAGAAAAAGATTGGGACAGATGGCCAAGTTGAAACTTATAAAGCCAGATTAGTGTCTAAGGGTTTCAGACAAAAACAGAGAATAGATTATGATGAAACATTTTCTCCTGTTGCCATGCTCAAATCTATTCGGATCATGCTTGCTATAGCAGCATATCATGATTATGAAATCTGGCAGATGGATGTGAAAACTGCATTCCTCAATGGTTTCCTTGAGGAAGAGGTTTATATGTCACAGCCAGAAGGTTTTGTCTTGGAGACTAAACCTAATCAGGTATGTAGGCTAAAGAAATCTATTTATGGATTAAAGCAAGCATCTAGGAGTTGGAACATCCGATTTGATAAGACTGTCAAAGAATTTGACTTTATCAAAAATGAGGATGAACCTTGTGTGTACAAGAAGACTAGTGGGAGTGCCATAGTTTTCTTGGTTCTGTATGTAGATGACATACTCCTCATTGGGAATGATATCCCAATGTTACAATCAGTCAAGGTATGGTTATCTAAACAGTTTTCCATGAAAGACTTAGGAGAAGCATCTTATATACTAGGCATCAAGATCTATAGAGATAGATCTAGGAGGATGCTAGGTTTATCCCAGTCTAGGTACATTGACCAAGTGCTAAAAAGATTTAGCATGGAGGAAAGTAAAAGAGGTTACTTACCTATTGGTCATGGCATACATCTTTCTAAGAAGATGTCTCCTAAGACACCCGAAGAAAGAAATAGAATGAATTCGGTACCTTATGCTTCGGCAGTAGGGTCTATTATGTATGCTATGTTGTGTACTAGGCCTGATGTGGCATATGCCTTAGGTATAGCCAGCAGGTTTCAGGCTGATCTAGGAGAGGATCATTGGAAGGCTGTGAAAAATATTCTTAAATACTTAAGAAGAACTAAGGATATTTTTCTAATATACGAAGGATCTGATCTTAAACTAGAAGCTTATTCAGATTCTAGTTTTCAATCAGATCCAGATGACAGCAAATCTATATCTGGGTATGTTTTTACCCTTAATGGAGGAGCTGTAAGCTGGAAAAGTTCTAAACAGCAAACTGTAGCTGACTCAACAACTGAGGCAGAGTACATTGCTGTTAGTGAAGCTGCCAAGGAAGCTGTCTGGATGAAGAAGTTCATATCAGAGTTGGGCGTAGTTCCTGAGATTGAAGGTCCAGTATCACTTTACTGTGATAATACGGGGGCTGTTGCTCAAGCAAAGGAACCAAGAGCTCATCACAAATCAAAGCACATTCTGAGACGCTTCCATCTCGTTCGAGAGATTGTCGAAAGACAAGAAGTCTGCATTAAAAGAGTAGAAACGAAGAACAATGTAGCAGACCCGTTCACTAAGGCTCTATCACAGCGAGAGTTTGATCGCCACCTTGATTGTATGGGGTTAAGATTTAAAGGCAATTGGCTTTAGTGCAAGTGGGAGATTGAAAGATTGTGCCCTGAAAGCCAATTAAAATATTATAATTTTGATCCCAAAATCAATGAATTGACATTTTATAAAGGCATTATTTTCATCATTTGCTGTGTCTTTTTGATTTTATGATGAACCCCATAGATTAGGGCTATGGTTCTAGGGTTATGATGAGATCATACCAGTGAGACCTAAAGCCTTAAAACCCTAATCTAAAATATTCCTGGTCGATGGGACATTGAGTTGGGGATCAATGTTTCCAGCAAGACCAGCACATCCTATATATGTTTTGTAATGAGGGTGACTGATCTCACAGTCACTTGTGTTTGACACTAATACTAGGATGTGAGTGTTCATTAGAGAATGAGTTCACTGAATTGATCCAGATTGAGAATATCTAATGGAACCTTATCTGTTTGTCAATAGATAATTCTCATAATGGGAGTAGTGCATGTGGTCCTTTGACCTGAGACTACCATAGTACCTTATATACATGAATCCATACTTTGGTTCGCAATCAATCATGACACTGAGTCATGCACGAGGTGATACTGGTTATGGTGGATTGTATATGGAGGTTGTGAATAGGTCAACAAGGAATTGATCAGCCCTAGTAAGAGGGAATAGCATCCAGCTAATTTCAAATGATGGATTCAGGAAACCTTTGATCAAAGTATGAACATTAGAGTTATTTTCTAATGGTTCATTAATGAATCATCATTATAAAGATTGAGCTAGGGATGAATATGAAAATTGGATTTGACAAGTATCCATATTCATAATCATATTCGGGATGCAAGTTGATCAAAGGACTGAATTGCCCGGTAACTCACCACTGAAGGGTATTTTGGTAATTCTACCAAAATTCCACATCTTCCGGGTAGACATGATACGTTGCTAGACGTCAATCTTGTCTTGTAGGTATATGATTGAGTCATGGTAATTCAAATCAGTCAATTTGAATTAGATTCTAATTGACCGAGTCGAGCTAGTTTGAGTTGACCTAAATCGGCTTAGTTAAGATCTAACCGAATTAAGTCAAATAGAACTCGGACCTACTGCTGGCTAGGTGTGGAACCCAATTGGTCACACACAAAAGAAAATTGATGAAGGATTTAATTTGGAATTAAATCATGTTTGCAGGATAAACACACTAGCATGTGTTGCAGACCAAATTTCTATTCGAATCAGATTCGAATTTGGTTCCGAATTGGGCTTAATTGGGTTCTAATTGAACCAGATTAAGGTCCAATTTATTTTTTAGGACATTGGGCTAACCCATGGCTGAACCCAAGTGAATTTAATTCACTGAGACCCTCTCTCCAAGCTGCCCCCTCCCTTCTCTCACCCGCGCGCGCCAAGAAAGAAAGTCCACGCGCGTGGACTTCTCTTAAAATGCTTGAGAAGAAAAAATGTCGGAGAAATTTCTGAAGAGGGGCATTTCAGATCCTTGTCTGGCGCCCTTGGATCTGGATCTGATGGCCAGAAAAATTTAAGAAAAAGATCCGTCGCTTTTCGGTCGCAAATCCGTCTCCAAAAGTCGCGATCCTTCCTGAAGTTTTTCCGAGAGTTCTCCTCGTCGGAAAAACAAAAATCAAATCGGAAAATCATGATTTTTGGTTAAGGGGATGCGTGAGGAATGAGGGATCGTGATCCCTGGGGTTTCAGAGGGTTGCGTTGTTTCGAGATGACACCCCTCTGAGATCTATAAATAGGGTTGGGGTTCTCGGGGGTTTTCACGCAACATAGTTCAGAGATCCAATTCCCTTTCTTCCTCTCCAGAATACTCCTTCCTCTTGTTCTTGTTGGGTATTGTTTCCCTTACAGAGGTATCCTCTGTCGAAACTCTGACCCTAAACAAGAATAAGAAGAAGGTCTTGAACGGTAAAGGAAAGAACAGGGAAATGATCTATTCTTCTTTTCCTTCTTGAATTAAGACTTTGACTGTCTTAATTTTTCTTCCAATTCAATTCAAGAAAAGGGACTCAAGAAAGGAAATTCTTGAAAAAAATTCAAGAAGAGGAAAGAAGGAAGAAAAAAAAAATTTCAAGAAAGAAAATTTCAGCCTAAAGGTCCAAGAATTGAATTCTTGAAAAAGAATTCAAGAAAAGGAACCAAGAAATAGAAATTGTTGTCTTCATTGTTTTTCTGTGTGGATCACCATTGGAGGGTGAACATTTGGGCACCTGGTGGAGATTCAGAGTTTGGATTTTGTGATACAGGTTAGTATCTTAATTTGAGATTAAATCTTATATATACATCTTATATGTTTTAATTCTTTTAAGGAGATTTTGGGTTGAAGGTTTGGTGAAGATTTCATAAAGATAAAAAATTTTTGAAATCTATGATTCCGCCTTGCCACCGAACCCTACATAAGATACAGATACATATCAAAAGATTAAATAGTTTAATCTACTATACATGCAATCAAGATATGTTACATTTGAACCTGGCTCTGATACCACTGAAAGAAATGTGAGATTGCAAGTGCCTACACTAAGCATGCAACAACACAGGGAGCAGGTATATATTTTAAAACAATTTTAAAATAACAACGGAAATAACCTACTCCGCACAGGATCTAACATATTCAAGATGCATGTACAGGCATAACAAGGCATGAAATGGGCATATAATATTTATAAAAAATTTTATAAAACTAGATCTAGGCATGCATGAAAAATAAAACCAGAAATCTTACCTTATTCCTGCTTGGAATAAAGTAGGGATAATGCTAGAATAGTTGGAATACCAGGAATAAAGTTATTCCAGTCTTCTTCTTCTTCCAGTAGCCTTTTGGAAAGCTCTTCACGTCTTCTCCAACAACAGCTAACCCAAATCACAAATGGGCTATGCTAAGCTCTCTCCTTCTGCAAAAACAGCAAGGTGATATTTTGATTGAACTTGCTTCAATGGAGTTTGATCATCCAATGCTCGGAACTCTTCATCTCTTTCAAGTGCTGCAACAGAAAATGTGCAACCAAAATAGGGAAACAAAACCAGCAGCTATGGAGGATCTGAAAACTCTCAGGTGCTCAAGTGAACACCCTCTAAAGGGGGGACATGCCTGGGCTTCCTCTGATCCGGGTTCTCGTGATGCTAGTCACCGGAAGCCTTAATACGGTGAGAGAGAAGAAGGTAAAATAGAACACTATGTTCTGTATCTAATTTTCTCCAAAATAGAATTCTTCTTCATGTTGAGCACCAACAATAATAGGGAATCAAATAGAAAATTCACTCCCAACCTCTCAGCAAAAAACCAGGGCCCAATAACACCGGTGGAAGCTCTCTTCAAAGAAGTCTGGTAGGGATACTAGGATCGGACACAGATCCCTGGATCCCATATGGTTTAATTAGTCATGTGTCAAAGTTTTGAAAATTTTGTAATCAATTAAGATCGAGTCCTGTAATAAGTTGAGGTTAGTTGATTTGTCTCAACCCTCAACCTAGTCAGTATTTTGAATCCTGTACATCAATTATGAGTCCAGTATGAGCCTAATTTTTGTACAAGAGTGGAGGTCACCCTATTTTGGAGTTCCACTAGGCCACATCCAGGAGTCAGAGACCGCTACATCAATCCATTGGATCTTGTGTGACAACCCAGGATCTAAGATGCTTCCAGAAATCCTAATTCTTTCCAGATGTCCTCCAGATGCCTAGATTCTAGTCCAGATGCCAGAGCATATTCCCAAATAAAGGCATCCATGATTCCAAAGGTCCCTCTACATCCTAGCCCAAAGAAACCAAGTCCAAGTGCCAAGCCCAAGCCCTAAAGAAGCAAGATTCTATGGAATATTCCAGCTACCAGGCTATCAGGCCACCCCAGCTTCCAGAGACCCAAACTCATGCACCCAAGCCCCTTTTGGCTAGCCCCTTGCTGCCCCTAGAAGCCCAACATGCCCTCCTAGGCATCCTTGAAGTGTTGACCAAGTCCAAGAGGTGTCCTTGAGTGGGATAGTCAAAGCATGAAGGAAAAAGGAGAAGACTATGTCAATTCCTAACCTAATGAAGATTTGTTTTTCTAACCTAGCTAGGAAAGAACTTGTATTCCAATTTGGAAGAGGACTTGTAACCCAAGTGTAACCATGGTTATTGAGGGCATGGGAACTCTATAAATACCACATCCCTCCTCCTCTTGTAATCAACTTTTATTCATGATATCAAAAACCCTGGTAAATTTATTTTGAGCTTGCGAGCTTGTGTTACTTTGTTTTTTTTGTTCTTTGGTTTGTGTTTGTGTTTCCTTGCTACCTAGCATCCTTCCACACCCTAACTCACTGCCATCTAAGCCTTCACATGTCCAAGAAGGAGTGCCCTAGGCCACCAAGCAAGGAGATCTTCATCAAGCTTCAAGCCACCCCACTTCTAAACCCTAACCTTATTCCTTCTAAACCTAATCCCCTATCTTTTTCTTACTTTCTATTTTGATTGACCCTTGATGTTTTGCAGGATCCCTGAGGTGTTTCACCTCCCTAGAGGAGGCTTTCCTTGCATCCAGAACCATCCAAATCAGCCATCTAATCAAGAGAACCGAACTTCATCATCCAGACTCCAATCATAGTGCTGTGTGATCTCTTCATCAAACGTTCTTCAAATCACTGATTGGTAACATCCTTTCCTTATTTTAATTTCTGATTTGATGAAGATAAGTTATCCTAATCCGGGAGTTTCTCAATTCTCGGGTCCTGGAATTTATTATTTTGCTTGAGTTTGCCTGCGATACGATGATTCTATGCATTGCTCTTCTTCTTGCTAGTTCTTACTTTTATTTGGAAATTTAGCTTACAAACTAAATTATAAAAATTACAAAAAAATCATTTTACTATTTTTCCTGCATGTTTAGCAATCTTAGAGTCATCCTGTATCAAAGTCTCTCTGCAATTCACCACCCATAATTTTTTATAGCCTTAACCAATGAAACCGGTGATGAGGGAGGTAAGGAGACAGGCTGGGAATGCGAGGTGGCTGTAGGTTGTAGAACGAATCCAATTCATCTTAAACACAACAATTAAGGATCAATTAATGGTGGTTTAAATCTCAGCAAAAACGAGTGGAAAGGGAGAAGAATAGACACCTCAAATCCCCTATTCGCCCAAGCCTTAAATATCATGTGGAGAGTTGGAAGCCGGTTCACAACCAGTTCAAAAATTCCCAAACCGTTTCTAAATCGGTTCAACAATTAATTAGATCAAAATCTAATTAATAAAAGGCTTGGTCAAGTCTCGGTCACCCAGAAACAATTTCCGGTGGACCTGAACAAAAATTGATCGACCCAAAACCGAGTTAATCCAACGAGTGCTCAATCAAACCGTTACTGAAATGATTCCTAATCATAAATCAGTTCCTGGATCAGGAAGAGATCCTCTATGGCATATGACCTCATAGGTTTGAACCTAGGCGGTAGCACTGGAATAATTCCAGTACCAGCACAAGATACCATCTAGCAATGGGTCCCGATGTCTGGATAGGTCGAAGATGTGAGAGCAATTAATCGAACCTCTGGCATATGTTACCGTATAATTCATTCCTTTGACCTCCAATGCTCAAGATGACCTAGGGTTATACTGCCAACCCTAGCTGAGTCAATCCATAACATGTCTCAACCTCGCAAGTCCAGTGACTCCTCACCAGGACTACCCCGGTCGAGGATTTGCTAAATTGAGACACTACGAGACATTAAATCCAAACTACTTGGACAGGTCAATTCTATCTTTGTCTACCACTGCTCCACATGTACTTGCCTATACCTAGAAACCTTCTGTCATCAGATTAGAAATCTAGATAGTCCAGCACCAAAGCGCAGGGAGTTGCTTGCAAGCTACCATGATGACCTCAGGTCAGAGGGACATATATACCCATATCCAATCATGAGTATCCCTTTAGCAGAAAGGGGCTGCACGGAGTCACGTTCAATGAGATATCATATTGTAGATCACATCAGTGTCACCACACTCCTTTGGTCAAGAGGACAACCAAACGATGTGAACCACAACAACCTACACTTGATACATTGCCATCTAGTACAATGTATCCTTTGGTCGTGAACTTGGTTTAAGGACCACTCGATATATCCTCTCTATATCGAAATCAATGTAATCCTAAGGACTTCATCACATGAAAAAGAGTTCATTATAGGAAAATGTAAGAATGTGATGAGCTGCCAAAATAATATTTATTAATTCATACAAAGAGTACAATACTCAATTCAATCACCTACTGCCTAGGCGATTGGCTTTGGGACACAATTCCCAACACTATTAGGTTTAAGCCCTAAGAGTCCAATAAAGTTCCTCTCAATAGGAATGCATAGTTGAGTCTGCATTTTGTTAGGTATCGGTACAAGTCAGGTGCATCATCCGCATTTAGCATTAATTTTGAAATGAACTGGCTAATTCTCAAAAAGAGCCAAAAAATTTAATGTAGAAGATTCTGTTATAGTTAAGAAGCTTCATGCCCGCAGAGCTGGACCTTTTAGAGTGGTAGAGAAGGAAGGACCAATGCATATGTGCTTGATCGGCCCCTGGATTTAGGCATTAGCTCTACCTTCAATATCACGAACTTAGTTGAGTATAGGGAACCGATAGTGATTCCTAGTGAGATTTTTGGACCTACTCCATCTTTTGAGAGCGAACCTAACCTAGAGTGTCCACATATAAATTGGCTTAAGAGAGAAATATGTCTCAAGCGTATCCTAGATGATAATGACTCGGGGCCGCGGCTATCAATGATGCTTGGTCCAATGGCAAGGTCGACTAAGATCCGATAATTTATGGATTACTTGAAAGGACTTGCAGCGCCTCGACCCAGACCTCCTTGAGTGATACCAGAGCCAGAGCGATCCTTACTCGATGGAGTTGAGTTCCTTCCACCCCGGGAGATTTGATGGGGACATCAAGTCAACCCTAGTTCACCATGGATCCCCGAGTTTTGAGTCCCTTAGCCGTGATTCAAATTTTGTCTTTGAGTCCAATAATCGGCTTTGTTAGCCATTTGAGTCCTGTATTTGGGCTTTGAGTTTTATTTTCAAGCCTTGCTACACTTGAGTCCTGTATTTAGAGTTGACTCACATAATTAGGGGTTATGAGTCAAGTTTTGGGATATGTTTGGTTCAGTTGAACTTAGTTGTTCAGTCAGCTCATGTTGAGCCAATTTTGAGTCCTATGAGTCCTGTAAGTTTTATGTTGAGTCTAGTCCAGTTAATTTGAAGTGAGTCCTGTAATAAGTTGAGTTGTCTCAACCTCAGTCCAGTCCAATTGAGTTCTATAAGAGTCCAGTATGTTGTGTTCTTTAAAAATTTTATACAAGAGGAGCATCAACTCAAGTCTTCACCAGGATCCCAGAACAAAGTAAGTCCATAAAAGATACCATGACTAAGAATTTTCTTCCAGCATCCCAACCCATGGTTTCCAGCCCACCAGGATCAAGCCCATGTGCCAAAGCTCTTTGGATGCTGCCCAAGCCCATGTTGGAGATGCCCCTTGCTACCCTAAAGTCAAGTCCAAGTTCAATTAGGCATCCAAGCCCAAGAGACCAAGATTTCCAATGAATATACTACCCCCAGGCACCCTAGCCCGGAAGCCCATAAGCAGTTGGCACCCTAGGCCAATTCATGACAAGCCCAGGTGCCCAAGAGGAAGACCAGGTCAAAGAAAGGAATATTCCTTCCCAACCCAACAAGGAAGCCCCTTGACCAAGTCAAAGAAGGAGAAGAATCCACTTCTAACTAGGAGATTTTATTTTATTTCTACTTAAATTGTGTAATCCTAGTTCTAGGCCACATTGTAATCCTTCTCCCTATCAAAGTTCGTAATCCTATCCTAACTAGGAGAGGACATAGGAAATATCTATAAATACCCCACCCCTCCACCCTCTTGTAACTAATGATCAATTATTATGAATGAGTTTCTCTTGAGTTTTTCTCAAAATTCTGAGTGAATTTCTGTGTGATTAAGGGTATTTGTGTCATCCCTCAGGATTTTTGTGTGATCCCTACACCCTACCTCAAGCCACTAGCCCTCTTCATCTCTGAGACAACTTCAAACCTATTCCCCTTCTTCTTCTAGTGATCTAACCTACTTTTTCTTGTTTTTTAATCCTTGATCGATGATTTGTTGATCCCTCAGAGTTCACGAATCCAAGGATTCCATTGGACCAACTTTCGGGTCACCGGATTGAAAGCCGCAAATCTATAGGATCGAAAGCTTTATTTTTTAGGCCACATCCGAGAGCGTAAAGTGAACTCTTCATGGATCGATCTTCAAATCTCTATCAGGTATATCCCCTAGACTCCTCTAGTAGTGGTATTGCAGAAGAGCTAGTTCTACCAGGGCTTCTCAGTCTTAGCGGTCCTGTTTCTTCACTTTTAGGATTTATTTCTGCATGCATGTGCTTCATATTTTCTATAGAATTCCCTACTTAATATCTTGGCTTGAAATGTGGGATAAAACTCCTAACTTAATGCCTAACAATAGAAAAATAACTAGCATGCATAAATAGTCCCGCATTAATTGGTGCAGACACCAAGATAATAAAAGGTCGAACCCACATCCCTGTGGAACACCTGTGAATGGAGCCCTAAGCCCAAACCTCACTTGTAAATAGTTATCTTGAGTTTTTGTTATTTTAGGTTAGTTGGGTTTAGCCCTAAACCCCAAAATTGAGTCCCTATAAAAACCCCTGGATTCAAAATTGAGTCTATAAAAAACCCGCAATTTCAATTGGGTCAAAAAATTATGTTATAATAGTCCAGTGTTAGTTAACCCTTTTTACCAACTTTAATTAGGATTTTGTATTTGCAAGTTTAATTAAATATGGTATTGTTTAATTATGAGTCAATTTGCCTTTTGATCAAATTGGATTCTAATTGATTAAGTTGGGCTTGAAATTAGTTACAATTGAGTCTTGTAATTACTAGTTGAGTCCTACAATACAAGAGGGGACCCAAGTCAGGATCCATGTGACTCCATGTGCCAACTCAAATCAAGACACCATGTGCTCCCAATTCAAGAACCCATGTGACATCATGTGCCAACCCAAGTCATGCCTTTGGAGCCATGTGCCAACTACCTCTTGGCGCCCCACCTTCACATGCACCAATTCTTGGACACCCATGCCACATCATCAGCCTATACACATGCCATATGCTACATCACTTGCCACCACATTGGGACATCACATACCATGTCATTTATCTTGGTTGGCCAATTTTATGTCAAAAAAAATGGTTGTCTCTATTTTTATCAAGACATTAAGACATTCAAACATCCAGAAATCCTAACATCCGAACATTTAGACAACATGCAAGCTTATCCAAGGAGAGTGCCTCATTTAAATTCCAAGATACCGATGGTTTTAAGAGAAGTAAAGTAGAAGGACTACATCTCATTTAGCGCCTCCTCTCATCTTCATTTTGTCACCCATATGAAGAGGCGCCTCATCCATTCAAAGTTCAAAGCCTTATCTTATCTAAGTCCAAATGAAGGATTATCTTATCTACCTTTCAAATTTAAGAAAATCAAAGAGTCCAAGATAAAGACATTTTTCATCCACTTTTCAAGTTTGAAATGCAAGAAGAATGGGAAGGAGTCCAAGCCATATGCCACCCATCCCTCTTCTTATTATTTGCTGCCCATGTAAAATCCATCGCTACTTTTTATGATGAGTAAAAGAGGACTCTACATCTTATTTTGATGCCCATCCTCTTCTTATTTTGTTGCTCATTCCAAGAAGAGTCGACCAAGGAAAAATGTGGTGCATACTTGGAAGAATTCAACTACAAGTGAGCTCTTATCTATCCTAACAAACTTGAGTTTGAATTCAAGAAAAGAATAGAGACCATTTAAATTCAAATCCAAGAGGAGGATGCTATTTTGTCTCCAACATCTCATAAAATATTAGCACCTCATCCTTCTTATTGTCGTCCATTTAAAATATATACAAGGCATCACTGATTTTAAGAGTAAACAAGAATGACTCCTCATTTCATTTCCCAAAATTCAAAGACATGAAGCTTCTCAACTGATGTCACCCAAGCTAGATGAAGTCCACGGAAAGATCACAACTAAGAGTTCCAAGATGCCCAAGAAGAAATTCCATAGTCTTTGATGTCCAAGGGAAACAATCAATAGAGTTGCTTGCCCTTACTCTACTTGTAGATGGTCTATAAATAGCACCATCAATCTCTCTTGTAAATTAATTATTATTCATCAAATAAAGCTGACATTCTATCAAAATTTCCTTTGCTTTGTTCATCGCGGGGTGTGAGGCCCTTCCTTTGTTCTTTGGAGCATCACGGGGTGTGAGGCCCTAGTCCTACATATCCAACAATTAGAAAATCCTAGTCGCTTTCCAACTTCTTCCTCCCTTTTCCTCTTTCTTTGAGTTTTTTCTTTTCCACACCTTCTTATTGTGTGTTTGACTGATTGTAGGTGATCAAGGTCAGACATGATGGTGTTTCTTATCTTGGAACCAGTTGGACTGAAGATCAGAGCCCGAGGATCAAGATCTTGTAGCCCTGCCGCAAGATCCTTGAGAGTCTGGTCAAATCCATACCAGAGGGATATAATTCTCGTTGGTAAACATAAATACACGTCCCTACTCTTTAATTTCTGATTCCTTGAGAAGTAGAACCCTAGTTTAAGGTGATTTCTCTTAATCACCAATTCCTGGTTTTTTCTAGTTTATTTTGTTAGATCCACTTTATGGGTAGATAACTAGTGACTAGTTTTGTTTTATTGATCTCTTCGAGTCTTTAAATCTGAGAATCCTAAAAAAAAATTAATCTCTATTAATCACTGTTAATTGGCTTAATAATCAGTATATTAGTTTTTATATTTTGTCCCGCATCATCTTTGGTATTAGAGTGAAGGTAAACTAGGTTTTAACTACTACTTCTGAAATTTTTGCATACCTAGAACTACGCTGAAATTAAATTACATAAAAACCATCCTAAAAAATACAAAAAAGTTATAAATAATTTTTTTGTCAATCCTCTATTAATCTACTACTAATCTCAGAAAAAAGTCAAAAAAAAAATTATTTGCTGTTTTTCTGGTAGAAGGAAATCACGCCTCTTGAGTGGGTATACATAAGTATACTGTCACGACCCGTGGGAGTAATGAGCTACGGCCGAGCATGATATCCCGAGATCAAAAATCTAAAATTAATCAAATCTAAAAATTAATTGAAGAAAAAAAATAATTATTTTCTGCTATTTTTAATTATTTTAGCTTCATTGCATATTAGGGTTTCATATCGTGTGATTGCGTCATCCACTAACCTAATCTTAGAGGCACTTGACAATCTCAGATCAGGGCAGGATTTCATAACCTATCCTGGGCCCACAGCCTACACATTTGCATCAAACCTAACCTTAAGTAAAATTAATTAGAAACATAAAGCAATTTAGGGACACCAACAGGTTGGGTTCTAAGTATTGTGTGAAAGCTAGTGCACCCAATCCTTTGATTATCACTTCAATCTGGTGTCTAAGGCTAGAGATCCAGAGGCAAACGCCCTAAGCAGTTTCATGATTTTTAATTAGGACCTTGTGAGAGCAGGGGGAGCCTTCCATGGCCCCACCTCTTACCTGGCCAGTGGATAGGGTAATTGCTGAATTGGCTGTAATTTGAGTTGACCCATTCTACTTGAGCCCTAGGTCTAGGAAACCCTAGCTCAAGTTTTGTGTGATCGCATTGCATGGCAACTAGGTCAGGAGCACCATACCACTAGTCCAAACCCAACCTAGCCTGACCATGGAGACTAACCTTGAAATCTTATTGAGGACCTTCACTAAACAATATACCCAAATGAACCATAGGTTTGATCGACTAGATAAGCAATTCGAAAACCTAGAGAAAACTAGTAGACCCATAACCCATAGAGCTGAACCCATATCCTATGAGCCTAAGAGACCCATAATCCATCAACCCGAACCCACTAGGATTAGTACACCTAGTCAAAACCCTAAATACTAGTCAATTTCCTCTTAGTCGACCCACCTCTACTATCCCATTGGTTCACCAAGATGCTATTGAAGAAGAAGTATATGAAGCTAACATAAGCTTAGTCGATGAATATGAAGATGAGGAGATACAAGAGGTAAACCCAAAGTTAGTTGATCCTAACCATACCCGCACTAAAGCCAAACCAGAATTAGCTGACTCGGTAAGCACCCAAACTAAAGCCAACCTAGAGTTAGTTGACCCTGACCCTACCCAGACTGAAACAGTACTGGTAGGACCCTTAGAAAAAAAGATCCATGAGGAACCTAACCTTAGTACTGAGACCTTACCTGGGGAAATCCTAGAAAAGAGTCAAGCTATAGAGCTTAGTCCTGAAGTAATCAGCAAGGACTTGATTTTTCCAAATCAGCAACCTCATGAAGAATTCACTCTATCAATCCCCATTAAAGACCTTTTCCCTGAAATTCTTGACTCGTCCTTTCTTCAAGCTGACCCTTTATTCTCTATAGGTGTGAATCTATGTCCAACCCTTTAGGTCAACCCCGTTAGTCTAGGACTAATCCATGAGCCCTTTTCTTATTTACTATACTACCAAGTCACCCCCGAATCCACTTCTTACTTCCTACCTTTTCCTGAAGCTTCCCATGTTTTTAGGATCATTAGATTACATTTTGTAGAGGTTAGCATGTTGCATAAGCCCATTGAGCATGTTAGGTTTACAACCTATTTCTGGCAGACTCTGTGGTGATGCGGCATGCATATGATTAATGTTTTGAATATGGTGTTTGTAGAGCAATGAAACCTAATTATACTTAGCATTGTACTCATCTTAATAAGATTTAAGGATTATATGAAAAGGGACTATTACATGATTAGACACAACTCTAAAACTAAGAAGGAAGAAGATCTAGACAATAGGGGCTAATGATTGCGGACTTACCTTGATGAGTTTTCCAACCTTCCTATGATTCAAAACTTGAAACTACTGATGCTCTGGACTAGAGAACTTGGATAACAGTGATCAGAACCCTGGACTTGGGCTTCAGCTTGTTGGTTCATTGTCAAGGGGAACCCTGTTCACAACTCAAGGACTTCGAAGGACCCTGCAATGAAGATCAAAGTTAAGGTTGAAGGATGCAAACATAAAGAAGGGATGGGAGAACTTGTGAACAAAGAAAAGATAGTTGAGAAGATCTGGCCGACTCCAATGCCTTTGCCTTGAGCTTGGATGATGAATTGCTAGGGAAGAGAGTGGCTTTGGGCGTGGAAGAAGAAGATAGGAAAATTTTCACACATAAAACTCAAGACAACTTCACTTCAAACTTCATTCATTTTCAAAATCAATCTCCTTTACAATGGGCATCCAAGGCTTTTAATAGCCTCACAAAGCTAGCTTTTGAAATTTAAAAACTCCCCAAATCGAGGAGGATTACAAGGGGGGGTTGGAGGATTTGGTGGAGGGTTTGGAGGGATGTGGGGGGGGTTGGAGGATTTGGTGGAGGACTTGGAGGGATGTGGCCAACCTCCTTGAATTTGAATCTCCCTTACTGGCGCCCAAAGGGTGATGAGGTGGCTGGTGAAGTGGCACCTGATGATGTGGCATGGTGAGGTGGTCTTCTACTTGGATAAGAATGACATGTGGTGCCCAGTGGTCCTAGTTGATGGTCCTTTTCTCTTGCTTGGTTGATATGTCTTCTCTTCTTCATGTGGTCAAATTCTGGGGTCTAGAATTTGAGTCTTGATGCTGGCTTTCATGGCTTTAAGACTTGATTAGACTTAACTCAACTGAATTAGACTTAACTCAACTAAACTGACTTGACTGACCTAGATTTTAAAACTTGAAATGGACTTACAGGAAATGAAATTTTAAAAGTAATTACATGACTCAATAAACACTCTTGATTTGAAACTCAAAATTAATTACAGGACTCTTGAAAAGGAAATGACTCTTGAAAATAAAATATTTTTGAACTAAAGGATACAAGGTAACCTAATAATCTTCGATCCAAATTGGGATAAGGCTAACCTTGTTGGAGTGAAGTTTCTTTCGGCTTCTGGTGTCCACACCATGTGGTATTTAGGAGGAGTCTATGCACCATTCTTATCTGCATGTCACCCACCGACCAAGGGTCAAGCACAGAATTGAAATTAAGGACTTAAAAAGACAAAAAATATATATAATAAATAAATAAATAAATTTTCTTCACTAGTAATGCATAGCGAGTCTATTAGATGTTTACAGAGTCATATGTTTAACACATTAAAGAATTGCATAAGAATCATATGGCTGATCCAAACAAAAGACTCAAAGAATTCAATGAAGGAGACTTTGTCATGGTTAGGCTACGACCTGAACGATTCCCATCTAGAACTATGAAAAGTTACATGCCCGTAGTAGTGGACCATACAAAGTAATTAGAAAAACTAGAACTAATGCCTATGTGCTTAAGTTACCACCTGAACTAGGTATTAGTTCTACTTTCAACATTTCAGAACTTTTAGAGTATAGGGAGCCAATGTTGATTCCTAGTGAGCCTTTTGGGCCTAATCTAATCCTTGAGAGTGAGCCAACCATGTGTGTCCACCTGCCATACTACCAGCTCAAAGAGACAGGATCGAGCAGATCTTGGATGACAAGATTATCCTACTCAGGGCAAAAACTATCTATAATATCTGGTTCGTTAGCAAGGATGATCCAAAACTGACGATTATTGGATCACTAGAGAGGACTTACAAAAAATTGACCTAGATCTATTAGAGCATTATCACAGCAAAGTTGACCCATACTCGACAGGGTCAAGTTCCTCCCACCCGGGGAGAATTGGTGCGGATACCAAGGCCAGAAGAAAATGACAAGTCGAACTCACATCCCTGTGGAACACCTGTGAATGAAGCCCTAAGCCCAAACCTCACTTGTAAATAGTTATCTTAAATTTTTATTAATTTATCTTAGTTGGGTTTAGCCCTAAACCCCAAAATTGAGTCCCTATAAAAACTCCTGGATCCAAAATTGAGTCCCTATAAAAACTCCTGGATCCAAAATTGAGTCTATAAAAAAACCCCAATTTCAATTGTAACAAAAAATTATGTTATAATGGTCTAGTATTAGTTAGCCTTTTTTACCAACTTTAATTAGGGTTTTGTATTTACAAGCCTAATTAAATATGGTATGGTTTAATTATGAGTCAGTTTGCCTTTTGATCAAATTGGGTTTCAATTGATCAAGTTAGGCTTGAAAATAGTAACAATTAAGTCTTGTAATTATTAGTTGAGTCTTATAATACAAAAGAGGACCCAAGTCAAGACCCATGTGACTCCATGTGCCAATCCAAATCAAGACACCATGTGCACCCAATTCAAGAACCCATGTGACACCATGTGCCAACCCAAGTCATGCCTTTAGAGCCATGTGCCAACTACCTCTTGGCACCCCACCTTCACATGTGCCAATTCTTGGATGCCCATGCCACATCATCAGCCTATGTCACATGCCACATGCTACATCACCTGCCACCTCATTGGGACAAGATCACATGCCATGTCATTTATCTTAGTTGGCCAATTTTATGTCAAAAAGAATGGTTATCTTTATTTTTATAAAGACATTAAGATATCCGGACATCCAAACATCCTGACATCCGGACATTTAGACAACATGCAAGCTTATCCAAGTAGGGCACCTTATTTAAATTCCAAGATATCGATGGTTTTAAGAGAAGTAAAGCAGGACTACATCTCATTTAGTGCCTCCTCTCATCTTCATTTTGTCATCCATATGAAGAGGCTCCTCATCCATTCAAAGTTCAAAGCCTTATCTCATCCAAGTCCAAAAGAAGGATTATCTTATCTACCTTTCAAATTTAAGAAAATCAAAGAGTCCAAGATAAAGACATTTTTCATCCACTTTTCAAGTTTGAAATGCAAAAAGAATGGGAAGGAGTCCAAGCTATATGCCGCCCATCCCTCTTCTCATTATTTGCCGCCCATGAGAAATCCATCGCCACTTTTTATGATGAGTAAAAGAGAAGGACTCTACATCTTATTTTGACGCCCATCCTCTTCTTATTTTGTCGCTCAATCCACGCTCATTCTAAGAAAAGTTGGCTAAGGAAAAATGGGGTGCATACTTGGAAGAATTCAACTACAAGTGGGCTCTTATCTATCCTAACAAGTAGGGATGGCAATGGGTCAGGTTCGGGCCAAGCGCATAACTATCCAAACCCATATCCAAATACTCAATAAACTATCCAAACCCGGCCCAAACACTATCAGGACTGGATTTTTTTTATCCAAACCCATCTTAATCGAGTATCGGGTAATTTGGGTTTACTCAGCCCGAATCCAATTAAGTCATCTTAAATTATTTTTTTATTTTTATCAACTTTAAAATCATCTATCATTTTATAAATCATACATATATTAAACAAATAAAATTTAACTATATTTTTAGTTCAACAGCATTTAATTTCATATTCAAAATAAAATTTAAATTATCTTAAACAAATAAAATTTTTCAAGATTTAATTCAATACTTTTGAAATAAATAAAAATATAATATATATTAATTATATATATTTAAATATAAAATAATTAGGGTCGGGTTCGGGTTGGATATATATCTATCTAGTCCAGGTCCAAATCTAAAGTTAAGCATTCAGGTTTTATCCAAACCTGGCCCAAACCCAGTCAAAGCATTGACTACCCGGCCCAATCGGGTCGGGCCGGGTCGGGTATCCATAGATTTGGATTTTGTTGCCATCCCTACTAATAAGCTTGAGTTTGAATTCATGAAAAAAATAGAGACCATTTACATTCAAATCCAAGAGGAGGATGCCATTTTGTCACCAACATCTCATGAAATATTAGCACCTCATTCTTCTTATTGTCACCCATTTAAAATATATACAAGGCATCACTGATTTTAAGAGGAGTAAGCAAGAAAGACTTCTCACTTCATCATGTAAAATTCAAAGGGATGAAGCTTCTCAACTTATGTCGCCCTAGCCAGATGAAGTCCAAGGAAAGATCACAACTAAGAGTTCCAAGATACTCAAGAAGAAATTCCATAGTCTTTGAGGTCCAAGGGAAACAATCAATGGAGCTGCTTGCCCTTACTCTACTTGTAGATGGTCTATAGATAGCACCATCAATCCCTCTTGTAAATTAATTATTATTCATCAAATAAAGCTGACATTTTGTCAAAATTTCTTTTGCTTTGTGCATCACGAGGTATGAGGCCCTTCCTTTATTCTTCGGAGTATCGTGGGGTGTGAGGCCCTAGTTACCCTACATATCCAACAATCAGAAAATCCTAGCCACCTTCCAACTTTTTCCTCCCTTTTTCTCTTCCTTTGAATTTTTTTCTTTTCCACGCCTTCTTATTATGTGTTTGACTGATTGCAAGTGATCGAGGTCGGACGTGATGGTGTTTCTTGTCCTGGAACCAGTTGGACTGAAGATTGGAGCTCAAAGTTTGAGATCTTGAAGCCCTGTCACAAGATCCTTAAGAGTCTGGTCAAATCCACACCAGAGAAATATAATCCTCATTGAAAAATTTAAATACCCATCCCTACTCTTTCATTTATGATTCCTTGATAAGTAGAACCCTAGTTTAAGGTGATTTCTTTATTGGGGATACCAGAGGCACCAGAATAAGACAGAGGCTTCTTAACCCTCTGTAGATTACTTAGTCACATTTGAGTCCATTTGTAATAAAGGCTTATTAGTCCATTTGAGTTGTCTTTTTCTTACTTGAGTCCTGTACTAGTTAGCTCATATTGAGCTAATTTTCTTTCTAAGTCTTGTATGTAGCATTTGATCCATACCATTAGGGTTTTGGATCAGTTGATCAAGTCAGCTCATGTTGAGCTAATCATTTTTCGAGTCTTGTAATCATGTCCAGATATAATGAGTTTGTTTGAATCAAGCCCAGTCAAAGAAGACTCAAGCATGTGAAGGACACCACCCAGCATTTCACCATAGCAGCTACATGGAGCCCAGTCACATCTTGAATTTTGCCACCTAGGATTACTTGGAGGATCATGAAGTTGGCCCAGCATGAGGAGTTGATGACCATACGCCAGCACATCCCAAGCACACCAACTCCACACACCAGCATGATAAGAAGGAAAGTCAAAATAGATAAACATGAATCCCCTGATTCATGCTAGCTTGCTTAGGAAAGAAGTGGTCCCCCACCTTTTTGGATGTCACTACCTACCTTGTTTCGAGGGATTTTGTATGGCATAAAAGTATTTTCTTCCATGTATTTAGCCCCACACTTTAGGAAAAAAGTGGTCACCCATTATTTTCCTTATTTTCTTTTGCTTGGGCCCTAAGTCTCATGACTCTCTATAAGGGACCCCTTGTATGAAAATTTTAAATAATTTTGATATATGAAATACTCTTGATTCTCCAATTGCTATGTGCCTCCCTGCTGTGTGCATTAAGGGATCTTGTGTGAGCCTGAAGTCCTGCTAAAGTGCTAGCCGACCAACCTTCTTCCAAGCCTCTTTTTCTAACATGCCCTTGCTACCTTTTTCTGAAATTATTCTTATTTCTAGCCTTTGTTTTCTCACCCTTGATGATTGTTTGCAAGTCCCCGAGTTCCTACGAGTCCAACAACTCTAGTCAGGCTGCAATCAGACCACCGAGCAGAAAGTCAGGAATCCGCAGGCCTCCAGCTTGATTTTCCAGGCCGCATCCATCAAGGAATGAGTGATCTCTTCACTGCGATCTTCACCAGGTGTATCAGATGTTGCCAGGTACCCCCTCTACCTACCAGTCCATTTATTGAAGATGAACGAGCCCAACCGAGACTTCTCAGCCTTGGCGATCATCTTTCCTTTGCTTTTTAGGTCCTGAACTGCATGCGTAGCTTCTAAAATTAATATATAATTCTCTACATCTTATTTTGATATGATATTCAGGATTTAACCACCTCACTCCACATATAAAACACACACAAAAAAATGCATGCATATTAGTTCTGCATCATCTGGTATCAGAGCTTAGATTAGGGCTTGTTTTCTGCATCCTTTACAGTCTGTATATGCTCTATTTTTTTAATTGTTTCTCTTTTTTCAGAACTCTAAAAATTTCAAATTTTATTTTTCTAGATTCATCTTAATTCAAATTATTTTATATGATTTTTTAAGATTTTATTTTGGTCTGTGCAGTGTCTGCAAGCCAAAATACAGCCTGTAAATTTTTCAGCTCTATTTTTTTCAGCAAGACAACTTTGGAAGATTTAAGGTTTTGTTTAGCATCTCTTTGAATATCTTTTATTTTTAGTATGTTTCTAGCATATTAGGTCATTGGCTACAAATCATATTTCTATAAAAGAACAAAAAAAAAAATTTAATTACATATATAAAAGCTACCTAAAATACTTAAACCCTAATTTTTCATCATCTACCTGCCATCATTGCATAAACTACCTTTAAGGGAATTCTTGCTTTGTTTGATGGGGGGAGGAGTTGATAACCTCTCCTTAGCCCAAAACCATATCCCCTGCATTCGATCCCAAGCCTAACTTAAAATTTATTAGACTTAATTTGCCCTAGTGGGCTAGGGACACCAACTGGTCGGGTCTGGGATAAGTGTCAGATCACTGTGTCAAGCTAACCTGTGTGCGCCTTGTGCTTAGTGTCTAAAGTGGTGGTTCAGGGATTCAATCATGAAGGGCTTGTGTGCTGGTCCGCCTACCTGGCCAATCTCTGATTGGTTTCTAGGATTAGCAATCAGGGACCTAACACTCCCCTTACACCTTCCTGGCTGAGTACAGGGTTACTATAGGCTAGTTTGCCACCCTAATTGAGCACCTAGTTTTGGACTCTAGGTCCAGGGAGCTGTAGTTGGTTTGATTGAGTCTTGTATGAGCACTAGATCAGGAGCATCTAACATCCAACATCTCCACTTTTGGCTGAACCCATGGATAACTTGGAAGCCCAAATGAAAGCCCTTGCTGAGCAACTAACCCAATCCATGGCCCAGATGACTACCCAATTAACTACCCAAATGGCTACCCAGATGACTCAGTTGATCCAGTCCGATACCCAAACCAACAATAGACTTGACCATCTTGCCAACATGTTTGATCAGTTAGAGGGCCGTGTAGGAACCCTAGAGAAAACCCAAAGGACCTAGACTAGATCCAAACCTAAGCCACCATTACCCACACTACCCAAATTATATGAACATAGATCCTGTGCACCCTCTCCCTATAAGCCTAGTATACCTACAACTTATAGATCTTATGACTCCAAATCCTATGACTCTAGAACTTATGAGCCCATATCCCATGAGCCTAGTAAACCCAAGACCCATAGAGCTAAACCTAAATCCTATGACCCCATATCCTATAATTCCATGACCCATAGATCTGCATGCTTGTTCTATGAGCCCAGAGAGCCCATAACCCATAGGTATCAGCCTAGTACTAGTCAGGTTTCCCCTAGTCAACTTGAACCCCATAGATTAGTACCGCTAAATATGAACCCAGTAGTAAGCCACTACCCCTTAGGCAACCTAAACCTATTAGGAGTAGTGCCTATAATCAAAAACCAAGACCTAGCCAATTTTTCCTTAGCCGGCCTTCCCCTACCATCCCTTTGATTGACAAGGCTTACATTAACCCAGAAGTGTATGAAGCTGATGTGAATTTAGCAAATGAGTGTGAGGGAGAAGAGGACACACCTCTAGGAGACCTAGAATTAGTTGACCCCGTAGGTACCCAGGTAGAAGCCAACCTAGAGTTATTTGACCTTGACTATACCCAGCCTAAATGGTGCGGGCACCAGAATCAGAAGAAGACTTCAGGGTTCCATCTGGATCTCTAAATGACCTTGCCCGAAGATTAGGGTTTGTAATAAGGGTTGACCTGGTCAACCATATTATTTTATTTCTTTGAGTCTGCATTTCATTTTGTTGAGTCATGTTGACTCAGTCTAAGTCCAAGTCAAGTCCTGGTTAGCGCCATTCCCTAGGGCATCATTTTTTCTTCCAAGGCCAAATGCAAGTGGACGCCACACTCCCAGCCACACTCCTAGGACCAGTTGGCACCACATTTCATCCCAGTGTCCCTAGTCCCCACGCCCAAGAGAGCAAGAAGATTTTCTTAGAAGAAGTCAAGGAAGGCGTCCGCAAGCTGCCAAAAGTAACCAAGCTAAAAGAGTAGGGGATTTTTCTTGGAGAGGACTTCAAGGTAGGTGCCCACTCCTGCCTAAAGTACCTGGCTATGAATGGAAGGAGCCTAGTCTTGGGAAGAAAGACTAGGAGATGAGTATTTTCTTCCAAGAAAAAGCAAGTCATGGAAGGAAAACCCATGACTTAAGGAGAAGAACTAGGAGGTGCCCCACATACCTGCCATACGAAGCCATCACCTTGCATTTGAGGCCGCCCACTCCAAGGAAAGAAGCCTGGTCGATCAAGGAAAAGTTTTTCATGCTTAGGATGAATGTTTAGTCCCACATGGGAAGTAGTGTAATTTTGTTTCTCTTACAAGGTCTATATATTGGACCCTTATGTAATCTTTTGATTTTAATGAGCAAATGAAATCTTTTCTTGTATTGAGCAACCTTGTGTTCTCTTCTTCCGCACTTCTTTGAGTGTTGAGCTCCATGAGGGAGTAAATCCGGGTTCCATTGGAGCCTTGAGGAGGTGAGAGATCTTCAAAGTTACCAAAACCCTGCCCCGCTTTCATCCCTGGCCGCCAACCCTAATTTCCTTTCATCATCCTAGCCGCCAACATCCAAATTCCTAAACCCTATTCCCACTTCATTCAAGGTTGCCATCTCCTTCTCCAATCCACCGCCCACTATATCAAGCCCTAGGTCCTTTTTATCTGCAAGCCGCCGCCCTACCAGCCAAACCCTAAATCCACTCCATCTTCCACCGCCACCTCCATACTCTTCCCTCATCTTCAAAGTTCGAGCAGTCCGGAGCTATCCCGGGTAAAGGTATCTTTCTTGAGTTTCTTACATCCTTATCTTGTTCTTCATCTTTTCCAGATCCAGAGTACGAGAAGAAGGCCAACCTTGCCATAGGACTGCAATCCGAGGATCCATTGTGAAGATACCCCGTCTCCAAGGATCCTATAATCTGCTCGAGAGTGTCCTTCAATTGAAGCAAAGAGAGATATCACAATCAGGTATAAAACCTTCTCTTCTCTCTTCGTCTGTTTCTTGAAAGAGGAGTAAACCCTAGGTCTGGGGGTTTCTCAATCCCCAGCGATCCTACTTCTTTATTACTCTGATAATCTACTCTTTTGAATTGTACTTTCTTTCAGTGCATATTTTCTTTCAATATTAGTTAGCCTTGTTTTTGAGTCAAGCCAACTTCTAACAAAACACAAAAAAAAAAAGTCTTAATTTACTTCCGCATCGCATCATCTTATTTGTTATGCATCACTAAAGCTATAGTGGAAGAACAATTAGAGGAAGAGAACCTACGTACTGCTGCTAGAGCCTTACCTGAGGAAACCATAGAGGAGAGCCAAATTATAGAGTCTAGTCCTAAAATACAAGAACTAGAAGAATTTATTAAGGACCTGATCTCTTTAAATCAGTACCCTCAGGATGAGCCTCCTCCTATAGTTCCCATTAAGGACCTCTTCCCTGAGATTAGTAACCCATCCTTCCATTATGCAAAACCTGTAGATATACCTCAACCTCATAAGGTTGACCTCATTAGTCTAGGATTAGTCCCTGACGCCCCTTCTTTTATCCTACTTTATCCAACTAACCGTGAACCTTTTTCCCTACCCTACCAGACTAATTTGGAACCCAGTTCTTACTTTCTGCCCTTTCCTGACATCTCTAGTATTTCTAGGATTATTAGATTGCATTTAGTTGAGATTAGCGTACTGCATGCATTCATTATGCATGTTAGGTTTGCATTATAATTCTGGCATACCCTATGGAATTTGCTAGGAGCCCATTGTAAGTTTTCATGTGCATGTCAAGCTAGGATAAAACCTAGAGAAGTTATAATCTCTTAGGTTTAGTCTAAAGAGTTCAATAAAATTTCCTTCGATAGGAATGCATAGTCGAGTCTGTTAGGTGTTGGTATGAGTCCTTTGCATCACCTATTAGGAGTCTACATGTGCCCAGCATGTTCACCACCTGCACTAATTTTGAAAGAAACTGGCTAATTCCATAAGAAGGGCCTTGGAATTTGATGTAGTGGATTCTATCTTAGTTAGGCTTAGGCCTAAAAGAAGCTTCATGCTAGAAGAGCTGGACCTTTTAAAGTGATAGAGAGGGTTGGACCAAATGCCTATGTGTTAGATTTGCCTTCGGATTTCGGCATTAGTTCTACCTTCAATATTACAGACCTGGTTGAGTACAGGGAACTGGCAGCGATACCTAGTGAGGCCTTTGGACCTATTCCTTTCCATTGTGAGTGACCCTAACCCAAAGTGTCCACCAATAAATTGGCCTGAGAGAGGAGAACGAATCGAGCGTATCCTGGATGATCAAGCCATAACGACCCGGGGCCGTGGCTATCAACGCTACCTGGTCCAATGGCAAGGCCGGCCAGAGTCGGACGATTCATGGATTTCTCAAGAAGACTTGCAGTGCCTCAACCCAGACCTCCTCAAGAGATATGTGAGCCAGCCTGATCTTCACTCGACAGGGTCGAGTTCCTCCCATCCTGGGAGAATTGGTGGGGACATCAGAGGCACCAGAATAAGACATAGGCTTCTTAACCCTCTGTAGATTACTTAGTCGCATTTGAGTCCATTTGTAATAAAGGCTTAGTCCATTTGAGTTGTATTTTTCTTACTTGAGTCCTGTACTAGTCAGCTCATATTGAGCTAGTTTTCTTTCTGAGTCTTGTATGTAGCATTTGATCCATACCATTAGGGTTTTAGATCAGTCGGTCAAGTCAGCTTATGTTAGCTAATCATTTTTCAAGTCTTGTAATCATGTCCAGTTATATTGAGTATGTTTGAGTCAAGCCCAGTCAAAGAAGACTCAAGCATGTGAAGGACACCACCCAGCATTCCACCTCGACAGTTGCATGAAGCCCAGTCACACCCTGGATTTCGCCACCTAGGATTACTTGGAGGACCATAAAGTTGGCCCATGCATGAGGAGTTGATGACCACACGCCAGCACATTCGAAACACACCAACTCCACACGCCAGCATGATAAGAAGGAAAGTCAAAACATATAAACATGAATCCCCTGATTCTTGCTAGCTTGCTTAGAAAAGAAGTGGTCCCCCACCTTTTTGGATGTCACTACCTACCTTGTTTCGAGGGATTTTGTATGGCATAAAAGTATTTTCTTCCATGTATTTAGCCCCACACATTAGGAAAAAAGTGGTCACCCATTATTTTTCTTATTTTCTTTCGCTTGGGCCCTAAGTCTCATGACTCTATATAAGGGACCCCTTGTATGAAAATTTTAAACAATTTTGATATATGAAATACTCTTGATTCTCCAATTGTTGTGTGCCTCCCTGCTGTGTGCATTAAGGGATCTTGTGTGAGCCTGAAGTCCTGCTGAAGTGCTAGTCGACCAACCTTCTTCCAAGCCTCTTTTTTCAACATGTCCTTGCTACCTTTTTCTGAAATTATTCTTATTTCTAGCCTTTGTTTTCTCACCCTTGATGATTGTTTGCAAGTCCCCGAGTTCCTACGAGTCCAACAACTCCAATCGGGCTGCAATCAGACCACCGAGCAGAAAGTCGGGAATCCGCAGGCCTCCAGCTTGATTTTCCAGGCCGCATCCATAGAGGAACGAGTGATCTCTTCACTGCGATCTTCACCAGGTGTATCAGATGTTGCCAGGTACCCCCTCTGCCTACCAGTCCATTTATTGAAGATGAACGAGCCCAACCGAGACTTCTCAACCTCGGCGATCATCGTTCCTTTGCTTTTTAGGTCCTGATCTACATGCGTAGCTTCTAAAATTCATATAGAATTCTTTACATCTTATTTTTATACGATATTCAGGATTTAACCACCTCACTCCACATATAAAACACATAAAAATAACCACATCCATATTAGTTCCGCATCATTCTTAATCACCAATTCCTGGTTTTTCTAGTTTATTTTGTTAGATCCACTTTACAGGTAGATAACTAGTAACTAGTTTTAATTTATTGATCTCTTCGAGTCTTTAAATCTGAAAATTCAAAAAAAAAATTTAATCTCTGTTAATTATTGTTAATTGGCTTAATAATCAGTAGGTTAGTTTTCTTATTTTGTCCCGCATCACTAAGCCTACTCAAAGGAAAGCAAAATGAGCATGCATGGCAGAAAAAAAAGTATTTTAAAATAATTTTAAAATAAACAAGCAGAAGGCTTGGTAGATCAATCAAAATAATCTACCAATCTGCCTGCAACAGGAACAAGTATGATAATGTAGCATGCAAAAGACATCATAAGCAAGAAAAGAATCAAAAGGCATAAGGATACCTTACCGTTATACCTTTAGGAAGAGGTTGTGAAAAGCCCTCTAGCCACACTTGTGTTTGGCCTATATAGATAGTGATGCGGGAGGGAAGGGGGTTAAGGCTAGGGATGCTGGGATGGATGCTTATGAGGCAAGGAATTTTTTTTTTTGTTTTAGGGTTGATGATTTTTTTTTTTTTTATGTTTCTTGTTGTTCTTCTTTGTTGTTTAGGGTTTCGATTCCCGATCACAAGCAAAGATAAGAAATATGAAGAGCAGTAAGGGAAGCTTATGCTAGCAGTTCAAAGCCCTAAAAGTAAGAACGAGAACAGGATCCCGGGATTAAGAAATCCTGGTAGGACTAGCTCGACCTACAATATCTACTTAGGAGATATAGAGAAGGCAAACCTCAAACTTCTGAAGCACCCAGTGCAGAGATCGCTCAACTCGGCGGATGCGGCCTGGATGCCCGAGCAATCGAACCCGTGGGAGCTCTGGCTTTGGGTCTGGAGGTCGCGATGGCAAAGCTAACTGTCTCCAATGCTCGAGATGCCAGGGAGGACCTGTAGGCAAACAAAAGAAAGGTTAGTGGAATGTGGAAACATATAGAAAGGAATTGAACTAGAGTTGGGAAGGGGCTTTGAGCCCGGCGTCCGGCTGGATTCCGAAGTCGAAGTTGGAGATAACTTAGGGCCTCGCACCTAGTGACGTCCCGGAGGATGAAGGAATGTGGCCTCACACCACACGACGTCCTGGAGGACGAAGGATTCGCGACGCCCTGGGGCGACGGACAGGTGGCCTCGCACCACTCGACGTCCCTGGGGACAAAGGCAATTCCACTCAAACCTAGCCTAAGAGACAAGGGTTGGAGGGTGGAAGAAACTCAAACTCAATCACTAAAATTTTCATTCATTCATTCATTAGTTCTACAAAGGGAGGGATTGAGTCCTTTAAATAGGCACCCAAGGCCCTTTTGAAATTCAAAATACAAATCTCATGGTGGCGCCAAAAGTTTTCCACATCCCTATTTCTTTGGCCGACCAAATATTTGGAGTTGGGCATGGCATGAGCAAAGGCTTGGAGGGGGGGATTGGTCCCTTGACTTCCTTCCTTAGCATGCTTAATTTGGGAAGAGGAGTGGGGCATGGCTTGCTTGGAGGGATGTGTTCCCTTGGGCTCTTCATGCCATCTTCTAGGAATGATTCTTGGCCGACCAAGGGAGAACTCCATGGGGTGTTGCATGGTTGAGGGCTTGAAGAGGGGAGTGTGTCTTTTGACATTCCTTCCTTGCAAGATCACTTTGGGAAGAAAACTTGGGAGGAGGCTTGCTTTGAGGCTTGGTTCCCTCAAGGATCTTCAACACCCTCTTTAGATGGAACAAGACGTGATGTGCGGGAGGGAAAAGGGGGATGTTGTCCAAGGCATGTGGAAAGCAAGAGGAGGCCACTTTGTTTCCCTTCTTGGATGCCCAAGTGGCAGCTGATGTGGTGCCACGTAGGTAGCTGAGGTGGCACCTGAGCTGGCATTATCCCAAGTAGAAGGGGTGGGTTGGCCCAGCAGAACTTGATTTGGTGAAGAAAACCAGAGTGACTTCAATTAGGCTTGGGCCCAGACCAAACTCAGACTCGAACAAATACAGGACTCAAGACCTAACTTGACCCAAATTGGCCAAGGTACAGGACTAAACAACTTTGACAAGAAATTATAACAATGTTTTTGGGGTCAAGGCCTTATTATAGGACTCATAGAAAAGGGGAACCCTAATCTGAGATCCACAGAGGGTTGAGGAGCCTCTGTCGGATCCTGGTGCTCACACCAGATAGTTCATACCATGGCTCGATTCTGATCAACTCCCTCAGAGTGCTTTCTCCTTGGGATCCTAGAGGCTGATCTACTTCTTCTTGGAAGACAAGGAGGAGAGGTGGAACCCTTCCTAATTAGCTCTCTTCTCAACACCTAGCTTGAGTGCTAGGTAGTCACACATCCAAAATCCTAGTCCTCCCCTTTTCTTTTCCCTCTCAGAATTTTGGCAATCTCATTCAACAAGAAAACTCCTTTTCTTTTTCTCAACCAGCATCCCCTAAAACAATCCAGATTTATAGAGGCAGCCATGAGAGGGAGAAAGAGGAAGGAGGAGTGATTCGGGGAGAAGGTCAAGGACCATACTAAATTGGCTCTAAGCTTATAAGACAAGAATAACCATCATTCCATGAAAACTTGGAGCCAAAACTAGCCAAAATTTGAAATTCGAATTGAAGTCAAAACCTTCCAAAGAATGACCACCATTCCATGAAGGCTTGAAGCCAAAACCAACCAGAATTCAAAATTCGAATTGAGGTCAAAACTTTCCAAAAATTCTTTCCAAATTTTTTGCTCATCATAGTCAAGTGTCAACACTTCCAAGTGTCGACACTTGGAACATGGTCAATCATATTGACCTCCAATGATGGCAAATGATTCTCAATCATCGATTAGCCTTTAGATCATATAGAAACCCCTATGATGTGTGACCCCATGGGTTCGAACACTAAGCCGGTAGCACTGGAACACTTCCAGTACCATCAAAGTCACCATCTAGCAATGATACTCGACATCCGGATAGGTCAAAGATTACAGAGCAACTTTCTAGAACCTTTGGCATACGGCTACTACATAATTCATCCCTTTGACATCAAAATGCTTAGGATGACCTAGGGTTTGACTGCCAACCCTAACCTGGTACATCCAGATCGCGTCTCAACCTTACAAGTTCTATGACTCCTTACAGGAACTATCCTGGCCAAGGTTTTGCTAAATTAAGACATAGTGAGTCATTCACTCCAAACCATTTGGAGGGGTCAATTCCATCTTAATTCACCACTGCTCCTCCATAAGTACTTGACTGTATCCAAAAGCCTTTCATCACTAGATTAGAAATTGATGTGGGACTAATTAGCATGAAAGGGAATTTTTAGGATTCAACATTAAGTTAAGATTTTAATTCCCAAATTTCAAGTCAAAAGGATGTAAGGGTGATCCTATAGAAATTCTAGAGCATAAGCATGCAAAAAGACCCTCAAAAGAGATAAAAATTAGGACCGCCAGGGCTTAAGAAACCCCGGTAGGGCAAGCTCTTCTGCAATAACTCAATCTAGAGGGCTAAGGGGTATGTACCTGGCAATGTTTGCTTCTGCTTCCATGAAGAGATCACTCCACACTCCCGGATACGGCCTAAAAGATCAAGCTAAAGACTTACAGATCCGTCGGCTTTCTATCCGCTATCCCGAAAGCTAGGCAAACAGACTTCGATTCATGTGAAACTTGAGGGATCTACAAAATAACTAAAGAGGGTTAGAAAATGATAGAAAAGATGGCTAGATGGCTAAAGAAAAAATGGAAGAGAGAGAAAGCAGGTGGTGGCAAGGATGGGTTGATGATGGGTGTCTTTGGGCTGGTAGAAATAGGGCGGCTAGAGTTTGATAACTAAGGCCTCACACCCCTCAATGCTCAAAGAGCAAAGATAGTTTACTCCCTCACGAAGCTCAATGCACAAAGGTAAAGGACAATTGAGAAGAGACACAAGAATATTTTTCATTAATCATAACACCATCCTCCAAGTACATGAGAGGGGTCCTTTATATGGATGTTCATTACTTAGGACCCAAGTAATGGAATACATGGAAAATCCTCATGATAAGGGGTGCCCAACACCTTCCTATTGTGCCTTTAGAATACATGGTAGAATTCAAACATATTCCAAAACAAAATCCCTCCAATTATGGTATATATTAGGCATTCAAAAGGGGGGACCATGGGGTGCCAAACATATTCCATCTTGGGCTTAGGGAGGCCCACATCATTCCAAGACAAGCCTCCATGATTTGCAGGATTGAAGTATATCCATTTGACCTTCCTTCCTAGCTTGATAGCATGTGGAGTTGGCATGCTTGGAAAGTGGAAGGGTGTGCTGGCATGTGGACACCAAATCTTTATGCATGGGTTGACTTCCTGTGATCCTCCATGTAATCCTAGTGTGGCACAATCCAAGATGTGGGTGGGACTCCACGCAGCTGTGAAGTGGCACATTGGCTGGGGTCCTTCACTGGCTTGAGTCTTCTCTTGCTAAATTGGACTTGACTCAAAAAAATTAAAAGTACAAGACTCAACTGACTTAATGCTCAAAATGAGATAAACTTGACCAACTAATCTCACTAAGCCGAACATGTCCCAAAAACTGATCCAAAATCCTAATGGCATGAATCAAACTATGAATACAAGACTCAATGATATCAATAGCTAAAGCAGGACTCAAAAGAACTAACTTGGGCCTAAATGGGCCAAGCCCTCATTACAAGACTCAAAGTAAATGAAAACCCTAATCACAGGACACAATCGGGTTTCCATGACTTAACCCTTATTACAGGACTCCAGATGACTTCAATAACTCAAGCCCTACTTACAGGACTCAAAGGCAAACAGGACTTGATTATTGGACTCAGAGACAAAATTTGAAAAATGACTAAGGGACTCAAAATTCAGGGACCCATAGTGAACGAGGGTTAACTTGATGTCCCCATCAATTCTTCCGGGATGGGAGAAGCTTGACCCTGTTGAGTAAGGGTCAGTCTGGTGCATGTAAGAGGGTTGTGTCATGGTGCTGCAGATCCTTCTCAATGTCCCATGAACCCTCGGAGTCTAGTCAGCCTAGCCATCAGTATGGATAGCCTAGGTCATGGGTCATAATAGCTTGGTCGTCCAGGTCACACTCGATCCATATTCCTTTTGCAGGGTAATTTTGTGGACACTCAGGTAAGATTTCTCTCTCAAGAATAGGGTGAGGTCCAAAAACCTCATTGGGTATCATTGCTGTGCCCTAGACACAACTAAGCTCAAGATATTAGAAGTCGAGCTAATGCCAAAATCCGGTGGTGACTTAAGCACATTGCACTAGGAACAACTATCCTTATCAACTTTAAGGGTCCGGCTTCATAAGCATGTGGCTTCTTAATGGCTCCCAGAGAAAACCACTCAGATCTAGACCTAATTTCTACATGATCTTCCTCAACATACTCTTTGACTTGATATCAGGAATTAGCCATGTTATTATTAGTGTTCAAGTGAATGCTAATGTCCTGATGCAGATGCTGTGCAGAGATCTGTGCAGGTACGAATAGTGGGATTAGGCCTAAGGATCTTTTAGGATCGAAACCAGATAGCACCTTGGTATCTATATTCACTTTGTCCCCTATGCTAAGGATGTAGACCCAAAACTCAATCCACCTTTAGGTTTCAAACTTAAAATTTTTTGGGAATCATAAAATCTGAAAGTCCTAAAGTATGGGTATAGTAAGTTTCCTAAGGGTAGTAAATATCCTCTCCAAAATTGTAGGACATGAATTACAGCATGGAAGTCTTTAGGGTAAACATGGTTCAATAGGCTCCTATGCTTAAGAGGAATTAATAGCTTGTCTGCCCTAACCACATGTTTGGCACTAGGGTGGTCTACAGGAACTAGTTCTAGAGTAGGCTAGGAATCCATTACTGGTGGAAGGTCATCAAGAAGGTCTTTGGGAAGCTTATCCTGAAAGTCTTCTAAAATAATGTCTACTTCTTGGGGTTGTTCCTTAGGGACTTGTTCCTGGACCTCCTCTATGGATAACTAATGTGAACCCTCACTTTCATCTACTATGTTTGATCCTGGCTCGGTCACTCCTTCAAATTCTATAGTGGGTTCAGGATCTTTTTCTATTAGTTCCTTAATGATTTCAACCTTGGGTTTATCTTCATCATACTTGTCTACTAGACTTGATTCATAGATATCTTCTTTGGATTCTTCAATGGGCTCAGGGGTTTCTTCATTTAAATTCTTAGTGGGTTCAACCTTTTCTCCCAGAAATTCTTCAATGGGTTCTTCCTCATCCCCTTCATATTCACTAATTAAACTCGATTCAGCCTCATATACTTCTTCCTCAAGCTTGTTAATGGGTTCAAGGGTCTTTTCCTTGCAAACTAATGGATATGAGTAGTAGGCTGGTTTGAAGGAATCTACCTAAGAATTGACCTAGAGGTGCTAATCATGCTGGGCTTAGGTCGGCTGCTCATGAGTTTCCTTTGATAAGACTCGAATTCCCTTGCAATCCAATAAGCTTCCTCTAGCGTATGAATTTTTCATTGAAATAATTTCCACTAGGTGTCCTTATATAGGCCTCCTCAAAATCTAGATATGGTCATGGTCTCAAATTCAGTTATGTTACATCTCCTGACAAACTCATTGAGTTTCTCAATAAACTCAAACACTGGTATATCATCCTATCTCAGTCTGTACCATCGATCTAAAAGTTGTTGCTCATAGAATCTACCTAGGTACTTTTCTCTCAACTTACTTCTCATGGCTCTCCAAGTACTTATCTAGTCTCCTCTCAAATAACATTAGTCCACAATACCTTCCCAGTGCCACTTAGCATGTCGGGTTTGTTGGGAATTATGTCCTAAAGCCAATCATCTAGGCTATAGATGGTTGTGCTATCTTGTAACTGTATATGATTTTTAATGAATAAAAGATATTCTTTTTGGTTGTTCATCATATTTGCATTTTCCAAAAATGAACTCTTGTATGATGGAGTCCTTGGAACTACATTGTTTGATATAGAGAGGATATATCAAGTAGTTCTTAAACTGGTTCACAACCAAATGATACATTATTATAGGACGACAATTGATGCGGAACTAATATGCATGCAATTTTTTTTATATGTTTTACATGTTGAGTTAGGTGATTAATTCCCGAATTTCAGATCAAAATTATTTGTAGGGAATTTTGTATGAATTTTTGAAGATCAGCATGCATATTAGGACCTAGAAAAGTAGCAAAGAAGGACCGCCGGGGCTGAGAAGCCTCGGTTAGGGCAAGTTCTCCTACAATAAAACTACTGGAGGTAGAGGGGTGTACCTGACAATGTCTGTGAAGATCGCAGCGAAGGGGTCTCTCGTTCCTCGACGGATGCGGCCTGGAAAACCGAGCCAAAGACCCGCGGATACCCGGCTTTCTGCTCGGTGATCCGATTGAGGCTTGGCTGGAGTCGTTGGATTCGTAGGAACTCAGGGACCTGCAAACGACCTGTCACGGGTTAGAAAGCTCACAAAGGAATAAGAAAACAAAGTAAAAACAGCAAGGAAAGGCTTCTTTTGGAGTGGGCATCCAGGGATCTGGAGGGTTTGTTGGCAGCAGGAAGATGATTGCAAACACCGGGAAGAAGAACTCTCACAAACCCCTTTATGCACACAGCAGGGTATCACACCACTCAATAGAAGAACTCAAGGTTTTCATTCATCAAAAATTCCCCTCATACAAGAGGCTAGGGTCCCTTAAATAGACCCTTAACCTTGGGCTCCAAGTAAGGGTACATAAGTCTTTACATAAGAATCCTTTTCCCTCTCAAACCCTAGCTAGAAAATAAGGAAATATTAGGTAGAAAAATCCCTAAAAATTTTCTTGACTTGGTCAAGACTCCAAGGACGCCTAGGGGGGCGTGTTGGGCTTCTAGGAGCAGCAAAAGGCCGGCCCAAAGGGGCTCGGGTGCATGGGTTTGGGCCTCTGGAAGCTGGGGTGGCCTGGTAGCCAGGTAGCAGGAATATTCCCTGGTATCTTGCTTCTTAGGGGCTTGGGCTTGGCACCTGGGCTTGATTTCTTTGGGCTAGGATGCAGATGGACCTCTGGAATCATGGATGCCCTTATCTATGAATATACTTTGGCATCTGAAAGGGAATCTGGGCATCTGGAGGGCATCTGCAAGAAATCAGGGTTTTCTGAATTTTCCTCCTGGGGTCCTCAAATCTTCAAGCTGGGTTGGACTTGTGCTATACTTCCATGTCTTCAATCTAGTTGGACTTGGTCTTCACTTGTATGATATAGTCTTGAGTCTTCAGTATGCTTGGACAGGACTCAAAAAAATAAAATTAGCTCAACATGAGCTGACTAGCATTGGACTGAACTAGCTCAACATGAGCTGACTAGTACAGAACTGAAATAACAACTAAAAATACTCAAATAATAACTAAAATGGACTCAGATGAGCTAAGCCCTTATTACAGATGGACTCATAAATTATTGATCAATTTACAGAGGGTTGAAAAAGCCTCTGTCTTATTCTGGTGCCTCAGGTGTCCCCACCAATTCTCCCGGGGTGGGAGGAACTTGACCCTATCGAGTGAAGGTCAGACTGGCTCACATATCTCTCGAGAAGGTCTGGGTTGAGGCATTGCAAGTCCTCTCGAGAAATCCACGAATCGACCGACTCTGGCCGGCCTTGCCATCGGACCAGGAAGCGTTGATAGTCATGGCCCTGGGTCGTGATGGCTTGATTGTCCAGGATACGCTCGATCCGTTCTCCTCTCTCAGGCCAAATTTGTTTGTGGACACTCTAGGTTAGGGTCACTCACAATGAAAAGGAATAGGTCCAAAGGCCTCACTAGGTAGCGCTGCCGGTTCCCTATACTCAACCAGGTCTGTAATATTGAAGGTAGAACTAATGCCCAAATCCGAAGGCAAGTCTAACACCTAGGCATTTGATCCAACCTTCTCTATCACTTTAAAAGGTCCGGCTCTGCGAGCATGAAGCTTCTTTTAGGCCTAAGCCTAACCAAGATAGAATCCACTACATCAAATTCTTTGATCCATCTTCGGGAATTAGCCAGTTTGTTTAACATTAGTGCGGGTGGTGAACATGTTAGGCACATGCAGACTCCTAACAAGATGATGCAAAGGACTCAAACTAACACCTAATACACTCGACTTTGCATTCCTATCGAAGGAAATTTATTAGACTTTTATGGGCCTAAACCTAAGAGACTATAGACTCTCTAGGTCTGACCCTAGTGTGGTGTGCACAAGAGTATTTACAATGGACTCCAAGCAAATGCCAGAGGGTATGCCAGAAGTATAATGCAAACCTAACATGCGTAATGAATGCATGTAGTACGCTAATCTCTGTTAAATGCAATCTAATAATCCTAGAAATGCTGGAGGTGTCAGTAAAGGGCAGAAAATAGGAAGTGGGTTCAGAATTAGTTTGGTAGGGTAGGAAAAAAGGTTCAAGGTTAGTTGGATAAAGTTCGATATAAGAAGGCATGTCAGGGACTAATCCTAGACTAATGAGGCTAACCTTACGAGGTTGCAGTATATCTATGGGGTTTGCATAATGGAATGATGGGTTACTAATCTCAGGGAAGAGGTCCTTAATGGAAACTATAGGAGGAGGCTCATCCTGAGGGTACTGATTCAAAGAGATCAAGTCCTTAATAAATTCTTCAGGTTCTTGTATTTTAGGACTAGACTCTATAATTTGGCTCTCCTCTATGGTTTCCTCAGGTAAGGCTCTAGCAGCAGTACCTAGGTTCTCTTCCTCTATTTGTTCTTCCACTATAGCTTTAGGTTGGATGTGGTCAAGGTCAACTACCTCTAGGTTGGCTTCTACCTGGGTATCTATTGGGTCAGCTAATTCTAGGTCTTCTAAAGGTGTCTCCTCTTCTCCCTCATACTCATCCACTAAGTTTACATCAGCTTCATATACTTCCGCGTTAATGTAAGCCTTGTCAATCTCAGGAATGGTTGGAGAAGGTCGGCTAGGGGAAAATTGGCTAGGTCCTGGTTTCTGATTATGGACACTAATCCTAGTAGGTTCAAGTTGTCTAAAGGGTAGTGGCTTACTACTGGGCTCATATTTAGGGGTGCTAATCCTATGGGGTTCAAGTTGACTAAAGGAAACCTGACTAGTACTAGATTGATATCTAGGGATTATGGGCTCCCTAGACTCATAGGATAAGGGTGCAGATCTATGGGTCACGGGATTATATGATCTGGGGTCATAGGATTTGGGTTCAGCTCTATAGGTCTTGGGTCTACTGGACTCATGGGATATGGGTTCGTAGATTCTAGAGTCAGAGGATTTGAAGTCATAAGATCTATAGGTTGTGGGTATACTAGGCTTATAGGATGTGGGTAAATAGGATCTAGAGTCATAGGATCTAGGTTTAGTATCATAGTATGGGTCAGGCTGAGTGGCTCTCCTAGGTTCAACCTCACGATATGGTTCAGGGTTTGGGGTCCTCCTAGGTTTAGGATTATAGTATGGGTCAGGCTGAGGGGCTCTCCTATGTTCAACCTCTCGGTATGGATCAGGGTTTGGGGTCCTCCTAGGTTGAGGATTGTAGTACGGGTCAGGATAAGGGGCTCTCCTAGGTTCGACCTCATGGTATAGATCAGGGTTTGGGGTTCTCCTAGGTTGAGGGGACTCAGGATCTGGCTCAGATCGTGACCCATGGGTTCTTGCTATGGTCCCTACACGGCCTCCTAACTGGTCAAACCTATTGGCAAGATGGTCAATTCTATTGTTGGTTTGGGTAGCAGACTGAGTTAACTGGGTAGTCATATGGGCCATTTGATCAGCTAGGGCTTTTATTTGGGCTTGTAAATTTTCCATGGGTTCAGACATTTGTGAAGGAGGTGGGTGATATGAAACTCCTAATCTAGTGCTCATGCAAGACTCGATCAGACTGACTATAGCTGACTAGACCTAGAGTCCAAACTAGATGCTCAATCAGGGTGGCAAACTAGCCTATAGTAACCCTGTACTCAGCCAGGCAGGTGTAAGGGGAGTGTTAGGTCCCTGATTGCCAATCCTAGACACCAATCAGAGATTGGCCAGGTAGGCGGACCAGCACACAAGCCCTTCGGGATTGAATCCCTAAACCACCGTTCTAGACACTGAGCACAAGGCACACACAGGTTAACTTGACACAGTGATCTAACACTAGCCCGGACCCGACCAGTTGGTGTCCCTAGCCCACTAGGGCAAATTAAGTCTAATTAATTTTAGGTTAAGGCTTGGGACTGAATGCAAGGGATGTGGTTTTGGGCTAAGGAGAGGTGATCAAATCCTCCCCTCATCTGATATAGCAAGAGTGCCCTTAAAAGTAAATTATGCAATGATGGCAGGCAGATGAGGATGCAAATTAGGGTTTAGATGTTTTTTTTTTTTGTATTTTTGGAGAATATGTGTTTTTTTTTTTGGTATTTTTTTTAAATATAATAAAACTTGCAAATCATGGCCTAATATACTGGAAATATACTAAAATTAAGAAATATGCAAAAACTCCTAAACAAAACCCTAAAACTTCCAAACTTGTCTTGCTAAAAAAACAGAGCCGAAAATTTGCAGGCCCTATTTCGGCTTGGAGAAAATTCACAGGCCATAATAAAATCTGGAAAAATTTTTAAAATTACTGTGAATTATGATAAATCCAATAAAATAAATTTCATAATTTTTAGAGTTTTTAAAAGGGAGAAATAATTAAAATGACAGAGTATATACGGACTGAAAAGTTGCAGAAAACAAGCCCTAATCTAAGCTCTGATACCAAATGATGCGGAACTAATATGCATGCAATTTTTTTTATATGTTTTACATGTTGAGTTAGGTGATTAATTCCCGAATTTCAGATCAAAATTATTTGTAGGGAATTTTGTATGAATTTTTGAAGATCAGCATGCATATTAGGACCTAGAAAAGTAGCAAAGAAGGACCGCCGGGGCTGAGAAGCCTCGGTTAGGGCAAGTTCTCCTACAATAAAACTACTGGAGGTAGAGGGGTGTACCTGACAATGTCTGTGAAGATCGCAGCGAAGGGGTCTCTCGTTCCTCGACGGATGCGGCCTGGAAAACCGAGCCAAAGACCCGCGGATACCCGGCTTTCTGCTCGGTGATCCGATTGAGGCTTGGCTGGAGTCGTTGGATTCGTAGGAACTCAGGGACCTGCAAACGACCTGTCACGGGTTAGAAAGCTCACAAAGGAATAAGAAAACAAAGTAAAAACAGCAAGGAAAGGCTTCTTTTGGAGTGGGCATCCAGGGATCTGGAGGGTTTGTTGGCAGCAGGAAGATGATTGCAAACACCGGGAAGAAGAACTCTCACAAACCCCTTTATGCACACAGCAGGGTATCACACCACTCAATAGAAGAACTCAAGGTTTTCATTCATCAAAAATTCCCCTCATACAAGAGGCTAGGGTCCCTTAAATAGACCCTTAACCTTGGGCTCCAAGTAAGGGTACATAAGTCTTTACATAAGAATCCTTTTCCCTCTCAAACCCTAGCTAGAAAATAAGGAAATATTAGGTAGAAAAATCCCTAAAAATTTTCTTGACTTGGTCAAGACTCCAAGGACGCCTAGGGGGGCGTGTTGGGCTTCTAGGAGCAGCAAAAGGCCGGCCCAAAGGGGCTCGGGTGCATGGGTTTGGGCCTCTGGAAGCTGGGGTGGCCTGGTAGCCAGGTAGCAGGAATATTCCCTGGTATCTTGCTTCTTAGGGGCTTGGGCTTGGCACCTGGGCTTGATTTCTTTGGGCTAGGATGCAGATGGACCTCTGGAATCATGGATGCCCTTATCTATGAATATACTTTGGCATCTGAAAGGGAATCTGGGCATCTGGAGGGCATCTGCAAGAAATCAGGGTTTTCTGAATTTTCCTCCTGGGGTCCTCAAATCTTCAAGCTGGGTTGGACTTGTGCTATACTTCCATGTCTTCAATCTAGTTGGACTTGGTCTTCACTTGTATGATATAGTCTTGAGTCTTCAGTATGCTTGGACAGGACTCAAAAAAATAAAATTAGCTCAACATGAGCTGACTAGCATTGGACTGAACTAGCTCAACATGAGCTGACTAGTACAGAACTGAAATAACAACTAAAAATACTCAAATAATAACTAAAATGGACTCAGATGAGCTAAGCCCTTATTACAGATGGACTCATAAATTATTGATCAATTTACAGAGGGTTGAAAAAGCCTCTGTCTTATTCTGGTGCCTCAGGTGTCCCCACCAACAATGTATCAAGTGTAGGTTGTTGTATGTCATATTTGTTGATTGTCCTCTTAACCAAGGAGTGTAGAGACACTGGTATGATGTGCAAGTGAAATGTATGACATCTCACTGAACGTGACCATCTACGGAGCTCCCTTCTGCCAAAGGGTTGCTCATGAAGGGATATTGGTATAGTGTCCCTCAGACCTGAGATCACCATGGTAGCTTGCAAGCAACTCACTATACTTTGATACCGGACTACCTGGATTTCTAATCTAATGACAGAAGGTTTCTGGATGCAATTAAGTACTTGTGAGTAGTGGTGGATCAAGATGGAATTGACCCCTCCAAATAGTTTGGAGTGAATGGCTCATTATGTCTCAATTTAGCAAATCCTTGGCTAGGGTAGTTCTTACGAGGAGTCACAGAACTTATAAAATTGAGACACGATCTAGATAAACCAAATTAGGATTGGAAATTGGACCCTAGGTCATCTTGAGCATTATGAGGTCAAAGGGATGAATTATGCAATAACCATATGCTAGAGGTTCTAGAGAGGTGCTCTGCATCTTTAACCTATCCGGATATCGGGCATCAATGCTAAATGAGGACTTTGATTGGTACTGGAAGTGTTCCATTGCTACCGGCTTAGTGTTTGAACCTATGGGGTCACACACCATAGGGGTTTCTATCTAATCTTAAGGCTGATCGATGATTAAGAATTGTTTGCTGTCACTGGCAATCAATGTGATTGACCATGTGTCGATACTTAAGGGGTCAACACTTGGCCGTGTCAAGAAGTATTTTTGGAAGACTTTTCTGGATGAGCTGACTCAACCCCTGCTTGAGTCGACTCATTTTGTGTTCTGGTCAAGCTGACTCAAACCTGCTTGAGTCGACATGTCTCTGCTCAACCAAAAATCCCTGAATGGCATTTTTGGGATGTTTTTTGGAAGGTTTTGACCTGGTTTGAATTTTGAATTCAAGCTATTTTGGCTCTAAACTTTCATGGAATGATTATCATTCCTTCCTAATGTGGTTTGAGTCAATATGATATTCTCCTTGACATTCTCCCCCAATCACTCCTTCCTCTTTCTCCCTCTCTTGGCTGCCTCTATAAATAAGTATTATTTTAGGGCTGCTGGGTTAGAGAAGTTCTTGATTATCTGTCTTTGAATCTCATTGCTGCTGAGATTCTGAGAGGGAAGAAAAGGGTTGTGAGGACTTGAGCATTGGGTGTGTGGACTGCTAGCACTCAAGCTAGGTCTCGGGAAGAGAGCTAGTAAGGAAGGGTTCCACCTCTCCTCCTCGTCTTCTAAGAAGAAGAAGATTAGCCCAAAGGAACCCAAAGAGCAAGCACTCTGAGGGAGTTGATCAGAGTCGAGCACAAGTGTGGATTACCTATAGAGGCCATGGTGCGGGCACCAGACTCAGAAGAAGACTTCAGGGCTCCATCTGGATCTCTAATTGACATTGCCCGAAGAATTAGGGTTTTCTGGTTTTGTAATAAGGGTTGACTTGGTCAACTCAATTTTAGTTTGAGTCTGTATTTCCCTGCAATTTAAATTTTGTTGAGTCATGTTGACTCAATACAAGTCCTAGTAGTGGTCTAGGTCTTCTCTAAGGTGCAACATTTTCTCCCAAGACCAAGCAAGTGGGCACCACACTCCCAGCCACACGCCAGAGTCCAGGAGGCGCCACATCTCCATCCAGTGTGCCTTGGTCCCCACACCACAAGAAAGCAGGTCCCTTCTTTCATGCGCCACTTGGGGGAGAAATCCATCAAGATACCTCAATCCAAGGAGGAGCCAACTTCTTTCCAGATAAACCCAAGCCAGGATGGCAAGAATTTTTCTTGAAGAGAGGATCAAGGAGGTGCCCCACAATGTTCCATAAAAACCCAAGTTATAGAAGGGAAGAGAGCATGTCTTGGGGAGAAAATCAAGGAGGCACCCAAAAGTTTCCTAAAGTGCCAAAGCCATGAAAGGAAGAAGCCTAAACTTGTGGAGCAAGACTAGGAGGTGTCCAAAAGAGCCAAACCATGAAGGGAAAATCCTTGATTCATGGAGAGATACTAGGAGACACCCCCATAACCTGCCATTTGGAGCTGATTTTCAAGTTTTCTTGGAGTTTTTGGGCTGCCCACTCATGGAAGGAGTCTTGGGAAGAGAATTTGATGCCTAAAGTGTGGGTTAGTCCTATTAGTCCCACATGGGAAGTGTATGAAATTTTATTTCTTTGTTATGTCTATATATTCAACTCTATGTAACTCTTGAAAAAAAAAAAAAGATGAATGAAAGAAATTTTTTTATGAGCAAACTTGTGTTTTCTCTTTTCCGCACTTGCTTCCAGGTGTTGAGCTCCGTGAGGGAGTAAATCCGGGTTCCCCTGGAACCTTGAGGAGGTGAGAGATCTCCAAAACCCCAAACCCTAGGTTAGCCACTCCACTCCCAAACCCTAGCCGCCATCACCCTTCTCTTTCCACCAAGCCCTAGTCTATTTCCCTTCTCACGGCCACCATCTCCAAGTCTAGGCTGACCACCAGCATCCAGCCCCAGTCCAGATACTGCAGATCTACAACAATTCTAAGAGGAAGTCAGATCGGCCTCCAGGAGAATTCGATTTCAGCAACTTCAGCTTTCAAGTTCTTCAACCTGGTAAAATCTTTTCTTGAGTTTCTGAATTCCATCATTTGTTCCTCTTCTTTCCCAGATCTTGAGTCCAGGAGAAGCCGACCAAGCCACGAGACCAGTATTGGAGGATCCATTGCGAAGATAGCCGACTCCGAGGATCCCACAATCTGCTCGAGAGAGTTCTTCCACCAAAATCCTGAGAAGATCACTGTCTGGTTAGTAAACCATCTCTTCTCTCTATTTCTGTTCTATTGAAAGTTCAGAGCGAAACCCTAGGTCTGGGAGTTTCTCAACCCCCAGCGATCCGTTACTTCTGAACTACTCTGATAATTTAGTTTCTTCTAAACTGTGCTTTTAATCCTTACCTAGTTTCCTTCAACATAGTTTAGCTTTACTTTGAGTCGAAGCCAATTTCTGAAATATATAAAAAAAAAAAAAAGAATTAATCTTAATTTTACTTCCGCATACGCTTCTTTGTTCTTTGTTCTGCATCATTTTTGGTATCAGAGCTTCCGTTCTGCATCAATTTTGGTATCAGAGCTTTCGTTCTGCATCAATTTTGGTATCAGAGCCCTGTCTAGGGTTTCTGTTTTGATTGCTTGTTTGAGTCTCTCTCTTTTTACTTTGTCTGCTCGAAGTAGACTCCCCAGGACGTCCGGTCCTAGGAACGAAGCGAGGTGCAAACCTCCTCTTCCCATTCCACGGGGTGTTCCTAGGACGTGTATGGGATCCGCTGGGTTACAACTTCGTAGCAGGAATTGTAAACGGGGAAAGCATTCTATTTTTAGTCTGTAACTACCCTGTTGTAGGAATTGTTTCTCATTGTAGTTAACTCCAAATTATATAATTTTTATTTTTCTAAAACCAATATAATTGAAAATATTTTACATAATTTTACTGTAATTTATTCATTTCTGTAAAATTTCTGAGAGTTAAATTACAGCAATTCTGTTTCTGTGTTTCTGCAATTCAATTTTTTTGAGTGATCATCTCCTAATTCATCTTAAGGGCAATTGAGCATCTAAGATAAGGGGAGGAGTTGATAACCTCTCCTTAGCCCAAAACCACCACCCATTCATTCGATCCTAAGCCTAATTTTAAAATTTATTAGACTTAATTTGCCCTAGTGGGCTAGGGACACCAACAAGTCGGGTCTAGGCTAATGTTGAGTCAGTTTGTCTAGTTACTCTGTGTGTGCTTTGTACTCAGTGTCTAGAATGGTGGTTCAGGGATTCTATCCCGAAGGGCTTGTTTGCTGGTCCACCTACCTGGCCAATCTCTGATTGGTGTCTAGGATTGGCAATTAGGGACCTAACACTCCCCTTACACCTGCCTGGCTGAGTCCCGAGTTACTACAGGCTAGCTTGCCACTCTGATTAGGCATCTAGTTTGGGCTCTAGGTCTAGTTAGCCCATAGTCGTTTCAGTCGAGTCTCATTTGGTGTGCTTGCTTGCATCATCATGTCCACCCGGAATGAAGTACCCTACCAACCTGGTCAAACCCAACCTGATTTAGAGGCCATGATTAGAACTCTTACCGAAAGTATGACCAAATTGAGTCAGGATATGAATGAAGGTTTTGCCCAGTTTAGAGACCGAGCCCAGGGACTTGAGAAACGTAGACATCAAAATTGCACCCCTGATCCAAAATTTAATAGGCCCCAACCTCACCCATGCCAGGAGCCTAGGAGGACCTTATACCGTGATCCCGAGCATAACCCTAGGAGCCTATATCCATACTTGGTTGACTCAGAAAAGGGACTTGTTAGGAACACCGAACCTTATGCACCCACTTTTGATGGAAGACAAGAGACATATATTAAGTGGGAAGAACAAATGGATCGGTATTTTGAGTGCACTAACATATCGAAATTAGGACAAATTAGGTTGGCCAAAACCAAGTTCACCAAACATGCTAGGTCGCATTGGTATGCTATTGAGCATGAGTGTTATCAAAGAAAAGAGGAAATATATAATTGGAGAGATATGAGAAGTAAGTTGAGAGATAGGTACCTAGGTAGATCCTATGAGAAAAGACTTTTAGACCAATGGTACCAATTGCGACAAGGTAATAGGCCTGTGTCTAAATATATCGAGGACTTCCAGTGGTACGACATGAAATGCAATACCATTGAGACCGAAGCTCAGATCATATCGAGGTTTAGGGTTGGGTTACACCCAGACATTTATAGGAAGCTATGCCTTGAAAAGACCAATAAGTTAGACCGAGCCTACCAAGAAGCCCAAGACTATGAGTGGTCTTTAAGATATAACCAATCAAGTACTTTGGACTTAAAGCCAACCTCTACCAACTTGAGTCAAGTTCTAATTGAACCGACACCCGTAGTGAACTAGACTTTTGTTTGTCAATTCCCACTTGTGTCACCTCTTGACCAGAAGGATAACATTGAGAAGGAGTTAGGCATGGCCATCCCAAAATTAGTTGACCTGACCAGAGCCATACTTAAAGAGGAATCAAAGGAGAATAGATTAGAACATTTCAGTAAGATTGAGGAAGAAATATATGAGCCTGACATAAGTTTGATAGATGAATATAAAGAAGAAGAATTTGAGGATATCTCTCTCGATAATTCAATTAACCAACTCCTACCTGATGGGGTTATTGAGGGGACCCCTACCACTCAAGGAATTCAGGAGCTAAACCTAAGAGAAGACCCTTTTGAGGAAGTTCAGGAAGAGAAAATTGCACCCAATAAGAGTTTAAGTGAGAATACCCCTGAACTCATTGAGGAATCCAAAGAAGACACCCCTGAGTCAAATCTGGTAGAGAAGTGTGAAGAAGGAAGGGGTTCACAAGAATTGCCCATTGAGAAGGTCCAAGAACAAGAAAAAGACAGTAGCTTAGTAGACTTTCTAGATAAACATTCCAAAGACCTTCCTGATAACCTTCCACCTTCTAGGAGCACCCAGCCTACCCTAGAACTTGCACTTGTAGACCCTCCTAGAGCAAATCATGAGGTTTGGATGAGTGCACCTATAAAACAATGTCCTCATTTTAAGGTCATCTTGAATAACCAAGGTATGTTTTTTGTTTCCTATAAGCCACCTCAAAACTCTAATTCTTATTTCCTACCCTTCCCTGAATCTTCTCATGTTTCTAGAGCTATGGGATTACACTTTACTGAGATCTCTAGGTTGCAAGACTCCTTAGAACCTATTATGTTTGCCACCTACTTCTGGAAGACCTTATGGCACCTACTAGGCATCCATAATAAGTTTTCATGCTCTGCATGCCCTCCTCCGACCCAAGGTCAAACCTAGAGAGCCTTAGTTTGTTAGGTTTAGACCTAGGGTTCCTTTGAAATAAAGTCCATTCTTTAGGAATGCGTCGTCAGTCTAGTTTAGTTTTTCTTGACCCTTTACTAGGCTTTGGCTCAGATTTTGGTTTGATTGAGAGCACCAGGAATTGGGATTTGTATTTTGTCCAGGACTAAATTTGCATATAATGTTTCGATCAACAGGTCTATAGGCTAGAGTCCCTTTGAAATTGTTCATGGATACAAGCCTCACACACCACTTGATCTGATTTCACTATTAGTCCACACACACAAGTCTCTTGATGCACTTGCATAGCATGTAAAGGACTTGCATAAAGAAATTCATGCCAAAATAAATTTAAGTAATGAAACTTATAAGAAGTTGGCTGATTCTCAAAGGCGAGTCAAAACTTTTGTTGAGGGAGACTATGTAATGATTAGGTTAAGGCCTGAACGGTTTCCTCCTGGAACTGTTAGAAAGTTACATGCTAGAGGAGCTGGACCATTTAGAGTGGTGAAGAGAGTAGGGTCCAATGCCTATGTGCTCGAGTTGCCTTCAGAACTAGGCATTAGCTCCACTTTCAACATTACAGACCTAGTAGAGTATAGAGAGCCAGCTGTGATTCCCAGTGAGCCTTTTTGAGCCTAATCCTGCTCTTGAGAGTGAACCCAACCCTGTGTGTCCACCAACAAACTGGCCTGTGAGGAAAGAGCAGATTGAAAAGATCCTGGATGATCAGGTTATCTCTACTCGTAATCGAGGATACCAGAGATACCTGGTCCGCTGGCAAGGAAGGCCAGATTTTGATAACTCTTGGATCTCCCAAGAAGAATTACAAGAATTGGATCCAGACCTCTTGGAGAGATACCAGAGCCAGCTTGATCCATACTCGACAGGGTCGAGTTCCTCCCACCCCGGGAGAATTGGTGCGGGCACCAGACTCAGAAGAAGACTTCAGGGCTCCATCTGGATCTCTGATTGACATTGCCCGAAGAATTAGGGTTTTCTTGTTTTGTAATAAGGGTTGACTTGGTCAATTCAATTTTAGTTTGAGTCTGTATTTCCCTGCAATTTAAATTTTGTTGAGTCATGTTGACTCAATACAAGTCCTAGTAGTGGTCTAGGTCTTCTCTAAGGTGCAACATTTTCTCCCAAGACCAAGCAAGTGGGCACCACACTCCCAGCCACACGCCAGAGTCCAGGAGGCGCCACATCTCCATCCAGTGTGCCTTGGTCCCCACACCACAAGAAAGCAGGTCCTTTCTTTCATGCGCCACTTGGGGGAGAAATCCATCAAGATACCTCAATCCAAGGAGGAGCCAACTTCTTTCTAGATAAACCCAAGCCAGGATGGCAAGAATTTTTCTTGAAGAGATGATCAAGGAGGTGCCCCACAATGTTCCATAAAAACCCAAGTTATAGAAGGGAAGAGAGCATGTCTTGGGGAGAAAATCAAGGAGGCACCCAAAAGTTTCCTAAAGTGCCAAAGCCATGAAAGGAAGAAGCCTAAACTTGTGGATCAAGACTAGGAGGTGTCCAAAAGAGCCAAACCATGAAGGGAAAATCCTTGATTCATGGAGAGATACTAGGAGACACCCCCATAACCTGCCATTTGGAGCTGATTTTCAAGTTTTCTTGGAGTTTTTGGGCTGCCCACTCAAGGAAGGAGTCTTGGGAAGAGAATTTGATGCCTAAAGTGTGGGTTAGTCCTATTAGTCCCACATGGGAAGTGTATGAAATTTTATTTCTTTGTTATGTCTATATATTCAACTCTATGTAACTCTTGAAAAAAAAAAAAAGATGAATGAAAGAAATTTTTTTATGAGCAAACTTGTGTTTTCTCTTTTCCGCACTTGCTTTCAGGTGTTGAGCTCCGTGAGGGAGTAAATCCGGGTTCCCCTGGAACCTTGAGGAGGTGAGAGATCTCCAAAACCCCAAACCCTAGGTTAGCCACTCCACTCCCAAACCCTAGCCGCCATCACCCTTCTCTTTCCACCAAGCCCTAGTCTATTTCCCTTCTCACGGCCACCATCTCCAAGTCCAGGCTGACCACCAGCATCCAGCCCCAGTCCAGATACTGCAGATCTACAACAATTCTAAGAGAAAGTCAGATCGGCCTCCAGGAGAATTCGATTTCAGCAACTTTAGCTTTCAAGTTCTTCAACCTGGTAAAATCTTTTCTTGAGTTTCTGAATTCCATCATTTGTTCCTCTTCTTTCCCAGATCTTGAGTCCAGGAGAAGCCGACCAAGCCACGAGACCAGTATTGGAGGATCCATTGTGAAGATAGCCGACTCCGAGGATCCCACAATCTGCTCGAGAGAGTTCTTCCACCAAAATCCTGAGAAGATCACTGTCTGGTTAGTAAACCATCTCTTCTTTCTATTTCTGTTCTGTTGAAAGTTCAGAGCGAAACCCTAGGTCTGGGAGTTTCTCAACCCCCAGCGATCCGTTACTTCTGAACTACTCTGATAATTTAGTTTCTTCTAAACTGTGCTTTCAATCCTTACCTAGTTTCCTTCAACATAGTTTAGCTTTACTTTGAGTCGAAGCCAATTTCTGAAATATTTAAAAAAAAAAAAAAAAAATTAATCTTAATTTTACTTCCACATACGCTTCTTTGTTCTTTGTTCTGCATCATTTTTGGTATCAGAGCTTCCGTTCTGCATCAGGCCAGACACGTGTGTAGCTCAAGAGCACCATCCTTGGAGCACCACCACTGCATCCATCAAAGATATAATAGTAAGGTACTTTTATATCCTTGCTCTTCTCTTGTTTTGATGTTTATATTACATGCTATTTTATTATACTAGATCCTGTTACGAGCAGATTGGTAGATCATTTAGATCGATCTACCAAGCCTTTCGCTGTGCATATTTTAAAATCATTTTAAAATGAATCTACTTCTGCCTTGCTTTTTGCATATTGTATGCATGGTGTTGGTGTCTTTTCACCTTCAATGGTATTAGAGCCAGGTTCATCATAGTATAATAATACTAGCATGCTTTTAACATCATGTTTTTCTTTTAAAGTACTTGGATTGAGTGCTTCACCATGGCCGTCCGGTCATAGGAGAGAAGTAGGGCTGCAAGACCCTCTCTTTCCGTTCAATGGGGTCTCCTATGGCATGTAGGGGTGCCGCTTGTGATTGACTCATGAAGAGAAAAAATAAAAGAAAATATAGATTAAAAATATTTTAATCTAATGTTATGATCATAAAACAAATTTAGATTAGATCTAAGAGTTTTATTTTGATCATGTTTAATCTCTAAATTTAAATTGTTCAAATAAGTTGCATGAATTTTGAAGTCACTATTTTCTGCCCCCGCAGACAAGTTGACTCGACTCGTTTATGCAAGCAGAACAATCTATCCATTTCTAGTTTTGGATGAGCCGACTCAACCCCTGCTCGAGCCGACTCATCTATGCTAACAGATGAATCTGTATGTTTTTGGTTCTGGACAATCCGACTCACATTTTATACAAGTCGAATCGACCAGAATGCCCTGAAATAGTGAATTCAAAATATGCTTATAAAATTGTTTTACATTCTTAATTGAAATTATTTCGATTAATTAAGGCTATTGAACTTAATTAAGAATTAAGAATGACAAAGAACTCTAGGAATATGATTCAAAGATTTTAAGTCATTTCAATAAGCCTTAAGGGTCATGGGTTAGCTTCTTTTGGCTCCTTAATTGGGTTAGACCTAAGTTTAGATGCATTGGACTAAATAAAGAACTAATCTAATCAAATGTTGAGTTAGGGTTTCTTCTCTATAGATCTCTCTAATAGTTAGATTGATTAGTCCATAGATCTAAATGGACCTACTTTGTGGCTCAGTGGTCAGCCTGAGTCTTTAGACTAATCTAATCAATTTTGATGAACCAATTGGTGTCTAAGTAAGTTTGGCATCTTGATCATGGTTCTTTGGGGCTACTTCTTACCTGGCCAAATCGATTGGTGTCTAAGGCAAGACAGTTAATGGCATAACCCAACCCATGATCTCACTTACCTGGCCAATGTGGTCGATCAAAATTGATTAGATAGCTTACTGACTCATGTTAACCCATGTCAACCAAGGTTAATCAGTCTTGATTTTAGGTGCCCATGGATCATTAGTTTGAGTAACCCTCCTTGTTTGCTGATATGGTCAGTGAAAGGTTGATCCATGTCTTCTCATCTCTTCTTATATCATAATAAGATTAAATCCTATAAATTATTAGGTCCATAAAAGGATGAAGTTACAAAGATAACCAAATCCTAGCCTCTCATTAAGTGGGATGGCAATGGATCTAATAGTTAGGTGTTCATCGGTAGATCCAAAGATCGGGTGTTCATTGGGCTATTGGAATTGCTGTTCCTAATATGATGGCTCAGTGCGACTCTCTTAACGGTGGTCAGGTAGGTTGGCCAAAGTCGGGCTTAACTATTCATTAGTTAGAAGCATCAAATTTTGTCATGTTAATGGTTGGACCTAACCAGGACCTTCAATAGGAGGCCCAAAGGCCGATTGAGGTGCACCTTGGGACAAAACCTAAATAGTAGAGGTTACTTGGAGAAGTAATCGATTAAAGAACCTACCTTTAGACATGCATGGGTGGGCCGACCAAAGTTGGGCTCATGTGTTGTCTATTGGACTCTGGTATCCACTAAGGAATTAAAGTAATTCCTTGGATTGGAGGTAGAGGCTACCAGTCTGAACAATTAGTGGGAGGGCCTTTAGACTAAAGTCTATGTCTTTAGGTTAATAATTCATATGCACTAATTAGCTTTGGTTTTCCTTTCAGATGTCTTCCAATCTGTCACTCTGGTCCGTTCTCAATAACGAGAAGCTCAGGGGTCCCAACTTCAATATTTGGTATTGAAGGCTCAGGATTGTCCTGGAGCATGAACGATCTTATATGTGATATCGGATTCGGCACCTAAAACCCCTGCTCCTAATGCTCGGGGTTTAGTCAAAGATACTTATCAGAAGTGGCTCTCTGACAGGACTACTGTCCGATGCATAATGTTGGCAGTGATGAACGACGAGTTCAGTCGCAAGTTCAAGGAAGCTCAGCTAGAGAAAATCCTTCAAAGGTTGAAAGAGTCCTTTGGGACATTATATGACATTGAGAGGTACAGGGTCTCCTATGCTATCTACAATGTGCGGATGCGTGATGGGGCCTCAGTCACTGATCATGTATTGTACATAATCGAGATGATTGAGTGCTTGGGCAAACTTGGATGCCCCTTGCATGAACAGCTTGGAAAAGATGCGATTATGAATTTCCTTCCCTCTTCATATCTAGATTTTCTCAATCATTATAGAATGAATAAGCTTGCAGTTAACTACCACAGTCTGTTGGAGTTACTGCAGACTAATGAAAAAGATCACCATCTGAATAAAGGGGTGGTGAATCTAGTGGGAGGATCTTCGGGAGGGCATTGTCCCTTCAAAAAAGGAAAAAAGAAAAGTAAAGAGAAACAGGTGTAGAATGCTTCTGGGCCCAGTCAGGCCAAGAAGGAGAAGGATGATAAGAGCAAAGCAGAGTGCTTCTTCTGTAAGAAGTGGGGACATTGGAAGAGGAACTATCCTCTTTACATTGCGTCCCTTGACCCAAACAGGTTCAAGAAGAGGAAGCAACCAGAAGGTGCTGGACAAGGTATTTATATGATAACACCTTGTAGTTTCTCTTTCTATGATACTACTAATTGGGTATTGGATATTGGAAGTCCAATTCACATTTGTAATTCTTTGCAAGGACTTCAAGTTAGTAGAAGATTCGAGGATGGCGAGAGATTCTTGAACATGGGAAATGGAAGCCAAGTTCCAATCTTGGCGTTAAGAGTCCTCAAACTAGTTTTCGAGTCTTATACAATCATTTTGAATGAGTGTCATTATTGTGCATCTTTTATTTTAAATATCATTTCTGTAAGCCAATTGGCCATGTATGGTTATGAACTATTAATAAAGAATTACATTTGCAAAATTATTTGGAATGGTTCTATTGTAATGAATGGATATATAAATAATGGTATTTATGTACTATCGCAATCTATTAGTGTAGTATACACATCTAGCAAATGCCCTAGGATAAATAATATCAGCGATGCGTATCTATGGCATTGTAGGCTAGGTCATATTAACAAGAACAAGATAAACAGGTTGAACTCCAAGGGTCTCCTCGACTTTAGTGAAAGTGGTTCACTTCCAACTTGTGAGTCCTGTCATCTTGGAAAGATGACAAAATCACCTTTTACTGAAAAGGTGACCGAGCCAAAGAGATTCTAAGTCTAGCATATACTGATATATATGGACCCATGAATGTTAATGCCATAGATGGGTATAGTTATTTTATTATATTTATAGACGACCTTTCGAGGTACAGTTATATCTTCTTAATGAGACATAAATCTGAGTCGTTTGAAATGTTCAAACGATATTGTAATGAAGTAGAAAAACAAACTAGAAGATGTATCAAAACCCTTCGATCAGATCGAGGAGGTGAATACCTTTTCGGTGAGTTTTTGACATATCTTGAGAAGAATGGGATTCTCTTTTAGTGGACACCACCAGGGACACCTCAGTTAAATGGAGTATCTGAAAGGAGGAATCGAACCCTGTTAGACATAGTTCGGTCTATGATGGGCTTTGCTTCACTACCGTTGTCCTTTTGGGGATATGCTCTAAAATTAGCCTATTACCTTTTAAATAGGGCTCCAAGTAAATCCATTAACAAAACCCCATATGAGATATGGACTGGACGTAAGTCGACACTCTCACACCTTCGGGTATGGGGTTGCCTGGCTTATATAAAATATTTGGAAATGGATAAGCTTGGACCTAGGTTTGACCGGTGCCTATTTATTGGGTATCCAAAAGAGTAAGGAGTATTACTTCTACTTGGCCGAGGAACAAAAGTTGTTCATCAGTCTTAGGGCTATCTTTTTGGAAAAGGAATTCCTTGGTGAAGGAACTATAGCCACTAAGATTGAACTTAGTGAAGTTCAACAAGTAGAAGAACCGATACACTTAAGGGACAACATAGAACCGGTTGTGATAAGATCACACCCAAAGCCCATACAAGAACCATTAAGGAGATCCGGTAGGGTACCGAGTTGACCAGATAGATACTACAGTTTCTTGGTCCGGGATGGTGATCCCATTGAACTCGTTGAAAATAATGAGGATTCGATCACCTATATGGATGCGATGCAGAGGTCCAACTCTAAGAAGTGGCTAGGAGCCTTGCAATCCAAAATGAAATCCATGGAAATCAACAATGTATGGACATTGGTTGATCCGTCTGAAGGGATAAAGCCCATTAGGTGTAAATGGATTTTCAAGAGGAAAAGGGGCGCAGACGGATAGGTGAAGACCTATAAAGCCTGTCTGGTTGCCAAAGGATATTGTCAACATTATGGTATTGATTATGATGAGACATTCTCTCTTATGGCAATGCTCAAGTCCATTCAAATCATGCTTACTTTAATGGCATACTTTGACTATGAAATCTGGCAAATGGATATCCGAACAGCTTTCCTGAATGGTGAGCTGGAAGAGGAGGTGTATATGATACAACCTGAAGGGTTCACATCCATAGACGAGTCAAAGGTGTGCAAGCTTCAAAAGTCTATCTATGGATTGAAGCAAGCATCAAGGAGTTGAAACATACGATTTGACAAGTGTATCAAGTCGTATGACTTCGTTAGGAACGGAGAAGAACCTTGCATTTACAAATAGGCTAATGGTTCTATAATTATATTCCTTGTGTTGTATGTGGATGACATTCTCTTAATTGGAAATGGCATCCCAGCACTACTAGGAATAAAGATCTGGTTGTCATCTCAGTTCTCTATGAAGGACTTGGGTGAAGCCTCTTACATACTGGGTATGAAGATCTATAGAGATAGATCAAGAGGCTTCTAGGACTGTCCCAATCTATGTACATCGACACCGTGTTGAAATGGTTTAGCATGAAAAATTCCAAGAAAGGCTATCTCTCGATAGGCACTGGAATTGGTCTCTCCAAAGAGGATTGTGCGACAACTCCTGAGGAGAGAGAGCATATGAGCAAAATCCCATATGCTTCGACAGTGGGTTCTATCATGTATGCTATGACATGTACTAGACCAGACATGGCATACTCACTTGGCATAGTGAGCAGATACCAGTTTGACCCAGGTGAAGCTTATTGGGAGGTAGTAAAGACCATCCTTAAGTATTTGCAAAATATTAAGGACCAATGGCTGATTTATAGAGAACCTAACTTGAAACTTATGGGATATTCTGATTCCAGTTTCCAGTCAGATAAGGATGATAGCAAAAGTATGTTAGGATTTGTCTTCATCCTAAATGGAGGATCGATCTGCTGGAAAAGTTTCAAGTAGCCTACTATGGCAGACTCTGTATGCGAAGCAGAGTATATTGCAACATCGAATGAAGCGAAGGAAGCTGTGTGGTTGCGGAAGTTCCTTGACCAGTTGGGAGTGGCACCTTCCCTGGATGGTCCTATTCCGGTGTATTGTGACAACATTGGAGCCATTGCTCAAGCCAAAGAGCTGAAGTCTCATCACCGCATAAAGCACATTCTATGGCGCTATCACCTTGTACGAGAGATCGTTGAACGAGGTGACACTGACCTTCTGAAGATCGATGGAAAGGAAAACCTGGCTAACCCCTTCACTAAAGCCATCGAAGTTTAAGAGTTTAACACTTGTAAATAGAAAATGAGAATGAGATTCTATACCGATTGGCTTTAATCCAAGTGGGTGTTGTTGGGAATTGTTGTTGAATCCATTATTGATTTTGAGGATAAGCAAAATACTTAATTATAAGTTGAGTACTGATATGGCAAGAACGATGACGTGGAGCGTGCGTTGGACCCAGCTGGCGGTCAAACGGTAACACACGGCATCTTCTTCTGAGCTCTCTGCCAGGTGGCTTGACCTACGATCATTCCCACTTTGAGCCGAGCTCGGCACCTCTACCCCTTCGCCAGGTGTCGACCTAGGTGGGGTCCACCTCGATCGAAGTGGGCCTGCCTCTGCTCCTCCACCAGGTGGCACCCCCAAATAGGTCAACCTCGGTCGGAGTTGAGCCTGGCATCTCTGCTCCTTTCGCCAAGTAGCATCCCCAGATAGGTCCACCTTGACCGAAGTTAAGCTTGTCTCTGCCCTTTCGCCAGGTGTCGACCCAGGTGGGGTCCACCTCGGTCGAAGTGGGCATGCCTCTACTTTTTTGCCAGGTGGCAACCCTAGTTGGGTCCACCTCGGTCAAAGTCGAGCCTGGCATCTATGCTCCTTTCGCCAGGTGGCACCCCCAAATGGGTCCACCTTGATCGAAGTCGAGCTTGCTTCTGCCCCTTCGCCAGGTGTCGACCCAGGTGGGGTCCACCTCAGTCGAAGTGCGCCTGCCTCTGCTCCTCCGCCAGATGGCATCCTCAGATGGGTCTATCTTGGTCGGAGTCGAGCCTGGCACCTCTGCTCCTTCCGCCAGGTGGTACCCCGAGACGGGTCCACCTCGGTCGAAGTCGAGCTTGCCTCTGCCCCTTCGCCAGGTGTCAACCCAAGTGGGGTCCACCTCGGTCGAAGTGGGCCTGTCTCTGCTCCTTCACCAAGTGGCACCCCTAGATGGGTCCACCTCAACCGGAGTCGAGCCTGGCATATCTACTCCTTCCGCCAAGTGGTGCCCCCAAACGGGTCCACCTCGATCGAAGTCGAGCTTGTCTATGCCCCTTTGCCAAGTGTTGACCCAGGTGGGGTCCACCTCAGCTGAAGTGGGCCTGCCTCTGCTCCTCCGCCAGGTGGCACCCCTAGATGGGTCCACCTTGGTCGGAGTCAAGCCTGGCATCTCCGCTCATTCCGCTAGGTGGCGCCCCCAGATGCGCCCACCTTGGCCGAAGTAAAGTCTGCCTCTGCCCCTTCGCAAGGTGTCGACCCAAGTGGGTCCATCTCGGTCGAAGTGGGCCTGCCTTCACTCCTCTGCCAGGCAGCACCCCCAGATGGGTCCACCTCGGTAAAGTCGAGCCTGGCACCTTTGCCCCCTCCTCCAGGTGGCACCCCCAGATGGGTCTACCTTGGCCGAAGTCGAGCCTTCTTCATGGAGTGCCAGAAGGATCGAAGGTACAAGACCCAAGGATGCTGCTGAGACCAGCACCCGTAGTGCGGCGTGCCTAGTATGATGTTCCCAGATCTATAACGGTGTGCAAAACCTCATTTACTCAGTTTAGGAAGGATACCTTGATCAAGGTACCAGATTCGATGGTCGGTGACCTGGAACCCCCAAAAGGGAGAGCCACGGTCAACGCCTCGAGCCCAAGGGTGCCTTCGCATGGATCAAGGTCCTGCCAAGTTCCCCATTTCATGACAACATGGTGAACAAGGCATGCTCACCACTTAATTCCCAACCGTAATAGGAGGCGACCTCAAGGGAATGATGAATGAGCTCCGTGGACCTCCAAAGCTCCTAGAGGGGGAGAATCGAGGCACCAAAGCACCCAACAACCTCAAAAGGGCACCAACGGGCGAGAAGGAAGGTAAGCAACCAAGAGGGCCAACACACGAAAGGAGAAACAGGCGACTCTCAAACAGAGGCTTGGAGATCTCGTAGAAGGAAATCCGGCGAGCCCAGTCGTAAGAGCTGGAGTGCTGACCCCTCTTGTTCTTGTTCACTTTCACTCATCTCCTCATAAAGGATTCCTCTAAGTACGGAGAACCAGTAGGGATTTGTCTTAGTGGATCTGTTCCGCTTTGCCGCTCGCTAACTTGACCATTGGAGTGCCCCCGCTGAAACCCCTGGCCCAGGTCTCTAACCATGTTTTGTAGGTCCGAGAGCATTAGAATTTTGAAGTAAAAGAGACCGAGATCCGGTGCCATCTCATAGCTATAGGCCACGGTGGTAAGGTCAGTAATAGATTGGTGCACCAGGAAGGGGGACAAAAGCCCCTGCATGAACAAGCCCCCCCACGAGCTTTAGAATAGCTCAACCCCAAGCATGGTGGTGACTCGCGATGCAAAGCCTCCACCAGCTGGGAGGGAGAGGTTCCCTCTCCTCCGGGTCCCCACAGCCCGGAAAGGGAACTTCCTGCTCCTCCTGTTCCACCTCCTCAACTACCCTCAGTAGATGGTCAGTATGCTGCTATTGTCCAACAGCTACAGACCTTGACCACGACCGTGAGGCAGCTGCAACATCAGCAGCGCTCCTTGGTCACTCAACTGCAACCCACGACCCAAGCCACGGGCCCCCATGGAAGCCTGTGCTCCATCCAAGGTAGGTCATCCCATCCGCGGGCAGCAACCAACCCTCGCGGGAGTCATCAGACCCCTGCAAAGAGGAATCATACCGGGTCGGTGGACCACGAGAGTCGATCCCCGATAGATAACAATGATACCATTAGGCACAACAAGCACCGCCGGGGCAAGGCCCCTCACCGCGGCCCATCGGCCCCTTCTATTCCAATGGTGGTGTGGGCACCAGAATCAGGAAGAGACTCCAACCAATTCAAGTCAAATCCGAGTCCTTATGGTTGGATGAGTAAAAGAAAATCCTGTAATTTTTTCTTTCTTTAATTTTGAGTCCAAATAATTATGTAATTCGAATCCATTTCAATTTTATGTTGGGACTAGTCCAGCCTGAATAACCTTGTATTTGAGAGTTGGGTCCAAATAAGTCAAGTCCAATCCATGAAGAATCAAACCAAACCACATTTGAAGACTAAAGAAGACTCAAGACTTATACTCCAAAGCAAGACCAAAGCCACCTCAAGTGGGGACCACATGCCACATGACACATGCCACCTCATCATCCAAGGTTGCTGCCACATCACACATGCCACCTCACCATCCAAGATTGCTGCCACATCACACATGCCACCTCATTATCCAAGGTTGGCGCCCAAGAGAAGAAAAGGGGAATTTGAAATTGAATTGGCTACAACCTCCTCCACAACATCCTCCACTCTTCATGGGACGCCCCATATTTTTCTCCACAATTTTTTCTCCATGATATTTGGTGTAGTTTGAATTCAAAATGGCTTAATAGTCTATAAAAGACTCTTAGTCTTCTTGTAAAAGGATGATGGAAAAGAAAAAATAAAAATTTTCTTCTATGTGAGTTCTATGTGCCTAAGTGGTAGTTTTAAAGTCTTCTCCCTATCCCACGCCAACCCTATTTCTCCTCCTCCATCTCCAACGCCAAAGACACTCTCCTTCTTCTCCAATCTCAAGCTAGCTCTTCAATGTTCAAGGTTGATCAAGAAGACCATCACAAGGAGGCCGGCCTAATTCATTTCAAGTGATCTACCATGGCGCCAAGATTATTCTTCAACAATGCTTCCTCGACTCTTCTTTAGTTTCTCCATTTCATGACTAACGTATTTTTACCAAGTACTTAATCTTGAGGTTTCTTTGTGTAGGGTTCTCCGGGATTCCGAATTCAAGAGGAAGGAATTACTTGCCACAATCCAGAAAACAAGAAGCGCCCTCAATTTGTAGTATGGTCTTGTCATTTGGGAGGTCTCTTCATGAGTGAACTTGATCTACTTGAAAGATTAATGCCAGGTATGTTCTAGTGTCGATTACGTCTGAAATTTTAATTTTGCCTAGCTTAACTTGTGTGGTTCGAATCTTATTCCTATTTCTTTGTTATTTTGATAGTCTCATTAATTAGGTTTACGTTTGATCGTTCGAGTTCTCTTCATTAGACCTCCTTTGATATTATAAGCTGAACTAATCATATACAAATAAGAAAATTGCTAAGTTAATCTATGCTAATCTCCTTTAGGGTTGCATCGTTGCATTCTCAACTTGCATGTTTCCCATCAAATGGCCTCGGTGGAAGGTTCCACTGATGAGGCCATCAGGCATCTAGCTAAAAGGTGCCTGGAAGAGCAAGAGCGCAAACTGGTGGAGCTCTCGTGCCGGTTCGCCAACATGCAGAGCTCCCCCAGTGAGCCAGTGGGCTATAACACCCGACCACCCTTCTCCTGGAAAATCCAAGAGGAAGCGATTCTGAGTCAGTTTCGCATGCCTCATGTGGATCCCTACGATGGGACCACCGACCCCCTAGACCACTTGAAGAGCTATAAAGCTCTCATGAGAGTCCAGGAGGCGACGAACGCCCTCTTGTGCATCGCCTTTCTGGCCATCATCTGGAAGGCCGCTCGGGTCTAGTTCACCCACCTCGAGCCCAAGTCCATTGACTCCTTCCATCAGTTGGAAAGAAGGTTTTTGGCGCACTTCGATGCCTATCGAAAGGTGCCGAGAGAGGTGGATAGCCTCTTCTCCATCTGCCAGCAAGACCAGGAGCTTCTGCAGGACTATGTCACCCGCTTCAAGAATGCTGCCCTAGAGATCTATAGTCTGGACGAGCTTGTCGCCATGCTAGCATTAAAGCAAGGGCTCAAGACCTCCCGTCTAACATATTTCTTAGACAAAATGCTGCCCAAGATGTACTTTGAACTCCTCCTCCGCATCCACAAGTACATCCATGTTGAAGAGGCTGACCGTACCAGGAGAGAGCTGGACGGGAAGCCTTCGAAGAAGACTGCCCCAAGGGACGTACCTAGAACCTGAAGGCCCGGGCCACTTGCGGACTTTCGGTCGGGATCAAAGTCAAAGAATGGTCCCATTCCGGAGTGGACCTTCACTCCCCTCCTTGCTCCAAGAATAAAGATCCTTATGGAGATCGAGGGTGAGGGCTACCTCCGTTGACCTCCTCCTCAAAACTCGCAGAACCATCATGATAAGATGAAGTACTGCAAGTTCCATCGTGACCATGGCCACGATAAGGAGGAGTGCCATAACCTAAAGAGGGAGATTGAGGTCCTAATCAAGAGAGGCTACCTTAAAAAGTATGAGGGAAGAGTGGCCCCGGTGGAGGACCAGCCACTTGCGGCCCTTCCCCCTGTTCCTGCAATCGACAATCACCTTACGGAGAAGCCGGTGGGCATAATCTCTTAGGGGATATGGCACGCATCGAAGAGAGCCCGGGAGGGAGGAGACCTAGAAAATGTACTCCCCTTTGAGAAGGGGAAGGGAGGTGAAGAAAATATAAATAATGATGCGGTGGTGGTCGAGATGACCATCACTAAGCATCATGTACATCGAATTATGGTTGATAGTGGGAGCTCCACTAACATACTTTTTTACGATACTTTCTCCCATATGAACTTAGCTCGTGATCGGCTAAGGCCAGTGCACACCCCTCTCGTGGGTTTTACTGGAGATTCTATATGAGTCAAGGGAGAGATCACTCTCCCTGTTATCGCCAGGACCCCACCCCGACAGAGCACGGTATGATGACCTTCACCATCGTCCGACTCCTGTTGCCATACAACGCTATCTTGGGCCACCTAGGGCTCAACCAACTTGATGCAGTCATTTCCACTAAAAGATTGCTGGTACAGTTTCCCACCATCTTTGGGGTGGGAGAGATGAGGGGGGCAGTTCAGCCCATTTTGCATTGCTTGCAGGCTATCCCAGGATCCCGGAGTGCCGAGCTCGATGTCGACGTTTATGACCTCAACTAGAGGGTGCAAGATCCCAAGGGTGGCCCCGTTGAGCACTTACTGATGTATCCCCTTGCCTTGGACCCATATAAAATGGTGCATATAGGAGCCCAACTCCCGTAAGACGAACGAGCTCGCTTGCTAAGTTTCTTCTAGGAAAACGCGGACATGTTCACTTGGTTTGTGATAGTTATGCCAGGTATTCCCCCGGATGTTATCACCCATCAATTAAAAATTGATCCGAAGTGTCGCCCAGTTTGGCAGAAGAAGAGGAGTTTTGCTATAGAAAGGCAGAAGGCGATCAACGATGAGGTGGAGAAGCTCCTCACTATTGGCTTCGTTCGAGAGGTGCATTATCCCAGCTGGCTGGCGAACGTGGTGATGGTCAAGAAGAACAATGGGAATTGGAGGATTTGTGTGGACTACACTGACCTCAACCAAGCTTGTCCAAAAGATAGCTTTCCCCTTTTGAAGATCGACCAGCTTGTAGATGCCACTTCGAGGCACTGCCTCCTCTCCTTCATGAATGCCTTCTCCGGGTACAATCAGATCCAGATGCATCCAGAGGATGAGGAGCATATCGCCTTTATCATAGATCGTGGGACATACTGTTACAAGATGATGCCCTTCAATCTGAAGAACGCCTATGCCACGTACCAGCGGTTGGTCAATAAGGTCTTCAAAGACCAAATTAGCCGCAACATACAGGTATACGTGGATAACATGCTTGTGATGAGTAAGCTGACCTTGGACCATGTCGATGACCTGATGGAGACCTTCCACAACCTTCACCTCCACTAAATGAAACTGAACCCGGCAAAGTGTGCTTTTAGTGTGGCGGTAGGAAAGTTGCTTGACTTCATGGTGACCTAAAGGGGGATAGAAGTCAACCCAAAGAAGGTCTGAGCAATCCTTAACATGGAGCAGCCCATCTCCAAGAAGCGAGTCTAGCGACTCACCGGCTGAATAGCAGCCCTGAGCCAATTCATCTAACGATCTGTGGAACGTTGCCAGCCCTACTTCAAGGCGCTGAGGAAGATGCATGACTTCGCCTGGACGAAGGAGTACCAAGAGGCATTCAAAAAATTGAAGAAGACCCTGGTGTCACCACCACTGCTCTCCTGGCCAGAGGAGGGAGAAGAGCTCCTCCTGTATATGGCGATCACTCCAGAGGCCGTCAGCTCGGTCCTAGTCTGGATGGATGACAAAGGAATCTAAAGACTTGTATACTATATAAGCAAGCTTCTCTATGACGCGGAGCTCATGTACTCTTGATCTGAGAAGTTAATTTTTATGCTAATTGTGTCTACCCAACACCTCAAGCCTTATTTCCAAGCGCACCCAATCACGGTCCTGATGGATCAACCGCTAAAGGCCATGCTCAGCTAACCTGACATGTCTGGATGCCTGGCAAAGTGGGCGTTGAAGCTCAGCGAGTTCGACATCACCTATTGACCAAGGTCGGCCATGAAGGTACAGGTACTGGCTGACTTCCTAGTTGAGTGTGCAAGCCTAGGCGAGGGGCTGGAAGAGAGCCCCCAGAACCAAAAGCTAGGACCTGAGCCGAAGGGGGACATCTAGGTCCTGCATATGGATGGAGCCTCAAACTCTAGTGGAAGTCAAGCTGGGCTCATCCTCGCCATCAGCGAGGGAGTCATCACCGAATGTGCGCTTCGCCTCCAATTTGCCGCCACCAATAACCAGGTGGAGTACAAAGCGCTCCTCACGGGACTGAGAGTCTCCCATAAACTGGGCATGACCAACCTAAAGGTCTTCACCAATTCGTAGCTGGTGGCCGGGCAAGTCTCAAGAGAGTATGAGGCGCGAGACCCTCAAATGTCAAAGTATCTGGGATTGGTGCGTGCGAGCACGGCGGGCTTCAAGCACTTCAGCATCTCCTATATCCCGCATGGTGAAAATGCTCGTGCTGACACCCTCTCCAGGCTGGCAACCTTGCCGGACTCATCATTGGGTCGCACCTACATCGAGCATCTTCAGGCCCCGAGCTATGAGACCACAAGAGAGATTTATCAGGTCACCCCGGAGCCCAGCTGGATGGACAAGTACATCAAGTATATCATCGATGATACCTTGCCCCCATATCGCATAGAGGCCGGCCTCATCAAAAGAAAGGCCGCGCGCTTTATGTTGATGGATGGATTGCTCTACCGGAGGTCCTACTCCTACCCACTCTTAAAATGTTTGAGGCCTATGGAGGCAGCAGTCGTGCTCCAGGAGATTCACGAAGGCCTTTGTGGGAATCATGTGGGGGCAGGACTCTGGCGTACAAGGCCCTCTGTCAAGGATACTTCTGGGAGACGATGAGGGAGGACGTAGCTAACTTTGTCAAGAGGTGTGACCGCTGTCAACGTCACGCCATTATGCAATGCTAGCCAGCTACGCTGCTCTCCCAGCTCTCTGCCCCCTAGCCGTTTACTCAATGGGGCATGGACCTCCTTGGTCCCTTTTCTCCCGCATCCGGGCAATGTAAGTTTTTGATTGTGGCTATCGACAACTTTATGAAGTGGGTCGAGGCTGAGCCGTTAGCCCAAATCACGAAGGTGAATGTCAGCAAATTCCTCTAGAAGTCAATCATATGCCATTTCGGGCTCCCCCACACCATCATCACCTACAACGGATGCTAGTTTGACTATCGAGAGTTCGAGAAGTTTTGCAACGAACTAGGCATTCATCATCGTTTCACCTCGATGGTGCATCCTCAGACCAATGGGGAAGCCGAAGTAACCAACCAGACCATCCTTCAAGGGCTCCGAACTAGATTAGATCAGGCCAAGGAAAGATGGGCTGAAGAACTTTCCAGCATCCTGTGGGCATACCACATAACCCCAAAGATGGCCATGGATGAAACTCCCTTCAACCTTGTCTTCGGCGCAGAAGCAGTAATCCCGGTGGAGCTCAGCCTGCCAACGTTGTGCGTGGAACAATACGATGAAGCTGAGAACCCGGCATGGCTACTACTCAACCTAGATCTCCTTGAGAAAATGAGGGACAAGGCTCGAGTTTGGATGGTGGCCTACCGGCAACGGGTGGCCAGATACTACTACTCCAAGGTGAGACCGAAGTCCTTCGGCCCAAAAGACATGGTGTTGCACCGTGCCGAAGCATCCTAATCTCGAGAGTGCGGTAAGCTCTCTCCAAACTGGGAAGGCCCCTACAGGGTGGTTGAAGCACTCCCCCACGGTGTCTACTATCTTGCCGAGCTCGGCGCAGCTCAATTTCCACGGATGTAGAACGTCGCGAACTTGAGGATGTATTACAAATGATGTAAGGCTTCCTGAACATTAATAATGAAACTCCTTTTTTGTGCAATGCTTGTTTCTATCTCTGAGGACTAGCATCGTCTGGCCTTAAGTCTGGCGAGCAAAAGTGAGGCAAAAGTCCCGCACGCGGTCTGTAGGAAATGCAAGATCCTGGAGTTTAGTCCGGAAGGTAGCATGAAATCCGGTTCCAGCATGGAGTCCTGGACTTCAGTTCGGAAGGTGGCACGAAACCCAATTCTTCCACGAGATCCTAGAGTTCAGTCCGGAAGGCCGCGCGGAACCCAAATCCAGCATGAGACCCTATAGTTCAGTCCGGAAGGTGGCACATATCTAGTTCCTCCAAGAGATCTCGGAGTTCAGTCCGGAAGGCTATGTAGAACCCAGTTCCGGCATGAGACCCCAGAGTTCAGTCCGGAAGGTGGCATGGAACCCAGTTTCTCCATGAAGTCCCTGACTTTAGTATGGAAGGTGGCACGAAACCCAGTTCCTCCATGAGATCCCGGAGTTCAGTCCGGAAGGCCATGCAAAACCTAGTTTCGGCATAAGATCCCGGAGTTCAGTCTGAAAGATTGCACGTAACACAGTTCCGGCAACCAAAGTCCCAGCACCAAAGACTTTTAAAATGCAAGCTGAAAGCTCCAGGGATTCCTTTTCGAAGCCTATAGACCTCTTGAATCTAGTTTCTAACCAAGAATCAAAGTCAAACTACAATTTGAAGTTACAGGCTTTGGGCTCCTACAAAAGATGATGATAAACAACAACAAAAAGATCAAATGCACCATCCACAAGCAGAAGAATAAAGGAGTCAAGACAAAAAGAATGAGGGAGGTAAAAGAAGGAGCTTCATTTCCAGCATAAGGATTTCTTACAAGCAAAAGGGACCCGACAGACCGTGTAGCTGGAAACAAAAAAGAAGAAGTCCTATGCTAGAATACAGGCTCAAGGTCACTCTGCCAGCTCCTCCCCAGGATGGGAAGCCTCAGCTTCGCCGGTCGCCTCCCCAGAAGGTTGCCCGGTAGTCCCCTCCTCAGCTGCTCCTTATGTCATAGCCTCGATTGATCCTTGCACCGTAGCTCCAGCTGCTCCTTGCACTGCAGCATCGGCTGCACCTTATGCCGCTGCCCCCCTAGGGCCACCTAAAATGACCCCAACTAGGTCGAGCTTATGGAAGAGAGAGGCCACCTTCTTCTCGCAGACCCCAAAGCCCTTTAAGAATGAGTCCACAGTAGCCTCGTGGACCTCATTCTTGAACTCTTGGAAGACACAAAACCTAGGCACAGCCTCCTGAGCCTCCTTCTACACTGCCTCTAATAGCACTGAGACGTAGGAGGTCTTTTCCTTGGCCACTGTCAACTCATCTAGGACCTCCCGACTTGGTTCTCCAGTGACCAGGATTGCCCCCTGAGACGGGAAATCTCCACCGCAACCTCGTCAGCACAACACTGAGTCCAGATACTCTCCTCAGACCGGGCGGACTTGAGCTCCTTGATACGCCCCTCGGATCATGCTAGATCCTCTCGGAGAGCTTGGTTGCTCCCCCTCAGCTCAGCGCCCTTCTCCATGAGATCCTCCACATTGGTTGTGAGCTTGCCCAGTCTTCACTCCTTTTTGGCTTCCTTTGTCGCCGAAGATGAGAGGAAGTTTTAAAGCAGGAGCACATCGGTCCCAATCTGCACCAAGAAAAAGTTATGGTTTTTAAAAGATCCAGCTGGAACATTATAAGGGAGGGCTCGATACTTACTGTGAAGAGCAGGGGGAGGATCACGAGCAGTGCAGCCGCGTAGTCCCGACCACCCCTTAGCCAGCAGTCCCGGGGCTGGGCCACGTAATCCATCATCTTCTCCGCTAAACCCTGGTCGCGGATGACGAAGGCATTGCCAGGGAGCCCTGCCACCGGTCTAGGGTGAGTCTCGGAGGAGGACTGAGCAGGAATCCCTCCAGTCTGAGAAGCTGTAGTCGACGAGGCCGCCGCCACGGTCATGGCCACCGTCGGAGCAATGGATGCCATGACCACTGAAGGAGGTATCAGTTGCTCCTCCTCCCTGCTCCCATCGAGATCAACGACCTCTACGATGGAAGTTCACTGTTGGGGTGTCTCTGAGGCCGTATCAGCCACCCTCTGCCCTGAGCCCAGAGTGGGCCTGGGCCCTTGGTCCATCTCCATGCGGGCCCTTTTCAGTGGTGTCTCTTGGGCCGTGCCTGAAGCACCTCTTTTCCGGGCACCCTCCATCAGGCTCTCCATGGAGAACTTCATCCCTAAAAAGAGAAGAGGTTAGAATATAAAAAAAAAAGAAAGAAGAGAGAGAAAAGAAAAAAGGAGAAGAAAGGAGGCCTGGGGCCTCACCAATCACCTGGATCGGGCTGACCCCTGCATCAAACAAGTGCTGCTCCGAGAGCAGAACCTTGAGGGAAGGGACCACATCACCTATCAACTGAGAGTAGACATCCTGGTCAGCCAGCTCAACCTGAGAGTTCCGATTCGGGGATCGGTCTGGCTCACTCCAGACCCAGTCAATGTCCCTAACAAGACAAAGAAGAGCTGATTCTTCCATCCCTTGATTGATGTGGGGAGGTTGAACTGGAGACACCTAGGCCAGGGGGAGAGGTACCACCAGCCATCATCGGTAGAACAATGCTTCAAGATGAAGAGAGCCCTGAACAGCGAGAAACGGGTGACAAACCCGTGGAAGTGGTAGAAAACGATGAAGGCGAAGATGACCCTGTGGCATTAGGAGGCAATTAGGCTGGGACCAAGCAAAAGTTACTGAGAAATGAAAAAAAGAAATGGTGAAGTGAAAAACGAAGACCTCCTACGAGGAAGTCCTCGTAGAAGGCAACCCGGCCAGGGTCACTTGAGGTAACTCGCTCCCCCAGCCCTGGGAGTGAGAACCAGATGGAGTCCGGGATCCCATACATGTCCTGGATCCAGGAAAGATCATCTCCGATCATCGTTGAAACGAAACTGGAGGGACTAAAAGGAGTCTCTACCACCGGAGGGGGAATGGCAGAGATAGGAAGGGTAGGGATGACAGGAGGAGCCTTAGGAGCCCTAGGGGCTTCGATGGTTGTACCGCCCGATGGTAATCACCTCCGGACTTCGAAGGGAACATCCTCCTCCGACGAGGGGGACAATGGAGTCCTCGACCAGGAGAGACCGGCCTCATCCAAGTTAGAAGAGAAGAGACGACGACACGAAGGAGCCATCAAGAGGGAAGAGGATAGAGAAGGATCTGGTTCACCCGAGACGGGGGAGGACTGGAGTTTGAGAAGAAGCAAGAGAGGAAATAAGGTTCACTGGACACTCACCAGGTTGTTTTAGCGGAGAAGGGCAACCCGAGAGATGATGAAGGACCACTGCAAACCACCAACAAGGTATGGGAAAGCCAAGAGACCTCATTTCCGGAAAGTCTCCTCTCTTTTTCAAAACCAATCGATAGCAGCCATACAGCCTCTTTCCACCCAAGCCATCGGATGAGCACCACGTGTGAAGATGCCTGGCGACAATGCTTCGATTCACTGGAAATCATCTCGAGTCTGGTACGGTGCAATGATGGTCCACTGAACGCGCAAACGTGGTGCCCGCACATTGGGGCCTCGGGCACGATGAGCGAAGCAGCGACAATCGAGGCAATTATTGTGCAAGATTTTTGTCCTCCCATGTCATCTTTGCATTAACTCTCCATGTCCCTACCGCAGTGCTTCGATGGGACTTAGAAGTGGGGGGGCAACTGATATGGCAAGAATGATAACGTGGAGTGTGCGTCAGACCCATCCAGCGGTCAAACGGTGCCACACGGTGTCTTCTTCCGAACTCTCTACCAAGTGGCTTGACCTATGGTCATGCCCACTTTGTGCAAAGCTCGGCGCCTCTGCCACTTTGCCAGGTGTCGACCTAGGTAGGGACCACCTCGGTCGAAGTGGACCTGTCTCTGCTCCTCCGCCAGGTGGCCCCCTAGATGGATCCACCTCGGTCGAAGTCAAGCCAGCATCTGTGATCTTTCCGTCAGGTGGCACCCCCAGATGGGTCCACCTCGATTAAAGTCGAGCTTGTCTCTGCCCTTTTACCAGGTATTGACCCAGGTGGGGTCCATCTCGATCAAAGTGGGCCTGCCTCTGCACCTCCGCCAGGTGGCACCCCTAAATGGGTCCACCTCAGTCAAAGTCGAGCCTGGCATCTTTGCTCTTTCTGCCAAGTGACGCCCCTAGATGGGTCCACCTCGACCGAAGTCAAGCTTGCCTCTGGCCCTTCGTCATGTATCGATCCAGGTGGGGTCCACCTCTGCTCCTGCACTAGGTGGCACCCCCAGATGGATCCACCTCAACCAGAGTCGAGCCTAGCACCTCTGCTCCTTCCACCAAGTGGCACCCCCAGACGGGTCCACCTTGGCCGAAGTTGAGCTTGCCTCTGCCCCTTCGACAGGTGTGGATCCAGGTGGGTTCCATCTCAGCCAAAGTGGGCCTGCCTCTGCTCCTCCGCCAGGTGGCACCCCCAGATGGGTCCATCTCAACCAGAGTCGAGCCTGGCATCTCTGCTCCTTCTGCTAGGTGGCACCCCCAAATGGGTCCACCTAGGTCGAAGTCGAGCTTGCCAATGCCCCTTCACCAAGTGTCAACCTAAGTGGGGTCCACCTCGGTCGAAGTGAGCCTGTCTCTGCTCCTCCGCCAGGTGGCACCCCCAGATGGGTCCATCTCGGTCGGAGTCAAGCCTGGCATCTATGCTCCTTCCATCAGATGGCACCCCCAGATGGGTCCATCTCGGCCAAAGTCGAGTCTGCCTCTGCCCCTTCACCAGGTATCGATGCAAGTAGGTCAACCTCGATCGAAGTGGGCTTACCTTCACTCCTCCGCCAGGTGGCACCCCCAGATGGGTTCACCTCGGTCGGAGTCAAGCCTGGCGCCTCTGCTCCCTCCGCCAGGTGGCGCCCCCAGATGGGTCCATCTTGGCCGAAGTTGAGCCTTCTTCGTGGAGCGCCAGAAGGATCGAAGGTGCAAAACCCAAGAATGCTGCTGAGATCGGTGCCCACAGTGCGGCACGCCCAGTACGGTGTTCCCAGATCTGTAACGGTACGCGAAACCTCGTTTACACCAGTTTAGAAAGGACACCTTGATCGAGGTACCAGATCTGGTGGCTGGTGACTTGGAACCCCTAAAAAGGAGAGCCACGGTCAATGCCTCGAGCCCAAGGGCACCTTCGTGTGGATCAAGGTCCTGCCAAGTTCTCCCTTTCATGACAACACGATGAATAAGGCACGCTCACAACTTAATTCCCAACCGTAAGGGGAGGCGACCTCAGGAGAATGACGAATGAGCACCGCGGACCTCCAAAGCTCCTAGAGGGGTAGAATCGAGGCACCAAAGCATCCAACAACCTCAAAAGGGCACCAATGGGCAAGAAAGAAGGTAAGCAACCAAGAGGGCCAACACACGGAAGGAGAAACAAGTGACTCTCAGACAGAGGCTCGGAGATCTCACAGAAGCGAATCCGGTGAGCCCAGTCATAAGAGCTGGAGTGCTAACCCCTCTTGTTCTTGTTCACTTTCACTCATCTCCTCATAAAAGATTCCTCTAAGTACGGAAACCCAATGGGGATCCATCTTAGTGGATCTATTCTGCTTTGCCACTCACTAACTTGACTGTCGGAGTGCCCCTACCGGAATCCCCAGCCCGGGTCTCTAACCTTGTTTTGCAGGTCCGGGAGTGTTAGGATTCTGAAGTAAAGGGGACCAAGATCCGGTGCCATCTCACAGCTACAGGCCATGGCGGTAAGGTCAGCAACAAGTACTAACTATTTCTTTGAAGTATGTTTTTATAGAAAAAGGTGCTCATCAACTTAACAAAAATTATTTGATTGAAAAAAAAATCCCAAATATGGATGAAAGATCTACTTAAAGAGGACTTTGGTAGTTGAATAATGCTTGAAAGGGCACATGAGTTCAACACAAATTAGTTTTAGCAGAAGTTTAGCTATTTTTATGAAAATCTCAATGAAGTGTCAACTCAAAGTGTCGACACTCACAACTCAAGTGTGGACCTTAAGTGTCGACTCAAGCCAATACACAGAGAGAGTTTCAGATAGTATGGCTGAAGTGTCAATACATAGATATTAAGTGTCGACTCAAAGTATCGACACATGAATCGACTCATCGTCTAAGATTTTTGTGTTACAGAACTTGCTGAAGTTGAAGACCTGCCTGAAGTGTCGACAAATGGATGTCAAGTATCGACTCATAGTGTCGACTCACCAGTGGATGTGTCGACTCACCTGAGAGTTTCAGAGAACTTCATTGAAAATATTTGAACTAGGTGTCAACTCATGAAGTACAAGTGTCGATCCTAAGTATCGCCTCATAGCTTGAAGTGTTGACACTTGGAGTTCTGAAAACAGTAACGACTAGTTTTTCAAATGCAGAACTAGCTCCTCTTGGCTCCTAATGGCTAGTGTTTCATGTCTAATGGCCATAAACAGAGTTTGAGGCCTTAGAAAGGTATTTAAGTGATTCAATTTAAATCTAAACATAAGAGAATGAAAAGAGGATCAATAAGAGAAAAAGAAAAGAAGTGCTTTCACTCCTATTCATTGAGTTCAACCACCTTCAAGCAACAAGAAGTCTCCAAGCATTCAAGAGCCTTTAAGTGCATTCAAGTTCAACCTTCTTGAGTATTAAAAAAGGCTTCATCAAGTTGAAGGCAGCACTACAACAAAGCTTTAAAAAAATATCCGCTTTTATTAGAAAGCTTTCATTATTTCTTTTCTTCAAACTTATTATTGTTGTAAATGTTTTTGGTTAGCCTATTGGAAAACCAAGGAGGTTATTGGTGAGCCTTGAAAATTAATTAGGTTCTTGGTTAGCCCGCAAAACTAAGGGAGGTTGTTGGTGAGCCTTAAAACCAATTACGTTCTTGGTTAGCCCGGAAAACCAATTGAGGTTTTGACTTGTGAGCCTTGTAAAAATAAGTCGGGTTTGATTAGTGAGCCCCAAAAACTAATCGGCTATAATCGGTTGAGATTATAGTGAATTTCCAAGTAGGTCTTGGGGAGTGGATGTAGGTGCATTGGATAGCACTGAACCACTATATTTCCTTTGTGTTTGTGATTATTTTGTCTCTCTCATTTACTGCTCTTTTATTGCTTTATATTTTCATTGCATACTCGTTAAAGAGTACTTTGCACTTGCATTCATAGTACTTAGTTTGATTGTTGGATTGGTTCACACACTTTGATGGGGAACTAATTTGCATGCAATTTTTTTTATATGTTTTATATGTGGGGTTGAGTGATTAATTCCCAAATTTCAGATTAAAATATGTTGTAGGGAATTTTATATGAATTTTAGAAGATCAGCATGCAGATTAGGACCTAGAAAAGTAGAAAAGAAGGATCGCCGGGGCTGAGAAGCCTCGGTTAGGGCAAGTTCTCCTACAATAAAACTACTGGAGGTAGAGGGGTGTACCTGACAATGTCTGTGAAGATCGCAGCAAAAGGGTCTCTCGTTCCTCGATGGATGCGGCCTGGAAAATCGAGCCAAAGACCCGTGGATACCCGGCTTTCTGCTCGGTGATCCGATTGAGGCTTGGCTGGAGTTGTTGGATTCGTAGGAACTCAGGGACCTACAAACGACCTGTCAGGGGTTAGAAAACTCACAAAGGAACAAGAAAGCAAAGGGAAAACAGCAAGGGAAGGCTTCTTTTGGAGTGGGCATCCAGGGATCTGAGATGCTTGTTGGCAGCAGGAAGATGATTGCAGCACTGGGAAGAAAAACTCTCGCAAACCCCTTTATGCACACAGCAGGGTATCACACAACTCAATAGAAGAACTCAAGGTTTTCATTCATCAAAAATTTTCCTCATACAAGAGGCTAGGGTCCCTTAAATAGACCCTTAACCTTGGGCTCCAAGTAAGGGTACATAAGTCTTTACATAAGAATCCTTTTCCCTCTCAAACCCTAGCTAGAAAATAAGGAAATATTAGGTAGAAAAATCCCTAAAAATTTTCTTGACTTGGTCAAGACTCCAAGGACGCCTAGGGGGGCGTGTTGGGCTTCTAGGAGCAGCAAAAGGCCGGCCCAAAGGGGCTCGGGTGCATGGGTTTGGGCCTCTGGAAGCTGGGGTGGCCTGGTAGCCAGGTAGCAGGAATATTCCCTGGTATCTTGCTTCTTAGGGGCTTGGGCTTGGCACCTGGGCTTGATTTCTTTGGGCTAGGATGCAGATGGACCTCTGGAATCATGGATGCCATTATCTATGAATATACTTTGGCATCTGGAAGGGAATCTGGGCATCTGGAGGGCATCTGCAAGAAATCAGGGTTTTTTGAATTTTCCTCCTGGGGTCTTCAAATCTTCAAGCTGGGTTGGACTTGGGCTATACTTCCATGTCTTCAATCTAGTTGGACTTGGTCTTCACTTGTATGATATAGTCTTGAGTCTTCGGTATGCTTGGATAGGACTCAAAAAATAAAATTAGCTCAACATGAGCTGACTAGCATTGGACTGAACTAGCTCAACATGAGCTGACAAGTACAGAACTGAAATAACAACTCAAAATACTCAAATAACAACTAAAATGGACTCAGATGAGCTAAGCCCTTATTACAGATGGACTCATAAATTATTGATCAATTTACAGAGGGTTGAGAAGCCTCTGCCTTATTCTGGTGCCTTTGGTGTCCGCACCAATTCTCCCGGGGTGGGAGGAACTCGACCCTGTCGAGTGAAGGTCAGACTGGCTCACATATCTCTCGAGAAGGTCTGGGTTGAGGCGTTGCAAGTCCTCTCGAGAAATCCACGAATCGTCCGACTCTGGCCGGCCTTGCCATCGGACCAAGAAGCGTTGATAGTCATGGCCCTGGGTCATGATGGCTTGATTGTCCAGGATACGCTCGATCCGTTCTCCTCTCTCAGGCCAAATTTGTTTGTCGACACTCTAGGTTAGGGTCACTCACAATGAAAAGGAATAGGTCCAAAGGCCTCACTAGGTAGCGCTGCCGGTTCCCTATACTCAACCAGGTCTGTAATATTGAAGGTAGAACTAATGCCCAAATCCGAAGGCAAGTCTAACACCTAGGCATTTTATCCAACCTTCTCTATCACTTTAAAAGGTCCGGCTCTGCGAGTATGAAGCTTCTTTTAGGCCTAAGCCTAACCAAGATAAAATCCACTACATCAAATTTTTTGATCCATCTTCGGGAATTAGCCAGTTGTTTTAACATTAGTGCGGGTGGTGAACATGCTAGGCACATGCAGACTCCTAACAAGATGATGCAAATGACTCAAACCTACACCTAGCAGACTCGACTATGCATTCCTATCAAAGGAAATTTTATTGAACTCTTTGGATCTAAACCTAATAGATTATAGGTTCTCTAGGTTTGATCCTAGCTTGACATGCACATGAAAATTTACAGTGAACTCCTAGCAAATTCCAAAGAGTATGCCAGAAGTAAGATGCAAATCTAACATGCGTGATGAATGCATGCAGTATGCTAATCTCAGCTAAATGCAATCTAATGATCCTAGAAATGCTGGAGGTGTCAGGAAAGGGCAGAAAATAGGAAGTGGGCTCAGAATTAGTTTGGTAAGGTAGAGAAAAAGGTTCATGGTTAGTTGGATAAAGTAGGATAAAAGACGGGGTGTCAGGAACTAATCCTATACTAATGAGGTTAACCTTATGGGGTTGCGGTATATCTATGGGGTTTGTATAATGGAAGGATGGGTTATTAATCTCAGGGAAGAGGTCCTTAATGGGAACTATAGGAGGAGGCTCATCTTGAAGGTATAGATTCAAAGAGATCAGGTCCTTAATAAATTCTTCAGGTTCATGTATTTTAGGACAAGACTCTATAATTTGGCTCTCCTCTATGGTTTCCTCAGGTAAGGCTCTAGTAGCAGTACCCAGGTTCTCTTCCTCTATTTGTTCTTCCACTATAGCTTTAGGTTGGATGTGGTCAAGGTCAACTACCCCTAGGTTGGCTTTTACCTGGGTATCTATTGGGTCAGCTAATTCTAGGTCATCTAAAGGTGTCACCTCTTCTCCCTCATACTCATCCACTAGGCTCACATCAGCTTCATACACTTCCGCGTTAATGTAAGCCTTGTAAATCTCAGGAATGGTTGGAGAAGGTCGGCTAGCAGGAAGTTGGTTAGGTTCTGGTCTCTGATTATGGGTACTACTCCTAGTAGGTTCAGGTTGTATAAGGGGTAGTGGCTCACTTCTGGGTTCATATTTAGGGATACTAATCCTATGGGGTTCAGATTGACTAGAAGAAGCATGACTAATACTAGGTTGATACTTAGGGGTTATGGGTTCTCTAGGCTCATAGGACAAGGGTGCAGATCTATGGGTCATGGGATTATAGGATCTGGGGTCATAGGATTTTGGGTCAGCTCTATGATCAGGTTCTAAGGATGGATCATGGTATGGGGTCCTCCTAAGGTTGGGCTTCCTATATGGGTCAGGATATTGGGTTCTCCTAGGGTTGGACTCCCTATATGGGTCAGAATATTGGGTTCTCCTAGGGTTGGGCTCCCTATATGGGTCAGAGTATTGGGTTCTCCTAGGGTTGGGCTCCCTATATGGGTCAGAGTATTGGGTTCTCCTAGGATTGGATTCCCTATATGGGTCAGAGTATTGGGTTCTCCTGGGTTCAGTATCATAATAATGGTCACGGTAAGGGGTTCTTCTAGGTTCAGCATCATAATAAGGGTCATGGTAAGGGGTTCTTCTAGGTTCAGTATTATTGTATGGGTCAGGCTGAGGGGCTCTCCTAGGTTCAACCTCTCGGTATGAATCAGGGTTTGGGGTCCTCCAAGGTTGAGGATTGTAGTACGGGTCAGGATAAGGGGCTCTCCTAGGTTTGACCTCATGGTATAGATCAGGGTTTGGGGTTCTCCTAGGTTGAGGGGACTCAGGATCTGGCTCAGATGGTGACCCATGGGTTCTTGCTATGGTCCCTACACGGCCTCCTAACTGGTCAAACCTATTGGCAAGATGGTCAATTCTATTGTTGGTTTGGGTAGCAGACTGAGTTAACTGGGTAGTCATATGGGCCATTTGATCAGCTAGGGCTTTTATTTGGGCTTGTAAATTTTTCATGGGTTCAGACATTTGTGAAGGAGGTGGGTGATATGAAACTCCTAATCTAGTGCTCATGCAAGACTCGATCAGACCGACTATAGCTGACTAGACCTAGAGTCCAAACTAGATGCTCAATCAGGGTGGCAAACTAGCCTATAGTAACCCTGTACTCAGCCAGGCAGGTGTAAGGGGAGTGTTAGGTCCCTGATTGCCAATCCTAGACACCAATCAGAGATTGGCCAGGTAGGCGGACCAGCACACAAGCCCTTCGGGATTGAATCCCTAAACCACCGTTCTAGACACTGAGCACAAGGCACACACAGGTTAACTTGACACAGTGATCTAACACTAGCCCGGACCCGACCAGTTGGTGTCCCTAGCCCACTAGGGCAAATTAAGTCTAATTAATTTTAGGTTAAGGCTTGGGACTGAATGCAAGGGATGTGGTTTTGGGCTAAGGAGAGGTGATCAAATCCTCCCCCCATCTGATATAGCAAGAGTGCCCTTAAAAGTAAATTATGCAATGATGGCAAGCAGATGAGGATGCAAATTAGGGTTTAGATATTTTTTTTGGTATTTTTGGAGAATATGTATTTTTTTTTTGGTATTTTTTAAATAGAAGAAAACTTTCAAATCATGGCCTAATATACTGGAAATATACTAAAATTAAGAAATATGCAAAAACTCCTAAACAAAACCCTAAAACTTCCAAACTTGTCTTGCTAAAAAAAAATAGAGCCGAAAATTTGCAGGCCTTATTTCGGCTTGTAGAAAATTCACAGGCCATAATAAAATCTGGAAAAATTTTTAAAATTACTGTGAATTATGATAAATCCAGGAAAATAAATTTCAGAATTTTTAGAGTTTTTAACAGGGAGAAATAATTAACATAACAGAGTATATATGGACTGAAAAATTGCAGAAAACAAGCCCTAATCTAAGCTCTGATACCAAATGATGGGGAACTAATTTGCATGCAATTTTTTTTATATGTTTTATATGTGGGGTTGAGTGATTAATTCCCAAATTTCAGATTAAAATATGTTGTAGGGAATTTTATATGAATTTTAGAAGATCAGCATGCAGATTAGGACCTAGAAAAGTAGAAAAGAAGGATCGCCGGGGCTGAGAAGCCTCGGTTAGGGCAAGTTCTCCTACAATAAAACTACTGGAGGTAGAGGGGTGTACCTGACAATGTCTGTGAAGATCGCAGCAAAAGGGTCTCTCGTTCCTCGATGGATGCGGCCTGGAAAATCGAGCCAAAGACCCGTGGATACCCGGCTTTCTGCTCGGTGATCCGATTGAGGCTTGGCTGGAGTTGTTGGATTCGTAGGAACTCAGGGACCTACAAACGACCTGTCAGGGGTTAGAAAACTCACAAAGGAACAAGAAAGCAAAGGGAAAACAGCAAGGGAAGGCTTCTTTTGGAGTGGGCATCCAGGGATCTGAGATGCTTGTTGGCAGCAGGAAGATGATTGCAGCACTGGGAAGAAAAACTCTCGCAAACCCCTTTATGCACACAGCAGGGTATCACACAACTCAATAGAAGAACTCAAGGTTTTCATTCATCAAAAATTTTCCTCATACAAGAGGCTAGGGTCCCTTAAATAGACCCTTAACCTTGGGCTCCAAGTAAGGGTACATAAGTCTTTACATAAGAATCCTTTTCCCTCTCAAACCCTAGCTAGAAAATAAGGAAATATTAGGTAGAAAAATCCCTAAAAATTTTCTTGACTTGGTCAAGACTCCAAGGACGCCTAGGGGGGCGTGTTGGGCTTCTAGGAGCAGCAAAAGGCCGGCCCAAAGGGGCTCGGGTGCATGGGTTTGGGCCTCTGGAAGCTGGGGTGGCCTGGTAGCCAGGTAGCAGGAATATTCCCTGGTATCTTGCTTCTTAGGGGCTTGGGCTTGGCACCTGGGCTTGATTTCTTTGGGCTAGGATGCAGATGGACCTCTGGAATCATGGATGCCATTATCTATGAATATACTTTGGCATCTGGAAGGGAATCTGGGCATCTGGAGGGCATCTGCAAGAAATCAGGGTTTTTTGAATTTTCCTCCTGGGGTCTTCAAATCTTCAAGCTGGGTTGGACTTGGGCTATACTTCCATATCTTCAATCTAGTTGGACTTGGTCTTCACTTGTATGATATAGTCTTGAGTCTTCGGTATGCTTGGATAGGACTCAAAAAATAAAATTAGCTCAACATGAGCTGACTAGCATTGGACTGAACTAGCTCAACATGAGCTGACAAGTACAGAACTGAAATAACAACTCAAAATACTCAAATAACAACTAAAATGGACTCAGATGAGCTAAGCCCTTATTACAGATGGACTCATAAATTATTGATCAATTTACAGAGGGTTGAGAAGCCTCTGCCTTATTCTGGTGCCTTTGGTGTCCGCACCACACTTGCATTTAAATTTTTAGAGTCCTAATTCATCCCCCCTCTTAGGTTGCTTATTAGGCAACAATTGTGTCCCAAAGCCAATCATCTAAGCTATAGACGGTTGTGCTATCTTGTAACTGTATATGATTTTTAATGAATAAAAGTTATTCTTTTTAGCTATTCATCATATTTGCATTTTCCTGAAATGAACTCTTGTATGATGGAGTCCTTGGAACTACATTGTTTAATATAGAGAGGATATATTAAGTAGTTCTTAAACTGGTTCACAACTAAATGATACATTGTTATAAGACAACAATGTATCAAGTGTAGGTTGTTGTACGTCACATTTGTTGGTTGTCCTCTTAACCAAGGAGTGTGAAGACATTGGTGTGATATGCAATTGAAATGTATGACATCTCACTAAACGTGACCATCTGCAGAGCTTCCTTCTGCCAAAGGGTTGCTCGCGAAGGGATATGGGTGTATGTGTCCCTCATACTTGAGATCACCATAATAGCTTGCAAGCAACTCACTATCCTTTGGTACCGGACTACCTAGATTTCTAATCCAGTGATGAAAGGTTTCTGGGTTCAATCAAGTACTTGTGGAGCGGTGGTGGATCAAGATGGAATTGACCCCTCCAAATAGTTTGGAGTGAATGGCTTATTGTGTCTCAATTTAGCAAATCCTTGATCAGGGTAGTTCTTATGAAGAGTCATGGAACTAGTAAAGTTGAGATCTTGATAAACCAAATTAGGGTTGGCAGTCGAAACCTAGGTCATCCTGAACATTATGAGGTCAAAGGGATGAATTATGCGGTAACCATATGCCAGAGGTTCTAGAGAGGTGCTTTGCATCTTCGACTTATCCGGATGTCGGGTACTGGAAGTGTTCCAGTGCTACTGGCTTAGTGTTCGAACCTATGGGGTCACACACCATAGAGATTTCTATCTAATCTTAAGGTTGATCGATGATTAAGAATTGTTTGCTATCACTGGCGGTCAATGTGATTGACCATATGTCAACACTTGAGGGGTCAACACTTGGCTATGACAAGAAGTATTTCTGAAAGGCTTTTCTGGACGAGTTGACTCGACCCCTATTTGAGTCAATTTGTTCTGTGTTCTGGTCGAGTTGACTCGACCCCTACTCGAGCCGACTCGAATGAACAGTCTGACTCCTGTTCGAGTCGACTTGTTCTATTTCTTTGATGAGCTGACTCAAACCTACTCAAGTCGACTCGTCTCTGCTTGACCAGAAATTCCTGAATGGCATTTCTGGGATATTTTTTGGAAGGTTTTGACATGGTTTGAATTTCGAGTTCAAGCTATTTTGGCTCCAAACTTTTGTGGAATGATTGTCATTCTTTCTTAATATGGTTTGAGTCAATATGGTATGCTCCTTGACCTTCTCCCCCAATCACTCCTCCTTCCTCTTTCTCCCTCTCTTGGATACCTCTATAAATAAGTGTTATTTTAGGGCTGTTGGGTTAGAGAAGTTCTTGATTATTTGTCTCTAAATCTCAATGTTGTTGAGATTCTAAGAGGGAAGAAAAGGGTTGTGAGGACATGGGCATTGGGTATGTAGACTTCTAGCACTCAAGCTTGGCCTCGGGAACAAAGCTAGTTAGGAAGGGTTCCACCTCTCCTCCTCGTTTTCCAGGAAGAAGAAGATCAGTCCAAAGGATTCCAAGGAGCTAGCACTTCAAGGGAGTTTATCAGAGTCAAGCCCAGGTATGGATTATTTGTAGAGGCCAGACACGTGTGTGGCTTAAGAGCACCATCCTTGGAACACCACCACTACATTCATCAAAGGTATAATAGTAAGGTACTTTTATATCCTTGCTTTTGTTTTGTTTTGATGTTTATATTGCATGCTATTTTATCATACTAGATCCTATTTCGGACAGATTGGTAGATTGTTTATATCGATCTACCAAGCCTTCCGCTGTGCATATTTTAAAATCGTTTTAAAATGTATCTATTTCTATCTTGCTTTTTGCATATTGTATGCATGGTATTGGTGTCTTTTCACCTTCAAGGTTAACCTATGTGTGGCCAATCTAACTTTTTCTAACTCCAATATCTTAGTGCACTCAAAATACTGATCCATTCTCTCTTCCCAATCAATATACATCTCAGGATCTAGGCTTCCATCAAAAGTCGATGCATAGGGTTAGGTGCTCCTAATGGGTCTTTCCTCTAAGTCAACCAAGTAGGGATATGGATATCTAGGGTTAGACTCAGGAGAAAGATTATGATCAGCCTCCTTCTCACGGATATCCTTATGGGCCCGGAGGAAGAGCTTCGAGTAAGACTTTGGAGATTTCTTTTTGAGAAAGTAGGTAAAGCGGGAGGTCTGCAACCCCCTCTTCAAGGCCAACATGGCGACTGGCTCATCAAGATGGTAGATCTCCAGGGTGGTGGCTTTAAACCGAGACACGTAGTCCCGGAGGGGCTCTCGGTCTTGCTGGCGGATCGAGAAAAGGCTGTCAGCCTCACGTGGCACCTTTTTGCATGCATCAAAGTGCACCATGAACTTTTTTTCCAACTGGAAGGAGTTAATGCTTTCAGACTCGAGTAGGAGAACCAGGCTCGAGTAGCCTTCCGAAGGGTTGCTAGGAAGGCGATGCAGAGGAGAGCACCAGTGGCCCCTAGACCCTTATAAGGGCCTTATAGCTTTCGAGGTGGTCCAGGGGGTTGGTTATCCCATCGTAGGGGTCAACCTGGGGCATAAGGAACTGGCTGGGGATCGGTTCTTCTTGGATTCTGTGGGAGAAGGGAGGACGGGTATCATAACTCGTGGGCTCACTAGGAGAGCCCTGAATCTCTGCAGACCGATGGGAGAGGTCAGCCAGTTTGCACTTTTGCTCTTCGAGGCGCCTCTCTTCCTGGCAATGGATGGCCTCATCTATGGACCCCTCAGTAGAGGCTGTCAGGGGTGAAGGAGATGCGGAGTGGGAAAACTCTCACCTGAGTTCCGGCCATACTAGTGTCGTCGGTGCGAGTATGCACCATGGTCCGAGACCGGGGAGCGGCTCTCCTAGCTAGTTGGGCCATCATGCTGCATCTTTTCGACCGCCTAGTGGTCTCCTCGTGGGTAGGAGGCCATATGCAATATCCCATCCTGGAAGGATCATAGGCTGGTATGGAGATTGGTGGCATGGGCCACTGGCATCCCTGGCTGTTGCTGTGTTGCCAGGGATCGGTGTTTTTGGTGAAGCTAGAGTACACCGCAGCCAGGGCATGGACCTGCTGGGCTAGTGCAGTGATATGGGATCCATTAGGGGTGACGGTGGTGGAGAGGGGAGCTCCCCCTCAGGGCTCTGTAGGTCACCACGATGAGGGGGGCCCCTTGCTTGGTTGGCAGAAGCCTCACATGCTTGCATTGTCACCATGGAACTTTGGGCTTCCATACATGCTTTGTTAGTAGTGGGGGACTTATTATTGGACTTCCCATAGTCACTGGTGTTCTTCGGCCCCCTACCTAGCACACCAATCTGTTGCTGCCAAGATCGCTATGGCCTGTAGCTCTGACATGGCATGGACTTATCGTGCTCCCATTGGGTACTCGATCCTCTTCCAATGTGGCCTACAAAAAATATGAGACTCAGGCCAAGGATTTCGGTGGAGACATTCTGATGATCAAGTTAGTTAGGACAATCAAGGGGAGCAGAACCTCTGTGACGAAGAGCTTGGGGACTGTCCGCGTAGAGGATGAAAGATAGAATTGAAATGGAAAGACAAGATTGAGTGGAGATCAGAGAGCTGGGAGGTTCTCTTGGCTGGTTCCTTGCCCGTTTACTCTTTGAGTTTTACCAGTTGCCTCTCTCCTCCCTCTCGGGAGTTTTTTCTTCTATTTTTATATGAGTAGGAGTGGCCCAGACCAAGCCTAGGGCTTCATTAAGATGTCCCTTTCCTAGTATCCCTTTCTGGAGGAGTTTTCTTTTGTCTGTAGCTTCTCCCCTGTCGGACCGATCCTTTGGAGGAGATCCTTCTATTTGGGGGTGATCGCTAGCATAGTACAGATCTTGTCCCTCTGGTGGTGCAATTTCTTGTGGGAGGGGTGGGCATTGTGTCGCTAAGTCTCAAGCCATGGTGGAGCATTTCTATTCCAGGAGGGATCGTCAAAGTGTCGTAGGGCCTATGGCCTTAATGGAATACTCCTCTTGGAGGAGGTTCAGGTTCGTGTCATAAGGGTCGAACCCTCGGTTGCACAGTTGTTAACATGATGGTGTACTACAGGATGTGGAGCCTGGCGGAGCATATATTGCGCAGAACATGCGGGTGCTGTGTCATAGGGTTTGAACTTTCCGGTAAGGCGTGCACCACTTCTGGGAGGTTGCAGGTAGCTGGGAGCTTCCATGTCATTGTCTATACCTCTGCTGATCCTCTCTCTTTCTGTTGCTGGCGGGAACTCCGATCTCGGCAGGAGGAGGGAGAGAGCTCAGTCTAGGGAGCCTGACTCTAGAAGCAGGAGCACATCCTCGGCTGGGTGCCGGACCTCGGATATGAGGGGCTGCCTTCAGAAAGCATGAGCACGACCCCGGCCAGGAGCTGACCTCAAACGGAGGGCTCACCTTATGAGCATGATCCCGACTAGGAGCTGACCTTGGATGGAGGGCTCACCTTTGGCAAGCATGAGCATGACCTCGGGTAGGAGCTGACCTCATACGGAGCACTCACCTTATGAGCACGACCCCGGTTGGGAGTTGACCTCGGGCAGAGGGCTCTCCTTTGACAAGCATGAGCACGACCCCGACCAGGAGCTAACCTCAGACAGAGGGCTCGCCTTATGAGCACGACCCCGATTAGGAGCTGACCTCGGACGGAGGGCTCACCTTTGGCAAGCATGAGCACGACCCTGGCCGGGGGCTAACCTCAGATAGAGGGCTTTCCTTTTGAGCACGACCTCGGCCGGGGGCTAACCTCAGATAGAGGGCTTGCCTTTTGAGCACGACCCCGGTTGGAAGCTGACCTCGGGCGGAGGGCTCACCTTTGGCAAGCATGAGCATGACCCCGACCGGGAGCTAACCTTAGATGGAGGGCTCGCCTTATGAGCATGACCCCGGTTGGGAGCTGACATCTAACAGAGGGCTCATCTTTGGCAAGCAAGAGCATGAACCTGGCCAGGAGTTGACCTCAAACGGAGGACTCGCCTTATGAGCTCGAACCCAGTTGGGAGCTGACCTCGGACGGAGGGTTCGCCTTTGGCAAGCATGAGCATGAACCCGGTTGGGAGCTGACCTTAGATGGAGAGCTCCCCTTATGAGCACGACCCTGACTCGGAGTTGACGTCGGGTGGAGGGCTCTCCTTTAGCAAGCATGAGCACGACCCCTGCTGGGAGCTAACCTCAGACGGAGGGCTCGCCTTATGAGCATGACCCCAATTAGGAGTTGACCTCGGATGGAGGGCTCACCTTTGGAAAGCATGAGCAAGACCTCGACCGGGAGCTGACCTCCGATGGAGGGCTTTCCTTATGAGCACAACCCTGGCTGGGAGCTGACCTTGGGCGGAGGGCTCACCTTTGGCAAGCATGAGCACGACCCCAGCCGGGATTTGACCTCAGACAGAGGTCTCACCTTTGGCAAGCATGAGCACGGCCCCGGCCGGGAGCTTACCTCAGATGGAGGGCTCGCCTTATAAGCACGACCCTGGCTGGGAGCTGACGTCAGATGGAGGGCTCGCCTTTGGCAAATATGAGTACGACCCCGGTCGGGAGCTGACCTCAAACGGAGGGCTCGCCTTATGAGCACGACCCTGGCTAGGAGCTGATCTCGAGCAGAGGGCTCATCTTTGACAAGCATGAGCATAACCCTGACTGGGAGCTGACCTCAAATAGAGGGCTCACCTTATGAGCACGCCCCTGGTTGGGAGCTGATCTCGAACAGAGAGCTCGCCTTTGGCAAGCATGAGCATGAACTCGGTCGAGAGCTGACCTTAGACGGAGGGCTCGCCTTATGAGCACGATCCCGATTGGGAGCTAACCTCAAGTAGAGGGCTCTCCTTTGGATCTTCATTTGGGCACCGTATTCAAGTGGCACTTTCCACCCGTGCGGCCGCCAGCTATCACCGTCTGTTGTTCTCAGTGATGATTGAGTTGTAGTTGTTGGCATTGCAAATGGCACGGCACATGGCATGGCACAAATATATTAGTACAATGCATAGATGTATTGATATGTGTGATTACCCAAGTTGGGTATGCAGGTGTATGGTTACTATGATTTATCTCAAAAGGGGGAGATTATAGTGTAGCATCTGTTTAATCAGTGGAAATTGCATCAAAATTTCAGAACACAGAAATCTTCAAATGATCATATCTTTCAACATAGAGCTCAGTTTTAGCTGTTCTTAAGGTTTTTGGAAATTTCTTTCAAAGGTCTACAACTTCTCTGTTTATTATAAGATCAAATTCTATTGATTTAGAAGGTGAATTGATGGTTAAAGGTAAATCAGTTTTTTTTCCGCTGGTACATTTCGTTCCAGGTTGCTGTCATCTTTAAATGATCATATCTTTCTGTATAGAGATCTGTTTTTGCTGTTCTTAGGCTTGTTTGAAAGCTCTTTCAAAGATCTATAAGTTCTATATTGATGATAAGATCAATTTCGACTATTTTAAAAGGTAAACTGACAGTTGAAGGAAAATAGTTTTTTTTAGAATAGGGGATCCAGTCAGCTCGGTGAAATTCCAGTCAGCTGGATTTGATAGTCTAGAATCCTGTGGTCTGGAAGAGTCGGCTGGGTGAAATTCCAGTCAGCTAGATTTGACAGTCTGGAATCCTGTGGTCTGGAAGAGTCGGCTCGATGAAATTCCAGTCGACTCGGATGACGGGTAGGCTATTTTAACGGTGCCAGCTAGAGGTAGTTTTATGGGGTTCTCGGTCACATGGGGCTGAAGTATATATATTGGAACTTCATAGAGAATATTGGAGGTTGGAGAACGAACTCTTCTTAAGAATAAAAAAAAAGGTAGAAAAATAGCTGAGGAGAAGAAATGGAAAAAGGAGCTGGGCTGTGCTGAAAAAGAAGAGATTGAGTAGAATTCAGAAATGAGAGATGATGCTAAAATTACTGTTGATGAGAGATGAGGGTGTGGTTTCTAGATTCAGCTTTAAAGATTGAAGAGATGATTTCCACTAATTGAGAAGAGATGCTTCAGTGAGGAGCAGATCAATGAAAATCTTTGGTGATTGCAAATCTGTTTCAGCAACAGCAAGTGTGTGGTATTCTTTCAGCAGTGATCTGAAATTGGTAAGATCCCCTTCATTCATTTCTTTACAGTTCATTGGTTATGGGATGAATTATGTTGTTTGATCTATGAGATCAAAGGGGGATATCATGTTCTTGATTCTTGATCTGTCTTGAACGGTGTTTCAATTGGTAAGATCTCAAATAACAGGCAACTATGTATGTATCAATGAGAAGTAAACTTTGTAAGATCAGTGAGATCAAAAGAACTCTAGTGAAGAGTAGATCTTTGTAGGCTCAGGTAGGCAACCCAAGAGGGGGGGTGAATAGGGTTTTATAAAACTTTTGTACTATTTAAAATATCTATGAACTAAAGCAAGTATGTGCTAATGCAATTCAAGCGCTTGTGTATTTCAAATAAATACAGCGGAAATAAAGAAATAAAAGCACAAGGAGAACAATCACACAAACACAAAGATTTATAGTGGTTCGGTGCCAACCAAGCACCTACATCCACTCCCCAATAACCCCTTGGGAATTCCACTAAGTTTGGTTTTATAACTTAGGCTCACCAACAACCTTTACAACTTGTTTTGTCTTCGGACTCACAAGTCAAACCCTAGTTGGTTTCAAGGCTCACCAACAACCACCCTTGGTTTTACGGGATAACCAAGAACCTAAATAACTTGTTTTGGCTTCAAGCTCATAAGTAAAACCCTAGTTGGTTTCAAGGCTCACCAACAACCACTTTGGTTTTCAAAGGCTTACCAAAAATCTCTTTGGTTTTCCAAGGCTCACCAAAAATCTTAAGAAAAACAATGTAAGAGCAAGTTTAAATGAATACAATAAAAGCTTTCTAAAATAAAGCAAATATCTCTTTGAAGCCCTTGATTATTAATGAAGATCTTGTCTTCAAGTTGATGAAGTCTTTGATTGATGCTTGTAGATGTAGACTTTGAATGCTCTCTTTGAAACTTGGAAGCTTGAAGGCTTTTAATCACTTAACTATTGAATCCTTTAAGAATATTCAAGAAACTCACCAAAGGATTACTTCTCCATTTGATTCTTGATGCTTTTATAGCCTCCCAATACTTAAATGACCATTTATAACCGTTATGGAGGAAAATATGGCCATTGGAGCCAAGTTGGAGAAGTTCTGTAGCCTAGAAAACTAGCCATTACTGTTCAAGTGTCGACAGTTCGTCTCCAAGTGTCGACACTTCAGTTTCAAGTGTCGACACTTCATTCTCCAGGTGTCAGCACTTCACTTCCAAGTGTCGACACTTGACTGAAAGTGCTTTCTGAAGTTTTCTGTTTGTCTCAGGCCTTGAGTCGACACTTCACTCTTCAAGTATCGACACTGATCCTCAGGTATCGATACTTCATTTCCAGGTGTCAACACTTGCCTGTGCCATCGCTGAAACATCTTCAAATTGAAACTTTAACCTCTTCAAGTTCTTCTATATTAATTCCAAAGTCCATATACTTGATTTTCCATTAAATTAAGGACTTTTTCAACTGAAATACAAGCATTTCTTCATCCAATATTGTTGCGTACTAAGATCTGAAAAATATACTTAAAATATAATTAGTACTCATATATACTTAAACATTTTGTCAATCATCAAAATCAAGACAGAGTCAACAATCTCCCCCTTTTTGATAATGACAAAACCTTTAAGTATATAAAAAGGGTAAGCTTAAAAAGATTAACAAGAAGATAAACATGTGAGCTCAAAACAATAAGCACCAAGCTCTCCCTCAAAATATGACCCCAAAACAATCTTCAAAAATATTTTTCAAAATATGCAAAATTTTTAAATTTTTAAAATTTCTTCTTCTTACTAATTCTTCCCTTTAGATAAAAATATTTTACATTCTTCTCTGCCTTTTGCACTTTCTTTCATTTCTCAATTGATTTTTCATATTTATCCAATCTTTCCCTTTTCATACTCAAACAATTTTCTCCCCCTTTTTGACATCATGAAAAATGATGAAAGGCAATACAAAGTGGGAATGAAGTCGGAAAGAATAGCAAGTAGGTCATCAAAATCAATACATGAAATCAAATAATTATGATATCAATTGAATATGATACAAATTGAACATGATACCAATTGAAATATGATACCATTTGAATGTAACTCTTTTTAAAAAATTAGATTTGAAAACAAGGAGAAAGAATATCAGAGCAATTTAAGTACAGCATGATATCAAGCAAAATATTCAAAGCATTAAATATGATAACAAATCTTTGGATGCTCCTCCTGAATGTTATTCCCCCTTAAAAATATGCATTCATTTGAGGAATAAGAACATGAAAGCACATGCAATATAATTTCAAACAATTTTAAGATATGAACATAAATTCTAAGTCTGAAATCAAGGATTTGAAATTTTCAAGATATTCATGATTTTCAAAATACAAAGCATTTATATCACTTAAAAACTTTCAGTATGATTTTAAATTCATTTAAAATGATTTGATATCCATATAAATACTAGAAGTAATATGATATCAAGTCTAGCTACTAGAGCAAGGGTTTGTCAATATACATACCTTCTTCTTAAAATTAACCCTTAACTACTAGTTCTATACTTGATCCAAATCATTTCTAAATTATGCATAGATGCCAAAAATAAAAACATATAAATCATAGCATTTCACTTGAAATAATTTAGAAACTATATTAATCAAAATCAAGTGAAGATCTAATAATCACAAGTTTGTCCATGAGAGCTTGAAATCCATCAACATCAAAATGGTCATGATCATAACAAATGATTATTAGTCTAAGCTTGATTCTAATCAATCACTTAAAATATTTTTCAAAGCAATATGCATCTTTAAAAGTATTTTTCATGAAATACATTAATCAAAATCAAGTGAAGGTCTCACAATCACAAGTTTAATCATGATAGCATGAAATTCATCAACATCAAGAAGTCCAGATCATAACCAATGATTATAAGTCTAAACTTGATTTTAATTAATCATTTAAAATAATTTTTTAAAGTAATTGATGCAATAATTATAACAAAAAATTTAACTACATTTTCAATCATGGAAGGAGATGTTTAGAATTTACCAATGTACATAATCCTTCCTTTTATCATTTAGTCCAAAATGTAACTTGTCCACTTTTTCAAATTATCTTGTACAGCCATTTTTTTTTAAGAACTTCCTTTCTTCAAGTTGGACTACAAGACATTCCTGCAAAACAAACTAAGTAGATATTTTTGGTACCCAAACTTTCTTAGGTCCTTTATGATTAGTAATTATGGTTCCTTTTGGAACCCAAACTTTTCTTAATCTAGAAGGATAAGCATTAAAACCACATTTATAAGATAAATTGAAAGAAGCAGGAATAGAGAAATTTTTTAAAAGTTTTTGCTTCTTTTCCTCAACCAAAATATTTTTATCACATAAATTTTTTAAAATAACATTTTCTTTTTCTAAAAATTCTTTTTCTTTAGAAAAATTATTCTTTTCATTTTTCAAATTATCAATCTTGGCATTTAAATCACCATTTTTATTTGCAAGATTGGTGTTGTCAAGAGAAAATGAATCTGCATGCCTATTTAATTTCTTGTACTCAATTTTTAGCGATCTATATTCATGCACAAGATCATTAGATGCATCATGTGATTATTTAAAGGTAAAATCATAATTATTTTTAATACATACATTTTCCTCATTTGTCATGAAGCAAAATTGGGCAACTTCATCATCCGTACTTGAATCTTCGCTATCGCTCCAAGTTGCCATCATTGTCTTGAATTTCTTTTTGGCTTTGAAAGCCATTATCTTCTTTTCTGTATCAGCTTCCACTATCTTTTGCCATAAGTTCAACTCATAGGTCATGAGTGAATAGATAAGCTCCTCCAAAGGTAAGGTTTCTACATCTTTAGCTTCTTGGATCGCCGTCACCTTTGGATCCCATGATTTTGGCAAGGATCTAAGAATTTTGTTCACCAAATCAGCATTAGTATAGATTTTGCCAAGACTTTTTAATTCATTAATAATAGTCATAAATCTTGAAAACATATCAGATATAGATTCATAATGCATCATTTCAAAAATTTCAAAAGAATGTACAAGCAAATTAATTTTAGTATTTTTCACTTGAAGAGTACCTTCATGAGTAACTTCGTGTCCCATATTTCCTTCGTCGAAGTGCATGTAGAGATTCTATTAAATTCATTCAAGTCCAATGCACAATAAAGCAAGTTCATTACTTTAGCATTGATTTCAGTTTGTTTAATGTCATATTCATTCCAATCCTCTTCGAGCTTTGAAATGAAAATGCCATTAACCAAAATGGAAGGAATATGATGATCACTAACAATAATTTTTCAAAGATGATAAATAATAGATTGAATATGGATGCGCATGCGAATTTTCCAAAATGTGTAATTTGTGCCATTGAAAAACGGTGGTCTAGCACTAATACCTATAAGGGTTGCCATGAGCTTTAGCTTAAAATTGTTAGATTTTCAAACAGAGCACCTGCTCTGATACCAATTGTAGGCTCAGGTAGGCAACCCAAGAGGGGGGGTGAATTGGGTTTTATAAAACTTTTTGCGATTTGAACAATATATGCCAATTCAAAATATGTGTTTGTGAAATCAAGATAATAAAGTACAGCGAAAATAAAGAAATAAAAGCACAAGGAGAACAATCACACAAATACAAAGATTTATAGTGGTTCGGTGCCAACCAAGCACCTACATCCACTCCTCAAGAATCCCTTAGAAATTCTACTAAGTTTGGTTTTATAACTTAGGCTCACCAACAACCTTTACAACTTGTTTTGTCTTCGGGCTCACAAGTCAAATCCTAGTTAGTTTCAAGGCTCACCAACAACCACCCTTGGTTTTACGGGATAACCAAGAACCTAAACAACTTGTTTTGGCTTCGGGCTCACAAGTAAAATCCTAGTTGGTTTCAAGGCTCACCAACAACTACTTTGGTTTTCAAAGGCTTACCAAAAATCTCTTTGGTTTTCCAAGGCTCACAAAAAATCTTAAGTAAAATAATGTAAGAGCAAGTTTAAATGAATACAATAAAAGCTTTCTAAAATAAAGCAAATATCTCTTTGAAGCCCTTGATTATTGATGAAGATCTTGTCTTCAAGTTGATGAAGCCTTTGATTGATGCTTATAGATATAGACTTTGAATGCTCTCTTTGAAACTTGGAAGCTTGAAGGCTTTTAATCACTCAACTATTGAATCCTTTAAGAATATTCAAGAAACTCACCAAAGGATTACTTCTCCATTTTATTCTTGATGTTTTTATAGCCTCCCAATATTTAAATGACCGTTTATAGCCGTTAGGGAGGTGATGGGGGACCCGAAACCTATCCGGGTTTCACCTTTTATTTTTTAGAATTTTTTTTAAATTTTTTTTTTGAATTTTTGTATTTTAGTTATTCCCGCTATTCCACCTATTCCCTTTATTCCCATGTTATCCCGGTGTTATTCCAACTTTATTCCAGGCTATTCCTATCTCCTTCAACCTCCAAAAAAATCATAGAGGCCTTTTTTTCGATTTTTTTTTGCCCCACCGGTCCGCGATCGGCCATGCCCGACCCCCGCCACCGCCGCCCGCCCGCCGGCGCTCCGCCGATCCACCGCCCGGCCGCCCCGCCGGCATCCCGCTGGGCCTCACGCCCGTGGGAAGACCCGCGGACCGTGGAAGACCAACGGTCATCCATGGCCGCCGCCGCCGTTCGCCGCCACCGTCATGCCGCCTCGCCGCTGTGCCGCCCCGCCGCCGCCGTCCGCACGCCGGCGCGCCACCAGGCCGCCCCACCGCCGCCCGCTGGGCCTCACGCCCGTGGGAAGACCCGCGGACCGTGGAAGACCAACGGTCATCCACGGCCGCCGCCGCCGTCGTGCCGCCCCGCCACCGTGCCGCCCCGCCGTCGCCGTCCGCCCGCCGGCGCGCCACCAGGCCGCCCCGCCACCGCCCGCTGGGCCGAGTGCCGAAGATCCAGATGCCCCTGTTGCTCGGCCGTGAAGGGAGCTTCCGCATGCTTTTCAGAGCAGCCAAATGAAGCTTCTGCACGTTTCTCAAAGCAATGGAAAAAGAGTTGTTTTGCACGATTTTTGGAGTAGCACGAGTTTCAGAGCGGAGGGGATTTCAAAATTCAAATAAATGGGATTTATTTGGTAATTTTTTTTAATGGATGTAATTTGGGGATTTTGATTTTGAATTTGATTTCAAAATCAAGAGAGGATTTCAGGGGATTTTATTTTTGAATTTCAAAAGGGATATGGGCATCTATAAATACCCATACTCCTCTTGTAAAAAAAAAATAGTTGAATGAAATTTTTTGAGTGTTCTTTCAGTGTGTGGTTCTGGGCTGAGGCCCTTCTTTTTCCTTCGTCCTTCGGGACGTCGAAGGGTGTGAGGCCCCAAGTATCTCCTTTCTCCCTCCCACCTTCGCGTCTTCCCCTCGTGGTCTTGAGAACCATCCTAGCGCCTCTAAGTACTGAGGAGGGCATAATGCCTTAGAGGTGGACGGTCTCTTCGTTAGGGTGAGTCCCAAGATCCATGAGTTCTCCCCCACCCCCCCGTCCTTCGTAACCTTGATATCCATCCTAGCGCCTCTAAGTATTGAGGAGGGCGTAATGCCTTAGAGGTGGACGGTCTCTTCGTTAGGATGAGTTCCAAGGTCTAGGAGTTCTCCCCCACCCCCGTCCTTTGCGACCCTGAGATCCATCCTAGCGCCTCTAAGTATTGAGGAGGGCGTAATGCCTTAGAGGTGGACGGTCTCTTCATTAGGATGAGTCCCAAGGTCTAGGAGTTCCCGTCCGAGCCTTCCATCCCCATCGTTCATTCGCCATCTCCGCCAAGAAAAAAAAATTTAAAAAAAAACCAAAAGAGCCCAGTCGTTTTAGGATTTTCGGGGGTCGTTCTATCCTAGTCCCGGAGGCTTCTTAGCCCTCCCATGATCCTTGATTTGCTTTAGGTGTTTTTCCTCTTTTCAAAATAAATATAGGTTTTCTTCGTGTCCTTCATTCTACATCAATTTGGTATCAGAGCTAGCAGCGGGCTAGGATTTGCTTAGTCCTCGAACTCGACGGAGTCGAGTTCTTCGTGCTGCAGGAGAATGATGGGGGACCCGAAACCTATCCAGGTTTCACCTTTTATTTTTTAGAATTAAAAAAAAAAAATTGAATTTTTGTATTTTAGTTATTCCCGCTATTCCACCTATTCCCTTTATTCCTATGTTATCCCGGTGTTATTCCAACTTTATTCCAGGCTATTCCTATCTCCTTCAACCTCAAAAAAAATCACAAAGGCCTTTTTTTTCGATTTTTTTTTGCCCCACCGGTCCGCTATCGGCCGTGCCCAACCCCCGCCACCGTCGCCCGCTCGCCAGCGCTCCGCCGATCCACCGCCCGGCCGCCCCGCCGGCATCCCACTGGGCCTCACGCCCGTGGGAAGACCCGCGGACCGTGGAAGACCAACGGTCATCCACGGCCGCCGCCGCCGTTCGCTGCCGCCGTCATGCCACCCCGTCGCCGTCGTCCGCCCGCCGGCGCGCCACCAGGCCGCCCCGCCGCCGCCCACTGGGCCTCACGCCCGTGGGAAGACCCACGGACCGTGGAAGACCAACGGTCATCCACGGCCACCGCCGCTGTCGTGCCGCCCCGCCGCCGTGCCGCCCCGCCACCATGCCGCCCTGCCGCCGCCGTCCGCCCGCCGGCGCGCCACCAGGCCACCCGGCCGCCGCCCGCTAGGCGGGTGCCGAAGATCCAGATGCCCCTATTGCTCGACCGTGAAGGGAGCTTCCGCACGCTTTTCAGAGCATCCAAATGAAGCTTCTGCATGCTTCTCAAAGTGGTGGAAGAAGAGTTGTTTTGCGTGATTTTTGGAGTAGCACGAGTTTCAGAGTGGAGGGGATTTCAAAATTCAAATAAACGGGATTTATTTGGTAATTTTTTTTAATGGATGTAATTTGGGAAATTTGGGGATTTTGATTTTGAATTTGATTTCAAAATCAAGAGAGGATTTCAGGAGATTTTATTTTTGAATTTCAAAAGGGATATGGGCATCTATAAATACCCATACTCCTCTTGTAAAAAAAAAATAGTTGAATGAAATTTTTTGAGTGTTCTTTCAGTGTGTGGTTCTGGGCTGAGGCCCTTCTTTTTTCTTCGTCCTTCGGGACGTCGAGGGGTGTGAGGCCCCAAGTATCTCCTTTCTCCCTCCCATCTTTGCGTCTTCCTCTCGTGGTCTTGAGAACCATCCTAGCACCTCTAAGTACTGAGGAGGGCGTAATGCCTTAGAGGTGGACGGTCTCTTCGTTAGGGTGAGTCCCAAGATCCATGAGTTCTCCCCCACCCCCCCGTCCTTCGTGACCTTGATATCCATCCTAGCGCCTCTAAGTATTGAGGAGGGCGTAATGCCTTAGAGGTGGACGGTCTCTTCGTTAGGATGAGTCCCAAGGTCTAGGAGTTCTCCCCCACCCCTGTCCTTCGCGACCCTGAGATCCACCTAGCGCCTCTAAGTATTGAGGAGGGCGTAATGCCTTAGAGGTGGACGGTCTCTTCGTTAGGATGAGTCCCAAGGTCTAGGAGTTCCCGTCCCAGCCTCCCATCCCCATCGTTCCTTCGCCATCTCCGCCAAGAAAAAAAAAATTTAAAGAAAAACAAAAGAGCCCAGTCATTTTAGGATTTTCGGGGGTCGTTCTATCCTAGTCCCGGAGGCTTCTTAGCCCTCCCACGATCCTTGATTTGCTTTAGGTATTTTTCCTCTTTTCAAAATAAATATAGGTTTTCTTCATGTCCTTCGTTCTACATCAGGAGGAAAATATGGCCGTTGGAGCCAAGTTGGAGTAGTTCTGCAGTCCAGAAAACTAGCCGTTACTGTTCAAGTGTCGATACTTCGCCTACAGGTGTCGACACTTCAGTTTCAAGTGTCGACACTTCATTCTCCAGGTGTCGACACTTCATTCTCCAGGTGTCGACACTTCGCCTCCAGTTGTCGACACTTCAGTTTCAAGTGTCGACACTTCAGCTCCAGGTGTCGACACTTGACTGAAAGTACTTTCTGAATTTTTTGTTTGCCTCAGGCCTTGAGTCGACACTTCACTCTTCAAGTGTCGACACTTTATCCTCAGGTGTCGACACTTCATTTCCAGGTGTCGATACTTGCCTGTGCCATTGCTGAAACATCTTCAAATTGAAACTTTAACCTCTTCAAGTTCTTCCATATTAATTCCAAAGTCCATATACTTGATTTTCCATTAAATTAAGAACTTTTTCAACTGAAATACAAGCATTTCTTCATCCAACATGGTTGAGTACTAAGATCTGAAAAATATACTTAAAATATAATTAATACTCATATATACTTAAACATTTTGTCAATCATCAAAATCAAGACAGAGTCAACAATCTTGAAGATCATGAGCTTCAGTAAGGAGCAAATCTTCTAGATCATTTTTTTTACTCAGTGAGAGCCACCCAGTGAGGGTGATCGTTTGTGGACGTAGGCTACGGCTGAACCATGGTAAAATTTTTGTTTGTATTATGATTTATCTATATATGGAGATATGTTGTGTTGTGGAGAGCCTACCGGGTTGACTCCGCTTTCTTGAGATCAGTACAGGGAAGAGCAGAGGAGTGGTAGTGCTGTTGCTTGCAGGTTGTACAATTTTTATTACAGGTTCAGTAGTTATAATTTAATAAAAAGATTTGGGAGTCATTGATTCACCCCCCCTCTCAGTGCCCAGGGAATTTCACTGTCATGGACTCCACGTCAGCGATTGTACCACATGAACAATATAAAACCCGCTTTCCATTGCCTCTTAATATTTTTTCTAATTTATTGAATAAACTTTCATTTAAACTAATTTCTCTTTTTTTCATCTTAATAACCAAATTGCTCATCTATTTTCACTTAGGTATATTTAAACATATATATCATTGCTTATTTTGGTGGATTATTTTTTATAATGTCCTTAGGTAGGTCAATGTATGTTTTAAAAATTATAGCTTATAAACCTAAAAATCATTAACAATGTGGATGAAATTAAAAGTTTTTAAATAAAAAATCAAGTTTAAGTTGGCCCATATTAATTTTATTTTAAATTTTGTAATGATTTTTTTAATTATCAACTATTAAATTTTAGCTATGATTGATAGTTAGATGCTTGATTTGAGCCGTAAATCCAACTTGACCCATGTTCCAACCAAAGCTGAACTTTTTTGAATTAGGTTCGGATCGTAGTTTGACCTCAATGGTTCTGATTGACTTGTTGGGTTTAAAATTTTTACCAAGAACCTTACTTAATTTGATCTAATTAACAAATAAGTTAAGTCCGGAAATAAAATAAAAAATCTAAAAATAATCTAAAAATAAAAAAATAATAATAAAATAATCCTGGAATCCCTGTCGGCTGGTGGTAATGAAAAGGTTAAGGATATATATAATAAATTTCATTCACTCGGCTGACGCTAGTCATAGTCAGGTTGATGTATTTATCTTCGGATGGAGAACGGCTACGGAAAAATTAATATATACCGTGTATCAAATATTTCCTAACTGAAATTGGAAGATCGTTTGGGGGTGGCTATGCTCGGGATCTAACTCCTTTCCTTTTTTTTTTTTCAACAAAAAAACAAATAAATTAAATTTAAATTTAAAATTATAATTAAAATATAAAAATTAAGGAGGATGGGAGCCAAAGATCCGAAGGTGTATCTAACACAAGTCATTTACAGCCGTGATTGCTACAAAACTTGAGGCAATAATTATTGCCCAACTGCCGCCTCCATCCTCCGTGCGGGTCCCCCAGGGACCATCGCGGAGGCGAGCCACAATTCGTCCACATGGTGGAGCCCTCCCTGGCCACGGAACCGCTCTCCGTTTCCCACGCGCACACCGACTTTGGCATCTCCGCACGTGCCCGATCTGCCTCGCGTCGCATCGCCTTGCCGCTCTTATCCCACCCACCCTCGCCTCCGTGATCCGCCTCAACCCGCTTCCTCTCTGTCGCCGTTGCGGGTGTGTCATTATAGAGTGCCAGCCTGCCACAATTCGATCCGTCGAACGAACGAAGGAGTAGAAGTAGAGCAGGGGAGAAGGGATTTGGGTGAGATTAGGTGAGATAGCGATGGCGACGAGGCTGGATCTCGACGGGAACCCCATCAAGCCGATGATGATCTGCATGATTGGGGCCGGGGGGTTCATCGGCTCCCACCTCTGCGAGAAGCTCATGGCCGAGACCCCCCACATCGTGCTCGCCGTCGACGTTTACAATGACAAGATCAAGCACCTCCTTGACCCCCCGCCGCCAGAGCAGCAAGGCGGACGCCACCCTTGGGACGGCCGGATCCAGTTCCACCGCCTTAATATCAAGAACGACTCCCGCCTCGAAGGCCTCATCAAGATGTCCGATCTGGTTCGAGCGCCTCTATCTTTTCTCTCATTTCTTGTTTCTTTACCTTCGTTTTGCTTCTCTGCGTAAATGCTGCTTTAGATCTGGATCTTGGGTTTTACTTCCTTACATTTTCTTCTAGAATTTACCCATTCCAAGATCTTATGTAGACTTTTTTTGCTTCTTGTTGTGCAGACTATCAATCTGGCGGCAATCTGCACGCCGGCGGATTACAACACCCGCCCTCTCGATACCATATACAGCAATTTCATTGACGCCCTTCCGGTGGTAAGCTTTGTTGTTCCAAGCTTCATATTCCATCAATTTTCTTTGTTCCGAATGTGGATCTTGATGTGGATCTGGCAATGGAAATGGTGCAGGTTAAGTATTGCTCGGAGAATGGCAAGCGGCTCATTCACTTCTCGACTTGTGAGGTGTATGGGAAGACGATTGGGTCCTTCCTCCCGAAGGACAACCCACTGCGACAGGTGCCCCCCCGCCCCCCCCACCCCTTTTTTTTTTTTCTTTTTTTTGCGCATCGTTGTCTGTCGCTTTCATCTCTCATCTTTAAAGAAATAGTTCTTTCTGTGACATGGCATTGATCTCTGTTGGGTGTCTTAGACTCGGAGCCTCTGTTCTGTCTCTTGATCCGAGGGATCATGAGTATTTCCGGGCATATGTTTTTCTCCTTCTAATTAAATACAATCGAAGTTGTTCCCTTTAACATTTAATGGGAACAATGCAGCAGCTTGCTTCTCATTTGACATGGGCTGGTCCATAATGTGATTTAGGTCTTACTCAGTTATTGTTTATAGTAGTTTAAATGCAAATGGGTTTTGCTGTTTAGCCTGGTCCTAGCATCCAAGGCAATTATCAGGACCTGAATAAAAGGTCCAAAAGTCCTTGTGTCTCTTGACCTAAAAGATTTGGACCTATTTTAGCCCAATAGATAGCAAAGGTTTTCTTGTTTTACAGAACCTGAGAGATACTTGTGTTGGATGAGCACTGTTTTAGTCCTATGCTACCCAGTCATTTGCAGTGTCAGAGTCCCTTTTAGTTTTCATGACATGCTTCCAGCTCTGTGACTTTGTCCATTGAAGTCCAGCCCCAATTTGTAAGCATATTTTTGACGCATTCTTAGAACTTGGCAATCTGATTTAAACCTTGGCTAGGACTTTTGGATCACCCAAACCTCAGTCACAAGGAATTGCTTAGATTTAAGCAACTGCTTCAGAAACTTCTCGAAAACTGGAACCTGCAATAACTTTCTAAATGCTTTCTTACTTGAAAGTATTTTTAGCATATATGCATGTATACATCCACACCTGCATCTGCCCTTGATTAGGAAGCTAAGGACCAAATGAAATTGAATCGGTGATAATACTTTCGCCATAATATTGGTGCTCATAATTTACATCACAAGTTCTTAATTCCTTATGTCATGTTGTTGTCTTATTACTAGACATTGTTAAACCATTGTTGCCTTGGATATTCATCATGGTCTGACACAAATAAGGCTTTTGAAGAGAAAGAGACTAGATTTGATGTTAATTATTTGACAATGTGATCATCTATTATATAGCATGAACCACCCATCAAGCCTAGAAATGTGTGAGATTCCCAACAGGACCATGCCATGTGCAGCACATTTTGCATATTTTGAAGCTCTGGTGAGGAGCCAGCTCTGCTTGCAATGAGCATGTAACTTACTTATTTTGCTTATTTATTTATTTTTAAATAGTATGTTCATTTTCTAATTAAGAAATGGTTGAATGTTGCAACAAAGTCATGTTTATTTACAATTTCACATCCTTGTGATATTCCAGATCTAGAAGATGAAGAACATTTGTTTATAATGTGTGCATTTGTCTTGATTTTCTTATGGAAAATATGACGTTCAACATAGAAAATGTTCACATGTACTCTATAGTTAATTATATTCATTCATAGTTAGATATACTCATTTAATTATGTGGTTAATGCTAATGGTTGTAACATTTTTCTTTATATATATGTTCTGGTCCAAAGAGGTCATAGCTGAGACTTTTGGTTGTCTCACTCAAGTCAATTCTTTTTTTGTCATTATTGATTTGATCCTGAGAGGGTGGTTCTTGGTGCAATGGCAAGGTTGCTCCACTGTGAGCTAGGTGTTATAGATTTGAAACACATGCTGGGTTAAGACTGGGTGCATCTGACCCTCCCTAGATCTCATTGTGGTGGGAACCTCATGCATTAGGACACCTATATTTTATTGATTTGATCTTGATGCCCAACTTCTCAGTCAATGTTCTTTATTAATTATTCACTTGTATATTTTTCCAAATTTAGTTTTAAGAGTTTATCAAGTTTCTTTCTTAACATGTTGTGAATTAACTTATGGAAGATCAGCAACAAAACTGAAATGAAAATAATAAACCTTTGGGAAATTTTAACAACTAAAACATGCCACTTTTCTGTATGCATACTAATGCATTCTAATTGAATGATATCTGCTGATATTCTAGTAAATGTTGACTAGGTTTGTGTTGATTCGTTGTGTGCGCTCTGTTAGTTCCTGGTACACTGTGTTACCATATGAATACCAATTTTGGTTGAATAAGATGACTACCTTAACTTCATGCTGCTTGATTCACCTTGGTTACTTTCTAACAAGGAGATTGTTGCTGGGATAGGATCCAAATTTTTATGTTCTCAAAGAAGATGCCTCCCCATGCATTTTTGGTCCTATTGAGAAACAGAGATGGTCATATGCATGTGCAAAGCAACTCATTGAAAGGCTAATATATGGTAAGCATATTTTTATGGGCTGCAGTTGCTGATATGCACCTGTGTAATTTTTTGTCTAACTGTTTCTTGTTACATTTGAACATCTGTAGCTGAAGGTGCAGAAAATGGACTTGAGTTTACCATTGTAAGACCTTTCAATTGGATTGGACCAAGGATGGATTTTATACCTGGAATTGATGGTCCAAGTGAGGGTGTTCCTAGGGTTCTAGCATGCTTTAGTAATGTATGTACCACTATTGTGAAAATCAATTGTACTATTTTTGCCATCAAGAATTCTGATTTGATAAATTATGTAGAACCTTTTACGCGGTGAGCCTCTTAAGCTTGTTGATGGTGGCCAGTCTCAAAGAACTTTTGTGTACATCAAGGATGCAATCGAAGCTGTTCTCTTAATGATTGTGAGTTATTTTTGTTTCCCTGTTTTCTGCCTTGTGTTTATATTCTGAAATTAACTACCTGACTTTTTCTTTTAGGAAAATCCTAATCGAGCAAATGGTCAGATCTTTAATGTGGGGAATCCTAATAATGAGGTGACTGTAAGGCAACTTGCTGAAATGATGACAGAGGTACTTACATGAGCTTAGTTATGCGCTTGCTAATGATCTAGAGGATATTGTTCTACATCTTTCCCTAATCTATGGTTTCCCTTGCAGGTGTATGCTAAAGTGTCAGGAGAGCCACCACTTGTGCAGCCAACAGTTGATGTAAGCTCCAAGGAATTTTATGGTGAAGGTTATGATGACAGTGATAAGCGTATTCCTGATATGACTATAATCAACAAGCAACTTGGTAAGTCAGCCCCCAGTTGCACTTCTGCTGCATGCTCCATGATCACCCTAGTTTATATTGCCTCCGAAATAAGTTGAGAAAAGTACAGTGGATGACCATGTTTTCATGCAGGTTGGAAGCCGAAGACTTCTCTGTGGGATCTGCTGGAGTCAACGTTGACTTACCAGCACCGAACATATGCAGAAGCCATCAAAAGGGCAATTGCAAAACCCATTGCATCCAGTTAAGAACAGGGCACTTGGTTCAGTTGTCCCAAAATTAGTTCTGATTGTGCATCCTTCGGGTGCACCTATGATATTCTTTTATAAGTGCTCATCTGCATTTAAGTTTCTTTGTCATTTTTTTTTCTGGTGTTAGGTGATGAAGTATTAATACCTTGATTCGTTATCTCTATTTAGAGTGCAAAGACAAGATATGATTTTCTGTACTGTTACCATCTTTTATGCCACTCCTGTTTTGCACCATGTTTTATTTGTATGTAGGTTACAAAATTGTATACAATATTTACCAATTGCTTCTGGTTTGTTTACAATCCAGTAATGATACCCTAGAAAAGATTCAATGACAAATTGATTAGTTTTGATGGTCTATCTATCTATCTATTTATTTATTTATTTATTTTTTGATCTCTCTCGAGCTAGTGAGCGTGAGAGTTATATGCTATGGGATTGTTTGGAGCCTTGAAGGTAGAGATGCACTGCTGCTTGAGTTGTCGGCGGTCCTCATGCTGGGTCTCCAATCTCCCTTGATTTGTGGGTGCTACAATTTAGTACAATGGGAGGTGGTGGGAAGGAAATGCTGGGGTGATAGGGCACGGACTCAATGCCAAACAAGGGGTTAGGAGGGGTTCGAGCGGTGGGAGGCAAGACGTGGATGCTATGGCTAGCGAGGGAGATGAGTTTGAGCAGAGGACAATGAAGCTTAGATGCCATGGCCAGCAAGAAGTTGGGAGATGGTTTTGATTTAGAGGATGGCAAGGCATGGATGCCATTGCTGGCATGGAGTTCCGAGATAGGGATCAAGCAAAGGGTGGCAAGGTGCGGATGCCATGGTTAGTGAGCGATTGGGAGGAGGTTTTTTAGCAGGGAGACTATGGTTGGCATTGGGTCAGGAGGGGAGGGGGTGTCAAGCTGAGGGCTATGTTGGTGAGGGTTTTGATTGGGGGCTTTTCCAATAGCCTTCGGCCATGAGGGTGGTGGGGTGGTGGAGGTCACGGAGCTGGGGGTGACAGGACCTTCTTGATGATCGTTGGTGGCAGGAGTGGTGGGGTTTGGGAGCACGCATGGCGGAGGGCTCGAATGAGTTTATCAAGAGTGGAATAATTGTCTGACCTGTAGTCCTTTTGTTTGCAGGTTGAATTGCTGGATTTTAGGGCTGCCATGCATCTAAACATCACATGCTTTCAAATGGTGGTGTTTGGCCAAACTGCAACCCAATCTACCAGCGAGTTGAGTTGCGGTTGACGAAACAACTCCTAAGTAGGGATGGCACTAGAGTTAAGTGTAGTCAATATACAGGTTGGGTCAGAAAATCCTAAATCTGAAATAGGTGTGTTTATGAAATAGATATGTTCATTAAATATGTCAGGATATGAAACTTGAATCCGATATGTTTAATGAGTGATAACCTGGCCTGATTTGCTTAACCTGTTCAAATAAATTAAGTCATATTAGGTCAGTTGCAACAGTAAACTTATTGAATTGTTATTAACTGTATAACCTGTATACCTAACCAAACATGGTTAACTATCTAACCTGTTTAACTCGTATAATAATGTGGTTCTAAATACTATAGATCAGTGACCAGAATAATCCTACTAGCTCAGAATCAAGTTTAGCAAGTGAAATTGCAGACATTATTTGTTATCTTGGTACATTTAACCAGAGAATAGATAGTTGGAAATGTAAAAATTCACATGAAAAATGTAAGAACTGGGTCAGGATAAGCTTTCTGCATTTAAAAATTAATGTTCTACTGCTATGCTTGATTTCATGTGAACTTAATATTGGAAAGCTTCTATCAGAAGATGGAAGATCAAGATCCATGTTTCAAATCATGCTGTAAAAATCATCAACTGATGAAAGACAATTTCAAGAGCACGAACAAACAAGAAGCTTCAACAGGTGCACGATATTTGCAGCAGAATGAAAGGTGATCTCAAGTAAAAGTTTTAAATACAGATAATGGTACAATAAAATGGTAAGAGGAATTTAATTTAAGAAAAATTTTCAAGAAATCTATGTAGCCATTTTCAAGATAATCAAGTATATGTGGGTAAAGGAGGATATCTTTAGCTTCTTTAGGAACTTCATATGCGTCATTAGGCTTATCTGCACAGCACAAATATAAGGAGAGCTCACTACATAGCCCCCCCAAGGATCTTTAAGATGCTAGGTACCTACAGGTTGCCAACTGGAGTTGCATCATATGAGACTTTATTTTGCTAGAAGTATTGCTTGGTTCTGCTGTGCTTCCGTGCTTTACTTTTCACCATTCTCGTTCTTCTATATGTGGGTGATTTTGATTCCAAATTATCACCACAGATGAATACTGCACAAAGAATCATGTATTAAACACCAATATGGATGCATGTCATTTAATCAGAAACAAGCACTCGAAGAATAATTAGCTGAAGTAAGTGGAAACAATTAACCTAGTTTGCAAGGGCTCATTTACGATACCTGCAAAGATGCGTGCCTTGCACTAAAATTCTAGGACATCATGGCAGCTGATGCTGCTATAAGTCTCTTCTAAGGTCAAGATTCACATGCTTCCTGGATCGAATTCCTCGTTCTCGGCTGACACAAACAATCTTACATGTGAGAATTCCAGTCACAAAGAGATCAAGCGGAGCAAATCAGATCTCTTTTTGTATTTGTGGTAAATGCCACTTTTTTTATTGGTACAGCAAGGAGATACATAGCTGGAAGAGTAAAGAAATAGAACCAGTGAAAAAAACACTGTACGATAGACGTTTAACAGCCCAGCCCTTAGTACTGAAGTGACTTCTGTAGAGTGTAGTTAAGATGGAGGTATATATAATCCATGATAGATTTGACAACCCTCCTGAGAGCGAGCTCGGACATCCTTTTAGCTGCCGCGCATATAGGCTTCCAATGTTGGGTTACTGAGCTATCATAGAGTGCCCCGCAGGACCTGGTGTTTGTTTGAACAAAATAGCAAGAACCATACAAGTGAGATGAGAAAATGTAACTGTTTAGAATAGCGAACTCATAGCTGATTTGCTGAAAGACATTTATAAAATCCCCCCTACATTTTAGCTTGCCCAAGGACAGTAATGCTGATCGAAGTAATATTTCACCAAGACAGGAATTCATTATGAATGTAACCATGCAACTGTAGAGCAATTCTTCCTACACCAGGGCCGTGTAGGACAACCAAGGTGGTGCACATCACGCATCTCGATTGGGCCACGTTATGCTTCCATGGCATCACGTGATGTCTATCTTTTCGACATCGAATCAAGCCCGCTAGTTAGACTTGGCCGGAATTTAATAGATTTTGTAATTAAAATTTCAAAAATCACAAGATGAAAAAGCCCTTTCCTCCAAAACGACATCTTTTTCCATTCTTAGCTCGTGCCAAAATAGTAGGTAGGTTTCTATCCTCTTTCATCTTCCTTCTATTCCTTGTTTATCTAAGTGCCTAACATCTAAACTCTATTTGCTTGCCATTATTTTGCATCTGAGTTGTTAGTAGCTTATTCCCTATTTAAATTACTGTGAAACAATATATCAAAACCATCAAAAAAATAAAAAATTCTCTGTAATTTTTTTTTGTTATGCGGTTCCTTTATTAAAGCACCCTCTTAGATTGTTAAACTAAGCTAATGCATTTCATAGGTTCATCATGGTAAATATGCTCCTTGAAACAATCTTTTTTCATAACCCTATGACATCTAGTGACCAACTAATGACATCCCGTGGCCCTATTATGATATCTGTTGGCCAACTTATAGCATCCTATGTCCAAATTGAGCCCTCACTAGCTTTTGGCAAACTTATGACATCTCCTGCCCTAACTGATCCTTTTCATAAGTTTTTAGCGAACTTATGACATTTTGTTCCTAGAATACTTCCCGAACTAATCTTTTTTATCTATTTATCACACTTCATGGTCAATGCATGACACCCTATCTTAAAAATACTTCCGGAACCAATATTTTTCGCCTACTTATGACATTCCGTGGTTAATTTATGACATCCTGTGACTAGCTTATGACATTCCCCGGTCAAAATACTTCCCCAATCAGACCTCACCACCTTATGACATTATGCGCCTCAATTAGGATAGCCCGTGTCCACCTTATGATATCCCCTATCCAAACTATTTTGGTAACTAATCATTTTCACCACCTAATGATATCCTACGATGCAAATATGGCATCTCGTGTCTACCTTAAGATATCCCCAGGCTAAAATACTAACCCAACCAAACTTTTTACCATCTTATGACATCCTGTAGCCCTATTATGACACCTCATGTCTAGCTTATGACATCCCTCGAACAAAGTAGTAACCTAAACAAAATTTTCACCACTTGACATCTTGCATCTTGCATCTTGGTTAGATACCCAATGCCTAGCTTATGACATCCTTCGCCTCGAATACTAAAGGAACCAACTTTTTACCTACTTAAGACACCCTATGGCTAACTTATGACACTATGATTCTAGTTTATGACATCCTCCAACCAAAATACTTCCTAAACCAGACCTCACCATCTTATGTCATCATGCAACCTGATTAGGATACCTTGTGTCCACCTTATGACAGCCCCTATCTAAACTATTCCAGGAACTAACCATTTTCACCACCTTATGACATCTTACAGCATGAATATGACACATCATATCCAGCTTATGACATCCCCATCTAAACTACTCTACGAATTAATAGTTTTCACAACCTTATAACATCCCGTGGTCCGATTATGACACCCTATGATCTACATATGACATCTCCAGGCCTAAATACTCCCTGAACCAAACTATTTTACCACCTTTTAACATCCTGCTTATGACATCCTGTGTCTAGCTTATGACATCTCCCGTCCCAACTACTCTAGGAATCAACCTTTTTCACCTACTTGTGACATTTCGTGGCCAACTTATGACACCTGGAGTCCACCTTATAAAATTTGCTAGCCAAAATACTTCTCGAACAAGATCTTCTCACCACCTTATGCATCCTATGGCTGGAATATGATACCCCATGTCCACTTTATGACATCCCCTACCTAAACTACTTCTCAAACTAACCTTTTTCACAATCTTAAGGCATCCTACAGCCCGATTATTACACTTCATGGCTTATGACATCTCCATGCCAAAATACTTTCCTAACCAAACTATTTCACCACCTTATGACATCCTACTCTAGATATGACATCCTATGTCTAGTTTATGACATCCTCCATCTCAATTACTTTAGGAACTGTTGCCGCCTGGATCATCGTGGCCTGTAGCTCCGGTAGCTCCGGCATGTCACCGCTGCATCGGGTGCCTTCTCCTTCCATCAGGAGTGCGCTCTCATTTTAGGAGGTGTTGGCTCTTCGGCTCACTCGGCCTGCACAACAGAGGAGACCCAAGCTGAGAACTCTGGCGAGGACACTCCGACGATCAAGTCAGTAGGATGATCGAGGAAAATAGAATCCCTGTGGCGGAGAACTTGGGGTCTCCCTCGCCCCAGGGGGTGACATGAGAGAAACATTAGTATGGAAAAAGAGAAAGACTGAATGGAAAGTAGGGAGCGGGGAGGTTTTTCGGTCGGCCTCGCTATCGCTGGGCTGGCAGTTGTTTGCTTGCTTCTCTACCCCTGCTCCTCTCGCTTGGTCTTCGCTTACCTTCTTTTCCTTTCTTACCTTCGGACCTTCGGACCTCCGGACTCCCCCCCTCATTGGGAGTGTTGTTTTGCTTATGAGGGGTGGGCGTTGGGCCGCTAAGCCCCCCGCCATGGTGGGATCTTTTCCTTTTTGGAAGGACCATCTTGGCATTGTAGGGCCTGAGGCTTTGATAGGATTCTTCTTCTGAGAAAACTTTGAGTTTTGCATCACGTGGATCAGCATCCTCTCAATCGTACGGTGGTGGATATGGAAAAATATTGTTGTGCCTTGGGTTTGACAGGGCTAGCCTTATTCAGAGTATGTGGGTGGCGTGTTGCAAAACTGTCATTGGTGGTAGGGCGTGCACCACTTCTTGGGGACTACAAGTAGTTAGGGACCTCCAGGCCACGGTTTGAATTCTTGTTGACCTTTCCCTCCATTGTTGGCAGGAATTATGGTCTTTGTGTGGCTTGGAAGGACCTCCCGAAGGGGTCCGCCTTCGGCAGCATGAGCTTGACCCTGGCTGGGAGTTGACTTCAAGCGGATGGCTCACCCATGAGCTCGACCTTGATTGGGAGCCGACCTCAGATAGGGGGCTCGCTTCATGAACTCAGCCTCGGCCGGGAGAGCCGACTCTATGAGCTCTACCTCGGTTGGGAGCTAGCATCAGATAGGGAGCTCGCTCCTCGAGCTCAATCCCGGTTGGGAATTGACCTCGATAGGGGGCTCGCTCGCGAACTCGACCCCGACCGGGAGTTGTCCCCGGCATTCCACCAGGGGTCGCGCCCAGGTGGCAGCCCCCACCTACATGGCTACTGGCTGGTGGCTGTGTAGACTCCATGTCAGTGGATATTGCTACATTAGAGCCATGGCGTGATCTTTCCCTTTTTGGAGGGACCATCCCGGTGTTGCAAGGCCTAAGGCTTTGATAGGATTCTTCTTCTGGGAGAACTCTATGTTTTGTTTCACATGGATCAGTGTCCCCCCGGTTGTACGATGGTGGACGTGGCGGCATATTACTGGGCCTTGGGTTTGACAGGGCTTGCCTTGTTTAGAGCATATGGGTGGCATGTTGCAGAACTAGCATTGGTGGCAAGGCGTCGCCACTTCTCGGAGACTACAGGTGGTCAGGGACCTCCAGGCCATGGTTTGAATTTTTGCTGACCTTTCCCCCCTCTGCTGCTGGTGGGAATTCTGGCATTTACATGGCCTGGAAGGACCTCCCGAAGGGGTTCACCTTCGGTAGTATAAGCTCGACCCTGGTCGGGAGCTGACCTCAGACGGAGGGCTCACCCATGAGCTCGACCCCGGTTGGGAGCTGATCTCGGATAGGAGGCTTGCTTTATGAACTCTACCTCGATTGGGAGAGCCGATTCTATGAGCTTTGCCTCGGATGGGAGCTGGCATCAGATGGGGGGCTCGCTCCTCGAGCTCGACCCTGGCTAGAAACTGATCTCGGTAGGGGGCTCGCTTGCATGCTCAACCCTAGCATTCCATCAGGGGTCATGCCTAGGTGGCAGCCCCCACCTGCATGGCTGCTGACTGGCAACTGTGTAGACTCCACATCAGTAGATGTTGCCACATCAGATGCCCCCCACTTCCAAGCCTGGAGAATGAAGCATCGCTTGGGCGATGGGAGTAACGGCTATGCTGACGTGGAGGGATGTGCCTTCTACATCTTCAATGCTATGACTAGGCATGCGTTGAAGATCATGCCTTCATGTTAATGGGGCACTATGCTCAATTTTCTAATGGAGGGATCATTAATGCCCAGGCTGGATCAAGGCATCCGTTCCACGAACTGAAATGTTAGGAGGCACCTGGAGTCAATGCATGGCGATCTCTGATTGGTTGCGTGGCTTTTAAAAGGCCTTCGGATGCAGGCGACCAAGTTTTCGTAAAGCCTCCTTCCTCCTTCTTTAGCCCCCCTTTCTGTTCTAGGGTTGGCTTTAATGTTCTCCTTCTTCAATCCCTCTCCTTCAGCTTGTACCAAAGGAGGGCTCCTGGTAGATTTCAAGATCTACGCTTGAGGCCTGGGAGAGCCAAGTGGAGGCTCTTCAGGAGTGACTGGCCAGCATTACGACATGGGTGTCTGGTTCGGAGAAAAAAAACTGTCAAGCTCGAAACTTTTCCCTCGGATGTAGAGGTGGAGATCTTCTAGTCACGCAGCTAGGGTAGAGAAAGAGGCTGCCTCAAAAGTGGAGGTAGCTGAGCCATCTCCCGGTTTACAAGACCGGAGATCTTACATGAGGAGGTGGTGGCCTGGGTCACGATCACTATGGAGATGGCCACGGCCATTATGGTGCTGATGGGAGTATCCTGACATGGAGCTGCTGCAACTATCCTTGGAATCACAGGATCGGTGAATTCCAAGGAGGATGGCACGGTAGAGGCAAAGCCAATGCCGTGCTCTAGAGATCCGGTGGGCTCCTGAGGAAGGGTGCTAATGAGCTTGGGTAGGAGTGGAGATGGGGTCTCGGCCCATCTTCCTTTCATCTTGTATCATAGAATTTCAGGAGGATTCTCGACCTATCAGGAGCTTCCATAGGTAATAAGAGACTTTTGATTAATGAAAGCTTCTCTTCCTTCATGACTGCAGCTTCTTCTTCTTTTCCTTCCTTTTTCTTTTAAGCCTGAATCCACTACTCGGCTTTCCGGATAGCTAGGGTTCTCTCTTCGAGGTAAGGGGCATTCTGACGAGGGTGATTTTTTCTTCTTCTTTCGGTTGGAATGCTTTGTGTCCCCTCCCTTTTGCTTGTTGTTTTTCCATTCTTCATCTTGGATCACCATAGGAGGGTCTCCTTAGCTTGCCAAGCCATGTGTCGGGTGGTCGACAATGGGACTTCAGGGATTCCTCACCAACATCCCTGGGCCATAAGCAAGGCAACTATATGCAGGGCTTCTAGAGTATCTTGGTTCAGTTTGCCATGCTATGAGTCAAGGGGCAGATTGTGGGACTTCTAAAGTTTTCTGGCAGGCATTTCTGGACTGTCAGTAAGGCAGTGGATGCGGGGCTTCTTGAGTTTCTCGGCTTATAGGTTCCAAACTATGAGTTTCATGGTAGATTGCAAGGTTCCAGGAGTCCCCAACTGCACCTCAAGACTATGAGTGGGGCGACTAAGCATGGGTCTGTTGGAAGGACCTAGCTTGGTGATTGCTTAGCTACAGGCCTCTTGGTAGATGGCGGGTTGCCTTGCCGCCACCTCTGGATGATGAGCTGGGCTAAGGGTGTCGAGTTTCTCGATTCGTCATGCCATGAGTCATGTGGTGGGTGACATCTTAGTGCTGCCTCTGGGCTGTAAGCGCGGCTTTGGGAGGTGGGCTTGATAGAGGGCCCGCATGGTTGATGAAGGGTGTTGAGCTGTGAGTCTCGTAGTAGGTGGCGGGTTGTCCCGCCGCCACCTCTAGGCTGTGAGCTTAGCTATAGAAGGCGGGCCAGATGGAGGGCCCGCATAGTTGATGGAGGGTTTCGAGCTGTGAGTCTCACAGTAGGTGGCAGGTCATCCCGTCGCCACCTCCAAGCTGTGAGCTCAGCGATGAAGAGCGCAAGCTCGATGGAGTAGGCCTTGCTCGTTGATGAGAAGTCGCCATGCTATGAGTCTCATAGTAGACTGCACCTTGGTGCCACCTTCGGGTTGTGAGCATGGCTATGGAAGGTGGGCCTGATGGAGGGCCCGTGTTATTGATGGAGGTGCCGAGCTGTGAGTCATGCGGTAAGTGGCGGGTTGCCCCACCGCCACCTCCGAGCTGTGAGCTCAGCGATAAAGAGCACGTGCTTGATGGAGCGGCCCGGCTTGTTGTTGAGGAGTCGCCGCCATGCTGTGAATCTCACGGTAGACAGCACTTTGGTACTGCCTCCGGGCTGTGAGCACGACTATGAAAGGTGGGCCTAATGGAGGGCCCGTATTGTTGATAAGGGTGCCAAGCTATGAGTCTCGCAATAGCCTGCAGCCACCTATGGGCTGTAAGCTTAGTGATGAAGAGTGCGGGCCTGATGGAGCGGGCCCGACTCATTATTGAGGAGTTGCCATGCTGTGAGTCTCATGGTAGACAGCACCTTGGTACCACCTCTGGGCTGTGAGCATGGTTATGGAAGGTGGGACTGATGGAGGGCCTGCATGGTTGATGGAGGGTGTCGAGCTGTGAGTCTTGTGGTAGGTGGTGGGTTGTCCCGCTGCCACCTCTGGGCTGTGAGCTCAGCAGTGAAGAGCGGGGGCCTGATGGAGCAGGCCCGACTTATTGATGAGGAGTTGCCATGCTGTGAGTCTTGTGGAAGATAGCACCTTGGTGCCGCCTCTGCTGTGAGCATGGTTATGGAAGGTGGGCCTGATGGAGAGCCCGCATTGTTGATGGGTGTGCCGAGCTATGAGTCTCGCGATAGCCTGTCACCACCTTCGAGCTGTGAGCCCAGTAGTGAAAAATACGGGCCTGGCTCGTTGATGAGGGGTCGCCATGCTGTGACTCTCGTAGCAGGCTATATCTTGGTGCTGCTTCTGGGCTGCGAGCATGGCTATAGAAGGTGGGCCTAATGGAGGGCCCGCATGGTTGATGGAGGGTGCAAGCTGTGAGTCTTGCGGTAGGTGGCGGGCTGCCCCATTGCCACCTCCTGGCTGTGAGCTCAGTAGTGAAGAGCGCGGACCTGATGGAGGGCCCGTGTTGTGCCTGCCGGACTTTGAGTCAGATGGGGATGTCCCTGCACAGATGAAGGCAAAGTTGCATGAAAAAGGAGCTCAAATAATTGAGAAGAAATTTTGCATCATCGATAGTGCACTATTGAGTTGCTCGCAATTTTGATTTGCGAGCATTGGGGTTGGCAAGGTAGCAGACTTCGTTTGACCGGATTTCGACCACCCTCACTGGGGTCCTTTATGGGGGTTATGGTAGCGTGCGATCTTCCACCAGCGAGCTGCCCCCCGGGGTCAGGCCACATTGCTTGTTGGTCTGTCTAGCTGCGGGTCACACGATGGGTGACATCCCACTGCCATCTCCCAATCATGAGTGAGGCTATGGTGCTTGCCTTCGACGGTGATGTAAGGCCTTCTCCTGTAGGACTGTGATACAATTTTCATATTGCAAAGGTAGTGGGGAAGAGAGTTACTCATTAGGCTTGCATGAGATGATGGAAGCCCCCACGCGCAGGGGAATGCCTGGGTTTCCCTCTCTTTCTTTGGGCGGGCTCCCAGGAGGGAGCTCTCGTATTCCCCGCTTACCCCATAGGAGAGTGGCTTCTGATTTCTCTGGCGGTTGGAGAGCTTGGATCCTCAGCCTTGGCTAGGATCTCCTCAGTTCCTGAGTCATCTATCGCTCGACCCGCCCCTTCCTAGTGAGCCAATATGTTGCCTCCTGGATGTTGTGTCTTGCAACTCTAGTGCATCACCGCCATGTCGGGTGCCTCCTCCTCCTGCTGGTAGTGCCTTCCCCCTCTGAGAAGCATTGGCTCTTCGGTCCACTCGGCTTGCAAAATAGAGGAGACCCGGGCTGGAGATTTTGACGAGGATACTCCGACGATCAAGTCAATGGGATGATCGAGGGAAACAGAATCCTTGTGGAGGAGATCTTGGGGGACTCCCTCGTCCTAGGGGGTGACATGATAGAAACATTAGTATGGAAAAAGAAAAAGATCGAATAAAGAGCGGGAAGAGGGAAGGTTCTCCGGTCAGCCTCGCGGTCCCCGGGCTGGTGGTTGCTTGCTTGCTTTTCTCCCCTCTCTCCTCTCACTTGGTCTCCGCTTACCTTCCTTACCTTTCTATTCTTCGGACCTTCGGACCTCCGGACCTCTGGACTCTCCCCCCATCATTGGGGGTGTTGTTTTGCTCATGAGCGGCGAGCACTGGGCTGTTGAGCCCCATGCCATGGCGGGTTCTTTCCCTTTTTGGAGGGACCATTCCGATGTTGCAGGGCTGAGGCTTTGATAGGATTCTTTTTCTTGGAGAACTTTAAGTTTTGCACCGTGTGGATCAGCATCCCCCCGGCCATACGGTCATGGATGTGGCCATGTATTATTGGGCCTTGGGTCTGACAGGGCTGGCCTTGTTCAGAGCATGTGGATGGCGTGTTGCAAAACTGGCATTGGTGGCAGGGCATGCGCCACTTCTCGGGGACTACAGGTGGTCAGGGAGCTCTAGGCCATGGTTTGAATTCTTGCTAACCTTTCCCTCCTCTGCTGCTGGCAAGAATTTTGGCCTTTGCATGGCCTGGAAGGACCTCCCAAAGGGGTTCGCCTTCGGCAACATGAGCTCGACCCTGATCGGGAGCTGAGCTCAGATGGAGGGCTCACCCATGAGCTCGACCCCGGCTGGGAGCTAACCTTGGACAAGGGGCTCGCTTCATGAACTCTGCCTCGACCAAGAGAGCTGACTCTATGAGCTCTACCTCGGTTGGTAGCTGGCATCAAACGGGGGGCTCATTCCTCGAGCTCAACCCTGGCTGGGAACTAACCTGGTATGGGGCTCGCTCGTGAGCTCGACCCCAGCCAGGATCTGACCCCGGCATTCCACTTGGGGCCATGCCCAAGTGGCAGCCCCCACCTACGCGGCTGCTGGCTGGCGGCTGTGTAGACTCTAAGTTAGTGGATGTTACCACATCAGAGCCATGGTGGGATCTTTCCCTTTTTGGAGGGACCATCTCGACGTTGCAGGGCCTTAGGCTTTGACAGGATTTTTCTTCTAGGGAAACTCTGTATTTTGTACCGCATGGATCAACGTCCTCCCGATCGTATGGTGGTGGATGTGGTGGCATATTACTAGGCCTTGGGTCTAACGGGGCTGGCCTTGTTTAGAGCATGTGGGTGGTGTGTTGCAGAACTGACACTGGTGGTAGGGTGTGTGCCACTTCTTGGGAACTGCAGGTGGTCAGGGACCTCTAGGTTACGGTTTGAATTCTTGCTGACCTTTCCCTCCTCCGCTGTTGGCAGGAATTCTAGCCTTTGCATGGTTTGGAAAGACCTCCCGAAGGGGTTCTCCTTCGGTAGCATGAGCTTGACCCTGGCTGAGAGTTGAGCTCTGATGGAGGGCTCATCCATGAGTTTGACCCTCTCTAGGAGCTAACCTCGGATAGGGGGCTCGTTTCATGAACTCTGCCTCGGTCAGGAGAGCTGACTCTATGAGCTTTGCCTCGATCGGGAGCTGGCATCAGCCAAGGGGCTCGCTCCTCAAGCTCGATCCCATCTGGGAACTGACCTTGGCAAGGGTTTCCCTCACGAGCTCGACCTCGACTAGGAGCTGACCCCGGCATTCCACTAGGGTCCATGCCCAAGTGGTAGCCCCCACTTGCATGGCTGCTGGCTAGCAGCTGTGTAGACTCCACGTCAGCGGATGTTGTCACATTAGGAACCAACCTTTTTCGCCTTTTTATGATACCCCGTGGCTAATTTATGACACCATGAGTCCACCTTATGAAATTTACTGGCCAAAATACTTGTCGAATGAGACATTCTCACCACCTTATGATATCTTGCGATTGGAATATGAGACCCTGTGTCTACTTTATGACATCCCCCATCCAAACTACTTCATGATCTAACCTTTTTCACAACCTTATGATATCCTGCAGCTTGATTATAATATTCATGGCCTACTTATGGCATCCCCTCTATAGAATACTTGCCGAATCAACTTTTTTCACCTACTTATGATACATGGTCTCTAATTTATGACATCTAGTAACCTAAATACTCCCCAAACCAAACTTTTTCAGCAACTTATAACATCTGATGGCTTGATTATGGCACCCCTCTATGTAGCTCCTGATATTAGCCATCCAAAATATTCCAGGAGTCAAAACTTTTCATCTACTTATGACATCTTGTGGTCCAATTATGACACCCTGGTGCCTAGTGTATGACATCCCCCAGCCAAAACACTCCAAGACCAACCTTTGGTTTTTTGTCAACCCCATTATGATACCTAGTAGCCAACTTATGATGATTTGACATTTTAACCTTGGTGTCAATTACACACTACCATTGGACAACTTTTCAAAGGGAGAAACTATCCATTTTGCCCATGTTTCATATATAATAACAGATACGAATGAGAGAAAAAAATTACTATACTTTCTTGAATCTCCTCTTCTTTTGCTATTGGTGTTTTGCTCACCTCTTTGGTGACTAGAGTTTGTTCTCTCATCTTGTTTTCATTTTCATCAATCCATCATCCATAGCACCTGGTGGTATGGTTCAAATCCCCGATAGAGCATCAATGTTAAACTATTTTGCCTTAACTCATACTATGATATTTGTTTTAGTAGCATGACAATGGGCCATCAGGTTTTTCCATCTCCTTAAAAAATGTATAAAAATGCTGTAGGGTTTTGCGTGGTGCTTCCAAGCTTTGGAAAGACTTGAGAGGCCATTGCAGGGATATTGGAGGCGATCCTTAGGAGCTTGGAGGTGTGCTAAGCAGTTCTTGGAGATGTTCCAAGGGATTCCTAGATGTGTTCCAAGGCTCTGAGTCAATTTGGATCATGGCATGTTGGGCCAGGGGCTTGATCCAGGGTTGAGTGTTTTTTCATATGGCTTAGAGAAAATTTTTTTGAAAGATTATAACATAACCCAATTGAGTTATGGGATTAGGTCTAGGTAGTTAGTTGGTTAGTCAGTTAGGTGGTTGGCCCAAGAGTTCTAACCATCCATGTGGACTAACAAATCTAGAACTCTAACTAACCAAGTGTCCTAGGTTTGGCCCAAGAAATCAAGTCCTAACTGCCTAAGTAGTTAAGTCCCAACAAGATTCAAGATTGTCCCATCTGCTTATAAAAGAAGCGGGGCACACATGAAACAAGATGGGAGTCTGTGAGGACTTCTCACGGTCATGGATTGATCGTGAGGGCTAAGAACTCCCCTTAGGGGCATGACTGTGGTAGACTTCCGGGTTTTAAGGAGGCCACGATGATGGGCTGTAGAAAAGCACACGTGGAGGGCTTGGACCATGAGGGTGCTTCATGGGGATTGGAGAAGGGAACACATGTGAGGTTTTGTCTGTGCATGGCCATACGTGAGTTCTTGGGATGTGAAGCCTACAAAAGGGAAGACATGCGGGTGACAGCGAGAAGCTTTTGGAATTTTAGAAGGGGTGCCATGGGATAGTGTGTCTTGTCTTGTAACAAGGTTCTTCTCCAATGGAATAATACAATCTCTCTTTTTCTCCTACATACATCTCTTCTTTATATATCCTTTATTGCATGATATTGAATCCAAGAATAGGTTATTGCTAGTTTTTGATCAAGAAGGTTAGTTCTTGATCTTTCCCTCGCTGTTTCTGCTACATAGGTGCTGATTTGAATTTCCAACAAGTGGTATCAGTGCCTAGAAATTCTTATAATTGGTGTCAAAGTGGGGTTCGAGCATGGGAGAGGAGGATTCAAGGAAGAAGGAGGCTTTGTTGAAGAGGTCTGACATTGGCATTAGGTTTGCATAGCTATCTTGGTGCACTGCGGAAGCACAGGTTGGTGTTGCAGTCACGGGGACAAAGCAGGAAGACATCGATTTGAGATCAGGAGTGCGATGGAGCATGAGTCTCAGGAGCTATAGAGCACAGATTCATATTCTAGCTGGGGTGGTGAGGTGGCTTTGATGGAAAGATGTCAGCTCTGGAGATAGCAGGATAGGTGCAGATGGTCACACAGAGCTTGTTAGGGATGGAGAAAGGAAAAGTCCAGATTTCTTAGGCTTCATCGCTGGGTTAGAGAAAGAGTTGGATGAGCTCTTGTTTATTTCGGAGGAGCCTACGGGATGCAGTGTATCCGAAATGGTCTCAGAGAGGTTCGTAGATTGCGAAAGGTCCGAGAAGGTAGTGATTGGGTACAAGGTTCAGGGTAGGCTCAGCAGGGTAGTGTAGAGTTGCTGGTCTTAGGATTTCTTTCTGTGGCATCAGGGAGAATTTAGTTTCAAGTGGAGCACCGGGGAGAGGTGGCTTCACGGATGGAGTAGGATTCGACACAAGATTAGAGTGGGAGGTGCAAGGATACTAGCCAGGTTTTAGCACGAGTACCAGGGGTGCACTTAGTCAGGTGGAGCAAAGTGTATAAAGATTGGTGCGGCTCTAAGGAGTGGTGTTAGGTAGAGCTCCAGTTACAATGAGTGCTGGCTCAAGTTTGCTGTGGTCTTTCTAGGGAAGTCCAAGGAAAGGATTGATGCAGCTGCCAGACAGAAGGAAGGCTATAATCATGGTTCCAGGATACAATCAAGGATCTTCAACTGAGGAGGTGGTCATCCCAAAGGCCTCCAAGGGTGCACAGTAGTTAAAGGGTGTTGGTAGAGGCAAAGAGGTCCGTACAAGGAGCTGTCTGGACATGCAGTTATAGTGAAATTGTGTAGGAGGACATTGCCAGGTTTGCCAAAGCTTGGGGGCACCAAGGTGGAGATTGTAGGATTTTGCATCGTGCTTCCAAGCTTTGGAGAGACTTGGGAGGCCATGGCAGGGATGCTGGAGGCGATCTCTGGGAGCTTGGAGGCATGCCAAGCGATTCCTGGAGATGTTTTAAGGGATTCCTAGAGGTGTTCCAGGGCTCTGAGTCAATTTGGATCATGTCATGTTGGGTCAGGGGCTTGATCCAGGATTGAGTGTTTCTCATATAGCTTAGAGGGAAGTTTTTTGAGATATTGTAACATAACCCAATTGGGTTATGGGATTGGGTCCAAGAGGTTAGTTGGTTAGTCGGTTAATTAGTTAGGTGGTTAGGTGGTTGGCCCAAGAATTCTAACCATCCATGTGGACTAACAAATCTAAAACTCTATCTAACCAAGTGTCCTAATTGGTTTGGCCCATAAATCCAAGTCCTAACCACCCAAGTAGTTAAGTCCCAACATGATTCAAGACCATCCCATGTGCTTATAAAAGAAGAGGGGCATGCGTGAAACAAGATGGGAATCCATGAGGACTTCTCACGGTCATGGATTGATCGTGAGGGCTGAGAGTGCCCCTTGGGGGCATGACCATGGGAGACTTCCTAGGTTTCAAGGAGGCCATGGTGATAGACTATAGAGAGGCGCACGTGGAGGGCCTTTCACATGGAGGGCTTGGACCATGAGGGTGCTTCACGGGGATTGGAGAAGGGAACGCACGTGAGGTATTGTCCGTGCATGGCCGTACATGAGTTTTTGGGACGTGAAGCCTGGAAGAGAGAAGACGTGTGCATGACGGTGTGAAGCTTCTAGGATTTCAGAAGGGATGCCGTGGGGTATTTTGTCTTGTCTTGTAATAAGGTTCTTCTCCAATAGCATAATACAATCTCTTTTTTTCTCCTATATACATCTCTTCTCTATATCTCCTTTGGTGCATGATATTGAATCCAAGAATCGGTTGTTGCTAGTTCTTGATCAAGAAGGTTGGTTCTTGATCTTTCCCTCGCTGTTTCTGCTGCGTAGTTGCTGATCTGGATTTCCAACAAGTGGTATCAGTGCTTAGGAATTCTTCCAAATGCATCGAGAACAAAAGAAATAAGACAACCAGGCCAGCCATGAGAGCACAACAATGGTCGTCTATAGGGAAGAGGATGTCCCTGTTTCCTCCAGTGAAAGGGGAGAGATACAACAAACTAAAGAAGTTATGAAAGGTAGTTCATGATTTATTGCATATAATAGTCTTCTGACTTGTACAATATTTGACATCCTATTACAAAATATGATATCTATTTTTAATTTCTAATATCCTTTAGTGAAATATGACATTCTAAAGTAATTTATGACATCCTGTTGGGGAAATATGACTTCTTGCTCAAAACCATACCATCCTATTAATTAATACTTACGTCCAATTGTTTGTTGTAGTGGAATGTCCAAAAAATTCCTATTTTATGAAAGTTAAGGCCTCTCAACATTATAAAAACTCTTGCAAACGGCTGTGTATATAGAAAATGTCTAAAAAATGAGGTTTTCTCTTGCTCACTTGGAACTCATCTAAAAGACCCCATTTGGTATTTTCATTGACATGTAGCCATTTATTATTGATGGGCCTCTCCTATCCAATATCAGAAGATATCATGCAAGAGGAGATTGATTTATTATTACTGAAAAGGTAATAAGCTTCAGTACAAAGGAAGTGACACTTATCATGGGTCTTCCATATCATGGCATTAAAATCTTAACCTATTATAAGAAGGGAAGGTTGGTTGACAGGTTTGGTGGTTCTTTGGATTTACATCATAAAAGACTAAAGAGAAATATCAAGGTACTAAAGTACTCAAAGGAGAAGGAGAATATCAAGGAAACTATGAGGTTTTGGATAGCACTTAATAGTACTCTCATCAAGGCTAGCGGACTTGGCAACCAAAGAGGCCTCTACCATCTTGGCCCTTGCCTTTTCAGTTGCCTGCCACCTGCAAGCTAGGCTAAGCTCTTGGATAGCCTTATCGTGCTCCCCCTTCACCACTCTGTGAATCTCTTGATGCGGGACTAACTAGATGCAAGATGAGAGGAATGATGCAAGTGATTTTGTTCTTTGTGATTTTTAATTTTTTTAGGATTTAGGATTCCCGAAGACAGACAAAAAGTAGATCTAGGGTTCTACAATAATAAGAAATTCAAGCAAGCAAGTTCCTAAACAGGATAGAAAGAGGATCCCGGAATTGAGAAACCCCGTAGGACTTAGCTCTCGAATCAATATCAACTTAGGAGTTTTAGGGTTGCAAACCTTGAAAGCTATGAAGTGCCCGATGCCAAGTTCACTCGTTCTCATGGATGCGGCCTGGATGATCGAGCCTTCAACCTCCGTGGATGCACCGGCTTTTCGTTCGAAGGTCTTGAAGGCAAGGGAGACCGACTCCGTGTTCGTGGTACCTGGAGGACCTGCGAGCAATTAAGGGAAGGATTATGAATCAACAAGTAGTAGGAAGAAATAAAGGAAGAAAGGTTGAAGATGATGTTGGTTGTGGGTTTTCTTGTTGGGCGCCTAGATGGATCATCCAGTTAGCTTCCAAACTCAAAGATGGAAGATGGATTGGCAGAAGAGAAGGTAACTTGAGGCCTCACACCTCTCGACGCCCGAAGGCGAAGGCACTCCCTCACGGAGATCGACGTTCTTAAGGAACGAAGGCAACTAACAAGAAGAGTAGCACTCAAATCTTTTTCTTTTCATTCATCAACATCAGCATTACAAGGGAGGGGGTAAGGTCCTTTATATAGGCACCTTAAGATCCTTTCAAAACTTGAATGAAAATCACATCTCTTCTCTTGATAAGGTGCTAAAAAAAAAATTATGAAATCCCAAAAAATTCTGAAATCCCTTCTCCTTGGCTGACCAAAGCTTGCTTGTGATTTGGGCATGGCATGATATTGGGCTTGGAGGAAGGATCTTGGCACCCTTGGACTTGGAAAGCTGATCTTTATTTTGGGAAAAAGATGATGCAAGGCTTGTATCTTCCTTCTTTCCTTGGTCGCCCACCCCTCTTTGGAGAGAAACAAGATATGGGACTTGGAGCAAGGCTTGTGTCTTTCTTCTTTCCTTGGTTGCCCACCCATCTTTGAAGAGAAACATGATATGGGGCTTGGGGCAAGGCCTATGTCTTCAACCTTTCCTTGGTTGCCCATAACTCCTTTAGCAAGTGGCTTGATAGGGGGAGGGAAGGGAATCAAGTGATGTTGTCTCCTTTTGGTGCCCAAGAAATCAGCATATCTTCTAGATTTGTGCCATCCACTTGGCAAGGTGAAGTGGCACTACATGGGATGATGAGGTGGTGCCCTAGGGATGAATTGACATCCTTTATGACTTGGCCCAATAGTAATTGGACTAGACTCAATATCCACTTCTCCTTCGAATAGGCTTGGGTCCAATCTTCAAGTAGACTCGGGTTTGAATCAATTCAACTAAATACAAGGTTTATTGACCTAACTTGACCACATTGGCCAAGGTACAGGACTAAAACAAAAGTGCATGACTCAAAGTAAAGAATTACATAGGCTTGAAGCCAATTACATGACCCAAAAGATAAAACCCTTATCCGAGATCCTCAGAGAGTTGAGGAGCCTCTGTCAGATCCTGGTGTCCACACCACCTCTACAACCACTCCACCTCATTGAGGAGGTGATTCACATATTATAGCAACCCCCAGGTCTCCAAGAAGCCTTGTATCAGAAGCCAACATTAGCAAGATCATCATCCTTGAAGGAAAGCCTACCACGAGAAGAGCCCTCGAGAGAAGAAATTATCGATATGGCAACCCGGATGAACTGCTATAAGCCCTCACTCATGGGCCTCCCCTGTGCCTCCTCTTTGATCTCCGAAGGGAAGGAGTCGTGCAAGAGCCTGAGGCACCTTTCCATCCCTAGTAGGTGAACCTCATTGGGAGAGGGGATGTTCTCTTGGGTAGTAGAGGGCCTCGTCTCTTTGCCCTCACCAGCACCTATTATGGGAGCCACCGCCTGCTTCACCTTGGTGATTGCTACCTTGGCCTTCGTTGCTGCCTTAGTTTGTTAGGTTTCGGGCTGACGTAGCGGAAGACTGGATTTCAAAATTTTCATTATTAAAATCCTAATTGGCCGAAACCCTAGACCCAAGGACTGCTTGCCCATGACAACTAATAAATTAGAATTTAGGATTATAGATGAATACCCTGGAGTGCTATACTCTTTAACTTTCATAAGGCACACAAGTGTATGCCCTCCAGAGATGATCCATACAAGAACCAGACCAAGGTAACACTCCTATCGAGCTTGCTTATTTGACTAGGATTCTTCCCTAACCAAAATCCAATTGACTTCCATGACCAATTTTCTAGCATGTGTGACTCTTTGGGCTCCACATCTAGCCAGTAGTAGGTCCAGGTTCAAGCTGTTTAATCCAATCAAAATTGATTGACCCAATTAGGTCAAATCGAGCTGACCATAGTTAGCTAATTCGAACCAATTTTCAAATTGACTCATGAATCCATCCAATTTGATTTTTAAAAACCTATAAGACATGATTGATATCTAGCAATGTATCATGCCTACCTGGAAGATGAGAAATTTGATGAAAATTATCAAAATATCCTTTAGTGGAAAGTTAACATACAATTCAATCCTTCGATCTTCCTTTATCCCGATTAAATTATGGACATGGATAAATATCAAACCCTTGCACTTAATCCATTCAAATCTCAACACTAATGAAGACTCGATCGATAATAAATTAGAAAACCATTTCTAATTTTATCATGATTTGATCAAAGACTTCTTGAGTCATTAGTCGATGAGATCACACGGGATAACTTCTTCCCTTACTAGGAGTAATCGATTTTTTATTGACCTACTCATTATCTTCATATACAATCCATCATATCCAGAAGTACCCCTTACATGACTTAATTGTCATGATTGAGTTGCACCAAAACATGGGTTCATGTGCACAAGATACTATAGTGATCTCAGGTCTAAGGATCACATGCATAACTCCCACTAAGAGAATAATCATTTTGATAAGTAAGACTTTCATTGGATGTTCTCTTGTCGAGTCAATTCAGTGAACTCATAACCTAATGAGCACCCACATCCTTGTATTAGTGTTACTACATAAGTGATCATGAGACCAACCACCCTCTCCATTGAGCATACATAGTATGTGCTAGTCTATCCAAATTTTATCGATCTCCGAATCGATGATCCTATGACTAGGAATATTCTAGATTAGGGTTTATAGATCTTAGGTCTCATTGTTATCCCTGTAATCCTAAAACCATTGCCTTAATCTATGAAGTTCATCATAATTTTATAACTAAAACACAAGACACAACATATGATGAATCAATAAAATTGCCTTTATTAATATCAACCTTGAGTTGGGAGAATATAAAAATGTCACTGATATAATAACTGTGATTGACTTTCAGGACATAATTCTTTTAATCTCCCACTTGCACTAAAGCCAATCGTCCTTGTATTTAATACCCATACATCTATATTGCGATCTAACTATTATAGAGGAAGTGTCTTAGTAAATGGGTATGCTATGTTATTCTTTGTTTTAACTCATTCTACCATCACATCATTTCTTTCAATGATTTCTTGAATGAGGTGGAAGCATCTTAGGATGTGATTGGACTTTTGATAAGACATTAGTTCCTTAGCTTGTGCAACAGCTCCAGTGTTATCACAATAAAGCGGCACTGGTTATTATATAGCAAGAACCACACTTTCTTTATAGGTTCACTTGTAACTATGTACTCTACCTTAATGATTGAGTCAGCTACAGTTGGCTGCTTGGTACTCTTCCAACTCACCGCTCTTCCATTTGGAGTAAAGACATATCCTGATATGGATTTACTATCATCTAGATCAGATTGAAAACTAAAATTTATATAGCCTTTTAGTTTTAGATCTGATCTTCCATATATTAGAAAAATATCCTTAGTCCTTAGATATTTAAGAATATTTTTCATAGCTTTCCATTGATCCTTCCCTAGATCAGCCTGGAACCTGCTTACTATGCCTAAAGCATAAGCAACATCAGGCCTGGTACGTAGAATTACATATGTTATTGATCCCACTACGGAAGCATAAGGGATCTTATTCATCCTATCTCTATCTTCTGAAGTCATAGGTGATATCCTTTTAGATAGGTGTATGCCTTGATTCATGGTCAAGTAACCCTTCTTACTTTCCTTCATATTGAATCTCTTCAATATTAAGTCTATGTACTTGGATTGGGATAAACCTAGCATCCTTTTAAATCTATCTTAAAGATCTTTATTCCTAGAATATAGGATGCTTGTTCCAAAACCTTCATGGAAAACTATTTTGATAGTCGTGTTTTAACTGACCACATCATTGGAATATCATTTCCAATGATAAGTATGTCATCGACATACAAGACCAAAGAGATAATGGCACTTCCACTTGTCTTCTTATACACACACGGCTCATTCATATTCTTGATGAAACCAAATTCTTTAATAGTTTCATCGAAACAAATGTTCCAGCTCCTTGATTCTTGCTTCAATTCATAAATGAATTTTCTAAGCTTGCATACTTGGTTTGGTCTCCCACTTGAAACAAAACCCTCTAGTTGTGACATATAGACTTCTTCCTTAAGATTCTCATCAAGGAATACAATCTTAATATATATTTGCCATATCTTATAATCATAATATGTAGCAATGGCAAGTATAATTTTAATGGACTTGAGCATGGTAACTGGCAAAAAGTTTTATCATAGTCAATACCAAGCTTTTGCTTGAAAACTTTTGCCACCAACCTAGCCTTGTATGTTTCTGTTTGCCCATCTACTCTAATCTTCCTCTTGAAGATCCATTTGCATCTTGTTAGGATAATTCCTTCAGGTAGGTCAACTAAGGTCCAAACCTAGTTGTCATACATAGAGTCCATTTTAGATTTCATGGCACTAAGTCATTTGTCAGAGTCCTTATTCATGACTACTTCTATATAGGTCAATGGGCCATCATCTTTAATGATCATGGTTTCATTATTATTTTCAATCATAAAACTATATCTAAGAGGTGCTTCCCGCACTCTTTCTGACCTACGGAGAAGAGGTGTGTGTTGTGGTTGTACTTGACCAATTGGTACTTTTGATCGAGGAACTTGAGTTTGTTCATTTTGAACTTCACTCGATTCAATTATTCTCCCATTACCTTCTTCTTGGATAAATTCTTTTTCTAAGAAAATGACATGCCTACTAACAAATACCTCTTATTTAGTAGGATGATAAAAAAACACCCAATACCCTCTTGAGAATAACCAATAAACATACATTTCTCAACCCTAGCACTTATCTTATGTCCAAATTCTTTTTTAATATAAGCTAGACAACCCCAAATCTTAAGATGCTTAAGACTTAGTTTTTTGCCATTCCATAATTCATATGGAGTGCTAGGTACTAATTTTGATAGTACCCTGTTTAATACATATGCAGCAGTTTCTAAGGCATATCCCTAGAAAAATATTGAAAGATTTATGAAGCACATCATGGACCTTACCATGTCAAACAAGGTATAATTCCTCCTTTCTGCTACACCATTTAATTATGGTGTATATGGAGGGGTCCATTCAGGAAGAACATCATTTTTCTTAAGATGATTAAGAAATTCACTAGATAAGTATTTTCCTCTTTGATCAGATCGAAGGACTTTAATATTTTTTCTAGTTTGTTTCTCAATCATATTTTGATATTCTATAAATTTATCAAAGGCTTCAGATTTATATTTCATGAGATATACATATCTAATCCTAGATAAATCATCAATAAATATGATGAAATAAGAGTATCCTCCTCTAGCCTAAGTTATCATAGGTCTACAAATCTGAATGTATTAATCTTAACAATTTCGTTGCCCTTTCTCCATGTCCAGTGAATGGAGACTTGGTCATTTTACCCATGAGACAAGATTCACAAGTTTCTAATGATTTATAATCATAAAGGCCAAAGAAATCATCTTTATATAACTTGTTAATCCTTGACTCGCTTATATGACCTAATCGGCAATGCCAAAGGAATGTTTAATTAGTATCATCTCTCTTTCTTTTTTTGTTTTCTACATGCAATACTTTATCATTAAGCGATAGAATTAAAAGATCATTCATAAATGTATCCATTCAAAAAAAGTCATTAGAATGAAAAATGAAGCAGCCATTGCTCTCAACTTTTATTTCAAAACTTTGTTTTAATAACAAAGAAAGTGAAATAATATTCCTAACAATATTTGGAATGAACTAACATTCTTTTAATTTCAATATCTTGCCCGAAGGAAACAATAACATGTAGGTTCCAATAGCTTCTACATGAATGGCCTCTCCACTCGCACCATAATGCTTGAAATTACTTTTCTTCAATGTTCTGATCTTGTGGAGTCCTTGTAATGATTTGCATATGTGAGACCCACATGCAGTATCCAATACCCATGAATTAGAAGTTGAAGAGCTCAATGATATGTTTGTTTGTATCATAAACAAATCTCTTGATGCTCCACTGGTATCTTGCTTCAGACTTGCAAGATATGTCTTGCAATTCTTCTTCCAATGTTTCTTCTTGCCACAGAAGAAATAGGATCTATCTTTTGAAGACCTATATGCCTTCTTCCTCTTTTTTGATGCTTTTCTTTGGGTTGAACTTTCTCTTTGGATCATTCTTCATTACTCTTTTCTTCTTTCTATCAACTAGAGGAAGATGATGAGCCGTATCACCTTTGAAGTGACTCTTAGCTATCTTAAGCATGTTAAGCAGCTCTGGTAATGAAAGGTTTAGTTTGTTCATGTGATAGTTCATGACAAACTGAGAGAAGGAATCTATGAATGATTGTAGGATCAAATCTTAATTAAGCTCCCCATCCATGACAAAGCCTAATTGACCTAATCGGGTGATTAAGTCAATCATCTTGGGAACATGGACCTGTATGGGCGAGCCCTCACTTATACGTACTCGGAATAACTACTTTGATATTTTATATCTAGCAGTCCTACTGTGCTCTCCATACAACTCTTTAAGATTGAGCAATATGGACTGAGGTTCCATATCTTCATGTTGCCTTTGCAAGTCGTTGCTCATCGAGGCTAACATGATGCACTTGATAGTCAAGCTATCATTCTGCCATATTTTATAAGTGACATTTTTCTTCTCTGTCACATCATCTCCGATCATATCTAGATCCAGAGAGTCAACGATGTAGGATACTTTTTCCTAAGCAAGTACTATTCTCAGGTTCCTCAACTAGTCTATGTAGTTTGGTCCAATCAGTTTATTGGCATCTAGTATGCCCCACAGTGATAATGATGAAGCTATTAATTTAAATCTACAGTCAGACAAGAATAATATATAAGCTGACCACTCAAGATGATAATCATAATTGGATAAGAATTTTAAATCTAATTATGTCTCCCACTATTTTCTTTGAATATCATAATCCTTAACGATGGTGTTGACCCCTAAAGTGATTTTGATGATAACAAAACATTGGAGCATACATTTAGTCATCTAACAACTCTTCAAATGATTGACAAGTTTTTGTAGGACAACTACATTGTCACATTTTTCAATTCCTACAATCTTTAATGTTTTGTGTTGAGTTGTAAATTATTTACAATCTCGTAAAGAAGAACTCTACAAAAAATTTCTATTAAAAATAAGTTCAAGGGTTACTTCTGGTAGTCTTTCAAGCTTCAAGTTTTCTTTATTTTATTGTAAAAAATGCTTGAAGAAGACTTTAAAGCATGGGACAAGTGTTCTGGAAGTTTGAAGCTGATCTAGTTGAAGAACCACATTCGAGCTGATTGGATGAACAACCCAGCCGACTCTGGCACTGGCACTGAAGACAAGTTCTCTGGCACACAGATCCAGCCGACTGGCACCAAGGTCCAGCCGACTCGTCCAGAACAAGGTTGAGAACGTTCTGAGATTCTCAGGAATCCAAGCCGATTGGAATTAGATCCAGCCGACTCATCCAGAACTCAGTAGAAAATGGTCTGAGAAGCCTCTAAGATTCCAGCCGACTGGAATTCAGCCCAGCCGACTCGTCCAGAGTGAGGTATTTTCTTAACTGGGAAAGCTAGCCGACTGGCACTCAACCCAGTTGACCCGAACTTCATCCGAGCTGACTCGAAGTTTGTCTGAGCCGACTGGAATGGCGGGGTCACCTCCAACGGCTAGTTCCAGTTCTCAGTTTTTGAATTCCAAAAGTGCTCCAACGATAACCTGTCACCTCCCAATAGTCTACAACATTTAAAATCAAGGGAAGGCAGTTGAAGTCTCTATAAATAAGGTATGAGAACATCTTTGGAGAGACCAATGAGCAAATAATGATTTATTGAACATTTATTGAACACTTATTGAAGTGAAATGAGAGAGCACTAGGGCTTTAAAGTTTGTCTTCAAGCTTGCAACAACTCTTACCAGAAGCTTGAAGCACCTTTTGAGGAAAGCAAGGAAGCCATTGAAGTGCATTAAAGAGCATTCAGTGGATCTTCACTCGAGCTGAATTGGCAACCACCTAGACAATAGAGTTTGTCTTTATTGTTGCTTTTTTAATCTATCATTTAAAATATCTGGGTTATTGGTGAGCCCTGTTGTAAAAACCAAATAGGTTACTTTGGTGAGCCTTTAAAACTAGAGTGTAGAGGTTTCTTTGGTGAGCCTAGCTAAAAACCAAAGTATAGAGATTTTAGGTGAACCTGTAAAAACCTAGTTTGGGTTTCTTTGGTGAGCCCGATTTCAAAAACCAAAGTGTAGAGGTTTGGATTGTGAGCCTGTAAAACAATCCGACTGTATTCCGGTTTGGGGGATATAGTGAAAATCTCGAGTGGTGAACTTGGGTAGTGGACGTAGGAGCTGGGTTACTCCGAACCACTATAAATCTGCTTTGTTTGTGTTGTGTTTATTTTATCCTTTAGCTTCTGCTTTCATTCTTTGATTAACATAGCACCTAACCACTAATTAGAATTACTTGTGCACATATTCGCGAAAATTTTGTAATTCCCAATTCACCCCCCTCTTGGGACTAAGCCACCTGGGCAATAGCTGGTATCAGAGCAGTGTCTCTGATTACTTGAGTTAAGATCGATGGCTCATCCCATGAGTACATCCTTGGCCGAGGGCCAATCAACAAATAGACCTCCACTATTCATGGGCACTAATTATTCTTATTGGAAAGCACGAATGAAAATTTACATACAAGTTATAGATTTTCAATTATGGAAGGTCATCTTGAAAGGGCCACACATTCCCACAATTAAAGTTGATGGCGTGGACATCCCTAAGCCTGAAGAGGACTGGGATGATCATGGCATGAAGATAGGGGAATTGAACCCCAAAGCAATGAATTTATTATATTGTGCTTTAGATGCTAATGAGTTCAATCGAATTTTCACTTGCTCATCAGCAAAGGAAATCTGGGATAAACTCGAAGTGACCCATGAGGGAACTTCCCAAGTGAAAACCTCCAAGATAAATCTTTTAGTTCAAAACTATGAATTATTCAAAATGGAACCTTCTGAAACAATATCTACCATGTTCTCTAGATTTACAGATATTATTAATGGTTTAAAGAGTCTTGGCAGGGTATACTCTAATGCAGATCTGGTTCAGAAAATCCTTCGCTCTTTGCCCGACAAATGGGATCCCAAGATAACTGCGATCCAGGAAGCCAAAGATCTCAACACTTTGATGCTGGATGAACTGCTGGGAGCACTCATCACCCATTAGCTAACAATGTAACATAGAACAGAAGATGAGCAGAAGAAAAAGAAGACAATCGCCTTCAAAGCTGCTTCCGATTCAAAGAGGGATGATGAAGAATCTGAAGATGAAAGCACCTCCTCCAATGACAACCTAGAAGACAAAGACATTGCTATGGTTGTGAGGAGATTTAGAAAATTTATGGGAAGAAAGAAATGAAGGTACAACCGAAAGTTTCACAGGAAGGATTATGGAAAAGAAAAGGAGATGGACAGAGAGAAAGTCAAGGAAGTAGTCCCCACGTGCTACGAATGCAAGAAGCCGGGGCACATATATCCGGACTGTCCAATGTTGAAGAAATTCTTCAGACAAAAGAAGAAAAAGAATTCCATGGTTGCCACATGATCCGACAGTGAAGATTCAACATCATCTGAAGAAGAAGAGACCACCAAGACTGCCAATCTTTGCTTAATGGGTCTCAAAGATGAGGTAACGTCCCCTAACAACTGCACTGAATTTACTTTCGAAGAACTAAATTCTGCTTTTCATGATTTACTTTTTGAATTTAAGAAAGCTGGAGTAAAAATAAAATCATTGAAAAATATGAATGATTCTTTACTCAAACAAAAAGATGAAATTTTAGAAAAGAATATTTTATTGCAAAAGGAACTGCATGACTTTTCTGAAAAATTTGAAAAACTGAAAAATGAGAATCTATCATATAAAAAGAAAAATATTGATTTACTTGCTGAAAATAATGAATTAAAAAAGGAGGTTACAAAACTCAAGCCTTTGTTGAAAAACTCACTTTATCTTCAAATAAGCTTGAGCTAATTTTGAAAGAACAACGAATTTCTAGAAATAAAGCTAGAATTGGTTTCAACACTTCTTTTATAAATGGAATTTCTGCAACAACTTTTGTAAAATCCAAAAACCAGCTCAAAATATCTTATCTCAAAAGGTTTCAGCCACACCAAAAAGTGTTTCTACTTCAAAATCTTTATCATATGTTCCTAAGAATTTGAACAAAAATGCATACATTCCAAAAGGTTTGAAATCTACATCAAGTACATGAACTTTTAGAACTTCAAATTCTGTTTCCAATAAAAATTCTAAAGTTGTTTGCTATGCTTGTAAAAGAATAGGACATAAAGCTTTTGAATGCAATAATTTTAGTAATGTCCATAAAAAGGTAAAAAAGATTTGGATTTCCAAAGGAACCACCTCTGCTGACCTGCAAGGACCCAAGGTAGCTTGGGTACCTAAAAGAATTCATTGACTGTTTTGCAGGAATGTCTTGTAGCCCAAAAATTGAAGAAAAGGTGGTACTTGGACAACGACTGCTCAAGACATATGCGGGTGACAAGGACCAATTCATCACCCTTGAAATGAAAGAAAGAGATATGGTCACCTTGGGAGATAATGGCAAAGGGAGAATAATCGGTATTGGTAAGATCAAAATAACTCCCTTTACTTTTATTGAAAATGTTTTGCTAGTAGACAAATTGAAGCATAATCTCTTAAGTATAAGTCAATTATGTGATAAAGGCTTCAAGGTTGTCTTTGAGTCTTCTATGTGCATAGTTACTAACTCTTTAGATTCTAGCAATAAATTCATTGGATATATACTCGGGAATATCTATGTGGTGGATCTTAATGATCTTGCCATGTCTAGTAGCCCTAGTCTAGTTGCAATGAATGCTAAGACCAAAGAGTCAGGCTTACTATGGCAATTGACGATTAGGTCATGCTAGCATGCATACAATTGCCAAATTAATTTCTAAAGATCTTGTTAGAGGCATGCCTAAGTTTAAAGTTGATTTGAATCATGTTTGTGATGCATGCCAAATGGGTAACAAACTAGGGGGAGTTTTAAATCAAAGAATATAGTTTCTACAACAAGACCTCTTGAACTACTTTACATGGATATTTTCGGACCTACTAGGATCACAAGCCTAGGAGGGATGAAATATGCTATTGTGATAGTAGACGATTTTTCGAGATTTACATGGGTTTTGTTTATTGCATCAAAAGATGAAACTTTTCATATTTTCTGAAAATTTCATAAAAAGGTTTCAAACCAAAAGAACTTATCTTTGATTTCAATTAGAAGTGATCATGGAACTGAGTTTGAAAATCAATTTTTTGAAGATTTTTGTACTGAATTTGGCATTGATCACAACTCTCCACTCGTAGAACACCTCAGCAAAATGGTATTGTAGAGAGGAAAAACAGGACATTGGAAGAAATGGCTCGCATAATGTTGTGTGAAGGCAATATTCCAAAGTACTTTTGGGCAGAAGCGGTGAACACTGCATGTTATATTTTAAACCATATTTTGATCCATCCTATCTTAAAGAAAACCCCCTATGAGCTTTGGAATGACAAAAAATCCAATATTAGTTATTTTCATGTATTTGGTTGTAAATGCTTTATGCATAACAATGAAAAAGATAATTTAGAAAAATTTGATTCTAAAGCTAATGATGCAGTTTTCCTAGGTTATTCTTTACATAGCAAAGCATATAGGGTTTTTAATAAAAGACTCTTTCTGTTAAAGAGTCAATTCATGTTGTATTTATTGAAACTAACCCTACACCTTCTAGACAAGAAGAGTACATAGATAATGATGCAGGTATATTGCAAAAAGGAATGGATTACTTGAGCATTCAAGACAAAGACACTCAAGATGGAGAAGAAACGGTAAGTAAGGATCACACTGATCTACCAAGGGACTGGAGGTATGTTACATCTCACCCTAAAGAATTAATAATAGGAGATCCTTCACATGGTGTTAGGACTAGGGCTGCACATAAGGATGCACATGATTACCTAGCCTTTGTATCACAAATAGAACCCCATAGCTTAGAAGAGGCTGAGACTGATCCAAACTGGATGATGGCAATGCATGAAGAATTAAACCAGTTTGAAAGAAATAAGGTATGGACGCTTGTAGATAGACCAACAGACCACCAAATTATAGAAACTAAATGGATCTATAGGAATAAATTAGATGAACAAGGAAATATTATAAGGAACAAAGCTAGATTAGTGGCTAAGGGATATAACCAAGAAGAAGGTATTGATTTTGGTGAAACTTATGCTCCCGTAGCAAGACTAGAAGCTATTAGATTATTATTTGTATTTGCTTGCTACATGAACTTTAAACTCTTTCAAATGGATGTAAAAAGTGCATTTCTTAATGATTTTATCTCTGAATAAGTTTTTATGGAACAACCACCTGGTTTTGAAAATCACGCTTTTCCAAACCATGTATTCAAATTAAACAAAGCATTGTATGGTTTGAAATAAGCACCTAGAGCCTGGTATGATGGACTTAGCAATTTCTTAATTAAAAATGATTTTTCAAGAGAAATGTAGATAAAACTTTGTTTATCAAAAAGAAAAATAATGACATCTTAGTTGTACAAATATATGTAGATGATATCATTTTTGGTGAAACTAATGAATCTCTATGTAAAGAATTTGCTAAGCTTATGCAGGGAGAATTTGAAATAAGCTTAATGGGCGAGTTGAACTACTTCCTTGGACTTCAAGTAAAACAAACAAAGGAAGGCATCTTCATCAACCAAGCCAAATACATCAAGGAAATCATCAAAAAGCTTGGTATGGAGAGTAGCAAAACAATAAGCATACCCATGAGCCCAGCTTGCAGACTGAACAAAGATGAGAATGGATCCAATATTGACCAAAGGCTATATAGAGGTATGATCGGATCCTTATTATATTTGACTGCAAGTAGACCTGACATATTATACAGTGTATGTGTATGTGCTAGATTTCAGTCATCACCAAAAGAAACACATATGCTTGCTGTAAAGAGAATAATTAAATATTTGAAAGGAACAAGTAATTTAGGAATTTGGTATTCTAAATATTCTACTTTAAATTTGATTGGATTCTCTGATGTTGATTATGCTGGTTGTAAAATAGATAGAAAAAGCACTAGTGGTACATGTCAATTTCTAGGATTGAATTTAATTTCATGGCACTGTAAGAAGCAAAACTCCGTAGCCTTGTCCATAGCTGAGGCTGAGTATGTGGCTGCCAGTAGTTATTGTGCTCAAGTGTTATGAATTAAATAACAACTAAAAGACTTTGGTGTATCACAATCTAAAATTTTAATTAAATGTGATAACATAAGTGTTATCAATTTGACAAAGAATCTAATTCAACACTCTAGAACCAAGCATATTGAAATTATACATCATTTTATTAGAGATCATGTATCAAATGGTAATATTGTGCTTGACTTTGTGCCTACTGAAGATCAATTAGCTGACATATTCACCAAGTCACTCAATCAAGATAGATTTGAGCTAATTAGAAGTGAATTAGGACTTTGTGATCCCTTCTAGATCTTCAACCTAATTCCTTCAATTCTAAGAAAACTTTATCTAGAAAACCTCCTCAATTTATTCTATTCTATTGAGCTTTAATTTCCTTCAAATTTTATTCAAAATCTTTCTTAACTGTGTTCAAATTTCTCAAAACTCTATTTTCTCTATTTGAGTCGACTGGATCTTAATCCTAATAGACTGGATTTTTCTGTGAGTTTTGAACTTGTTTTGGCCTAGTCGGCTTGAATAGTTTCGAGTCGACTGGAAACCCTTTTAGGGCTACTCGAGTCGATTGGATTTTCACGCCGAGGCATTTTGCTTAGGGTTATAAACTCTTCTCCAAACCATTTAGCTTCTATGTTATCTTCTCTAACGGTTCACTCATCTCCAAAACCCACTCCAAAGACTTCCTACTCCCTACCAAGAACTTCATTCTCTTGCTCTTCCATCTTTTCTAGCTATGGCACCCAAACGTGCGACAGGGAAACGGTCCGCTAGGGTTGCTCCTTCGGCTGAAAAAGAAAGAAGGTCCAAGAGAAGACAAGAAGAGCCAAGCAATGAAGAAATTGCAGAGGAAGCTAGAAGAGAAGTTCCATCAGCTCCTAGCCAAGTACCCTCAATGTCTACGCATCCGGTAACCTCCGGTCGTCGAATTAATTTTGAGTTTATTAAGGGCATTGGGTTAAAGATAGGAGACTTAATCGAAGACCAAGGGTGGAGGAAATTTTGTTCATTGAATAAGAAAACCTATCCCACTTTGGTTAGAAGCTTTTATGAGAACCTAAGGTTGGAAAATAACCATGTGGAATCCACTATCAAAGGGAAGAGGGTTATTGTGAATGAGGAGTCCTTACTTGAATTACTGGATATTCCTTCTGAGGGACTGAAGTTTTTAGTAATTGAAAATAGAGAGAAGACTCTGAAAACAATTTTGAACAAAGAGGATGTAGGAGGAATTGGGACTGTTTTAGCTAACACCCTATCATTGGAAATGAGACTACTTCACAACTTCATTTGTAGAATCTTCTTACAAAGAACTGGTAGGTTCGATTGGGTGAGCGAAAAGGATCTATGTCTCATGGAGCATATCCTAGAAAGAACTCCTGTCAATCAGTCATATATTATAATCATGCAGATGAAAGAAACAGTAAGAAAGGTTAAATCCTGTTTGCCATATGGTATGATGCTTACATTGTTGTTTAAATCCCATAGAGTCAATTTGGATGGTGAAGACGGATTATAATTGCATCACACTGATATCTACACATCTAAAACTCTTGAGAGAATGGGAATTATCAAGTGGAAGTGAGTCTGGAGAAAGAAGGGCACAAATATAAGAGCCATTCGCAGCTCCAGTAGTAGTGAAGAAGAGGAAGAGGAAGAAGCAGCTGGAACTTCCTCTACACCTGTACCGGAGCCTGAGTCATTTGTACCTGAGCCTACTACTGTCATTGAGGAGACTAGAGCACCATCACCTATATTTGATTTGCTTGCAGCAGAGTTTGACTTGCCAGCACCGGAGTTTGACCTGCCTTCAGCTGATGCTCCTTTACATGACTATCCTACTGCAGCTACACAGCCTCCAATTGTCCAAGTTCAGATTGAAGAACAGTTGAAAAGCTTGACAGATTCACTGACTAGTACTATAACTTCCTTATTTACTGATTTGAAACAGTCAGTAGATAGTAGATTGGACAAACTAGAAGAGAATATTTCAAATCTAAAAGAAAAGGTTGAAGCTATAAAAGCTTCAAGGTCAGCACCTCAGATAGACCTTCAGCCTATTCTGAACTGTATCTCTTCAAGTTCTGAAATAATTTTAAAGTCTGTGGATGCCACTTTAAATGAATATCAGACTGAATTGAAAGAGCTTAGAGGCAGAGTGGGAACTATTATAGATACAAGAGATATGGCAGAAGATTATACTATGGGCATTGGAATCATAAGATCAGAGCTTGGCAGACTTCGAGGATCAGCAGAAGCCTTCGCCAATGTTCAAGCAGCTGAGCTTATATCTATGCAGAAAGAGATAGGTGAAATGAAAGAGGCAGTAAATAAAGTACCAGTTAGCCTCAAGGACTTGAATCAGCAGTTGGGAGCAATGTGGGTGGAAATGGTGTCTCTCAATAGCACTGTCAGTTCATTGGAAGCCACAGCTAGGACAAGACCTTTATATGATTCGCCACCCATTTCCTCTAGGGCACCTAGTACCTCTATTCACCCTAGGGCTCCTCCTCCACATGCTTCATCTAGTCGAGCACCTAGACCCACTTCTTGGCAAGGTGTCAATGTTCCTAGAGATGATTCTAATTAAACATTTTGTAGTTTCAGTATCTTTTTGGATGTTTTTGAAACTTTTGTAATAACTGATGTAATGAACACTTTTTTGACAGAAATGAAATGAACATCTTTTTAATTACTGTGTAATGTGTGTACTCGTATTATCTTGATTACACCTCTATTTATTTAAATAGAATTCTCTCTCTAAGTTGAGAAAGTGAAATTATCTCAAACAAATATTAAAATTTTCTCAATCTATTTAAAATTCTGAGCTTACCTGTTTAACCTTTTTGAATTGTTGACAAAAAGGGGGAGAATCATAGAGTGCATGAAAGAATACATGAATTCCAATAGTAATACTAAAGTAAAGTAGACAGGGGGAGTTTTTAAGGCATTTCTGAATGATCTCTTACATATTATTCTGATAAAATGTTCAAGTGAATGTCAAAGGGGAAGAAACTTAAAAACAATTCATATTGTCTAGAAATCTTATAAACAGGGGGAGATATACATGTTTAACTTACATGCTTCAATGATTTTTATGATGCTCTAATGCTCTCAATTTATCATATCTATCAGTCGATACTTAATGCTGCTTGATACATACAAGAAATCAATCTCTGATATTTACAATTTATGAATTTGATTTTGTGCATAACTATATAGCACATACTGATATACATTTGAGATTACAGTTGATTTTTAAATATAAATGCTTACATATTTGTGAATAGAGTAGATTCTTTTCATGCCCAGTATTTTGTCATCATCAAAAAGGGGGAGATTGTAGACCCCTAAAGTGATTTTGATGATAACAAAACATTAGAGCATACATTTAGTCATCTAACAACTCTTCAAATGATTGACAAGTTTTTGTAGGACAACTACATTGATACATTTTTCAATTCCTACGATCTTTGATGTTTTGTGTTGAGTTATAAATTATTTAGAATCTTGTAAAAAAGAACCCTACAAAAAATTTCTATTAAAAACAAGTTCAAGGGTTACTTCTAGTAGTCTTTTAAGCTTCAAGTTTTCTTGGTTTTATTGTAAAAAATGCTTGAAGAAGACTTTAAAGCATGTGACAAGTGTTCTGGAAGTTTGAAGCTGATCTAGCTGAAGAACCACATTCGAGCCGACTGGATGAACAACCCAGCCAACTCTGGTACTGGCACTGAAGACAAGTTCTCTGGTACATAGATCCAGTCGACTGACACCAAGGTCCAGCCGACTCGTCCAGAACAAGGTTGAGAACGTTCTGAGATTCTCAGGAATCCGAGCCAACTGGAATTAGATCCAGCCGACTCATCCAAAACTCAGATGAAAATGGTCTGAGAAGCCTCTGAGATTCCAGCCGACTGGAATTCAGCCTAGCCGACTCGTCCAGAGTGAGGCATTTTCTCAACTGGGGAAGCTAGCCAACTGGCACTCAACCCAATCGACCCAAACTTCATCCGAGCCGACTCGAAGTTTGTCCGAGCCGACTGGAATGGCGGGGTCACCTCCAACGGCTAGTTCCAGTTCTCAGTTTTTGAATTCCAAAAGTGCTCCAACGGTAACCTGTCATCTCCCAACGGTCTACAACGTTCAAAATCAAGGGAAGGCAGTTGAAGTCTCTATAAATAAGGTATGAGAACATCTTTGGAGAGACCAATGAGCAAATAATGATTTATTGAGCATTTATTGAACACTTATTGAAGTGAAGTGAGAGAGCACTAGGGCTTTAAAGTTTGTCTTCAAGCCTACAACTCTTACCAGAAGCTTGAAGCACCTTTTGAGGAAAGCAAGGAAGCCATTGAAGTGCATTGAAGAGCGTTCAGTGGATCTTCACTCGAGCTGAATTGGCAACCACCCAGACAACATAGTTTGTCTTTATTGTTGCTTTTTTAATCTATCATTTAGAATATCTGGGTTATTGGTTAGCCCTGTTGTAAAATCCAAATAGGTTACTTTGGTGAGCTTTAAAACCAAAGTGTACAGGTTTCTTTGGTGAGCCTAGCTAAAAACCAAAGTGTAGAGGTTTTAGGTAAACCTGTAAAAACCTAGCTTGGGTTTCTTTGGTGAGCCCGGTTTCAAAAATCAAAGTGTAGAGGTTTGGATTGTGAGCCTGTAAAACAATCTGACTGTATTCCAGTTTAGGGGATATAGTGGAAATCCCGAGTGGTGAACTTGGATAGTGGACGTAGGAGCTGGGTTGCTCCGAACCACTATAAATCTGCTTTGTTTGTGTTGTGTTTGTAAAATCCTTTAGCTTCTGCTTTCATTCTCTGATTAACACAGCACCTAACCACTAATTGGAATTACTTGTGCATATATTCGTGAAAATTTTGTAATTCCCAATTCACCCCCCTCTTGGGACTAAGCCACCTGGGCAACATATGGTAAATGAGAAATCAATATCTAGTTTCTTTAATGGGATCGAGATCCCAATTCCTTATAAACACCTTGTATTTGTACAACAAACATTTATAAGTTCAAGGGTAGGAAATTCCTTTTCTAATTGCATCCCTTGCAATTCTCAAGATAATACTTGCTTCTAAGACACTTATAGCCTTGTGTTTGTACAACAAACCATAATGTCGTAGTTTAGTTGGACCCTTCAATTTTTATAGTCATGATTGAATAATGTCATCCTTGAGTTTGCTCAACAAAAAAACATTATCAAGCATATTATAAAGCATAAAATGCACCATATCCAATTATTTTTACCAAACCCTAATAGTAAGCCTTGATTTTGCCCAACAAACATACTATAGTTTTGATACAAATTTGACTTGGCATGAATGAAATCAAATTGTAATGTGTTTAAAATCAATTAGCATTTCCAATTTAAGATCTAGATATAACCAAATCGACAAGTGGAAGAGATGAGGGGGTCCCCCCGTTGCTTTTCTTAGACACCAAATGAATTAGCCAGGTTAGACAACATAACCAATTAAAAATCTCATTTCTTTTACCTTCCTAGAACCACTTGTCTAAACACCGATTGGCTAATCAAGTTCTAAACATATTTGCATTATGATTAACTCACACTATGACTAAATATAATTTTTTTATGAGAGCTTTGATGGTCTCAAACACATCCTAATTAAACATGCCAACATGATACATATTCTAGCGAATAAGCATATTAACCCTGATATGCATAACCAAAGCCTGATTAAAACAACTATCTGTTCACCTCACTTATTCATAGGATAAGGCCATAGCGGTACCCCAATACATCATAGGAGATCCTATTGAATGGGAAGAGAGGTTGTTTAAACCTTACTTAGCTTCTATGACTGGATGGCCATGGTGATTAATCCAATCTGAAGTAGTTACTATGAGCATAATATATCACATAAGTAATATGAACTAATCATGAAAGAGCCATATCAAAGCAAGCAATTAATACTAAAATGACTACTAATTGCATGAATCAAGATGGCTCTGATACCACTATTGGGTTTTGGGCTGACACAGCAAAACACTGAATTTCAAAATTTTCATTATTGAAACCCTAATCGTTTGAAACTCGAGATCCAAGGACCACTTGACCATGACAACTACTAGATTATAAAGAAATACATAGAGTGCTATACTCCTTAATTTCCACAAGGCACACAAGTGTATGCCCTCCAAAGATGATCCACATAGGAACCAGACCAAGGCAGCACTTTTATCAAGCTTGCTTATTTGACTAGGACTCTTCCCGGCAGCCTTTCTTCCTTCAATGGCCATTCTCTCTTTGCTGGAACACCTACCCTCTTGTATGGCACTTAGAGACTAGTCTGAATTCTCTCTTAGAATCTAATTATCCCTCTTATATCTCTTCCTAGGCTTTTGTCTTAAAATGACAAGTCTTGTCTTAAAGAAGACTTCTTATTCTAAGAGAAGGAAGAGAGATAGGAAAGTTTTCTTTTGGATTATTTTTGAATGTTCTGGTATTGGATTATCAATGCTTATTTAAAATGTGTGATGGGGCACCTGATAAACCTTTTTTTCAACACTTGATCTGATATCTAATGATCAGATATGACTCTTCAAGCAGAAGGAGCCCCTTGGGTGAAAAGATTTATCTAGATATGCCATGTCATGCGCCAAGAGGCATAAGTGTCTCTTCAATTTTTTAGCATTTTTTTACTTGCCATGTGGCAAGTAACTAGTCAATATTTGGCTAAGGAACGTGGGATTCCAATGGATGTATCGAAAAACCAGAAGCCTTCAAGCAGAAGGACTTCTAGATTTTTGAATTTATGCCAAATATGAAGGGATGCGTCCCTTCATTATGCGCGCCATAATTTCCATGCCAATTCCCATCCTTTTGACTGGTCAAGCCCAATCCAAATGGGCATGAAGATAAGGGAGAGTGTCCTAGTATTTATCTAAAAAAAGTGATTAAGTGGTAGGACTCTTGGTCCTTTTATGCCCTTTAATCTTGGGCATGCCAATATGGTGCCAAGAGTCCAATCCAACTTAGAATCTTCTATAATCCAAAGATAAAGTCCAATAAAATTCAGATAAATATAGATAATTGCTACCCTACATAGGACTCAACCCAATCTAAGTTCCACTTAAATTGGTTAGCCCAAATAGCAAGCTAACTGACCCAATTTAAGTGGGTTAGGAGTTGGGCTAGCATGCATATGCTAGTATGCAAATTAGCTAGCCTATTAGGATCCAATGATCCTAACCAAAATCCAATTGATTTCCTTGACCAATTTTCTAGCATGTGTGACCATTTGGGCCCTACATCTAGCCAATAGTAGGTCCAGGTCTAAGCTATTTTGATCCAATCGAAATTGATTGACCTAATTAGGTCAAATCGAGCTAACCTTAGTTAGCCAATTTGAACCAATTTTCAAATTGATTCATGAATCCATCCAATTTGATTCATGAAAACCTATAAGAAATGATTGATGTCTAGTACTGTGTCATGCCTATCCTGAAAATAAAAAATTTGGTAGAAATTATCAAAATACCATTCAATGGAAAGTTACTATACAATTCAATTCTTTGATCTTCCTTTATCTTGATTAAGTGATGGGCATGGATAAATATCAAAGCCTTATAATTAATCCATTCAAATATCTAATCACTAATGAAGACTCAACCAATAATAAATTAGAAAACCATTTCTAATATTATCATGCTTTGATCAAAGACTTCCTAAGTTATCATTCGATGAGATCACATGAGATAACTTCTTTCTTTACTAGGAGTAATCGATTCCTTGTTGACTTGCTCATTACCTTCATACACAGTCCACCATATTCAGAAGCACCCCATACATGATATTATAGTATCTCAGGTCTAAGGATCACATACATAACTCCCATTAAGAAAATCTTTTTGACAAGTAAGACTTCCATTAGATGTTCTCTTATTGGATCAATTCAGTAAATTCATAACCTAATAAGCACCCACATCCTTGTATTAGTGTCACTATATAAGTGGTCATGAGACTAACCACCCTCTTCATTGAGCATATACAGGATGTGCTAGTTTATCCGGATTCATCGATCGCCAAATCGATGATCTTATTACTAGGAATATTCTAGATTAGGGTTTATAGGTTTTAGGTCTTATTGTTATCCCTGTAACCCTAAAATCATTGCCTTAATCTATGGCGTTCATCATAATCTTATAACTAAAATACAAGACACAACATATGATGAATCAATAAAATTGCCTTTATTAATATCAACCTTGAGTTGAGAGAATACAAAAATGTCACTGATGTAATAACTATGATCGGCTTTAGGACACAATTCTTTCATAGTCACCCACCTTGGGACTCTACAACTGGTGCTTGGGCCCTACTAACCTCAGCCTAGGCCCCCGCAGTAGCCACCAGCCCTCTCTCCTCCATCTCCATAGCATCGTCGATCTCTGGTGTGGCGGTCCTTGCCAAGCCTTAGGGGGCCCCACCTTCCATCTCTGCCCTCATAGCAAACACCTTGTTGGGGCCTGGAATAAAGTCTGAAGGGTGGGACAACCCCTTGTTCTTCTTTTCACTCTTCATTGGAGATAGGGAGCAAGCTTGCTTACCCTTCAGATCAATCAAGGATGGTGGAGATGACTTCTTGATAGCCACCACTTGCAATCCACTTTGGATCATCAAGCCTACACCAAAAAGTAAAGTTATTTCACATATTCAAAAAAGCTAAATTCTTCATCAAATAGTTGATGGGGGACCTACCTTGGGACACGAAAACTCCCATCATGTAAAGAGCCTTCAACCAACTCTCTATGAGAAGGACATCATATAGTGGTACCAGAATCAGTGTTAGTTCATCCACCATGATTTGCTCCTACTCCTATAGTTTCGGGTGATCTAGTAGCCATGTAGTCTCAACCTCATCCATCATCTTAAGAACTGCCATGATGTTTGGAAAACCATAAAAAATCATGATTTCTAGTTGCATATCTTCGCCGAATTGGTTGGGAAGCTGAACCCCTTTTGGGAGGAGGCATACCACCACCTTGGACTCGGATTGGCCTTCATCTAGAAGAAGGCATGGAACACCCATGCCCTAGGCTCTAGATCATCAAACTGAAAAAGCTGACAATGGCCCTCAAGGCATTGGGAACCAATTGTGCCAAACCCAATCGATACCATTATAACAGATCCACCATCACTAAGAGCATGGGGATCCTGAGCCCCATATTTAAGGACTCCTTGTGGATGGCTATCATCATCATTATCCCATTGGTGACTCCTCATCCTCACCAGGAACCTCCAATTGGATGTTTGCCACAAAGCTAAACTTCTCCCTGAGCTGATGGACCTTCTACTTTGTCAAGGTGGAGGCCACAGTCTTAGGTGTGAGATCCAATTCCTCTACCACCATGATCACCAGATGTCGACATGAACAAAGAGGGAAGGAAAGAAGGAAGAGAAAGGATGGAGAAACCCACCATAAGACACCACTAGTGCTCCTCTTTGATTGCCTGAAGACCTTCTCTTTGCTACCTTATTGCTCTTAATCATCTAGATGCTGCAAAAGTGGAGGAGACCCAATTAGCTTCCGCTCTTATACTTGTTAAAAGGGCCTATCCCTTCCTTGATGAAGGGGCACCAATTTTTGCCTCACCACTCAATGCATCCCATATTATTTTCTAGATTGATAATCCAAGAGATGGGTGAATTAGATTTTTTAAATTAAAATAGATATGTGCCTCTGAAACTTTATGCAATGTGTGAGCCAAATAAGTTGTGATATGTGTAAATGCTAAAATTTAAAGGAGATAGATAGAGAGAGAAGTAATCACATACAAACATAATAAGATTTATAGTAGTTTGGAGCAATCCCAACTCCTACATCTACTATCTAAGGATCTTTTAGGATTTTCACTATATTCTTGCAAGAATACAACTAGTTTCTTTTCTCCCAAGCTCACAAACCAAAATCTAATACAAATGATTATTTTTTGAGCTCACAAACAATCCAATTAGCTTTCAAAGGTAAACTAATCGAAACCTTAAATCCAATCCTATGTCTCAGCTCCTTATTAGACTTGTAACAATACAAAAATAGAGTAACAACAAACTCTTAAAAGAGTAGAAGGTTATCGATGAAACTCCTTTTATAGACTCTTCAAGTCTTCAATGATTGATCTTCAAAGCTCTCTAAGTTGCTTAATGTGTTAAGAGAGTAGTTTGGAAGAATTTAAGAGCCTTTTGAGTTTTCAGTTGACAACACTAGGAGTTCTTGTTTTCAATGATCGACAAGAAATCTTATTGATGTTGACTTCAATCCTATCTTTTATACTTCTTCAAGTAATTTTTCATTGGTTTAGAGTCCTTTCTAGCCATTTCTAGCTATTAGAAGTCAAAAAGTAGCTGTCAAAAGCTTGGAAAAATGAAAACTAAAAGTTTTGGAACTAGCCATTACTACTTAGTCTGACCAGTTTGAGTCGGCTTGTCTGTTATAAGTTAGCTCATTTGTAGGATTTTTAAAAATTAGCCTCTCTACTTTTTTGAGAGAGTTGGCTCGAAACCTACAAGTCAGCTCTTCTACACTATGTCCACAAAATCATGTTCTTTGTATTTATGAGAGAATGCTCATTTATGAAAGAAGGCTCATTTGCATATCTTGAAAAACTTTAGCCTTCTATCCATCTGAGAGAGTCGGCTCGAATTTTGGGAGTTGGCTCCTCTGTGTGCCATGCCAAACTAGCGTGTCATGCTAGTTCAGCCTGCCATACCAGTGTCGGCTCTTCCTTGGAAGTCGGCTCTTTCAATCCAAGCTAGTATTCTTATAATTCTTTACATTTAAGTACAAATGACCTCTCAATATAATTTAAGGACTTTCAATGAACTCTTTAACCAATTTAAACACTTCTAGAGTTAAAATTGAGATCATCACACTTTCCATGATATATAGACTCTCTTAGGAACTTAAAAGAATTCACAATTATACATAAAAGTTTACAAAGATCCATATAAGCTCACTAATCATTCTAATAGCTCACAAACTATTCCAATGATTTAAAAGATTTTTCATTGATGATTGGCTATTAGAAAGCTCTTAACAAAAATATTCTTAATCAGTTGAAAGTGTTGGTATACTAATCATGCTCCAGTATTTTGTAATTATCAAAATCATTCCTAGGATCAACAATCTTCTCCTTTGTTAAGATGACAAAATATTGGAAGTGGAGATTAAAAAAATTGTACTATAAAATGCATCAGATCTATGTATATATGTATGTATAAAAGACTTCACCATATAAAGAATATCATCGCATTAGAAGTATCAAAATATAACTGTATCATAGTATATACAATATATTAAAGCAGATTCTTCTATAAGTATATCAAAGCTTTGAAATTTGAATGTATCAAATGTATTTATGATATATCAACAATATATCGTAGCATACTGAGTTTGTATCAAAGCTTATAATGGGATGTATCAAAGCTAGTGGATCCATATCAGAGTTAACAAGAATGTATCAAGATTATTGAAACATATATCAAGGCATGAAGTAAGAAGTATATTAGAGTTTATAAAGATCAAAATAATGTTCCCCCTCAATCTAAGCTAAAGAACTATGAAAATTTGTATCAGAGCTAGAGCTAATAAATATAATAAGCATTATCCCCTTTTGATTTTAATTTCACGCATTCACTTGTTCTCCCCTTAATCTCATACTCTCATTTAACCTCATGCACTCTCTTTCTCCTTTAACATTTCTTTCTCTCTTTTTTTATGTATTTTTAATCTCATCTTTCCTCTCCCTCTTTTTGTCATAAGCAAAGAGGGTAAAAGTAATATCATTTGAAGCTCTTTTCTTAAACACAAGAAGTAAAGATAATATCATTTCATTCATACAAAAAACTAATACATCGAACAAAAAGTGATACCGCTCATGTATCAAAGCAGAACATTAAAGTTTACACAAAATGTTCACTACAATAAGAGCATAAACAAGATACTACAACAAAATATGGATTCTAATTATCCAGCAACATAAATCCAAATACATAAAATCTATATGATATGACCTAATAACTATCACTATCCTATGAAATGTGAATGGTATAGGGTGGATAGGTCCAAGAAGTATGAACTAGAGATGGATTGCTAGTATTGTAGGTCTTGGAGGCAGGTCCAAATCCATGTGGTGGAGGAAACCTATGCTAGGTTGCACTGTGCTACTAAAAGATGGCCTAGGAGTAGGTGATGGCTATGGGGCTGGCCTAGGTGCCTAGCTAGAGGTTTGTCCGAAGGATGATCTAGACTTAGTGAATCAAGTAGAATTGATCCCAACTCAGACTCTATCCCATGGATCCCCTACTAGATGGATCAAGTAGCCTCAACTTGGTCCTTAGCAAATCGATCTGTTGCTCCCCTCATGTAGCCAAAATCAGCTCATAAATTAGCTAAATCAGACTGAGAGCTAAGCTCCTAAGCTCTCTGAGAATGCTCCATAACCTTTACTTGAAGAGTGAGCTCTCTCATATCACCTCTCAACTCTTGATAGCTCTTGGTAATCTTTTGATGGCTCTGAGTGAACTCATGTCTTAAGTCACCAATCATAGAGCTGATCCTAGCTATCAAGGTATTAGCAAACTAAGTAAACTTTTCAAGACTAATCCTTGTAGAAGCAAAAGTGGAAAGTATAGATGGTCCTTCTATGGTGGGTGTATCTAGTGTCATCCTAGGGCTGGTTGGCTATGTAGATGTCTGTACAGTGGAAGCTCCAGCAACCTATGCTAAGTCAGAAGGTATAGTAGTATCATCATGAGCCCCATGCTCCTTATCAGCTTCATCATCATCCTCATCTCCATCCCAGCCTCATCATCAGAAGAATCAAACCTAGCTGGTCTCTATCCCAACACATGTCGTACCCATTTACCATCCACCTTTTGGTATCCCATACAGTAGAGTGACCTCTCATTGTACCTATCCATGTGTAGGAGTCTCCTAGAATCCTCTACTATGCAGTCAACTCTAAACTCCTTAAAGATCAAAGTGAAGACCATACCCTAAGGTCGGTATGCCCTGCTCTTCCTAGCAACCCCCTTAATCTGAGATAACATAAAAAATGGAAGGTTGATGGATTAACCCTTGATCGTATAATACATAAATGCCATATTCCTTTTCAATCACCCAATCAAAACAACCTATCTTGGAAAAGAAGATTCTACTATGTTATGTAATAATCTCATTTCCATTGATAATTGATTGGCTTGCAAATTTCCCATATTCTTCATATCTCTCCTTTCTAGAACTACCTTTAATCCCTTAATCTTTCAATTCAAATGCAAAAAACATATGCCCTCCTTTAACATTTCTAACAAACTACTCAATCTATTCTCATCCAAGATAATCAATTGCACTTTAATAGTTGATTCAATATATGATCCTCCTAATCTCAAATTCTCAAAAATTAGCAGACAAGAGATGGGTAAATAGGTACCCCTAGTGAGCAAAACCACTCCCATCCTTGATTTCAAATCTACTAACTTTTGTAGAAGTTTTTTGTTCCAAAAACTTGAAATACACCTTTCGCTCGATCGTCACCAGTCAGTTGACCATAAAAACTTAAGGTGGAGGTTGAACCGGAGGATCCACAAGGAGTGGATCATTATTTCTACTCTTCATTCGACTCTCAACCAAAGATGCAGGTCCCACTTTTCTCCTTTTGTAAGCTATTGTCTTCTTGGGACTCATTTTCCTTGGACTGACACTGATTAGGGCTTAGAAATGGCCCCTAGGGCTTGGAATAGTGAGGAATAAAGAAAGGTGAATGGGATGGCTTATGGAAATAGGGAAAGGGCAAGAAAAGGTAATGTTATGTCAGTTTCTAAAAAAGCATTTTCCAACCATCCGAGTCGGCTTGCTCAGGCGGATGGTAGGCATGAGTTTGCCCAAGTGAAAAATATAAATTTGAGGTCAAACAAAGTTTGGATCAAAATTAGAGGTTCCTAAGTACTAGGATATAAATATATGAGCTCAAATTTGATAGGAAATGATGAGCACAAAAACTCCTTGCAGCCACATATTTTGTCTCAAAAGTTGCTAATGCTACGGAGTTTATTTTCTTATTATGCCAATAGATTAAGATTAATCCAAGAAATTGGCATATACCACTAGTACTTTTTCTATCAATTTTAAATCCACAATAATCAGTATCAGAGTAACCACTTAAATTTATTGAAGAATGTTTAGAATACTATAATCCTAGATTAGATGTTTTTTGTAAGTATCTTATGATTTTTTTCATAGCAAGTATATATGATTCTTTTGAATTTGATTGAAATCTAACATATATATAAATACTAAATAATATGTTTGGCTTACTAGTAGTTAAGTATAGCAAAGATCCGATCATACCTCAATATAGCTTTTGATCAATATTATTTTCTTCTTCATCTTTGTCAAGTTTGCAAGTTCGGCTCATTGGTGTACTGATTTCTTTTATGATTCCATCCTAAACTTCTTTAATAGTTCTTTGATATACTTGGTTTGGTTGATAAATATCCCTTCTTTTGTTTGCTTGATTTGAGTTCAAGAAAGAATGTCAACTCAACCATTATACTCATTTCAAATTCATTCTATATAAGCTCAACAAACTTTATTAGTTACACTAAAAAATGATATTATCTACATATATTTGTACAACTAACATATCATCATCTTTTCTTTTAATAAAAAAGTTATATCTACACTTTCTTAAGAAAAATTATTCTCATACGGAAATTTACTTAATCTTTTATATCAAGCTCTAGGTGCTTGTTTTAAAGCATATAAAGCTTTGTTTAATTTAAAAACATGATTGGAAAGGTTATGACTTTCAAATCCAAGGGATTGCTCTATAAAAACTTCTTTAGAGATATATTCATTTAAAAAAATAGTTTTTACATCCATTTAAAATAATTTCAAATTCATATAATATGCAAATACAAGTAAAAAATCTTATGGCCTCTAGTCTTGTTACGGGTGCATATGTTTCATCAAAATCTATTTTCTCATCTTGACTATATCATTTGGTCACTAATCTTACTTTATTTCTAATTACATTTATTTTTTTCTCTAATTTATTCCTAAATATCCATTTAGTACCTATGATAGGATGTTCTTTAGGTTTACTAACCAGGATCCATATATTATTTATTTTAAATTGGTTAAACTTCTCTTGCATAGTATCATTTAATTAGGATCTTTTTCAGCTTCCTCTATGTAATTGGGTTCAATTTAAGAAACAAATACTAGGTAGTCAATAATATCTCTAAATAAAAATTTAGTCCTAATACCTTATGAGAGATTACCTATGATTAAGTCCTTAGATTGCATTCTGTAGTAGGCAATCCATCTTGATTGCTGGTATTACTATGTTTGGTATATTTTTCTTGATGGCAATTTATCCTGTCTAGTAATCTAGATTATTTTTCAAGAGAATCTAGATTACCTTTGAGAGGGATGGTAATCCAAATCATCACCTTTTAGATAATCTAAATTATCAAATTACCCTCCCCTTCTCCCTTCCTCTTCCCTTCCATATATATAATATAATATAGTATATAATATTATGATATTATATTATATTAGAATAATATAATATATTATAATATTATATTAAATTAATATATTATACATAATATTATATTAATATATTTTATATATTATAATAAAATATTATGAATATAATATAATATAATATATTTTATAAATTTAATTTATTTAATAAATTATATTAAATAATATTTCTAATATATCTAATTTAATATTAATATATTATATTACATTTTATATTTTATAATATAAAATATATTACATTATATTATATTATATTTAATAATATAATATATAAATTTAATATATTTAATATATCATCTATTTAATATAAATTTTTATATTAAATTGATTAAATATAAAATAAATTATTATTTTTATATAAAAAATTTTAAATTTAAAATATTTAAAATATTTTAAATATAAATATAAAAATATATATTTTTAATAAATAGATAAAATATTAAAAAATCTTTTATAAATAAAATAAAGATTTAATTTAGAGATATTTTAAAATTTTAATTTTATATTATGTAACATTACCTGCATGTCCAAAATACAATAATCCATATTACTTGTAATCAATATTGCTGGCAATCTACACTATAACAATCCATATTATGTTTCAAGAATGCCCGGCAATGCACCAAATGCAACCTTAAGGTGGTGATGTGTATACGTCCATTCTTTTGGCAAATCATAATGCCCTTTTCTTACCTCTTCCTTCTCTTCTTTATTTTGTTTATCTTTTAATCTCAAATCCTTCATCTCTTTATGAAAGAATAAGTGCCCTATAAGCTAATCACAAGAGTGATGTGATGGGACTTTTTTATATCATCTTCCAACTTATATAATGATATTTATTCTTATATTTATAAAATGATGTGTTTTTGATTTATTATATCAGTTACATTTTACTATGTTAAAGATTATAATGAACCCCATAGATCAGGGCTATGATTTTAGAGGACATGATAGGAATCATGCCTGTGAGACCTAAAACCTTAAAACTCTAATCTTAAACTTTTCTGGTCATTGGAGCATTGAGTTAGGATCAATATTTTGAAAAGATTGGTACATCTTATGTATGCTTGATAGAGAGGGTGATTGATCTCACTAGCTACTTATGTGGGGACACTAATACAAGGATGTGGATGTTCATTAAGGAACTCGTCTCATATTTTGATTCATACTTATTCATAACTAAGTCATATATGGGGTGTTCTAGATATGGTATACTGTGTGTTACAGCCGTGACAGTGACGTGGTCAAGCTCAGGTATCGCCGAATGCGAGCGAGCCACGTGTAAGTTTCCCCGGCCGAGTCAGCGCCACGTCCTCAAAGCTGGGATCGGCAAGACTACACCGCCCGATGACTGTCTGAGACAAACCGCCCTCGCCGAGGTCGAGCTCGGCTGGGAGTTCCTCTACCACCTCATTGGCGCCCGGGCCAAGGAGGGGTCCACCAAAGCCGAGGTCGGCCGGTCCTTCGCCCTTCGCCAGGTGACCACCCGGAGACGGGCCCACCTCGGCCGAAGCCAGGCGACCTCCTGCCACCTCGCCAGGTGTCCACCCAGGAGGGGTCCACCTAAGCCGAGGTCGGCCGATCCTTCGCCCTTCGCCAGGTGACCACCCGGAGATGGGCCCACCTCGGTCGAAGCCAGGTGACCTCCTGCCACCTCGCCAGGTGTCCACCCAGGAGGGGTCCACCTAAGCCGAGTTCGGCCGATCCTTCGCCCTTCGCCAGGTGGCCACCCGGAGACGGGCCCACCTCGGCCGAAGCCAGGTGACCTCCTGCCACCTCGCCAGGTGTCCACCCAGGAGGGGTCCACCTAAGCCGAGGTCGGCTGATCCTTCGCCCTTCGCCAGGTGACCACCCGGAGACGGGCCCACCTCGGCCGAAGCCAGGCGACCTCCTGCCACCTCACCAGGTGTCCACCCAGGAGGGGTCCACCTAAGCCGAGGTCGGCCGATCCTTCGCCCTTCGCCAATTGGCCCCCGGAGATGGGTCCAACTCAGCCAAGGTCAGACCGCTCGTACGGAGAGGACCCCAGGGAGAGAGGCGGGCCCCGAGGCCATCCCTCGGGCCGTACGAATCCCAGACGGTGCCCCGTACGGAGGGCGGCAGCACGTGGAACATCACTTGCATCGGCCCGACAGGTCCCACAGCCGAGAGACCCGATCCTGACGGAACAGGCCCCATAGATGGATGGCGCCCACGCTTGGGGAAGAGAGCGCTCTCGTTGGGCCCGAGGCCTGACCAGCTGCCTTGCCAGCACCGCCCTCCCCTTTTTATCTTCTGTCTTTGCCTTTTCCCTGCTGGGCCCACCAGACGAGGTTGGAAAGCCGCCTGGCCCCCTTCACCGAAAAGGGAAAAGAGAAAAGGACGGGGAGGGGAGTCTCCGAGGAGGAAAAAACAAGCGCACGACGAAGGGAGATAAAGAGGGAAGAATCTGGGGACGACAAGGTAAGCAAACTAGCCTGGGGACAAGGAGGAAGCACCGACAGAAGGCCTTGCTCCGAGAGAGAAACCAGAGATCCCGAGAGGGGAACACTGGGCGTGAGCTCGGCAAGGAGGCCCAGCCGAGATTCTGGTCCCCAGAACGTTTCCTTCACCAGTTAACTCTCTAAGTCTGGAACCCTTTCGAGGGTCCGGCTGGAGAGTCTGTTCCTTCTCGTCGTCTACTGACTTGACCGTCGGAGCTCCCTCGGCGGGATCCTCGGCCAGGGTCTTCTAACCCCTTTTTCGCAGGTTCTCCGTGGGAAGGGAGGCTACCTCGCCAGGCGATTAGGAGGGATCGGCGGATCCGTGGCACGGGCGCGGCAGCGAGAGTGGCAACAGATTGGCGCGCCAGGAAGGGGGGCAGGACACTAACCCATAGCGGGAACCAGCTTTCTGCAGGTGTCACGCTCTCCAGCAATGGTGGTCACCCGTGGTCGCGAGGCATCCACCAGCCGTGTGGGGGAAGTCCACTCCCCTCCAGGGGGCCACAGCCCCGAGAGGGAGCTTCCGGCTCCCCCTCCTCTTCCACAACAGCCTACTCCGACGGACGGAGCCCTTGGGGCCGTCATCCAGCAGCTGCAGACCTTGACCTCAGCGGTCCGACAGCTTCAGCAGTAGCAACGGTCCCTGGCCACCCAGCCACAGCCAGGGACCCCCGCGGCCCGAGCCGCGGGGCAGCGCGGGAGCCTGCGCTCAATCCAGGGCAGGCCATCCCATCCGAGGGCCGTCTCCAACCCCCAAGGGAGCCACCAAGCTCCCGCAAAAAGAAACTATTCCGGTTCGGAGGATCACGAGAGTCGATCCCCGGCCGACGGGGCCGAAACGGCGCATCGCAGCAAGCGACGCTGAGGCCAGACTTCGCGCCGAGACCGATCGGCACCCCCTTCACCTGCAGTCTCGGTGGAAGACTCCACCGACGAAGCCATCAGGCGCCAGGCCGAGAGGCGCCTGGAGGAGCATGAGCGTAAGCTGGCGGAGTTCGCCCGCTGATTCGCCGACCTGCAGAACTCGTCGGCAGACCCGGCGGGCTACGACTCCCGCCCCCCTTTCTCTGAAGAAATCCAGGCGGAACCGATTCCGAAACGATTCCGCATGCCGCAGGTGGATCCTTACGACGGGACCACCGACCCCCTGGACCATTTGGAGAGCTATAAAGCTTTTATGAGGGTCCAGGGTGCCACCAACGCTCTTCTGTGCATCGCCTTCCCGGCAACCCTACGGAAGGCCGCTCGAGTCTGGTTCACCCGCCTCGAGCCCGGATCCATTTGCTCCTTCCATCAGTTGGAAGGAAGGTTCGTGGCACACTTCGACGCTTATCAAAAGGTGCCGAGGGAGGTGGACAGCCTCTTCTCCATCCGCCAGCAGGACCAGGAGCTGCTCCGGGACTACATCACCCGGTTCAAGACCGTAGCCCTAGAGATCTACAGCTTGGACGAGCCCGTCGCCATGCTGGCTTTGAAGCGCGGGCTCAAGACGTCCCGCTTAACCTACTCCCTGGACAAGAAGCCGCCCAGGACGTACACCGAGCTCCTCCTCCGCGCTCACAAATACATCCGAGCGGAGGAGACTGACCGTACCCGTCGAGAGTTGGACGGGAAGACTTTGAAGAAGCCGCTCCCGAGGGACACCCTGGGAGCTCGGAGACCCGGGCCGTCTGCCGACCCTCGCCCGAATCCAAGGCCGAGGGGCGAAGCCACTCCCGAGCGGAGGTACACCCCTCTCCTCGCACCTCGAACGAAAATCCTCATGGAAATCGAGGGTGAGCGCTACCTCCGCCGACCTCCTCCTCAGAACCCGAGAGCCGTCCGGGACAAATCGAAGTACTGCCAGTTCCACCGCGAGCATGGGCATGACACAAAGGAATGTCGCCATCTGAAGCGGGAGATTGAGGAGCTGATTAGGAGGGGTTACCTCAGGAAGTTCGTCAAGAACGAGGCCCCGTCTGAAGGACAGCCGCTCGCGGCCTTACCACCTATCCCTGCGATCGACAACCACCCAACGGAGAAGCCCGTGGGCATGATCTCACGCGGGTCCGGCCGAGCAACGAAGAGAGCCCGGGAAGTCGGGAACCCGGAGAATGTAGTCCCTCCCAAGGGAGGAGAAATTAATGACAATGTAAACAACGATGCCGTGGTGGTCGAGATGACCATCGCGAAGCATCCTGTACATCGAATCATGGTGGATAGTGGAAGCTCGGCTGACGTGCTTTTTTACGATGCTTTCTCTTGGATGAGTTTGTCCCCCGATCAGCTGAAACTAGTGCACACCCCCCTGGTAGGTTTTACAGGGGACTCCATGGGGGTCGAGGGGGAGATCACTCTCCCGGTCACCGCCGGATCCCCGCCCCGGCAGGTGACCGTCCTAATAACATTCACCGTCGTCAGGCTCCCTTCGCCTTACAACGCCATTCTCAGGCATCCCGGGCTCAACCAACTGGACGCCACCATCTCCACGAGGAGGCTGTTGGTGCAGTTCCCCATGCCTTCCGGGCTCGGGGAGATGAAGGGGATGACCCAGCCAGTCCCGCTCTGCCTCCAGACGATCCCAGGCGCCAGGGGCACGGAGCTCGCCCATGATATCGACGACCTCGATCTAAGAGAGAAGGAACCCAGGGGAGGGCCCGTAGAGCGCCTGCTAACTTTCCCCCTCGGTTCGGATCCCCTGAAGACGGTGCAAGTCGGGGCCTAGCTCCCCGAGGAAGAGCGAACCCGCCTGCTGGAGTTCCTCCGCGCCAACGCCGACGTGTTCGCCTGGTCAGCAGCCGACATGCCGGGCATCCCGCCCGAGGTCATCATTCACAGGCTGAACGTGGACCCAAATTGCCGCCCGGTCCGCCAGAAGAAGAGAAACTTCACCATGGAAAGGCAGAAGGCGATCAACGAGGAAGTGGAGAAGCTCCTCACCGCCGGTTTTGTCCGAGAGGTCCAGTACCCCAGCTGGCTGGCAAACGTGGTCATGGTAAAGAAGAGTAGTGGTAAGTGGAGGATCTGTGTGGACTACACCGACCTCAATCGAGCTTGCCCGAAGGACAGCTTCCCTCTTCCAAAGATCGACCAGCTGGTCGACACCACCTCAGGGCATCGCCTCCTGTCGTTCATGGACGCCTTCTCCGGATACAACCAGATCCGGATAAACCCGGAGGACGAAGAGCACACCGCTTTCATAACTGACCGTGGAACTTTTTGCTACAGGATGATGCCCTTCGGCCTTAAGAACGCGAGGGCGACGTACCAACGTCTGGTCAATAAAATCTTCAAAGACCAGATAGGCCGCAACATGCAGGTGTACGTGGACGACATGCTGGTGATGAGCAAGCTCGATTCGGGCCATGTGGCCGACTTGGCGGAGACGTTCGGCAACCTCCGACGCCATTAGATGAAGCTAAACCCGGCGAAGTGCACCTTCGGCATCTCCGCCGGAAAGTTCCTAGGGTTTATGGTGATCCAAAGAGGAATCGAGGCCAACCTGGAGAAGGTCCAGGCCATCCTGGACATGGAGCAGCCCGCCTCCAAGAAGCAAGTGCAGCAACTGACCGGCCGAGTCGTGGCCCTTAGTCGTTTTATCTCCAGGTCGGCGGACCGCTGCCGACCCTTCTTCAAGGTGCTGAGGAAGATGAATGACTTTGCTTGGACCGAGGAATGCCAGCAGGCCTTCGGGGAGCTGAAGAAGATGCTTGCATCGCCACCGTTGCTGTCCAGGCCCGAGGAGGGGGAGGAGCTTACCCTCTACTTGGCGGTTACCCCAGAAGCCGTCAGCTCAGTCTTGGTCCGAACTGACGACCAGGGGCTCTAGCGGCCGGTGTACTATACGAGTAAGCTTCTCCGAGATGCGGAGCTCAGGTATTCTCGGCCCGAGAAACTTGTTTTTACGCTAATAGTGTCTGCCCAGCGTCTCAGGCCCTATTTCCAAGCACACCCCATCGCTGTCTTGACGGATCAACCGCTGAGAGCGGTGCTCAGCCGACCTGATACTTAGGGATGATTGGCTAAGTGGGCACCGAAACTCAGCGAGTTCGACATTACATACAGGCCAAGGTCAGCCATGAAGGCACAGGCGCTGGCCGACTTCTTGGTCGAATGTGCAGGCTTGGGCAGGGAGCCCGAGGAGGGCCCCCCGGCCCGACCGACGGAGGTTGGCCCCGATGAGCCTGGAGAGGACACCTGGATCCTCCATGTAGATGGAGCCTCGAACTCCGGCGGGAGCGGAGCTGGGCTCATCCTTGCCAACGGTGACGGGGTCGTCGCCGAATGCGCACTCCGTTTCCAATTCCCCGCAATAAATAACCAGGCGGAGTACGAGGCACTTCTTGCCGAACTGAGAGTCTCCCGCGAGCTGGGCATGACCAACCTCAAAGCTTTCACCGATTCCCAGCTCGTGGCGGGACAGGTATCCGGGGAGTACGTCGCACATGACCCCCAAATGGCAAAATATTTGGAGCTCGTCAAGGCGGGCGCGTCCAAGTTCTGGCGCTTCAACGTCTTCCATATCCCCCGCGGGGAGAACGCCCGCACCGATGCTCTCTCTCGGCAGGCGACCCTGCCGGATTCGATGCTTGGATGCGCTCATGTGGAGCGTCTAGAGATCCCAAGCCTCGAAGCACCGGTGGAAGTCCATCAGGTCAGCCACGAGCCCAGCTGGATGGACAAATACGTTGCGTACATCACCAGTGGCACCCTACCGGAGGATCGCGAGGCGGCCCGCCTCATCAGGAAGAAGGCTATGCGGTTCGTCCTGATGGACGGGCAGTTGTACCGAAGATCCTGCTCTTACCCCCTCCTCAAGTGCGTAGGACCCACGGACGCCAAGCTTGTGCTCCAGGAGATTCATGAAGGCGTCTGCGGGAACCACGTGGGGGGCAGGGCACTGGCGTACAAGGCCCTCCGTCAGGGCTACTTCTGGGAGACAATGAAGGAAGACGCCGCCGACTTCGTGAAGAAGTGCGACCGGTGCCAGCGTCACGCCACGGTGCAGCGACAACCCTCCAACCCAATCTCCCAGCTCTCAGCCCCCTGGCCGTTCGCCCAGTGGGGGATGGACCTCCTGGGCCCATTCCCGCCGGCGTCTGGCCAGCGGAAGTTCTTGATAGTGGCAATCGACTACTTCACGAAGTGGGTCGAGACCGAACCCTTGGCAAGGATCACCGAAGCAAACGTCGCCAAATTCTTTTGGAAGTCCATCGTCTGCCGCTTCGGCCTCCCCTACATCGTGGTTACTGACAACGGGCGCCAGTTCGACTGCCGGGAGTTCGAAGAATTCTGCAGCGACCTCGGCATCAGGCATCGCTTTACCTCGGTGGCGCATCCTCAGACCAATGGGGAGGCCGAAGTCACGAACAAGACCATTCTTCAGGGCCTCCGCACGCGGCTGGACCAGGCCAAGGGCAGGTGGGCCGACGAGCTTCCCAGCGTCCTCTGGGCATACCACACCACCCCGAGGATGGCTATCGATGAAACCCCGTTCAACCTCGTCTTCAGAGCCGAGGCAGTCATCCCGATCGAGCTCAGCCTACCCACGCTGCGCGTGGAGCAATATGACGAGACAGAAAACCCAGCCAGGATGATGCTCAACCTTGACCTTCTCGAGGAAACGAGGGACAAGGCCCGAATCCGAATGGCGGCGTACAGGCAACGTGTAGCCAGATATTACAACTCCCGAGTGCGGCCGAAGGTTTTTCGTCCCGGAGACTTGGTTCTCCAGCGCGCTGAAGCCTCCCAGCCACAGGAATGCGGCAAGCTATCACCCAACTTGGAAGGCCCATATTGGGTGGCAGAAGCCCTCCCTCATGGAGCATATTACTTGGAGGAATTGGGAGGTGCCAGGTTCCCCCGGACGTGGAACCCCTCGAACCTGAGGATGTACTATCAGAATGTAAGGCTCCCGGTTCCTGTAACAAAGTTCCCCCACTTCAAACACTCCCTTCTCACTTTGACAAGAAGGCTTACGGCATCGGGTTCAGACCGCAGATCCTGGGCTTCGGCCTGGAAGGCGGCGCCGAACCCAGTTCACCTATGCAAGCCCGGAGAACAGCTCAGCAAGCCGCGCAAGGCTTGAGAAAGCCTGCGGCATCGAGCTCAGTCCGGAGATCCTGGGCTTCGACCTGGAAGGTGGCGCCGAACCCAGTTCGCACACGCAAGCCCGGAGAACAGCTCAGCAAGCCGCGCAAGGCTTGAGAAAGCCTGCGGCATCGAGCTCAGTTCGGAGATCCTGGGCTTCGGCCTGGAAGGTGGCACCGAACCCAGTTCGCCCACGCAAGCCCGGAGAACAGCTTAGTAAGCCGCGCAAGGCTTGAGAAAGCCTGCGGCATCGAGCTCAGTCCGGAGATCCTGGGCTTCGGCCTGGAAGGTGGCACCGAACCCAGTTCACCCACGCAAGCCCGGAGAACAGCTCAGCAAGCCGCGCAAGGCTTGAGAAAGCCTGCGGCATCGAGCTCAGTCCGGAGATCCTGGGCTTCGGCCTGGAAGGCAGTGCAGAAACCATGTTGCCCGCACAAGCATGAAGGCGACCCAAAGTCGGGCCCGCTTAAGGCCTACTCTGCCGCGACGCGACCCAGATGGCCCCATCCTTCGATTTGAGCAATGGAAGGACTAGGCCTGCAACTGTTTCAAGTGTCCCATACCAACATCTCAGAAAGAAGAAGAAAGGTAAAATGGAATGAAAGAACTCAAGGTTTTCATAAACTTAGACTTCCATTGATGTGAGTAGCCGGTACAAGCTGGGAGTCCCGACAGACCGGGACTCCCCAAAAAAAAAAAAAACAAACAACAACAACAGCAGGAAAAAGAAAAGATATCCGGAAGAAGGCACTGGGTTCACTGCGGTGCGGGGTCGGAGCCCTCTGCCGGGGGCGCGGGTGCTGCGTCCTCAACTTCTACGACGGTCGGCTCCTGAGGCTGCTCCGGAGCCGCGGCATCGCTGGTCGACGGCGCCGCAGGAGTCGCTTCGGCCGTGCCGGAGGCCCTGCTCTCGCCTCCTGGCCTCCTGCCACCGATCACTACCCCGCTCAGATCCAGCTGGGGGAAGAAGGCCCCCACTTTCTCCCGGCACATCCGGAACCCCTTCAAGAAGGAGTCCACGGCGGCCTCCCGGACCTCCGACGTGTACTCGTCGGAAGCCCGGAATTTTGGGACGGCCTCTTGTGCCTCCCGCTTGGCAGCCTCCAGGAGCTCGTTGACGTACGCGCTCCGGTCTTTCGCCGCGGCCACGTCTCGCCGGGCCTCCTCCAACTGGCGCTCCACCCACTGGGAGTGGGCCTGTCGGCGTGCCTTCTCCGCCGCCTCCTCCTCCGTGCGGTGCTGGTTGGAGGTCCGCTCCTCCGACAGGGAGGCCTCCAGCTCCTTGTTCCGCTCCTCGGAACGTGCCAGGTCGGACTGGAGGGCTTGTTTATCTGCTCGCAGCTCGGCCCCCTTCTCCATCAGGTCTTTGACGTCGGCCGCGAGCTTGCCGAGCCTTAGCTCCCTCTTGGAGTCCCTTTTGGCGTTCCTTATGAGGAAGTTCCTCAGCAGGAGAACGTCGTTCCCGATCTGCAACGACAGAAGCAAAACAGGTCAGAAGAAAAGAAGCCAGGTCTCGAAAGAAAAGAAGGGGAAGGAAGAAGCTCGGACTTACCGTGAAGAGCTGCGGGAGGATCCCGAGCAGCGCATTTGCGTAATCCCGGCCGCCCCGAGCTCGGCGGTCCCGGGCGATGGAGGCGTACTCCATGATCTTCTCTGCCAGCCCTTTTTCAAGGATGACCGAGTCCTAGTGGGTGATCACCGGTGCCGGAGCCTTCGGGTCGGCTCCTGCGGTGGCCGCCCCCTCAGCTGAGGCCGCAACCGACGGGCCGGCGGTTGCCACAGGCGGCGCTGTCGAGTTGGCAACGGCGACGGGCCCGGCGCTGGGCAGAGCAGCAGGCGGTGGAGCCCTCTCGGCAGCGGCGCCACCAGGTCGCGCGGCCGGGGTATCAGTAGCCCCGCCCTGAGGTAGCCTGGGCGGGGAAACGACAGCAACCGGGCTGGGCACGATCGCCGTCACGACCTCCCGGCTCGTCTCTGTGCGAGCCCTCTTCGCCGCGGGCTCGTCCACCTCAACAACATCCCGCTGGGCTGCGCCCTCCAGGAGGTTCTCCAGTGAAAATTTCATCCCTGCAAAACAAAGAAACAGGAAGTCAGCTGGCTCGGTTATGAAAAGAAAGGGGGGCAGAGGTCAAAGTGGGGCCGAATCTCACCAGTCTCGCGGATGAGACTGATCCCGGCCTCAAAAAGATTCTGCTCAGAGAGCAGAACCTCGAGCGTCGGGACCACATCACTCAGGAGCTGGGAATAAGACTCCTGATCCGTCGACTCGACCTGGGAATTTCGGTTCGGGGTCCGGTCCGGTTCACTCCAGGCCCAGTCGACGTCGTCGACCGAGGCGAAGAAAAACCGGCTCTTCCAGCCCTTGACCGAGGAAGGGAGGTCGAACCGGAGACACCTGGGCCGGGGCGAAATGTACCACCAGCCGTCATCGGTGGAGCACTTCTTCAGGATGAACAAGGCCCTGAAGAGAGAGAAACGGGCGACGAGCCCGTGGAAGTGACAGAAAACAATAAAAGAGAAGATGACCCAGATGGCATTAGAAGCCAGCTGGGCCGGGACAAGCCAGAAGTGGCTGAGGAAGGAAAGAAAAAAGGGATGCAGAGGAAACCGAAGACCTCCAAGGAGGAAGTCTTCGTAGAAGGCTATGCGGCCGGGGCCACTCATGGTGACGCACTCCCCGGACCGTGGAACAAACAAGCGAACTGACCCCGGGATGCCATAGGCATCCCGGAGCAGAGAAAGATCACCCTCGGTCATGGTAGAAGCATGACCGGAGGGACCGGCGGGAAGAGAAGGCGGAGCAGGAAGAGAAGGCAGAGCAGGAAGTGAACGGAGGGGCACGGCAGGTGCAACTGGGGGGGACCGGATCCCCCTGGGGATGCCAATGGTGACACCCCCCGGTTGCAGACGCCGGCGGATCTCCTCCGGAATCGTCTCCTCATCTAAGGAGGAAGAAGATGGAGTCCTCGGCCGGGATGGACCGGCCTCGTCCAGATTGGAAGAGACATGGCGACGGCGCACCATGGAAAAGAAAAGGACAAAAAGATCAGAAAGAAGAGAAATGAAAAAGGAGGGGGACCAGAGGAGAAGAAGGAGGCACTCACCGAAAATACACTAGACGAGCGCGAGCAGCAGGAGTTGTTAGCCTGCAGCAAACCACCCATGAAGCAAGGGAAAAGGCCTCGTTCTGGAAAGTCCCCTCCCTTTCAAACTCAGCCGACAGCAGCCGTACCCGTCTTTTCGCCTCAGGCCACTGGATGATCGCCACGTGGGCGCACACCCGACACCGACGCCTCGTTAGCAGAGTAACGGCCTCTGCCTCGAAGCGACGCATTAATTACGGGCAAGTGGGCAACGCGTGGCGGCTCTCCATAGGTTTTCAACCGCATTGAGCCACGGCGACGAGGATCGTGGCAATTATGATGCAAGATCTTCGCCTCTCCACGTCATGTCCGCATTTAATCCCGACGTTCCGTTCTACGACGCCCCGACGGAACGGCGAGCTGGGGGGCAACTGTTACAGCCATGACAGTGACGTGGCCAGGCTCAGGTATCGCCGAATACGAGCGAGCCACGTGTAAGTTTCCCCGGCCGAGTCAGTGCCACGTCCTCAAAGCCGGGATCGGCAAGACTACACCGCCCGACGACTGTCTGAGGCAAACCGCCCTCGCCGAGGTCGAGCTCGGCTGGGAGTTCCTCTACCACCTCATTGGCCCACGGGCCTAGGAGGGGTCCACCAAAGCTGAGGTCGGCCGGTCCTTTGCCCTTCGCCAGGTGGCCACCCGGAGACAGGCCCACCTCGGCCGAAGCCAGGCGACCTCCTGCCACCTCGCCAGGTGTCCACCTAAGCCGAGGTCGGCTGATCCTTCGCCCTTCGCCAGGTGACCACCCGGAGACGGGCCCACCTCGGCCGAAGCCAGGCGACCTCCTGCCACCTCGCCAGGTGTCCACCCAGGAGGGGTCCACCTAAGCCGAGGTCGGCCGATCCTTCGCCCTTCGCCAGGTGGCCACCCAGAGATGGGCCCACCTCGGCCGAAGCCAGGCGACCTCCTGCCACCTCGCCAGGTGTCCACCCAGGAGGGGTCCACCTAAGCCGAGGTCGGCTGATCCTTCGCCCTTCGCCAGGTGACCACCCGGAGACGGGCCCACCTCGACCGAAGCCAGGCGACCTCCTGCCACCTCGCCAGGTATCCACCTAGGAGGGGTCCACCTAAGCCGAGGTCGGCCGATCCTTCGCCCTTCGCCAGTTGGCCCCCGGAGACGGGTCCAACTCAGCCGAGGTCAGACCGCTCGTACGGAGAGGGCCCCAGGGAGAGAGGCGGGCCTCGAGGCCATCCCTCGGGCCGTACGAATCCCAGACGGTGCCCCGTACGGAGGGCGGCGGCACACGGAACATCACTTGCATCGGCCCGACAGGTCCCGCAGCCGAGAGACCCGATCCTGACGGAACAGGCCCCATAGATTGATGGCGCCCACGCTTGGGGAAGAGAGCGCTCTCGCTGGGCCCGAGGCCTGACCGGCCACCTTGCTAGCACCGCCCTCCCCTTTTTCTCTTCTGTCTTTGCCTTTTCCCTGCTGGGCCCGGCGGACGAGGTTGGAAAGCCGTCTGGCCCCCTTCACCGAAAAGAGAAAAGAGAAAAGGACGGGGAGGGGAGTCTCCGAGGAGGAAAAAACAAGCGCACGACGAAGGGAGATAAAGAGGGAAGAATCTGGGGACGACAAGGTAAGCAAACTAGCCTGGGGACAAGGAGGAAGCACCGACAGAAGGCCTTTCTTCGAGAGAGAAACCAGAGATCCCGAGAGGGGAACACTGGGCGTGAGCTCGGCAAGGAGGCCCAGCCGAGATTCTGGTCCCCAGAGCATTTCCTTCACCAGTTAACTCTCTAAGTCTGGAACCCTTTCGAGGGTTCGGCTGGAGAGTCTGTTCCTTCTCATCGTCTACTGACTTGACCGTCGGAGCTCCCTCGCCGGGATCCCCGGCCAGGGTCTTCTAACCCCTTTTTCGCAGGTTCTCCGCGGGAAGGGAGGCTACCTCGCCAGGCGGTCAGGAGGGATCGGCGGATCCGTGGCACGGGCGCGGCGGCGAGAGCGGCAACAGTGTGCATGAAGGTTGTGAGTAGATCAACAAGAAATCGATCACTCCTAGTAAGAGGAGATCACATCTTATGCATTCTCATCTCTAGATAACATGGAAAGACTTTGGCCAAAGCAGAATGAAGATTAGCTAGGGTTTCTAATCCTTTATTAGAGTTATTTCTAATTGATTGAGAATTACTAAGAATATGTGTTTGAGTTTGACATAAATTCATACACATAAACATATTCGGGATGTAAAATGATCGAATGATTGAATTGCAAACCTGCTACTGAAAGGTATTTTAATAATTTTTATCAAATTTTATATGTTCTAGATAATCATGATGCATTGCTAGATGTCAATCTTGACTTGTAGGTTTGGATGAATTAAATAGTTTAATTTATTCTTTAATTAGAAGGAGTTCTAATTGCTGAATTTGGATCGGCATGAATTTGACCTTAATCAATTAGAAGGGGTCTAATCAAATTAGGTCAATATGTACTCAGATCTATTGCAATCTAGATGTGAAACCCAATAAGTCACACATAAAAAAATTGGTCAAAGAATTATTTTGATAAGTTTAATTAGATTAATTGATCTAATTGATTAGTTAGAGAGTATGCTAGCACATGTGGCTACTATATCTCCTATTTGGATTAAAATTGATTTGAACCAATTAATTAATTAATTGACCCAAATTAATTTAGAATTAATCTAGTTGAACCTCTGACCTAATAAGCCATTTATTGGATTGGACAAGTCTAAATAGGCATTGAATTCATATAGTCCAAGAGACATGGGACTCTATCCATAAGGGGCACACAAATATTGGATAGCTGAATTTTTTGGCTTGGAGGATGTGCAAGAGTCCTTCACAAATGGATTTAAGACTAAGAATGCATCATTATCAACCCACCATCAGATTGGCAAAGGTTTCAAAGCCTAAGAATGCTTTGATTTGCATGGAGAGGTGTCTGAAGGTTGGGTGCAAGCATTAGATTTTCTGAAGAGATGCCTAGAGTCCTTCTATTTTAAGGCAGAATGAGATGCATCACTTGGAGATTTCTACGCTTATTGAACGTGGAAGGCTTGATCTTGCCATGTGAACAAATCAAAGGCAATTTGATTTTAGATGGGATGCCAAAAGTATTTCATCATGTGTCATGCGTGCCGAGAGAGAAGTACTGAAATGATGTGTAAGTTTGAATTTTATTTCAATAGAAATAAAATTGAAGCTTACCTATTTTTTAGAGGGGTGTGAGAATAGATGTGTCCCTTGATGTAGCACTTCCTCATACCCTATTTAAAGTGGGCGGCACATAGGGGATGGGCACCAAAAAAATTCTAATTACTCTTGTTTAAGACAAGAGTCCTCTCTCCCTTTCTCTCTCTCTTACAAGCCTTAGTCATTTTAGGACCAGCCATTCCTAGCTTAATACAAATTCTATTAGGTTAAGGAAAAAGGTCACGAGGGTCCTAAGAGGTTAGCCAAGAAGTCAAGAAGCCAAGAAGAGGTTCAAGTCATGTTCATGTCAAGTTTGGGAAGTGGTTCGACCAAATCAAGTCAGGGTGAACTCGAGTCTAGCAATTCAGTTTGGAAGGAGCATATCTTTGATCCATTTCTCATGTGGATTACTATTGGAGGGCAGACATTTGTATGCCTTATGAAAATAATCATCACCAAATCAAAATTAAATAGGTATGCATCTTTATACTTGTTATAAGTAGTTTTAATTTTTTATCAAGGAGATCCTAGGTTCTAGGATTTTGGTGTTCTTAGCATTGAAATAAATTTTGAAATATCAAGGTTTTGCTATGCCACCATAACCCAACAATGGTATCAGAACCTTCTTTGATTAATGCAATGATGATATTAATATATTTGTTAATTTTATAATTCAATTTTGATATGTTTAGATTAGTTAATCATCATTTTGAAATAAGGTTATCCTAATATAGCGGTGGACATCTGCTATACTGTAAGGTTATCCTAGAATGATGAAATAACTATTTTTACTTGATAGAGCATGTTTATATTTTTCATGATAATGTTAAATAGGATGTGTATGAGATCATGAAGACCCTAAAAAAGTATTAAGTCATAGTGTCGAAAATCAAATGCAAATCCATTTAGGATATGATTGATCAATTAGTGTCTAAGGAAAATAGTTTTGGGAAGGTAAAGAGAACATGATTTTTTATTAGATTTGTTGCTTACCTGGCCAATCAATTGGTATCTAAGATAAGCATGGGGGGCCTCCCACCTCTCTCCCACTTACCTGTCTAATTTGATTGATCTAAATCTTGAATTGGAATTACTTAGTGATAAGTACACTATTGATACCTTCCTTTATACTACGATTTTATTATTTCAAGAAATATAGTAAGTTGTTTGTGCTATCTACAAGGCTTGCTATAGGGACTTATATGATAATATCTTGGTGCATTAGATAGGCTTATGGCATATTTGAATAAATATTGCTTTGTTGTATTGTCCATAAGAGCAATATTGTTTTAAATATGATTATATGAAAATGAAGGATCTGACTTAACTAGAACATTATAGTTTTTGTGCTATCTACAATGCTATAAGTATTTTAGAGGCAGGTTATATTAAGAATTACAAGAGATGTAATTGGAAAGATTTTCCTACCTTTGAACTCACTGGAGTTTGTTGTGCTATCCACAAGACTTCTTTAAGGAATTAGGATCTCAACCCTGCTAAGAAATTGGATTAATGGTTTTTCTCATATACCTTAGAGAGGACTATGGTATATGATAAAATAGTGGGAGTCATAACTAGACTAAAAGATCTCATCTAGTTATACATGTCATCATGAGTAAGTTTGCTAATTATGTTGTTCTTAATATATGTAGATTAATATCTACATCATGGCTTCCACACTCTCTTTACATTGCATCCTTGATTCAAATAAATTGACCAGTCCCAATTATGTGGATTGGTTGAGGAATTTGTGCTTAGTGCTTGTGCAAGAGAAACTATTATATATTCTGAACATTCCTGACCTAAGTCTAGTTAGTGAAGATGCTTTCGAGGAGGAGAGAGCTACATATTAGGTGTGGCAAAATGATAGCATGACTATTAAGTATATTATGTTGGCCTCCATAAATAATGAATTACAAAGGCAACATAAGAAAATAGATCCTTGCTTCATATTGCTCAACTTAAAAGAACATTATGGAGAGCAGAGCTGGACTACCAGATACGAGTTATCAAAGTAATTATCTGGGCTTGGATGACTGAGGGTACATCTGTTTAAACCCTTGTGCTTAAACTAATTGACTTAATTACTAGATCGGGTCAATTAGGTTTTACAGTGGTGCAAAACTTAGTCAGGATCTAATCCAACAATCTCTTCGAGACTCTTTCTCCTAGTTTGTAATGAATTATTAGAAGAACAAACCGGATATATCCCTGCCAGAGCTACTGAACATGTTAAAAGTAGTTGAAAATCATATTAAGGGAGAGAAAGGTCCATTTCTTTAGTGGATAAGAAAAAGATTAGTAGGAAGGGTTCAAAAAAGGAAAGAAACTAAATCCTAAAAGAAGTGTCTTTAAGAAGAAGGCAAAAAATATCCCAGTAGATATCACCTATTATTACTTTGAGAAGGTGGGACATTGGAAGAAGAATTGCAAGAGTTATCTTACAAAGCTCAAGAAAAGTTCAAGTGTAGCATAGAAAGATGTGTACACAATATGTTCCACAGTTTCATTAAGTATTTTGTCAATAATTCATGGGTATTGGATACCGCATGTGGATCTCATATCTGCAATTCATTATAGGGGCTACAAAGAATCTAAGAGCTAAAGAAAGATGAGTTCAAGCTTTTCGGTGCAAGTGGAGAATCTATCTCTGCTAAAGCTATGGGAACTTATCCATTGAAGCTATCGATGGTAAGAACTCTAGAATTAGAAGAATGTTATAACATGCCTAAGATCATTAGAAATATCATATATGTACCAATTTTATTAAAACAAGGATATGAAATAAAATTTATGGACAATGGTTGTTCCAATTTCATTCTAATGAATTCTTTAGCAATGGTCTTTTTGATAATGGTCTTCTAATTCTATCACTTGATGAAAATATTTTTCATATTGATAGAAATATGAAAAGGAAGAGAGAAGATATAAATATATTATTTCTTTGGCATTGTTACCTTGGTCACATTAGTGAGTCAATGATAAACAAGTTATACAAAGAAAAACTTGTTGACCCCTTTGATTATGAATCATATGGGACTTGTGAATCCTGTCTCATGAATAAAATGACCAAGTCTCCATTCTTTGGACATGGAGAAAGGGCAAGTGAATTATTAGACTTAGTACATTCTGATGTATGTGGGCCTATGATAATTCAGGCTAGAGGTGGATATTCCTATTTCATTAAGTTCACAGATGACTTATCAAGATATGGATATGTGTATCTTATGAAACACAAATCTATGACTATTGATAAGTTTAAGGAATATCAAAGTATGGTCAAGAAATAAACTAGAAAATATATCAAAGTACTTCAACTTGATTGAGGTGGTAAATACTTATTTAGTGAATTCTTCATCATCTTAAAGGAAAGGGTATTCTCTTTGAATGGACACTTCCTTATGCATCATAGTTAAATGGTGTAGCAGAAAGGAGGAATCGTACTCTGATGGATATGGTACGGTCCATGATATGCTATAATGGTCTTCCAATATCATTCTATGGATATGCCCTAGAAATAGCAGTATATATTCTTAACTGGGTGCCTTCAAAGTTTGTGTCTAGCACTCCATATAAATTATGGAATGGTAGGAAGCCTAATCTTAAACATCTTAAGATATGGGATTGTCTTACATAGGTCAAAAATATTTTTGGACATAAGTTAGGTGCAAGATCAGACAAATAATTATTTTTAGGATATTCTAAAAAACTAAAGGATATTATTTCTACTACCATACTGAGCAAAAGATATTTTTCAATAAACATGCCATATTCTTTGAAAAAGAATTTATCCAAGAAGGTGGTAGAGTAAGAAATATTGAACTTAAGGAAGTTCAAGTTCTACAAAATGTTCCAGAATTATCTATGAAAAGTTCTCAAAATATTCCTCAACCACAAGTACCTAGTGAAAAGGTATATCCACAATATACACCTCCTCTCTAAAGGTCAGGTAGAGTGTGGCATGCACCTCTAAGACTTGGTTTTGTCATAAATAATGATAATGAAACCAGGATCATCCAAGATGATGATCCATTAATCTATTTAGAAGTTGTCATGAGTAAGGACTTTAACAAATGGCAGGGTGCCATGAAATTCAAAATGGACTCTATGTATACCAACCAAGTGTGGACATTGGTTGATACACCTAAGGAAGTAACCATAATATGGTATAAGTTGGTCTTCTAAAAGAAGATTAGCATAGATGGCCAAATTAAGACCTATAAAGCTAGGTTAGTGGCAAAAGATTTTAGACAAAGACAAGAAATTGACTATGATGAAACTTTTTTACTAGTGGCTATACTTAAGTATATATGTATTTTTCTTGCTATAGCAGCATACTATGACTATGAAATCTAGCAAATGGATGTCAAGATTGCCTTCCTTACTGGTAATCTTGAGAAAGAGGTCTATATGACTCAATTAGAGGGGTTTGTCTCTAATAGGACGGAAAACCAAGTATGTAAGCTAAAAAAATCTATTTATAGTTTAAAATAAGCATCGAGGAGTTGGAACATCTGATTTGATATGACAATCAAAAATTTTGGCATTATTAAAAATGTGGATGAACCATGTATATATAAAAAGGTTAGAGGGAATGCCATAGTCTTCTTGGTATTGTATGTCGATGACATACTACTTATTAGGAATGATATCCCAATGCTTCAATTGACCGAAACTTAGCTATTAAATCAATTTTCTATAAAAGATTTGGATGAAGAATCCTATATATTAGGACTTAAGATCTATAAAGATAGATCTAACAGGATACTATGCTTGTCCCAGTTTAGGTACATTAACTTTGTGTTGAAGAGAATCAACATGGAGGAAGTAAAAGAGGTTACTTACCCATGAGTCAAGATATACATTTCTCTAAGAAGATGTTGAAAAAAAAGTATCCTAAAAGCCAATCTTTGTAAGGACATTTTTATAATCTTCCAACTCTTGTATGACATTATTATATTAATTAAAGGTATTTTTTTGTTTCGTCATATTGCTGTCTTATTTAAAGATTATGATGAACCTCATAGGTTAGGAAAAAAAAATTAGGATTATGATGGAGATTATAATGGTGAGACCTAAGTTCCTATAAATCCTAATCTAAAATGTTCCTAGTCGTTGGATCATCGATTCGAGGATCAATTCTTTTGAAAAGACTAGCTTATCCTATGTATGCTCGATGGAGAGGGTGGTTGGTCTCACAGTCACTTGTGTAGAGACACTAATACAAGGATAAGGGTGCTCATTAGGATATGAGTTCACTGAACTGATCCACACCGAGACTCTCTTATGGAAGTCTTATTACTTGTTAAAAGATAGTTCTCATAGTGAGAGTTGTGCAAGTGATCTTTAGACCTGAGGTCACCATGGTTCCTTATGCACACTAAGCCATGTTTTGGTTGATACTCATTCATGACATTAAGTTATCTATGGGATGTTCTTGGATATGGTGGAAGGTGTATGAAGGATGTGAGTGGACCAACAAGAAATCAATCATTCCTAGTAAGAGGAATTATTATCCCAAGTAGTCTCTTCGATTGATGACTCAGGGAGTCTTTGATCAAAGCAGGATGAGATTAAAAATGGTTTCTAATCAATCATCACCAGAGTCTTCATTATCAAATAGAGATTTGAAATGATTAAGTATTAGGGTTTGACATTTATCCATGCACATCACTTAATCAGGATAAAGGGAGATTGAAAGATTGAATTGTACGATAACTTTCCACTGAAGGGTATTTTGATACTTTTTACCAAATTCCTCATCTTCCGGGTAGGTATGATACAATGCTAAACGTCAATCATGTCTTGTAGGTTTTTATGAGTCAATTGGATTGAATTCATGAGTCAATTCAAGAGCTGGTTCGAATTGGCAACATAGGTCAGCTCAATTTAACCTAATTAGGTTAATCGAGTTCGATTGATTCGAGTCGACTTAGACCTAGACCTACTGCTGGCTAGATGTGGAACCCAAAGGGTCATACACATTAGGGAATTGACCTAAGAAGTCAATTGATATTTAATTAGGATCAAGGGATCCTAATTGGTTAGCTAGATTGCACACTAGCATGTGTATGCTGACCTAATCTCCTAAACCAATCGAATTGGGTTTAAAGTTTGCTAAATGGACTAACCAATTTATGGGAGATCTAGATTGGGTAGAGTCCTAAGTGGGGTAATTTTATGAGATTTTATCTGATATTATTGAAGCTTTTATGCACCAAATACCAAGAGTCCCAAGGTTATGGGACTCTTGGCACCAAATGAAATGGTTGATAATGAAAGGGTTGCAGAAGGACCAAAAGTCCTTCTGCTTGTTAATCACTTATGTGGTGATAAACTATATTTAATTTCCTTTCATATGAAATCCATATTGCACATACTTTGACTTGTCAAAGTATGGAAATTGGCATGGAGAAGCATGGCTGTCACATAAAGTGAAAAGTCACCATTCTTCATTTTGGCGCACAGAAGACCAAGAGTCCTGCCTATAAGTTACTTAGCCAGATGAAGTCCAAGGGACTTCATCCTAATCTCCATGCCAAGTTAAAGTGGTTATGACTAGTCAAAATGAGAAAAGAAGTTCGGTGGAAGGAGTTGGCGCATAAAGAGTTGCGACTCTTCATGTTTGGTGCAATTCTGAGAAGCAGAGTCCTTCTGCTTTAAGGTGTTTTGAATCCTCGACTCTTCTTACTCAAAAGCCATGTCCCTTAGCTTTATTGTAATAAAAAAATGCCAAGTGGCAAAGGGAGAAGTCGAATGAATACTTGAAGGGACTTGAATCAGGTAGTTGGCGCACAAAAGGTCATGATGTTTCATTAATAAGACTCCTTATATATGAAGAGTCTTATTTGATAAATTGAAAGTCTTATCATGGGTTGATGAAAATGCTTATCTGGCACCTTCCCCTCTCCTATAAATAGGCTTCGGTGATTAGGCTGAAGGATATAACAAAAGCCTTCTTTCTTACATTCTAACATCTTCCTTGTCTCCTCTCTCTCTCTTGTTAGAATTTAGGTCTTGTCTTAAGACAAGTTCTCCATTTTAAGACAAGAGTGTTGGAAGAGATTTAGGAAGTGAGAAAGAGAGTGATGGGAGGTTTTGGAGAAGGCTCAGAGGGCTCTATAGGAGGGCAAAGGTTTGAGCAAGGAAGGAGAGGCTGCCAAATCCAAAAAGGTCTTCAGAAGAGTCCCAATTGATCAAGCAACCTACAAGGAAGAGGTTCCTAGGTTTGATTCCCATGTGGATCACCTCTAGAGGGCTTGCATTGTAAGCCTAGTGGAAAGAAGAAGGAATTAGCATTCCAGGTATTCTTTATAACCCTAATTAGTGACTTGTAAATTATAGTGAATGAGAGATCTTGGAATTAGGGTTTTCTAGTTGTAGGGTTTTCATGAATGAAATTTTTGAAATTCATTCTCCCGCTGTGCCATAGAAACCCTAGAAAACCCAACAGATGTCACCTAAGACACCCAAAGAAAAAAAAAAGAACTCAATCCCTTACGCTTCGATAGTCAGATCTATTATGTTGCCATGTTATGTACTAGGCTTGATGTGGCTTATGCTTTAGGCATAGTTAGCAGGTTTCAAGCATATCAAAGGGAGGATTACTGGAAAGCATTGAAAAACATTCTTAATTATTTAAGAAGAACTAAGATATTTTTCTTATATATGGAGGACCAGAGTTAAAACTAGAAGGCTATATTGATTCTACTTTTTTATCATATCCTAATGAGAGCAAGTCAATATCAGGGTATGTGTTCACATTAAATGATGGAGCAATGAGTTGGAAGAGTACTAAACCATAGAGATAGAGTATATTGCTACTAGTGAAGCCACCAAGAAAGCTATCTGGATGAAGAAATTCATCACTGATTTTAATGTGGTTCCTAAGATAAAATGGCCAGTGCCAATTTACTGCGATAACACTAGTGCAGTTATTCAAGCAAAGGATCCAAGGTCTCATCATAGATCTAAGGACATCCTTAGACATTTCCATCTCATTCGAGAGATTGTTGAAAGATAAGATGTTATAATAGAATGAATAGAGACTAAGAACAATATAGCAGATCCAATCACTAAGAGGATTTACCATAGCAACTATTTGTATGTCATCTCAATTATATCGGTTTGAGATATAAAGGAAATTGGCTTTAGTGCAAGTAGGAGATTAAAAGAATAAGTACCCTACAAGCCAATCACAAAAGTGATGTGATAGAACTTTTCTGTATTATCTTCCAACTCATGTAATGACATTGGTTCTTGTATTAATAAAATGAGGCATTTTGATTCACCATATCAGTTGCATCTTACCATGTTAAAAATTATTATTAGTAGGAAATGGGGTCAGGCCAGAGACCAAGGGCCCAGGATAATGAAGATGGGCCAATGGCCTGATCACCAACATGAGTTATAACCCACATACTAGGGCATCAACAAGCCTCGTGGCTACTCCGTAGGTGTTCTGTCATAATCCTCAAGCGGGTGATAGCAAAGGCCAACTCCTATATCCCAAGGCATCAGCGAGCCACACCAACCACTCTAGAGGTATTCAGTCACGATCCCTAAGTGGGTGATCATAGAGGCCAACTCCTATGCCCTAAAGACATTAGCGAGCCTTGTGATTGCTCTGGGACATTAAGTCACCATCTCTAAGTGGGTGATGGTAGAGACCAACTCCTATGCCCCAAGGTATCAGTCAGTCTCACCGACCACTCTGGAGGCATTCAATCATGATCTCTAAGCAGGTGATGGTAGAGATCAACTCCTATGTCTCAAGGCATTAGCAAGCCTCATCGATTGCTCCAAAGATATTAAGTCACAATCCCTAAGCAGGTACTAGCAGAGGCCAACTCTTATGCCCCAAGACATTAATGAGCCTCACCAACCATTTTGGAGGTGTTTAGCCATGATCCTCGAGTGAGTGATAGTAGAGGCCAACTCCCATGCCCCAAGGTATCAACGAGCCTCGTCAAGCACTCTAGGAGTGTTCAATCACCATCCTCGATGGATGATGGTAGAGGCCAACTCCCATGCTCTAATACATTAGAGAGCCTCATCGATCACTCCGGAGGCGTTCAGTCATGATCCTCGATATTAGCAAGCCTTGCTGACCACTTTGAAGGCATTCAATCACAATTCCTCAAGTCGGTGATGGCTGAGGCCAACTCCTATACCTTAATAAATTAGCAATCCTCATCGACTGCTCCAAAGGTGTTTAGTCACGATCCCTGAGCCAGTGATGGTAGAGGTCAACTCCTTTACCCCAAGGCATCAGCAAGCCTCGTGGATCGCCCTAGAGGTGTTCAGTCGTGATCCTTGAGTGGGTGATGGTAGAGATCACCTCCTAATCCCAAGGCATCAGTGAGCCTTGTCGATCACTCTAAAGGCATTTAATCATGATCCCCGAGCAGGTGATGGCAAAGGCCAATTTTTATGTCCTAAGGTATCAGCAACCCTTGCCAACTACTATGGAGGTGTTCAATCATGATCCTTGAGTGAGTGATAGTAGAGGTCAACTCCTTGTCCCGAGATATTAGCAATCCTCACTGACCTCTCTAAGCATTCAGTCATGATCCCTAAGCGGGTGATGGCAGAGGCCAACTCTTATACCCCAAGATATCAGCAAGCCTTGTTGATCACTCCAAGCACACTCGACCATAAGTTCCTAAGTCTCGAACACCCATGAGCATTCTAACAAGCAAGGCCCTAGCAGCATATCCATCTTAAGTCCTGGAGAGATAACACTAGGACATTCATTATTGCAGCTCCTACTATGTGGCCAACCTTCTATCATACCTTGAAATTCCCAATCACAGCAAGATCTGGGTGAATGGGAATGGCATGTTTAAATTGTTTATATTTTAGACCATCATTTAATGAGGCATGCTACATGTAGGGTTAGTTATAAGAATGCATTTAAAGAGATGGGACACCACCGACATGCAAGGGAGCTCTACACAACATGTGGAACGCTTTGCCACCCTTTGTGAGATCTGGTAGACTCTTGTTCGAGACTAGATTGTCCCACATGTCATAGTCTATAAAAGGATTCCTAGTGAATCCTTGAGGTATGTAAGCCTTCCCACTCACACTCCCTTATTGGTATCTATATTGACTTAAGCATCTGAGTGCCATTGCTAGGGCGACCCTTGGTGGGGCTTTCTTGCAGGTACCTCTTTCTGATGACTAGACTACACTACAAACTCTAGCACCCACTCTTGCTCTTCCTTTGGTGCTGACAACTTTTATCACCGATAGATTAGAGGAAGGGCTTAAATATTTGTAGGAAGTGTGACCTGCAAGATGGAAGGCTATGCCACCTAAAAAGATCGCCTCTCATCACACCAACACTGTGGCCTCTCAATCAGTGAAAAAGGTGGTAGAGAGTTAGGTGAATGATCCATCCTGCCCTGCACTATTAGGAGCCTCTCCTCCACCATAAGTAGCGTGGTAGGCCTATATCGATTTAACTTGCTCATCAAGTAAGTCCAGAATCTAGTAGATGCCATCCAAGCCATCTAGGCTACCCCTGTGCCACGTTTGGTGATACCACTTTTGCCAGTTGCACCACACGCAGCCTCTTAACCTCCAACATTGCCTATATTTGTACCACCACCAGTGATGCAACCTCCAATGGCCAGTGTAGCACCGCTGCCACCAGAACAATCACAGGTCCTTTTAAAGGACCTTGGAGGGGCTGCTCACTGCTGTCATTGCCATCATGGAAGCCCGAGGGCAAGAAGACCATATTGATAATTGCATTATACATGTATATATAAGTATTAATTTAATAATTAAATTATCTTTATTTATTTAAAAATGATATTGTTATATATTATTTGTAGGAAAGAAGATCATCAATGCGAAGAGCTTAATTTATGGATTTAAATGAAATAAATTTGAAACAAATCAGACTTAAAATGAGCCCAGAATTTAAGTTTGAATTTTATTAAGAAATTTGCATGTATATTGAAGCAACCGGTCCACATGGACTGGCTGCATGGTTCACAAAACAACCCATGGTCCATGAGCATCCATTGCCGATGGTCCATGGCTGAGCCTCATGACCACGGGTGATTTTGACCAATTGCTGTTCAAGATGGTGGCCAGCAACCACTCCACGGGTTCTAACAAGCTCCACGACATGGGTGGTAGTGCTAACGAAGGGAGAAGATCCAGTAATGATGTATCTGACGAAGCTCATGTCACAAAGGCCATTATCTTCATAGAATCTCCTCTGTTGACTATCGAAACCACCATCCTACCACCACCTGTTCAGTCTTTGTGATGCGGGATGAGATATGCAAAACTAATTCTAATAATCTTAAAGTTTTTTTTAATGTGAGCAAAGATCAATTAGTTTCAGCAATTCTTAAAATAAAGGACTCAAAGAACCTAGATAAAATCAACTAGGCAACTAGTACGATACCCGTAATGTAGATTCACAAAACTAATTAAGAAAATAGGATCTGATGATTAAGAAACCACCTAAACTAGGATTAATGCTTTTATGGATCAGAACAAAAGGGTTGAGGAGTGGTTTCTCTTACCAACAAAGATTTGAAGCTCTCTTGGTGTAGATCAATTTCAGGACTCTCGGATTCAAGGCAAAACTTCAAGATTATCGATCTTCGATCTTCAACGTAGTTGGTTCCAAATAAAAGAAACCTTCACTTCAGATCTTGATCACCTAAAATTAGTTAAAAGAAAAGGTTAGATGGTGTGGAATGTGGACAAGTTTGAAAGAAAGAAAGATGAGAACGAAGAATGGCGGCTTTAGGGTTTCTTGGATGGATGGATGATAGATAACTAGGCCTCATGCCCAAGGACCTCTCATCCTCTCCCTCTCGTAGATCTATGCTCTCACAGTAAAGGATTGAAGAGAATATCTCAACTTTATTTCATGAAAACTAATTGAATACAAGGGGGGGTTTGAAAGTGGTATTTATAGAACCCCACGAACTACAAGCTAGAAAAGTAAGGGTTACAACTTCTTGAGTTCTTGTTGGAAGGGCAAGAATCTCCTTGGAAGTGGCTTCCCTTAGGCATCAACCACCTCTTGAATTCCATTTAGGCATCATGACTCCTTGGCATTTGAACTTCTTGAGCTTCATCCATTTGGGCGACAAATCTTGAAATAAAGTGGACGGCAAAGACTCCTCTCTTCATGAAATGGTTTCTTGGATTGAATTGATGATGGGCGGCCAAGATGAACCCTTGGTTGGGCATCCAAGATGGATTCTTGAATTTAAATAATAAGGAACTCTTGAATTTTTAGGACTCCTTGAATTTTTGAATTCTTGGAATCTTGGAACATGAAACTCCCTTGAACCTTGGACACTTGGCTTCTTTAAATGGGATAAACTTGGATTCTTGATGGGCATCCATTTTGAACCCTTGTGGCCGACCAAGAGGATGACATGGCATGACATGGTGATGTGGCAAGATGAGGCATCCAAGATGATGTGGCATCTAAAGTGGGTCCCTTCTTGGCTTGCATTCTTGGTTTGAACTTAATCAAGATACTAATGAACCTCCTAACTAATTACAAAACTCAATTGAAACTAACTTCACCCAACTTGTTCAAATTGAACCCAATTTGACTAAGGCATAATTTAATCATACTAGACTTTAAATACAAGACCAAAACAAAATTAAAATTGACTAGGCTTGTATATACAAGACTCAATTGAAATTGGGGTTTAGGGCTTATTCACAGGTAAGCCACAAAGAACTGGGACTGACCTGTCAAGCCCTTGTATCCGCATCAATTCTCCCTGGGTGGGAGGAACTCGACCCTATCGAGTATTGGTCAACTCGACTCTGGTAATGTTCTAGCAAGTCTGGGTTGATCTTTTGTAGATCTTCTCAAGTGATCCAAGAATCTTCAAATTCAGGTCATCCTTGCCAATGAACCAGGTAACATTGATAATCCTTACTTCGAGAAGCGATAATCTTGTCATCCAAAATCCGCTCAATCCTATCTCATTGATCTGGTATTTTGGCTGGTGGACACTCAGGGGTAGGTTCACTCTCAAGGTTGGGATCAGGTCCAAAAGGCTCACTAGGTATCATCGTTGGTTCCTTATACTCTACAAGGTCTGAAACATTAAAAGTTGAGCTAATACCTAATTCAGGTGGTAACTCAAGTACATAGGTATTAGGTCCAATTTTCTTAATAATTTTGTATGGTCTTGCACTATGGGCATGTAATTTTTTCATGGTTCCAGGTGGGAACCATTCAGGTCAAAGCTTGATCATAACAAAATCTCCTTCATCAAATTCTTTGAGTCTTTTTCGTGAATTAGCCATTTACTTATATGATTCATTGCTCTCATTAATCTTTTTACTTATTTCCTTATGCAATTCCTTATCATGCTGTGTATATGACTCAGCAAACTCAAAAATGCATTCATGCATGGGTAAAGGAATAAGGTCTAAAGGCTTTCTTGGCTTATACCCATGGACAATTTTAAACGGGCTTTTCTTAATGGACCTGTTAACTAAACTATTGTTTGTAAACTCAGCTCTAGACAGCAGTAGGTCCCACTTTATGATATTCTCACCAACTAGGCATCAATGCAAGTTCCGCATACTTTGACTCACCATTTCAGTTTGGCCATCAGTTTGAGGGTGATTAGTAGAAAATTTGAGTTTAGTCCCTAACATGTGCCAGAGAGTTTTGTAGAAATAATTGGTGAATGTACATCTCTATCAAATACTATGGTTCTAGGTAAACCGTGTAGTCTAACAACTTTATTTGGACAAAGCTTAGCTATCTTAAAGGCATCATAGGTTTGGGAACATGGTAAGAAGTGTGCCATCTTTGAGAACCTATCGACCACAGCAAAAATAGAATCATGTCTCCTCATGGTCACAGGCAATCCAAGAATAAAGTCCATGCTAAGATTTTGCCAAGGACAATCTGGCATAGGAAGAGGGATATATAGAGCTGGAACAGCACATGGACTTAGGCTTTCCCTAATGAATCCATTTTTGAGAAGATCCTCTACTTGCCTTTGTAGCTCCAAATGCTCTGTAGTATTCATTCTATAGTGTGGTAGATTTGGCAATGTGGCTCCTGGGATGAGATCTATAGCGTGTTGTATGTCCCTTAATGGTGGCAGCTGATTAGGGAGGTCTTCAGGGAACACATCCTTAAACTCCTTCAAAAACTTTAAAATCTCATGAGGGTATTTTTTTTGGGGTTGGTCATGCACTTCTTTAGCGATCAAAATCCAAACTGGTGAACCCTCAGAAATATCGTGCTCTAATTCCTTGGCAGTGATTAGGTTTAATCTTGGTTCCTTCTCCCTCAAATTACTAGACCCTCTTTTGAAGTTGTCCTTAGGTGGGGTTGAATTGATGACAACTCTCTTTCCATAGTAGTTAAAGGAACATGAGTTGGTTTGGCCAAAAAGGGTAGCATCATGGTCATACAACCAGGGTCTGCCTAAAATAATACTTCTAACCCCCATTGGAATAATATCATGCCATACTTTCTCTTAGTAGGATTGAATTTGGACTGGGACCTGGCATCGTAACCTAATGGGAATAGATGGTGCATCAATCTAAGATACCTTATAGGGGTTGGGATGCGATATTGTAGGTAAGCCTAAGTTCTTAACAGCATTTGTAGAGATGGCATTAACACAGCTCCCACTATCTATGATGATCTTGCAAACTTTGTCCCCTAGTTTAATAAAGGTTTGTAGGATATTAGTCCGATGCCAGTCGTCATTCTTCTTGGACTGAGTCAAAATATACTAAAAACTCCTAGTAGGTCAGATGACTCTATGGGTTCCTCATCTCTTTCATATTCATCCACCAAATTTTTCTCAGCTTCATATACTTCTTCCTCACACTCTCCAATATTTTCTGGGTTCTCTTCCTCAAGCTCTCCTATATGTAAGGCTTGTGTAGTGCACTATGTAGCATAATGGCCAACTTTATGACACCTAAAGCATTGTGCAATTTGGTTCCTGTCCCTTTGGACTTCGGATGCCTTACCTTTGTCATCCTTTCGAGCTGGTGGGGTGGTAAGATTGGGTCGGCTGTTTGGAAATTGGCTTATACTAGGTCTACTTCCAGGGTACTAAACCTGCTAGACTCGGGTCGAGGGGTACTGGGTCCTCTTTGAAATCTCTCATAATCTCTAGTAACCTGGTAGGCTAGCTCTAAATCATGAACTTCTCTCAGGAATAATTTCATCTGGATATCCTCATGTGGGCCTACTCTAAACCTAGATAGGGTGATAGATCCCGACTCAACTACATAAACCACATAACAAATTCGTTGAATTTGGCTATATATTCAGACACAAATTTGTTGCCTTGAGTCAACTTTGGCCACTGATCTAGCAGTTTTTGCTCATAGGACAAGGGTAGGTATTTCTCCCTAAGTTTAATCTTCATAACTCTCCATGTGACTATGGGCATATCTCCTCTTTGTTAATTAATTCATTCCATAATTTTCCAATATAGTCTAGCATGCCGGACTAACCTAAGTTTAGCAAACTTAAATTTTCTCTCTTCTGACATCTTATACCATTCAAAGTACTGGTCCATGTCACTCTCCCACTCATTATATACCTTAGGGTCTAAACATTCATCAAAGGTGGGTGCCTCAAGTCATATATTCCTAAGGATTCTTTCTTCCTGATCATTAACATCCTGATATTGGCACCTATGATTAGGTTCAGGGGTGAGTTCTCTAATTGGGCTCTTGGACTTGGGGGAGTGGGTCTAGGTGTTTCATGCTCTGGATGGGTCGTATGGGATTCTTCAAGGTTTCCCAATCTCTCTTCCACTTGGTCAAACCTAGTATAGAGTTGCCTAAATTATTCAGTCATAAATCTCATCAAAGCCTCAAAATTAGGGTCCATGGTGGGATTAGTTTGGGTCAGGTATTGTTGATATTGAGTTCCTGATCTAGTGGCCATGCAATGCAATCTTAGATTCTAGGGCTCCTAGACCTAGAGCTCAAGTAGAATGAGTCAGCTCAACTTACAGCCAATTTAACAATTACCCTGTTCACTGGCCAGGTAAGGGGTGGGGTTGTGGGAGGCTCCCCCTACCTATCACAGGGTCCTAATTAAAAACCACAAGTCTGCTTAGAGCATTTGCCTCTGGAGCTCTAGTCTTAGACATGAGATTCAAGAACTAACCGAAGTATTGGATGCACTAATTTTCTCATAATACTTAGAACCCGACCTTGTGGGTGTCCCTAAGCTACTTTAGGTTTCTAATTGATTTTCATTAGGCTTGGGTTGATGCAGGGTGGTTGTTTTGGGCCAAGAAAAGGTGATGAAATCCTTCCCTTATCTGACAGAGTAAAAGTGCCCTTAAGTTAATTTCAATTATAATGTACACACATGAAACCCTAATGCATGAAACTAATATCAGAAAATTTTAAAAAATAAAATAATTTTTTTATTTCTGTTTTATTTTATGCTGATAGAAGATTTTATAAAGTTTAATTTCAATTAATTGAGTGCAAAGTAAATTAAATTTGGAAGGTTTCAAAGCAATCAAAGTTTAGCCCAAAACTAAGTGTGTAGAAATTTTAGCAATGTAAATATTTTTAGGGTTTTCTTTTGCAGTTTTTTTTTCTATTTTTCAGATCTGAAAAATTCAAAAAAAATTCTTAATTTAAGAGGACTAAATATGTAATGGATGGATGCAAAAATAAATGAAAAATAGCATGATTTTGATGATAATTCAGTCCTAGGTTTAGACTAGCATGCATATTTCAGCATGCAGAAATTTCAAGAGCTAGCAATGAAACCCTAGTTTAACTTGCTCTGATATCAAAATATGATGCAGGATGAGAGATTCAAAACTAATTCTAATAATCTTAATTTTTTTTTAATGTGAGCAATGATCAATTAGTTTCAGCAATTCTCAGAGTAAAGGACTCAAACAACCTAAATAAAATCAACTAGGCAACTAGTACGATACTAGCAATGTTGATTCACAAAACTAATTAAGAAAATAGGATCTGATGATTAAGAACTCACATAAACTAGGATTAGTGCTTTCAAGGATCAGACCTAAAGAGTTGAGGAGTGGTTCTGCTTACCAACGAAGGTTTGAAGTTCTCTTGATGTAGAACAATTTCATCATTCTAGGACTCATGGCAGAACTTCAATATTATTGATCTTCAGGTTTTGATCTTCAACGTGGTTGGTTCCAAAGCAAAGAAACATTCACTTCAGATCTTGATCACCTAGAATTAGTTAAAAGAAAAGGTTAGAGGGCATGGAAGGTGGAAAAGTTTGGAAGAAAGAAAGATGAGAAGGAAGGATGGCGGCTTTAGGGTTTCTTGGATGGATGGATGATAGATAACTAGGCCTCACGCCCAAGGACCTCTCATCCTCTCCCTCTAGGAGATTGATGCTCTCAAATCAAAGGATTGAAGAGAATATCTCAACTTTATTTCATGAAAACTAACTTAATACAAGGTGGGATTTGAGGGTAGTATTTATAGACCCCATGAACTACAAGCTAGAAAAGTAAGGGTTACAACTTCTTAAGTTCTTGTTGGAAGGGAAAGAATCTCCTTGGAAGTGGCTTCCCTTGGGCATCAACCACCTCTTGAATTCCATTTAGGCATCATGACTTGGCATTTGAACTTCTTGAGCTTCATCCATTTGGGCAACAAACCTTAAAATAAAGTGGGTGGCAAAGACTCCTCTCTTCATGAAATGGTTTCTTGGTTTGAATTGATGATGGGCGGCCAAGATGAATCCTTGGTTGGGCATCCAAGATGGATTCTTGAATTTTAATAATAAGGAACTCCTGAATTTGTAGGACTCCTTGAATTCTTGAATTCTTGGATTCCTGGAACATGAAACTCCCTTGAACCTTGGACACTTGGCTTCTTTAAATAGGATAAACTTGGATTCTTAATGGACATCCATATTGAACCCTTGTGGCCGACCAAGAGGATGACATGGCTTGTGACATGGCAAGAGATGACATGGCATGACATGATGATGTGGCAAGATGACATGGCATGACATGGTGACATGGCAAGATGAGGCATCCAAGATGATGTGGCATCATGAAGTGGGTCCCTTCTTGGCTTGCATTCTTGATTTGAACTTAATCAAGATACTAATGAACCACCTAACTAATTACAAAAGTCAATTGAAACTAACTTCACCCAACTTGATTAAATTGATCCCAATTTGACTAAGGCATAATTGAATCATACTAGACTTTAATTACAAGACCAAAACAAAATTAAAATTGACTAGGCTTGTATATACCGGACTCAATTGAAATTAGGTTTTAAGGCTTCTTCACAGGTGATCAACAAAGAACTGGGATTGAACTGTCGTTTCTTTCTTGCCCCGATGTTCGCATCAATTCTCCCAGGGTGGGAGGAACTCGACCCTGTCGAGAATGGATCAACTCGACTCTGGTAATTTTCTAGCAAGTCTCGGTTGATCTTTTGCAGATCCTCTCGAGTGATCCAAGAATCTTTAGATTCAGGTGGTCTTTTTCAATGAACCAGGTAACCTTGATAATCCTTACTCCGAGAAGCGATAATCTTGTCATCCAAAATCTGCTCAATCCTGTCTTTCTATTCTTGTATTTTGGCTGGTGGACACTCAAGGATAGGTTCACTCTCAAGGATGGGATCAGGCCCAAAAGGTTCACTAGGTATCAACATTGGTTCATTATACTCTATAATTTTTGAAACATTGAAAGTTGAACTAATACCTAATTCAGGTGGTAACTCAAGTACATAGGCATTAGGTCCAATTTTCTTAATAATTTTGTATGGTCCTGCACTACGGGCATGTAATTTTTTCATGGTTCCAAGTGGGAACCATTCAGGTTGAAGCCTGATCATAAGAAAGTCTCCTTCATCAAATTCTTTGAGTCTTTTGCATGAATTAGCTGTATGCTTATATGATTCATTGCTATCATTAATATTTTTACTTATTTCCTTATGCAAATCTCTAACATACTGTGCATATGACTTGGCAGACTCAAAAATGCGTTCATGCATGGATAAAGGAATAAGGTCTAAAGGCTTTCTTGGCTTATACCCATGGACAATTTCAAATGGGCTTTTCCAAGTGGACCTGTTAACTGAACTATTGTCTATAAACTTAGCTCTAGATTGTAATAGGTCCCAATTCTTGGTATTCTCACCAACTAGGCTTCTAAGCAAGTTTCCTAAACTTCAATTCACCACTTCAATCTGGCCATCGGTATGAGCGTGATAAGTAATAGAAAACTTGAGTTTAGTCCCTAACATGTGCCAGAAAGCTTTTCAGAAATAACTAGTGAATCGTACATCTCTATCAAATTCTATGGTTCTAAGTAAACCATGTAGTCTAACCACTTCATTTAGAAAAAGCTTAGCTACCTTAGAGGCATCGTAGGTTTAGGAATAGGGTAAGAAGTGTGCCATCTTTGAGAACCTATCGACCACTAAGAAAATAGAATCATGTCTCCTCATGGTCTTAGGCAATCCAAGAACAAAGTCCATGCTAAGATCTTGCCAAGGACAATCCAGCATAGGAAGAGTGGTATATAGAGCTGGAATGGCACATGGACTCAGGATTTCCCTAATGAATCCTTTTTTGAGAAGATCCTCTACTTGCCTTTATATCTCAAAATGCTTAGTTGAATTCATTCTATAGTGTGGTAGATTTGGCAAGGTGGCTCCCGGGACGAGATCTATAGCATGTTGTATGTCCCTTAATGGTGGTAGGTGATTAGGGAGGTCTTCAAGGAACACATCCTTAAACTCCTTCTGAAACTTTAAAATCTCTTGAGGGTATTCCTTCTGGGATTGGTCATGAACTTCTTTAGCGATCAAAATCCAAACTGGTGAACCCTCAGAAATCTCATGCTCTAATTCCTTGGTAGTGATTAGGTTTAATCCTGGTTTCTTCTCTCTCAAATTACTAGACCCTCTTTTGATGTTGTCCTTAGGTGGGGTCGAATTGATGACAATTCTCTTTCCGTAGTGGTTAAAGGAACATAAGTTGGTGCGGCCAAAAAGGGTAGCATCATGTTCATCAACTAGGGTCTACCTAAAATAATACTGCTAACCCCCATTGGAATAATATCACACCATACTTTCTCTTGGTATGATTGAATTTGGACTGGGACCTAGAATCATAACCAAATGGGAATAGATGTTGCATCGATTCTAAGATACCTTATAGGGATTGGGATGCGGTACTGTAGGTAAGCCCTATGTTCTTAACAGCATTTGTAGAGATGGCATTAACACAACTTCCACATGATGATCTTGCAAACTTTGTCCCCTAGTTTAATAAAGGTTAGTAGGATATTAGTCCTATGCCAGTCCTCATTCTTCTTGGTCTGAGTTAGAACACATCTAACTACTCCTAGTAGGTTAGATGACTCTATGGGTTCCTTATCTCCTTCACATTCATCCTCCAAATTTTTCTCAGCTTCATATACTTCTTCCTCATGCTCTTCAATATTTTTTGGGTTCTTTTCCTCAAGCTCTCCTATTTGTATGGCTCATGTAAGGCATTGTGTAGCATAATGGCCAACTTTATGACAGCTAAAGTATTGTGCAATTTGGTTCCTATCCCTTTGGACTTCGGATGCCTTACCTTTGTTATCCTTTCGAGCTAGTGGGGTGGTAAGATTGGGTAGGCTATTTAGAAATCGGCTCGTACTAGGTCTACTTCCAGGATACTAAACTTGCCAGACTCGGGTCGACGGGTAATGGGTCCTCTTTGAAATCTCTCACAATCCCTAGCAACCTGGTAGGCTTGCTCTAAATCATGAACTTCTCTCAGGAACAATTCCCTCTAGATATCCTCATGTAGGCCTGCTCTAAACCTAGTAGGGTGACAGCTTTCGACTCAACTACACTATACCTCATAACAAATTCATCGAATTTGGCTATATATTCAGACCCAGATTTGTTACCTTGAGTCAACTTTTGCCACTGATCTAGTAATTTTTGCTCATAGGACAAGGGTCAGTTTTCTCTCTAAGTTTAATCTTCATAACTCTCCATGTGACTAAGGGCATATTTTCTCTTTGTTGATTAATTCGTTCCATATTTCTCTAATATAATCTAGCCTGTCGGACTAATCTAAGTTTAGCAAACTTAAATTTTCTCTCTTTCAACATCTCAAACCATTTAAAGTACTAGTCCATGTCACTCTTCCAAACAGTATATACCTTAAGGTCTAAACTCCCATCAAAGGTGGGTGCATCAAGTCGTATATTTCTAAGGATTCTTTCTTCCTGATCATTAACATCCTGGTATTGGCGCCTAGGATTAGGTTCAGGGGTGAGTTCTCTACATTGGGCTCTTGGACCTGGGGAGTGGGTTTAGGTGTTTCAGGCTCTGGATGGGTTGTATGGGATTCTTCAAGGTTTCCCTGTCTCTCTTCCACTTGGTCAAACCTAATATTGAGTTGCCTAAATTATTCAGTCATAGATCTCATCAAAGCCTCAATATTAGGATCCATGGTGGATTTGGTTTGGGTCAGGGATTGCTGATATGGAGTTCCTGATCTTGTAGCCATGCAATGCAATCCTAGCTTCTAGGGCTCCTAGACCTAGAGCTCAAGTAGAATGAGTCAACTCAACTTACAGCCAATTCAACAATTACCCTGTCCATTGGCCAGGTAAGAGGTGGGGTTGTGGGAGGCTCCCCCTGCTTATCGTAGGGTCCTAATTAAAAACCACAAGTCCGCTTAGGGTGTTTGCCTCTGGACCTCTAGCCTAGACACCAGATTCAAGAAATAACTGAAGGATTGGGTGCACTAGTTTTCTCACAATACTTAGAACCCAACCTCGTGGGTGTTCCTAAGCTACTTTAGGTTTCTAATTGATTTAGTTAGGCTTCGGTTGATGCAGGGTGGTTGTTTTGGGCCAAAAAAAAAGTGATAAAATCATTCTCTTATCTAACAGAGTAGAAGTGCCCTTAAGTTAATTTCAATTATGATGCACACACATGAAACCCTAATGCAAGAAACCAAGATCAAAAAATTATAGAAATAAAATAATTTTTTTTCTTTTTATTTTTTTAATTCTGATAATATATTTAATAAAGTTTAATTTCAATTAATTGAGTGCAAGGAAAACTAAATTTTGGAAGGTTTCAAAGCAATCAAAGTTTAGCCCTAAACTAAGTGTGCAGAAATTTCAGCAATGTAAGTATTTTTAGGATTTTCTTTTATAGTTTCTTTTTCTATTTTTCAGATCTGAAAAATTACAGAAAGTTACAGAATTTAAGAGGACTAAATATGTAATGGATGGATGAAAAAATAAATGAAAAACAGCATAGTTTTGATGAGAATTCCATCCTAGGTTTAGACTAGAAGCATGCAGAAATTTCAAGAACTAGCAATTAAACCCTATTTTAAATTGCTCTGATGCCAAAAGATGATGTGGAATGATAGATGCAAATCTAATTCTAATAATCTTAAAGTTTTTTTTAATGTGAGCAATGATCAATTAGTTTCAGCAATTTTCAGAATAAAGGATTCAAAGAACCTAGATGAAATCAACTAGGCTACTAGTACGATACCCGCAATGTCAATTCACAACACTAATTAAAAAAATAAGATCTGATGATTAAGAAATCATCTAAACTAGGATTAATGCTTTTAAGGATCAAAACTAAAGAGTTGAGGAGTGGTTTTTCTTACCAACGAAGATTTGAAGCTTTCTTGATGTAGATCAATTTCAGCACTCTAGGATTCATGGCAGAACTTCAAGATTATCGATCTTTGGATTCCGATCTTCAACGTGGTTGGTTCCAAAGCAAAGAAACCTTCAATTCAGATCTTGATCACTTGGAATCAGTTAAAATAAAAGGTTAGATGGCGTGGAAGGTGGAAAAGTTTGGAAGAAAGAAAGATGAGAAGGAAGGATGACGGCTTTAGGGTTTCTTGGATGGATGGATGATAGATAACTAGGCTTATGCACAAGGACCTCTCGTCCTCTCCCTCTCGGAGTTCGATGCTCTCACAACAAAGGATTGAAGAGAATATCTCAACTTTATTTCATGAAAACTAACTGAATACAAGGGGGTTTTGAGGGTGGTATTTATAGACCCCCATGAACTACAAGCTAGAAAAGTAAGGGTTTCAACTTCTTGAGTTGTTTTTGGAAGGGCAAGAATCTCCTTGGAAGTTGCTTCCCTTGGGCATCAACCACCTTTTGAATTCCATTTAGGCATCATCACTCCTTGGCATTTGAACTTCTTGAGGTTCATTCATTTGGGCGACAAACCTTGAAATAAAGTGGGTGGCAATGACTCCTCTCTTCATGAAATGGTTTCTTGGTTTGAATTGATGATGGGTGGCCAAGATGAATCCTTGGTTGGGCATCCAAGATGGATTCTTGAATTTGAATAATAAGGAACTCCTGAATTTGTAGGACTCCTTGAATTCTCGAATTCTTGGAACATGAAACTCCCTTGCACCTTGGACACTTGGCGTCTTTAAATGGGATAAAATTGGATTCTTGATGGGCATCCATATTGAACCCTTGTGGCCGACCAAGAGGATGACATGGCATGTGATGACATGGCATGACATGATGACATGGCAAGATGTTGTGGCATGACATGGCAACATGGCAAGATGAGGCATCCAAGATGATGTGGCATCGTGAAGTGGGTCCCTTCTTGGCTTGCATTCTTGATTTGAACTTAATCAAGATACTAATGAATCTCCTAACTAGTTACAAAACTCAATTGAAACTAACTTCACCCAACTTGATAAAATTGAACCCAATTTGACTAAGGCATAATTGAATCATACTATACTTTAATTACAAGACCAAAATAAAATTAAAATTGACTAGGCTTGTATATTCAGGACACATTTGAAATTGGGATTTAGGGCTTATTCACAGGTGATCCACAAAGAATTGGGATTGACCTGTCGTTTCTTTCTAGCCCTTGTGTCCTCACCACCTTGTCACCATCGCAGCCCACCGTGCCAGTCGTCGATGCCTGTCATTAACCTGAGATAATCTTGAAAGCCACCGTGCTGCCTTCTCTTCAACCAAGCCGCCACTATCCCTCTGTAATCACTGGTTTTCTTCCCTAAACATCACCTGCTGTCCATCACGATTGTCACCACTGTTAGCCATCCTCCTAATCCCAAGATCACACCGCCTGCTGCCTTTCATGCCAGAGTCACCGTGCACTTCCTCCCCTCATCGATAATGCCATGATCTGACCATCACCACTAGCTATACCAAGCTTCCACCACCGACACCGTGTAGCCACTGAAAGTTTAAAAGGCATAGCTAGCAGATAGACTATATTTTATAACTATTTTAAAGTACAGCATAGTTGAATACTTGGTAGATCGATCAAGTCGATCTACCAATCTACCTGTAATAGGATTCGGCATAATAAAAGTGCATGTAGAGATATCAAGAGCAAAGAAAAGGAAAGGGTACATTGCCTTTAACCTTTGGATGCACGTGATGAAGATCCGTTGAGCCATACAAATGTCTGGCCTCTATGGGTAGTTCACACTAGGGCTCATCCTAATCAACTTGGAGTGCTAGCTCCTTAGGATCCTTGAGGCTGATCTTTTCCTTCCTTGGACCTGCAAGACTTTTTTGAAGCTACAGAAAAATCTGATTGGGGAACAATAGGGAGAAGTAGAAGTGGAACCCTTCCCAACTAACTTTTTCTTTTCAAACCCTAGCTTGATTGCTAGGTAGGCTCACACCCAAAATCCAAATCCTCTCAAACCCCATTCTAAGGATACCTTCCCTCACTCTCTTAGAAAAGCCCAACAAAAGTCAACCTCAACTAACTCTGCTATCCCTACAACGACACCTATTTATAGTAGCAGCAAAGAGGGAGAGAGATATGGAAGGAGGAGTAATTGGGGGAGAGGGTTAAGGGTTGAACCAAATTAGCTCTAGGTTTATATGGAAGAAAATCTGCATTCCAAATAATGCATTCCATAAAAAACCTTGGAGCCAATTTTAGCCAAAATTTTAAATTTGAATTCAAAATTCAAATTTGAATCTTTTAAAGGAAAGTGAGCATGACAAATCAAATCTAATTTGATCCTAAGCCAAATCACTTTTGGCTTGACCCATCTAATTACAATCATATTGTAAATAAGTCCTCCAAAATTTCACTAATCGAATTAGTGAAAAATCCTAATCACAGCCAAGTGTGACTTATGGAAGTATTAACATTTGGGTAATGGTCAATCATATTGACCCCATAGTGATGCTAAACCATTCTCAATCATCGATCAACCTTTAGATCAGGTAGAAACCCCTATGGTATGTAATCCCATAGGTTCGAATACTAAGTCGGTAGTATTAGAACGTTTTCAGTACCAATCAAAGTCATTATCTAGCAATGATACCCGACGTCCGGATAGGTCAAAGATGCAGAGCAACTCTCTAGAACCTTTGGCATATGGTTACTACATAATTCATCCTTTTGACCTCATAATGCTCAGGATGATCTAGGGTTTGACTGCCAACCCTAATTTAGTACATCCATATTATGTCTCAACCTTACAAGTTTTGTGACCCCGCACAAGAACTACCCTGGCCAAGGTTTTGCTAAATTGAGATATAGTGAGTCATTCACTCCAAACCATTTGAAGGGGTCAATCCCATCTTGTTCCACCACTACTTTACAAGTACTTGACTGTACCTAGAAACCTTTTATCACTGGATAAGAAATCCAGGTAGTATAATACCAAAGTACAATGAGTTGCTTGCAAGCTACCATGGTGATCTCAAGTCTGAGGGACACATATTTCCATATCCCTTCGCAAGCAGCCCTTTGGCAAAAGGGAGCTCTGCAGATGGTCATGTTCAGTGAGACATCATACATTTTACCTGTATGTCATATCAGTATCTCTACACTCCTTGGTTAAGAGGACAACCAACCAATATGACATACGACAACCTATGCTTGATACATCGTCTATGCTTGATACGTCATCATCCTTTAACAATGTATCCTTTGGTTGTGAACTAGTTTAAGAACTACTCGATATATCCTCTCTGTATCAAATATAATGTAGTTTTAAAGACTCCATCACATAAGAGTTCTTTTCAGGAAAATGCACATGTGATGAACAGCCAAAAGAATAACTTTTATTCATTTAAAGAATTCATATATAATTACAAAATAGCACAACCATCTACATCCTAGATGATTGATTTTGGAACACTATTTTCAATAGCCACCCACACCATCGTCATCCTCAACCCATCACTGGTTGCTGCTTGCCATTGAAACACTACTCCGTGCTAGTTTTCTTCCCCTGGTTGAGCTGATATCTATCTCATGTTGCCATACCGCCGGTCATCACCCTCTCAGTCATGGCCATCCCATCCCTCCACTGCTACCTTGTTGCTGACCTGGGAGGTAGTTATTCTTCCTTTGATTCGTAGAGACCACTACCTCAATCCACCATTCTTGCTAACTCAAGTCCTCCATAAGATGCTAAAGTCTGGCCATGCATCCATCGCCATGCTGCCAGTCCTTCTACCCTATCGAAGCCACTATCCCATGCCCCAATCCATTCAGTCCCAACCTGAGAAGGATGCTCTAGTGCAATTCTGGTTTGATCTAAGCAATCCAAAAAAATATCCAATAGCTAGAAATCAAGTTGGCTGGGTTTGATCTAATATCAAAATTCATAATGACCTGATGATGGACTTAATACATGATTTAGTTATGCGACCCATCAACCCTCAATTGGTCAAACATTGATTTGGAGTAGGATTCTAAAGTCTACTTCAACTAGAATTTGGTTTACTATCCAACCATTGATTTTGTAAAAAATAAATCCTAGTCGTTGCTATGATCTCTCCCCTCAGTTCTACATCAAAAAAAAACAAACACCTCTTCTTAATTAACACCTATAAAAAGACTCTTGTACCTCTACCTAGAGGCATCAACCCCTGGAATCACTTTATCAGAGCCTTGCATAAAGGGAGAGGAAGGGAAGATCATGAGCAACTAAGGAGTTCCTATCTTTAGAGAGTAGATGAGGTTTCTGATTATAGAAAAATTTATTTATATGATTAAAGACTTTGAATAGCCTATGGCTACATAGGAGTGGATCAAGATCCATATCCATTAAGATATGCTATGCTTGAGAATCAATCATAATTCAATAATTACATATTAGATAAAATATAATACCAAATATCGAATCGAAATCTAAGACATCTTTTATATTCTTGTTAATCTCCTGCTTAGTTTAATTTTTGTTCTTAGTTATAAATATATTCCAACTCTTTCATCTTTCTAAACTAATTAAAATTCTAATAAAATAATCTTGAAAGTGAACATAACCCCAATTGATTCCTGAGGATACAATCCTGACTTACTCTAATTATAGTTTAAGTTGGTGAAATTGTTTTTGATGTCTATAACAATGATCAAATTTTAGCACCGTTGCCAGGGATCATTAGCATGGTTAGTTGACCAAAAAAAATACTAAAAAAATTCATAATTTAGTTTTTTTTCTAGAACCTAAACTAACTTGTTTTGACACCTGTTTGCACTGCATTGCATCTACATAAATCATCTTCAACGTACTAACCTCTAAATAACATAAGGTGAGAATTTCATTACTTTTTCTTGGCTCATAAATCATCACCCTTATATTGCAAAATCCTAAGCCTATAATTAAAATCAATTAGATGTTGACCCCTAAGGACTTTCAAGCTTACTAGGACAAGGGACCCTAGGAACTTGACCAAGTCAAGATTAGCTAGTCAAGTGGTGTCTAAGAAAGGAGTTCAAGGATGATATTGCCCTAAAGGAAGGTGGTTCTTTAATTGGTTCCATTATCTGACCTAGCCAATTTATTTGATATCTAAAGAAAGTAATAGGGGAACTTCCACTGACCTTACCCTTAGTTGGCCAGTTGGCTAGTTGGTTTTTGACTTTGAAGGCTCAAAGGCAACCTTGAAGTAGTTAGGAGAAATCTAGGATTAAGGAACTCTAGGATAGAGAGTCCATTGTATGCTAATATGATTGCAATTAACATATAACTAAAATTAATAATTTTTTTCTATCTCTCTTTGCTCTAAAACTCCTTAGGTCCATATCTTTTGACTTCTTCTCTATCTTTCTTCTCCCTTCTCCTCTCTAATAAAATAAAAAAAGGGTTTAAAAAAATTAAAAAAAGAATCAAAATCATAAACTTGTGTTAGACTATAGATACACATAGTGAGACTGATTCACCATGCCAATTGAGGGAGTAATTCACCCCTTCATCATATACATATTCTTCGTGTATCCAAGCACCTCCTATTGAGGCAACCCAATGTGAGATTAAGCCCAGCATCATACAAATGCTACCATCCTTCTATGGACTTAGTCAAGAGGTCCCGTATAAACATCTCGATGAATTTCTTGAGATATGCTCTACTGTTAGAATTCAAAATCTATCTAATGAGACCCTTAGGTTGAAATTATTCCCCTCCTCATTTAAGAACAAGGCCAAATATTGGCTATGTTCATTAGATTCCATAACCATTTCAACCTGGGACCAACTATAAAAGAAGTTTCTCAAGAAATACTTTTCAATAGAAAAACAAACCAAATCCAAAAAGCTATAACTAGTTTTTTTCTAGTTGGAAAGAAAAATGTTCCATGAAATCTGGGAGAGGCTCAAAGAACTCATCTGTAAGTGTCCACACCATGCAATACCCAAATGGCAACTAGTCCAGTACTTTTATGATGGATTGTCAAAAAAGTATAGGCAAATAGTTGATTCATCTTGAGATGGGACATTTTAGCTTAGGAGTGAGCATGAGGCTTAGCAACTATTTGAGACCCTGAGTGAAAACTCCTTACACAACGTGTCTACCACATCTAGAGAAACTTCTAAGCTAAATCCTAAAAGTGGTGGCATGTATGATAAAGCCACTCTGTAGACATCCATAGTAAGGTGGATACACTATCCTAGACTATGGGTGCACTTCCCAGAAATTTGATCGTTTCTTAAAAATTGGTCACACCTTGTCCCCATATGCACAGTTCCAAAATGTTTGTGTAATCTACTCAAGTCTCGCTCACACTATAGGTAATTGCCCAGTAGCCCATTAGTTTCCTAAGCTTGTACAGGAACAAGCCCACCTAGCCCAAACCCATAATATTCCTGGACTAGGAAACAACCCGTACTGAAATACATATAATCCAGACTAGAGGAATCACCCAAATTTCTCATGAAAATAACAATAGCTAGTCAACCCACCTTCTTATAGACCTAATCACCAGTGCAATAATACATTATACCCTTAGTTCTAGGATGCTCCACAACCTTCTCCTAGTCACTATAACTCCAATTTTGAGAAGAAAGTTCTACAAGCTTTGGCTAGACTGAAAACCAATGCTCAAATCCTTGACTCCAGCACACAATCTATAGCTAAGCTAGAGACTCGAATTAACCAACTAGCTACAACCTGTAGGGTTTTTGCATGGTGCTCCCAAGCCTTGGAGAGACTTGTGAGGCCATGGCAGGGATGCTGGAGGCAATCCCTAGAGCTTGGGGGTGTGTCCCAAGCTATCCTGGAGGTGTTCCAAGGGTTTGTGGGGTTGTCCCTAGGGCTCTGAGTCATAATTAGATCATGGCATATTGGGCCAGGGGCTTGATCCAAGGTTGAGATAACTTGTGAGACATGGGTGTACTGGGCTCGGGTTTCAGAATTTTCTCATGTGACTCAGAGGGAAAGTTTTTTAGGGCTAGGTCGGTTGTGACCTAGGATATATATATATGAGTCTTTTGTCTTGTATATGGAACGCCACAAAGAATAAGATGTGATCCCTTTTCTCCTCTAAAAAATAACCTTAGCCTCCCTTCTACTCTCCTCTCCTTGGTTCTCTCTCATGTGTGTACCCCCATGGGGGCACACCTTCATGATGGGAGCGGACGGCATGCCTCATCCCTTCAATGATGAAGCATTTCCTTTCCACCATGGCGGCATCAAGAAGGATCTTGGGTGTTCCGTGGAGCATTTTGCTCCAACAGTTGGTATCAGAGTGATCTTGATGTGGTGGCATGAAAGAAGAAGGGAAGAGGACATTGCAACGGTGGTGCAGACCTCTGGTGCTAAGATCTAGAGGTGAGAGCCTATTGCCCTCCCTAGAAATAAAGAGAGAATAAGCGGTCGTGCATGCATCTAGCAGGTGTCCATCAGTGGTGCTGGACTGGGTAGAGTACCAGTGAAGAAGACTTGAGGGCATTGCCCTCATTGAACCCGATGGCACTGTGATGAGGATGTGATCCTCGCTATGGAGATGGAGAAGATTTGATGAACGGTGTCGTTATGGGCACTCGATGCCAAGGGCGAGGAGTTGGTTGCATGCTAACTGAGAGGCAGCATTGATTATGCCGAGAGGTGGCACAATTTGGTGATCACGATGACCCCGATCAATGCAAATCATGCAGCATGGCATCAGGTAGTCACCGAAGGTGAGGTATGGAATGCGAGTGTCACTGGAGGTGTGGCACAGTGATGGGCAATCAATGGAGGCGAGGAACGGTGGTAGGTGGTGACGACAGAGGCCAGAAGAGGCTATGGTCCAAGGTTCTCTATCATGGATCGATAGCAATGGCAGTCATAGACCAGGAAGTCGCACGTGAGCCTTTGGACTAGTTCATGGTGGACCGGTAGTCTCAAACAACTCTGCTATAAAATATGTGCTGCCCGGATTTTTGGCAATTTCGAGCTTAATTGAACTCCAATTTGAATCCCGTCTATGCTGTTGGATTCTATTTTGTGAGCTCTTCATGTTAAGCTATGATGGATCTGATGATGGAGTCAGATCATAGGTGATGCGTATGTGGAGGTCATGGTACAGCGATCGTGCATATGGGTAGCACGAGCAGGATTATTTCATCTTCGGCTCTCCCAGGGGGACAGACATTCATGGTATCGGGAGCAGTGCAATGGTCTGTTGGTGGATCGGATCTCACCAAAGATGATAGATCCGGTAAGGCAGGAGCTCATGACTGTGGTGTAGAGCTGCAGGTCCTGTGCTATGGAGTAATGGTAGGTTAGATGATCTGCGGTTAGCATAGGTGGAGTGATACATACCGGGGATCTTTCGGAGCATGAGGGGTAGCTCCATCGATAGTGGACCAGGCTCTTGATCACTATGGAGAAGAGCGATCGGTAGTACTCCAACTACCTTGATCATGATGGAGCTGTACGTGGGTGTGGTATCCCGCGTGGTTCGAGATGGGTCTCGGGAGACGGATATCTTAGGGAGACCAGAGTACATCAGCAGAGGCGGTGCCAGAGGCAGCTCAAGGAGACAATGGATAGCCTCAAGGAGCGCCAGGAGGGTATCGGGCAGTCAGGAGTGTCCTAGTATGGCGGGATTAGCCTAGGCACAAAGAATAGAGCTGTTGGAGGTGGCAGCTCAGGGAGACCGTTGGGATAGGTCTCAGGGAGTGGTAGGGGCATCATGCACCCGGGAGTGTCCTGGTATGGCAAGATTGGCCTAGGGACAAGCTGGGACATGATGGAGCAGCTTGTGGAGGTGGTTGCTATGTTTAGTCATTACGTTAGAGGAGTTGGGATGAGCTCCTGGATTTTGGAGGAGCCTGCGGGAGGCAGTTGTTGCTTGTCAAATTCACCAAAATTAATTACTATTCACTAATTCTTATAATATTTATTGTAATATTAGTGAGTCCAGCTCGAACCCTAGAGACTGAATGTGATAATCAAATTATGTAACTAAACGGGAGGGTTTTGAATAATTATGAAAATAACTAACAAATTATGCAAATAAGGAAAAACTTTAATTAAATGTAGATGTATCTCAGATTCAATTTAAGTTTGATTCAAGGAATTTTTGTGCTAGTTAGCAGGTTGATCATCGGTATAAAAATATATTATTCTTTTTCTGAATACTTAGCCAATGACTTACCTAGGAGCTAGATAAATCTAATCATCCCTGCATTCATTAATTCAAGTCAAGCGCCCAAATTAAATTCTTACCAATGAACCACTTGGTATTAAGCAATCCTCATGCATTCATTGATAGCATTATATACTAGGATGAAGCTAAGGATGAATAACAATTAGACAAGCGTAAATTGTTTAATTCATTCTATGTTTCCTCTTTAGACAAAAATGAAAAATGGGATCATAATCATTTTGCCTAAGTACTACTTTAACCAAGTTGCATAACAATTACAGATTAAGAATTTAGTTTAGTAATCAATCATGTAGACAATCAATTAATAGGCCTCTTAATAAATTAAACTACATGATAATTCAACAATAAAAATTAGGAAACACAATGATGTCAAGGGATTACTGACATGGTGGAACCGGCAGGCGCCACGTCAAGAAAAGATGCCACATCGATTCTCCAGCCCGGATCCCACTACCGAGCTGAGCTGAGCTCCCTCAGAACAACAAGTCGAGCTCAATCCTCCACCAGGTCATGCCCGCAAGCTCAGGACACTTAGGTCGGAGCCACCTTCCACCCTCCAGAGCGAGACCCTTGGAGGCTAGTGCCCTACGGTCGAGGTCGAGCCAAGACTCACCCACCGATGTGGAGCCTCTCCGAGAGCGCGCCCTCTGGACCGGGTCTGCCTTCCACCCTCCAGAGCGAGACACTCGGAGGCTAGTGCCCTGTGATCGAGGTTGAGCCAAGAGCTCACCCATCGATGTGGAGCCTCTCCGAGCGCGCGCCCTCTTGATCGAGTCCGCCTTATGCACTCAAGAGCGAGACCCTCAGAGGCTAGTGCCTTGCGGTCGAGGTCGAGCCAAGAGCTTACCCGTCGATGTGGAGCCACTCTGAGCGCACGCCCTCTGGACCGGGTCTGCCTTCCACACTCCAGAGCGAGACCCTCGGAGGCTAGTGCCCTGAGGTCAAGGTCGAGCGCAGCACTCACCCACCGATGTGGAGCCTCTCCGAGGTGCATCCTCCTGACTGGGCACGCACTCTACCCTCCTCCACCAAGGCACCCCCGCAAGCTTGGAGCATCTAGGTCGGAGCGAGTCCTGCCATCCCAGCTTGGCCCCAGCCCGGACGAGGTCCTCACCAGCCCAGAACATCGACGAGCCACCTTAGGACTGCACTGAAGCACCTTCCAGGCCGTACTGACCACTTACACCGCCAGTTACACCAGAAAGGCAAGCAGCACATTGATCGAGACACCACACTCCTCACCAACCACTCAAATCACCCAAGAGAAGAAGCCAACCAAAAGATTAGAATCACACGGGCAGCAGCCTGTCATTCGTGGCACTGACAAGTTTCCCGGAATGAGACAACTAAGAGGAGTGCCAGAGTGCCTGACAACTCTCCTTATCATGAATTAGGAAAGACTCCTCGGGACACCGCCGCATGTGCCTGACAACCCGGCAAGGATCTCGAGACAAGTGCCCAATGATAACCTAGTTTGCAACAAGCTCAAAGGTAACACAACAACAAAAAAAAAGGAGTGCAACCCCCACCAGCAAGAGGGGCATGGCACCACCATCACCACGAGCACAAGTGCAAGCCCAACCAAGAGGGCAAAGTGCCACTACCACCATAGTTGAAGGAAAACGAGGGATACAAGGAGAGGTGGAGGAACAGGGCACCCCTCTGTCCCCGCTATCACTCTCCCCCTGTAACGTTTTCACCTTCGCACACATTTTCCACTCCTCTTAGTGCGGAGTCCATCAAGAGGGGCCCGACCAGGAGGATTTGTTCCCCTGGATCATCACTGACTTGATCATCGGAGTGCCCTCACCAGAAACCTCGGCCCGAGTCTCTAAACCTTGTCTCACAGGTCTGGGAGCAGAGGACCGCCGAGCAGCAAGACGACTACACCCAGCATGGAGGTTCGGGACTCGAGGATGGTGGGCGGCAGGAGGAGCACACTCCGGCACCGACAGCAGCTATGGGCCACGACGGTCTTGGCAGCAACAGATTGGCATGCCAGGAAGGGGGGCAGGACGGGTATAACTAAGTCCTCCACCTCCCCACAGGTCAACATACTGCGGAAGAATGGTGATGACACAAGCTAGAAAGGTCAACAGATTGGCGATCTTCTCTAGGCCTCTCCAGGATGTCACCCCCTTCGTCCGCTTCGACAGGGAACCCGCTAAAGAAACCATCAGGCACACAGCGAAAGTACGCCTGTAGAAGCATGAGCACAATATGGCATGATCCTTCCATCAGTTCATCAGCATGCCAGGCTCAGCCAGCAAGCCACCGGACTACAATGCCCACCACTGTTAAAGCCCTTCACCAGTCGCGGTGAGGCGGAGATCATCGCTTCCACCTTGATCACGGCCACGGCATCGAAAAATGTCGCAACCATGAGCAGGGGATCGAGAAGCTTGTCAAGGAGGCTCTCCTCCAAAGGTTTGCGGAGAGGGGCATACCTCAAGCAGGGCCCCAAGCGCTTGCCACTCTCCCATCAGCTTCAACCACCGACAGTCACCCCACCGCGAAACTGGTGGGCGTGATTGCCTGGAGAATCGCATGTGAGTCTAAGAAGACTGGGGGGTAGGGGACCCCGAGGGTAATCGCCCCGCCATGCGGGGAGGAGAGAGCGAAAGAGAAAGATAAATGAAGATGCCACGGTCGTTGGGATGGCGTTCGTGAGTCACTATGGGAAGGCCCCCATGAGGTGGTCGAAGCCCTGTCATAAGGGGTTCATTACCTCGAGGAACTCGACAGCATCAGGCTCCCCGAAGGAGGAGGGCCTGTAGCCTACAAAGATGCCCCCAATAAGGTAAGTTCCCTTACCAACAATCATAATAACAATTTTTTCCTTGCATGGGTATATGCATATCTTGGAGGGAAGAATCGGTGGTTTCCCCGAGCCTAGCTCCAAGATGTCAAAGAACTTTGAGCTACGTGGCTCCTAATTCCAGGCATCCCCGAGCCCAGCTCCAGGATGTCAAAGAACTTTGAGCCACGTAGCTCCCAACTCCAAGCATCCCCGAGCCCAGCTCCAGGATGTCAAAGAATCTTCAAGCCACGTAGCTCCCAATCCCAGGCATCCCCGAGCCCAGCTCCAGGATGTCAAAGAACTTCGAGCCACATAGCTCCCAATTCTAGGCATCCCCGAGCCTAGCTCCAAGACGTCAAAGAACTTCGAGCAATGTAGCTCCCAATTCTAGGTGTCCCCGAGCCCAGCTCCAAGATGTCAAAGAACTTCGAGCCACGTAGCTCGCAACTCCAAGCATTCCCTGAGCCCACCTCCAGGACGTCAAAGATTCTCCGAGCCACGTAGCTCCAAATCCCAGGCATCCCCGAGCCCAGCTCTAAGACGTCAAAGAACTTCGAGCCATGTAGCTCCCAATTCCAGGCATCCCCGAGCCCAGCTCCAGGATGTCAAAGAACTTTGTGCCACGTAGCTCCCAATTCCAGGCATCCCCGAGCCCAGCACCAGGATGTCAAAGATTCCAGGCACCCCCGAGCCCAGCTCCAGGATGTCAAAGAACTTCGAGCCACGTAGCTCCCAATTCCAGGCATCCCCGAGCCCAGCTCCAGGATGTCAAAGAATCTTCAAGCCACGTAGCTCCCAATTCCAAGCATCCCCGAGCCCAGCTCCAGGACGTCAGAGGATCTTCGAGCCATGTAGCTCCCAAATCACAGACGCCCTCGAGCCTAGCTCCAGGATGTCAAAGAATCTTCGAGCCACGTAGCTCCCAATTCTAGGCATCCCCGAGCCTAGCTCCAGGATGTCAAAGAATCTTCGAGCCACGTAGCTCTCAGTCATCGACATCCCCGAGCCCTGCTCCAAGATGCCGGCTCAAGACCGGAGCTCAGATCTCCGGCCAAGAGAACTTCGAGCCATGCAACTCTCAATCATCAACGTCCCCAAGCCCAGCTCCAGGATGCCTTCTCAAGATTGGAGCTCAGATCTCCGGCCAAAAGAACTTCGAGCCATGCAGCACTCAGTCATCAACGTCCCCGAGCCTAGCTCCAGGATGCCTTCTCAAGATCGGAGCTTAGATCTCCAGCCAAAAGAACTTTGAGCCACATAGCTCTTAATCACCAACATCCCCGAGCCCAGCTCCTGGATGCCTTCTCAAGACTGGAGCTCAGATATTTGGCTAAGAGAACTTCGAGCCACACAGCTCTCAGTCATCAACGTCCCCAAGTCCAGCTCCAGGATGCCTTCTAAAAACTGGAGCTTAGATCTCCGGCCAAGAGAACTTCGAGCTACATAGCTCTCAGTCACCAACGTCCCCGAGCCCAGCTCCAGGATGCCTTGTCAAGACCGGGGCTCAGATCTCCGGCCAAGAGAAATTCAAGCCACATAGCTCTCAGTCATCAACGTCCCCGAGCCCAGCTCTAGGATGCCTTCTCAAGACTGGAGCTTAGATCTCCAGCCAAGAGAACTTCGAGGCACATAGCTCTCAGTCACCAACATCCCCAAGCCCAGCTCCAGGATGCCTTCTCAAGATCGGAGCTCAGATCTCCGGCCAAGAGAACTTTGAGCCACGCAGCTCTCAGTCATCAACATCCCCGAGCCCAACTCCAGGACACCTTCTCAAGATCGGAGCTCAGATCTCCGACCAAGAGAACTTTGATCCACGCAGCTTTTAGTCATCAACGTCCTCGAACCCAGCTCCAAGATGCCTTCTCAAGATCGGAGCTCAAATCTCCGACCAAAAGAACTTCGAGCCACATAGCTCTCAATCACCAACATCCCCGAGCCCAGCTCCAGGATGCCTTCTCAAGACCAGAGCTCAGATCTCCGGCCAAGAGAACTTTGAGCTACGCAGCTCTCAGTCATCAACGTCCCCGAGCCTAGCTCCAGGATGCCTTCTCAAGACCGGAGCTCAAATCTCCAACCAAGAGAACTTCGAGCCACATAGCTCTCAGTCACCAACATCCCCGAGCCCAGCTCCAGGATGCCTTCTCAAGATCGGGGCTCAGATCTTCGGCCAAGAGAACTTCGAGCCACATAGCTCTCAGTCATTAACGTCCCCGAGCCCAGCTCCAGGATGCCTTCTCAAGACTGAAGCTCAGATCTTCGACTAAGAGAACTTCGAGCCACGCAGCTCTTAGTCATCAACATCCCCGAGCCCAGCTCCAGGATGCCTTCTCAAGATCGGAGCTCAGATCTCCGGCTAAGAGAACTTTGAGCCACATAACTCTCTGTCACCAACGTCGCCGAGCCCAGCTCCAGGATGTCTTCTCAAGACCGGAGCTCAGATTTCTGGCCAAGAGAACCTCGAGCCAAGCAGCTCTCAAGTATCATAACTTGGCCCCAAGCAAGGTGCATCCCTTCTCTCCGATCTCCCCATAAAAAAGAAAAAGAAAGAAAAGAGAGAGAAAAAGAAGAAAAGAGAAGGGAGTGAAAGAAAATAGATGGTAAAGAAACTTAAGTTTCATTAACTGAACACAAATTACAAGTATTTTCTGGGCCCCCGACATGCCGGGTGACCCTGGCTTAAAGCAAGAGACAAAAGTACAAAACAAGACAGGGAAGAAAAGCGTCACTCCATGCTGGCCGGTTTCACTGTTGGATCCTGAGGCCGAGAAGTCTCCGGCTGAGCTGCCCAAACTCCGGGAGGATCACCCGTCAAAGGCTCTAGACCCACGGCTCCCGCGGTGACCTCCTTGTCAGCCTCTGCCTCCGAGGCTGAAGGGTACCTAAGGTGGCTAGGGTCCTTATCAAGAATAAGCACCTCGACCCAGTCGTGCAGGTACATGAAATCCTTATAGAAGGAGTCCGACGCCATCTGCTAGATTTCAGCGATGAACTCCTCCAAAGCCTTGAAGTTGGCGACGGCATCCTCGGCCCCCTTCGTGGCCTCAGCGGCCACCCTCTTCGACTCGGCGGCCTCCGACCTTGCTGCCTCCACCGAGTTGGCTGCCATCTCTGCCGCCTTCTCAGCAGTGGCAAGTTTCTCCTTCATAGCTGCCAGCTCCGCTTGGGCAGCTTGGGCGATCTCCTTGTGACGATCGGCCTCGGCACTGTACCAGTTCAACTTTTTCTCAACGATGGAGAGGTTGTCGATCGCCTTCTTTGAATGGCTCCGCTCCAGGTCGTGAGCCATCAGGAGTCCCTTCGCTCGCCCCTTCAGTATTGGCGAGCTCTTTCTCAAGGTCCTTGACCTTCGACTCAAGGACCCCGTTTGCCCCGACCTTCCCCTTCAGGTCGGCCTTCAAAGACTTGATCTTGGTGGCCTGCTGTCGCTCAAGACGCTCCCAGCTTTGGTAGTGGCCCTTGATGTAGAGGGCCTCGGTCCCGATCTGCACCATGAAATGGGGTCAGCCAAAAAAAAAAAAAGAGAAAGAAGAAGAGAAGAAAGAGGGGGATAACTCACCGAGTACAGCTGGGGAAAGATGTTGCTGATAACGTCGGCCAGCCACATCCTGGCCATCTCTTGCCGGTCGCATAGCTAGATTGAGAAATCCATCATGCGCTCGGCCAACTCGGGGCTCCGGAGGAAAGAGCTCTCCGGCCCCATCCTGAAGGGGAGGCGGCGTCGTGCCTCCTCCCTCCTGCCCTCTTCGGGGGCGGGCGGCCTCACCCCGCTGACTGAAGGACCCTGGGGGGCAGACTGAGAAGCTGGTGTCGGTGCGGGCGGCACCTCCATTGTGGCCGTAGGCGCAGCCCGGATCTCCTCACCCCTGACATCGGTGACTGGAATACTCGGAGGATGGCAGGGTACAGTGGTAGCAGCCACAGCCCTCGCCCGGATGACTACCTCAGGCTTTGCAGTAGGGGCCTGCTGGGCTGGCCTTGGTGCCGCGGAAGCTACCCTCTCCACCGGCACAAGAGCAGCACGGGACACCTCCGAACTCGGACCCGCTGGAGCTACCGATCTCAGACTGATCACCACCATGGGGGCGGCCGCAGGGATGCTCTCACTCCGCGCTCGCCTCGACGAGGGCTCCCCGGCCAGCCCGGTCGGTAGCCTCTTCTTGGTGATTGCCAGGAGGTCATTCTCGGAGAAGATCATTTTTGCATGCAGACCACACAACAGTTGGAATCTGTGGGGATAGTGCAAGAAGTGTAAGAAGTGCAAGGAAAAAGGAAAAGAAAAGTTGAGGTCGAACTCACCCAACCCATTTGTTGGGTTGACCCTGGAGTCGGCAAGGTTCTGCTCAGACAACAGGACCTCCAGAGGAGAAATCTTGGTGGTGCGGAGCTGCTCATAATCATCCCGGTCAGCCGCATCGACCACAGAATTTCGGTTGGGAGACTTGTCCGGATCACTCCAGACCCAATCGACCCCCTCTACCTCAACAAAGAAAAACTTGCTCTTCCATCTCCTGATGGAAGAGGGAATCTCGACCTTGATGCCCTTCGGGTGAGAGGACAAGGACCACCACCCATCCTCGGTTGGGTGGCGCTTCAAGGCAAAGAAAGCCCTGAACAAGGAAAAGCGGGCAACGAACCCGTGGAGGTGACAAAGCATAATAAAGGAAAAAACAACCCTAATAGTTATTGGCACAAGCTGTGAGGGGACCAGACGATAATTATCCAGGACGGACAGGAAGAAAGGGTGGAAGGGAAATCGGAGACCCCCAAAGAAGGTCCCCTCATAAAATGCAAGACAACCCGAGCCACTGGAAGTGACCCATTCCCCCGGCTGGGGGATCATGAGCCGGATGGAAGCCAGGATCCATAGACATCCCGGACGGTCCTCAGTTCCTCGGCAGTGATCGTCGAGGCGACCGCACCAGGACCTGTGGACCAGATTGACTCAGAGATCGAGATAGAAGGAGGAGGAGGCAAAGAAGGGCCAGATTCCGGTTCCCTGATGAGTACCAGACCGGGAGGACGCCTCCTACTGAGCTCAAAGCAAGTTGCATCTTCCTCTCCATCAGAAGAAGAAGAAGAAGATGCCGGCCTTCGCTCAGAGGGACTGGCCTCGCCCTGATCAGTGGAAGGGTGGAAGCCTAGACCAAAATGGGACATCCTCGAGAATGAGGGGAAGGAAGGACTTGGAGTAGAAGATGGAAGAGAAGACTCAACCTAAAAAAGACTCCAGACCCCGGGAAAGAACCCTACTCTAGCGAGGGAAGGAGAGAGAAGAAGCTGACCTGTTGCCTTAGAAAATTCGGGGTGACTGGAAGGAGGAAGAAGCTTGGGCGCGACAACAGCAGGCACGGAGAATTCAAAAAGAATGGATGGTTCGAGTAAGACCCTCCTTTCATTTCGAAATGACCTGAGGGATTCGTACCGATTCAACCCTTCCGCCAATGGATCCATGCCACGTGCTATTCGTCGATGAGAATGGCATCTCGGCCGCTCTGCATTCTATGCCAACATTAACTGCTTCTCAGACATGGCCACATGGCATCCCCGTATTGGTCCGTAGGGTCAGTCCCCGAAGCGCCAGCAATCATGGTCATCATCATGCCAGATTTTTGCCTTTCCACGTCAGCACCGCAATTACTCCCTTCGACCTGAGTGCCGTGCACTAACAGGCCTCGGGAGTGGGGGGCAAATGATGTGAAGGGATCGCTGACGTGGAGGAACCGGCAGGCGCCATGTCAAGAAAAGGTGCCACATCGATTTTCCAGCCCGGATACTACTACCGAGCTGAGTTGAGCTCCCTCAGAACAACAAGCCGAGCTCAGTCCTCCGCCAGGTCATGCTCGCAAGCTCGGGATGCCTAGGTCGGAGCCGTCTTCCGCCCTCCAGAGTGAGACCCTCGGAGGCTAATGCTCTATGGTCGAGGTCGAGCCAAGAGCTAACCCATCGATGTGGAGCCTCTCCGAGAGTACGCCCTCTGGACCGGGTCCACCTTCTGCCCTCCAGATCGAAACCCTCAGAGGCTAGTGCCCTACAGTCGCGGTTGAGCCAAAAGCTCACCCGCCGATGTGGAGCCTCTCCGAGCACGCCCTCTGGACCAGGTTTGCCTTCCACCCTCCAGAGCGAGACCCTAAGAGGTTAGTGCCCTGCGATCGAGGTTGAGCCAAGAGCTTACCCTCTCATGTGGAGCCTCTCCGAGCGCGCGCCCTCTAGACCGGGTCCGCCTTCCGCCCACCAGAGCGAGACCCTCGGAGGCTAGTGCCCTGCAGTCGAGGTCGAGCCAAGAGCTCACCCACCGATGTGGAGCCTCTCCGAGCGCGCGCCCTCTGGACCGGGTCCACCTTTCGCCCTCTGGAGTGAGACCCTCAGAGGTTAGTGCCCTGCGGTCGAGGTCGAGCCCAGCGCTCACCCGCCGATGTGGAGCCTCTTCGAGCACGCGCCCTCCGGACCGGGCCCGCACTCTGCCCTCCTCCACCAAGGCGCCCCCATAACCTCGGAGCAAGTCCTACCGTCCCAACTCGGCCCCAGCCCAGACGATGTCCTCACCAGCCCAGAACACCGGCGAGCCACCCGAGGACTGCACTGAAACACCTTCCAGGCCTACTGACCACCTGCGACCGCCAATTACACCAGAAAGGCAAGCAGCACATTAATCGAGATGCCACACTTCTCACCAACTACTCAAATCACCCAAGAGAAGAAGACAGCCGGAAGATTCGAATCCCGTGGGCAGCGTCCCATCATTCGAGGCACTGACAAGTTTCCCAGAATGAGACAACCAAGAGGAGTGCCGGAGCTCCTAACAACTCTCCTTATCATGAATCAGGAAAGACTCCTCGGGACACCGCCGCATGCGCCTGACAACCCAACGGGGATCCCGAGACAAGCACCCAACGGTAACCTAGTTTGCAACAAGCTTAGAGATAACACAACAAGAAAAAAAAAAAGAGGAGTGCAACCCCCACTAGCAAGAGGGGCATGGCACCACCACCACCACGAGCACAAGCACAAGCCCGACCAAGAGGGCGAAGCGCCACTACCACCATAGTTGAAGGAAAACGAGGGATACAAGGACAGGCAAAGGAACAGGGCACCACTCTGTCCCCGCTATCACTCTCCCCCTATAATGTTTTCACCTTCGCACACATTTTCCACTCCTTCTAGTGCGGAGTCCATTAAGAGGGGCCCGACCAGGAGGATCTGTTCTCCTGAATCGTCACTGACTTGATCGTCGGAGTGCCCCCGTCGGAAATCCCGGCGCGGGTCTCTAACCCCTGTCTTGCAAATCCGAGAGTGGAGGACCGCCGAGTAGCAAGACGACTACACCCAGCGCAGAGGTCCGGGACTCGAGGATGGCTGGCGGCAGGAGGAGCGCACTCCAGCACCGACAGCCGCTACGGGCCACGACAGTCTTGGCGAAAATACACAGATATTCAGCAAAAAAATAATATTAAATTAATATCAAAACCTCACAACCATGCTAACATAGCTAGCCATCCCTTGAATCGAAATAAAAAAATTACTTAATCACGAGAAAAAGAAATAATATAAAATTGATTTGATTTTTTTTCCTTTTCATGCTGCAAAAAATCTCCTGCTCTGGGTTCTGCACCGAACTCCCTCTCCTGTAGCAAAATATTCCCTCTGTTCTGTTCTCCTCTCCCTCTCTCGATGTTGGGCTACAGCATTTTTTTATAAGGGAGTTGGACCCGTGAGAAATCATGCTGTGCTTTGGTATCAACTCCTTTCGGTACTCTGCCTTCGTTCACGTAACCAACACAACCACCGCGTTGCGTTATCCTGCATCCATTGGAGTCCATGGGAATAATTCTTCTGAACTCCTCATCTTCGGACATCCAAGCTCCCGTCTCCCGACAACGGCGGGTAGACTATGCATGGCGACTCACTGTGGTGGAACGATCTTGAACAGGGCCTTCTCCCGACCGTGGGAATGATCGAGGCAGCTTGGTAGTAGCTAGGAAGAATAGCACCTTGATGGAGACCGAAATAGGGAGAAGACAGTGGTGGCCACTAGGAGAAGATGACTCGGTTTGGTGGAAATCAACCATGGAAGGAAACCGATTCAAGAGGATGAAGACTGGCTGGTGTTGAGCAGTGCACGGCGAAGATGGAGCTCCGGCTTCGGTGGCTTGGGTCGACTTGTGGGGCGGTGACGAAGATGAAGCACAGCAAATTTAGAAATGGTGGAGGTGAAGACCGTGGCTTTTTTTCCTTGAATTCTTTTGGCAATGAGAGGGTTTTCCGGCATGTTCCCTTGCCACAACGAGACTCCTGGCATTGAGAAGAGTGGCTCTGACATTTTTCCCGGCAAAAACGAAGCTCGGTTTGGCCTATGGTTCGTGGACCAGCATCAATGGCAGAAATGGACCGTCTGGGCATTTATGGACCAATTAGCATTTAAATCCCGTACTTTAAAAAGCGTGCTAATTCATGATAACCTACTAATTCTTTCAAAAAGCATTTTCCGGCTCAATTGAAGTCCAAATTGTGCACCGTTTGTGCCGTTAGATTCCAAAAATTATGCTTTACAACTTCATTAAAGATTATTTCTTTTAATTCTGACTCTATGATTTTAAAAAAAATCTGCAAGAAGTCGAAGGATGAAATTAAATAATTCTGAAAATTAATTCTCAAACATAAACTTATACATTAATCATTATAATGAGATAATAAATATATCAAATAAACTAAATATATTGAGAAATAAAATATATAATTATGTCCTGATCAAATTCCTCCACACTTAACTTTTGCACCAAGACAACTCACAACTCACTAATTTTCCCCAATAATACCATATCGATATTATATAGCATAAATCTTAAATAGAATTAAGAATTCAAATACCGTAACATAATATGAATTAAATATACTTAACAAATTTAAACTGAAAGAAACAAGAAATCTTCATTCAAAAAGTAATTAACAAGTTTGGTAAACACTCATAGGTCACTCTCAATTCACTCAAGTGTTTGAAGGATGAAAGAAGAATTTCAATCAAAATTTAATTCAAACCAAATCACTACCATAGGCTTGCTTGCTCATCCAATCTTCATCACTTGTATCACTTGTCACACATAAATCCAATGATCTTTAATCAGGGTTGTAACGGGGCTTAGGTTCATGGTAGGAATAAAAATAGATACTGAGGTTAAAATCCAAGAAACTAATAGAGTATTAAGACATAAATTGAGTAAATCAAGACATTAAATGCTCTAATATTCAACCCTTCTAGTTTCTTCTTCTCATTTGCTGCATAGACTGAAAATGTTTCATGATGAAGAAGCATATGTCTGTATACACTGTGCACAATTGATAAGACATGCAGATTCCTTGAACTGAACTCATTGCTAGAGGTCTTAGTGATACATTGATCTCCGCATACATTTGTGATCGTCCCCGTTATCTCACCAATCATAACTTTCTATTTTTCTTCTTTTTTTCTTCTTTGTTTTCTTTTTTTTTCTTTTCTTTTTTTCAGCAAAAAGAGATATTAAAATATGGAAAAAACATCTTACTCCCATTACATTCCATTTGCTCAAAAGAGAGGTATAGCAATCAATAGTAGCTCCCCCACACCTATTCAATGCACATTCTTGTCTCAAAACCCATCAAATAAATCTCAATGCTCTACTAGCTCTTGAGGTAGGTACTACATAAGGATAATAAATTGGCTCAAGGCTCATAAATATGGACTTCAATCAACAAAAGAGGTTAAAAGCTCAAAGTGGGTTCACTAAAGTTAATTGATTCAAGGTTGGCCATTTAAGCTAAGTGGTGTAAAATCCTATATGCCATTGTAATTTCTACGTGAACATGTGAATTTAGTAACCTTGACTAGCATTTACAAACAAGTTCTAGAGTAACTTAGTATGAATGAACACACTCGTAATAGAAACAAGTATATGTATAGGTCCAAAAGCTCACCCAAACATGTTTTTGGTTTACCAAAACAAGTTAATACATTTCAAAATCAAGCTCAAGTCAACTTTTAGCCTAAATATGCAAGTTATTTATTCAATCATGTTATGACACTCTTATCTTAATTTAGTTTAAGTTTATAGCACATAAATCCATAGATATCATTGGAAAAATATCTTTAAAATACTCAAAAAAAAATTTTCTTCTTTTTTTTAATATTTTTTTATCCAACTATCAATGCAAAGCCTAAATACAAAGAAAAGACAAAAATAGATTTAATACGTAAAAATATAAATAAAGAAAGTGATGCGGGACTAATATGCATGCAATTATTTTTGTGTGTTTTATATGTTAAGTTGAGTGATTAAATCCCGAATTTCAGGTCAAAATAAGTTGTAGGGAATTATATATGAATTTTTGAAGTCAAGCATGCAAATCAGAACCTAGAAAAGTAACAAAGAAGGATCGCTGGGGCTAAGAAGCCTCGGTTAGGGCAAGTTCTCCTACAATATAATTACTGGAGGTAGAGGAGGTGTACCTAACAATGTCTGAAGTGCCCGGTGAAGATCACATTGAAGGGATCTCTCGTTCCTCGATGGATGCGGCCTGGAAAATCGAGCCAAAGACCCGTGGATACCCGGCTTTCTGCTTGGTGGTCCGATTGAGGCTTGCTGGAGTTGTTGGATTCGTAGGAACTCAGGGACCTGCAAATGACCTGTTAGGGGTTAGTAAACTCACAAGGGAACAAAGAAATAAAGGAAAACAGCAAAGAAAAGGTATCTTTTGAAGTGGGTGGCCAGGGTCTGGAAGGTTGGCTGGCGGCAAGAAGATGGTTGCGGCACCGGGAAGAAGAAAACTCTCACACCTCTTTATGCACACAGTAGGGTAACACTCAAAGCAATAGAAGAACTCAAGGTTTATTTCATATATCAAAATCAAGCTTCATACAAGAGGCTAGGGTCCCTTAAATAGACCCTTAACCTTGGACCCAAAGTAAGGGTACTTTAGACTTTACATAGGACTCCTTCTCCCTTTCAAATCCTAACTAGGAATACAAGGTAACATAGGTAGAAATCCCTAAAGCACTTGGACTCCCTCTCCTTGTCTTGGTCGCTCAAGGGGGTGACCTTAAGGGGCCGACCAAGGGGAGGGTCACCATAAGGGATGGCGCCCTAATCTTCTTCCTGGGCGTGGACTGGCCTAGTTTGCTTCCGGCTGGTCCAGGGCTTCAGGTTTGTTCTTGTTTTCATTTTCTACTCCTGGGATCTTCAGGTCTTCAAGCTGGGTTAGATTTGGGCTCAACTTTCATATCTTCAATCAGGTTGGACTTGGTTTTCACTTGTATGATGTGGTCTTGAGTCTTCGATATGCTTGGACAGGACTCAAAAAAATAAAATTAGCTCAACATGAGCTAACTAATATTGAATTGAACTAGCTCAACATGAGCTGACTAATTACAGGACTCAAATAAAAACAACTCAGCTAGACTAAGCTTTATTACGGTGGACTCAAATGTCAATTAAGTGATCCACAGAGGGTTGAGAAGCCTCTGCCTTATTCTGGTGCCTTTGGTGTCCCCACCAATTCTCCCGGGGTGGGAGGAACTCGACCCTGTCGAGTGAAGATCAGACTGGCTCACATATCTCTCAAGAAGGTCTGGGTTGAGGCGTTGCAAGTCCTCTCGAGAAATGCACGAATCGTCCGACTCTGGCCGGCCTTGCCATCAGACCAGGAAGCATTGATAGTCACGGCCCCGGGTCGTGATGGCTTGATCGTCCACGATACACTCGATCCATTCTCCTCTCTCAGGCCAATTTGTTAGTGAACACTCTAGGTTAGGGTCACTCACAATGAAAAGGAATAGGTCCAAATGCCTCACTAGGTATCACTGCCGGTTTCCTATACTCAATCAGGTCTGTAATATTGAAGGTAGAACTAATGCCCATATCCGAAGGCAAGTCTAACACATAGGCATTTGATCCAATCCTTCTCTATCACTTAAAAAGGTTCTGCTCTGCGAGCATGAAACTTTTTTTAGGCCTAAGCCTAACCAAGATAGAATTCACTACATCAAATTCTTTGACCCTTCTTTGGGAATTAGCTAGTTGTTTTAATATTAGTGCGGGTGGTGAACATGCTAGGCACATGCAGACTCCTAACAAGATGATGCAAAGGACTCAAACCTATACCTAACAGAGTCGACTAAGGAGGTTTATTAGGTCTTAACTACCACTTGGGCATTGGGGCATGAGTCGTGGTTGATGGATGACATGCAGAAGAAAATTTGCTAGTAACTCCTAATAGGTGCCAGAGGGTCTATCAAAAGTAGGTAGCAAATGGGATGGGCTCTATGGATCCTTGCAACCTAGTAACCTCAACAAAATGTAACCTAAGAGTTCTAGACACATGAAAAGACTCAGGAAAGGGTAGGAAATAGGAAGTGGGTTCAGAATTAGTCTGGTAGAGTGGAGAAAAAGGTTCTGGGTTAGTTGGATAAAGTAGAATAAAAGAAGGCATGTCAGGGACTAATCCTAGACTAAGGAGGCTAACCTTACGAGGTTGCAGTATATCTATGGGCAAGAAAAGGTCCATGCTATGGAAGTATGGGTCAACAATTTTTGGAAAGAGATCTTCAATATGAATGGCAGGAAGGGACTCATCCTGAGGGCAATGGGTTAAGTAAGCCAAATCTTGAATAAAGTCTTCTTGTTCATGGAATTTAGGAATATGCTCTATAATTAGATCATTTTCTAGTGTTTCCTCAGGTAAAATCCTAGTATCAAAGTTCTCTTCTTCTAATTATTGTTCCACTATAGCTTTAGGTTGGATGAGGTCAAGGTCAACTAGCTCTGGGTTGATTTCTACCTGGGTATCTACTGGGCAGCTAATTTTAGGTCTACTAAAGGTGTCTTCTCTTCTCCTTCATACTCATCCACTAGGCTCGCATCAGCTTCATACACTTCCGTGTTAATGTAAGCCTTGTCAATCTCAGGAATGGTTGGAGAAGGTCGGCTAGAAAAAAATTGGCTAGGTCCTGGTTTCTGATTATGGATACTAATCCTAGTAGGTTCAGGTTGCCAAAGGGGTAGTGGCTCACTACTGGGCTCATATTTAGGGGTACTAATCCTATGGGGTTCAAGTTGACTAAGAAAAACCTGACTAGTACTAGATTGATACCTAGGGCTTATGGGATCCCTAGGCTCATAGGACAAGGCTGCAGATCTATGGGTCACGGGATTATAAGATCTGGGGTCATAAGATTTGGGTTCAGCTCTATGGGTCTTGGGTCTATTGGACTCATGGGATATGGGTTCATAGATTCTAGAGTCAGAGGATTTGGAGTCATAAGATCTATAGATTGTGGATATACTAGGCTTATAGGAAGAGGGTAAATAGGATCTATCTTCCTGGTCTACAAAATCCTGATTGGGTCTTCTAGGACTAACCTTAGGGATTGGGTCATGACGATAGGCTCTCCTAGGTTCAGCCTCAAGGTATGGATCAGGGTTTGGGGTCCTCCTAGGTTCAGTATCATAGTATGGGTCATGACAATGGGCTTTCCTAGGTTCAACCGCTCAGTAGGGATCAGGGTTTGGGGTCCTCCTAGGTTCAGTATCATAGTATGGGTCATGATGATGGGCTCTCCTAGGTTCAACCTCATGGTAGGGATCAAGGTTTAGGGAGCTCCTAGGTTCAATATAATGATAAGGGTCATGGCGATGGTCTCTCCTAGGTTCAACCTCACGGTAGGGATCATGGTAAGGGGTGCTCCTAGGGTTGGGCTCCTTATATGGGTTAGAGTATTGGGTTCTCCTATGATTGGACTCCCTATATGGGTCAGAGTAGTGGGTTCTCATAGGGTTGGGCTCTATGGTTTCACTAGGTTGAGTTGGGTTGAGGCTATTGGTCTAGGTCAACTGAGTCATTTGGGTAATTAACTGGGTAGACATCTGGGCCATGGATTGGGTTAGTTGCTCAGTGAGTGCATTAATCTTGGCTTCAAGGTTATCCATGGGTTCAGCCAAAAGTGGAGATGGTGGGTGATATGAAACCCCTGATCTAGTGCTCATGCAAGACTCGATCAGACTGACTACAGCTGACTAGACCTAGAGTCCAAAACTAGGTGCTCAATCAGGGTGGCAAACTAGCCTATAGTAACCCTGTACTCAGCCAGGCAGGTGCAAGGGGAGTGTTAGGTCCCTGATTGCCAATCCTAGACACCAATCAGAGATTGGCCAGGTAGGCGGACCAGCATATAAGCCCTTCAGGATTGAATTCCTGAACCACCATTTTAGACACTGAGCATAAGGCACACACAGGTTAACTTGACACAGTGATCTAACACTAGCCCGGACTCGACCAGTTGGTGTCCCTAGCCCACTAGGGCAAATTAAGTCTAATTAATTTTAAGTTAGGCTTGGGACCGAATGCAGGGGATGTGATTTTGGGCTAAGGAGAGGTGATCAAATCCTCTCCCCATCTGACATAGCAAGAGTGCCCTTAAAGGTAGATTATGCAATGATGGCAGGCAGATGAGGATGCAAATTAGGGTTTAGATGTTTTTGGTATTTTTGGAGAATATGTAATTTTTTTTTTTATATTTTGATATTTTTTTAAACATAAGAAAACTTGCAAATTATGTCTTAATATGCAGGAAATATACTAAAATTAAAAGATATGCAAAAAGATGCTAAGCAAAATCCTAAAACTTCCAAACATGTCTTGCTGAAAAAAAATAGAGCCAAAAATTTGTAGGCTGTATTTTAGCTTAAAGAAAATTCACAGACTGAAATAAAATCTGAAAAAATTCTGGAACATACATTGAGTTATGATGAATTCACAAAAATAATTTTAGAATCTTTGGAGTTCAGGACAAGGAGAAATAACTAAATTAACAAAGTATATACAGACTGAAAAATTGTAGAAAACAAGCCCTAATCTAAGCTCTGATACTAGATGATGCGAGACTAATATGCATGCAATTATTTTTGTGTGTTTTATATGTTGAGTTAAGTGATTAAATCCAGAATTTCAGATCAAAATAAGTTGTAGGGAATTATGTATGAATTTTTGAAGTCAAGCATGCAGATTAGAACATAGAAAAGTAACAAAGAAGGATCGCCAGGACTGAGTAGCCTCGGTTAGGGCATGTTCTCCAACAATATAATTACTGGAGGTAGAGGGGGTGTACTTGACAACATCTAAAGCACCCAGTGAAGATCTCAGTGAAGGGATCTCTCGTTCCTCGATGGATGCGGCATGGAAAACCGAGCCAAAGACCCGCGACTACCCGGCTTTCTGCTCGGTGGTCCGATTAAGGCTTGGCTGGAGTCGTTGGATTCGTAGGAACTCGGGGACCTGCAAACGACCTGTCAAGGATTAGAAAACTCACAAAGGGATCAAAGAAATAAAGAAAAATAGCAAAGAAAAGGTGTCTTTTGAAGTGGGCAGCCAGGGTTCTGAAAGGTTGGCTGGCGGCAGGAAGATGGTTGCAGCACCGGGAAGAAGAAAACTCTCACACCCCTTTATGCACACAGCAGGGTAACACTCAAAGCAATAGAAGAACTCATGGTTTATTTAATATATCAAAATCAAGTTTCATACAAGAGGCTAGGGTCCCTTAAATAGACCCTTAACCTTGGGCCCCAAGTAGGGGTACTTTAGACTTTACATAGGACTCCTTCTCCCTTTCAAATCCTAACTAGGAATACAAGGTTACATAGGTAGAAATCCCTACCTCCTTCACAAATGTCTAAACCCATGGAAAACTTACAAGTCCAAATAAAAGCCCTAGCTGATCAAATGGCCCAGATGGCTACCCAGATGACTACCCAGTTGACTACCCAGTTAACTCAGTCTGCTACCCAAACCAACAATAGAATTGACCATCTTGCCAATAGGTTTGACCAGTTAGAAGGCCATGTAGGGACCATAGAAAGAACCCATGGGTCACATTCTGATCCAGATCTTGAGTCCCCTCATCCTGACCCGTACTACAATCCTGAACCTAGGAGAGCCCATCGTCATGACCCATACTATGATACTGAACCTAGGAGGACCCCATACCTTGAGGCTGAACCTAGGGGAGCCCATCGTCATGACCCAATCCCTAAGGTTAGTCCTAGAAGACCCAATCAGGATTTTGTAGACCAGGAAGATAGATCCTATTTACCCACATCCTCTAAGCCTAGTATATCCACAACCTATAGATCTTATGACTCCAAATCCTATGAACCTAGAACCTATGAATCCATAACCTATGAACCTAGATCCTATGACTCTAGATCCCATGATCATAGATCCTATGCACCCACACCCTATGAGCCTAGTAGACCCAACACCCAATATTCTGACCCATATAGGGAGTCCAACCCTAGGAGAACCCAATATTCTGACCCATATAGGGAGTCCAACCCTAGGAGAACCCAGTATTCTGACCCATATAGGGAGTCCAACCCTAGGAGGACTCAATATCCTGACCCATATAGGGAGCCCAACCTTAGGAGGACCCCATACCATGATCCATCCTTAGAACCTGACCATAGAGCTGACCCAAAATCCTATGACCCCAGATCCTATAATCCCATGACCCATAGATATGCACCCTTGTCCTATGAGCCCAGAGAACCCATAACCCCTAAGTATCAATCTAGTACTAGTCAGGTTTCCCTTGGTCAACTTGAACCCCATAGGATCAGTACCCCTAAATATAAACCCAGTAGTGAGCCACTACCCCTTATACAACCTGAACCTACTAAGAGTAGTACCCATAATCAGAGACCAGAACCTAACCAATTTCCCGCTAGCCGACCTTCTCCAACCATTCCTGAGATTGACAAGGCTTATATTAACGCGGAAGTATATGAAGCTGATGCGAGCCTAGTGGATGAGTATGAGGGAGAAGAGGAGACACCTTTAGATGACCTAGAATTAGTTGACCCAATAGATACCCAGGTAGAAGCCAACCTAGAGATAGTCGACCTTGACCACATCCAACCTAAAGCTATAGTGGAAGAACAAATAGAGGAAAAGAACCTAGGTACTGCTGCTAGAGCCTTACCTGAGGAAACCATAGAGGAGAGCCAAATTATAGAGTCTAGTCCTAAAATACAAGAACCTGAAGAATTTATCAAGGACTTGATCTCTTTGAATCAGTACCCTCAGGATGAGCCTCCTCCTATAGTTTCCATTAAGGACCTCTTCCCTGAGATTAGTAAGCCATCCTTCCATTATGCAAACCCCATAGCTATACCGCAACCTCGTAGGGTTAGCCTCATTAGTCTAGGATTAGTCCCTGACATGCCCTCTTTTATTGAACTTTATCCAACTAACCTTGAACCTTTTTCCCTACCCTACCAAACTACTTCTGAACCCACTTCCTATTTTCTGCCCTTTCCTGATACCTCCAGCATTTCTAGGATCATTAGATTGCATTTAGCTGAGATTAGCATACTGCATGCATTCATCATGCATGTTAGGTTTGCATCTTACTTCTGGCATACTCTTTGGAATTTGCTAAGAGTTCACTGTAAATTTTCATGTGCATGTCAAGCTAGGATCAAAACTAGAGAACCTATAATCTATTAGGTTTAGATCCAAAGAGTTCAATAAAATTTCCTTCGATAGGAATGCATAGTCGAGTCTTTAGGTGTCAGTATGAGTCCTTTGCATCATCTTGTTAGGAGTTTGCATGTGCCCAGCATGTTCACCACCTGCACTAATTTTGAAACAACTGGCTAATTCCCGAAGATGGATTAAAGAATTTAATGTAGTGGATTCTATCTTGGTTAGGCTTAGGCCTAAAAGAAGCTTCATACTCGCAGAGCCAGACCATTGAAAGTGATAGAGAAGATTGGATCAAATGCCTAGGTGTTAGACTTGCCTTCGGATTTGGGCATTAGTTCTATCTTCAATATTACAGACCTGGTTGAGTATAGGGAACCGGCAGTGATACCTAGTGAGACCTTTGGACCTATTCCTTTTCATTGTGGGTGACCCTAACCTAGAGTGTCCACAAACAAATTTGGCCTGAGAGAGGAGAACGGATCGAGCGTATCCTGGACGATCAAGCCATCACGACCCAGGGCCATGACTATCAACGCTTCCTGATCCGATGGCAAGGCCGGCCAGAGTCGGACGATTCATGGATTTCTCGAGAGGACTTGCAACGCCTCAACCCAGACCCTCTCGAGAGATATATGAGCCAGTCTGACCTTCACTCGATAGGGTCGAGTTCCTCCCACCTCGGGAGAATTGGTGGGGACACCAAAGGCACCAGAATAAGATAGAGGCTTTTCAACCCTCTATGAATTGATCAATAATTTATAGGTCCATCTGTAATAAGGGCTTAGCCTATCTAAGTCCATTTTAATTGATTTTGAGTTTCAGTTTTGTACTAGTCAGCTCATGTTGAGCTAGTTCAGTCCAGTGTTAGTCAGCTCATGTCGAGCTAATTTTATTTTTTTGAGTCCTATTCAACCATATTGAAGACTCAAGACCACATCATACAAGTAAAGACCAAGTCCAATCAGATTGAAGACATGGAAGTTTAGCCCAAGTCCAACCCAGCTTGAAGATTTGAAGACCCCAGGAGGAAAATCAGAAACCCTGATTCCTTGCAGATGCCCTTTAGATGCCCAGATTTCCTTCCAGATGCCAAAATATATTCATAGACCAAGGCATCCATGATTTTAGAGGTCCATCTGCATCCTAGCCCAAAGAAATCAAGCCCAGGCGCCAAGCCCAAGCCCCTAAGAAGCAAGATACCAGGGAATATTCCTGCTACCTGGCTACCAGGCCATCCCAGCTTCCAGAGACCCAAACCCATGCACCCGGGCCCCTTTGGGCCAGCCCCTTGCTGCTCTTAGAAGCCCAACACGTCCCCCTAGGTGTCCTTGGAGTGTTGGCCAAGTCAAGAAAAATTTTAGGAATTTTTTCTACCTAATGTTTCCTTATTTTCTAGCTAGGGTTTGAGAGGGAAAAGGATTCTCATGTAAAGACTAATATGCCCTTACTTGGAGCCCAAGGTTAAGGGTCTATTTAAGGGACCCTAGCCTCTTGTATGAAGGGAGAATTTTTGATATGAATTAAAACCTTGAGTTCTTCTATTGAGTTGTGTGATACCCTGCTGTGTGCATAAAGGGGTTTGTGAGAGTTTTTCTTCCCAGTGCTGCAATCATCTTCCTGCTGCCAACAAGCCTCTCAGATCCCTGGACGCCCACTCCAAAAGAAGCCTTCTCTTACTGCTTTTCCTTTGTTTTCTTGTTCCTTTGTGAGTTTTCTAACACCTTACAGGTCGTTTACAGGTCCCCGAGTTCCTACGAATCCAACGACTCCAGCCAAGCCTCAATCGGATCACCGAGCAGAAAGCCGGGTATTCGCGGGTCTTTGGCTCGGTTTTCCAGGCTGCATCCATCGAGGAACGAGAGACTCTTTGCTACGATCTTCACAGACATTGTCAGGTACACCCCCTCTACCTCCAGTAGTTTTATTGTAGGAGAACTTGCCCTAACCGAGGCTTCTCAGCCCTGGCGATCCTTCTTTTCTACTTTTCTAGGTCCTAATCTGCATGCTGATCTTCTAAAATTCATATAAAATTATTTACAACTTATTTTAATCTAAAATTTGGGAATTAATCACTCAACCCCATATATAAAACATACAAAAAAAATTGCATGCATATTAGTTCCCCATCAAATTTTTCTACCTAATGTTTCCTTATTTTCTAGCTAGGGTTTGAGAGAGAAAAGGATTCTCATGTAAAGACTAATATGCCCTTACTTGGAGCCCAAGGTTAAGGGTCTATTTAAGGGACCCTAGCCTCTTGTATGAAGGGAGAATTTTTGATATGAATTAAAACCTTGAGTTCTTCTATTGAGTTGTGTGATACCCTGCTGTGTGCATAAAGGGGTTTGTGAGAGTTTTTCTTCCCAATGCTGTAATCATCTTCCTGCTGCCAACAAACCTCTCAGATCCCTGGATGCCCACTCCAAAAGAAGCCTTCTCTTACTGTTTTTTCTTTGTTTTCTTGTTCCTTTGTGAGTTTTCTAACACCTGACAGGTCGTTTACAGGTCCCCGAGTTCCTACGAATCCAACGACTCCAGCCAAGCCTCAATCGGACCACAGAGCAGAAAGCCGGGTATCTGCGGGTCATTGGCTTGATTTTCCAGGCCGCATCCGTCGAGGAACGAGAGACCCCTTCGCTGCGATCTTCACAGATATTGTCAGGTACACCCCTCTACCTCCAGTAGTTTTATTGCAGGAGAACTTGCCCTAACCGAGGCTTCTCAGCCCCGGCGGTCCTTCTTTGCTACTTTTCTAGGTCCTAATCTACTTGCTGATCTTCAAAAATTCATACAAAATTCTCTACAAATAATTTTGATCTGAAATTCGGGAATTAATCACCTAACTCAACATGTAAAACATACAAAAAGAATTGCATGCATATTAGTCCCCCATCACTGCCTAGATTGAAATGGAGGTTGGTAGCAATTCTGAGTAGCTTGATTTCCATAGCTCAAATTTGGGTGATCTCTCCATCCAGGATTGTACAAGTTGGAATATGGATCATATCTACATTGAGGTTGCCCTGGAAAGCTACCTATGACATTTGCTTGCTGAATTGATTCTCCCTCTTGCAATGTTGGACATATATCCGTAGCATGACCCGTGACTGAGCAAATACCACATACCTGGACTTGCTGCTTATTTCCTACAACAAATTGATGCATAAGAGATGTTAGTTCTTCAACTCTTTGTTCAAGGGAAGATGTACTTACCTCATTCGCTCTCTTAAGTATATGATATGTTCTTATCCCAAATTGTTGAGAATTTGCTGCCAAATTGGAAATCAAATTCTTCGCAGCATCCGGCGTTAGATTTACCAATGCACCTCCACTAGCAGCATCAATCATACTCCTGTCCATTGGTATCAAACCTTCATAAAAATATTGAATCAAGAGCTGATCACTAATCTGATGATGAGGTTAGCTAGCACATAATCTCTTAAATCGCTCCCAAAATTCATACAACGTTTCTCCATTATTATGTCGAATACCATATATCTCTTTCCTTATGTTGGCAGCTCTAGATGCAGGAAAATATTTCTCCAAAAATAACCGCTTCATTTCATTCCATGAATTAATAGAACCAGATGGCAAGTAGTACAACCAATCTTTAGCCAAGTCTGCTAAAGAAAATAAAAAGCACTCAGTTTGATTTATTCTTCCAAAATTCTTTGCGGTTTCATGCTTGAATACACCACATGGAACTCTTTCAAGTGCTTGTGTGGATCCTCTACTGCAAGACCACGAAAAATAGGTAATAAATGTATTAGTCCTGATTTCAATTCAAATGCAACATCTAAAGTAGGGTACTCAATGCACAAAAGGTTGTTGATTTAAATCAGGGGTAGCCAACTCCTTTAAAGTTATGTTATTTGCAGCCATGACTTCCTCAATTTCTAAACCACTATCAGAATCTAATTCAAGAGCTATGCTGATGCCCGATGTAGACACAAGTGCTCTCCTAGATATTGAAGTTCGCTCTGTCGAAGTTTACCTAGCTTATCTCCTTAATCTATGCAAAGTTCTTTCAATTTTTGGATCAAATTTTAATTCACCCGAATGAGAGGTTCAAGCCATAAACCATAAACCAGTAGGATTTACCAACAAAGTGCTTACTCAAGATCTGCAAACCATAAATAATTTTATTAAAAAAATTCAGTCCCCGACAACGGCACCAAATTTTTGATGCTTGTCGAATTCACCAAAATTAATTACTATTCACTAATTCTTATAATATTTCTTGTAATATTTGTGAGTCCAGATCGAACCCTAGAGACTGAATGTGATAATCAAATTGTGTAACTAAACGGGGGGTTTTGAATAATTATGAAAATAACTAACTAATTATGCAAATAAGGAAAAACTTTAATTAAATGTAGATGTATTTCAGATTCAATTTAAGTTCGATTCAAGAGGTTTTTGTGCTAGTTAGCAGATTGATCATCGGTATAAAAATATATTATTTTTTCTCTGAATACTTAGCCAATGACTTACCTAGGAGCTAGATAAATCTAATCATCCCTACATTCATTAATTCAAGTCAAGCATCCAAATTTAATTCTAACCAATGAACCGCTTGGTATTAAACAATCCTTATGCATTCATTGATAACATTACATACTAGGATGAAGCTAAGGATGAACAACAATTAGACAAGCATAAATTATTTAATTCATTCTATGTTTTCCCTTTAGACAGAAATGAAAATTGGGATCATAATCATTTTGCCTAAGTATTACTTTAACCAAGTTGCATAACAATTACGGATTAAGAACTTAGTTTAGTAATCAATCATGTAGACAATCAATTAATATGCCTCTTAATCAATTAAACTACATGATAATTCAATAATAAAAATTAAGAAATACAGATATTCAGCATAAAAATAATATTAAATTAATATCAAAGTCTCACGATCATGTTAACATAGTTGGCTATCTCTTGAATCGAAACAAAAAAATTACTTAGTCATGAAAAAAAGAAATAATATAAAATTAATTTAATTTTTTTTTTTTTTTTCGTGCTGCAAAAAATATCTTGTTCTGGGTTCTGCACCGAACTCTCTCTCCTGCAGCAAAATGTTCCCTCTATTCTATCTCCCTCTCTCGATGTTGGGCTAGGGCATTTTTTTATAAGGGAGTCGGACGAGTGAGAAATCGTGTTGGGCTTTAGTATCAACTCCTTTCGGTACTCTGCCTTCGTTCACATAACCAACACAACCACCCCGTTGCGTTATCCCGCATCCATTGGGGTCCGTGGGAATAATTCTTCCGAACTCCTCATCTTTGGACATCCAAGCTCCCGTCTCCCGACAATGGCGGGTAGACTATGCATGGCGACTCACTATGGTGGAACGATCTTGAACAGGGATTTCTTCTGACCGTGGGAATGATCGAGGTGGCTTGGTAGTAGCAGGGAAGAATAGCACCTTGATGGAGACCGGAACAGGGAGAAGACGGTGGTGGCCGCAGGGAGAAGATGACTCGGTTTGGTGGAAATCGACCATGGAAGGAAACCGATTCAAGAGGATGAAGACCGACCGGTGTTGAGCTGTGCACGGTGAAGATGGAGCTTCGGCTTTGGCGGCTTGGGGCGACCTGTGGGGCGGTGAGAAAGATGAAGCGTAGCAAATTTAGAATTGGTGGAGGTGAAGACCGTGGCTTTTTTTCCTTGAATTCTTTTTGCAATGAGAGGGTTTTCTGGCATGTTCCCCTACCACGACGAGACTCCCGGCGTTGAGAAGAGCGGCTCCGACATTTTTCCCGGCAAAAACGAAGCTCGGTTTGGCCTATGGTCCACAGACTGGACCAGCATCAATGGCAAAAATGGACCGTCTGGGTGTTTATGGACCAATTAGCATTTAAATCCCGTGCTTTAAAAGGCATGCTAATTCATGACAACCTATTAATTTTTTCAAAAATCATTTCCTGACTTAATTGAAATTTGAATTGTACACCGTTTATGCCGTTGTATTTCAAAAATCATGCCCTACAATTTCATTGAAGACCATTTTTCTAATTTTGACTCTATGATTTTAAAAAAAATCTGCGAGAAGACAAAGGGAAAAATTAAATAATTCTGAAAATTAATCCTCAAACATAAATATATCAAATAAACCAAATATATGGAGAAATATAATGTATAATTATGTCCTTATCAGCAGTGTATCCAAAACGGTCTCGAAGAGATTCGCGGGATGCGAAGGGTCAGAGGAGGTAGCGACGGGGTGCGAGGGTAGTGGCAGGCTCAGCAAGGCAACGTTGAGTGGCTGGCCTCAGGATTTCTTTCTGTGGTATCTAGGGGACATCTGTCTTAGGTGGAGCATTGGGGAGAGGAGGGTCATGGGTGGAGCAAGATTTGACACGAGTTTAGAGCGGGAGGTGCAGGGATACTGGCCATATCCTAGCACGAGCGCTAGGGGTGCACTTAGCCAGGTGGAGCAGAGTGTGTGGAGATTGGCATGACTCTTAGGAGATGGTGTTAGGTAGAGCTCCAGCTACAGCCAGTACTGGCTCAGGTTCGTTGTGGTCTCTCCAGGGAAGTCTAAGGAAAAGACTGATGCAGCTGCCAGGCAAAAGGAAGGCTACATGGTGTGGACACTAGAGGCACTAGAATAAGACAGAGGCTTCTCAACCATCTATGGTTATCTGAGTAGTGTTTGAGTATTTGAGTCCAATTTTGTAATAAGGGCTTAGCCCACTTGAGTCTGTACTTTGGCCCTAGAGTCCTACTTTGGGCCTTTCTACATATGAGTCCCGTATTTTGAGTCATTCATACTATTAAGGGTTTTGGATATGGTCAGTCTAATTGAGTCAAGTTCAGTTGAGTCAAGCTCACTTGAATTAGCTGGTTGAGTCAGCTCATCTTGAGCCATTTATTATTTGAAGTACTATAAGTCTCATATTAAGTCCAGTCCAGTTCAACAAGAGAGGACTCAAGACACTGATGGACCCCACTAGAATGACAATTTGACAACTTCAAGGAGTCCCAATCATGCTTGAATGTGCCACCTTGGATTGCGTGAGAAGGATCTTGAAGTCATCACCATTGAAGACTAGATGAAACAACATCAGCTCACCGGGAAGAAGGACAACCGAAGAAACCCTAAAGCTTGCCCAGCACTGAAGTGGGCTGCTCGAAGCCCTGGCCCATCATGAATTTCAGTGCCCCCTTATGGTCACCTTTCCTTGGTCGGCCACCCTTATGATCATCACCCCTTGGCTGACCATAGCAAGGAGAGAGAGGGATTTTGAGTTTATTTGGGAGAGTGGTTTCCATGTAATCTAGCTAGGGTTTGAGTGGGAAAAGGATACATTGGGAAATCTCTTGTATACCCTTACTTGGAGCCCAAGTTTGTATGCCTATATAAAGGCCCCCCCTCTCATGTATTTGCTGATTATTGATGAATGAATTATTGAGTTTCATCCAATTTTTGTGTGATCTTCTGTGTGATTAAGGGTATCTATGTGATCTCTCAAGGTATCTGTGTGATCACTGCACCCTGCCTCCAAGGAACCCTAGCCGCCAGCCTTCGTCAACCTCTTGGCTGCCCAACTCCAATCCCTTTCCTTTCCTTCTTCTTTCAGCCATCTAGCCTACTTCTTCTTTGTTTCCTAACCCTTTAATGGTGATTTGCTGGTCCCTTAGAGTCGACGAGTCTAGGATTCCATCTGGCGAGCTTTCGAGTCAGTAGGTCGAATGCCACGAATCTCAGGGTCTTTAGCTTATTTTTTCAGGCCACATCCGAGAGAGTAGAGTGATCTCTTCATGGATTAATCTTCAAATCTTTGTTAGGTACACCCCATAGACTCATCAGGTAGCGGTATTGCAGAAGAGCTAGTCCTATCGGGGCTTCTTAGCCTCGGTGGTCCTGTTTCTTCACTCTAGGGTTTATTTTTGCATGCCTGTATTTCTGAAATTTTTGTAGAATTCTCTGCTTAGTTTCTTAGCACAAAATTTGGTATATAAACTTGTAGCTCAACACCTAATAACAAAAAAATACTTAGCATACATAAATAGTCCTACATCATTTGGTCTCAGAGCATCTTTTAGGGCTAGTTCTGCATCCCATAATTTCTATACATGGTCTATTATTTTAATTATTTCTAAATGTAGATAGATCAGAAAATCATGATTATTATTTTTCTAGATTTTTCATAATTTATAATATTTATAATAATTTTATCATAATTTAATTAGGCTTTTAAGTCCTCAGAACATCTGATTTACTACCTGAGAACAGTTCTACCAAAAAATTTCAGCAAGTCTAATTTCAGCATATAGGTTCTTCAAATAATTGTTTCTGCCAATAGAAATATGATAAAATCTTGATTTTCATTTTGCTGGAACCATTGTAATTTATTTCAATTAATCATTATTTTTTCATGATTTTTTGGAATGCCTCTATTCTGCAACCCTATTTTTTCTGCCTAGAAAATTTCTGCAGCTAGATTTCAGCACATTTAGGGTTATTTTTGCATAATTTCTGTATATTTTATTTTTCTACATATTTCCTGCATATTAGGTGCTTTTCTGAAAATTATATTTCTGTAAAAAAAAAAATGAAAATACAAAAACTTATAAACCCTAATTGTATTTTCATATGCTTGCAATCATTTGCATAAACCACTATAAGGGCATTCTTAATATGTTAGATGGGGGGAGGATTTGATCACCTCTCCTTAGCCCAAAATAACAACCCTTGCATTCGATCCTAACCTAACTAAAATTAATTAGACCTAATTTGCTCTAGTAAGCTAGGGACACCAACAGGTCGGGTCCAACCTTTATGGAAAGACTAGTGCACCCAATCCTCTCCTATTACTGGAAGCTGGTGTCTAGGCTAGAGATCCAGTGGCAAATGCTCGAAGCGGATCGGTGGTTCCTTAATTAGGTCTCTACGAAAGCAGGGGGGGCCTCCCACCATCCCACCTCTTACCTGGCCAGTGGAAGGACTAAAGGTTGCATTGTATATAAGTTGAGTCGACCCATTCTATTTGGGCTCTAGGTCTAGGAAGCCTTAGTCAGTTTGTCTTATGTGTATTGCATGTCCACTAGATTAGGAGTTCATTAGCCCATCAGCCCATGTCCGTTAGGCCATCAGCCCATGTCTAGTCTAGATTAGGAGCCCATTAGTCCATCAATCCATGTCCAGCCTAGTCTAGTCATGGAGTCCGTGGTTTAGTTCCAATTAAGGGCCCGTGCCAAAGTTAGACCCCCTAAGGCCTATATTAGACCTGACTCTCTTGAACCCCATAGGCCTAATCGAATAGGTGAGCATCCTTTGACCTATGAAGGAGAACGTAGGACCCATGCTGAATTCAAATCCCTTAGGCCCAGTACCTATGATCCACGAGCTTATCATCATGATCTCACCCCTAAGTATAGCCCTAGAAGCCCATACCCATACTTGGTTGACTCAGAGGAAAGACCCACTAGGAGCACCCAACCTTATGCACCCACTTTTGATGGAAGTCTAGATCCTGATGTGTATATTGATTGGGACGAGAGAATGGATCAGTATTTTGAGTACACTAAGATGTCGGAGTTAGGAAAAGTTAGATTGGCAACACGTAGGTTAATCCGACATGCTAAGTGGCATTGAAAAGTTATTGAGGATGAATGTTATTTGAGAGGAGATCATATAAGTACATAGAAAGCTATGAGTAAGTTGAGAAAAGAGTACCTAGGTAGATTTTTTGAGCTCAAACTTTTAGACCAATGGTACAAATTGAGGCAGGGTGACAAAACTATGTCTGAATACATTGACCAATTTAATGAGTTTATTAGGAGATGTAACACAGATGAACCTGAGTCTAAGATCATAGCTAGATTTCAAGATGGCCTACATAGGGACATCCAATGGGAATAATGTCATTGGCAGATTCAGGACCTAGAGGAAGCCTATCACTTAGCTAGGGAATTCAAGTCATATCAGAGGGAACTCATGATCATTTAATCTATGTCCAACAAGATTAATTCCCCTGAACAATTAAAGAGCCTAAGGTAGAAGTGTATGAGGCTGACATGAGTTTAGTAGAAAAATACGAAGGAGAAGACTTTGAAGAGTATGATGAAGATGGACCTAAGATTGAAATCACCAAGAAACTAAAAGAAAAAGATCCTGAACCCACTATAGAATTTGAAGGAGTGCCTGAACCAAGATCAAACATAGTAGATGAAAGTGAGGGTTTACCAGAGTTGTCCATAGAGGAGGTCCAGGAACAATCCCAAGAAGTAGACATTATTTTAGAAGACTTTCAAGATAAGCTTTCCAAAGACCTTCCTGATGACCTTCCACCAGTAATAGATCCCCACCCTACTCTAAAACTAGTTTTAGCCCGAGACCTCATTCAGTATTCTCATAAAGAGTTCATTCCTCTAACCCTAGTCGATAACTTTTTTCTTGAACTGACTAAGTCATCCTTTTTTAAAGATCCTGCACTTGTAATGACCAAATTCTCCATCCTTCGAGTAGACCTTATGTCACCCATATATCGATGTTCAAATCTTAAGATCATCCCTAGTAACCAAGGTCTATTTAATGCCTCCAATAGATTATCCCAAGACTTCGATTCTTATTTCCTGCCACACCCTAAGGCTTCCAATGTTCCCCAAACTTTTCCATTACACTTTGTTGAGGTCATTCGGTTGCACCAGTTCTTTGAGTATGTTAGGTTTGTGACCTACTTTTGGAAGACCTTATAGAATTTTCTAGGAGTCCATTGTAAATTTTCATGTGCATGCCAAACCAGGGTCAAACATAGAGAGTCTATAGTTTGTTAGGTTTAGGCCCAAAGAGTCCAATAAAATTTTGATGGGGACCAAAAGTTTATTTTATTTTATTTGAATTCATTAGTCCTATAATAAAGTGAGACAACTGAGTCTAGTTGAGTCTACTTTGTCAGGTCCACTTATTTTCAGTCCAGTCGAGTCTAATCGAGTCCTGTAAGTTTCATTCATGTCAAGATCCAAGGGGAGAGTAAGCAGACCCGAAGATTCACCAGGCCCCTCAAGTAGAGCTGGACTTCATGCACCTGGGCCCTTCATGCCGCCAAGCCCGCGAGAGAGAGCTCCAGTCCGAGACAGGCCCACTGTTGACCAGGTCCACTAGGGTTTTTTGGCCCACAAGTTAGGGTTTCTTAGCCCTCAAGTTATGTACCCTGGGATGAATCTATAAATACCCCACCCCCTCTTGTATTGTTTAACAATGAATGATGAATGAATATTTCTCAAGTTATGTGTGAACTCTTCAAGGTTTCTGTGTGATCCCTAGGGCATCTGTGTGAGCCCTTTGCTGTGTGCTTGTCCTCCACGGGGAATCTGTGTAAACCCCAGGTATCCCACACCCTTTCTTTCTTCTCCCCTGCAATCCCTAATCTCTGGTGACTTCCTTGCTCGCCAGCGATCCATCCCCGATCTCTATCCCGCATCAAGTGATATCAGAGCTAGAGGATTAGAATTTTTCTTCCTCCTCCCGGTGCTGCATCCTTCCTCTTGTCCAGATCTTCCTATGTAAGACTTCTCAAATCTTGATCAGCCACCGAGGTGATGTCCTGCACCCAAGCCCCATCTGCCCTCGTCGACGTGCTTTCGTCGAGGCCGACTCTAGCATATCTCTCCTCAGCTAGTCCGAGAAGCCTGTCATTCGCCCACCGCCTTCTTGATATTTACCTTAACCGCCTCTACATCAACCGGCTTTTGGTTCTTCTCCGACTTTTTTCCTCTCTCTCTCGAATCCCTCTTTCTCCCTTTCTTCTCTTGCAGGGCTAGAACCTTCTCCCTGCAATGGCGGCCTCCACCATGGGCGTGGACACCAACGCTTCCCTCCGGCCATTTTGCCTGCAACCGAGCTTCCCGGTCGTAAGCCCCGACATCTTCAACTTCGTCGATGATGAGGAGGACCTCTACGGCTGCCTCAAGCCTCTCCAGTGCTAGATTGAGTTCATCGACATCCAGGAGGAGTACGTCAAGGACAAGCAGAAGAATCTTAAGCATGAGCTTCTCTGTGCCCAGGAGGAGGTCAAGCGGATCCAGTCCGTTCCCCTCGTCATTGGCCAGTTCATGGAGATAGTTGATCAGAACACCGGCATTGTCGGTAATAGCCTCGCCGAGATCCTATCCCTCTCCAACACCCCCGGTGACCCTTGGAAGGTCTACGGCATATCCCGCCACCCCGCTCCATCTCTTTCCATTCCCTGACCGAGGGATGGTATCACATCCAATGTGATGTGTCCGACCCTGACGATGCCTTGGCGAAGCTCTCTTCCCTCACCAGCATCACCCATGTCTTCTACGTCACGTGAGTGAACCGCATCATCGAGGCCAAGAACTGGGAAGTCAATTTGGACATGCTCCGTAATGTTCTCACGGCCGTCCTCCCCAGTGTCCCCAATCTCCAACATATTTGCCTCCAGACCGTGCCGCCTCTTGCCATCCAGTCGATCTCCGCATTCGTCATCACTAATGCATCACTCGAACCCAAGTGCACCTCCCCAGCTCCACCTCCTCCCACCCGTCCGGAACCCCGTGCCATCACCTTCCTTCCCTCGCCATTGCTAGTGAAGGCATGCCATTTTTCGCTATCGAAGGACCAGCCCTGTTCCAACTTTTGGTTGGTGGAGAAGAGGGAAATCTAGTGCACGAACATGAAGGCAAATGCCTTCACTGTTGCCGACTTCATTGCACGCTTCCTGGAGCAGCATGCTTTCTAGAGCAGCACGGATCTCAGCATTGCAAGGTTTCCAAAGCTGCATGATTTTTAGTGCAGAAATAAAAATAGAAAAAAAAGAAAAAAAGAAAATCAGTTGAAAAAGATAAAAAAAATTCAGAGAAAAAGAAAGAAAGAAAGAAAGAAAGGTTAAAAAAAAAATGATGAACCTTACTTGCTTTGATTTGATTAGTTTCGGTTCCATCAAATCCTGCTGAGCCTGACTCGACAGAGTCAAGTTCTCCCCACTCTAGGAGAATGATGGAGACCAAAAGTTTATTTTATTTTATTTCAGTTCTTTAGTCCTGTAATAAAGTGAGACAACTGAGTCTAGTTGAGTCTACTTTGTCAGGTCCACTTATTTTCAATCCAGTCGAGTCTAATCGAGTCCTGTAAGTTTCATTCATGTCAAGATCCAAGAGGAGAGTAAGCAGACCAAGAGATTCACCAGGCCCCTCAAGTAGAGCTGGACTTCATGCACCTGGGTCCTTTATGCCGCCAAGCCCGCGAGAGAGAGCTCCAGTCCGAGACAGGCCCACTATTGACCAAGTCCACCAGGATTTCTTGGCCCACAAGTTAGGGTTTCTTAGCCCTCAAGTTATGTACCCTGGGGTGAATCTATAAATACCCCACCCCCTCTTGTATTTTTTTAACAATGAATGATGAATGAATATTTCTCTAGTTCTGTGTGAAGTTTTCAGGATTTTTGTGTGATCCCTAGGGCATCTGTGTGAGCCCTTTGCTGTGTGCTTGTCCTCCACAGGGAATCTATATAAACCCCAGGTATCCACCTCCCTTTCTTTCTTCTCCCCTGCAAACCCTAATCTCTAGTGACTTCCATGCTCGCCAGCGATCCATCCCTGATCTCTGTCTCCTCTTGTATTTTTTAATAATGAATGATGAATGAATATTTCTCTAGTTCTATATGAACTTTTCATGGTTTCTGTGTGATCCCTAGGGTATCTGTGTGAGCCCTTTGCTATGTGCTTATCCTCCATAGGGAAACTGTGTAAACCCTAGGTATCCCTCATCCTTTCTTTCTTCTCCCCTGTAAACCATAATCTCTAGTGACTTCCATGCTCGCCAGTGATCCATCCCTGATCTCTGTCCCGCATTAAATTTCCTTCGATAGGAATGCATTGTTGAGTCTATTAGGTGTTGGTATGAGTCCTTTGCATCACCGGTTAGGAGTCTGCATCTGCCCAGCATGTTCGCAATCTGCATAAGGACATTAGCCAAAAGATAATCTAAGTAATGAAACATATAAGAAACAGGCTAATTCCTGAGAGAGAGCATAGGAATTTAATATAGGGGATTCTATTATGATTAGGCTTAGGCCTGAGTGGTTCCCACCAGGGACTGTTAAGAAGCTTCATGCTCGCGAAGCTGGATCCTTTAGAGTGACAGAAAAGGTAGGACCCAATGCCTATGTACTATATCTGACCTCGAATTTTGGCATTAGCTCTACCTTAAATATTACGGACTTGGTTGAGTATAGGGAACCAGCAGTGATTCCTAGTGAGGCTTTTGGACCTACCCTATCTTTTAAGAGTGAACCTAATCCAGAGTGTCCACCTATAAATTAGCCTAGGAGAGGTGAACGGATTGAGCTTATCTTGGATGATCAAGCTATCATGACCCGGGGTCGTGGCTATCAATGCTACCTGGTCCGTTGGCAAGGTCACCCTGAATCTGATAATTTATGTATTACACGAGAGGACTTGTAGCACCTCAACCCAGACCTCCTTGAGTGATACTAGAGCCAGAGCGACCCTTACTCGACAGGGTCAAGTTCCTCCCACCCTGAGAGAATTGGTGCGAACACCAAAGGTACTAGAATAAGGCAGAGGCTTCTCAACCCTCTGTGGTTATCTGAGTAGTGTTTGAGTATTTGAGTCCAATTTCGTAATAAGGGCTTAGCCCACTTGAGTCTGTACTTTGGCCCATGAGTCCTATTTTGGGCCTTTCTACATTTGAGTCCTATATTTAGAGTCATCCATACCATTAAGGATTTTGGATATCGTCAATTCAATTGAGTCAAGTTCAGTTGAGTCAAGTTCACTTGAGTTAGTTGGTTGAGTCAGCTCATGTTGAGCCATTTATTATTTTGAGTCCTGTAAGTCTCATATTGAATCCAGTCCAGTTCAACAAGAGAAGACTCAAGACACTGATGACCCAGCTAGAATGACAATTTGACAACTTCGAGGAGTCCCAATCATACTTCAATGTGCCACCTTGGATTGCATGAGAAGGATCTTGAAGTCATCACAATTAAAGACTAGATGACAATAACATCAGCCCACTGGAAAGAAGGACAATCGAAGAAACCCTAAAGCCTGCCCAGCATTGAAGTGGGCCGCCCGAAGCCCTGGCCCATCATGAATTTCAATGTCCCCTTATGGTCACCTTCCCTTTGTCTACCACCCTTATGATCACCACCCCTTGGCCGACCATAGCAAGAAGAGTGAGAGGGATTTTTAGTTTATTTGGGAGAGAGGTTTCCATGTAATCTAGCTAGGATTTGAGTGAAAAAATAATACATTGGGAAATCTCTTGTATACCCTTACTTGGAGCTCAAGTTTGTAAGCCTATATAAAGGCCCCTCATCTCATATATTTGTTGATTATTGATGAATGAATTATTGAGTTTCCTCCAATTTCTGTATGATCTTCTATGTGATTAACGATATCTGTGTGATCCCTTAGGGTGTCTGTATGATCCCTGCACCTGCCTCCAAGGAACCCTAGCCACCAGCCTTCTTCAACCTCTTGGATGCCCAGCTTCAATCTCTTTCCTTTCCTTCTTCTTTCAGCCATCTAGCCTACTTCTTCTTTGTTTTCTAATCCTTGAATGGTGATTTGCAAGTCCCTTAGAGTTCACATGTCCAGGATTCCATCCGGCTAGCTTTCGGGTTTGCAGATCGAAAGACATGGATCTACAAGGTCTTCAGCTTATTTTTCCAGTCTTCATCCAAGAGTGTAGAGTGATCTCTTCATGGATTGATCGTCAAATCTCTACCAGGTACACCCCCTAGACTCATCAGGTAGCGGTATTGTAGAAGAGCTAGTCCTATCGGGGCTTCTTAGCCTTGGCGATCCTGTTTCTTTACTCTATGATTTATTTCTGCATGCCTGTGCTTCTAAAATTTTTGTAGAATTCCTTGCTTAGTTTCTTGGTACAAAATTCAGGTTATAAACTCATAACTCATCACCTAATAACAAAAAAATACTTAGCATGCATAAATCGTCCCGCATCACTATAATGGTGGTGCCAGAATACAAGCAACGATCTTTAGTTGAGGAGGCAGTCTTCCCAAAGGACTCTAAGGGAACTCAATAGCTGAAGGGTGTTGGCAAAGGCAAAGATATTCGCACAAAGAAATGTTAGGACACAGTTACAGTGGGGCTGTGTAGGAGGACATTGCCAGGTTTGCCAAGGCTTGGGGGTACCAAGGTGGAGATTGTAGGGTTTTTGCATGGTGCTCCCAAGCTTTGGAGAGACTTGGAAGGCCATGGTAGGAATGCTCGAGGCGATCCCTGGAGCTTGGGGGAGTGTCCCAAGTTGTCCTGGAGGTGTTCTAGGGGTTTCTGGGGTTGTCCCCAAGGCTTTGAGTCATATTTGGATCATGGCATGTTGGGCCAGGGGCTTGATCCAAGGTTGAGAGAACAAGTGAGACAGACATGGGTGTACATGGGCTTGGATTTGAGTGATTTTTCATGTGACTCCAATGGAGAGTTTTTTAGGGCTAGGTCGGTTGTGACCTAGAGTATATATGAGTCTTTTATCTTGTATATGGAATGCTGCAAAGAATAAGACATGATCCCTTTTCTCCTCCTAAAAAAAACCCTAGCCTCCCTTCTACTCTCCTCTCCTTGGTTCTCTCTCGTGTGTGTACCCCCATGGGGGCACGCCTCTATGATGGGAGCAGACGGCATGCCCCATCCCTTCCCTGATGAAGTATTTCCTTTCCACCATGGTGGCATCAAGAAGGATCCCAGGCATTCCGTGGAGCATTTTGCTCCAACACAACCATCTATAAGAGGGAGGAATGGAACCTACCTAGCCAACCTATTAGCAATCTAAAGGGGCAATATAGGGCTACAAGCTCTAATGTTCTTGAACCTTGTCCTACGCATGCCAAATCTATAATGACCTTGAGAAGTGGAAAGGTTTTGGAGCAACCACAAAGGATCAATATGTCAAGAATCCAAATCCAAAATAAATCCAAATTATGTAATGCTAAGGAAGACCCTAAGAAGAGAAATGAACCAATTTCTCCAGCACATACGATTAAAGTTTCATATCCAAGTGCTTTAGAAAAACCTCTACCTTCGGATAAGATGGGGACTAAGATGAATGAAATGCTTTAAGTATTCAAACAAGTTCATATCAATCTTTTGCTTTTAGATGCCATCAAATAGTTCCCAACTTATGCTAAAGTTTTGAAGGATCCATGCACCTAAAAATATAGATCTTAGGCACACATCCCAAAAAAAGTCTATCTCACTGAGCATGCTAGCTCAGTCTTTTGACACACAACTCTACCAAGTTCAAGGACCTTGGTACCCCTATCATTTCTTATATTATAGGGGGTCTAAGCATTAAGAAAGCCCTATTGGACTTAGGAGTAAGTGTCAACCTCCTCTCAAGTTCAGTATATAAACTATTTGGATTTGGAGAACTAAAGCCCACATCAATAACCTTGCAACTAGCTATAGATCTCCTAAGGCACCATTGGGAATAATTGAAGATGTGCTAGTCAAGGTGGATGAATTTTACTTCCCTGTAGACTTTATTATATTAGATATGGAATCAAAAAGTGATCCTAGCCAAATCCTAATCATTTTAGGTTGACCCTTGCAATAGCTAATGCTTGTATCAACTATATGATGGAAGCCATGGATGTATCATTTGGGAATAAGAAGCTAAGGTTAAATGTGTTTAATGCTATCACGGGACCACAAAGTGATGGGTTTAATGAAGTAAATATGCTAGAAGAACTTGTAGAAGAAACCACCCCTAACATGCCCTTGCAAGACCTTTTGTAAACCTATGTAGCCCATTTTGATTTGGATAGCTTTGACATAGATGGATACATGGATGAAGTGAATACACTATTAGAGCCACCAAGTTTCACTCTTCCATGGACCATGAAATAAAAGTAGATGGCCCCTCCCTTTAATACACTAATAGCTTCTTCATTAGTGACCCTATCTACATTGGAAAAAGAGCCAATCCTAGTTATGTTAAAGGATTCATTCTTTGAACATGATGCAACCTCTAACCAAGAAACCCAACTTGTAGGCTTACAAAACAAATCCAAAGAAGCTATTGAAGAGACAATCATTGATCCATCAATAGACTGCTCAACCAAAATGTTTCTTTAAGAACCCAATAATGTAGTCTTTAAGCATGATAGCCCTGATAACTTTATGGAGGACCCTTTCTATAAATATCTGAATTACACTAGAATTGATAAAGTGGAGAAGCTAAGTGACCTATTAGATCTATCTTGGATACCAAAGTGTGAGCAAATTATAAAGTCCTCCGAGATTTTTTGGTCCCTACACTAGAAACAACACCTATTCTACAAACCAAGCAATCTCCTGGTACTAATTATCAGTAGATACATCATATAAGTATACATAAAGAATACCCAATAAATCTAGTGTGGAACATTACTAATTTGACTTCATCCAATCATTAGCTATGGCTAGGTATACCTAATAATTTAGTGGATATATCAACTGGCATAATTTAAATGATTTATTAAGTCTAGCTGAAGACTTTAAACATAGCACTCCTCGGAGGCAACCTAATTTTTGAACTTAATTTCATTTTTTAGTTTGTTTTCTTTTTAGGACAAGTAACTTGGTTGGAATAATAACCAAATCTTGAAGAACAACTAAAGACCCTTGCTGGATCAAGAATATATTGAGTTAGGTGTATTCTTTCCTATACTTTTTACATATTGTACACTTTATTTTCTTTCTCCATTAAGGACAATGTCGATTAAGTTGGCAAGGAAGAATAACTAATCTAATTAAGTCCTCAAGTATGACTAGAAGTAATTAGTTTTGTGTATCCAAATTTTGTATCAATTTGAAGTTAATTAGGTATCTTAATTAATGATTGATTAATGGTTTAAATAATTTTAGAGATACTAAGGGGCAAATCACTAAGACAACAAAACAAATGGTAAGGTTTTGACTAAATCAAATATTAAGAGTGATCTAGAACTCTCTTCCTTCTTATCTCAATAAAGAATTTGCTTGTTGAGAGCATGGGTAGAAAGGTTAAAATGTACAAAAAGTTATTTATTAAAAAAAATAAAGAGTCAGTCGATCATAGCTCTTCTTGGACTCTTATTGAGTAACTAGATCCCCTCACCTAAGTAAGCATTATGGTTCATGTCAAAAGGTAAGGATGCTAATACTTAAGAGGTTAAGATATTGCACTAGACTTCCTTCTAAAAAAAGAGAGATGATTAAAGTGTTAAAAGATAACAAACCTGACTCATATCAAGTTAGAGGACTTAAAAGTAGGTTGGGGAGATGGTAAGAAAGATCTCCAAAAATTTCTATGATCAATACTCAGCCACTAATTGGGTTAACTCAATGATCCAATGAAGTACCTTTTTAATGGTCTAGCCAAGTATCAGCTACCTTTAGGAATGCCTAAGTTAACTTTTAATTCAAGGACGAGTTTGTATACATAGCTAATTTATCTATTTTGCTCGAGAACAAGCAAAGTTCAAGTTGGGGATGTGATATTTACATTATACACATATATGTAGTATTAATTTACTAATTAAATTATTTTTATTTATTTAAAATTGATAGTTTTATACATCATTTATTGGAAGGAAGATCATCAATGTGAAAAGATCGATTTATGAGTTTAAATGAAATAAGTTTAAAGCAAATTGGACTTAAAATAAGCTAAGAATTAAAGTTTGAAACTCATTAAGGAATTTGCATATATATTGAAGCACCCGATGCACCATGGACCAGCTGCATGGTTCATAAAATAGCCCATGGTCCACGAGCATCCATTGCTCATGGTCCATGGCTGAGCCTCATGACCACAGGCGATTTTGACCTATCACCAGCCAAGATGGTGGCCGATGACCACCCCACGGGTTTCGACAAACTCCACGGCATAGGTGGCGATGTCGGTTATCGGAGAAGATATGTAAATGATGTATCCGGCGAAGTTCATGGTACTGAGACCATCATCTTCATTGAATCTCCTCTATTGACTATCGAAACCACCATGCTATCACCACCTGTGCAACCCTTGTCACCACCACAGCCCACCATGCCGATCGTCGATGCCCGTCACTGACCTGAGACAATTTTGAAAGACACCGTGCTACCATCTCTTCAACTGAGGGGCCACCATTCCTCTATAATTACCGATTGCTTCCCCAAACACCACCTGCTACCCATCATGATCATCAACCCTGTTAGCCATCCTCCCTGTCCCAAGATCTCACCGCCTGCTACCGTTCATACCAGAGTCACCATGCACTTCCTCCCCTCATCGACAATGCCAAGATTTGATCATCACCATCACTGTACCAAGCTTTTGCCACTGACACCATGTAGCCGCCCACGCTACCATCTTCCTCAACCCATCACTGGTTGCTGCTTGCCATTGAAACACTGCTCCTTGATGGTTTTCTTCCCCTGGCTAAGTTGATATTTGTCTCATGTTGCCACATCACCAGTCATCACCCTCTTAATCGTGGCCATCCTATCCCTCCACTACTGCCTTGTTACTGACCTAAGAGGTAGCAGTTCTTCCTTTGATTCATAGAGACCACTACCTCAATCCACCATTCTTCTCATCTTAAGTCCTTGCTAAGATGCCAAAGTCTGGTAATTCATCCATCGCCATGCTGTCGATCCTTCTACTCCATCGAAGCCACCATCCCATGCCCTAATCCATTCAGTCCCAAGACCTAAACCTGGTTTATAATTAGGTACTTGAGTGGGCCTAGGATAGGCCTGATCAAAACTAGGGGTTCCTAGTGTTGCATCTTTTGACCACATAAAATTGAGGTGATGATCCTACCCTAGATTATAGGTTAGGGCATAAGGGTTGGTTATATATATATATTATTGGCTACACTTTCCTATGTAAACCTATTTTGGATAGGGTGCATCAAGTAAGGACATTCCTCTACAACATGGTCCAGTGCATCACATGCCATGCACATAGGTGCTAGCACATGGTGGAATTGGGTATATCCTTTGTTGACTCCGTTATTGATTTTGATGATAAGCAAAATGGTTAAGTATAAGTTGAGTACTAATGGTTTCCTCGAAGTGTATTTTTATAGAAAAAGGTGCTCACAAATTTGAAGAAGTTTGTTTGTTTGAAGAAGTCAAGTTTACATGAAAAGAATTTCTCAAAGAGGACTTGGAAAGTCAAAATTTGCTTGATTAGACATCTTAGTGAAGCATAAATTTAGTTCAGCACAAGTTCAAGAATTTTTAAGAAGATTTCAATGAGGTGTCGACTCAAAGTATCGACACATGATACCAAGTATCGATACAAGGAGGTCAAGTGTCGACTCAAGTTGGTATGCAAAGAATGTTTCAGATGGCATGGCTGAAGTGTCAACACATGGACCTAAAGTGTTGACTCAAAGTGTCGACACATGGATCAGCTCATCGCCTGAGATTTTCAAGCCATAGAACTTATTGAAAATGAAGAACTGCAGAAGTATCGAAACATGGAAGAGAAGTGTCGACTCACCTGAGGAATTGTCGACACATCTGAGATTTTCAAAGAACTAGATTGAAGATTTTTGAACTGGGTGTAAACTCAAGAAGATCAAGTGTCGACCTAAAGTGTCGACTCACAGCTTGAAGTATCGACACATGGAGTTCTGAAAACTATAACGGCTAGTTTTTTAAATGCAGAACTCAACCCTTTTGCCCTCCAATGGCTAGTTTTTCAAGTTTAATGGCTAGAAACCAAATTTGAGGCCTTGGAAAGGTATTTATATGCTCTAAATCAAATCAAAAGGGTAACAATTCATAACTATTGATGAGAATGAAATAGAAGCATTCAAGAGAGAAGAAAAGAGAGCATTAACTCCTATTCATTGAAGATTCAACCACTCTCAAATAAAAGCAAGCCTCCAAGCATTCAAGAGCCTTCAAGAGCATTGAAGATCATCCATTCTTGAGCATTCAAGAGGCTTCAACAAGTTCAAAGCACCTCTACATCGAGCTTCAAAGAGATACCCGCTTTATTTTAGAAAGCTTTCATTATTTCATTACTTCAAAAACTTACTTCTTGTAAGGGTTCTTGGTTAGCCTATTATAAAACCAAGGGAGGTTATTGGTGAGCCTTTGAAAATCAATTAGGTTCTTGGTTAGCCCATAAAATCAAGAGAGGTTTGTGGTTAGCCCGTAAAACCATTTAGGTTCTTGGTTAGCCCGTAAAACCAAGTGAGATTTTGACTTGTTGTACTTGTAAAAACAAGTTATGTTTTTGATTAGTGAGCCCGCAAAACTAATCAACTATAATATGTGTGATTATTGTGAATTCCCAAGGAGATCTTGGAGAGTGGATGTAGGTGCATTAGATAGCACCGAACCACTATATTTCTTGATCTTTGTGGTTGATTGATCTCTGTACTTGCTTTTCACTTATTGCTCTTTATTTTCACTGCTCTTTAATTTAAAAGCATTACATTTGATTTCTTTGTACCTTAATTAATTGTTGGATTGGATTGCATAGCATTGCATTACATCAAGTAAATATTTTTTAGAGACCCAATTTAGCCCCCTCTTGGGTTGCTTACTAGGCAACAAGTGGTATCAGAGCTTTGTTCTTAGTATATAGGCTTTACTACCTTGAGTATAGATCTATGGTAGCCCCTATTGGTACTAGTGTAGTTGAGGGTCAAGCCTCAAATAAACCTCCATTTTTCAATGGATCAAATTATACATATTGGAAAACTATAATGAGAATTTATATGCATTCTATTGATTATAATTTATGGAGAGTTGTAGATAAAGGTCCTCATATTCCTTCAGTTGTGGTTAATGATGTTTCCATCCCAAAGCTCGAAGAGGATTGGGATGAAAATGACATTAAGCAATCCGAGATCAATGCTAAGATAATGAATCTTCTTTATTATGCATTAGATCTTAGTGAATTCAATAGGATATCTACATGCACTTCAGCTAAAAAAATATGGGACATACTTGAAGTTAGCCATGAGGGTACTGATCAAGTAAAAAATGCTAAGGTGAATAGTTGGTGCATACTTATGAAATGTTCTAAATGGAACCTAATGAGTCAATCACTGACATGTACACTAAATTTATAAATATTGTAAATGGAATGAGAAGTCTAGGAAAGGTAATGTCTAACACTGATCTTGTGAATAAAATCCTCAGGTCACTTCCAACATCATGGGATCCGAAGGTGACCGTAATTCAAGAAGCAATGGACGTTGACAAGCTACCTTTAGAGCAGCTGGTTGGATCGCTCGTGACTTATGAGTCGAATTTGAAATAGAAGTCAATGGACATGGACAAAAAGAAAAAGGGGATTGCTTTCAAATCAAACATACAAGAAGAATCCTCAATAGATGAGTCCAAAGAAGAAGAGAAAGATGAAGGTGAAGAATCCCTCCTTGCAAGAAAATTTAAAAGATTCATGAAGAGGAGGAAGTTTCCTTACAAGAAGAAATTTCAATCAAAAGAAAAAGGAAAAGAGAAAGAGAAAGAAAAAGAAAAAGAAAAGGAGAAGGAAATACCTACATGCTTCGAGTGCAAGAAGCCGGGTCACTACAAGTTCGAATGCCCCCTCCTTAAGAAGTCAAGGAAGAAACTAAGAAAAAAAGCAATGATGGTCACCTGGAGTGACAGTGAAGACTCCAGTTCTGAAGAAGGGCAGACAAAAATTGCAAATCTCTGTTTAATGGCACATCAAGAGCAAGATGAGGTAAATTCCGACACCAAAATAGATTTTACTTTTGATGAGCTTAGAAATGCTTTTGATGAACTTATGCATGATTATAAACTAATTTTATGTGAAAATAAAAAGTTGAAAAAGCATGCAAATAGCTTTTTTATTGAAAACAATTCTTTGCTAAATGAAGTCAATGATTTGAAAACTAAATTGGCTGTTTTGGAAAACAAAAAAATTACTTTGACAATGGAGAATGAAGTCTTGAAAAGATCCAAGAATGTTATTTCATATGGTGATATTTTAAAGAAAAATAAAGATTTAGAAATGGAAAATGCTAAGTTAAAAAATGAACTTGAAAAGATAAAACCTTTTGCTGAAAAATTTACTTATAGTTCAGAAAAATTAAACCTACTTTTGAATAGTCAAAGAGCAGTTTTTAATAAAGCAAGTTTAGGTTTTAGACCACAAAAATAACAAAAGTATTTCAAAAACTTTTCTGTACTTGCATCATCCAGCATAATATGTTTTCCATGTAAAGAGTTAGGTCATAAATCTTTTCAATGCAATTTAAGAAAAATTAGTTCTTTTGGTAAAGTGTGGGTTCCAAAAGGATCCATTTTAAGTGCTAACCCTAAAGGACCCAAGTTGGCTTGGGTACCTAAAAACAAAGCTTGATTTTATTTCAGGTGTGTCTTGCAACCAAGGAGAATAAAAGACTTTGGCATCTTGATAGTGGTTGCTCATGGCACATGAAGGGAGATGTGAAGCAATTCACTTCTCTTGAAGCTATGAATGGAGGGAGTGTGACCTTCAGGGATAATGATAAAGAAAAAATTATTGGTATTAGTAAGGTTCACATAACTCCTTCTAGTTGTATTAGCAATGTAATTTTAGTTGATGGTTTAAAGCATAATCTTTTAAGCATTAGTCAATTTTATGATAAAGGTTTTCAAGTTATTTTTAAATCATCTTATTGCATGATTGCTAGTTTGGATATAAATAGAGTACAATTCATTGGAAAAAGGCATGAAAATATTTATTTGGTAGATTTAGATGATCTATCTTTACCTAATGGAGAATGCCTTGTTGCAATGAATTCTACTAAAGATGAGACTAGTTGGCTTTGGCATAGAAGATTAAGGCATGCTATTATGTTTCTACTTTCAAAACTTTGCAAAAATAATTTGGTTAGAGATTTAATTGAACTTATTTTTGAAAAAGATAGAGTTTGCCAAGCATGTTAATTTGGAAAACAAGTTAAAACCTCTTTCAAACCTAAAGGTTTTGTAACTACTAGTAGGCCACTAGAACTACTTCATATGGATTTCTTTGGATCAATTAGAATATCAAGTCTAGGAGACAAGAGATATGGATTAGTCATAGTGAATGATTTTTCAAGATTTACATGGGTTTTCTTTCTAGTACATAAAGATGAATCATTTTCTGCTTTTATAAAGTTTCATCAAAAAGTCTCAAATGAAAAAGGTATTTCAGTTGTTTGCATTCGCAGTAATCATGGAGCTGAATTTGAAAATCAAGATTTTGAAAACTTTTGTAATGAAAAAGGAATAGAACATAATTTTTCTGTACCTAGGACACATCAGCAAAATGTGGTAGTAGAAAGAAAAAATCATACTTTAGAAGAAATGGCATGCACTATGCTTTATGAAAATGATTTACCGAGATATTTTTGGACTGAAGCTATTAATATAGCATGTTATATTTTAAATCAAGTTTTAATCTGCCCTATTTTGAAGAAAGCTCCTTACAAACTTTGGAATCAAAGAAAACCAACCTTAAAGTATTTTCGAGTTTTTGGTTGCAAATGTTTTATCTTAAATAATAGAAAAGATAATCTTGGAAAGTTTGATGCCAAGTCTGATGAAGGTATCTTTTTAGGATACTCCACATCAAGCAGGGCATACAGAGTTTTCAATAAAAGAACCTTAGCTGTAGAGGAGTCAGTGCATGTTATTTTTGAAGAATCTACTAACAAATCCTTCAGAAAAGAGGATACATCTGATGAATGTGCAGGTGCTGACAAGCTTCAAAAGTTGACACTGAATGATCAACCCCAGCCAAGTGAAGAAGATCAAGACAAGAATAAGAAAGGTGATGACACTTTAAAGCACCAAGATCTACCTAAGGAGTGGAGGTATGCTCATGGACATCCTAAGGAATTAATCCTAGGTGATCCATCTAAAGGGGTAAGAACTCGAGCCTCAATTAGAAATGAATGTGACTATATAGCTTTTGTATCTCAAATTGAGCCTAAATATTTTGAAAAAGCTAAAAAAGATCCTAATTGGATCAATGCCATGCAAGATGAACTAATTCAGTTTGACAAAAATAATATTTGAACATTAATAGAAAGACCATCTTATGTTTCTATTATTGGCACTAAATGGATATTTAAGAATAAATTAGATGAAAATGGAATTATTGTTAGGAATAAAGCTAGACTAGTTGCTAAAGGCTACAACCAGGAGGAAGGGATTGATTTTGATAAAACTTTTGCTCATGTTGCTAGACTTGAAGCAATTAGACTATTATTAGCATTTGCTTGTTTTATAAACTTTAAACTATTTCAAATGGATGTTAAGAGTGCCTTTCTAAATGATTTTATAATAGAAAAAGTTTTTATTAAACAACCACCTGGATTTAAAAATTATGCATATCCTGATCATGTTTTTAAATTGTACAAAGCACTTTATGGATTAAAGCAAGCACCTTGAGCCTGGTATGAGAGACTCAGCAAATTTTTAATTAAAAATAAATTTTCTAAAGGCCATGTTGATAAAATCTTGTTTTTGAAAAGGAAAGATAGTGATTTATTAGTAGTACAAATATATGTTGATGATATCATTTTCGTTGCTACTATTGAACTTCTTTGTCAAGAATTTTCTAAGCTAATGCAGGATGAGTTCGAGATGAGCATGATGTGAGAACTCAATTTCTTTCTCGGACTCCAGATCAAGCAAACAAAAGATGGTATCTTCATTAACCAAGCTAAGTATATAAGAGAGATTATAAAGAAGTTTGGGATGGAGACTACTAAATCGATAAGTACGCCTATGAGCCCCTCTTATAGACTTGATAAAGATGAACATGGTAAATCAGTAGATCAAAAGTTATACAAAGGTATGATTGGCTCTTTACTATACTTAATTGTTAGTAGACCATATATAATATTCAGTGTATGCATGTGTGGTAGTTATCAGTCTAAACCTAAAGAATCATATTTGATGGCTGTTAAGCGCATTATTAGATATCTATCCGATACTGTTAATATTAGTTTATGGTATTCTAGAGATTCTTCTGCTGAATTAATTGGATATTCTGATGCTGATTTTGCTGGTTGTAAATTGGATATAAAGAGTACTAGTGGTACTTGCCAATTTCTTGGAGTTAACTTAATCTTATGGTTTAGCAAGAAACAAACTTCAGTTGCACTATCCACGACTGAGGCTGAGTATATTGCAGCAGGAAGTTGTACTCAAATCTTGTGGATTAAGCAATAACTTGAAGATTTTGGAATTAAGTTGGCCAGTACACCTATTAAATATGATAATACCAGTACTATCTGTTTGACTAAAAATTATGTTCAACATTCTAGGAGTAAACATATTGAAAATAGACATTATTTTATTATAAATCATGTTGAAAATAATGATGTTGCGCTTGAATTTATTAGTACTGAATTTCAATTAGCTGATATCTTAACTAAACCTCTTCTGGAAGATCGATTTTGTATGATTAGAAGAGAGATCAGGATCATTAATCCTTTTGATTAAATATTTCCTATCTTTGGCTCAAATCAATCATATTTGACATAATCATGCACAATCTTTGCTAATTTTTGTTGAATTTCATTGAATTATGCTTGATTTTGATCAACACTTGAATCTCTTATTTTTTGATTTTTAAGTCGATGTGTCGACACATTCGTGAGTCGACACATGAACGGTAGTAGATCGAGAATAATGGCATTCTGAAGCATTTTTCACCTCATTTCTTCATCTCTCTCGAGCCGACACTTGACCTAAGATATTCTTCACTCCTCTTTCCCTCTATTTCATGATTTAAACCCATTGATTCTTTGATTTGGACACTTTCGTATTCAGATTTTGCTACATTTCGGCTCCCTTTTGCAATTTGAGCCTTAGAAACCCTAGGTTTTCACCCAAATCTTGCCTAAATTCTTATTCTAAGCAATGGGATCCCGAAAGCAAGTAGTCTGTCGATCTCGTCAGTCAAATCAGGAAGAAGAACGAAGAACAAAGGCTAGACACGAGGCTAGAACTACTGATCCACCTGCACGACCACTTTTTGTAGCTTCTAGTCGGATGAGCTCGAAGACCGTCATCGAAGGATGATGAGTAGACTTGAGTTTTGTCGACCAGTATTATTTTAGGATCGGAAAGTGGATTCGATAGGCTGGTTTGACTTCTTTTTGCTCACTAAGCAAGAGATTTTATCTCGGGCTTATTCGAGGGTTTTATGGTTCACTCGCCCGTGGATCTGATGGATGGATGACACAGGTGAGAGGCCGGGATATCCTAGTTTCATCAGAGGTACTGAGCAGAGTATGGGACATTCCGATGTCTGGTTCAGTGGTGGACAGCCTGATGGACAGAGTGAGTGGACTCCAGTGTATCTTTGAGTCTGATATATTACCTGAGGGAGCCACCGTACCCATATCTCGACTATCAGCAGATATGAGATTGTTGCACCATATTGTCGCCCGGATACTTCTGCCGAAGATCGTATGCTTTGATTACATCACTGAGTGGGAGTTGCTAATAATGGTCTCATTAGTTCAGTGCACGCCCGTCTGCCTTCCAGTGCTTATGGTTCACCAGATGATGGAGGTGTCGACGAGCCAGCGACTTTGCCTGCCCTATGGTATGGGGTGACTGTTCTGTTTAGAGAGTATGGTGTCAGCTTTGAGGATGAGCCCTTCCGCATGCTACTTCATACTGATGTGTATGATATCAGGTCATTACACCGAATGGGTTATCATCTATTCCAAGGCCAGTGGAGATGCAGGATATCTAGTCAGGTCGAGGACAGAGCTGATGATGATGATGCTATAGAGGAGGAGTGCATCCTCTTCAACGAGGCAGGACCTAGCGAGAGTCAGCCAGAGACAGCAGCATAGCTAGAGGTTGCATCTCAGTCTGATCCTACTAATTCAGCACAGCCACAACCAGTTCAGATAGAGACTCAGGGTGTTTCTGATAGCTTATTAGACATAGTCAGATGCATTGAGATTGACATTTTGATCATGAGATAGTGTCTTGATTGCTTCATAGCTGAGACCAGAGAAAGCCATAATGGACTGAGTGATGGCATCTCAGCTATATTGACTGCATTGTCCAAACCTTCAGTGTGTACTCCAGTTGCTAAACTGCTCCACTTGCTCCGCACCTATTGTTGATGGAGATGATGATGGTGATGATGTTGATGGAGAGGATGAGGAGACAGACTCTGATGGCTTCGACTTCTCATATCTGACTTCAGAGTCTGTGGTGGAGGTGATGGCAGACTTGCCCAGGTGTCATACTCATGACCCATCTAGTTCACCTACCCGACTCCAGTCCTATCCTCTCCTTCCAGATCGGATGATCATGTTCCTATTCCTATTCTTTCACCAGTTATTGATTCTCCTGTTGTTGATACCTCCGTTGTTGACACACCCATGATTGATACTCCTATCATTAATTCACCGATTACAGACTTACCCATTCATTCTTTAGCTGATATATCTATCTTTGATACACCTATCATATCGTCAGTTGATATGCCTATTTTTGACACACCCATTATTGATACTCCTACCATTCACACATCCTCACTTATCTAAGAGCTTGGTTTTTATACACCTGGCTTTCAGTATCTTGACTTCGGTCCTTCCTTTGATCGTACGCCACTTCTGGCAGTTGCAAAGACTGTCGACCTGATCAGTTCCATTCTTGCGGAGGACATTGCTTCCATCTCTACTACTCCAGCTAGAGGTCGGACATATGCATGATGCAAAGGACATGGTCATCGTATCCCTCCATGATTGACCAGGACCCGACTCCAAGATCTCAGATTGATGTGGTCGTGAGCTCGATCTTTTACTGATATAGGATCGATTGAGATCGGATCATCTTCTGATGATGATGATATGGATGAGGATTAGGATATCTATGTATCTTTTAGATAGTTTACTTTTATGCATCTATGTATGTTTTATCTTTTGTTGTACAAATTCTGACTTGAAATGAAATATCATGTTGTACTTCATGCTTGTGACTTTAAATGAATAACTTAAATTTCCTTGGTATTTCATTGTCTTTATGAATTGTCTTTATGAATGAATGAAGATTTTACATTGCACTTCAAGTCAATATCTTAATTCTATTGCCTTCCTACCTTTTTAATGATAACAAAAAGTTGGAGTAGTAAAGATTAAAGCATAAATGTAAGTGTATTTGTGATGTGCAATGGGTAAATAAGAGTATTTGCAAAATTTTGAAAATTATTTTGACAATTTGAATTGAAATTGTTTACAAATTCCTTAAGAAAGGGGGAGCTATACTTTGTTTTCATTGAAAATCCTTTTAAAATGAATTTCATCATAAAACCCCTCTTTAAATGTTTGAAAAGATATTTACAAACTCTTTTATGGATCATCAATTCTGGGGGAGCTTTACTTATTGTTGAATTTTCTTATAGAGTATCATGTTACATGTGTTTATGTTTCATATATCTCCCAAAGCTCTGATACTCTCAATCATTACAACTTGCTCAGATAATCTTAAATCATTATATCATTCCTATTCTGATACATCTTTTCGATATTGAAAATTACTTTGATACAAATATTGCATTTAGCTCAATGCACTTTGATGAACCTCTTTTAAAAGCTTTTTATGCAATTTATACTTAAAGGTTTTGTCATCATCAAAAAGGGGGAGATTGTTGACTCCGTTATTGGTTTTGATGATTAGCAAAATGGTTAAGTATAAGTTGAGTACTAATGGTTTCCTTAAAATATGTTTTTAAAGGAAAATATGCTCATAAATTTGAAGAAGTTTGTTTATTTGAAGAAGCCAAGTTTACACAAAAAGAACTGCTCAAAGAGAACTTGGAAAGTCAAAATTTGCTTGATTGGATATCTGAGTGAAGCATAAATTTGGTTTAGCACAAGTTCAAGAATTTTTGAGAAGATTTCAGTGAGGTGTCGACTCAAAGTGTTGACACATGATATAAAGTGTCAACACATGGAGGTGAAGTGTCGACTCAAGCTGGTACGCAAAGAATGTTTTAGATGGCACGGTTGAAGTATCAACACATGGACCTGAAGTGTTGACTCAAAGTGTCAACATATGGATCAGCTTATCGCCTGAGATTTTCAAGCCACAAAACTTGCTGAAAATGAAGAACTGCAGAAGTGTCGACACATGGAAGAGAAGTGTCGACACATCTGGGATTTCCAGAGAACCAGATTAAAGATTTTTGAACTGGGTGTCGACTTAAGAAGATCAAGTATTGACCTAAAGTGTTGACTCACAGCCTGAAGTGTCGACACATGAAGTTCTCAAAACAGTAATGGCTAGTTTTTCAAACACAGAACTCGATCCTTTTGCCCTCCAATAGCTTCTTTTTCAAGTCTAATGGCTAGAAACTGGATTTGAGGCCTTGGAAAGGTATTTATATGCTCCAAATCAAATCAAAAGGATAACAATTCATAACTATCGATGAGAATGAAATAAAAGCATTCAAGAGAGAAGAAAAGAGAGCTTTAACTCCTATTCATTGAAGATTCAACCACTCTCAAACAAAAACAAGCCTTCAAGTATTCAAGAGCCTTCAAGAGTATTGAAGATCATCCATTCTTGAGCATTCAAGAGGCTTCAACAAGTTCAAAGCACCTCTACATCGAGATTCAAAGAGATACCTGCTTTATTTTAGAAAGCTTTCATTGTTTCATTACTTCAAAAACTTACTTGTTGTAAGGGTTCTTGGTTAGCCTATTGTAAAATCAAGGAAGGTTATTGGTGAGCCTTTGAAAACTAATTAGGTTCTTGGTTAGCCTATTGTAAAATCAAGGAAGGTTATTGGTGAGCCTTTGAAAACTAATTAGGTTCTTGGTTAGCCCAGAAAACTAAGGGAGGTTGGTGGTTAGCACGTAAAACCATTTAGGTTCTTGGTTAGCCCGTAAAACCAAGTGAGGTTTTGACTTGTTGGCCTTGTGAAAACAAGTTGGGTTTTTGATTAGTGAGCTTGCAAAACTAATCAACTGTAATCGATGTGATTATAGTGAATTCCCAAGAAGATCTTGGGGAGTGGATGTAGGTGCATCGATAGCACCAAACCACTATATTTCTTGGTCTTTGTGGTTGATTGATCTCTCTACTTGCTTTTCACTTATTGCTCTTTATTTCTGCTGCACTTTTATTTAAGAGCATTATATTTGATTTTTTTGTACCATAATTGATTGTTGGATTGGATTGCATAGCGTTGCATTGCATCAAGTAAATATTTTTAAGAGACCCAATTCATCTCCCCTCTTGGGTTGCTTATTGAGTAATGTCCTTTATGTTCTAAAACTTCCTCAATTCTATTTATCCTAGATGCTAGTATAGTTGTTATAGGTTCCCTTGGATGATTTTATGCATCTTCGAATCTCATGAATTTTGGATGCATATCAATATATTGTAGTTGATTCATGAAATTGTTAGCTTAGGTTCTCATTCTAAATGACCAGTCAAAGTCAATCTTATACCAATATTCTTGTAGGGTTTAAGGTCATTTAATGGGATTAGGATAACAATATTCCATTAAGCTCTTTGGTCATCCAATAGAATCCATGACCTTTTAATCTTATATGATTTAGATTATATCTATATCTAACCAATCATCTTTTTGTCTTCGTAGGAATTTTTTTATTAGCTTTTTTTTTCAATATTATATGGAGGAAGATGGGAGAAGAAGAGGGAAGAAAGAGAGAGAAGAAGACTAAATAAGAGAGCCTAAGGTGTCCTAAATCTAGAGATGATATAGTAGAGTATCTTAATTAGGTTAAAGTTTCTGTTAGAAAAATAAGTTAGCAAGCAATGGACTCTCTATCCTAGGATTACCCTATGTCTTGATAGCTTCTAACTACCAAGGTTGCCTTCAAGCCTTCGAAGCCAGCTACTAACTAGCCACTGGCCAGGTAAGCGTAAGGTTTGTGGGGGTCCCCCGTTGCTTTCCTTAGATACCAAATTAATTAGCCAGGTTAGACAACATAACCAATTTAAGAACCACCTTTCTTTAAGGCTACATCATCCTTGAACCTCTTTTCTAGATACCAGTAAATTAGTTAATTCTAAGCTAGTCCACCTCTCAGGGTCCCTTATCCTAATAAGCTCAAAAATCTTTAGGGGACAATCTTTAATTAATTTTAAATTAAAGGCTTAGGGTTATGCAATATGCATGGTGATGGTTTATGGGCCAAGGGAGGGTAATGACATCCCCACCTTATATTGTTTAGAGGTTGTAACCTTGAAGCATTTTATGGAAATTCAATGCAAGTCAAGCAAGATGTCCAAACAAGTTAAGAACTCTTTTAAGATTTATTAATTTGTTTCCTTAAATTAATTAGGTTTTATGAAAGGTGTCTTAGGGTTTTTTTCTTGGGTTATTTAATGTAAGTTAATTATAGAGAAAAGTTAATTAGGTTAGGAGTTGGTTTGTAAAAAGAAGTATTTTTTTGTTTAAAAAAATAAGGAAATCTAGTAATTTGGGCAACTAAAAAAAAGGCAATGAATTAAAGAGAGTAATAAATATATACAAAAAAAGAGAAAAAACTTTTTTTACATTTTTTTTCATGAAATAATTATACCTAGATCCCCAGCAACGATGCCAAAATTTGATCACTATTGTAGGCGATCAAAAATAAAACCTACTCACTCCTATAGCTAGCGACGAGTCGGGAACGTATCTTAGGGATCAAGGGAAATTATTTAATGAAAATAGCAAAAAAAATTGGTTGTAAAGATTAAATTAAAAGTAGTAATTAATGAAAGATAATAACTAATTACTTAGTCAAATTGGTTAGCAGGAGAAGTAACCTAGAAATCTGAATTCACCATGCAAACAAGTTTTATCATCTACTTTTTATGTCACAATATCAATAAATTTTGCAAATTCGGTGTTAGAATAATTTATCTCCTATGGGGCACAGGTCATATCTAGAGATCATGACATGTCTGCTTAGAGTATAAACTATCTACTTGATTTGCAAGATTAGGGATCTAACCTACCATACTCTGGTCTACTTCTCCGAGGCACATACCGTATCCTAAGATCATGGCATGTTGATAGAGGGTGTAGGCCATGTTTGCCAGATCAAAACCTCGATTAGAAAAATAACTCAAGAGATATAAACAAGAAAAGCATAATATTTATTGCTTAGAAATCAAGTATAAAAAGATAGATAGAACCTAGTTACAGGCTTCATCTTCATCCTAGGTTGAAGTGGTCTAGTCGTGCATCGCTATCGCCAGCATTTCCTCCGTAATTCACCATTTTTCTAAGCCTAATACAATAATCTAAAATAAAAGAAAAAAATAAATCAAGCAAAATTTTAGAAGAAACTAATGCTTCGACTGCTGCATGGGGTCCTCCCTTTACAGAGCTCATATAGGGCTTCCTCCCGGTCAAATTTGGAGTCAATCAGGCTTAAGATCGGCTAGATATTATGAGAAAATGTCTCAGCCATCCATTCTACATCATAGACCTTGGATCATGCCAAGATTTGTGCGGAGATAGCTCGTCTTCCTTCTCAAGAAAGCAGAGTCCGAACAGGACTCGTCGAGTCCCGATCCTCCCTCACCCAATTAGATTTGGATCTCTTTCTCTTGATACCGGTGATGCGGGACAATTATGGAAACTTAATCTACTGATTATTAACTTAATTAATAGAGAAAAATAAAGATTATTTTTTTTTAATTTTTAATTTTTAAAGACTCAAAGAAGATAATTAAGCAAACTAGTCAACTAGTTAACAACCCGCAAAGTAAATCTACAAGGTAAACTAGAAAAACAGGATTTGGTGGCTAAGAAAACACCATAAACTAGGGTCTACTTATCAAGGGATTAGAAATCAAAGGGTAGGGAAAGGGTTTTAAATTTTACCAATGAAGATTAGCTCTCTCAATGTAGATTTGTTGGGACTTTCAGGATCTTGCGACAGGGCTTTAAGATCTCGATCTTCAGGCTTCGATCTTTTATGATATTGGTTCCAAGGCAAGAACATCCTGACTTTGAATCCTCGATTACCCACAATCACTCAACAAAAAAAATCACTTGGGTTAGAAGGTAGAAAAGAAAGGAAGAAGATGGATAAGTGGAAGGGAAGGGATGGAAGGTGACAGTTTTAGGATTTTTTGGATGGAAGGAAGGATAACTAGGGCCTCACACCCCGCAATGTTTCGAAGTATAAAGGCAAAGGGCCTCACACCCCGCGATGCACACAGCAAAGAAAAATAATTGGACAGAATGTCACTTTATTTCGTCAATAATTTATTAATTTACAAGAGTGATTGATGGTGCTATTAATAAATCATCTACAAGTAGAGTAAGGGCAAGCAACCCCATTGATTTTTTTCCTTGGACATCAAAGACTATGGAATTTCTTCTTGGGCATCTTGGAACTCTTAGTTGTGATCTTTCCTTGGACTTCATCTAGCTTGGGTGGCAAATGATAGGTGGCGTCCTTCTTAGTCTTCTTAAAATGTGCGACAACTTGCATTGTTTCAACAAAGTGGGCGACAACATGGGAAAATTAGATGGGCGATGAAATGAGGAGTCTTTCTGGTTTACTCTTAAAATCAACAGTAAACCACTTCTTAATTAGGTGATAATATGGATGAATTTGGCATCTCATCTTCCTCTGAATTTCAAATGGGATCCTAGAGTTCTTGATTTGTTGATTACTTGGATCTTGATAAGCAAGAACTCCTTTAAACCTTTCTTTGATGGGTGTCAACTTGAAATAGAAGTCTTTGTGATGGATTTGCTGACTCCTTGAATTTGGTGACAATTATTTGAGATGAATGGTGTTAAGAGTGAAGACTCCTTCTTTACTTATCTTAAAACCATCAAGAAATTTAAATGAGGAACCCTCCTTGGATAAGATGTTGTCTAAATGTCCGGATGTCTAGATGTCCGGATATCTTAATGTCATGATAAAAAATAAAGAAACCATTTTCTTTTAACATAAAATTGGCCAACTGAGATAAATGACATGGCATGTGATGTTATCCCGATAAGGTGGCAAGTGATGTCCAAACATGTCATTTGATGTTGTCCAAAATCTTGAAAAGGTGGCGCCAAGACTTGGTTAGGCTAGCACATGGCTTGACTTGGCACATGGTGTTAGATGGAATCTTGATTTAGGTGCACATGGGTCTTCAATTGGGTCCCCCCTTGTGTTACAGGACTCAATAACTAAATTAGCTAATCACATGACTCAACTAATAATTACAAGGACTTAATTTCAAATCCAACTAAATAATTAAAACCCAACTTGATCAAATTGATCAAAAGGAATAACCTTATACAACAAAAAAGAATAAATTTGGTAAATAGGGTTTGGCCCAATAGGGTTTGACACAACTGATAAGTAGGGTTTTTATATAAATCCTAATTGGTAAACATGGCTAACTGACACTAGACCATTTATAACCCAATTGAAATTCAATTTTTTTAAAGACTCAATTTTAGGTCTAGGGGTTTTGACAGGGACTCAATTTTAGGGTTTAGGACTAAATCCAAATAAGCTAAAATAACAAAAATTAAAGATAAAATATTTACAGGTAAAAAGTATTTTGGTTCAGGGCTTTATTCACAAGTGATCCACAGGGATGTGGGTTCGACCTGTCGATCTTTTCTGGCCCTGGTGGCCACACCAACCGGTGGAGTGGATGGAGGGTAGCAGATGGCAGCAGGAAGCGGTAGATAGTGATAAAATAAAAAAGAGGAAAAATGGTGGAGGGTGGTGACGGCCACTTCTCCTGGCCGGAATAAGCTCCTGACAGCTTCTCGGCAGCATTCTTGGTAGTGGATAGTGATGAGAGGCTATGCACGATGATGGGGGTGGCGATCAACATTGACGGGGAACAAACCAAGAGAAGGGAGACTATTAGCTTTGGCCCTTGATTTTGATGAATAACAAAATGTTGAGTATATAATTTGTACTAATATTTCAATTGGAGTTGTGAATTCTAGGTTATAGGTAAATCAAATTCTTTATACAAAAACATCAAAGTCATTTACATTAATGCAAGATGAATTTCAAAGTTTAAGAAGTCTTCTCTCCTTGGAAAGCTAAGAAACTGTTCAATTTGGTCATTATGAAAAAGAAATTGGAAGTATATTGAACAAACTTTAGAGTTTCGGAGCTTGGCACATAATTTGGAATTGGCACAGATCAGGTGTCGACCTTAGTGTCGACTCAAGTGTTGACTCATGAAGCCTAGTGTCGACACTTCTAAAGACTAGCATGTAGAAATTCTGTAAGCATGCCAAGTGTCGACCGAAGTGTCAACTCAAAGGTGGACTCAAGGCCTAAGATCGTAAATGGATAGAACATTATTTTGTTCGACTCTAGTGAAGTGTTGACTCATGTGTCGACTCAAGTATCGACTCACAGGTCAACTCACAGATCAACTCATGGCCTGAGACAAGAAAGTTACAAAATAGTGTCATTCATGGACTTTTTGCCAAGTGCTGATTCAAGTGTCGATCCAAGTGCTGACCACAAGCTGAAGTGTTGATTCACAAGTTGACTCATAGCCTGAGACCAGAAATGAAGCAGAACCATGGATTTCAAGAATTACACCTCGTGTTGATCCAAGTGTTGATCCAAGTGTTGACCCTAGTGTCGACTCACAGGTCGACTCATATGTTTTGACAATAGTAACGACTATATTTTCAAAAGCTCAGAATTGATTCAAACGGTGTATAATGGCTAGTTTATCTTCTCCAATGGTCACAAATAGTTTTTTGAAGCTTTTTGATGTATTTATCTCTCACCAAACTCATTGAATACATAAGAGACAATTCCTATCATCTTAGAAAGCAATTAAAAAAGATAAGAGAGAGCTAAAAAGAAGATCCCAAGTGAAAAGCCTTTATTCTAGCTGTTGAGCCTTCAAATCAATATCCAAAAGTATTCATTGAAAGCTTCTAAGAAGAAGAAGACAGCCCAAGCATTCAAGAAGAGCTTCATCAACTTTATTTTTACTCTTTTGAGAGCTTTTTCTTATGCTTAAAACTGTGCTTTTGGTTTTTTTTTCTGTAACTTGTTTCAAGGCTATTGAAACTAGGGGTAAGAACCTTCCAAGCCATGCAATAGAATACAAGCCTAGGGTTTGCATATGGGAAAGGTTGTTGGTAAGCCTATGTGACAAAACCAACAATGGGTTTTGACTTGTGAGCTCGAAAAAAAAGTTGGATGTAATCTTTAGTAGAAATCTTTAGTAGATTATAGTAAAATTTCCAAGGGATAGCTTGGAAAGTAGATGTTGGTGCTTGGAGTGTATTGAACCACTATAAACTTCTTGTGTTTGTGTGTGTGGTTTGTCTTCTTATTTTCTTTCTTTAGCATTGCTCTTTATTCTTTAAAGCATTATATTTAGATCACATTCTACGCATTCATATTTTTACATAAACACATTAGTATACTTAGTTTAAAATTTTTAAAATCCAATTCACCCCCCTCTTGAGTTGCTTTGCTGGGAAACAAGTGGCATCAGAGCTTGGAACTTAAGAGTATAGGTCAATGATCTTGAGTCAAAGATCTAATGGTAGTCCAAATTAGTGTTGGTATTGTTGAGGGTCAAGCCTCAAACCATCTCCTACTTTTTAATGGCACAAACTACACTTACTGGAAGACACGCATACGCATCTACATTCAGGCCATAGATTACAATATTTGAAAGACCATAGTTAAAGGTTCTCATCAGCCCACTATTTTGGTTAATGGCATTCCTACTCCTAAATTAGAAGATGATTTGGATGAGAATGACATTAAGCAAGCTGAGCTTAAAGCAAAGGCTATAAATTTGTTATTTTATGCATTGGACCCTAGCAAATTTAATAGGATATCTAATTGTTCCTCTGCTAAGAAAATCTAGGACACACTTGAAGTTACTCAAGAGTACACATCAAGTGAAGAATACAGTGGCTCTACCTTGTGATTTTGATGAATAACAAAATGTTGAGTATATATTTTGTACTAATGTTTATTTGGAGTTATGAGTTTTCAGGAATCAAGCACCTCAAATTCTCAAATTTAGAGTACCATGGCATGCTTTGGCACAATGCATTTTTTACGATTTGAGGAGTCTTTTGAAAGAAAAAGATGCAGGTGGTTTGACATGATCCTACACTAGGCATGCAAACAGCTGCGGGAGCAGAATGGATTTTAAAATATTTTTAAAAATTTGCGCAACGGAAAACTGCTCCGCCCAGAACCTAATCTATTCATGTTGCATGTAGGCATGTATCATGATATAAAAATATTTGCAAAAACTTAAACAAATAAATCTATTCATGCATGATTAAAAAACTAATTTTCCATACCTTTATTCTGCCTGGAATAACACTAGAATAAACCTGGAATAGGCTGGAATAGCTGGAATAAATCTATTCCAGCCTTCTTCCTCCTAGGACCGTGGGATACCCTGTTTTGAGCCTGAAAAAGAGCATCCAAAAGTGGGCTTCCGGACCTCCGTTTCCTCCCGAATCGAAGCAGCAGCAAGGTGATCGAATGTTCTTCGATCTTCCACCAAAATCTTCGTTTGGGAGTAGCTGCAGCAAACTGGGCTCGTCTCTCTAGCTCCCAGGAGTAGAATGATACTCCCTCTAGAGGGGAGACATGCCGGGGGCCCTCCGATCCACCTTCACGCGCGGTGCTAGCCGCTGGAAGGAGACACACGGTAACTGGTTAATGGCAGCAGCACCTTTGCTGTAGTCCGAGTTTGAGCACAAGAAACAATAGGAAAAGGGCTTTGTTTCTCTCCCTCACACTCTACAAAAAACCAGCCCAGGAGTATGCAATGGATGAAAGGAATGATCTCTCAAACACTCAATGGAGACTGCTGTGTTTCAGCTCTTCACATGGTGTCACAATAATCAAACAGAGCTGTTGTTGCATGGTGTATATATAGGTAGCAATGGAGAGGGAGACGGAGAGATTGGGAGGCCAAGAGGCAACGGTTGCTAATCACCCATTCAACCAGCAATAACAAGAGGTTAAAGCATCTGGTGGAGGGAGAAGAAAGGATGCCTGCCCAGCATCGATTGGCCTCTTCGGTCGTTCGGCCTTCAAGCAGCAACGAAACGTGGAAACCGGTCCAAAGAAAATATTGGTTCAAATAAAAAGGGGTTCAATTCAATTGAATTGGTTCAAGCCCAACTAAATTGGTTCATGGGATTAAAAATGGTTCACAACCAATTGAAGGCCAAAACGAACTCCGAATCAGTTCAAAACTGATTCAGAAAAAACCTGGTGTAGTCCTGGTCAACTCGGAACAATTTTCGGTTGACATAGACAAGGGCAAGATGGGGAAAAGAGTGCTTAAAAATATTGTGACCTTAAAACTGAGATGATTCTTAATCGTAATCGGTATCCGGATCAGAGAGTAATCCTCTGTGGCATGTGATCTCATAGGTTCGAACCTAAACGGTAGCACTAGAATAATTCTAGTACCAGCACAGGAAACCATCTAGCAATGTGTCCCGATGTCCGGATAGGTCGAAGATGCGGGAGCAAACTATCGAACCTCTAGCATATGGTTACCGTATAATTCATCCCTTTGACCTCTAATGCTCAGGATGACTGAGATTGGGCTGCCAACCCAGACAAAGTCAGTCCACTACGTGTCTCAACCTCGTAAGCCCAGTGACTCTTCACTAGGGCTACCCCGGCTGAGGATTTGCTAAATTGAGATACTGCGAGACATTCAATCCAAACTGTTTGGACAGGTCAATTCCATCTTGGTCCATCACTGCTCCACAAGTACTTGCCTGTACCCAGAAACCTTCCATCACCGAATTAAAAATCCGGGTAGTCCGGCACCAAAGCACAGGGAGTTGCTTGCAAGCTACCGTGATGACCTCAGGTCAGAGGGACACATATATCCATATCCAATCGTGAGTTTCCCTTTGGCAGAAAGGGGCTACACGGAGTCATGTTCAATAAGATATCACATATCCCACTTGCAGATCACATCAGTGTCACCACACTCATTTGGTCAAGAGGACAACCAAATGATGTGAACTACAACAACCTATACTTGATATATTGCCATCCAGTACAATATATCCTTTGGTTGTGAACAGGGTTTAAGGACCACTCGATACATCCTCTCTGTATCGAAGTCAATGTAGTCCTAAGGACTTCATCACATGGAAAGAGTTCATTTCAAGGAAATTTAGTATGTGATGAGCTGCCAAAATATATTTTATTAATTCAAAGAAAAAGTACAATACTGAGCACAACTGCCTACAACCTAGGCGATTGGCTTTGGGACACAATTCCCAACAACTCCCACTTGTACTAAAGCCAATCAGAAGAGTATCTAATACCCATTTCCCATTTACAATAGTCAAACTCTTGTATTCCGAGGGCTTTAGTGAAGGGGTCGGCCAGATTTTCTTTTGCTTTGATCTTCAGAAGATTGATGTCATCTCGTTCCATGATCTCTCGTACGAGGTGGTAGCACCGCAGTATGTGTTTGGTGCAGTGATGAGCTTTAGGCTCCTTAGCTTGAGCAATGGCTCCAGTGCTTTCACAGTACACCAGAACAGGACCATCTAGGGAAAGTGCCATCCCTAGCTCTCCAAGGAACTTCCGCAACCACACAGCTTCCTTTGCTGCATCTGATGCTGCAATGTATTCTGCTTCGCATACCGAGTCTACAATAGTTGCCTGCTTGGAAGCAGATCGCTCCTCCATTCAGGGTAAATACAAACCCTGACACACTCTTGCTATCATCTCTATCTGACTGGAAACTGGAGTCAGAGTACCCCACAAGTTTCAAGTCAGGTTCTCCATAAATCAGCCATTGATCTTTAGTATTTCTCAAATACTTAAGGATGGACTTAACCACCTTCCAATGCACCTCACTTGGGTCAGACTGGTATCTACTCACTACTCCTAGTGAGTATGCCATGTCTGGTCTAGTACAAGTCATAGCATACATGATAGAGCCTACTACAGAAGCATAAGGTACTCTACTCATGCACTCTCTTTCCTCAGGAGTTGTCACACAATCCTTCTTGGAAAGAGTAATTCCAGAACCTATTGGGAGATAGCCTTTCTTTGAATTTTCCATGCTGAACCGTTTTAGCACGGTATCAATGTACGTAGACTGGGACAGTCCCAAAAGCTTCTTAGATCTATCTCTATATATCTTCATACCTAGTAAGTAAGAAAATTCACCCAAGTCCTTCATGGAGAACTGAGATGATAACCAGACCTTTATTCCTTGTAATGCTACGACATCATTCTCGATTAATAGAATGTCGTCAACATATAGTACTAGGAATACAATCACAGAATGATTAACCCATTTATAGATGCACGGTTCATCTCCGTTCCTAACGAAGCCATACAATTTGATACACCTATCAAACTGTAAGTTCCAACTTCGAGATGCTTGCTTGAGTCCACAGATGGACCTCTGCAACTTGCATACTTTTGATTCGTCTGTGGATGTGAACCCTTCAGGCTGTATCATATACACCTCCTCTTCCAGCTCCCTATTTAGGAAAGCGGTTCGGATATCCATTTGCCAGATCTCGTAATCAAAATATGCTGCCAAAGCAAGCATGATCCGAATGGACTTGAGCATTGCCACAAGAGAGAAAGTCTCATCATAATCGATACCATATTGTTGACGATACCCCTTGGCAACCAGACGGGCTTTATAGGTCTCCACCTTCCCATCTACGCCCTTTTTCCTCTTGAAGATCCATTTACACCCGATGGGTTTTATTCCTTCAGGCGGATCAACCAATATCCAAACATTGTTGATTTCCATGGACTCCATTTCGGATCGCATGGCTCCAAGCCATGCCTCAGAGTCAGATCTCTGAAGAGCATCCATAGAGGTGATTAGATCCTCATTGTTCTCATCGAGCTCAATGGGATCGTCGTCCCGGACCAAGAAATCATAGTATATGTCCTGTTGACACGGTATTCTACAGGATCTCCTAATGGGTTTTGGGTGTGATTCAATCACAGCCGGTTCTACGATGTCCTTGGAGTGTGCAGGTTCTTCTATTGGCTGAACTTCATCAAGTTCACCCTTAGAGGCTATAGTTCCTTCTCCAAGGAACTCCTTTTCCATAAAGATAGCTCTAAGAGCAACGAACACTTTTTGTTCATTCTCCAAGTAGAAGAAATACCCTTTGGTTTCCTTATGATAACCAATGAATAAACACTGATCAGATCTTGGACCAAGTTTGTTTGAGTCTAAATGCTTTACGTAAGCCGGACAACCCCAGACCCGAAGGTGTGAGATTGAGGGTTTATGCCCATTCCACATCTCATACGGAGTGGAGACAACAGACTTACTTGGAACATTATTTGACAAGTAGCAGGCTGTCTGAAGCGCATATCCCCAAAAGGATAGGGGCAGAGTTGCAAAGCCCATCATGGATCGAACCATGTCCAACAAGGTTCGATTCCTCCTTTCGGACACACCATTCAACTGCGGTGTTCCTGGAGGTGTCCATTGAGAGAGAATTCCATTCTCCTCAAGATATGTCAAAAATTCACCAGATAAGTACTCACCACCTCGATCAGATCGAAGGGTTTTAATACTTTTTCCAGTTTGCTTTTCAACTTCATTACGGTATCGTTTGAACATTTCAAACGACTCAGATTTATGTCTCATTAAGAAGACATAACCGAACCTTGAAAAGTCGTCTGTAAAAGTAATGAAATATTTGTATCCTCCTCTAGCACTAACTATCATCGGTCCACATACATCAGTATGTATGAGACTTAGAAGTTCTGTAGCTCGTTCACCTTTTCCAGTAAAAGGTGATTTGGTCATTTTACCAAGTAAACAGGATTCACAAATGGGCAGTGATTCAGAATCACTGACCTCGATGAGTCCATCTCCTCGCTTCTTGTTTATCCTATTTTGGTTAATATGACCTAGCCTACAGTGCCAAAGATACAAATCGTTGACATTATCTAACCTTGGGCGTTTGCTAGAAGTGTACATTACACTAATAGGCCTTGATAGTACATATATGCCATTATTTAATCTAGCTTTCATTATAACAGTGTTATTCAAAATAACATTGCAAAAATATCCTTTTATTGATAGTTCAAAACCACAATTGGCCAAAAGGCCTACAGAGATTATGCTCATAATGAAACTAGGACAATAGTGATAGTCGACTAGTTCGACAGTACAAGACTCAAAGACAAGACGCAGAACTCCGACCGCCAGTACTGGAACACGATTTCCATTCCCGACGCTCAGAAACTGTTCTCCATCTTCAAATCTTCTGCTAACTAGAAGTCCCTGTAACGAATTACAAATGTGAATTGGACTACCAGTATCCAATACCCAGTTAGCAGTATCAACAATTGAGTGATTACAAGGTTTTATCATATAAATACCTTGTTTAGCAGACTTTTGCTTCCTTGGCCTGTTTGGATCAAGGGACGCAATATAAAGAGGACAATTCCTCTTCCAGTGTCCCTTCTTCTTGCAGTAGAAGCACTCTGCAGAAGACTGATCAGCCTTATACTTCCTGGTCTGACTAGGGCTAGGAGCACTTTGCACCTTCTTTTCCTTTTTATTTGTTTTCTTCTTCCCTTTCTTAAAGGGACGATGACCTCTACTACCTCCCACTAAATTCACCACCCCCTTATTTAGTTGGTGGTCTTTCTCAAAAGTCTGCAGCAACCCCAAAAGACCATGGTAGTTGACTGTAGGCTTATTCATTCTATAATGATCGAGAAAATCAAGATAGGGGGAGGGAATAGAATTCAGGATCACATCCTTGCCGAGCTGCTCGTGCAAGGGGCATCCAAGATTGCTCAACTTTTCAATCAGCTCGATCATGTACAATACATGATCAGTGACTGAACCACCATTCGGCATCTTGGAATTGTAGATGGCACAAGACACTTTGTACCGTTCAACATCATTCGGGGTGCCGAAGGATTCCTTCAACTTTTGAAGGATTTTATCAGGTTAGGCCTCCTCGAATTTGCTATTGAACTTGTCGTTCATCGCCACTAACATAATGCATCGGACAGTAGTACGATCAGAGACCCACTTCAGATAAGCATCTCTGACCGCACTCCGTGCATTAGCGGGAGGGATTTCAGGTGCTGGATCCGTTATCACATAAAGGATCCGTTCATGCTCCAGAACGATTCTCAATCTTCGATACCAACTATTGAAGTTGTGACTCTTTAACTTCTCATTATCGTGAAGTGACCGGAGCGATAAATTGGAAGACATCTGAAAAGAAAATAAGACCAAATTAATGTATGAATTAATAATTTAACCAAAAGACTTGGACTTTAGTCTAAAGGTTTCTCCCACTAATTTTTCAGATTGGTAGCCTCTAACTCCAATCCGTGAAAACACTTTTTCAAGTGGGTACTGAAATCCAATAGGCCACGCATGAGCCTGACTTTGGCCAGCTCACCCATACGAGCCTAAAGGTAGGTTCATAAACCAATTGCTTCCCTAAACAATTTTCAGTATTTTATTTTTCCCCAGAGAACACCCCAATCGGCCTTGGGGCCTCCTATTGCGGGTCTCTGGTTAGGTCCAACCATTAAAATGACAAATCCAATGCTTCCAACTAACTAAAGACCAAGCCCGATTATGGCCGGCCCACCTGGTCCCGTTAAGGAGGTTGCACTGAACCATCATCGATCAGATAGAAATTCTAGTCGCTGGATGTACACCCGTTCTATGGAACTGTCGATGCATACCAAGCTAGTGGACACATTTCTATCCAACTTAATGGGAGGCTAAGACACTGTCAACTCTTTGACTTAGTCTTTTTAAGGACCTAATAATTTTAGAAGATTTTTTAGTTATGACAGAAGAAAAAGACAAGGACATGGATCATCCTCCCACTGAATCAATCAGATTCCAGGAGGGTTGAAACAAATCAACAAATTGATCGATGGGCACCTATAGATCAGTCAGACCGATCAACCTGGGTGACATGGGTTAACTCGAGTCATTGAGCTTTTCCAATCAGTTCTTGTCGACTCGACTAGCCAGGTAGGTGAGATCATGGGTGAGTATCCGCCATTAACCATCTTTCCTAGACACCAACCAAGTTGGCCAGGAAAGAGGTAGCCTCATACAACCATGATCACAATGCCAAACCTACCTCGACACCAGTCGGTTTACCAAACTCGATCAGATTAGCCTAAAGACTCGGGCATCCACTGAGCCACTAATTGGATCCATTTTAGATGAACGGATCAACTAATCTAACTATTAGATAGTTCTAAAGAAGGGCCTTAAACAACTTTTGTTTAATCTTCTTGTAATCCGGTTCAACTAAACTTAGGTCTAACCTAGTGATGAACCCAACTAGTCAGCTAATCCAATTTAACCCAAAATGGCTTATGCAATGTTTTAGATTTCATAAACCTAAAATTTTTAATAAGCCAAACACTTAATTAAAATATTTTTAATTAAGTCACAATGTAAAATATTTTACATAACAAATCATGCATCAAGATTCAAATTTTACAAATATTTCATATCCATATAAAACATGCCCAATAACATGTATCATCAAATTAAAACATTTATAATTTTAAAAATTCTTTAAGGATCCTTCTGAAGAGGCCAACATAGACGATCTGCATCGTGTCAAAGACACACAGTCATGGTGAAGGTCTCAACTAGGTTCCAAAAAGAAATCTGGATACATTTTTTTTTAGATTAAACTAATTTTAATCTATAAACATGCATACAGGAATAGATTACACATGCAACCTGCTCTGATACCACTGAAAGAAAAAGATGCAGGTGGTTTGACATGATCCTACACTAGGCATGCAAACAGCTGTGGGAGCAGAATGTATTTTAAAACTTTTTTAAAAATTCACGCAACGGAAAATTGCTCCGCCCAGAACCTAATCTATTCATGTTGCATGTAGGCATGTATCATGATATAAAAATATTTGCAAAAACTTAAACAAATAAATCTATTTATGCATGATTAAAAAAGTAATTTTCCATACCTTTATTCTGCTTGGAATAACTCTGGAATAAACCTGGAATAGGCTGGAATAGCTGGAATAAATCTATTCCAGCCTTCTTCCTCCTAGGACCGTGGGATACCCTGTTTTAAGCCTGAAAAAGAGCATCCAAAAGTGGGCTTCCAGACCTCTGTTTCCTCCTGAATCGAAGCAGCAGCAAGGTGATCGAATGTTCTTTGATCTTCCACCGAAATCATCGTTTAGGAGCAGCTGCAGCAAACTGGGCTCGTATCTCTAGCTCCCAGGAGTAGAATGATACTCCCTCTAGAGGGGAGACACACCGGGGGCCCTCCGATCCACCATCACGTGCGGTGCTAGCCGCTGGAAGGAGACACACGGTCACTGGTTAATGGCAGCAGCACCTTTGCTGCAGTCTGAGTTTGAGCACAAGAAACAATAGGAAAAGGGCTTTGTTTCTCTCCCTCACACACTACAAAAAACCAGCCCAGGAGTATGCAATGGATGAAAGGAATGATCTCTCAAACACTCAATGGAGACTGCTGATTTTCAGCTCTTCACACGGTGTCACAACAATCAAACAGAGCTGCTGTTGCATGGTGTATATATAGGCAGCAATGGAGAGGGAGATGGAGAGACTGGGAGGCCAAGAGGCAACGGTTGCTAATCACCCATTTAACCAGCAATAACAAGAGGTTAAAGCATCCGGTGGAGGGAGAAGAAAGGATGCCCGCCCAGCGTCGATTGGCCTCTTCGGTCGTTCGGCCTTCAAGCAGCAACGAAACATGGAAACCGGTCCAAAGAAAATACCGATTCAAATAAAAAGGGGTTCAATTTAATTGAATTGGTTCAGCCCTAATTAAATTGGTTCATGGGATTAAAAATGGCTCATAACCAATTGAAGGCCAAAACGAACTCCGAATCAGTTCAAAACTGATTCAGAAAAAACCTGGTGCAGTCCTGGTCAACCCGGAATAATTTCTGGTTGACATAGACAAGGGCAAGACCGGGAAAAGAGTGCTAAAAAATACTATGACCATAAAATCGAGATGATTCTTAATCGTAATCGGTTTCCGGATCAGAAAGTAATCCTCTATGGCATGTGACCTCATAGGTTCGAACCTAAATGGTTGCACTAGAACAATTCTAGTGCCAGCACAGGAAACCATCTAGCAATGGGTCCCGGCATCCGGATAGGTCAAAGATGCGGGAGCAAACTATCGAACCTCTGGCATATGGTTACCGTATAATTCATCTCTTTGACCTGTAATTCTCAGGACGACTGAGATTGGGCTGCCAACCCAGACAGAGTCAGTCCACTATGTGTCTCAACCTCGCAAGCCCAGTGACTCTTCACTAGGGCTACCCCGGCCGAGGATTTGCTAAATTGAGATACTGCGAGACATTCAATCCAAATTGATTGGACATGTCAATTCCATCTTTGTCCATCACTGCTCCACAAGTACTTGCCTGTACCCAGAAACCTTCTGTCATCAAATTTAAAATCCGGGTAGTCCGGCACCAAAGCACAAGGAGTTGCTTGCAAGCTACCGTGATGACCTCAGGTCAGAGGGACACATATACCCATATCCAATCGTGAGTATCCCTTTGGCAGAAAGGGGCTACATGGAGTCACGTTCATTGAGATATCACATATCCCACTTGTAGATCACATCAGTGTCACCACACTCATTTGGTCAAGAGGACAACCAAACGATGTGAACTACAACAACCTATACTTGATATATTGCCATCCAGTATAATATATCCTTTGGTTGTGAACAGGGTTTAAGGACCACTCGATACATCCTCTCTGTATCGAAGTCAGTGTAGTCCTAAGGACTTCATCACATGGAAAGAGTTCATTTCAGGAAAATTTAGTATGTGATGAGCTGCCAAAAATATATTTTTTTAATTCAAAGAAAAAGTACAATACTGAGCACAACCGCCTACAACCTAGGTGATTGGCTTTGAGACACAATTCCCAACATCTTTTCCATCCAAAAATGGCTCAAATAAGTTCAATTATTATTTATATATGTTGCATTTAAGGTTCATGAAATATCTTTATGTTTTAGGCTTGATTGGCACTTATTTCTGAAAATTGCAGAACCAAGTGTTGACACCTGAAAGCCCAAGTGTCGACACTTCAGCATTTAGCATGCATAAATTTTTCATGGATGCCAAGTGTCGACACCCAGAACTTAAGTGTCGATACTTGAAACTCAATTGTCGACACTTAAGTTTCCATGTGTCAACTCAAGGCCTGAGACTTTTTGAAAATCTAGAACTTGGCCATGGAGAAGTTTTTGTGTCAAGTGTCGACACCTATGAGTCAAGTGTCGACACCTATGAGTCAAGTGTCGACACTTGAAAGTTCAAGTGTCGACACCTAGAAGTCAAATATCGATACCTGACAGCCATGTGTCGACACCTGACAGCCAAGTGTCGACACTCGGGTTTTGATGCCTCAACGGATCTATTTTCTGACAGCTTGAAATCATTGTTTTTATCTCTAAATGGCTAGTTCTTGATCCGTAATAGTCTAAAATGGTTTTTTTTGATATTTTTTATGTATTTAAGCTTCACCAAACTCACTTATGAAGAAAGAGAAAAGTTAAAAATAAAAAAATATCCAAGAGTTAAAGCCCTTCTTCAAGAACACCACTTCCAAAAACAAAAAAGGAGAGATTCTACTGAAAAGCCTTTCATTTCATTTTTCTAAAAGTGTTTTTATAAAGATTCCAAATCTAGTCATATTAAGCAATCATTCGAAAGCTTCAAAGATTTCTCATCCACTCTAAGAAGAGAGTTTGTTTGTGTTAAATTCTTGTATTATGAATTTTTTGCTATTTGACCTAGCTTTCAAGGTTCTTGAAAGTAGGTTGTAAGGTTGTTGGTGAGCCAAAACCAACTAGGGTTGACTTGTGAGTCCAAAGCCAAAACAAGTGTAAAGGTTTGTTGGTAAGCCTAAGTGATAAAACTAACTTAGGTTTTGACATGTGAGCCTTGGAAAACAAGTCGGCTATAATCTTTGAAGAGATTATTGTGGATATTCCCAAGGAAAGCTTGGGGAGTGGACGTAGGTGTTTGGAGAACACCGAACCACTATAAAAACATTGTGTTTATGTTGTGATTATCACTTTTCTCTAAATGCACTTTAATTCCTGCACTTTACTTATTGCTTTTCGCTGCATTTACTTAAGTGCATTATCCACAAACACTACACGGCCTTCATATATTTGTTTAATTTTTTAAAAGACCCAATTCACCTGCCCTCTTGGGCTCTATTTCTGGGTAACAAGTGGTATCAGAGCACCAGTACTCTCTTGTAGGTCCAAGGATCTTGAGTAAAAGATCATCGCAGCCCCAATAGGTATGGGTGTTGTTGAAGGTCAAGCTTCAAACCGTCCCCCACTATTTAGTGGCACAAATTACATGTATTGGAAGACTCGCATGCGCATATTCATTCAAGCCATTGATTATAATCTTTGGAGGACAATCGTCAAAGGTCCTCGTCAACCTACTATGTTGGTTAATGATATTCTCACTCCAAAAATGGAAGATGATTGGGATGAGAATGACATTAAGCAAATAGAGCTTATGCTAAGGCTATGAATCTATTGTTTTGCTCACTAGATCCGAGTGAATTCAATAGAATGTCTAACTATCACTCTGCTAAGAAAATATGGGATACACTTGAGGTTATCCATGAGGGTACACACCAAGTGAAAATAACTAAAGTTAACATGCTCATTCATACATATGAAATGTTTTAAATGGAACCTATTGAATCTATAAGTGAGATGTATACTAGGTTCACAAATATTGTGAATGGCATGCGAAGCTTAAGAAATATTATATCTAATGGTGAACTTGTAAACAAACTTCTCAAGTCTCTTCCAGCTTCATAGGATGCCAAGGTAACTGCTATAGAAAAAGCAAAGGATGTCAACACTCTTCTACTCGAGCAATTGTTGACTCATTGATGACATATGAGCTTTCATTGAAGCAAAAGAATGTGGATGTTGACAAGAAAAAAAAAGTGATCACTTTCAAGTCTACAAATAAAGATGATTCAAATGAGGACTCTGAAGAAGAAGATAAAGAAGATGAGACGGCTCTTTTGGCAAGAAAATTCAGGAGGTTCATGAGAAAGAAAAAGTTTAACTTCAAGAAGAAACCTTTAAAAGGAGAGCCGAGCAAAGAGAAGGAGAAGGAGAAAGAGAAGGAGCAACCCATATGCTTAGAATGCAAGAAACCGGGCCACTTCAAAATGGACTGCCCCCTACTTAAGAAGAGCAGAAGAAGACTAAGAAAGAAGGCCATGATGGTAACCTGGAGTGACAGCGAGGACTCTAGTTCTGAGGAAGAACAGCAAGAAGTAGCAAATTTTTGTTTGATGGCCGACAATGATGAGGTATTTTGTAAAATTGAAAACGAGTTTACATTTGATGAGTTGCATGAAGTGTTTGATGAATTAGTTATAGAATTTTGAAAACTGAAATCAAAACATAAAGAACTAAAAAGACAAAATTTGGATTTAGTCAAAGCTAATGACAAGTTTTCAACTGAAAATGATTGTTTGCTTCTTTAAAAAAAATAGTTAAATGACAAAATTATTCTCCTTGAAAAAGAAAAGGAAGTTTTGAAAAGAAAAAATTCTTCAGTATCAAATGAAAACTTTTTAAAACATAATGATATTTAATAAGAAAACAAAAAGTACAAAGAAAAACTTGAAAAGTTAAAACTTTTTGTTGATAAATTTATATATAGTTTTGAAAAATTAAACATACTTTTAAATAATCAAAGAGCTGTTTTAGATAAAGCTGGTTTAGGTTTAAGAATTCAAAAGAAACATAAACTTTTCAATAATTTCTTTATGCCTGCATCATCATTTATTACTTGTCATACTTGTGGAATTGTAGGACATAAATCTTACTTGTGCAATAAATGAAAACTTAGCAATGTCAAGAAAGTTTGGGTTCCAAAAGGAATCATTACCACTAACCTGAAAGGACCCAAGATGACTTGGGTACCTAAAGTCTCCACTTGATTTTTGTTGTAGGTGTGCTTTGCAACCAATAAAAGAAGAATATGGTACCTCGACAGCGGTTGCTCAAGGCACATGACCGGAGATGTAGAGCAGTTCTCATCGCTTGTATATCAAAATGGCGGTAATTTAATATTTGGTAATAATGGAAAGGGAAATATTGTCAGAATTGGTAAAGTCCATTTCACCCCTCCTACTTACATTGATACTGTATTGTATGTTGATGGTTTGAAACATAATTTATTTAGCATTAGTCAATTTTGTGACAAGGATTTCAAAGTCATTTTCGAATCTTCAATGTGTATTGTTTCTAGTCTAGATGGCAATGGCATCAGTTCATTGATCATAGGCATGACAATATTTATATGGTTGATCTTGATGATCTCCCTGTTCAAAATGGTCAACACCTAGTAGAAATGGAAGCCAAGATCAATGAAACTAGTTGGCTTTGGCATCGTAGACTAGGACATGTAAGTATGCATTTGATTTTAAAACTTAGCAAAAAGAATTTGATAAAAGATTTACCAAAACCTAGTTTTGAAAAAGACAAGATTTGTAGTGCTTGCCAACTTGGAAAACTAACCAAATCATCTTTTAAATCAAAAGGAGTAGTCTCTACATCTAGACCCTTAGAGTTGCTTCATATGGACCTCTTTGAGCCAACTAGAACATCTAGTTTGGGAGGTAAGAAGTACAGTCTAGTTATTGTAGATGATTTCTCATGTTTTACATGGGTCATGTTTTTAGCACATAAAGATGAAACGTTTTCTGCATTCATTCGATTTCATAAAAGAGTTTCAAATGAAAAAGGTGTTTCAATTGTATCTTTGAGAAGTGACCACAGAATTGAATTTGAAAATTCTGATTTTGACAAATTTTGTATTGAAAATGGCATTCATCATAATTTTTCAGCACCTAGGATACCTCAATAAAATGGGATGGTAGAAAGAAAAAATAAAACTCTTGAAAAAATGGCATCCACCATACTTTGCGAAAATGACCTACCTAGATATTTTTGGACGGAAGACATAAACACTGCATGCTATGTTTTGAACTGTGTTTTAATCCAACCAATTTTAAAGAAAACACCATTTGAGCTTTGGAAGGGCAGAAAACCTTTAATTAGATATTTTCATGTTTTTGGATGCTGTTATTCATCTTAAACAATGGTAAAGATAATTTAAGAAAATTTGATGCCAAGTTAGATGAGGGTGTCTTTCTAGGCTACTCTACATCTAGCAAGGCATACAAGGTCTTGAATAGAAGAATACTTGTTGTTGAAGAATCCATGCATGTTGTATTTAATGAATCTGATCAGAAATCTTCTAGAATAGTAGATGTTCTTTGTGATGAAACAGGTACTAAAAGAACTGAAGAGGTGAACAACAATGAAAAGTCTACCAAAGAACAAGAAGATGATCAAAACACTGAAAGATGACAAGATCAAGAAAATGAAAATGCATCATTACCTGATCCTTTACCTAAAGAATGGAGGTATGCTCATGGACACCTCAAAGAACTTATCATTGGTGATCCATCTAAAGGTGTAAGTACTCGATCATCTCTTAGAAATATTTGTGATTATTTAGCATTTGTATCTCAAATTGAACCTAAAACTATTCAAGAAGCTGAAAATGATTGTAATTGGATTAATGCCATGCAAGATGAACTTAATCAATTTAAAAGAAATAATGTTTGGACTTTAGTAGATAGACCTTCAAATGTTTCAATTATTGGCACAAAATAGGTTTTTAGAAACAAACTTGATGAAAATAGAATTGTTACAAAAAATAAAGCTAGACTAGTTGCCAAAGGATACAATTAGGAGGAAGGGATTAATTTTGATAAAACCTTTGCTCCTGTGGCTAGACTTGAGGCAATTAGGCTATTGTTGGCTTTTGCTTGTTTTATGGATTTTAAATTATTTCAAATGGATGTCAAAAGTATCTTTTTGAATGGTTTTATTGAAGAAGAAGTTTATGTTGAACAACCTTCTGATTTTGAAAATCCTGAATTTCCAAACCATGTTTTTGAACTTCATAAAGCTTTGTATGGTTTGAAACAAGCTCCAAGAGCTTGGTATGATCATTTAAGTTCTTTCTTGCTCAAAAATGATTTTACTAGAGGTAATATTGATACTACTCTGTTTGTGAAAAAGAAGAATGATGATCTCTTAGTAGTACAAGTGTATGTGGATGACATTATATTCGGTGCTACTAATAAATCTCTTTGTCAAGAGTTTGCAAAGTTAATGCAGGGTGAGTTTGTGATGAGCATGATGGGAGAACATAACTTCTTCCTCGGACTCCAGATAAAGCAAACCAAAGAAGGAATCTTCATCAACCAAGCTAAGTACACAAAGAAAATACTGAAGAAGTTTGGGATGGAGAACACCAAGCCTTTAGGTACGCCAATGAGCTCCTCTTGTAAGCTTGACAAAGACAAATCAGATAAATATATTTACCAAAAGCTTTATAGAGGAATGATAGGATCATTGCTATATCTAACTGCTAGTAGGCCAGATATTATGTTCAGTATTTATATATGTGAAAGATATCAGTCTGCCCCCAAAGAGTCTCATCTTTTAGTTGTTAAATGCATACTTAGATATCTGTTTGGTACAATTGATATTGGTCTTTAGTACTCTAGAGATTCTTCATTTGAATTGATTGCTTATTTTGATGCTGACTTTGCTGGGTGTAAACTTGATCGTAAAAGTACTAGTGGAACCTGTCAGTTTCTTGGAGTAAATTTGATCTCATGGAGAGCAAGAAATAGAATTCGGTTGCTCTATCTATAGTGAAAGTTGAATATATAATAGCTGGAAGCTGTTATGCTCAAATCCTATGGATCAACCAACAACTCAAAGATTTTGGCATTAAACTAAATAAGACATCCATAAGATGTGACAATACTAGTGCAATCAATCTAATTAAGAATCCTGTGCAACATTCAAGAAGTAAACACATTGAAATAAGACATTATTTCATAAGAGATCATGCACATAATGCTAATATGATACTTGAATTTGTGTGTACTGATGATCAACTAGCAGAAGTGTTTACCAAACCTTTGAGTGAAGAGAAATTTTGTATGATTAGAAGAGAGTTAGGAGTCATCGATCCATTCTCTTATAACTCTCTCAAATTTCACCCTACTAAATTTTTTTTTGCTCAAAATAATTTTTATTGAGTCTCAAAACCTTTTAAAAACATTCCCTAATTTTTAAGATTTTTTTTGATTTTTTTTCGGAAATTTCTTGGCCAAGTGTCGACACTTGGATTTTGCGAAGTGTCGACACCTGACCAAGTGTTGACACTTTAGAAGTTTTAAGTGTCGACACTCGCAAAAATTTCAGGTTTTTTAGGAAAAAACTGAACCCTTTTGTATTTCATTTACCCCCTTTTCTCAAGCACTGAAGTGGTCCCCAAGTCTCCTCTATCCTCTGGAACAGTCATTTTCCTCCTTTGCCCCTTCAAATCCAGGTAATCATCTCCCTCCTCCACATTCAAACCATGGATCATAGATTTTCTACATTTTGTCCATTTTATCTGCTTTAAATCCGATTTTCATGTTTTTGGATCATTTTGGGTTTCCAATCCATGGGAAATCATTTTGTCCATATTTTTCTTTGATTTCTTCCAGTTTTTTGACCGGTTCCCCACTATGAAAGTCTGTTTTCACCCTTCTACTATTGCATTGAATGTTTTGGCTAAAAACCCTAATTTTTTACTTGGATTTAAGTTCAGGTTTCTTAGATTTCATCTATTTGAATGGATTATATGTTTGATTTTATAACCTATGCCTTGTTTTGCCCATTATTTCACTTAATTTCACTGTTGGATTGAAGTTTTAGGGCAAAACCACCTTTTGATGCCTTTTGAACCGATTTTCTACCGAATAAAAGGTTAATTTCACTTGGCATTATTTGATCTCATAGTTTTAACTAGTTTTCTAAGGTTTTTATCCTTTGATCTCATGTCTATTTGATTTCATTTTCATTTTGGAACAAACCCTAGCTATTACTTTAAACTAGTATCTTTTTTCGATCAAACCTAGACCTGTTTTCCCTCTTTTTCAGTCACACTCTTGGCCAAACCACTATTCAGACCTATCCTTATTCTTTATATTTACTTTTTTTCTTCCTTCCCTTTCTTCCCTCAACCTGATTGACATGGGTCCTAGGAAGATATTGGCAGTGAAGAGGAAGTTCGGACAGAGCTTAGTTGAGAGTAGATCTAAGGCCAGACATGACTTTGGACAGTCTAGTAGCTCAGCAGCTCTTGGATCCCCCTTATAGAAAGGATGGCAGGGAAGGCAATGGCCGCCGGTAGGCGGATTGATCTAGATTTCTTTGACCGACTGCATTTTTAGATTAGGCAGACACTTTCAGAGGTTGGATTAGTACCCTTCTGCACCATGCAGGAGAGATACTATCCTCACTTGGTATAAGAGTTTTATGGAGGACTGCATTGCCATCATCTGCTATGGAGCACTACTATCAGAGGTTTTCAGATTTCCTTATCTGAGGAGGTCTTGAGTTGAGTATGGGATATCCCTTACAGAGTTATTTGTATCTTTTCTGTTGAGGATTGGGAGGCGGCCTTTCGGTGCATCCTAGAGAGGATGTTCGCGGAGTGACAGTGGTCACCATGAACCAGCTATCAGTCGAGATGCACCTACTCCATCACATCATAGCACGGATTCTGCTCCTGAAGACTGGAAAGTTTGATTTTATTATGGAGTGGGAGCTGATGCTCATGGTGAGCTTGACCTAGAGTACTCAGATAGACCTCCCATCACTTATGTTGGCTCAGATACGAGACGCAGTGACATAGAGGAGGCACTGTTTACCATATGGGATGGCACTTACTCTTCTATTCCGAGCTTACCGAGTTCCTTTGGAGGGGGGGACCTCCAAGGAGATACTTCACACAGATGTTTATGATGAGCGGTCCAAACATCGGATGGGTTATAGACTGGTCGCTGGTTGATAGATTGATAGAGAGTCTGGTCAGGAGCTAGACAAGGAGGATGAGCTGAGAGAGACAAATGTCGGGCTATCAAGGCCAGTTGGTACACCTCCCCATGTTGGTCCTGCATCAGAGACAAGGCCGGTGACTACTACTGCTACCCCTTTGGCTCCTCCTCCGTCTACCACTGATCTATCCTTTGAGGAGCATGCCAGGCAGCAGTTCACTGAGCTAAGGAGTGAGATTGTTCGACTTGGTGTCAGGATGACTCAGTTGTGCATCGAGATCGAGGGCCTCCGAGCCCATACTACGAGGGAGCATACTGAGATGCGTCGCACCATGGAGGAGGGATTTGCTCGTATTGAGGATTTGCATAGATTTATTCTTCCTCCAGCAGCTCCTGCAGCCCCACATGTTGATGATGATGGTGACGATGATGACCACCCAGATGGACATGACGATACTGTTGATGGTGGTGATCATGATGATGGGAGTGAGGATAGAGCTTCTGATGATGACAGCGATAGTGATAGTGATGGTGGTGCTGACGGATATGAGATGGTCAGTCGTGAGCCACAGACTCTAGCAGTTCCTCTAGCTGACCCATGTGACATGCCTATCTCTACTGTACCTGTGTTCGTCATACCCATTGAGACTCTTCCCCCTCCCTCTACCAGATCTTCTAGGGTTGTACCCGCACTTGGACCTTCTACCCGCACTAGGTATTGTACGGTTTTAGCCCAAGGACCTCCTAAAGCCTTAGTACCTAGGTCCAGGATCACAGGTCCTATATCTTTTAAGATCCCATTTGATGAGAATTAGCCTCACAGATGTTCATTCTATTGTATGCTATCTATCATTTGTGCTTCATGCTTATGTACTTTAATTTATGTACTATACTGTATGTTTCAGTGTTGCTGATTGATTTAACAAATTTTGTACTGAAAACATTTATATATATATATATTCCACTTTCGTGCTTACATTGCTTGAATTCACTGTGTTAGTTTTTTGGCTTTCACAATATTGAATTTGATACCCTACTCTTCGGCTCTGATACATGTTTATGTTTACAAAACTAAACCTTGTATGAGCTCTAATACCTTCTTTGTCTAAGTGCATTTATTGAGGGGGAGTTTACTCCCATTACTGATTAATGATTGATAAAAAGGGGGAGTAGGATATAAAGTTTTTCAAATTTCAAATTTTATACTTCAATACTTGCTCTGATTCAAAATGCTCTAAAATGATCTGACACAAAATGTCTTACTGAGGGGGGGAGGGGGGGTAAATATTGTTTCTGTACTTAAATTATACCTCTCATTCATTAAATTTGTGTTGTATGAGCTTGGGATCATGTTTATGAAGTGTCATTTCTGAAAATTGAATTTGAATGTTTAAATACTCAAGGTTTTGTCATCATCAAAAAGGGGGAGATTGTTGGCTCTACCTTGTGATTTTGATGAATAATAAAATGGTGAGTACATATTTTGTACTAATATTATTTAGATTTATGAGTTTTCAGGAATCAAGCACCTCAAATTATCAAATTTAGAGTATCATGGCATGCTTTGGCACAAAGCATTTTTCTTGATTTGAGGAGTCATTTCCATCCAAAAAGGGCTCAAATAAGTTCAATTATTGTTTAAATATGTTGCATTTAAGTTTCATGAAATATCTTTATGTTTTTGTCTTGATTGGTACTTATTTCTGAAAATTACAGAACCAAGTGTCGACACCTAGAAGCCCAACTATCGATAATTCAGCATTGACATGTAGAGATTTTTCATGGCACGCCAAGTGTCGACACCCAGAACTCAAGTATTGACACATGAAACTCAAGTGTCGATACTTAAGTTTCCAAGTGTCGACTCAAGGCTTGAGACTTTTTGAAAATCTAGAACATGGCCATGGAGAAGTTTTTGTGTCAAGTGTCGATACCTATGAGTCAAGTGTCAACACTTAAAAGTTCAAGTGTCAACACCTGGAAGTCAAGTGTCGATACCTGATAGCCAAGTGTCGACACCTAACAGCCAAATATTGACACTCAGGTTCTGACAGCTTCAATGAATTTATTTTATGACAGCCTGAAATCATTGTTTTTAGCTCTAAACGGCTAGTTTTTGATCCCTAACGGTCTAAAACAATTTTTTTGGATGATTTATATATATTTAAGCTTCACCAAGCTCACTTATGAAGAAAGAGAAAAGTTGAAAACAAAGAAAGATCCAAGAGTTAAAGCCCTTCTTTAAGAACTCCACTTGTAAAAGCAAAAAAGTAGAGATTCAACTGAAAGGCCTTTCATTTCATCTTTCCAAAAGTGGTCTTGAAAAGATTCCAAGTCAAGTCACATCAAGCAATCATTCAAGAGCTTCAAAGATTCCTCATCCACTACAAGAAGAGAGTTTGTTTGTGTTAAATTCTTGTATTATGAATTTATTGCTCTTTGACCTAGCTTTCAAGGATCTTGAAAGTAGGTTGTAAGGTTGTTGGTGAGCCAAAACCAACTAGGGTTGACTTGTGAGCCCAAAGCCAAAATAAGTGTAAAGGTTTATTGGTGAACCTAGGTGATAAAACCAACTTAGGTTTTGACTTGTGAGCCTGGAAAAATAAGTCGGCTGTAATCTTTGAAGAGATTATAGTGGATTCTCAAGGAGAGCTTGGGGAGTGGACGTAGGTGTTTGGAGAATACCGAACCACTATAAAACATTGTGTTTGCATTGTGATTATCCCTTTTCTCTATTTGCACTTTAATTCCTGCACTTTACTTATTGCTTTCTGCTGCATTTACTTAAGTGCATTATCCACAAACACTACATAGCCTTCACATATTTGTTTAATTTTTTAAAAGACCCAATTCATCTCCCCTCTTGGGCTCCATTTCTGGGCAACAAATATCAAAGTTAACATGCTCATCCCTACTTATGAAATGTTTAGGATGGAACCAAATAAATTTATTAATGAAATGTACACTAGGTTTACTAACATTGTAAATAGTATGAGAAGTTTAGGAAAAGTTTTATCTATTGCTAAACTTGTTAACAAAATTCTTAGGTCTCTTCCATCATCATAGGATCCAAAAGTCACCGCTATTGAAGAAGCCAACGATATTAACACTCTTTGATGTGGCATGCAAGGATGAGTTCTAACTTAGAGGATTGATTAATGGGTTGAGCAATGAATCTTACTTGCATAAACAAATTCATTCATAAGAAAGTAAAGGATTCATATGAAAGAAAACTAGATAAGGGATAACTCAAACAAGGGCTTCTTGTTTAATCCAAGAAGATTGGACCTCATGGTTGGGAAACCATTCTAAGTAGGGTGAAGACCATTCAAATATTCAAACCTAAGAATCAAGGAAGGTTTACTTACCAATATTGAAGTCCCATACTTGTAATGGTGATCAAATTTCAGCACTCTTGGATAGACCTTGAAACTATCACACCATGGGATGAAGACTTCCAATTTAGATGGTACCAAAGGCAAGATTAACCTCCTCTTCAACTTGCAATCCCGGTGGATCCTAGAAAGGAAATGAATTAGTGACTTAGAATGGCAAGCAGAGAAAAATGTAAGGGGTTTAGGAAGTAGTGAAGTTGGTGGGTTGGATGAAGTAGTAGGGAATCATAATGGCTGATTTGGCGCCTTGGTTTTGTGCTGATTGGAACTCCATGTGCTGAGCTTAGATGGAAACTCTTGAAGGATGAAGAAGAGCACTTTGAGGTGTTGTAGAAGGCTTCCTTGGAGGATGAAGTAGGTAGCCTTGAAACTTGAAAGTATTGGTTGCGTGGTTGGTGGATGGGGAACACTTTGGTTGAAAGAAAATGGTAGCACCTTGGTGTGGATTTGTGGTGGAATTTGGAAGTGGCTAGGTCGGCTTGAAAGGAAAGCTTGTGGGCCTCTCACCCTCTCCCTCTTGGAGGTGACTTGCTAAACACAAATGGAAGAAGAAATTTGGAAATTTTCATTCATCATCAATGTCTTTACAAGAGGGGTTTGGAGGGCTATTTATAAGCCTCCAATTCAATTTGAAAATTTGAAATATAAGGAGAATTTCATGGGATGTTGCTAGCTATGTGGAAGGGAAGTTGAACCATGCTTGATATGGGGAGAAAATGGTGGCCCTCTTTGAATTTGAATTCACTTCTTGGTTGCCCAAAGCTTGGTGAGGTGTCATGCTTGGGTGTCTTCCATGTAGACTTTGAAAATGACATGGCCTTCAAGTAAGCTTGATGATGTGGCATCCACCTTGGCATGGTTGGTTGGAGTGTCTTGTGGCACTTAATCTTCAAGCCCTCTTGCTTTGATTTGAACCCAATTCAAATCCATCTTGGACTCAACCTTAAATTTCAACTAGTTACAAGGTCAAATTGAACCCAATTTGACTCAAAAGACTAAATCAACATGGACATAATCCTGACTCAAACTTTGTCAAAGCAATAAACTTTCCTTTTTACAAGACTCATGTTCAATAAAATTGAAATACAGGACTTAAACTTAATCAAAGAAATAAACTTCCTTATTTACAGGACTCATGTTCAATTAAAGAAATAAAATTAAAACCAAAGGTAGACTAAACTCACTCCACTGAGATCCATAATGAATATGGCTTGATTAGATTGGATTGAATTCTCTTTTGAGCTGTGGTGTCCACTCCAATTCTCCCGAGATAAGGAAGACTCGACCCTATCGAGTATGGGTCACTTCGACTCTGATAATACTCCAGTAAGTCCGAGTTTATTCATTATAGATCCTCTTGAGTGATCCATGAGTTATCAAATTCTGGTCGACCTTGCCATTGTACCAAATAGCATTGATAATCTTTGTTCCTGGTAGTGATAGTTTTGTAATCCAGAATTCTCTCAATTCATTCTTGCTGCTTGTGTATAGTGGTTGGTGGACACTCGAGTGTAGGGTCACTCTCAATGATAAGTTCAGGCCCAAAAGGCTCACTAGGTATCAATATTGGCTCCTTATATTCTACTAAGTCTGAAACATTGAAGGTTGAGCTGATACCTAGGTCAGATGGTAGTTTAAGGACATATGCATTAGGTCCAATTTTCTTGAGGATTTTGAATGGCCCTGCACTGCGGGCATGTAATTTCTTCATGGTTCTTGGTGGGAACCATTCGGGTTTGAGTCAAACCATTACAAAGTCTCATTCACAAAATTCTTTGAATTTCCTATATGAATTAGCCATACGCTTGTAGGTTTCATTACTCATGTTGATTTTTTTACTGATTTCTTTATTCAAGTCCTTAATATGCTGTGCGTATGACTTAGCAAATTCAGAAATGCATGCATGTATGGATAATGGAATGAAATCTATAGGCTTCCTAGATTTGTAACCATGGACCACCTTAAAAGGACTCTTTCCACTAGATCTATTGACTGAGCTATTGTAAGCAAACTCAGCACGAGGGAGTAAGAGATCCTAATTTCCCACACTATCACCAACTAAACATCTTAGCAAATTTCCTATACTCCAATTAACTACTTCAGTTTGGCCATCTGTTTGAGGATGGTAGGCTATGGAGAACTTCAGTTTGGTTCCTAGCATGTGCCAAAGGGTTTTCCAAAAGTAACTTGTGAACCTAACATCTCTATCTGACACAATGGTTTAGGTAAACCATGTAGCCTAACCACTTCGTCAAGGAAAAGTTTAGCCATTCTTGAAGCATCGAAGGTTTGAGAACATGGGATGAAGTGAGCCATCTTAAAAAATCGGTCAACCACAACGTAGATGGAATCATGTCTCCTTGAGGTCTTTGGGAGTCGTAGCACAAAGTCCATACTAAGATCCTGTCATGGACAATCAGGGAATGGTAGAGGAGTGTACAAACCCGTGTTCTGCTTTTGTTGTTTGGCAACAGTACATGTCTGACACTGAGCCACAACTTGGGCTACATTCCTCTTGAGACCAGGCTAAAAGAATTGGTCTTCTATCACTAGGATGGCCTTATCTCTACCAAAATGACCTGCTAGGCCTCCAGCATGAACTTCCCAGATCAAAAACTCTCTAATAGAAGTTTGAGGGACACACAACTGATTTCCTTTGAAAGAAATCCATTTAGGAGAGTATGGTCACTATGTACACTAGATGGTCCTTATTGGAGGGATTGATAAATGTCACTAAAGTCTGGACACTTAGAGTATTTTTCTTTCAGTTTATCACACTCGACAACTTCAGTACTAACCTATGTCAAAAGCATGGATCGTCGGCTTAGTGCATCTGCAATCCTTTTTTCAGTGCCGGCATGGTGTTTCAGAATAACGATATATGCTTGAATGAATTCTACCCATTTCTTGTGCCTAGGGTTCATTTTTTGTTGGAAATTAAGGAATCGTAAGGCTTCATGATCGGAATAAAAAATAAATTCTTGTGGTAGTAAGTAGTGTCTGCAACACCTCAAAGCTTGCACGACAGTGTATAATTCTTTATCATACATCGAGTATCTCATTCTTGCCTCATTCAACTTCTCACTAAAGAATTCCACTAGATGATCCTCTTGGCTCAAAACTCATCCAATTCCTACTCTAGAGGTAGCACAACCAACCTCAAATACCTTTGACAAATTGGGTAACCTCAAAATAGATGCTTGTATCATTCTTTTCTTGATTTCTAGGAAGTCTCTATTGGCGGCTTTTGTCCATTCAAAGGTTCCCTTCCTAATGCAGTCAGTAATGGGTGCCACTATGGTACTGAATCCTCAAATAAATCTCTTATAGAAAGTGGCTAGACCATGGAAACTTTGAACATCATGGACACTTTTGGGTACTAGCTAGTCAACTATGGATTTGACTTTTTCGGTGTCGGCAAACACTCCTTCAGTAGTGATAACAAAGCCTGGAAAGATAACTTCATGGGTCATGAATTCACATTTCTTATGATTGGCATAGAGACTATCTTGTCTATGAGCTTGGCAAAATTGCCTAAAATGGTTTAAGTGGTCTTCCTTCATTCTACTATAAATGAGAATGTCATCAAAATAGATCACTATAAACTTTCCAATGAATGTCCTCAAAACTTGGGTCATAATTCTCAAGAAGGTGCTAGGTGTATTGGACAGACCGAAAGGCATTACTACCCACTCATATAAGCCATCTTTGGTTTTGAATGTGGTTTTTCATTCATCCCCGGGCCTAATTCTTAATTGATGATAGCCACTTATAAGGTCAATTTTGGAAAAAATTTTGGCTCCGGCCATCATATCCAACATGTCATCCAAACAGGAAATAGGAAAACGATACTTAATGGTGATCTTATTTATGGCTCGGCTATTTACACACATTCTCCATGTGCCATCTTTCTTAGGGGTCAGAAGGGCAGGTACTGCACATGGGCTCAGGCTCTCTCTAACGAATTCCTTTTGGAGAAGTTCTCCAACTTGACGTTGTAACTCAGAATGTTCTGTAGGATTCATCCTATAGTGGGGAAGGTTTCGTAACGTGGATCCAGGGATCAAATCTATGGCATGTTGAATATCTTTTAATGGTAGAAGGTGATTAGGAAGGTCTTCTAGAAATATGTCTTGAAACTCCTCTAAAAATCTTAACACTTCTTGGGGTTGTTCCTTATGGGGTTGATCCTGAACTTTCTTAGTTGTCAAAATCCAAACAGGTGAACCATTGCTAAGCTCTTGCTCCAATTCCTTAGCATTGATCTGTTTATTCCTTGTTTTTTGTCCCTCAGGTGACTTGATCCTCTCATAACCTTGTCCTTAGGTGGTGAGGAATTAATTACAATCTTTTTCTCATTGTGAGTGAAAGAACATGAATTAGAACAATCATAGAGTATAGCATCATGATCATACAACCATGGTCAGCCTAATATGATGCTACTAACCTCCATCAGAAGAACATCACACCAAACCTTCTCTTGGTATGACTGGAACTGAATTGTGACTTGGAACCTAAGTTTAATGGGAATTGAGGTCGAATCTATCCAAGATACCATATACGAGTTAGGATGGGGTACAGTGGGCAATCCTAAGTTCTTGACTGTACTGGTTGATATGGCATTGACACAACTTCCATAATCTAAGATGATCTTGCAGACCTTTTCCCCTATCTTAACAAAGGTCTGTTGAATGTCGGTCCTACGCAAATCATCTTGTTCCTTAGCTTGGGTCAAGATACATCTCATAATCCCTAGAGATTCTGATGAGTCTATGATCTCTTCATCCCCTTCATACTCACCATCTAAGTTCACACCTGCCTCATATACTTTTTCTTCCTCACAGTTTTCTATGGGTTCAGCAACTTCCTCTTCTAATTCCCTTATGTGTATCGCTCTGGTGGGACACAGGCTTGCATAATGACCTATCTTGTGGCACCTAAAATAATGGACCTTTCCTTATCTTCGAACTTCAGGGCTCTTTCCTTTATCTTCTCTTCGAGTTAATGGAGTAGCAGGATTGGGTCTATTGGATGGACTTGGGCTTAGGCTGGGTCTACTTCCAGTGGAATTAAACCTATTGGGTTCGGGTTGATGGAAAATGGGTCCCCTCCGAAATCTCTCACAATCCCTAGCAATTTGGTAGGCTTGGTCTAGATCATGGACCTCTCTAAGGACTAACTCTCTCTGGATTTCTTCTCATAGACCTACTTTAAACTTAGACAAGGTCACAGCTTCCGACTCAACCACTTGGAGTGACAGTGAAGACTCCAGTTCTGAAGAAGAGCAGACATATGTTGCAAATCTCTGTTTAATGGCACATCAAGAGCAAGATGAGGTAAATCCCGACACCAGAATAGATTTTACTTTTGATGAGCTTAGAAATGCTTTTGATGAACTTATGCATGATTATAAACTAATTTTATATGAAAATAAAAAGTTGAAAAAGCATGCAAATAGCTTTTCTATTGAAAATAATTCTTTGCTAAATGAGGTCAATGATTTGAAAACTAAATTGGATGTTTTGGAAAACAAAAAAAATACTTTGACAATGGAGAATGAAGTCTGAAAAGACCCAATAATGTTATTTCAAATGGTGATATTTTAAAGAAAAATAAAGATTTAGAAATGGAAAATGCTAAGTTCAAAAATGAACTTGAAAAGATAAAGCTTTTTGTTGAAAAATTTACTTATAGTTCAGAAAAATTAAACCTACTTTTGAATAGTCAAAGAGCAGCTTTTAATAAAGCAGGTTTACATTTTAAACCACAAAAATAACAAAAGTATTTCAAAACCTTTTCTGTACTGCATCATCCAGCATAACATGTTTTCCATGTAAAGAGTTAGGTCATAAATCTTTTCAATGCAATTTAAGAAAAATTAATTCTTTTGGTAAAGTGTGGGTTCCAAAAGGAACCATTTTAAGTGCTAACCCTAAAGGACCCAAGTTGGCTTGGGTACCTAAAAACAAAGCTTGATTTTATTGCAGGTGTGTCTTGCAACCAAGGAGAATAAAAGACTTTGGTATCTTGATAGTGGTTGCTCATGGCACATGATGGGAGATGTGAAGCAATTCACTTCTCTTGAAGCTATGAATGGAGGGAGTGTGACCTTCAGGGATAATGGTAAAGGAAAAATCATTAGTATTGGTAAGGTTCACATAACTCCTTTTAGTTGTATTAGCAATGTAATTTTAGTTGATGGTTTAAAGCATAATCTTTTAAGCATTAGTCAAATTTGTGATAAATATTTTCAAGTTATTTTTAAATCATCTTTTTACATGATTGCTAGTTTGGATATAAATAGAGTACAATTCATTGAAAAAAGGCATGAAAAAATTTATTTGGTAGATTTAGATGATCTATCTTTACCTAATAGAGAATGCCTTGTTGCAATGAATTCTACTAAAGATGAGACTAGTTGGCTTTGGCATAGAAGATTAGGGCATGCTAGTATGTTTCTACTTTCAAAACTTTGCAAAAATAATTTGGTTAGGGATTTACTTGAACTTTGTTTTGGAAATGATAGAGTTTGCCAAGCATGTTAATTTGGAAAACAAGTTAAAATCTCTTTCAAACATAAAGGTTTTGTAACTACTAGTAGACCACTAGAACTACTTCATATGGATCTCTTTGGACCAATTAGAAGATCAAGTCTAGGAGGCAAGAGATATGGATTAGTCAAGTGGATGATTTTTTGAGATTTACATAGATTTTCTTTCTAGTATATAAAGATGAATCATTTTCTGCTTTTATAAAGTTTTATCGAAAAGTCTCAAATGAAAAAGGTGTTTCAGTTGTTTGCATTCGCAGTGATCATGGAACTGGATTTGAAAATCAAGATTTTGAAAACTTTTGTAATGAAAAAGGAATAGAACATAATTTTTCTATACCTAGGATACCTTAGCAGAATGGGGTAGTAGAAAGAAAAAATCATACTTTAGAAGAAATGGCATGCACTATACTTTGTAAAAATGATTTACCGAGATATTTTTGGACTGAAGCTTTTAATACAGCATGCTATATTTTAAATCAAGTTTTAATCTACCCTATTTTGAAGAAAACTCCTTACGAACTTTGGAATCAAAGAAAACCAACCTTAAAGTATTTTCGAGTTTTTGGTTGCAAATGTTTTATCTTAAACAATAGAAAACATAATCTTGGAAAGTTTGATGCTAAGTCTGATAAAGGTATCTTTTTAGGATACTCCACATCAAGCAGGGCATATAGAGTTTTCAATAAAAGAACCTTGGTTGTAGAGGAGTCAGTGCATGTTGTTTTTGAAGAATCTACTAACAAACCCTTCAGAAAAGAGGATACATCTGATGAATGTGTAGGTGCTGACAAGCTTCAAAAGTTGACACTGAATGATCAACCCCAACCAAGTGAAGAAGATCAAGACAAGAATGAGAAAGGTGATGACACTCTAAAGCACCAAGATCTACCTAAGGAGTGGAGGTATGCTCATGGACATCCTAAGGAATTAATCCTTGGTGATCAATCTAAAGGGAAAAGAACTCGAGCCTCAATTAGAAATGAATGTGACTATATAGCTTTTGTATCTCAAATTGAGCCTAAATATTTTGAAAAAGCTAAAAAAGATCCTAACTGGATTAATGCTATGCAAGATGATCTAATTCAGTTTGGCAGAAATAATATTTGAATATTAATAGAAAGATTATCTTATGTTTCTATTATTGGCACTAAATGGACATTTAGGAATAAATTAGATGAAAATGGAATTGTTGTTAGGAATAAAGCTAGACTAGTTGCTAAAGGCTACATCCAGGAGGAAGGGATTGATTTTGATGAAACTTTTGCTCCTGTTGCTAGACTTGAAGCAATTAGACTATTATTAGCATTTGCTTGTTTTATGAACTTTAAACTATTTCAAATGGATGTTAAGAGTACCTTTCTAAATGGTTTTATAACAGAAAAAGTTTTTGTTGAACAACCACCTGGATTTGAAAATCATGCACATCATGATCATGTTTTTAAATTGTACAAAGCACTTTATGGATTAAAGCAAGCACCTTGAGCCTAGTATGAGAGACTCAGCAAATTTTTAATTGAAAATAAATTTTCTAGAGGCCATGTTGATAAAACCTTATTTTTGAAAAAGAAAGATAGTGATTTATTAGTAGTACAAATATATGTTGATGATATCATTTTCATTGCTACTAATGAACTTCTTTGTCAAGAATTTTCTAAGATAATGCAGGATGAGTTCGAGATGAGCATGATGGGAGAACTCAATTTCTTTCTCAGACTCCAGATCAAGCAAACAAAAGATGGTATCTTCATCAACCAAGCTAAGTATATAAAAGAGATTATAATGAAGTTTGGGATGGAGACTACTAAATCGATAGGTACGCCTATGAGCCTCTCTTGTAGACTTGATAAAGATGAACATGGTAAATCAATAGATCAAAAGTTATACAAAGGTATGATTGGCTCTTTACTATACTTAACTGTTAGTAGACCAGATATAATGTTCAGTGTATGCATGTGTGCTAGATATCAGTCTAAACCTAAAGAATCACATTTGATGGCTGTTAAGCGCATTATTATATATCTATCTGGTACTGTTAATATTAGTTTATGGTACTTTAGAGATTCATTTGCTGAATTAATTGGATATTCTGATGCTGATTTTGCTGGTTATAAATTGGATACGAAGAGTACTAGTGGTACTTGCCAATTTTTTGGAGTTAACTTAATCTTATGGTTTAGCAAGAAACAAACTTCTGTTGCACTATCCATGACTGAGGCTGAGTATATTGCAGCAGGAAGTTGTTGTACTCAAATCTTGTGGATTAAGCAACAACTTGAAGATTTTGGAATCAAGTTGGCCAGTACACCTATTAAATGTGATAATACCAGTGCTATCTATTTGACTAAAAATCATGTTCAACATTCTAGGAGTAAACATATTGAAATTAGACATCATTTTATTATAGATCATGTTGAAAATAATGATGTTGTGCTTGAATTTATTAGTACTGAATTTCAATTAGCTGATATCTTAACTAAACCTCTTTTGGAAGATCGATTTTGTATGATTAGAAGAGAGCTCAGGATCATTAATCCTTTTGATTAAATATTTCCTATCTTTGACTCAAATCAATCATATTTGACATAATCATGCACAATCTTTGCTAATTTTTGTTGAATTTCATTGAATTATACTTGATTTTGATCAACACTTGAATCTCTTATTTTTGATTTTTAAGTCGATGTGTCGACACATTCGTGAGTCGACACATGAACAGTAGTAGATCGAGAATAAGGGCATTCTGAAGCATTTTTCCCCTCATTTCTTCATCTCTCTCGAGCCGACACTTGACCTAAGATATTCCTCACTCCTCTTTCCTTCTATTTCATGATTTAAACCCGTTGATTCTTTGATTTGGACACTTTCCTATTCAGATTTTGCTACATTTCGGCTCCCTTTTGCAATTTGAGCCTTAGAAACCCTAGGATTTCACCCAAATCTTGCCTAAATTCTTATTCTAAGCAATGGGACCCCGAAAGCAAGTAGTCTGTCCATCTCGTCAGTCAAATCAGGAAGAAGAACGAAGAAAAAAGTCTAGACACGAGGCTAGAACTCCTGATCCACCTGCATGACCACTTTTTGTAGCTTCTAGTTGGATGAGCTCGAAGACCATCATCGAAGGACGACGAGTAGACTTCAGTTTTGTTGACCAGTAGTATTTTAGGATCGGATAGTGGATTCTATAGGCTGGTTTGACTTCTTTTTTCTCACTGAGCGAGAGATTTTATCTCGAGCTTATTTGAGAGTTTTATGGTTCACTCGCCCATGGATCTGATGGATGGATGGCACAGGTGAGAGGCCTGGATATCCTAGTTTCATTAGAGGTACTGAGCAGAGTATGGGACATTCCGATGTCTGGTTCAGTGGTGGATAGCCTGATGGACAGAGTGAGTGGACTCCAGTGTATCTTTGAGTCTCATATATTACCTGAGGGAGCCATCGTACCCATATCTCGACTATCAGCAGATATGAGATTGTTGCACCATATTGTCGCCCGGATACTTCTGCCGAAGATCGTATGCTTTGATTACATCACTGAGTGGGAGTTGCTAATAATGGTCTCATTAGTTCAGTGCACGCCCGTCTGCCTTCCAGTGCTTATGGTTCACCAGATGATGGAGGTGTCGACGAGCCAGCGACTCTGCCTACCCTATAGGATGGGGTTGACTGTTCTGTTTAGAGAGTACAGTGTCAGCTTTGAGGATGAGCCTTTCCGCATGCTACTTCATACTGATGTGTATGACATCAGGTCATTACACCGAATGGGTTATCATCTATTCCGAGGCCAGTGGAGATGCAGGATATCTAGTCAGGTCGAGGACAGAGCTGATGATGATGATGCTATAGAGGAGGAGTGCATCCTCTTCAACGAGGCAGGACCTAGCAAGAGTCAGCCAGAGACAGTAGCATAGCTAGAGGTTGCATCTCAGTCTGATCCTACTAATTCAGCACAGCCACAACCAGCTCAGATAGAGACTCAGGGTGTTTCTGATAGCTTATTAGACAGAGTCAGATGCATTGAGATTGACATTCTGATCATGAGATAGTGTCTTGATTGCTTCATAGCTGAGACCAGAGAAAGCCACAATGGACTGAGTGATGGCATCTTAGCTATATTGACTGCATTGTCCAAACCTTCAGTGAGTACTCCAGTTGCTGAACTGCTCCACTTGCTCTTGCACCTGTTGTTGATGGAGATGATGATGGTGATGATGTTGATGGAGAGGATGAGGAGACAGACTCTGATGGCTTCGACTTCTCATATATGACTTCAGAGCCTGTGGTGGAGGTGACGGCAGACTTGCCCAGGAGTCATACTCATGACCCTTCTAGTTCACCAACCAGACTCCAGTCCTATCCTCTCCTTCTAGATTGGATGATCAAGTTCCTATTCCTATTTTTTCACCAGTTATTGATTCTCCTGTTGTTGATACCCCCGTTGTTGACACACCCATGATTGACACTCCTATCATTGATTCACCGATTATAGACTTACCCATTCATTCTTCAGCTGATACATCTATCTTTGATACACCTATCGTATCGTTAGTTGATATGCCTATTTTTGACACACCCATTATTGATAATCCTACCATTCACACACCAATTGCAGAGACTGTCGACCCGATCAGTTCCATTCCTGCGGAGGACATTGCTTCCACCTCTACTGCTCCAGCTAGAGGTCGGACGTATGCATGATGGAGAGGACATGGTTATCGTATCCCTCCATGATTGACAAGGACCCGACTCTGAGATCTTAGATTGATGTGGTCGCGAGCTCGATCTTTTATTGATACAGGACCGATTGAGATCGGATTGTCTTCTAATGATGATGATATGGATGAGGATTAGGATATCTATGTATCTTTTAGATAGTTTACTTTTATGCATCTATGTATGTTTTATCTTTTGTTGTATAAATTCTGACTTGAAATGAAATATCATGTTGTACTTCATGTTTGTGACTTTAAATGAATAACCTAAATTTCCTTGGTATTTCATTATCTTTATGAATTGTCTTTATGAATGAATGAAGATTTTACATTGCACTTCAAGTCAATATCTTAATTCTATTGCCTTCCTACCTTTTTAATGATAACAAAAAGTGGGAGTAGTAAAGATTAAAGCATGAATATAAGTGTATTTATGATGTGCAAGGGGTAAATAAGAGTATTTGCAAAATTTTGAAAATTATTTTGACAACTTGAATTGAAATTGTTTACAAATTCTTTAAGAAAGGGGACGCTATACTTTGTTTTCATTGAAAATCCTTTTAAAGTGAAATTCATCATAAAACCCCTCTTTAAATGTTTGAAAAGATTTTTACAAACTCTTTTATGGATCATCAATTCTGGGGGAGCTTTACTTATTGTTGAATTCTCTTATAGAGTATCACGTTACATGTGTTTATGTTTCATATATCTCCCAAAGCTCTGATACTCTCAATCATTACAACTTGCTCAGATAATCTTAAATCATTATATCATTCTTATTCTGATACATCTTATCGATATTGAAAATTACTTTGATACAAATATTGTATTTAGCTCTATGCACCTTGATGAATCTCTTTTAAAAGCTTTTTATGCAATTTACACTTAAAGGTTTTGTCATCATCAAAAAGGAGGAGATTGTTGACTCCGTTATTGATTTTGATGATAAGCAAAATGGTTAAGTATAAGTTGAGTACTAATGGTTTCCTTGAAGTATGTTTTTATAGAAAAATATGCTCATAAATTTGAATAAGTTTGTTTATTTGAAAAAGCCAAGTTTACATGAAAAGAACTGCTCAAAGAGAACTTGGAAAGTCAAAATTTGCTTGATTCGATATCTGAGTGAAGCATAAATTTGGTTTAGCACAAGTTTAAGAATTTTTGAGAAGATTTCAGTGAGGTGTCGACTCAAAGTGTCGGCACATGATACCAAGTGTCAACACATGGTGGTGAAGTGTTGACTCAAGCTGGTACACAAAGAATATTTCAGATGGCACGGTTGAAGTGTCAACACATGGACCTGAAGTGTTGACTCAATGTGTCGACACATGGATCAACTCATCGTCTGAGATTTTCAAGCCACAAAACTTGCTAAAAATAAAGAATTGCAGAAGTGTCGACACATGAAAGAGAAGTGTCGACACATCTGGGATTTCCAGAGAACCAGATTGAAGATTTTTGAACTGGGTGTGGACTTAAGAAGATCAAGTATTGACCTAAAGTGTCGACTCAGAGCTTGAAGTGTCGACACATGAATTTTTGGAAACAGTAATGGCTAGTTTTTCAAACACAGAACTCGATCCTTTTGCCCTCCAATAGCTTGTTTTTCAAGTCTAATGGCTAGAAACTAGATTTGAGGCCTTGGAAAGGTATTTATATGCTCCAAATCAAATCAAAAGGGTAACAATTCATAACTATTGATGAGAATGAAATAAAAGCATTCAAGAGAGAAGAAAAGAGAGCTTTAACTCCTATTCATTAAAGATTCAACCACTCTCAAACAAAAACAAGCCTCCAAGTATTCAAGAGCCTTCAAGAGTATTGATGATCATCCATTCTTGAGCATTCAAGAGGCTTCAACAAGTTCAAAGCACCTCTACATCGAGATTCAAAGAGATACCCGCTTTATTTTAGAAAGCTTTCATTATTTCATTACTTCAAAAACTTACTTGTTGTAAGGGTTCTTGGTTAGCCTATTGTAAAATCAAGGAAGTTTATTGGTGAGCCTTTGAGAACTAATTAGGTTCTTGGTTAGCCCAGAAAACTAAGGAAGGTTGGTGGTTAGCACGTAAAACCATTTTGGTTCTTGGTTAGCCTATAAAACCAAGTGAGGTTTTGACTTGTTGGCCTTATGAAAACAAGTTGGGTTTTTGATTAGTGAGATTGCAAAACTAATCAACTTTAATTGATATGATTATAGTGAATTCCCAAGAAGATCTTGGGGAGTGGATGTAGGTGCATCGATAGCACCAAACCACTATATTTCTTTGTCTTTGTGGTTGATTGATCTCTCTACTTGCTTTTCACTTATTGCTCTTTATTTCCTTTGCACTTTTATTTAAGAGCATTACATTTGATTTCTTTGTATCATAATTGATTGTTGGATTGGATTGCATAGCATTGCATTGCATCAGGTAAATATTTTTAAGAGACCCAATTCATCCCCCCTCTTGGGTTGCTTATTGAGTAATGTACTTTCTGTTCTAAAACTTCCTCAATTCTATGGATCCTAGATGCTAGTATAGTTCTTATAGGTTCCTTTGGATGATTTTATGCATCTTCGAATCTCATGAATTTTGGATGCATATCAATCTATTATAGTTGATTCATGAAATTGTTAGCTTAGGCTCTTATTCTAAATGACCAGTCAAAGTCAATCTTGTACCAATAGTCTTGTAGGGTTTAAGGTCATTTAATGGGATTAGGATAACAATATTCCATTAAGCTCTTTGGTCATCCAATAGAATCCATGACTTTTAATCTTATATGATTTAGATTATATCTATATCTAACCAATCATCTTTTTGTCTTCGTAGGAATTTCTTTATTAGCTTTTTTTTTCAATATTATATGGAGGAAGAGGGGAGAAGAAGAGGGAAGAAAGAGAGAGAAGAAGACTAAATGAGAGAGCCTAAGGTGTCCTAAATCTAGAGATGATATAGTAGAGTATCTTAATTAGGTTAAAGTTTCTGTTAGAAAAATAAGTTAGCAAGCAATGAACTCTCTATCCTAGGATTACCCTATGTCTAGATAGCTTCTAACTACCAAGGTTGCCTTCAAGCCTTCGAAGCCAGATACTAACTAGCCATTGGCCAAGTAAGCGTAAGGTTGGTGGGGGTCCCCCGTTGCTTTCCTTAGATACCAAATTAATTAGCCAGGTTAGACTACAGAACTAATTAAAGAACCACCTTTCTTCAGGGCTACATCATCCTTGAACCTCTTTTCTAGATACCAGTAAATTAGTTAATTCTAAGCTAGTCCACCTCTCAGGGTCCCTTATCCTAATAAGCTCAAAAATCTTTAGGGGACAATGTTTAATTAATTTTAAATTAAAGGCTTAGGGTTATGCAATATGCATGGTGATGGTTTGTGGACCAAGGAAGGGTAATGACATCCCCACCTTATATTGTTTAGAGGTTGTGCCCTTGAAGCATTTTATGAAAATGCAATGCAAGTCAAGCAAGATGTCCAAACAAGTTAAGAACTCTTTTAAGATTTATTAATTTGTTTCCTTAAATTAATTATGTTTTATGAAAGGTGTCTTAGGGTTTTCTTCTTGGGTTATTTAAGGTAAGTTAATTACAAAGAAAAGTTAATTAGGTTAGGAGTTGGTTTGTAAAAAGAAGGATTTTTTTTGTTAAAAAAAATAAGGAAATCTAGTAATTAGGGTAATTAAAAAAAAGGCAATGAATTAAAGAGAGTAATAAATATATACAAAAAAGAGGAAAAACTTTTTTTTACATTTTTTTTTCATGAAATAATTATACTTAGATCCCCAGCAACGATGCCAAAATTTGATCACTATTGTAGGCGATCAAAAATAAAACCTACTCACTCCTATAGCTAGCGACAAGTCGGGAACACATCCTTAGGGATCAAGGGCAATTATTTAATGAAAATAGCAAAAAAAAATTGGTTATAAAGATTAAATTAAAAGTAGTAATTAATAAAAGATAACCACTAATTACTTAGTCAAATTAGTTAGCAAGAGAAGTAACCTAGAATCTGAATTCACCATGCAAACAGGTTTTATCATCTTCTTTTTATGTCACAATATCAATAAATTTTACAAATTCGGTGTTAGAATAATTTATCTCCTATGGGGCACAGGTCATATTTGGAGATCATGACATGTCCGCTTAGAGTATAAACTATCTACGTGATTTGCAAGATTAGGGATCTAACCTACCATACTCTAGTCTACTTCTCTAAGGTACATACCGTATCCTAAGATCATGGTATGTCGATAGAGGGTGTAGGCCGTGTTTGCTAGATCAAAACCTCGATCATAAAAATAACTCAAGAGATATAAACAAGAAAAGCATAATATTTATTGCTTAGAAATCAAGTACAAAAAGATAGATAGAACCTAGTTACAGGCTTCATCTTCATCCTAGGTTGAAGTGGTCTAGTCGTGCATCGCTATCGCCAGCATTTCCTCCATAATTCAACTTTTTTCTAAGCCTAATATAATAATCTAAAATAAAGGAAAAAAATAAATCATGCAAAATTTTAGAAGAAACTAATGCTTGGACTGCTGCATGGGGTCCTCCCTTTACAGAGATCATATAGGGCTTCCTCCCGGTAAAATTTGGAGTCAATCAGGCTTAAGATTGGCTAGATATTGTGAGAAAATGTCTCAGCCATCCATTCTACATCATAGACCTTGGATCATGCCAAGATTTGTGCGGAGATAGCTCTTCTTCCTTCTTATGCAAGCAGAGTCCGAACAGGACTCGCCGAGTCCCGATCCTCCCTCTCCCAATTAGATTTGGATCTCTTTCTCTTGATACCAGTGATGCGGGACAATTATGGAAACTTAATCTACTGATTATTAACCTAATTAATAGAGAAAAATAAAGATTAAATTTTTTAAAATTTTTAATTTTTAAAGACTCAAAGGAGATAATTATGCAAACTAGTCTACTAGTTAACAACCCACAAAATAAATCTACAAGGTAAACTAGAAAAACAGGATTTGGTGGCTAAGAAAACACCATAAACTAGGGTCTACTTATCAAGGGATCAGAAATCAAAGAGTAGGGAAAGGGTTTTAAATTTTACCAACGAAGATTATCCCTCTCAATGTAGATTTGTTGGGACTTTTAGGATCTTGCGACAGGGCTTCAAGATCTCGATCTTCGGGCTTTGATCTTTTGTGATATTGGTTCCAAGGAAAGAACATCCTGACTTTGAATCCTCGATCACCCACAATCACTCAACAAAAAAAATCACTCAGGTTAGAAGGTAGAAAAGAAAGGAAGAAGATGGAAAAGTGGAAGGGAAGGGATGGAAGGTGGCGGTTTTAGGATTTTTTGGATGGAAGGAAGGATAACTAGGGCCTCACACCCCGCGATGTTTTGAAGAATAAAGGCAAAGGGCCTCACACCCCGCGATGCACACAACAAAGAAAAATAATTGGACAGAATTTCACTTTATTTCATCAATAATTTATTAATTTACAAGAGTGATTGATGGTGCTATTAATAGATGTTGCCCAGATATGGTGCCCAAGAGGGGGGGTGAATTGGGTATTTAAAAAAAAATTTAAAGCAATATATGTGCTATCAAGTTTTAAGGTGAAGAGTGATAGTGCTTTAATAATTGTGCAACGGAAGCAACGAAATAAAATGACAATTAACGAGCTAAAGAAGCTAAAGAGCAAACCAATGCAGACACACAAGAAATATAGTGGTTCGGTGCACCCAGCACCTACATCCACTCCCCAAGCTCCACTTGGGAATTTCCACTATAATCTTTAGATTACAGCCGACTTGTTTTACCAGGCTCACAAGTCAAAACCTTACACACTTGTTTTGGCTTCGGGCTAACAAGCAACCCTAGTTGGTTTTATCAATTGGCTCACCAACAAACCTCACTCACTTGTTTTGGCTTCGGGCTTACAAGCAACCCTAGTTGGTTTTATCAATTGGCTCACCAACAAACCTCACTCTAGTTTCAAATTCCCTTGAAACTAGCTAAAGACAAAAGAGTATGAATACAAGTAATGAAAACTAAACAAACTCCTTTTGAGCAAAAATAAATTCGTTGAAGCTCTTGATGGAGACTCTTCAAGCCTTTTGTCTTGGAATCTTGGACCTCACTAAATGCCAAACACTTGAATGTTGGATTCCTCAAAAATGAAAAGCTTTTGGGAAGGGAATCTCTTGGTTTTCTCACACTTTTTGGCTTTGGAAGTGATTGAAGGCTTTGTACTTTGAACCTATACTTTTTCACTTTGTCTCCTTGTCTTTTTTGAAGTTTGGTGGAGGTTAAATACCTCATTCATGCTGAAACAACTCCACAAGACCGTTAGATTCAAAAATATGGCCGTTTATGGCCGTTAGAAATCAAATCAGAAGTTCAGAAAAACTAGCCGTTATGCCATGAGTCGACCTCATGAGTCGACCTCTGGATCAAGTGTCGACCTCATGAATCGACCTCCAGTATATTTTAGGCAAAAGTTCAGAGTACCATAGTTCTGCCCATTTTGAGTTCTCAGGCTATGAGTCGACCTCTGGTGTCGACCTCTGTACAGGTGTTGACCTCTGGTGGTCGACCTCTGGAGCGTGCCACAGAGATTTTGCCGTGCCGGCCATGCTGAACTTTTCTTCTCTTCATGAGTCGACCTCTGGTGGTCGACCTTTGACAAGGTGTCGACCTCTGGTGGTCGACCTCTGATCTGAATTTTTCTGAAACTCTTTGAGATGTGCGTGCCATGCTTGAGTTTCTCTAAGCCTTTGTTTCTTTTATCATTAATTTCTTAACAAGAAGGTCCAATTTGAGTATTTTGATCTTGTCCAAGGTAGAAGAGCTCTTTTCCAAATCAGGTAAACTTAGTTTCATCAATGTACCTTTGATACTCTTTTTGAATAACCTAAGTCCTGAAACTTTTATCTAGAGATGAAACATTAGTCCAAACATATACTCAACCTTTTGTTAATCATCAAAACTAAGGAGTCAAAGCCAACAATCTCCCCCTTTTTGATGATGACAAAACCTTGAGTATATATGCAATTAAGTCCAAGAGCACAATATAGCAATAATAAAAATTATCAAAGTATTCTTTCATGCAAGAGTGTATCATAAAAATTTTGTGAAAATATTCTCAAGAGTCAAAAAGATAAGAATCATATAAACTTTACTACTCATAAGATGGAGTCTCACTACTCATAAGATGGAGTCTCATAAATACATATATACTTTTCTACTCCCCCTTTTTGTCAAGAATCAAAAAGTCATTTTTGTAGGAAAGATATATTAATGAAACTTATGTTGAATTACGATAAAGTATAAAATTTATGCTCCCCCTCACTTTGTGCATACAACAAAATATTCTAACTTGAGGGTTTAAGAAGATAAATGCTAAGAGCTGGTATCAGATAAAATGGCACAATATAGATAAAAGCACGATGTAGACAAAAACAAATGTATTCAGTTACAAAATTGCTTACAAGGTAGGCACGAAACACTGAAACAACAAACCATACAAAGCAAACTAAATACAACAAGTAAATCTATGAGGCTACTCTCATCAGAAGGTATGTCAAAAGCTACAGGAGCCATGATCCTAGATGAGGATTTTGGAGTCCTATGAGAGGAACTCCGAGTCCTCAGAGAGGGACCAGACCTAGGGGTAGTCCTACGAGATCTATAAGTCCTAGGTAAGGGCTCCACAGAGGCAGAGGCAGAGGCAGTAGCTGAAGGAGTGGACAGATCAGCATGCTGAGTAGACTGAGCTGGAGTCTGCCTGCTGACTAGCTCATAAGCTGTGGGATCATCGATGTCTATCTCTGTATGCTCATCTATGTCATCCGGAATCCCAGTGATAGTCTCAAATAGTGACTCTGTAGGCTCAATATCAACTAGCACAGCTGTGGCTGGAGGATCTGAACTCTGAAAACCAGTGGAAGGAGGATCAGCTGAAGGGGGAATCTCTGGAATCGGCTCTGCAGGTGGAACATCAGATCTACCTGCTCCAGGCTGATCTCCATCACTGTCACTGTATCCACTAGAGTCATCAGCATCATCATCACCATCATCATCATCATCATGTGGAGGAGATACTGTCGGATCTGCAGTCCCTGATGGCAGTGCTAATCTCAGTAAGTTGAGGATCTGTCTGAATCCTGTATCCATACTAGCTGAGAGAGCACTAATGCGTGTGTCTGTGTGTATCCGCAGATCATGAAGCTCCTGCCGTACACCAGTGATCTCTGTCCGGACCTCTGAAATCTGATCAGTCACTCGCTGCTCGAAGTCCGATATCCTCACTGAAGTCCTCCGTGGTGTAGCAGTAGGTACCGGAGCTGATGAAGGTGGTGGCGTGAATGGCTCAGGCTCCGTAGTCTCTGTCTTCGGTGCTGGGCGAGGAGGTGTACCATGATCAGTAGGCCCTGAAGGCCCTGCCTCAGCAGCTCGGATCTCATCTTCCTCATCTGGCTCCTGGCCAGACTCTCGTCGTACCCATCGGTCGCCAATCAGTCGAAATCCCATTCTATGTAGGGATTTCTCTCCATAAGTATCTGAGTGCTGTAGCTGACTGAAGGGTATGCCGTCGAATGAGACACCATGCTCTCTGAATATCTGAGTCAGTCCCATCCCGTACGGCTGCACAAGTCTCCTGTGAGAAGCTGCCTCACCCATCTGCTGAAGCATGATCCTGGGAAGGTTGATGGGAGTCCGCTGGCTCAGGGACACCATCAACACTAGCTCACGCTCAGTGATAAAATCAAATCTCCCGCTCTTCGGAATCAAGATACGGGCGATGATGTGATGCAGCACTCTCATCTCCAGTGAAAGCTGGTTAGCGGACACTGTGAAAATGCCGCTAACATCCTCACGCTCTAGGATACACCTGAAGGCGTGCTCTCTGTCGCTGATCGTAGTGGCAGCAGTGCCATGAAGTGGAATCCTCCAGATGCGACTGATGACCTCAGGTGTCACTGGAATCTCAATCCCTCGAACTGTAGCGGACCATCCAATGCCATCAGTGGCCATGGATCTATAAAACTCTCTGATGAGGTCTGGGTAGAATCTCTCGGACATGGTACAAAAATGAACCAGACCTGCATCTCTCAGTACATCTCCAATGAAGAGGTGATGCTGATCCCAGAATGGAATATCTACACGCCTCCCACTAGCAATGCTCTTTCGGACTAGGCTGGCTGGCACTGGTGCAGGTGGCTCTGGGGTCGGCTCACGCTCATGTCTGACTTTCCTTCGCCGCTCAGTACTACCTTGCCCCTGTTCCAGTCTCCTTTTCCTTACTGCCTGGTGTTTTCTCGGACCCATGTGTAAGGATGAGGGGTAACTTAGGGAGTAAGGCTAAGAGAGGTTCACTAATTGGGAAAAAGAGGAGAATGTGAAATAGTGAAATAGGGTTTGTGAGATTGGAGGAAATCGAGAGCAAATGAGGAAAAGGTAAGTAACGGACGAAAGAAATACGTGTTTTCAATTGAAAAATAGCCGAGATTTGAGGGTAGAAAGATTCGAGGGCTTTCGGTTGTCCAAAATCAAGAAAACGGTCAAATAGAAGGTTGATTCCAAGAAAAGCAAGAGAGGAGGTGAGGATTTCCCAAAAAGATCGAGGAGAGGGGTGGAAATCCACTATTTGGAGGTTTAGGGAAGTTGTAGGGGGACCACACGAAGAAGAGGTAAAGAAAACAATGGGAAAAAAAAGGCTTGCGGACGGGTTTTTAAAAAGCAGGTTTTCGTTCAAGTGTCGACCTCTGAGAATTTTCAGGGGTCGACCTCCGACCTCCAAAACTTAAGTGTCGACCTCAAGTGTCGACCTCCGAAAATCTCAAGTGTCGACCACCAACAAAAATCACCCAAAATAAAATTCTGTAAAATTTTAAAAAATTGATAAAATTTAGAAAGATAACCTTTAAACATATTTGAGAATTTATAAACCATTTTTGAGGAATTTTGATGAAAATTGAAGAGTTTCAAGCAAAAGGATCAATGACTCCCAGTTCTCTTCTAATCATACAAAATCTATCTTCATTTAATGGTTTTGTGAATATATCAACCAATTGATAATCAGTACATATAAATTCTAACAACACATTAGAGTTTTGAACGTGATCTCTTATGAAGTGATGTCTTATTTCAATATGTTTGCTTCTTGAATGTTGAACAGGATTTTTCGTTAAATTGATTGCACTAGTATTATCACATCTTATGGGTGTCTTAGTTAGTTTGATGCCAAAGTCCTCGAGTTGTTGTTTGATCCATAAAATCTGAGCACAACAGCTTCCAGCTGCTATATATTCGGCTTCTGCCGTAGATAGAGCAACCGAATTCTGTTTCTTACTGCTCCATGAAATCAAATTAACTCCTAGGAATTGACAAGTTCCACTAGTACTTTTTCGATCAAGTTTACACCCAGCAAAATCAGCATCAGAATATGCAATTAATTCATATGATGACTCCCTAGAGTACCAAAGACCAATTTCGATAGACCCAGATAAGTATCTAAGTATACGTTTTACAGCTAAGAGATGTAATTCTTTAGGAGCAGACTGAAAACGTGCACACATACAAACACTAAACATTATATCTGGTCTACTGGCAGTTAAATATAGCAATGAACCAATCATGCCTCTATATAATTTTTGGTCTACTGATTTACCACATTCATCTTTGTCTAATTTACATGAAGAGCTCATAGGGGTACCTATTGGTTTTGTGGTCTCCATCCCAAACTTTTTCAAAATTTTTCTTGTGTACTTGGCTTGGTTGATGGAGATCCCCTCTTTGGTTTGCTTAATTTGGAGTCCGAGGAAGAAGTTGAGTTCTCCCATCATGCTCATCTCGAACTCACTCTGCATTAACTTCGCAAATTCTTGACAAAGACATTCGTTAGTAGCACCAAAAATAATATCATCTACATATATTTGTACTACTAAGAGATCATCATTTTTCTTTTTCAAAAATAATGTATTATCTACATTACCTCTAGAGAAATCATTTTTCATCAAAAATGAACTTAATCTATCATACCAAGCTCTAGGAGCTTGCTTTAAACCATACAATGCTTTATGCAATTTAAAGACATGATTAGGAAATTCATGATTTTCAAAACCAGGAGGTTGTTCAACATAAACTTCCTCTTCAATAAATCCATTTAAAAAGGCACTCTTTACATCCATTTGAAATAACTTGAAATCCATAAAACAAGCAAAAGCAAGTAAAAGTCTAATTGCTTCTAGCCTAGCAACAGGAGCAAAGATTTCATCGAAGTCGATTCCTTCTTCCTGGTTGTAGCCTTTAGCAACAAGTCTAGCTTTGTTCCTAATTACAATACCATGTTCATCAAGTTTATTTCTAAAAACCCATTTTGTGCCAATTACAGAAACATTAAGGGGTCTTTCAGTTAAAGTCCAAACATTATTTCTTTTAAATTGATTTAGTTCATCTTGCATAGCATTGATCCAATTATAATCTTTTTCAGCTTCTTCTATTGACTTAGGCTCTATCTGAGATACAAAAGCTAAATAATCACAAACATTTCTAATAGAAGAGCGTGTACTTACCCCCTTTGATGGATCACCTATTATTAGCTCTTTAGGGTGTCCATGTGCATACCTCCATTCTTTAGGTAATGGTTTTGGTGAAGTTGCATTGATTTCTTGAATTTGATCTTGACTTTCTTGATCATCATCTCCTTTGGGCTCATCTTCATTGATTGTCAATTGTTCAAGTTTCTTTGTACCTGTTTCAACATCAATAGAATCTTCTTTTCTAGAAGATTTTTCGTTAGATTCATCAAACACTACATGAATTGATTCTTCGACCAGAAGTGTTCTTCTGTTGAAGACCCTGTATGCCTTGCTAGAAGTAGAGTATCCTAGAAAGATACCTTCATCTGACTTGGCATCAAATTTACTGATATTGTCTTTGCCATTGTTTAATATGAAACAGCGGCAACCAAACACACGAAAATACTTGAGATTAGGTTTTCGATTTTTCCAAAGCTCATATGGTGTTTTCTTCAAAATAGGTCGAATTAAAACACGATTTAAAATGTAACAGGAAGTATTAATGGCTTCTGCCCAAAAATATCTAGGTAAATCGTTTTCGCAAAGCATTGTGCGTGCCATTTCTTCAAGTGTCCTATTCTTTCTTTCTACCACCCCATTTTGTTGAGGTGTCCTAGGTGTAGAGAAATTATGACTAATACCATTTTCATTACAAAAAGCTTCAAAATCATGATTTTCAAATTCAGTTCCATGATCACTACGCAAAGAAACAATAGTGAGATCTTTTTCGTTTGAAACCCTTTTATGAAATTTAACAAAAGCTGAAAAAGTTTCATCCTTATGAGATAAAAACATTACCCAAGTAAATCGTGAGTAATCATCTACAATTACTAGCCCATATTTTTTACCGCCCAAACTAGTTGTTCTGGTTGGTCCAAAGAGATCCATATGCAATAATTCAAGGGGTCTAGTAGTAGATACTACTCCTTTAGGTTTGAAAGTAGACTTAGTTTGTTTTCCAAATTGACATGCAGCACAAATTTTATCTTTTTCAAAAGTGAGTTTTGGCAATTCTTTTACAAGATTCTTTTTGCTTAATTTTGAAATCAACTGCATACTAGCATGCCCTAGCCTACGGTGCCAAAGCCAACTAGTTTCACTTGCCTTGGCTTCCTTAGCCACTAGGCATTGACCACTTTCCATGGCTAGATCATCAAGATCAACCATGTAAATGTTTCCATGTCTAAGACCAGTGAACTTGATGCCATCGACATCCAGACTAGATACCATGCACAAAGATGATTCAAAAATTACTTTAAAACCTTTATCACAAAACTGACTAATGCTAAAAAGATTATGCTTCAATCCATCAACAAATAATACATTATCTACATAAGCATTAGGGGTGATATGGATTTTACCAATTCCGACGATTTTGCCTTTTCCATTATCACCAAAAGTGACATTTCCACCATCAATTGCAGCTAGTGATGAGAATTGCTTCACATCCCCAGTCATGTGCCTTGAGCAACCACTATCCAGATACCACATTCTTCTTTTATTTTTGGTTGCAAGGCACACCTGCAAAAAAATGATCAAGTTGAAACTTTAGGTACCCAAGTCATCTTGGGTCCTTTAGGGTTAGTCAAATTGGTTCCTTTTGGAACCCAAATCTTTCTAAAGGTATTTGATTTTCTTTTGTTACAAACATATGATTTATGACCTACTTTACCACATGCATAGCAGGTAATATTAGAAGATGCAGGTATGAAAAAATTTTTGTAAAGTTTTTGCTGATTGTGTGGTTTAAATCCAAGTCCAGCTTTATTAAACACTGCACGTTGGCTATTTAAAAGCATATTTAGTTTTTCTGAACTAAAGGTAAACTTTTCTACAAAGGGTTTTACTTTTTCTAACTCTTCCTTGTAATTCTTATTTTGAAGCAATAGTTCTTTATTTTGTTTTTCAATGTTCTCATTAGTTTTAAGACCTCTATTATTCTTTATAGAATTATTTTCTTTAAAAAGATTATCTTTATCATTTGTCAAAGTCTTTACATGTTCTTTTAATTTCTTGTTTTCTTGAGTTAAATTTTCAATTTCACTTGAAAACTTTTCTGAATTTTTGATAAGCTCAAAATTTTGCTTTCTTAATTTCTTATTTTTTAATTTTAATTTTTCATATTCCATTACTAAGTCATCAAAAGCATCATGCAGTTCATTGAAAGTAAATTCAGTTTCAGGTTCAGAATTTACCTCATTATCTTCATTGGCCATGAAACATAGGTTGGCGACTACCTGCTGCTCTTCTTCACTGCTGGAGTCCTCACTCTCACTCCAGGTAGCCATCATGGCCTTCTTTCTCAACATCCTTCTACTCTTTTTAAGCAAAGGGCAATCCGTTTTGTAATGTCCAGGCTTCTTGCACTCGAAGCAGATGGGTGGATCCCTTTCTTTCTCTTTCTCCTTCTCCTTGTTGTGATCACCTTTTTGTGGCCTTTTCTTGTAGAAGCCCTTCTTCTTTCTCATGAATCTTTTAAATTTTCTTGTAATTAGGGCTGTCTCATCATCATCATCTTCTTCTTCAGATTCATCGCTTGACTCTTCTTTTGTAGTGGACTTGAAGGCTATGGCTTTCTTTTTCTTGTCATTGTCCACTGTTTTCTGCTTTAGTGAAAGCTCATAGGTCATCAGTGATCCAAGAAGCTGCTCGAGAGGTAGAGTGTTGACATCCTTGGCTTCTTCTATGGCTGTAACTTTCGCATCCCATGAAGCCAGAAGAGACCTGAGAAGTTTGTTAACCAGTTCACCATTAGATATAATTTTTCCCAAACTCCTCATACCATTTACTATATTGGTAAATCTAGTATACATTTCACTTATGCTTTCAGTTGGTTCCATCCTGAACATCTCATACGTATGAATGAGCATGTTCACCTTAGTGGTCTTCACTTGGTGTGTACCCTCATGGGTAACCTCAAGTGTATCCCAAATTTCTTTGGCGGAAATACAATTTGATATTCTGTTGAATTCACTAGGATCAAGTGCACAGAATAACAAATTCATCGCCTTAGCATTTAACTCAGCTTGTTTGATGTCATTGTCATCCCATTCTTCTTCAGATTTTGGGGTGATAATGCCATTAACCAAGTGAGTGGGCTGATGAGGCCCTTTAGTGATTACTCTCCAAATATGATAATCTACAGCTTGTAAATAAATACGCATATGAGTTTTCCAATAAGTGTAGTTTGTGCCATTAAAGAAAGGAGGACGATTTGATGCTTGTCCTTCAACTATACCCATTCCAATTGGGGCGGCCATGATCTTTCACTCAAGATCGTTGGACCTACAAGAGAGTACCGGTGCTCTGATACCACTTGTTGCCCAGATATGGTGCCCAAGAGGGGGGGTGAATTGGGTATTTAAAAAAAAATTTAAAGCAATATATGTGCTATCAAGTTTTAAGGTGAAGAGTGATAGTGCTTTAATAATTGTGCAACGGAAGCAACGAAATAAAATGACAATTAACGAGCTAAAGAAGCTAAAGAGCAAACCAATGCAGACACACAAGAAATATAGTGGTTCGGTGCACCCAGCACCTACATCCACTCCCCAAGCTCCACTTGGAATTTCCACTATAATCTTTAGATTACAGCCGACTTGTTTTACCAGGCTCACAAGTCAAAACCTTACACACTTGTTTTGGCTTCGGGCTAACAAGCAACCCTAGTTGGTTTTATCAATTGGCTCACCAACAAACCTCACTCACTTGTTTTGGCTTCGGGCTTACAAGCAACCCTAGTTGGTTTTATCAATTGGCTCACCAACAAACCTCACTCTAGTTTCAAATTCCCTTGAAACTAGCTAAAGACAAAAGAGTATGAATACAAGTAATGAAAACTAAACAAACTCCTTTTGAGCAAAAATAAATTCGTTGAAGCTCTTGATGGAGACTCTTCAAGCCTTTTGTCTTGGAATCTTGGACCTCACTAAATGCCAAACACTTGAATGTTGGATTCCTCAAAAATGAAAAGCTTTTGGGAAGGGAATCTCTTGGTTTTCTCATACTTTTTGGCTTTGGAAGTGATTGAAGGCTTTGTACTTTGAACCTATACTTTTTCACTTTGTCTCCTTGTCTTTTTTGAAGTTTGGTGGAGGTTAAATACCTCATTCATGCTGAAACAACTCCACAAGACCGTTAGATTCAAAAATATGGCCGTTTATGGCCGTTAGAAATCAAATCAGAAGTTCAGAAAAACTAGCCGTTATGCCATGAGTCGACCTCATGAGTCGACCTCTGGATCAAGTGTCGACCTCATGAGTCGACCTCCAGTATATTTTAGGCAAAAGTTCAGAGTACCATAGTTCTGCCCATTTTGAGTTCTCAGGCTATGAGTCGACCTCTGGTGTCGACCTCTGTACAGGTGTTGACCTCTGGTGGTCGACCTCTGGAGCGTGCCACAGAGATTTTGCCGTGCCGGCCATGCTGAACTTTTCTTCTCTTCATGAGTCGACCTCTGGTGGTCGACCTTTGACAAGGTGTCGACCTCTGGTGGTCGACCTCTGATCTGAATTTTTCTGAAACTCTTTGAGATGTGCGTGCCATGCTTGAGTTTCTCTAAGCCTTTGTTTCTTTTATCATTAATTTCTTAACAAGAAGGTCCAATTTGAGTATTTTGATCTTGTCCAAGATAGAAGAGCTCTTTTCCAAATCAGGTAAACTTAGTTTCATCAATGTACCTTTGATACTCTTTTTGAATAACCTAAGTCCTGAAACTTTTATCTAGAGATGAAACATTAGTCCAAACATATACTCAACCTTTTGTTAATCATCAAAACTAAGGAGTCAAAGCCAACAATAGACCATCTACAAGTAGAGTAAGGGCAAGCAACTCCATTGATTTTTTTCCTTGGACATCAAAGACTATGGAATTTCTTCTTGGGCATCTTGGAACTCTTAGTTGTGATCTTTCCTTGGACTTCATCTTGCTTGGGTGGCAAATGAGAGGTGGCGTCCTTCTTAGTCTTCTTAAAATGTGCGACAACTTGGATTGTTTCAACAAAGTGGGCGACAACATGGGAAAATTAGATGGGCGATGAAATGAGGAGTCTTTCTGGTTTACTCTTAAAATCAACAGTAAACCACTTCTTAATTAGGCAACAATATGGATGAATTTGGCATCTCATCTTCCTCCTTTGAAATTCAAATGGGATCCTAGAGTTCTTGATTTGTTGATTACTTGGATCTTGATAAGCAAGAACTCCTTTAAACCTTTCTTTGATGGGCGTCCACTTGGAATAGAAGTCTTTGTGATGGATTTGCTGACTCCTTGAATTTGGTGGCAATTATTTGAGATGAATGGTGCTAAGAGTGAAGACTCCTTCTGCTTTTCTTATCTTAAAACCATCAAGAAATTTAAATGAGGAACCCTCCTTGGATAAGATGTTGTCTAAATGTCCGGATGTCTGGATGTCTGGATGTCCGGATGTCTTAATGTCATGATAAAAGATAAAGTAACCATTTTTTTTGACATAAAATTGGCCAACCGAGATAAATGACATGGCATGTGATGTTGTCCAGATGAGGTGGCAAGTGATGTCCAAACATGTCATTTGATGTCCAAAAATTTGAAAAGGTGGTGCCAAGACTTGGTTAGGCTAGCACATGGCTTGACTTGGCACATGGAGTCACATGGAATCTTGATTTAGGTACACATGGGTCTTCAATTGGGTCCCCCCTTGTGTTACAGGACTCAATAACTAAATTAGCTAATCACATGACTCAACAAATAATTACAAGGACTTAATTTAAAACCCAACTAAATAATTAAAACCCAACTTGATCAAATTGATCGAAAGGCATAACCTTATGCAACAAAAAAGAATAAATTTGGTAAATAGGGTTTGGCCCAATAGGGTTTGACACAACTGATAAGTGGGGTTTTTATATAAACCCTAATTGGTAAAAATGGCTAATTGACACTAGACCATTTATAACCCAATTGAAATTGGGTTTTTTTTAAAGACTCAATTTTGGTTCTAGGGGTTTTGACAGGGACTCAATTTTAGGGTTTGGGACTAAATCCAAATAAGCTAAAATAACAAAAATTAAAGATAAAATATTTACAGGTAAAAAGGATTTTGGTTCAGGGCTTTATTCACAAGTGATCTACAGGGATGTGGGTTCGACCTGTCGATCTTTTCTGGCCCTGGTGGGTGCACCAACTGGTGGAGTGGACAGAGGGTAGCAGATGGCAGTGGGAAGCGGTAGATAGTGATAAAATGAAAAAGAGGAAAAATGGTGGAGGGTGGTGACGGCCACTTCTCCTGGCCGGAATAAGCTCCTGACAGCTTCTCGGCAGCATTCTTGGTAGTGGATGGTGATGAGAGGCTATGCACGATGATGGGGGTGGTGATCAACATTGACAAGGAACAAACCAAGAGAAGGGAGACTATTAGCTTTGGCCCTTGATTTTGATGAATTACAAAATGTTGAGTATATAATTTCTACTAATATTTCAATTGGAGTTGTGAATTCTAGGTTATAGGTAAATCAAATTGTTTACACAAAAACATCAAAGTCATTTACATTAATGCAAGATGAATTTCAAAGTTTAAGAAGTCTTCTCTCCTTGGAAAGCTAAGAAACTGATCAATTTGGTCATTATGAAAAAGAAATTGGAAGTATATTGAACAAACTTTAGAGTTTCGGAGCTTGGCACATAATTTGGAATTGGCACAGATCAGGTGTCGACCTTAGTGTCGACTCAAGTGTTGACTCATGAAGCCTAGTGTCGATACTTCTAAAGACTAGCATGTAGAAATTCTGTAAGCATGCCAGTGTCGACCGAAGTGTCAACTCACAGGTGGACTCAAGGCCTGAGATCGTAAATGGATAGAACATTATTTTGTTCGACTCTAATGAAGTGTTGACTCATGTGTTGATCTAAGTATCGACTCACAGATCAACTCATGGCCTGAGACAAGAAAGTTACAAAATAGTGTCATTCATGGACTTTTTGCCAAGTGCTGATTCAAGTGTCGATCCAAGTGCTGACCATAAGCTGAAGTGTTGACTCATAAGTCGCCTCATAGCCTGAGACCAGAAATGAAGCAGAACCATGGATTTCAAGAATTACACCTGGTGTTGATCCAAGTGTCGATCCAAGTGTTGACCCTAGTGTCGACTCACAGGTCGACTCATATGTTTTAATAATAGTAACGGCTATATTTTCAAAAGCTCATAATTGATTCAAACGGTGTATAACAGCTAGTTTCTCTTCTCCAATGGTCACAAATAGTTTTTTGAAAGTTTTTGATGTATTTATCTCTCACCAAACTCATTGAATACATAAGAGACAATTCCTATCATCTTAGAAAGCAATTAAAAAAGATAAGAGAGAGCTAAAAAGAATATTCCAAGTGAAAAGCCTTTATTCTAGCTGTTGAGCCTTCAAATCAATATCCAAAAGTATTCATTGAAAGCTTCTAAGAAGAAAAGACAACCCAAGCATTCAAGAAGAGTTTCATCGACTTTATTTTTTTTCTTTTGAGAGCTTTTTCTTATGCTTAGAACTGTGCTTTTGGTTTTATTTTCTGTAACTAGTTTCAAGGCTATTGAAACTAGGGAAAAAAACCTTCCAAGCCGTGCAATAGAATACAAGCCTAGGGTTTGCTTATGGAAAAGGTTGTTGGTAAGCCTAAGTGACAAAACCAACAAGGGTTTTGACTTGTGAGCCCGGAAAAAAAGTTGGATGTAATCTTTAGTAGATTATAATAAAATTTCCAAGAGATAGCTTGGGGAGTAGATGTAGGTGCTTGGAGTGTATTGAATCACTATAAACTTCTTGTGTTTGTGTGTGTGGTTTGTCTTCTCATTTTCTTTCTTTAGTATTGCTCTTTATTCTTTAAAGCATTATATTTAGATCACATTCTATGCATTCATATTGTTACATAAACACATTAGTATACTTAGTTTAAAATTTTTAAAATCCAATTCACCCCCCTTCTTGGGTTGCTATGCTGGGCAACAAGTGGCATCAGAGCTTGGAACTTAGAGTATTGGCCAACGATCTAGAGTCAAAGATCTAATGGTAGTCCAAATTAGTGTTGGTATTATTGAGGGTCAAGCCTCAAACCATCTTCTACTTTTTAATGGCACAAACTACACTTACTGGAAGACACGCATACACATCAACATTCAGGCCATAGATTACAATATTTGGAAGACCATAGTTAAAGGTTCTCATCAGCCCACTATTTTGGTTAATGGCATTCCTACTCCTAAATTAGAAGATGATTTGGATGAGAATGACATTAAGCAAACTGAGCTTAATGCAAAGGCTATGAATTTGTTATTTTGTGCATTGGACCCTAGCAAATTTAATAGGATATCTAATTGTTCCTCCGCTAAGAAAATCTAGGACACACTTGAAGTTACTCGAGGGTACACATCAAGTGAAGAATACAGTGGCTCTACCTTATGATTTTGATGAATAACAAAATGTTGAGTACATATTTTGTACTAATGTTTATTTGGAGTTATGAGTTTTCAGGAATCAAGCACCTCAAATTTTTAAATTTAGAGTATCATGGCACGCTTTGGCACAAAGCATTTTTCATGATTTAAAGAGTCTTTTCCATCCAAAAAGGGCTCAAATAAGTTTAATTATTATTTATATATGTTGCATTTACGGTTCATGAAATATCTTTATGTTTTTGGCTTTATTGGCACTTATTTCTAAAAATTGCAGAACCAAGTGTCGACACCTGAAAGCCCAAGTGTCGACTCTTCAGCATTTAGCATGCATAAATTTTTCATGGCATGCCAAGTGTCGACACCCAGAACTCAAGTGTCGACACTTAAGTTTCTAAGTGTCAACTCAAGACCTCAGACTTTTTGAAAATTCAGAACTTGCCTATGGAGAAGTTTTTGTGTCAAGTGTCGACACCTATGAGTCAAGTGTCAACACTTGAAAGTTCAAGTGTCGACACCTAGAAGTCAAATGTCGACACCTGACAGCCAAGTATCGACACTCTGGTTCTGATGCCTCAACGGATCTATTTTCTGATAGCCTGAAATCATTGTTTTTAGCTCTAAACGGCTAGTTTTTGATCCTTAATGGTCTAAAATGGTTTTTTTGGATATTTTTTATGTATTTAAGCTTCACCAAACTCACCTATGAAGAAAGAAAAAAGTTGAAAACAAAGAAATATCCAAGAGTTAAAGCCCTTCTTCAAGAACACCACTTCCAAAAGCAAAAAAGGAGAAATTCCACTGAAAAACCTTTCATTTCATTTTTCTAAAAGTGTTTTTAAAAAGATTCCAAATCAAGTCACATCAAGCAATCATTCAAGAGATTCAAAGATTCCTCATCCACTCTAAGAAGAGAGTTTGTTTGTGTTAAATTCTTGTATTATGAATTTATTGCTGTTTGACCTAGCTTTCAAGGTTCTTGAAAGTAGGTTGTAAAGTTGTTGGCGAGCCAAGACCAACTAGGGTTGACTTGTGAGTCCAAAGCCAAAACAAGTGTAAAGGTTTGTTGGTAAGCCTAGGTGATAAAACCAACTTAGGTTTTGACTTGTGAGTCTTAGAAAACAAGTTGGCTATAATCTTTGAAGAGATTATAGTGGATATTTCCAAGGAAAGCTTGGGGAGTGGACGTAGGTGTTTGAAGAACACCGAACCACTATAAAAGCATTGTGTTTGTGTTGTGATTATCTCTTTTCTCCATTTGCACTTTAATTCCTGTACTTTACTTATTGCTTTTTGCTGCATTTACTTAAGTGCATTATCCACAAACACTACATGTCCTTCACATATTTGTTTAATTTTTTAAAAGACCCAATTCACCCGCCCTCTTGGGCTCTATTTCTGGGCAACAAGTGGTATCAGAGCACCGGTACTCTCTTGTAGGTCCAAGGATCTTGAGTAAAAGATCATCGCATCCCCAATAGGTATGGGTGTTGTTAAAGGTCAAGCTTCAAACCGTCCCCCACTATTTAGTGGCACAAATTACATGTATTGGAAGACTCGCATGCGCATATTCATTCAAGCCATTGATTATAATCTTTGGAGGACAATCATCAAAGGTTCTCATCAGCCTACTATGTTGGTTAATGACATTCTCACCCTAAAAATTGAAGATGATTGGGATGAGAATGACATTAAGCAAATAAAGCTTATGCTAAGGCTATGAATATATTGTTTTGCTCACTAGATCTGAGTGAATTCAATAGAATCTCTAACTGTCTCTTCGCTAAGAAAATATGGGATACACTTGAGGTTATCCATGAGGGTACACACCAAGTGAAAACAACTAAAGTTAACATGCTCATTCATACATATGAAATGTTTAAAATGGAACCTATTGAATCTATAAGTGAGATGTATACTAGGTTCACAAAAATTGTGAATGGCATGAGAAGCTTAAGAAATATTATATCTAATGGTGAACTTGTAAACAAACTTTTCTGTTCTCTTCCAGCTTCATGGGATGCCAAAGTAACTGCTATAAAAAAAGCAAAGGATGTCAACACTCTTCCACTCGAGCAATTGTTGGGCTCATTAATGACTTATGAGCTTTCATTGAAGCAAAAGAATGTGGATGTTGACAAGAAAAAAAAAGTGATCACTTTCAAGTCTATAAATAAAGATGATTCAAATGAGGACTCTAAAGAAGAAGATGAAGAAGATGAGACGTCTCTTTTGGCAAGAAAATTTAGGAGGTTCATGAGAAAGAAAATGTTAAACTTCAAGAAGAAACCTCTAAAAGGAGAGCCGAGCAAAGAGAAGGAGAAGGAGAAAGAGAAGGAGTAGCCCACATGCTTTGAATGCAAGAAATCGGGCCACTTCAAAATGGACTGCCCCTACTTAAGAAGAGTAGAAGAAGACCAAGAAAGAAGGCCATGATGGCAACCTGGAGTGACAGCGAGGACTCTAATTCTGATGAAGAACAGCAAGAAGTAGCAAATTTTTGTTTGATCGCCGACAATGATGATGTATTTTGCAAAATTGAAAATTTAGTTTACATTTGATGAGTTGCATGAAGTGTTTGATGAATTAGTTATAGAATTTCGAAAACTGAAATCAAAACATAAAGAACTAAAAAGACAAAATTTGGATTTAGTCAAAGCTAATGACAAGTTTTCAACTAAAAATGATTGCTTGCTTCTTCAAAATAAATAGTTAAATGACAAAATTATTCTCCTTGAAAAAGAAAAGGAAGTTTTGAAAAGGAAAAATTCTTCAGTATCAAATGAAAACTTTTTAAAACATAATAAAATTTAATAAGAAAACAAGAAGTACAAAGAAGAACTTGAAAAGTTAAAACTTTTTGTTGATAAATTTATATATAGTTTTGAAAAATTAAACATACTTTTAAATAATCAAAGTGCTATTTTAGATAAAGCTGGTTTAGGTTTAAGAACTCAAAAGAGACAAAAACTTTTCAAGAATTTCTTTATGCCTGCATCATTATTTATTCCTTGTCATACTTATAAAATTGTAGGACATAAATCTTACTTTTGCAATAAATGAAAACTTAGCAATGTCAAGAAAGTTTGGGTTCTAAAAGAAATCATTACCACTAACCTGAAAGGACCCAAGATGACTTGGGTACCTAAAGTCTCCACCTGATTTTTATTGTAGGTATGCTTTGCAACCAATAAAAGAAGAATATGGTACCTTGACAGTGGTTGCTCAAGGCACATGACCGGGGATGTAGAGTAGTTCTCATCGCTTGTATATCAAAATGGTGGTAATGTAATATTTGGTAATAATGGAAAGGAAAATATTGTCGGAATTGGTAAAGTCCATATCACCCCTTCTACTTACATTGATAATGTATTGTATGTTGATTGTTTGAAACATAATTTACTTAGCATTAGTTAATTTTGTGACAAGGATTTCAAAGTCATTTTCAAATCTTCAATGTATATTGTTTCTAGTCTAGATGGCAATGGCATCAATTCATTGGTCATAGGCATGGCAATATTTATATGGTTGATCTTGATGATCACCCTGTTCAAAATGGTCAACGCCTAGTGGCAATGGAAGCCAAGATCAATGAAACTAGTTGGCTTTGGCATCGTAGACTAGGACAAGTAAGTATGCATTTGATTTTAAAACTTAGCAAAAAGAATTTGATAAAAGATTTACTAGAACTTAGTTTTGAAAAAGATAAGATTTGTAGTGCTTGCCAACTTGGAAAACAAACCAAATCATCTTTTAAACCAAAAGGAGTAGTCTCTACATCTAGACCCTTAGAGTTGCTTCATATCGACCTCTTTGGACCAACTAGAACATCTAGTTTGGGAGGTAAGAAGTATAGTCTAGTTATTGTAGACGATTTCTCACGTTTTACATGGGTCATATTTTTAGCACATAAAGATGAAACATTTTCTGCATTCATTTGATTTCATAAAAGAGCTTCAAATGAAAAAGGTGTTTCAATTGTATCTTTGAGAAGTGACCACGAAATTGAATTTGAAAATTCTGATTTTGACAAATTTTGTATTGAAAATGGCATTCATCATAATTTTTCAGCATCTAGGACACCTCAACAAAATGGGATGGTAGAAAGAAAAAATAAAACTCTTAAAGAAATGGCATCCACCATACTTTGCGAAAATGACCTACCTAGATATTTTTGGACGGAAGACATAAACACTGCATGCTATGTTTTGAACTGTGTTTTAATCCAACCAATTTTAAAGAAAACACCATATGAGCTTTGGAAGGGTAGAAAATCTTTAATTAGATATTTTTATGTTTTTGGATGCTGTTATTTCATCTTAAACAATGGTAAAGATAATTTAAGAAAATTTGATGCAAAGTCAGATGAGGGTGTCTTTCTAGGCTACTCTACATCTAGCAAGGCATACAAGGTCTTCAACAGAAGAATACTTGTTGTTGAAGAATCCATGCATGTTGTATTTAATGAATCTGATCAAAATCTTCTAGAATAGTAGATGTTCTTTGTGATGAAACAGGTACTAAAAAAATTGAAGAGGTGAACAACAATGAAGAGTCTACCAAAGAACAAGAAGATGATCAAAACACTGAAAGAGGACATGATCAAGAAAATGAAAATGCATCATTACCTGATCCTTTACCTAAAGAATGGAGGTATGCTTATGGACACCCCAAAGAACTTATCATTGGTGATCCATCTAAAGGTATAAGTACTCGATCATCTCTTAGAAATATTTGTGATTATTTAGCATTTGTATCTTAAATTGAACCTAAAACTATTGAAGAAGCTGAAAATGATTGTAATTGGATTAATGCTATGCAAGACAAACTTAATCAATTTAAAAGAAATAATGTTTGGACTTTAGTAGATAGACCTTCAAATATTTCTATTATTGGCACAAAATGGGTTTTTAGAAACAAACTTGATGAAAATAGAATTGTTACAAAAAATAAAGCTAGACTAGTTGCCAAAGGACACAATCAGGAGGAAGGGATTAATTTTGATGAAACCTTTGCTCTTGTGGCTAGACTTGAGGCAATTAGGCTATTGTTGGCTTTCGCTTGTTTTATGGATTTTAAATTATTTAAAATTGATGTCAAAAGTATCTTTTTGAATGGTTTTATCGAAGAAGTTTATGTTGAACAACCTCTCGATTTTGAAAGTCCTGAATTTCCAAACCATGTTTTTAAACTTCATAAAGCTTTGTATGGTTTGAAACAAGCTCCAAGAGCTTGGTATGATCATTTAAGTTTTTTCTTGCTCAAAAATGATTTTACTAGAGGTAATATAGATACTACTCTGTTTGTGAAAAAGAAGAATGATGATCTCTTAGTAGTACAAGTGTATGTGGATGACATTATATTCGGTGCTACTAACGAATCTCTTTGTCATGAGTTTGCAAAGTTAATGCAGGGTGAGTTCGAGATGAGCATGATTGGAGAACTTAACTTCTTCCTCGAACTCTAGATAAAGCAAACCAAAGAAGGAATCTTCATCAACCAAGCTAAGTACATAAAGAAAATACTGAAGAAGTTTGGGGTGGAGAACACGAAGCCTTTAGGTACGCCAATGAGCTCCTCTTGTAAGCTTGATAAAGACAAATCAAGTAAATCTATTGACCAAAAGCTTTATAGAGGAATGATAGGATCATTGCTATATCTAACTGCTAGTAGGCTAGATATTATGTTCAGTATTTATATGTGTGAAAGATATCAGTCTGCCCCCAAAGAGTCTCATCTTTTAGCTGTTAAATGCATACTTTAGATATCTGTCTGGCATAATTGATATTGGTCTTTAGTACTCTAAAGATTCTTCATTTGAATTGATTTCTTATTCTGATGCTGACTTTGTTGGATGTAAACTTGATCGTAAAAGTACTAGTGGAACCTGTCAGTTTCTTGGAGTAAATTTGATCTCATGGAGAGCAAGAAACAGAATTCAGTTGCTCTATCTATAGTGAAAGTTGAATATATAATAGCTGGAAGTTGTTGTGCTCAAATCCTATGGATCAAACAACAACTCAAAGATTTTGGCATTAAACTAAATAAGACATCCATAAGATGTGACAATACTAGTGCAATCAATCTAATTAAGAATCCTGTGCAATCTAATTAAGAATCCTGTGCAACATTCAAGAAGTAAACACACTGAAATAAGACATTATTTCATAAGAGATCATGCACAAAATGCTAATATGATACTTGAATTTGTGTGTACTGATGATCAACTAGCAGATGTGTTTACCAAACCTTTAAGTGAAGAGAAATTTTGTATGATTAGAAGAGAGTTAGGAGTCATCGATCCATTCTCTTATAACTCTCTCAAATTTCACCCTACTCAATTTTTTTTTGCTCAAAATCATTTTTATTGAGTCTTAAAACATTTTAAAAACATTCCCGAATTTTTAAGAATTTTTTTGATTTTTTTTTGAAAATTTCTTGGCCAAGTGTCGACACTTGGATTTTGCGAAGTGTCGACACCTGACCAAGTGTTGACACTTGAGAAATTTGAAGTGTCGACACTTGCAAAAATTTTAGGTTTTTTAGGGAAAAACTGAACCCCTTTGTATTTCATTTACCCCCTTTTCTCAAGTGCTGAAGTGGTCCCCAAGTCTCCTCTATCCTCTGGAACAGTCATTTTCCCCCTTTGCCCCTTCAAATCCAGGTAATCATCTCTCTCTTCCTTTACATTAAAATCGTGGATCCTAGATTTTCTAATTTTTGTCCATTTTAACTGCTTTAAATATGGTTTTCATGTTTTTGGATCTTTTTTGGGTTTCCAATCCATGGAAAATCATTTTGTCCAAATTTTTCTTTGATTTCTTTCAATTTTTGGACCGGTTCCCCACTATGAATGTCCGTTTTCACCCTTTTACTGTTGCATTGAATGTTTTGGCTGAAAACCCTAATTTTTTACTTGGATTTAAGTTTTGGTTTCTTGGATTTCATCTATTTGAATGGATTATATGTTTGATTTTATAACCTATGCCTTGTTTTGCCCATTATTTCACATAATTTCACTATCGGATTGAAGTTTTAGGGCAAAACCACCTTTTGATGCCTTTTGAACCGATTTTCTATCGAATAAAAGGTTAATTTCACTTGGCATTGTTTTATCTCATAGTTTTAACTATTTTTCTAATGTTTTTATCCTCTGATCTCATGTCTATTTGATTTCATTTTCATTTTGAAACAAACCCTAGCTATTACTTTAAACTAGTATCTTTTTTTAATCAAACCTAGACCTGTTTTCCCTCTTTTTCAGTCACACTCTTGGCCAAACCACTGTTCAGACCTATCCTTATTCTTTATATTTACTCTTTTTCTTCCTTCCCTTTCTTCCCTCAACCTGATTGACATGGGTCCTAGGAAGATATTGGCAGTGAAGAGGAAGTTCGGACAGAGCTCAGTTGAGAGGAGATCTAAGGCCAGACATGACTTTGGACAGTCTAGTAGCTCAGCAGCTCTTGGATCCCCCTTATAGAAAGGATGGCAGGGAAGGCAATGGCCGCCGGTAGGCGGATTGATCTAGATTTCTTTGACTGACTGCATTTTTAGATTAGGCAGACACTTTCAGAGGTTGGATTAGTACCCTTCTGCACCATGCAGGAGAGATACTATCCTCACTTGGTATGAGAGTTTTATGGAGGACTGCATTGCCATCATCTGCTATGGAGCACTACTGTCAGAGGTTTTCAGATTTCCTTATCTGAGGAGGTCTTGAGTTGAGTATGGGAGATCCCTTATAGAGGTATTTGTATCTTTTCTGTTGAGGATAGGGAGGCGGCCTTTCGGTGCATCCTAGAGAGAGAGGATGTTCGCGGAGTGACAATGGTCACCACGAACTAGCTATCAGTCGAGATGCACCTACTCCATCACATCATAGCACGGATTTTGCTCTCGAAGACTGGGAGGTTTGATTTTATTATGGAGTGGGAGCTGATGCTCATGGTGAGCTTGACCCAGAGGACTCAAATAGACCTTCCATCACTTATGTTGGCTCAAATACGAGACGCAGAGACAGAGGAGGCACTATTTGCCATATGGGATGGCACTCACTCGTCTATTCCGAGCTTACCAAATTCCTTTGGAGGGGGAGACCTCCAAGGAGATACTTCACACAGATGTTTATGATGAGCGGTCCCTACACCGGATGGGTTATAGACTGGTCGCTGGTCGATGGATTCATAGAGAGTATGGTCAGGAGCTAGACAAGAAGGATAAGCTGAGAGAGGCAAAGGCCAGGCCATCAGGGCCGTTGGTACACCTCCCCGTGTTGGTCCTACATCAGAGACAAGGCCGGTTACTCCTACTGCTACCCCTTTGACTCCTCCATCTACCACTGATCTATCCTTTGAGGAGCATGCCAGGCAGCAGTTCATTGAGCTGAGGTGTGAGATTGTTCGACTTGGTGTCAGGATGACTAAGTTGTGCATCGAGATCGAGGGACTCCGAGCCCATACTACCAGGGAGCATACTGAGATGCGTCGCACCATGGAGGAGGGATTTGCTCATATTGAGGATTTGCTTAGATCCCTTCTTCCTCCAGCAGCTCCTGCAGCCCCACATGTTGATGATGATGGTGACGATATTGTTGATGGTGGTGATCATGATGATGGGAGTGAGGATAGAGCTTTTGATGATGACAGCAATAGTGATAGTGATGGTGGTGCTGACGGATATGAGATGGTCAGTCATAAGCCACAGACTCCTACAGTTCCTCTAGCTGACCCATGTGACATGCCTATCTTTACTATACCTGTGTTCGTCACACCCGCTGAGACTCTTCCCCCTCCCTCTACCAGATCTTCTAGGGTTGTACCCGCACTTGGACCTTCTACCCGCACTAGGAGTCATACGGTTTTAGCCTAAGGACCTCCTAAAGCCTTAGTACCTAGGTCCACGATCACAGGTCCTCTATCTTTTAAGATCCCATTTGATGAGAATTAGCCTCACAGATGTTCATTCTATTGTATGCTATCTATCATTTGTGCTTCATGCTTATGTACTTTAATTTATGTACTATGCTGTATGTTTCAGTGTTGCTGATTGATTTAGCAAATTTTGTACTAAAAACATTTCATATATATATATTCCACTTTCGTGCTTACATTGCTTGAATTCACTGTGTTTGTTTTTTGGCTTTCACAATATTGATTTTGATATCCTACACTTCGACTCTGATACCTGTTTATGTTTACAAAACTAAACCTTGTATGAGCTCTAATACCTTCTTTGTCTAAGTGCATTTATTGAGGGGGAGTTTACTCCCATTACTGATTAATGATTGATAAAAAGTGGGAGTAGGATATAAAGTTTTTCAAATTTTATACTTCAATACTTGCTCTAATTCGAAATGCTCTAAAATGATCTGACACAAAATGTCTTACTGAGGGGGAGGGTAAATATAGTTTCTGTACTTAAATTATACCTCTCATTCATTAAATTTGTATTGTATGAGCTTGGGATCATGTTTATGAAGTGCCATTTCTGAAAATTGAATTTGAATGTTTAAATACTCAAGGTTTTGTCATCATCAAAAAGGGAGAGATTGTTGGCTCTACCTTGTGATTTTGATGAATAACAAAATGGTGAGCACATATTTTGTACTAATGTTATTTAGAGTTATGAGTTTTCAGGAATCAAGCACCTCAAATTTTCGAATTTAGAGTATCATGGCATGCTTTGGCAAAAAGCATTTTTCTTGATTTGAGGAGTCATTTCCATCCAAAAAGGGCTCAAATAAGTTCAATTATTGTTTAAATATGTTGCATTTAAGTTTCATGAAATATCTTTATGTTTTTGTCTTGATTGGCACTTATTTCTGAAAATTACAGAACCAAGTGTCGACACCTGGAAGCCCAATTATCGATAATTTAGCATTGGCATGCAGAGATTTTTCATGGCATGCCAAGTGTCGACAGCCAGAACTCAAGTATCGATACCTAAAACTCAAGTGTCGATACTTAAGTTTTCAAGTGTCAACTCAAGGCCTGAGACTTTTTGAAAATCCAGAACTTGGCCATGGAGAAATTTTTGTGTCAAGTGTCGATACCTGTGAGTTAAGTGTCAACACTTGAAAGTTCAAGTGTCGACACCTGGAAGTCAAGTATCGATACCTAACAGCCAAGTATTGACACTCAGGTTCTGACAGCTTCAACGAATCTATTTTCTGATAGCCTGAAATCATTGTTTTTAGCTCTAAATGGCTAGTTTTTGATCCCTAACAGTCTAAAACAGTTTTCTTGGATGTTTTTCATATATTTAAGCTTCACCAAACTCACTTATGAAGAAAGAGAAAAGTTGAGAACAAAGAAAGATCCAAGAGTTAAAGCCCTTCTTCAAGAACTCCACTTGTAAAAGCAAAAAAGGAGAGATTCCACTGAAAAGCCTTTCATTTTATCTTTTCAAAAGTGGTCTTGAAAAGATTCCAAGTCAAGTCACATCAAGCAATCATTCAAGAGCTTCAAAGATTCCTCATCCACTCTAAGAAGAGAGTTTGTTTGTGTTAAATTCTTGTATTCTGAATTTATTGCTGTTTGACCTAGCTTTCAAGGTTCTTGAAAGTAGGTTGTAAGGTTGTTGGTGAGCCAAAACCAACTAGGGTTGACTTGTGAGCCCAAAGCCAAAACAAGTGTAAAGGTTTATTGGTGAACTTGGGTGATAAAACCAACTTAGATTTTGACTTATGAGCCTTGGAAAACAAGTCGACTGTAATCTTTGAAGAGATTATAGTGGATTCTTAATGAGAGCTTGGGAAGTGTACGTAGGTGTTTGGAGAATACCGAACCACTATAAAATATTGTGTTTGCATTGTGATTATCTCTTTTCTCTATTTGCACTTTAATTCCCACACTTTACTTATTGCTTTCCGCTGCATTTACTTAAGTGCATTATCCACAAACTCTACATGGCCTTCACATATTTGTTTAATTTTTTAAAAGACCCAATTCATCCCCCCTCTTAGGCTCCATTTCTGGGCAACAAATACCAAAGTTAACATGCTCATTCCTACTTATGAAATGTTTAGGATGGAACCAAATAAATCTATTAATGAAGTGTACACTAGGTTTACTAACATTGTAAATGGTTTGAGAAGTTTAGGAAAAGTTTTATCTATTGCTGAACTTGTTAACAAAATTCTTAGGTCTCTTCCATCATCATAGGATCCAATAGTCATCGCTATTGAAGAAGCCAAGGATATCAACACTCTTTGATGTGGCATGCAAGGATGAGTTCTAACTTAGAGGATTGATTAATGGGTTGAGCAATGAATCCTACTTGCATAAACAAATTCATTCATAAGAAAGTAAAGGATTCATATGAAAGAAAACTAGATAAGGGATAACTCAAACAAGGGCTTCTTGTTTAATCCATGAAGATTGGACCTAATGGTTGGGAAACCATTCTAACTAGGGTGAAGACCATTCAAAAATTCAAACCTAAGAATCAAGGAAGGTTTACTTACCAATATTGAAGTCCCATACTTGTAATGGTGATCCAATTTCAGCACTCTTGGATAGAACTTGAAACTATCACACCATGGGATGAAGACTTCCAATTTAGATGGTACCAAAGGCAAGATTAACCTCCTCTTCAACTCGCAATACCAGTGGATCCTAGAAAGGAAAGGAATTAGTGACTTAGAATGGCAAGCAGAGAAAAATGTAGGGGGTTTAGGAAGTAGTGAAGTTGGTGGATTGGATGAAGTAGTAGGGAATCATAATGGCTGATTTGGCACCTTGGTTGTGTGCTGATTGGAACTCATGTGCTGAGCTTAGATGGTAACTCTTGAAGGATGAAGAAGAGCACTTTAAGGTGTTGTAGAAGGCTTCCTTGGAGGATAAAGTAGGTAGCCTTGAAACTTGAAATTATTGGTTGCGTGGTTGGTGGATGGGTAACACTTTGGTTGAAAGAAAATGGTAGCACCTTGGTCTGGATTTGTGGTGGATTTTGGAAGTGGCTAGGTCGGCTTGAAAGGAAAGCTTGTGGGCCTCTCACCCTCACCCTCTTGGAGGTGACTTGCTAAACACAAATGGAAGAAGAAATTTGGAAATTTTCATTCATCATCAATGTCTTTACAAGAGGGGTTTGGAGGGCTATTTATAAGCCTCCAATTCAAATTGAAAATTCAAAATATAAGGAGAATTTCATGGGATGTTGCTAGCTATGTGGAAGGGAAGTTGAACAATGCTTTATATGGGGAGAAGATGGTGGCCCTCTTTGAATTTTAATTCACTTCTTGGTCGCCCAAAGCTTGGTGAGGTGTCATGCTTGGGTGTCTTCCATGTAGACTTTGAAAATGACATGGCCTTCAAGTAAGCTTGATGAAGTGGCATCCACCTTGGCATGGTTGGTTGGAGTGTCTTGTGGCACTTAATCTTCAAGCCCTCTTACTTCGATTTGAACCCAATTCAAATCCATCTTGGACTCAACCTTAAAATTCAACTAGTTACAAGTTCAAATTGAACCCAATTTGACTCAAAAGACCAAATTAACATGGACCTAATCCTGACTCAAACTTAGTCAAAGCAATAAACTTTCCTTTTTACAGCACTCATGTTCAATAAAATTGAAATACAGGACTCAAACTTAATCAAAGAAATAAACTTCCTTATTTACAGGACTCATGTTCAATTAAAGAAATAAAATTGAAACCAAAGGTAGACTAAACTCACTCCACTGAGATCCATAATGAATCTGGCTTGATTAGATTGGATTGAATTCTCTTTTGAGCTGTGGTGCCCACACCAATTCTCCCGGGATGAGGAAGACTCGACCCTATCGAGTATGGGTCACTTCGACTCTGATAGTACTCCAGTAAGTCCAGGTTGATTCGTTATAGATCCTCTTGAGTGATCCATGAGTTATCAAATTCTGGTCGACCTTGCCATTGTACCAAATAGCATTGATAGTTTTTGTTCCTTGTAGTAATAGTTTTGTCATCCAGAATTCTCTCAATTCGATCTCGCCACTTTGGTATAGTGGTTAGTGGACACTCGGGGGTAGGGTCACTCTCAATGGTATGTTCGGGCCCAAAAGGCTCACTAGGTATCAATATTGTCTCCTTATATTCTACTAAGTCTGAAACATTGAAGGTTGAGCTGATACCTAGGTCATATGGTAGTTCTAAGACATATGCATTAGGTCCAATTTTCTTGAGGATTTTGAATGGCCCTGCACTGCGGGCATGTAATTTCTTCATGGTTCATGGTGGTAACAGTTTGGGTTTGAGTCAAACCATTACACAGTCTCATTCATAAAATTCTTTGAATTTCCTATATGAATTAGCCATACGCTTGTAGGTTTCATTGCTCATGTTGATTTTTTTACTGATTTCTTTATGCAAGTCCTTAATATGCTGTGCGTATGACTCAGCAGATTCAGAAATACATGCATGTATGGGTAATAGAATGAAATCTATAGGCTTCCTAGATTTGTAACCATGGACCACCTCAAAAGGACTCTTTCCAGTAGATCTATTGATTGAGCTATTATAAGCAAACTCAGCATGAGGGAGTAAGAGATTCCAATTTCCCATACTATCACCAACTAAACATCTTAGCAAATTTCCTAGACTCCAGTTAACTACTTCAGTTTTGCCATCTATTTGAGGATGGTAGGCTATGGAGAACTTCAGTTTGGTTCCTAGCATATGCCAAAGGGTTTTCCAAAAGTAACTTGTGAACCTAACATCTCTATCTGACACAATGGTTTAGGTAAACCATGTAGCCTAACCACTTCATCAAGGAAAAGTTTAGCCATTCTTGAAGCATCGAAGGTTTGAGAACATGGGATGAAGTGAGCCATCTTAAAAAATTGGTCAACTACAACATAGATGGAATCATGTCTCCTTGAGGTCTTTGGGAGTCGTAGCACAAAGTCCATACTAAGATCCTACCATGGACAATCAGGGACTGGTAGAGAGTGTACAAATCCATGTTCTGCTTTGCTGTTTGGCAACAGCACATGTCTGACATTGAGCCACAACTTGGGCTACATTCCTCTTGAGACTAGGCTAAAAGAATTGGTCTTCTATCGCTAGGATGGCCTTATCTCTACCAAAATGACCTGCTAGGCCTCCAGCATGAACTTCCCAGATCAAAAACTCTCTAATAGAAGTTCGGGGGACACACAATTGATTTCCTTTGAAAGAAATCCATTTAGGAGAGTATAGTCACTATGTACACTAGATGGTCCTTATTGGTGGGATTGATAAATGTCACAAAAGTCTAGACACTTAGAGTATTCTTCTTTTAGTTTATCACACTCGATAACTTCAGTGCTAACCTATGTCAAAAGCACGGATCGTCGGCTCAGTGCATCTGCAATCCTATTTTTAGTGCTGGCATGGTGTTTCAGAATAATGATATATGCTTGAATGAATTCTACCCATTTCCTGTGCCTAGGGTTCAATTTCTGTTGGAAATTAAGGAATCGTAAGGCTTCATGATCAGAATAAAAAATAAATTCTTGTGGTAGTAAGTAGTGTCTGCAATACCTCAAAGCTTGCACTACGGTGTATAATTCCTTATCATACATCGAGAACCTCATTCTTGCCTCATTCAACTTCTCACTAAAGAATTCCACTAGATTCTCCTCTTGGCTCAAAACTCCTCCAATTCCTACTCTAGAGGCAGCACAACCAACCTCAAATACCTTTGACAAATCGGGTAACCTCAAAATTGGTGCTTGTGTCATTCTTTTCTTGATTTCTAGGAAGGCTCTATTGACAGCTTTTGTCCATTCAAAGGTTCCCTTCCTAATGCAGTCAGTAATGGGTGCCACTATGGTACTGAATCCTCGAATAAATCTCCTATAGAAAGTGGCTAGACCATGGAAACTTTGAACATCATGGACACTTTTGGGTACTAGCCAGTCTACTATGGTTTTGACTTTTTTAGGGTCGGCAAACACTCCTTCAGTAGTGATAATAAATCCTAGAAAGATAACTTTATGGGTCATGAATTCACATTTCTTATGATTGGCATAGAGACTATCTTGTCTAAGAGCTTGGCAAACTTGCCTAAAATGGTTTAAGTGGTCTTCCTTCATTCTACTATAAATAAGAATGTCATCAAAATAGACCACTATAAACTTTCCAATGAATGTCCTCAAAAATTGGGTCATAATTCTCATTAATGTGTTAGGTGCATTGGACAGACCGAAAGGCATTACTACCCACTCATATAAGCCATCTTTGGTTTTGAACGCGGTTTTCCATTCATCCCCGGGCCTAATTCTTAATTGATGATAGCCACTCTTAAGGTCAATTTTGGAAAAAATTTTGGCTCCGGCCATCATATCCAACATGTCATCGAAAAGGGAAATAGGAAAATGATACTTAATGGTGATCTTGTTTATGGCTCGGCTATCTATACACATTCTTCATGTGCCATCTTTCTTAGGGGTCAGAAGGGCAGGTACTGCACATGGGCTCAGGCTCTCTCTAATGAATTCCTTTTGGAGAAGTTCTCCAACTTGACGTTGTAACTCAGAATGTTCTGTAGGATTCATCCTATAGTGGGGAAGGTTTCGTAACGTGGATCCAGGGATCAAATCTATGGCGTGTTGAATATCTTTTAATGGTGGAAGGTGATTAGGAAGGTCTTTTGGAAATATGTCTTGAAACTCCTCTAAAAACCTTAACACTTCCTGGGGTTGTTCCTTATGGGGTTGATCCTGAACTTCCTTAGTTGTCAAAATCCAAACAGGTGAACCACTGCTAAGCTCTTGCTCCAGTTCCTTAGCATTGATCATGTTTATTCCTTGTTTTTTGTCCCTCAGGAGACTTGATCCTCTCATAACTTGGTCGTTAGGTGGTGAGGAATTAATTACAATCTTCTTCTCATTGTGAGTGAAAGAACATGAATTAGAACAATCATAGAGTATAGCATCATGATCATACGACCATGGTCAGCCTAATCTGATGCTACTAACCTCCATCGGAAGAACATCACACCAAACCTGCTCTTGGTATGACTGGAACTGAATTGTGACTTGGCACCTAAGTTTAATGGGAATTGAGGTCGAATCTATCCAGGATACCTTATACGGGTTGGGATGGGGTACAGTGGGCAATCCTAAGTTCTTGACTGTACTGGTTGATATAGCATTGACACAACTTTCACTATCTAAGATGATCTTGCAGACTTTTTCTCCTATCTTAACAAAGGTCTGTAGGATGTTGGTCCTACGCCAATCTTCTTGTTCCTTAGCTTGGGTCAAGATATATCTCACAATCCCTAGGGATTCTGATGAGTCTATGATCTCTTCATCCCCTTCATACTCACCATCTAAGTTCACACCTGCCTCATATACTTTTTCTTCCTCACAGTTTTCTATGGGTTCAGCAACTTCCTCTTCTAATTCCCCTATGTGTAACGCTCTGGTGGGACATTGGCTTGCATAATGACCTATCTTGTGGCACCTAAAATAATGGACATTTCCTTCTCTTCGAACTTCAGGGCTCTTTCCTTTATCTTCTCTTCGAGCTAATGGAGTAGCAGGATTGGGTCTATTGGATGGGCTTGGGCTTGGGCTGGGTCTACTTCCAGTGGAATTAAACCTATTGGGTTCGGGTTGATGGAAAATGGGTCCCCTCCGAAATCTCTCATAGTCCCTAGCAATTTGGTAGGCTTGGTCTAGATCATGGACCTCTCTAAGGATTAACTCTCTCTGGATTTCTTCTCATAGACCTGCTTTAAACCTAGACAAGGTCACAACTTCCGACTCAACCACACTACATCTCATGACGAACTCATCAAACTTGACAATATACTTTGACACCATCTTATTTTTTTGACTTAATCATTGCCATTGATCCAAGGGTCTTTGTTCATAGGACAAGGGTAAATACTTCTCCCTATGTTTTACCTTCATAGCTCTCCAGGTGGTTATGGGCATGTCACCTCTCTGTCTACTAATGCGCTCAACATTACCCCAATACAATCTAGCCTGACGGACCAATCTAACTTTGGCAAACTTAAATTTTCTGTTCTTTGACATTTCATACCAATTAAAATATTGGTCCATATCACTCTCCCAATCTATATATACCTTAGGTTCCAAGTTTTCATCAAATGTGGGTGCATCTAGATAAATGTTTCTAAGGGCTCTCTCATCCTGGTCAACATAATCATGGTGTGGTCTCCTTGGATGTGGGTTAGGAGTATGTTCTTGGTGTTGGACTCTAGGATGGATGGGTAGCAATCTAGGTGATTGTGGTTTAGTAGGGGTCATATGGGTCTCTTCAAGAGTGCCTATCTTCTCTTCCATTTGATCAAACCTATTGTTCAATTGCTTGAACTACTCAGTCATAGTTTTTATTAGAGCTTCTAGATTGGGATCCATGGTAGAGCTTGGTTGGTCCTATGAATGCTGGTATGGAGTTTCTGATGCAGTAGTCATTCAGTAGAAAGACTCGTTTTAGGGTTTGCTAGACCTAGAAGTCCAATGTAGTATGAATTGACTAAGTATAGATCAAAACTACAAATACCCTTTCAAATGACCAGGTAAGAGGTGGGATTGTGGGAGGCCCCCCCTGCTTTCGCGAGGACCCAATTAAGGAACCACAAATCCACTTAAGGCATTTGTCTTTGGACCTCTAGCCTTAGACACCAATTTCCAGGAGTAGATGAAGAGATGATTCACACTAGTCTCAACACACTAATTGGGCTTGACTTGTTGGTGTCCCTAATTCTAATTAGGTTGCCAATAGATTTTAAATTAGGCTTAGGTTCGAATGCAAGGGTGGTTGTTTTTGGGCCAAGGAAAGGCAATGACCTCATTTCCTTATCTTATGATAGTATCGCCCTTAGAGTAAGTTATGCATATGATGACATACATATGAAACCCTGATACAATATAAAAATCATTCTTTTTTTTTTGTATTTTATGACGTGTCAAACTTGAGTTTCAGCTGGTTAAATGATCAAGCAAAAATGGCTTGGGTTTGGGGGTTTGGATGTGATTTAGTTTCAGCCCAAACAAACAATGCAGAAATCTTAAGGTAGAACTGTTCTTAGGTAGTAATCAGGCATGCATAAATTTTACAGACAAAATTAAATCCTAATAAAATCTTGAAAAATAAAATCAAATGCAACTAATTCAGAAAAATAAGAATCATAATTTTCTAATCTTCCTACATGTAGAAATAATTAAAATAACAAACTATGTACTGGAAAGGATGTGATGCAGAAAATTAATCCTAAAGATGCCTATCTCTTTGTTTTCTTCTTCAAGAGTCAATCACAGTGGCACCCCTATATGCCATAGAAAATTTCTTTTGAATGGGATGTGAGGGTCTTGCAGCCCTACTTTTTCTTATGACCGGACGGCGATGGTGAAGCACCCAATTTGAGTACTTAAAGAAAACGTACTTGCTACCATGAATATACTACTCATGCAACCATGCTCTGATACCAAATTTGATGGGGCATGCAAGGATGAGTTCTAACTTAGAGGATTAATTAATGGGTTGAGCTATGAGTCCTACTAGCATAAACAAATTCATTCATAAGAAAGTAAGGAATTCATATGAAAGAAAACTAGATAAGGGATAACTCAAACTTGGGCTTCTTGTTTAATCAAAGAAGAATGGACCTAATGGTCGGGAAACCATTTTAGCAAGGGTGAAGACCATTCAAATATTCAAATCTAAAAGGCAAGGAAGGTTTACTTACAAATATTGAAGTCCCACACTTGTAATGGTGATCCAATTTCAGCACTCTTGGATAGAACTTGAAACTATCTCACCATGGGATGAAGACTTCCAATTTAGATGGTTCCAAAGGCAAGATTAACCTCCTCTTCAACTCGCAATCCCAGTGGATCTTAGAAAGGAAAGGAATTAGTGACTTAGAATGGCAAGAAGAGGAAAATATAAGGGGTTTAGGAAGTAGTGAAGTTGGTGGATTGGATGAAGTAGTAGGGAATCATAATGGCTGATTTGGCGCCTTGGTTGTGTGCTGATTGGAACTCCATTTGCTGAGCTTAGATGGAAACTCTTGAAGGATGAAGAAGAGCACTTTGAGGTGTTGTAGAAGGCTTCCTTGGAGGATGAAGTAGGCGGCCTTGAAGCTTGAAAGTATTGGCTGCGTGGTTGGTGGATGGGGAACACTTTGGTTGAAAGAAAATGGCAATGCCTTGTTGTGGATTTGTGGTGGAATTTGTAAGTGGCTAGGTTGGGTTAAAAGGAAAGGTTTTGGGCCTCTCACCCTCTTCCTCTCGGAGGTCACTTGATAAATACAAATGGAAGAAGAAATTTGAAAATTTTCATTCATCATCAATGTCTTTACAGGAGGGGTTGGGAGGGCTATTTATAAGCCTCCAATTCAATTTGAAAATTCAAAATACAAGGAGAATTTCATGGGATGTTGCTAGCTATGTGGAAGGGGAGTTGAACCATGCTTGATATGGGGAGGAAATGGTGGCCCTCTTTGAATTTGAATTCACTTCTTGGCCGCCCAAAGCTAGGTGAGTTATCATGCTTGGGTGTCTTCCATGTAGACTTTGAAAAAAACATGGCCTCCAAGTAAGCTTGATGATGTGGTGTCCACCTTGGCATTAGTGGTTGGAGTGTCTTATGGCACTTAATCTTTAAGCCCTCTTGCTTTGATTTGAACCCAGTTCAATCCCATCTTGGACTCAACCTTAAAATTTAACTAGTTACAAGGTCAAATTAAACCCAATTCGACTCAAAAGACCAAATTAACATGGACCTAATCCTGACTCAAACTTAATCAAAGAAATAAACTTCCCTATTTACAGGACTTATGTTCAATAAAATTGAAATACAGGACTCAAACTTAATCAAAGAAATAAACTTCCTTATTTACAGGACTCATGTTCAATTAAAGAAATAAAATTGAAACCAAAGGTAGACTAAACTTACTCCACTGAGATCCATAATGAATCTGGCTTGATTAGACTAGATTGAATTCTCTTTTGAGCAGTGGTGCCTGCACCACTCTTTTTCTTGAGCAGCTCTTGGGATCACTTATGACATACGAGCTGTCCCTAAAGCAGAATATGGTGGACAATGAAAAGAAAAAAAACTATCATATTCAAGTCCACAAGGATTCTAGTGATGATTCTAATAAGAAAGATGAGGAAGATGAAATGCCTCTTATCTTGAGAAAATTTAAGAGATTCATGAGGAAGAAAAAGCACAACTATAAGAAGAAGCCATAAAAAGGAGAGCCTAGTAAGGAGAAGGAAAAGGAGAAGGAAAGAGAGCAACCAATCTGTTTTGAGTGTAAGAAGCCCGGTCACTATAAAATGAAGTGCCCCACTCTCAAAAAGGCCAAAAAGAAATTCTAAAAGAAAGTGATGATGGTGACTTGGAGTGAGAGTGAAGACTCAAGCTTCGATGAAGAGCAGGAAGAGGTTGCCAACATTTGCTTTATGGCAAATGAAGAAGAGGTTAGGTCTAAACATAAAAGTGAATTTACCTTTGAAGAATTACATGATATTTTTGATGAACTTTTTGTAGAGTATCAAAAACTTAAAATGAAAAACAAAGAATTGAAAAAGCTAAACTTTGAGCTGTTTAAAACAAATGACAAGTTTATGAAGGATAATGATAGCCTACTTCAGGAAAACAAAGAATTGAATGGTCAAATTACTTTTTTGAAAAATGAAAAGGAAGATTTTTTGAAAGAAAAAGAAGCTTTGAAGAAGGATAAAGTTTTTGTAACAAATGAAAAACTTATCAAACAAAACAAAGAATTTTTGCAAGAAAATAAGAAATATCTAGAAGAGCTTGAAAAAGTGAAATCATTTGTAGAAACATTTACCTATAGTTCGGAAAAACATAATATGCTTTTGAATAGCCAAAGAGAAATTTTTAATAAAGTAGGCATAGGTTTTAAACCACAAAAACAATAAAAGTATTTCAAGAATTTCTTTGCTCCTGCATCATTTAGCATTACTTGTTATTCTTGTGGTAAGCTAGGACATAAATCTTACATGTGTGATAAAAAAAAGCTAAATAGTGTTAGAAAAGTTTGGGATCCAAAAGGAACCACATCAACTAACCCTAAAGGATCCAAGATGGCTTGGGTACCTAAAGTCTCCACTTGTTCTGATTTTGTAGGTGTGTCTTGCAACCAAGGAGAAAAGAAGATTATAGTACCATGATAGTGGTTGCTCAAGATACATGACTGGAGATGTAAAGCAATTCACATCTCCTGAGACACTAAATGGTGGGAATGTGATATTTGGTAATAATGGAAAGGGTAAAATTATTGATATCGATAAAGTCCATATCGCCCCCTCTACTTATGTTGATAATGTTTGATTTATTAATGCTTTAAAAAATAATTTGTTTAGCATAAGCCAATTTTATGTTAAAGGTTTCAAAGTGATTTTTGAATCTTCTATGTGTATTGTATCTAGTCTTGATGACAATGGCATTAAGTTCATTGGTCATAGGCATGGAAACATTTACTTGGTTGATCTTGATGATCTACCTATGCAAAATGGTCAATGCCCGGTGGCAATGGAAGCCAAGATCAATGAAACTAATTGGCTTTGGCATCATAGACTAGGACATGCAAGTATGCATTTGCTTTCCAAATTAAACAAAAAGAATCTTTTAAAAGATTTGCCAAAACTTATCTTTAAAAAGGATAAGATTTGTAGTGCATGTCAACTTGGAAAATAAATAAAATCATCTTTCAAACTAAAAGGAGCAGTCTCTACATCTAAACCCTTAGAATTACTTCATATGGACCTCTTTAGACCTACTAAAATAACTAGTTTGGGAGGGTATTTTCATGTATTTGGATGCCGTTGTTTCATTCTAAAAAATGGCAAAGATTACTTAAGTAAATTTGATGCCAAGTTAGATGAGGGTATCTTCTAAGATACTCTACTTCTAGCAAGGCATACAAGGTCTTCAATAGAAGAACACTTCTTATTGAAGAATCTATTCATGTTATTTTGGATGAAACTAACAAAAAATCTTCTAGAAAAGAATATTTTTTATAATAAAACATGTATCCAAAGGATTAAAAAACTGATAATCAATGAAGGACCATTCAAAGAACAAGAAGGTGATCAAAACCATGAAGAAGAACAAGTACAAAAAGTTGGGGCTTCGTCAACACCCAAACTAGTACCTAGAGAATGGAGGTATGCTCATGGATATCCTAAAAAACTTATAATTAGTAATCCATCAAAAGGGATAAGTACTCGTTCCTCACTAAGAAATGTGTCTGATTATTTAGCATTTATATCACAAATAGAACCTAAATCAATTAAAGAAGCTAAAAAAGATCCAAATTGGATAAATGCCATACAAGATGAATTAATTCAATTCAAAAGAATCAAAGTTTGGACTTTAGTTGAAAGGCCTTCTAATATTTCAATAATTGGAACCAAATGGGTTTTCAGAAATAAACTTGATAAAAATAGAGTAGTAATTATAAATAAAGCTAGATTGGTAGCAAAAGGTTAAAATCAAGAAGAGGATATTGATTTTGATGAAACTTTTATTCTGGTTGCTAGATTAGAAGTAATTAGGTTATTTTTTACTTTTGCTTGTTTTATGAATTTTAAATTATTTTGAATGGATATTAAAAGTATATTTTTAAATGGTTTTATTGAAGAAGAAGTGTATGTTGAACAGCCTCTTGGTTTTGAAAATCATGCATATCCTAACCATATTTTTAAACTTCACAAGGCTTTATGTGGTTTAAAACAAGCTCTAAGAGCTTGGTATGATAGGTCAAGTAAATTTCTTCTTAAAAATGACTTTTCTAAAGGTAATATAGATATTACACTATTTTTGAAAAAAAAAAATGATGATCTCTTAGTAGTACAAGTTTATATTGATGATATCATTTTTGGTACTACTAATAAAATACTTTGTTAAGAGTTTGCCAAGCTTATGCTGGGAGAGTTCGAGATGAGTATGATGGGAGAACTAAACTTCTTCTTTGGACTTCAAATCAAGCAAACTAGAGAAGGGATCTTCATCAACCAAGCCAAATACACAAAAAAAGTCTTAAAGAAGTTTGAGATGGAGACAACCAAGCCATTAGGTATGCCTATGAGCCCTTCTTGCAAACTTGACAAAGATGAATTTGGTAAAAATGTTGATAAAAAATTATATAGGGGTATCATTGGTTCATTATTGTATTTAACTGCAAGTAGGCTAGATATTATGTTTAACATATGTATGTATGCAAGATATTAGTCTGCTCCTAAAGAATCTCATTTATTGGCTATTAAACACATACTTAGATATTTATCTAGCATAATAGATATTGGACTACGGTATTTAAGAGCTTCATCAATATAATTGATTGCTTATTCTGATATTGACTTTGCTAGTTGTAAACTAGATAGGAAAAGCACCAGTGAAGCTTGTCAATTTCTTGGAATTAATTTGATTTCATGGTTTAGCAAGAAACAAAATTCAGCTGCTCTATCTATGATAGAAGCCGAATATATAGCAGTTGGAAGTTATTGTGCTCAGATCTTATGGATCAAACAATAACTCAAAGACTTTGGCATTAAGTTAAATAAAACTCTAATAAGATGTGATAACACAAGTGCAATCAATTTAACTAAAAATCCAGTTCAACACTCTATAAGCAAATCATTAAAATAAGACATCATTTCATGAGAGACCATGTGCAAAATGATGATGTAATGCTTGATTTTGTGTATACTGATAGGCAATTAGCAGATATTTTCACTAAGCCCCTTAGCGAAGAAAGGTTCTGCATGATTAGAAAAGAATTATGTATTATTGACCCTTTTGATTGAAACTCTCTCAAATACTTCATTGAATTCTTTCAAAAGTTCCTAATCCTCTCAAATATCACTTGGTATAGTCCCTAGACACCCCCTTGAATTTCTCCAATTTATTGAAATTTTTCCAAATTTGTTTCAAATTTTTGACCAAGTGTCGATACTTGAGATTTGTCCAGGTGTCGACTCATCGAAGTGTCGACATTTAAGCAAATTGCAAGTATCGACTCACAACCGAATGTACTATTTATCTAGGGCATCACCGAGTGACCTTTTCCATTTCTTTTTCAATCTTCTCTCTCCCAAGTGGTCCCCAAACATCTCCCATCATCCTCCAATAGTGTTTCCCGACCTTATCCTTCTATTTTGGGCAAAATCCCCCTTTTCTCCATCAATCCTATCCATTCCTTATTGTTTTGGTGGCCATGTGTCCAAGGAAGCAAGTGGCATTTCAAAAGAAAAGGTCCAATTTAGAGCATGGAGAAGAAAGCACAGGAGAAAGGAGATCAAAGGAACGACAGGATCAAGCTGGGTAGCGAGATCAGCCCAAGGCTCATGCGGATGTGAGAACACCCCCTCCATAGCTTTCCCCTGTAGCCAAGAGGATGGCAGGGAAAGTTATTTCCTGTGGCAGGAGGATATATCTGCTATTTCTAAACTCCAAGGGATTCATGATTGGAGATCTGTAGAGAGCTGTGAGATTGGTCCCCTTCTGCACCATGCGAGAGCGATACTACTCGCACCTGATGAGAGAATTCTTTGGTAGTATGGCCACATATGGGATCACTTGGACTGCTCAGGTCAGAGGTGTATAGATCCCATTTACTCCAGAGACTCTCAGTCAAGTATGGGAGATTCCTTAGTCTGGACTGGTAGCTAGCTGTGTCGCAAACAGAAATACCACTTTTAGATGCATTTTGGAGCGAGATGTCATCAGAGGCATATCCAGTGTTTCTACGAGTCATCTATTTATGGAGATGAGATTGCTGCATCAAATCATTGCTCGCATCCTTATTCCGAAGACAGGCCATTTTGACTTTATTACTGAGTGAGAGCTAGTCTTGATGGTGACTTTAACCTAGAGGATAGCCATCATCCTTCTAGTGTTGATGGTACATCAGATGGGTGAGGAGGCCACCCAAAGGAGGTAATATCTACCTTTCAAGATGGGGTCGACCCTTATCTTCTATGCTTATGGGATACCCTTGGAGGGCAAGGACTCTAAAGAGATATTGTGCACTGACACCTATGGCAAGAAGTCATTGCATCGGATGGGGTACAGGATGGTGGGAGGTTGATGGATGAGGAGATAGTTAGGCCAGGAGCCTGATGAGAAGGATGAGATTAGGGTAGTAGAGGCTGGAAGTCATTGCATCGGATGGGGTATAGGATGGTGGGAGGTTGATGGATGAGGAGATAGTTAGGCCAGGAGCCTGATGAGGAGGATGAGATTAGGGTAGTAGAGGCTGGACCTTCTACACCTGCTCCTTAGATGACTCCCTCCAGACGAGCACCAGTTGCTGGATTTGAGTCCGAGCCAACTATGCCCCCTTCTACACCAGCTCCTTGACGTACTTTATGATAGACTGCATTAGAGAAGATTGATAAAGCAGATTACTGTGGTCCGAGAGGATGTGTTGAGCATATATATTAGTACTAGCAGACTATAGATTGAGTTGCAGAGTTTGAGAGCACATACTAATGAGCAGCTTTCTTTGATCAGACAGAGTATGGAGGCAGGTTTTACTGATATCCGAGATCTTTTGAGATCCATGCTACCACCTCCAGCTTCAGCAGGACCTTCTGTTCCACCTCCATCTCCTCCCCTAGCTTATGATGATGCAGAGGATACTGAGCATGATGATGATGATGATAGTGGTGCTGGTGATGATGACCCAGCAGATGGTGGCGACATAGTACATGATGAGTCTGCACTAGATATCCCTCCATCCATTGAGCATCAGCCTTTAGTTCATAGAGCGGATATTGCTAATCAGCATGCCATAGATTCTCCATTCCTCACTCCAGCTGATACTGGAACTCATGCCACCAGGACCTCTAGGATCTTAGATCGCTCTGGCCCATCCCTTAGGACCAAAAGCATGACCCATAAGATGCCTAGACCATCTGCATCTAGGATTATGGCACGTGTTGTACTAGATTTTCCATCTAATGAGGAGTAGCCTCGCAGATGCTATGCTTTTCTTGTGTTTCATGTACTTTTTATAGTCTATTTCAATTCATGTATGCTATTTTGTTGATGTCTTGCAAGATTGATATCTACAAGTGAAAGTAAAAAATATGGTTGCAGGTGCCTACGCTAAGCATGCAACAGCACAGGGAGCAGATAAATATTTTAAAATATTTTTAAAATAAATGCAAAAAATACCTACTCCGCACAGGATCTAGCATATGCAAGATGCATGTATTGGCATGATACAGATCATATAATATTTATAAACAATTTTATAAATCCAGATCTACACATGCAACGAAAATAAAACCCAAAAACATACCATATTCCCAGCTGGAATAAGTCTGGGATAAACCAGGAATAGACTGGAATAACTGGAATAAAGTTATTCTAGTCATCTTCCACCTTGGGCTGAAAACTGGGCTTCCGAAAAGTCCCCGGAATGACACCTTCCGGACCTCCGATCGCTCCCAAATCTGAGCTGTAGATTCTTAAGGAAGTCCTCTTCGATTTGGAACTAGTTTCTGCAAGAAAAACTAAGCCAATAAATCATAAAAATTTGTCGAAGTCTGCTGCAAGAAAATGGCAGCAGAACAGAGTAGCTGTCTTCGACGTTGGATTTCGGGCAACTGGAGCTATCCCGGCTCGCGTGGTTTGCTCCGAGGAGTAGAAGAATACTACCTCTAGAGGGGAGACACGCCCGGGGCTCTCCGACCCTCTCCATGCGCGGTGCTAGCCGCCGGAAGATGGTTCACGGTCACAGGTTACTGCAGCGAAACAGAATTGCTGCAGCAGGGATTTTTGAGCACTCAAATGGTGGGAAGAATCTTGGTTTCTCTCCCTTATAACACTCCCAAAACCCAGCACTCAAGGAGTATTACAATGGATCAGGTCTTCAGCCCCTTCAAATGGAGGAACAGCCCTTTACACGGTGATACTCTCTTCTCACGGTGCCACTCCAACAACTCAAAACAGAGGACGACAGCTGTTGTTTTTAAAACTCAACAACCCCAACAACAGGGGACGCAGTGTTGGATTATAAAGGCTGTAGAGGGGATGAGGGAGATGGACAGACGGGAGTGGAAGAGAGAGCCGGTTTCCAAATTCCCATTAACAAAAATTTAAACGGGATAAAAGCCTTTAACAAGGGTTTTAAGAGGACGTTTTGGCCTTCAGTTTTTCTCCCAACGTTTGGCTTTCCTCCAAACGCATGGGAGTGGCGTGTAACCATTTACACGGAGAATTAAAACACCGGTTCAAAAGAAACCGGTCCAACCAATAAACCTTGGTTCAATCTCTATTAAACCAAGCCATTGGTTCAATCCTATTGAACCTGGTCCAAGCCCAATTAAAAATTGGGTCAATTGGTTCACAACCAATTGGAGGCCGAAACAAACTCCGAATCAGTTCAAAACTGATTCAGAAAAATCCTGGCATAGTGCTGATCAACCTGGAACAATTTCCGGTTGACCAGGCAAGGGCATGACGAGGAAAATGAGTGCTAAAAAATACTACTGTGACCATGAAACCGAGATGATTTCCAATCATATTCGGTATCCGAATTAGAGAGTTATCCTCTGTGGCGTGTGACCTCATAGGTTCGAACTTAAACGGTAGCACTAGAACCATTCTAGTACCAGCATAGGAAACCATCTAGCAATGGGTCCCGGCGTCCGGATAGGTCGAAGATGTGGGAGCAAACAATCGAACCTCTGGCATATGGTTACCGTATAATTCATCCCTTTGACCTCTAATGCTCAGGACGACTGAGATTGGGCTGCCAACCCTGACTGAGTCAGTCGACTACGTGTCTCAACCTTGCAAGCCTAGTGACTCTTCACTAGGGCTACCCTGACCGAGGATTTGCTAAATTGAGATACTGCGAGACATTCAATCCAAACTGTTTGGACAGGTCAATTCCATCTTGGTCCATCACTGCTCCATAAGTACTTGCCTGTACCCAGAAACCTTCCATCACCGGATTAAAAATTCGGGTATTCCGGTACCAAAGCACAGGGAGTTGCTTGCAAGCTACCATGATGACCTCAGGTCAGAGTGACACTTATACCCATATCCAATCGTGAGTATCCCTTTGGCAGAAAGGGACTGCACGGAGTCACGTTCAATGAGATATCACATATATCCCACTTGTAAATCACATCAGTGTCACCACACTCATTTGGTCAAGAGGACAACCAAACGATGTAAACTACAACAACTTATACTTGATATATTGCCGTCCAGTACAATATATCCTTTGGTTGTGAACAGGGTTTAAGGACCACTCAATACAACCTCTCTGTATCGAAATCAGTGTAGTCCTAAGGACTTCATCACATGGAAAGAGTTCTCTTAGGAAAATACAATATGTGATGAGCTGCCAATAATAATATTTTATTAATTCATTGAAAAAGTACAATACTTAGCACAACCGCCTACAACCCAGGCGATTGGCTTTGGGACACAATTCCCAACAACTCCCACTTGTACTAAAGCCAATCAGAAGAGTATCTAATACCCATTTCCCTTTTACAATAGTCGAACTCTTTTATTCTGAGGGCTTTAGTGAAGGGGTCGGCCAGATTTTCTTTTCCATCGATATTCAGTAGATTGATATCGCCTCGTTCAATGATCTCTCGTACGAGGTGGTAGCGCCGCAGTATGTGCTTGGTGCGGTGATGAGCTTTAGGCTGCTTAGCTTGAGCAATGGCTCCAGTGCTGTCACAGTACACCGAAATAGGACCATCTAGGGAAGGTGCAATATATTCTGCTTCGCATACCAAGTCTGCAACAGTTGCCTGCTTGAAACTTTTCCAGCAGATCGCTCCTCCGTTCACGGTAAATACAAACCCTGACACACTCTTGCTATCATCTCTATCCGACTGGAAACTGGAATCAGAGTACCCCACAAGTTTCAAGTCAGGTTCTCCATAAATCAGCCATTGGTCTTTAGTATTTCTCAAATACTTAAGGATGGACTTAACCACCTTCCAATACACCTCACCTAGGTCAGACGGGTATCTGCTCACTACTCCTAGTGAGTATTCCACGTCTAGTCTAGTACAAGTCATAGCATACATGATAGAGCCTACTGCTGAAGCATAAGGTACTCTACTCATGCGCTCTCTTTCCTCAGGAGTTGTCGCACAATCCTTCTTGGAAAGAGTAATTCCAGAACCTATCGGGAGATAGCCTTTCTTGGAATTTTCCATGCTGAACCGTTTCAGCACGGTGCCAATGTACGTAGACTGGGATAGTCCCAAAAGCTTCTTAAATCTATCTCTATAGATTTTCATACCTAGTATGTAAGAAGCTTCACCCAAGTCCTTCATGGAGAACTGAGATGATAACCAGACCATTATTCCTTGCAATGCTGCGACATCATTCCCGATTAAGAGAATGTCGTCAACATACAGTACTAGGAATACAATCACAGAACCATTAACCCATTTATAGATGCACGGTTCTTCTCCGTTCCTAACGAAGCCGTACGATTTGATACACCTATCAAACCTTAAGTTCCAACTTCGAGATGCTTGCTTGAGTCCATAAATGGACCTCTGCAACTTGCATACTTTTGATTCATCTGTGGATGTGAACCCTTCAGGCTGTATCATATATACCTCCTCTTCCAGCTCCCCATTTAGGAAAGCGGTTCGGACATCCATCTGCCAGATCTCGTAATCAAAATATGCTGCCAAAGCAAGCATGAACCGAATGGACTTGAGCATTGTCATAGGGGAGAAAGTCTCGTCATAATCGATACCATATCGTTGACGATACCCCTTGGCAACCAGACGGGCTTTATAGGTCTGTACCTTCCCATCTGCGCCCCTTTTCCTCTTGAAGATCCATTTACACCCGATGGGTTTTATTCCTTTAGGCGGATCAACCAATATCCAAACATTGTTGATTTCCATGGACTCCATTTCGGATCGCATGGCTCCAAGCCATGCCTCAGAGTCAGATCTCTGAAGTGCATCCATATAGGTGATCGGATCCTCATTGTTCTCATCGAGCTCAATGGGATCGCCGTCCCGGACCAAGAAACCGTAGTATCTGTTCGACTGACGCGGTATTCTACCGGATCTCCTAATGGGTTCTAGGTGTGATTCAATCACAGCCGGTTCTACGATGTCCTTAGAGTGTGTAGGTTCTTCTATTGGCTGAACTTCATCAAGTTCAATCTTAGAGGCTATAGTTCCTTCTCCAAGGAACTTCTTTTCCAAAAAGATAGCTCTAAGAGCAACGAACACCTTTTGTTCATTCTCCAAGTAGAAGAAATACCCTTTGGTTTCCTTAGGATAACCAACAAAAAAACACCGATCAGACCTAGGACCAAGTTTGTCTGAGTCTAAATGCTTTACGTAAGCCGGACAACCCCGACCCGAAGGTGTGAGATTGATGGTTTACGTCCATTCCACATCTCATACGGAGTGGAGACAATAGATTTACTTGGAACATTATTTAATAAGTAACAGGCTGTCTAAAGCGCATATCCCCAAAAGGATAGCGGCAGAGTTGCAAAGCCCATCATGGATCGAACCATGTTCAACAAGGTTCGATTCCTCCTTTCGGACACACCATTCAACTGTGGTGTTCCTGGAGGAGTCCACTGAGAGAGAATTCCATTCTCCTCAAGATATGTCAAAAAAGCACCAGATAAGTATTCGCCACCTCGATCAGATCGAAGGGTTTTAATACTTTTTCCAGTTTGCTTTTCTACTTCATTACGGTATCGTTTGAACATTTCAAACGACTCAGACTTATGTCTCATTAAAAAGACATAACCGAACCTTGAAAAGTCGTCTGTAAAAGTAATGAAATATTTGTATCCTCCTCTAGCACTAACTGTCATCGGTCCACATACATCAGTATGTATTAGATTTAGAAGTTCTGTAGCTCGTTCACCTTTTCCAATAAAAGGTGACTTGGTCATTTTACCAAGTAAACAGGATTCATAATTGGGCAGTGATTCAGAATCACTGACCTCGAGGAGTCCATCTCCTCGCATCTTGTTTATCCTATTTTGGTTAATATGACCTAGCCTACAGTGCCAAAGATACAAATCGTTGACATTATCTAACCTTGGGCGTTTGCAAGAAGTGTACATTATACTAACAGGCCTTGATAATACATATATGCCATTATTTAATCTAGCTTTCATTATAACAGAGTTATTCAAAATAACATTGCAAAAATCTCCTTTTATTGATAGTTCAAAACCATAATTGGCCAAAAGACCTACAGAGATTATGCTCATAATGAAACTAGGACAATAGTGACAGTCGACTAGTTCGACAGTACAAGACTCAAAGACAAGACGCAGGACTCCGACCGCCAGTACTGGAACACGATTTCCATTCCCGACGCTCAGAAACTGTTCTTCATCTTCAAATCTTCTGCTAACTTGAAGTCCCTGTAACGAATTACAAACATGAATTGGACTACCAGTATCCAATACCCAGTTAGCAGTATCAACAATTGAGTAATTACAAGGTTTTATCATATAAATACCTTGTTCAGCAGACTTCTGCTTTCTCGGCCTGTTCGGATCAAGGGACGCAATATAAAGAGGACAGTTCCTCTTCCAGTGTCCCTTCTTCTTGCAGTAGAAGCACTCTACAGAAAACTGATCAGCCTTATACTTCATGGTTTGACTAGGGCCAGGAGCATTCTGCACTTTCTTTCCCTTCTTATTTATTTTCTTCTTCCCTTTCTTAAAGGGACGACGACCTCTACTACCTCCCACTAAATTCACCACCCCCTTATTCAGTTGGTGGTCTTTCTCGAAAGTCTGCAGCAACCCCAAAAGACCATGGTAGTTGACTGCAGGCTTGTTCATTCTATAATGATCGAGAAAATCAAGATAGGAGGAGGGAAGAGAATTCAGGATCGCATCCTTGCCGAGCTGCTCGTGCAAGGGGCATCCGAGTTTGCCCAGTTTTTCAATCAGCTCGATCATGTACAATACATGATCAGTGACTGAACCGCCATTCGGCATCTTGGAGTTGTAGATGGCACAAGACACTTTGTACCGTTCTACATCATCGGGGGTGCCGAAGGATTCCTTCAACTTTTGAAGGATTTCATCAGGTTGGCCCTCCTCGAATTTTCGAGTGAACTCGTCGTTCATCGCCGCTAGCATAATGCAACGGACAGTAGTGTGATCAGAGACCCACTTCAGATAAGCTTCTCTGACCATAGTCCGTGCATTAGCGGGAGGGATTTCAGGTGCCGGATCTGTTATCATATACAGGATCCGTTCGTGCTCCAGAACTATTCTCAACTTTCGATACCAACTATCGAAGTTGTGACCCTTTAACTTCTCGTTATTGAGAAGTGACCGGAGCGATAAATTGGAAGACATCTGAAAAGAAAATAAGACCTATTAGTGTATGAATTAATAAATTAACCAAAAGACTTGGACTTTAGTCTAAAGGTTTCTCCCACTAATTTTTCAGATTTGTAGCCTCTAACTCCAATCCGTGAAAACACTTTTTCAAGTGGGTACTGAAATCCAATAGGCCACGCATGAGCCCGACTATGGCCGGCTCACCCATACGAGCCTAAAGGTAGGTTCGTAAACCAATTGTTTCCCTAAACAATTTTCAGTATTTTATTTTGCCCCAGAGAACATCCCAATTGGCCTAGGGGCCTCCTATTGCGGGTCTCTAGTTAGGTCCAACCATTAAAATGACTAATCCAATGCTTCCAGCTAACTAAAGACCAAGCCCGACTATTGCCGGCCCACCTGGTCCCGTTAAGGAGGTTGCACTGAACCATCATCGATCAGATAGAAATTCCAGTCGCCGGATGTACACCCATTCTATGGAACTGCCGATGCACACCAAGCTAGTGGACACATTTCTATCCAACTTAATGGGAGGCTAAGATACTGTCAACTCCTTGACTTAGTCTTTTTAAGGACCTAATAATTTTAGAGGATTTTTTTTTTTTTTTAGTTGTGACAGAAGAAAAAGGTAAGGACATGGATCATCCTCCCCCTGAATCAATCAGATTCCAGGAGGGTTGAATTAAATCAACAATTGATCCATGGGCACCTATTGATCAGTCAGACCGATCAACCTGGGTGACATGGGTTAACTCGAGTCATTGAGCTTTTCCAATCAGTTCTGGTCGACTCGACTAGCCAGGTAAGTGAGATCATGGATGAGTAACCGCCATTAACCATCTTTCCTAGACACCAACCAAGTTGGCCAGGAAAGAGGTAGCCTCATACAACCATGATCACAAATGCCAAACCTACCTCGACACCAGTCGGTTTACCAGACTCGATCAGACTAGCCTAAAGACTCGGACGTCCACTGAGCCACTAATTGGATCCATTTTAGATGAACGGATCAACTAATCTAACTATAAGATAATTCTAAAGAAAGACCTTAAACAACTTTTGTTTAATCTTCTTTTAATCCGGTTCAACTAAACTTAGGTCTAACCCAGTGATGGACCCAACTAATCAGCTAACCCAATTAACCCAATTTGGCTTATGCAAATTTTATTAGATTTCATAAACCTAAAAATTTTTATTAAGCCAAATACTTAATTAAAACATTTTTTAATTAAGTCTCTATGTAAAACAATTTTACATCTAAAATTATGCATCATATCTAGATTTATACTTTTATAAATATTATATGACCCAAATAACAAAATTATAAATCATGCCAAATTTATAAAATAATTTTAATTTCTTTTTGATTTCCTTAAAGGATCCTTCTGAAGAGGCCAACACAGACAAACCGCATCGTGTCAAAGACACACGGCCATGGTGAAGGTCTCAACTAGGTTCCTAAAAGTACTCTCTAATCCCTAGATTAAACAATTTAATCTACTATATATGCATCAAGATATGTTACACTAGAACCTGGCTCTGATACCACTGAAAGTAAAAAATGTGGTTGCAGGTGCCTATGCTAAGCATGCAACAGCAAGGGAGCAGGTAAATATTTTAAAATATTTTTAAAATAAATACAAAATATACCTACTCCGCACAGGATCTAGCATATGCAAGATGCATGTATTGGCATGATACAGATCATATAATATTTATAAACAATTTTATAAATCCAGATCTACACATGCAGCGAAAATAAAACCCAAAAACATACCTTATTCCCAGTTGGAATAAGTCTGGGATAAACCAGGAATAGACTGGAATAACTGGAATAAAGTTATTCCAGTCGTCTTCCACCTTGGGCTGAAAACTGGGCTTCCGAAAAGTCCCCGGAACGCCGCCTTCCGGACCTCCGATCGCTCCCAAATCTGAGCTGTAGATTCTTAAGGAAGTCCTCTTCGATTTGGCACTAGCTTCTGAAAGAAAAACTAAGCCAATAAATCATAAAAATTCATCGAATTCTGCTGCACGAAAATGGCAGCAGAACAGAGTAGCTGTCTTCGACGTTGGATTTCGGGCAACTGGAGCGATCCCGGCTCACGTGGTTTGCTCCGAGGAGTAGAAGAATACTACCTCTAGAGGGGAGACACGCCCGGGGCTCTCCAATCCCTCTCCACGTGCGGTGCTAGCCACCGGAAGATGGTTCACGGTCACAGGTTGCTGCAGCAAAACAGAATTGCTGCAGCAGGGATTTTTGAGCACTCAAATGGTGGGAAGAATCTTGGTTTCTCTCCCTTATAACACTCCCAAAACCCAGCACTCAAGGAGTATTACAATGGATCAGGTCTTCAGCCCCTTCAAATGGAGGAACAGCCCTTTACACGGTGATACTCTCTTCTCATGGTGTCACTCCAACAACTCAAAACAGAGGATGGCAGCTGTTGTTTTTAAAACTCTCAACCCCAACAACAGGGGACACAGTGTTGGATTATAAAGGCTGTAGAGGAGATGAGGGAGATGGACAGACGGGAGTGGAAAAGAGAGCCGGTTTCCAAATTCCAACTAACAAAAATTTAAACGGGATAAAAGCCATTAACAAGGGTTTTAAGAGGACGTTTTGGCCTTCGGTTTTTCTCCCAACGTTTGGCTTTCCTCCAAACGCATGGGAGTGGTGTGTAACCATTTACACGGAGAATTAAAACACCGGTTCAAAAGAAACCGGTCCAACCAATAAACCTTGGTTCAATCTCTATTAAACCAAGCCGTTGGTTTAATCCTATTGAACCTGGTCCAAGCCCAATTAAAAATTGGGTCAATTGGTTCACAACCAATTGGAGGCCGAAACGAACTCCGAATCAGTTCAAAACTGATTCAGAAAAATCCTAGCACAGTGCTTATCAACCCGGAATAATTTTCGGTTGACCAGGCAAGGGCATGACGAGAAAATGAGTGCTCAAAAATACTACTGTGACCATGAAACCGAGATGATTCCCAATAGTATTCGGTATCCGGATCAGAGAGTTATCCTCTGTGGCATGTGACCTCATAGGTTCTAACCTAAACGGTAGCACTAGAACCATTCTAGTACCAGCATAGGAAACCATCTAGCAATGGGTCCCGGCGTCCGGATAGGTCGATGATGCGGGAGCAAACAATCGAACCTCTGGCATATGGTTACCGTATAATTCATCCCGTTGACCTCTAATGCTCAGGACGACTGAGATTGGGCTGCCAACCCAAACTGAGTCAGTCGACTACGTGTCTCAACCTCGCAAGCCCAGTGACTCTTCACTCGGGCTACCCCGGCCGAGGATTTGCTAAATTGAGATACTGCGAGACATTCAATCCAAACTGTTTGGACAGGTCAATCCCATCTTGGTCCATCACTGCTCCACAAGTACTTGCCTGTACCCAGAAACCTTCCATCACCGGATTAAAAATCCGGGTAGTCCGGCACCAAAGCACAGGGAGTTGCTTGCAAGCTACCGTGATGACCTCAGGTTAGAGGGACACATATACCTAAATCCAATCATGAGTATCCCTTTGGCAGAAAAGGGCTGCATAGAGTCACATTCAATAAGATATCACATATCCCACTTGCAGATCACATCAGTGTCACCACACTCATTTGGTCAAGAGGACAACCAAACGTTGTGAACTACAACAACCTATACTTCATATATTGCTGTCCAGTACAATATATCCTTTGGTTGTGAACTGGGTTTAAGGAACACTCGATACATCCTCTCTGTATCGAAGTCAGTGTAGTCCTAAGGACTTTATCACATGAAAAGAGTTCATTTCAGGAAAATTTAGTATGTGATGAGCTGCCAAAAATATTTTATTAATTCAAAGAAAGAGTACAATACGGAGCTCAACCGCCTACAACCCATGTGATTGGCTTTGGGACACAATTCCCAACAACTCCCACTTGTACTAAAGCCAATAAGAAGAGTATCTAATACCCATTTCCTATTTATAATAGTCGAACTCTTTTATTCCAAGGGCTTTAGTGAAGGGGTCGGCCAGATTTTCTTTTCCATCGATCTTCAGAAGATCTATGTCGCCTCGTTCCACGATATCTCGTACGAGGTGGTAGCACCACAGTATGTGCTCGGTGCGGTGATGAGCTTTAGGCTCCTTAGCTTGAGCAATGGCTCTAGTGTTGTCACAGTACACCAGAACAGGACCATCTAGGAAAGGTGCCACCCCTAGCTCTCCAAGGAACTTCCGCAACCACACAGCTTCCTTTGCTGCATTTGATGCTGCAAAGTATTCTGCTTCGCATACCGAGTCTGCAACAGTTGCCTGCTTGGAACTTTTCTAGTAGATCGCTCCTCCATTCAGAGTAAATATAAACCCTGACACACTCTTGCTATCATCTCTATCTGACTGGAAACTGGAGTCAGAGTACCCCACAAGTTTCAAGTCAGGTTTTCCATAAATCAGCCATTGATCTTTAGTATTTCTCAAATACTTAAGGATGGACTTAACCACCTTCCAATGCGCCTCACTTGGGTCAGACTGGTATCTGCTCACTACTCCTAGTGAGTATGCCACGTCTGGTCTAGTACAAGTCATAGCATACATGATAGAGCCTACTGCAGAAGTATAAGGTACTCTACTCATGCGCTCTCTTTCCTCAGGAGTTGTCGCACAATCCTTCTTGGAAAGAGTAATTCCAGAACCTATAGGGAGATAGCCTTTCTTGGAATTTTCCATGTTGAACTATTTCAGCATGGTGTCAATGTACGTAGACTGGGACAATCCCAAAAGCTTCTTAGATCTATCTCTATAGATCTTCATACCTAGTATGCAAGAAGCTTCACCCAAGTCTTTCATGGAGAACTGAGATAATAACCAGACCTTTATTCCTTGTAATGCTGTGACATCATTCCTGATTAAGAGAATGTCGTCAACATACAGTACTAGGAATACAATCACAGAACCATTAACCCATTTATAGATGCACGGTTCTTCTCCATTCTTAACGAAGCCATACGATTTGATACACCTATCAAACCGTAAGTTCCAACTTCGAGATGCTTGCTTGAGTCCATAGATGGACCTCTGCAACTTGCATACTTTTGATTCATCTATGGATGAGAACCTTCAGGCTGTATCATATACACCTCCTCTTCCAGCTCCCCATTTAGGAAAGCGGTTCGGACATCCATCTGCCAGATCTCGTAATCAAAATATGGTGCCAAAGCAAGCATGATCAGAATGGACTTGAGCATTGCCATAGGGGAGAAAGTCTCGTCATAATCGATACTATATCGTTGACGATACCCCTTGGAAACCAGACGGGCTTTATAGGTCTCTACCTTCCTATCTGCGCCCCTTTTCCTCTTGAAGATCCATTTACACCCGATGGGTTTTATCCCTTCAGGCGGATCAACCAATGTCCATACATTATTGATTTTCATGGACTCCATTTCGGATTGCATGGCTCCAAGCCATGCCTCAGAGTCTGATCTTTGAAGAGCATCCATATAAGTGATCGGATCCTTATTGTTCTCATTGAGCTCAATGGGATCGCCGTCCCGGACCAAGAAACCGTAGTATTTGTCCGGCTGACACGGTATTCTACCGGATCTTCTAATGGGTTCTGGGTGTGATTCAATCACAGCCGGTTCTTCGATGTCCTTAGAGTGTGCAGGTTCTTCTATTGGCTGAACTTCATCAAGTTCAATCTTAGAAGCTATAGTTCCTTCTCCAAGGAACTCCTTTTCCTAAAAGATAGCTCTAAGAGCAATGCACACCTTTTGTTCATTCTCCAAGTAGAAGAAATACCCTTTGGTTTCCTTAGGATAACCAATGAATAAACACCGATCAGACCTAGGACCAAGTTTGTCTGAGTCTAAACTCTTTACATAAGCCGGACAACCTCAGACCCAAAGGTGTGAGATTGAGGATTTACATCCATTCCACATCTCATACAGAGTGGAGACAACAGACTTACTTGGAACATTATTTAATAAGTAACATGCTATTTGAAGCGCATATCCCCAAAAGGATAGTGGCAAAGATGCAAAGCCCATCATGGATTGAACCATGTCCAACAATGTTCGATTCCTCCTTTCGGACACACCATTCAACTGTGGTGTTCCTAGAGGAGTCCACTGAGAGAGAATTCCATTCTCTTCAAGATATGTCAAAAAATCACCAGATAAGTATTCACCACCTCGATCAGATCGAAGGGTTTTAATACTTTTTCTTGTTTGCTTTTCTACTTCATTACGGTATCGTTTGAATATTTCAAACGACTCAGACTTATGTCTCATTAAGAAGACATAACCGAACCTTGAAAAGTCATCTGTAAAAGTAATGAAATATTTGTATCCTCCTCTAGCACTAACTGTCATCCGTCCACATACATCAGTATGTATGAGACTTAGAAGTTCTGTTGCTCGTTCACCTTTTCCAATAAAAGGTGACTTGGTCATTTTACCAAGTAAAAAGGATTCATAATTGGGCAGTGATTCAGAATCACTGACCTCGAGGAGTCCATCTCCTCGCATCTTGTTTATCCTATTTTGGTTAATATGACCTAGCCTATAGTGCCAAAGATACAAATCGTTGACATTATCTAATCTTGGGCATTTGCTAAAAGTGTGCATTACACTAACAGGCCTTGATAGTACGTATATGCCATTATTTAATCTAGCTTTCATTATAACAGAGTTATTCAAAATAACATTGCAAAAATCTCCTTTTATTGATAGTTCAAAACCACAATTGGCCAAAAGGCCTACAGAGATTATGCTCATAATGAAACTAGGACAATTGTGACAGTCGACTAGTTCGATAGTACAATACTCAAAGATAAGACGTAGGACTCCGACCGCCAGTACTGGAACATGATTTCCATTCCCGACGCTCATAAACTGTTCTCCATCTTCAAATCATCTACTAACAAGAAGTCCCTTTAATGAATTACAAACGTGAATTGGACTACCAGTATCCAATACCCAGTTAGCAGTATAAATAATAGAGTAATTACAAGGTTTTATCATATAAATACCTTGTTCAGCTCACTTCTGCTACCTCGGCCTGTTCGGATCAAGGGATGCAATATAAAGAGGACAGTTCCTCTTCCAGTGTCCCTTCTTCTTGCAGTAGAAACATTCTGCAGAAGATTGATCAGCCTTATACTTCCTGGTCTGCCTAGGGCCAGGAGCATTCTGCACCTTCTTTCCCTTCTTATTCATTTTCTTCTTCCCTTTCTTAAAGGGACGACGACCTCTACTTCCTCCCACTAAATTCACCACCCCCTTATTAAGTTGGTGATCTTTCTCGAAAGTCTGCAGCAACCCCAAAAGATCATGGTAGTTAACTGCAAGCTTGTTCATTCTATAATGATCGAGAAAATCAAGATAGGAGGAGGGAAGAGAATTCAGGATCACATCCTTGCCGAGCTGCTCGTGCAAGGGGCATCCGAGTTTGCCCAACTTTTCAATCAGCTCGATCATGTACAATACATGATCAGTGACTGAACCACCATTCGGCATCTTGGGGTTGTAGATGGCACAAGACACTTTGTACCGTTCTACATCATCTGGGGTGCCCAAGGATTCCTTCAACTTTTGAAGGATTTCATCAGGTTGGGCTTCCTCGAATTTGCGACTGAACTCGTCGTTCATCGCCGCTAACATAATGCATCGGACAGTAGTCCGATCAGAGACCCACTTCAAGTAAGCATCTCTGACCGCACTCCGTGCATTAGCAGGAGGGATTTCAGGTGCCGGATCCGTTATCACATAAAGGATCCGTTCATGCTCCAGAACGATTCTCAATCTTCGATACCAGCTATCGAAGTTGTGACCCTTTAACTTCTCATTATCGAGAAGTGACCGGAGCGATAAATTTGAAGACATCTGAAAAGAAAATAAGACCAAATTAGTGTATGAATTAATAACTTAACCAAAAGACTTGGACTTTAGTCTAAAGGTTTCTCCCACTAATTTTTCAGATTGGTAGCCTCTAACTCCAATCCGTGAAAACACTTTTTCAAGTGGGTACTGAAATCCAATAGGCCACGCATGAGCCCGACTATGGCCAGCTCACCCATACGAGCCTAAAGGTAGGTTTGTAAACCAATTGCTTCCCTAAATAATTTTCAGTATTTCATTTTGCCCCAGAGAACACCCCAATCGGCCTAGGGGCCTCCTATTGCGGGTCTCTGGTTAGGTCCAACCATTAAAATGACAAATCCAATGCTTCCAGCTAACTAAAGACCAAGCTCGACTATGGCTGGCCCACCTGGTCCCATTAAGGAGGTTGCACTGAACCATCATCGATCAGATAGAAATTCCAATCGCCGGATGTACACCCGTTCTATGGAACTGCCGATGCACACCAAGCTAGTGGACACATTTCTAACTGACTTAATGGGAGGCTAAGACACTGTCAACACCTTGACTTAGTCTTTTTAAGGACCTAATAATTTTAGAGGATTTTTTAGTTGTGACAGAAGAAAAAGACAAGGACATGGATCATCCTCCCACTAAATCAATCAGATTTTAGGAGGGTTGAAATAAATCAACAAATTGATCCATGGGTACCTATAGATCAGTCAGACCGATCAACCTGGGTGACATCGGTTAACTCGAGTCATTGAGCTTTTCCAATCAGTTCTGGTTGACTCGACTAGCCAGGTAGGTGAGATCATGGGTGAGTATCCGCCATTAACCATCTTTCCTAGACACCAACCAAGTTGGCCAGGAAAGAGGTAGCCTCATACAACCATGATCACAATGCCAAACCTACCTCGACACTAGTCGGTTTACCAGACTCGATCAGACTAGCCTAAAGACTTGGGCGTCCACTAAGCCACTAATTGGATTCATTTTAGATGAACAGATAAACTAATCTAACTATTAGATAGTTCTAAAGAAGGGCCTTAAACAACTTTTGTTTAATCTTCTTGTAATCCGGTTCAACTAAACTTAGGTCTAACCCAGTGATGAACCAAACTAGTCAGCTAACCCAATTTAACCAAAAATGGCTTATGCAAAGTTTTAGATTTCATAAACCTAAAATTTTTAATAAGCCAAACACTTAATTAAAACATTTTTTAATTAAGTCACAATGTAAAAAATTTTTACATAACTAATCATGCATCAAGATTCAAATTTTACAAATATTTTATATCCAATATAAAACATGCATAAATAACATGTATCATCAAATTAAAACATTTTTAATTTTAAAAATTCTTTAAAGATCCTTTTGAAGAGGCCAACACAGACGATCCGCATCATGTCAAGGACACACGGTCATGGTGAAGGTCTCAACTAGGTTCCAAAAAGAAATCATGATACATATATAGATTAAACAATTTTTAATCTATAAACATGCATACAGGAATAGATTACACATGCAACCTGGCTCTGATACCACTGAAAGAATATGGTGCAGGTGGTTTGACATGATCCTGCACTAGGCATGCAAATAGCTATGGGAGCAGAATGGATTTTAAAACATTTTTAAAAATCATCGCAACGGAAAACTGCTCCGCCCAGAACCTAACCTATTCATGTTGCATGTAGGCATGTAACGAGGCATAAAATATTTGTAAAATATAAAAATAAATACATCTATTTATGCATGATTAAAATAAAATTTTTCATACCTTTATTCCACCTGGAATAAATATGGAATAAAGTTGGAATAGGATGGAATAAGTGGGATAAACTTATTCCAGTCTTCTTCCTCCTTGGACCGTTGAGATGCCCTATTTTTGGCTTTCAAAACAGCGATCAAAATGCGGCTTCCGGACCTCCTTTTCCTCCAAAATTTGAGCAGCCGCAACTTGGACAAGTGCTCTTCGATCTCCAATTGAAATCTACAAGAAAAGGTCAGTGTAGACGGTGTACAAGAGGGCCAAAAGCCTGTTGCCAGCAGTTCTGGTTGCAGAAAACCAGCAGTGTTCTTCTTGGCATTTGGAGCTGCAGCGGCGATCCCGGCTCTTGAGGCTTACTCCCAAGAGTAGAAGAGTACTCCCTCTAGATGGGAGAAGCGCCCGGGGCTCTCGGATCCCTCTCCACACGCAGTGCTAGCCGCTGGAAGATGATTCGGCCATAGTGAACGGTAACAACAAGCCTTGCTGCAGTCCAGAGTTTGAGCACTCAAATGGACAAGGAAAAGGTGCCTGAGACTCTCCCTCTCACCCTCCAAAACCCAGCCTATAAGTACCCAATGGAAGCAGGCAAAAGCACTCTCAAAAACGTCCCAGAGTATTTTACTTTCTCTTCACACGGTGTAACTACAACCGAGTTGAAAACAGGGGCGCTGCAGAGGTTTATATAGGACAGCAAGGAGAGGGAGGGGAAAGGGCTGGAAATGAGGAGGTTGCAGCAGCTGCCGTTCTAATTTAACCAGCAGTTAATAGGAGTAAGAAAACATCCGGTGGAGGAGAGGAAGAGATGACGCCCAGGGAGAGGAAACTTTCGGTCGATTGGCCTTCTCCCAGCGTTAGGAATTTCTAACGCAAGATAACCGTGTAAAACAACTGGGAGAATAAAGATCACCGGTTCAAAAGAAACCGATCCAATCCCAATTAGGTTCAATCCCATTAAACCTCTTTGTTCAATCCAATTGAACCAGTTCAAGCCCAAAAAAATTGGGTCAATTGGTTCACAACCAATTGGAGGCCGAAACAAACTCCGAATCAGTTCAAAACTGATTCAGAAAAATCCTGGCGCAGTCTTGGTCAACCCGGATCAATTTTTGGTTGACACAAACAAGGGCAAGATGGGAAAAAAGTGCTAAAAAAATATTGTGACCAAAAAATCGAGACGATTCCCAATCGTAATCGGTATCTAGATCAGAGAGTAATCCTCTATGGCGAGTGACCTCATAGGTTCGAACCTAAATGGTAGCACTGCAACAATTCTAGTACCAGCACAGGAAACCATCTAGCAATGGGTCCCGGCATCCGGATAAGTCGAAGATGCGGGAGAAAACTATCGAACCTCTGGCATATGGTTACCGTATAATTCATCCCTTTGACCTCTAATGCTCAAGACGACTGAGATTGTGCTGCCAACCCAGACTGAGTCGGTCGACTACGTGTCTCAACCTTGCAAGCCCAGTGACTCTTCACTAGGACTACCCCGGTCGAGGATTTGCTAAATTGAGATACTGCGAGACATTCATTCCAAACTGTTTGGATAGGTCAATTCCATCTTGGTCCATCACTGCTCTACAAGTACTTGCCTATACCCAGAAACCTTCCGTCACCTGATTAAAAATTCGGGTAGTCCGGCACCAAAGCACAGGGAGTTGCTTACAAGCTACCGTGATGACCTCAGGTCAGAGGGACACATATACCCATATCCAATCGTGAGTATCCCTTTTGCAGAAAAGGGCTGCACGGAGTCACGTTCAATAAGATATCACATATCCCACTTGCAGATCACATCAGTGTCACCACACTCATTTGGTCAAGAGGACAACCAAACGATGTGAACTACAACAACCTATACTTGATATATTGCCGTCCAGTATAATATATCCTTTGGTTGTGAACTGGGTTTAAGGACCACTCGATACGTCCTCTCTGTATCGAAGTTAGTGTAGTTCTAAGGACTTCATCACATGAAAATAGTTCATTTCAGGAAATTTTAGTATGTGATAAGCTGCCAAAAATATTTTATTAATTCAAAGAAAGAGTACAATACGGACCTCAACCACCTACAGCCCAGGCGATTGGCTTTGGGACACAATTCCCAACAACCTGAGGATAGTACTGACAAAAAAAAAGCTTTCCAATATTCTTGATGCTCTGGATCCAGAGTCGATCGAAGAGGATGCTTTTGAGGAGAAAATTGCCACACACAAAATGTGGCAAAATGATAGTATAACTGTCAAGTGCAATATGTTAGCCTCGATGAGCAATGAGCTTCAGAGGCAACATGATGGAATGGAACCTCAGTTCATATTGCTCAATTTAAAGGAGCAATATGGCGAGCAAAGTAGGGCTGCTCGGTATGTGATATCAAAGTAGTTGTTCCATGCACGATGAGTGAGGGTTCATCTGTACAAACCCACATTTTGAAAATGATTGACTTAATCACCCGATTAGGTCAACTAGGGTTTGTGATGAATTATGAACTCAATTAAGACTTGGTCCTGCAATCACTCCCAGATTTCTTCTCTCAGTTTGTTCTTAATTATCATATGAACAAATTGAATATTTCTTTGCCTGAATTGCTGAACATGCTTAAGACAGCAGAGAGCCATTCAAAAGGTGATAAGGCTCATCTTCTTCTCATTGATTGGAAGAAAAAATAGGCAATGAAAAAGGATATGAAAAGGAAGTTCAATGCTAAGAGGAGCATCCAGAAGAAGAAGAAAGCCAAGAAGGCAGTCAATGATGGAGCCTGCTTCCACTGCAGCAAGCAAGGGCATTGGAAGAAGAATTGCAAGACATATCTTGCAAGTGTGAAGCCAGATGCAAGTGGGGCATCTAAAGGTTTGTACATGATATAAACTAATTTATCATTGAGTGCTTCCATTTCTAATTCATGGGTATTGGATACTGCATGTGGGTCTCATATCTATAAATCTTTACTGGGACTCCATAGAATTAGAGGTTTGAAGAAATGTGACTTCAAATTATATGGTGAAAGTGGAGAAGCCATGTATGCTGAAGCTGTGGGCACCTATCTTCTACTATTACATTCAGGTAATATTTTAAAGTTGGAAGAATGTTACTATATACCGCATATTGTAAGAAACATTATATCAATACCCTTATTATTACAACAATGATTTGAAATAAATATAAATAGCAGTGGCTGCTCTATTCTTCATAGCAATAAAATATTCGGACATGGTTATTTTATTAATGGTCTTCTAACATTAGAACTCAATGATGAAATATTACTTGTTGATAAAAAGAGAAATAGAGATAATGTCAATGTTACATTTCTCTGGCATTGCCAGTTAGGTCATATAAGTGAGTTAAGAATAAATAAGTTAGTCAAAGATAATTACTTTGATGCTTATGATTTTCAATCATTAGGAACTTGTGAGTCTTGTCTCAAAGGTAAAATGACCAAGTCTCCATTCATTGGACATGGGGACAGGGCAACTAAGTTATTAGGTCTTGTGCATACTGATGTGTGTGGACCTATGACAACTCAGGCAAGAGGTGGACACTCTTACTTCATCACATTTATCAATGACTTATCTAGGTTTGGTCATATGTATCTAATGAAACACAAGTCCGAAGCCTTTGATAAGTTTAAAGAGTATCAAAGTATGGTTGAAAAATAAACTAGACAGTATTAAAACTCTTCATTCTGATCAAGGAGGCGAATACTTGTCTGGTGAGTTTCTAAACCATCTTAAGGACAAAGGCATAATCTCTGAATGGACCCCTCCTTATACACTCCAATTAAAGGGTATAGCAGAAAGGAGAAATTGTACCTTATTAGACATGGTGAGGTCCATGATGAGTTTCACAGATCTTCACATTTCCTTTTATGGACATGCCCTGGAAATTGCTACCTATATTTTGAACAAGGTACCATCTAAGTCAGTGACTAGCACTCCATATGAGTTATGGAATGGCAAAAGACCAAATCTTAAGTACTTAAAGATTTAGGGTTGCTATGCTTATGTCAAGAATAATTTTGGATATAAGTTAAGTGCAAGGGCTAACAAATGTAGGTTCATTGGTTATCCCAAAGAGGGTGTTGGATATCCCTTTTATCATACTACTGAATAAAAGGTATTTGTCAGTAGACATGCTACATTCTTTGAGCAAGAATTCATCCAAGAAAAAAGTAGTGAATCAACACTTGAACTAAGTGAAGAACAGAACCAACAACCTGAAGAGTCTTTGAATGAAATCCCTTAACAAGAAGTTCTTATAGATTAGGAACAGCCATAACATACACCTCCTCTCCAAAGGTCAGAGAGGGTGTAGGGAGCACCTCTCAGATATGGCTTTCTCATCGAGGATGACAATAAGGCTAGTATTGTTGGGAATAGTGTCCAAAAGCCAATCACCTTGGCTGTAGGTGGTTGTGCTCAATATTGTAATTTGTATATGAAACTTTATTTTGGCAGCTCATCACATTATTCATTTTCTTGTAATGAACTCTATTTATGTGATGAAGTCCTTAGGACTGCACTGACTTCGATATAGAGAGGATATATCGAGTGGTCCTTTAAAAAGGTTCACAACCAAATGATACATTGTATAGGATAGCAATGTATAAAGTGTAGGTTATTGTGGTTCACATCATTTGGTTGTCCTCTTGACCAAAGGAGTGTGGTGACATTGATATGATCTGCAAGTGGGATGTGTGACATCTCATTGAACAGGACTTTGTGGAGCTCCTTTCTGCCAAAGGATTGCTCGTGATTGGATATGGGTATATGTGTCCCTCCGACCTGAGGTCACCATGGTAGCTTGCAAGCAACTCCTTGTGCTTTAGTGCCAGACTACCCGGATTTCTAATCCGATGATAGAAGGTTTCTGGGTACAGGCAAGTACTTGTGGAGCAGTGGTGGACCAAGATGGAATTGACCTATCCAAATTGTTTGGATTGAATGTCTCGCAGTGTCTCAATTTAGCAAATCCTCGGTCGGGGTAGTCCTAATGAGGAGTTACTGGACTTGTGAGGTTGAGACATGTTATGGATTGACTTAGTTAGGGTTGGCAGTCTAACCCTAGATCATCTTGAGCATTGGAGGTCAAAGGGATGAATTATACGGTAACCATATTCCAGAGGTTTGATAGATTGCTCTCGCATCTTCGGCCTATCCGGACACCGGGACCCTGTTGGGAATTGTGTCCCAAAGCCAATCGCCTGGGTTGTAGGCAGTTGAGCTCAGTATTGTACTCTTTTTATGAATATATAAAATATTATTTTTTGGCAGCTCATCACATATTGTATTTCCCTGAAATGAACTCTTTCCATGTGATGAAGTCCTTAGGACTATACTGACTTCGATACAGAGAGGATATATCGAGTGGTCTTTAAACCCTATTCACAACCAAAGGATATATTGTACTGGACGGCAATATATCAAGTATAGGTTGTTGCAGTTCACATCGTTTGGTTGTCCTCTTGACCAAATGAGTGTGGTGACACTGATGTGATCTAAAAGTGGGATATGTGGTATCTCATTGAACGTGAGTCCGTGCAGCCCCTTTCTGCCAAAGGGAAACTCATGATTGGATATGGGTATATGTGTCCCTCAGACCTGAGATCATCACGGTAGCTTGCAAACAACTCCCTGTGCTTTGGTGCCGGACTACCCGGATTTTTAATCCGGTGACGGAAGGTTTCTGGGTACAGGCAAGTACTTGTGAAGCAGTGATGGACCAAGAAGGAATTGACCTGTCCAAACAGTTTGGATTGAATGTCTCGCAGTATCTCAATTTAGCAAATCCTCAGCTGGGGTAGTCCTAGTGAAGAGTCACTGGGCTTGCGAGGTTGAGACACATAGTGGACTGACTCTGTCTGGGTTGGCAGCCCAATCACAGTCGTCCTGAGCATTAGAGGTCAAAGGGATGAATTATACGGTAACCATATGCCAGAGGTTCGATAGTTTGCTCCCGCATCTTCGACCTATCCGGACGCGGGACCCATTGCTAGATGGTTTCCTGTGCTGGTACTAGAATTGTTCTAGTGCTACCATTTAGGTTCGAACCTATAAGGTCACATGCCACAGAGGATAACTCTCTGATCCGGATACCGATTACGATTGGGAATCGTCTCGGTTTAATGGTCACAATATTTTTTGAGCACTCTTTTTCCCATCTTGCCATTATCTGTGTCAACCAAAAATTATTCTGGGTTGACCAGCACTGCGCCAGGATTTTTCTGAATCAGTTTTGAACTGATTCGGAGTTCGTTTTGGCCTTCAATTGGTTGTGAACCAATTTAATCCCTTGAACCAATTTTAATTGGGTTTGAACCGGTTCAATTGGATTGAACCAAGAGGTTTAAAAGGGGTTGCGCTGGTTTTGGTTGAACCGGTATTTCCTTGGACCGTTTAACACATTTTGACGTTGTTTTATTTTTCCCCAAGCGCTGGTTGGAATTCCTATCGTCCCGAACGAACGACACTGGGCGCCTCTTCCTCTCCTCCACCCGCTGCCATTCCTCCCCTGTTTAATTGCTGGTTAATGGTGTTTGGCAACAGCTGCCCCTTCCTCTCCCTCTCTCTCCACCTCCCTCTCTCCCTCTGCTGCCTATATAAACCCAGCAGTCCCCTGTTTCAACGATGTTTTTTTTTTCAGCCGTGAGAACATTTCAGAGGAAGAATTGAGGGTCTTTGTGGCTTGTTCTAATCTTCTTCTTTGAGAAGCTTAAGTGGAGAGCTTTGGGACTGGGTTTAGGAGCTTGTGAGGGAGAGAAACAAGGTTTTAAATCCCATTATTTCAAGTGCTCAAGTTCTGCCCTGTTGCAGAATTTCTGTGACCGTGAAGCTTTCTTCCAGCGGCTAGCACCGCGCGTGGAGAAGGATCCCAGAGCCCCGGGCGTGTCTCCCCTCTAGAGGGAGTATCCTTCTACTCCTAGGAGCAAGCTACGCGGATCGGGATCACCCCAACTGCTCCAAAACGAAGGCCAAAGTCTGCTGCCCATTTCTGCTGTAGAAATCTGGCAGCAGACTTTGGTAATTTATTATAATTTTTTTGCTTACATTTGGTTGCAGTTATCGGTGGCAAATCGAAGTAGACTTGTCCAAGTTGCTGCTGCTCAAATTTGGGAGCAAACGGAGGTCCGGAAGGAGGTGTTCCGATGATGTTTTGCAAGCCAAAAACAGAGTTTCAAGGATGAAGATGACTGGAATAACTTTATTCCAGTTATTCCAGTCTATTCCAGGTTTATTCCAGAGTTATTCCAGGCAGAATAAAGGTATGAAAATTAATTTTTTAATCATGCATTGATAGACTTAATTGTTTAATATTTTGCAAATATTTTATATGACCATACATGCCTAAATGCAACTAGATTTAGATTAGTTCCTAACGGAGCAGATTTCCGCTGCGCGAATTTTAAAAAATGTTTTAAAATCCATTCTGCTCCCGCAGTTTTTTGCATGCCTAGTATAGAATCATGTCAAACCACCTGCATAGTTTCCTTTCAGACCCATTGCTAGATGGTATCTTGTGCTGGTACTGGAAGTGTTTCAGTGCTACCGTTTAGGTTCGAATCTATGAGGTCACATGCCATAGAGGATTTCTTCCTGATCCGGGAACCGATCAACGATTGGGAATCATTTTGGTATTAAGATCAAACGTTCTAATTAAGAACACATTGGATTTTTTCTGGTCCACCTGGTCTGATTTGGATCGACCAGGATTAGTTTGGGTCAACCAGGAATTGTTCCTAGTAGACCAGGATTGGACCCGGTTTTCTTACTAACCTATTTTTTTTTGGCTTTATTGAACCGGTTTAAATCAAGGTTTTTTTCTCCCAGCATTTCCAAGAACTTTAAAACATTGGTTTTATAATGGCTTGGTTTCACGAGTTTTCTCCCAGGACTTTCAAACACCGGACTTGCTTGGCTTCCCCTGCTTGCTGTTTAACCATTTGAATGGGATAAGGACTGCTTGTAGATCGAAGGCTGCTTGGGAGATCATATTATCTTCCATTGCCCTATGATCCGAAGGGGTTCTCTAGGTGTTTGTCCCATGCATCTTTCTTTCCACTCGGTCCAGGTTTTCATGGTGTTTTAGCCTGTTTGTTCTCTCTCACGCCTGCTGTTCCAAGTGTTTAATCCGATCCAGAGCAAATTCAAAATGAGTTCTGATTTTATTTGTTTATCTCTCATGGTAATTTCCCTGTTTTCATGGTCTTTTTCCCTGCACGTGTTCCCTTTCTCTCGGTCGATGCCTTCACTGGATTTTTTAGCATCTTTTATTTCTTGGTTGAAAGGCCGTGCAGTTTGTTCTGACGATGGAAAGAAAACAGGGTGTGCGATAGAGGAAGAAACAGAGCGTGAGAGAGAGGATAACAGGGCATGCGATAAGGGAGAATCATAGAGATTTTGGGATGAATTTCCAAGAGCAAAAATTCGTGGAGCATCCCGTGATTTCCTTCCTGGGTTTTTAAGTGTTCTATTGTGTGCTTTTTGGTGGAGTAAGGGACATCTTGGAGAAGACCATCCGTAAAAGTTCTGTTTGCTTTCCCTGCTCCATATATCCATGACCTTTCTTTAATTCTTGGAAGACTAGCATCCATTCGGGAGTTGGATCAGTGAGAGCCCATGTGTGAATACTGTAAAGGGTGGACATTTAGATACCTTGAGAGATTGGATCGATCTCTTCCAGATCTGATTTGCTGTTGAAGGAGTTCAACTGGCTACCTTGATTTGCTATTAAAGGAAGATCTAAAAGGTATGTTATTTCTTTTTATTATCATGCATGTTTAGATCTAGACTTTATCATATTATTTATAATTATTGCACTTGCCTATACATGCCTGTATATCTGTTTCATGCATCATGTTTATGTTAGATCCTGTGCATGAGTAGGTTTTTTTGTATGCATGTTTAAAATTTTAATTATGCAATACCTATTCTCTAGTGTAGCATGACAAGGGTAGGCGTCCGTTGCACTAGTTTTTTCTTTAGTGGTATCAGAGCCACATGTTCATGTATAGCATATCATGATTGCTTGTATTATTAGTTTTGGATCTATATCTTGATTAGGGATTACTTTTAGGAACCTAGTTGAGACCTTCACCATGGCCATGTGTCCGTAGAGATTAATTAGGGTTTAAAAGCCTTAATTTTCTATGACACGAGGTAGTTCATCTGTGTTGACCTTTTCAGAGGATCCTTAAAGGAAATCTACGATATTAAAAATGTTTTAATCCTGATGCATGATTATACATTGGCATGTCTAAAACTTTTATGGCTTGCAATATTATAAATTGATATGATAAGACTAGATATGATGCATAAAAGATGTAAAAGGGTTTTACATGAATTTAATTAAAAATATTTTAATTAAAAGCTGGCTTATAATCTAACAATTATGAATTGAAAGATTAATTAAATGACAAGCTAGTTTAAGGTTTATGAAACCTAATGTCATTTGAATAAGCCATCAGGGTTAATTAGGTTAGCTGTCTGATTGGGTCCATTTATTGGGTTAGACCTAAGGTCAGTTGAATTGGACTTAAGAGAACTAATCAAATGTTGATTAAGGACCTTCTCTTTAGTATCTATCTCATAGTTATATGGGTTAGTCCATTCTTCTAAAATGGATCTAATTAGTGGCTCTGTGGTAAGCTTGAGTTCTTAGGCTCGTCTAATCGAGTCTGTTAAATCGATTGGTGTCTAGGTAGGTTTGACAGTTTTGATCATGGCTACATGAGGCTACCTCTTTCCTAGCCAACTTGGTTGGTGTCTAGGAAAGATGGTTAATGGCAGATACTCACCCATGATCTCACATACCTGGCCAATCCGGTTAACCAGAACTGAATAGAAAAGCTTATTGATTCGAGTTAACCCATGTCACCCAAGTTGATCAGCCTGTCTGATCTTTAGGTGCCCATGGACTAACTTGTTGAATTTAATTCAACCCTCCTAATAATTGATTTTTTCAGTGGGAGGTTAATCCATATTCTTTTCTCTATTCGTCTGTCACAATTTAATTAAAATCCTCTAAAATTATTAGGTCCTCCAAAAAGACTAAGTCAATGAGTTGATGGTGTCTTAGCCTCCCATTAAGTGGGTTAGTAATGAGTCCTTTAGCTTGGTATACATCGGCAGTTCCAAAGAACGGGTGTACATTCGGTTACTAGGATTACTCTCTCATAGATGACTGTTAAGTGCAACCTTCTTAGAGATGATCAGGTGGGCCTACCAAAGTCGTGCTTGATCATTCATTAGTTGGAAGCATCAGATTTATCATATTGATGGTTGGACCTAACCAGAGACCTGCAATAGGAGGCCCCAAGGTCGATTGGGGGTTTTGTGGAGCAAAATTTATTACTGGAAGTTGCTTAAGGAAGCAATTAGCTAGAGAACCTACCTTTAGGCACGTATGGGTAAGTCGGCCAAAGTCGGGCTCATACGTGGTCTATTGGATTTTAGTACCCACTATGAAATGATGATTTCACGGATTGGAGTTAGAGGCTCCCAATCTGAAAAATTAGTGGGAGGGACCTTTAGACTAAAGTCCAAGTCTTTTGGTTTAATTGGTTAATTCATATATTAATTTGGTCTTAATTTTCCTTTAAGATGTCTTCAAACTTTTCGCTCTAATCACTTCTCAATAGCGAGAAGTTAAAGGGTCTCAATTTCGATAGATGGTATCAAAAATTGAGCTGGAGCACGAGCTGATACTTTATGTGATAACGGATCCAACACCCGAAATCCATCCTGCCAATGCTCGGAGTTAGGTCAGGGACACTTATTTGAAGTGGGTTTCTGATCGGACTACTGTCTAATGCATAATGTTGATGGCAATGAATGATGAGTTCAGTCACAAATTCGAGGAGGCCCAGCCAAACAAGATTCTTCAAAGGTTGAAGGAATCTTTCGGCATGCCAGATGATGTGGAGCGGTATAAAGTGTCTTGTGCCATCTACAATGCCAAAATACGGAATGACGATTCGGTCACTGATCATGTATTGTACATGATCGAACGATTGGACATGCTCGGATGTCCCTTGCATGAGCAACTCGGCAAGGATGCGATCTTGAATTCTCTACCCTTCTTCTATCTTGATTTTCTCGATCATTATGGAATGTATAAGCCTGTAGTCAATTATCATGGTTTGATGGGGTTGCTACAGACTTACGAGAAGGACCACCAACTGAACAAGAGGGTGATGAATTTAGTGGGAGGTTTTAGAGGTCATCATCCCTTTAAGAAAGGGAAGAAGAAAGGTAAGGGAATGAAGGTGCAAAGAGCTCCTGGCCCAAGTCAGACCAAGAAAGTGAAAGCTGATCAAGCTAGTGCAGAGTGCTTCTATTATAAGAAGCAGGGACACTGGAAGAGGAACTGTCCTCTTTATCAGGCATCCTTAGACCCGAACAGGCCAAGGAAAGGAAAGCAGCAAGGTGCTGGACAAGGTATTTATATGACAAATCCTTGTAATTTCTCTATTTGTGACACTGCTAACTGGTTATTGGATACTGGTACTCATATTCATGTTTGCAATTCATTGCAGGGACTGTAGGTTAGCAAGAGATTCAAGGATGGGGAGCAGTTCCTGAGTGTTGGAAATGGAAATCATGTTCCAGTGCTGGCGGTCGGTGTTCTGAGTCTTGTTTTTGAGTCTAGTACTATCGAATTAGTCGATTGTCATTATTGTCCTAGTTTTATTATGAGTAATATCTCTATAGGCCTATTGGCCAATTATGGTTATGTACTTTCAATAAAAGGAGATTTTTGCCAAGTTATTATGAATAACTCTGTGATAATAAAAGCTAAGTTAAATAATGGCATTTATGTTTTGTCACGGCCTGTTAATGTATTGTACACGTCTAGCAAACACCCAAGGATAGAAAATATCAGTGACTTGTATCTATGGCACTGTAGGCTAGGTCATGTTAACTAGAATAGGATAAACAAGTTGTGAGGAGAAGGCATCCTCGAGGTCAGTGATTCTGACTTACTTCCCACTTGTGAATCTTGTTTGCTTGGTAAAATGACCAAGTCACCAGTTACTAGAAAAGGTGAACGAGCTACAGAACTTCTGAGTCTCGTGCATGCTGATGTATGCAGATCCATGATAGTTAGTGCCAAAGGTGCATACATATATTTAATTACATTTACAGATGACCTTTCCAGGTATGGTTATGTCTTTTTAATGAGACATAAATCTGAGTTGTTTGAAATGTTCGAGCAATATCATAATGAAGTGCAGAAACAAACTTAAAAAAGTATTAAAACCCTTCGATCTGATCGAGATGGTGAATACCTATCCGGTGAGTTCATGACATATCTCGAGGAGAATGGGATTTTCTTTCAATGGACTCCTTGGTGTGGACACCAGAAGCCGAAAGAAACTTCACTCCAACAAGGTTAGCCTTATCCCAATTTGGATCAAAGATAATTAGGTTACCTTGTATCCTTTAGTTCAAAAATATTTTATTTTCAAGAGTCATTTCCTTTTCAAGAGTCCTGTAATTAATTTTGAGTTTCAAATCAAGAGTGTTTATTGAGTCCTGTAATTACTTTTAAAATTTCATTTCCTGTAAGTCCATTTCAAGTTTTAAAGTCTAGGTCAGTCAAGTCAGTTCAGTTGAGTTAAGTCTAATTCAGTTGAGTTAAGTCTAATCAAGTCTTAAAGCCATGAAAGCCAGCAACAAGACTCAAATTCTAGACCCCAGAATTTGACCACATGAAGAAGAGAAGTCACATCAACCATGCAAGAGAAAAGGACCATCAACTAGGACCACTGGGCGCCACATGTCATTCTTATCCAAGTAGATGACCACCTCACCATGCCACGTCATCAGGTGCCACTTCACCAGCCACCTCATCACCCTTTGGGCGCCAACAAGGGAGATTCAAATTCAAGGAGGTTGGCCACATCCCTCCAAGTCCTCCACCAAATCCTCCAACCCCCCCCCACATCCCTCCAAACTCTCCACCAAATCCTCCAACCCCCTTGTAATCCTCCTCGATTTGAGGAGTTTTTGGATTTCAAAAGCTAGCTTTGTGAGGCTATTAAAAGCCTTGGATGCCCATTGTAAAGGAGATTGATTTTGGAAATGAATGAAGTTTGAAGTGAAGTTGTCTGAGTTTTATGTGTGAAATTTTTCCTATCTTCTTCTTCCACGCCCAAAGTCACTCTCTTCCCTAGCAATTCATCATCCAAGCTCAAGGCAAAGGCATTGGAGTCGGCCAGATCTTCTCAACTATCTTTTCTTTGTTCACAAGTTCTCCCATCCCTTCTTTATGTTTGCATCCTTCAACCTTAACTTTGATCTTCATTGCAGGGTCCTTCGAAGTCCTTGAGTTGTGAACAGGGTTCCCCTTGACAATGAACCAACAAGCTGAAGCCCAAGTCCAGGGTTCTGATCACTGTTATCCAAGTTCTTCAGTCCAGAGCATCAGTAGTTTCATGTTTTGAATCATAGGAAGGTTGGAAAACTCGTCAAGGTAAGTCCTCAATCATTAGCCCCTATTGTCTAGATCTTCTTACTTCTTAGTTTTAGAGTTGTGTCTAATCATGTAATAGTCCCTTTTCATATAATCCTTAAATCTTATTAAGATGAGTACAATGCTAAGTATAATTAGGTTTCATTGCTCTACAAACACCATATTCAAAACATTAATCATATGCGTGCCGCATCAAATTGGTATCAGAGCATGGTTGCATTAGGGTAGAATAGTTTTCTTTAAATCCAAGCAAGATCTAAAATTCACGCCTCCTGAGCGGGTGTACTCTAGTACACTGTCACGACCCATGGGAATAATGAGCCCCTAGCCGGACATGAATTTTTAGATTGAAGTTTTGGGTAAGCCATTGCACTTGTTTGATTAGGTTCTGTTTTCTGAAAATTTGCATCTATTTACTGTAATCCTTCTGCAGCTCCAAAGGAAAGTCACTAATTTTTTATTGAAATATTTTTTTCTTGTTCCTTTTTAAGTCAGTTATCACCATATTAAATTTCATCATCAGAAAAAAAATTATAAAAAAAATGAAAATTTCTGCAGTTCGACACTGTCATTAGGGTTCTGTTCTGTCCTTCTTATTTATCTTCATTTGTAGGATCTGCTTAGAGTAGTATAGATTTTAGTTTTAAATTTCCTTTTATCTTCATTGAAACATATAAGTTAGAAATCCTCTATGAATTCTTCAGAATTTTTGGACATTTTTTTCATCACGTTTTCCACACCACATTCAAACTGCAACACACTTCTACAGCACCTTTGCATTTCATTCATCTTATGGGAAATCAAATTAAGGGCATCAATTTGACATAGGGTCAGGGTTTCATCACCTGTCCCTAGCCCAAAAATCACCAACCAGCATATCGATCCCAGCCCATTATTTAAAATTGAGTAGAACGTTAATTGCCCTAGTGGGTTAGGGACACCAACAAGTTGGGTTCAGGTTAGGGTCAAGTTAACTGTGTCAGCTAATTGGTGTGTGCTTACTGGCTTGGTGTCTAGGATTGGTGCATCAGGGCTTGTGATTTGGTCCGCCTACCTGGCCAATCTCAGATTGGTGTCTAAGGTTGGCAATCAGGGACTTTCACTCCCCTCCACCTACCTAGCTAAGTCCCATAAGTACTACTAGCTAGTTGGTTCACTTAATTAGACTTCTAATTTGTGCTCTAGGTCTAGGAAACCTTAGCTCGAACTTGAGTCCATTTGCATGCATGACAACTAGAGAAGGGACACCGTATTCACCAATCCAAGCCCAGTCAAGTGTAGCCATGGACCAAAACTTAAGGAATTTGATCAAAGGCCTAAATGATCAAGTGGCCCAACTGACTAAGAGTTTAACTCAGCAATTGGCCCAAACAAATTAGAATGTGGCACAAACCAACCAAGACATGAATGAGCAGTTAGCCCACATCACTACTAGGTTGGATCAGTTAGAGGCTAGAACCCTTGAAAGCAATCATGAAGCCCAGACTGAGCCTGAGCCTAGTTTTGCACCTGAACTAGAGACCCCATTGAACCCTAGAAGGATTCCATATCAAAACCCTCTCTACGAAACAAACCCTAGGAGAGCTCCCCAAGATCAGTTTTATGATCGAATTCCTAGAGGACCCCACCCTGATCAAACCATCGAGCCCAGCCCAAGGAGATTCCATCATGAGCCTAACTATGAACCCAATGTCAGGAGACCCACCCCAATTCACTTTGATCAAGATGACCGAACCATGAAGAACATTAGGCTAGAAGCTCCCACCTTTGATGGAATTTTAGATCCAAAGATCTACATTGATTGGGAAGGTGAGATGGACCAGTATTTTGACTGGTTTGAGATGAGTGAAGAGCGCAAGTGTAAGTTTGCAAAGCTTAAACTTGTGCGCCAAGCTAGGTTATATTGGAAAAACGTTGAGAGACTCACTAGACAGAGAAGTGATGTGCCCATAGTGACCTAGCGAGCTATGAAACTTAGGCTTAGGGAGAAATACCTTCCTATGTCCTACCACCAAAGACTCCTAGATCAATGGCAAAGACTTACTCAAGGAAATAGGAGTGTCGCAGAGTACATAGCGAAGTTTGACGAATTCGTTATGAGGTGCAATGTTGATGAATCTGAGTCGGTGACCTTGTCTAGATTTAGAGCCGGACTGAGGGAAGAAATTCAAAGAGAATTGTTCATGCGAGAGGTACATGACCTAGAATTGGCCTATCAGATAGCTAGGGATGCTGAGAGATTCCATAGAGGTCCAGTCTATCGTAGGCCCGAAGCCCCTAGGACTAGTGCACCTTATCAGCAGTCAGGATCCAATCAGCCTAGATTCAACCGACCCAATCCTAATGTGCCTGTGACCCGAAGAGATGACAAGGGGAAAACACCTGAGACCCAAAGAACTCCAAACGCATGTTTCAAGTGTAACAAAGTGGGTCACTATTCTAGCAATTGTCCTAATAGAGCCCTACACATAGGGGAAGTAGAAGAGGAAGTCGTAGAATCCCAAGGTGAATTTGAGGAGGAAGTATACCAGGCAGATGAGAACTTGGCTGAAGAGTATGAGGATGAGGAAGTCCTGGTAGATCAAGATCTGTTAGGAGTGGTTAGGTGTATTCTCACCCAAGCTAAAACCCAAGAAGATTGGCGTAGGACTAGCATCCTACAGACATTCATTAAGATATGTGAGAAAGTATACAAAGTCATTTTAGATAGCGGTAGCTGTGTCAATGCCATATCCACCAACACAGTTAAAAACCTAGGATTGCCCACCGTACCCCATCCTAATCCCTATAAGGTATCCTGGATAGACTCAACCACAATTTCCATTAAGTCTAGGTGCCTAGTAACCATTTAGTTCCAATCTTACCTAGAGAAAGTATGGTGTGATGTACTTCCAATGGGAGTAAGTAGCATAATTTTAGGCCGACCATGGTTGTACGATCTTGATGTAACACTCTATGGTCATTCTAATTCGTGCTTATTTATTCATAATGGAAAGAAGATTGTAATCCATTCTTCTCCACCTAAGAACCCCATTAAGAGAGGATCAAGCCAATTGAGTGATAAGAAAAAGGGGATAAACGTGATCACTGCTAGAGAAATGGAGAAAGAAATTAGCAATGGGTCACCTGTTTGGATTTTGACCATTAAGGATTATCAAGAACCTCTTTCAAAAGAACAACCTCCAGAAGTCAGTGAAGTGCTAGAGGAGTTCAAAGACGTGTTCCTCGATGACTTGCCCGACCAACTCCCACCTCTTAGGGATATGCAACATGCGATAGACTTAATCCCCGGAGCAACCCTACCGAATCTTCCCCATTATAAAATGAACCCTACCGAGCATCAAGAATTACAACGTCAAGTAGGAGAACTCCTAAAGAAAGGATTCATTAGGGAGAGTTTGAGTCCATGTGCAGTCCCAACCTTACTTACCCCTAAGAAAGATGGCACATGGAGAATGTGTGTTGATAGTCGTGCCATAAATAAAATCACAGTGAAGTATAGGTTTCCCATCCCCCGCTTGGATGATATGTTAGATATGATGGCCGGTGCAACTATATTTTCTAAGATTGACCTGAAGAGCGGCTATCACCAAGTTAGGATCAGACCAGGGGATGAATGGAAGACTGCCTTTAAAACTAAGGACGGGTTATTTGAATGGGTAGTCATGCCTTTTGGGTTATCAAACGCCCCTAGCACTTTTATGCGAATCATGAACCAAGTCCTACGAGCCTTTATTGGAAAATTTGTTGTCGTTTACTTTGACGACATACTTGTCTATAGTAGGACTAGAGAAGATCATCAACAACATCTGAGGCAGGTATGTTTAGCACTTAGGAAAGATAACCTCTATGCCAATCTAAAGAAATGTGCTTTCATGAGTACTAGAGTTATCTTCCTAGGATTTGTTGTGACCCCTGAAGGAGTATCCGCTGACCCTGAGAAGGTTAAGGCAATTGTAGAGTGGCCAACACCCAATAATATTCATGAAGTAAGAAGTTTTCATGGCCTCGCTATATTTTATCGAAGATTTATTAGAGGGTTTAGCACCATAGTTGCTCCAATCACGGATTGTATTAGGAAGGGCTACTTTGAATGGACGAAGTCAGTTGATAAGGCCTTCCTTCACATCAAAGATAAGATGACCCAAGCACCAGTCTTAAGACTACCCGATTTTTCTAAGGTCTTTGAAGTAGCATGCGATGCTTCGGGAGTAGGTATTGGTGGAGTTCTGAGTCAAGAGAACCATCCCGTAGCATTCTTTAGTGAGAAATTGAATAAAGCCAGGAAGAAATACTCCACATATGATCGGGACCTTTATGCGGTAGTGCAAGCATTAAGGTATTGGAGGCATTATCTCCTACTGCAAGAATTTGTTTTATTTTCAGACCATGAAGCCCTTAGGTTTTGAGTTCCCAAAAGAAACTAAACCCTAGGCATGCCAAATGGGTAGAGTACATCCAATCCTATACGTTTATCCTAAAGCATCAATCAGGAACTGATAATAAGGTAGCTGATGCCCTAAGTCGTCGAACGTTACTTTTAACTTCAGTCAGTATTGAAGTCATAGGTTTTGAAAGACTTAAGGAGCAGTATGAAACCTGTCCAGATTTTGGTGAAATTTATCAGGTTTTGCGTCAAGGACCATCTAGTGATCATAGTGACTATACCCTTCTAGATGGTTATCTTTTTAGAGAGAATAGGCTTTGCATCCCAAGAACCTCCTTAAGAGATTTTTTAGCTTGGGAGATACATGCGGGAGGTTTGGCTGGCCACTTCGGACAAAACAAGACTATTTTGGCTGTTGAGGAACAATTTTACTGGCCAGGTCTTAAGAAACAAGTAGCAAACCTTGTAGCCCGATGTAGGACATGTGCTGTTGCAAAGCAACAAAAGAAGAATACCGGGCTATACACTCCATTACCTGTACCTGAGTGTCCATGGCAGGATCTAAGCATGGACTTTATTCTAGGATTACCCAAGACCATTCGAAAACATGATTCAATCTTTGTGGTGGTCGACCGGTTTTCAAAAATGGCCCATTTCATACCTTGCTCCCAAACTTCCGATGCCTCTAGGATAGCCAAACTCTTTCTTGATCAAGTAGTCAGACTCCACGGGTTACCAAAAACCATTGTTTCTGATAGGGATGTCCGCTTCACAAGTTACTTCTGGAAAACCCTTTGGTACCTATTAGGAACCAGACTGAAATTCTCCACTGCCTACCATCCCCAGACTAATGGACAAACCGAGGTTGTAAATAGAAGTCTAGGGAACTTGCTGAGATGCCTAGTGGGAGAAAGTCTAGGGAACCGGGATTTGTTATTGCCACGTGCTGAGTTCGCTTACAACAGTTCGGTCAATCGATCTACGGGCAAAAGTCCCTTTGAGATAGTCCATGGTTGCAAGCCTAGGAAGCCTTTAGATCTAATCCCACTACCTATTCACACACGAGTCTCTGAGTCTGCTGAGTCTTTTGCACAGCATGTCACAAATCTACATAAAGAAATCAGTAATAAGATCAACCTGAGCAATGAAACTTACAAACACTTAGCTGACTCACATAAGAGGGCTCAAGAATTCTGTGAAGGGGATTATGTGATGATTAGGCTCAACCCTGAATGGTTTCCCCCTGGAACCATAAAGAAGCTGCATGCCCACGGTGCGGGACCTTTTAAGATCTTAAAGAAAATAGGGCCAAATGCATATATTTTGGAACTTCCACCTGATATGGGTATTAGTACAACCTTCAATGTTTCAGACCTAGTAGAATACAAAGAACCACTACTAATACCTAGTGAGCCTTTTGAGCCAGAAACTTTCATTGAGAGTGAACATATTTCCGAGTGTCCACCACCAACCTTACCTGAGCAGAGAGAAAGGATTGAGAGAATCCTGGATGACAAGATCATTACTACCAGGAATAAGGACTATCAGCGATACCTGGTTCAATGGCAAGGTCGACCTGAGTCTGACAACTCTTGGATTACTCAAGAGGACCTGCAAAGACTTAACCCAGACTTGTTCGTGCATTACCAGGGAAAAACTGAACCATACTCGACTGGGTCGAGTTCTGCCCACCCCAGGAGAATTGGTGTGGACACCAGAAGCCGAAAGAAACTTCACTCCAACAAGGTTAGCCTTATCCCAATTTGGATCGAAGATAATTATGTTACCTTGTATCCTTTAGTTCAAAAATATTTTATTTTCAAAAGTCATTTCCTTTTCAAGAGTCCTGTAATTAATTTTGAGTTTCAAATCAAGAGTGTTTATTGAGTCTTGTAATTACTTTTAAAATTTCATTTCCTGTAAGTCCATTTCAAGTTTTAAAGTCTAGGTCAGTCAAGTCAGTTCAGTTGAGTTAAGTCTAATTCAGTTGAGTTAAGTCTAATCAAGTCTTAAAGCCATGAAAGCCAGCAACAAGATTCAAATTCTAGACCCCAGAATTTGACCACATGAAGAAGAGAAGACACATCAACCATGCAAGAGAAAAGGACCATCAACTAGGACCACTGGGCGCCACATGTCATTCTTATCCAAGTAGATGACCACCTCACCATGCCACGTCATCAGGTGCCACTTCACCAGCCACCTCATCACCCTTTGGGCGCCAATAAGGGAGATTCAAATTCAAGGAGGTTGGCCGCATCCCTCCAAGTCCTCCACCAAATCCTCCAACCCCCCCACATCCCTCCAAACTCTCCACCAAATCCTCCAACCCCCTTGTAATCCTCCTCGATTTGGGGAGTTTTCAGATTTCAAAAGCTAGCTTTATGAGGCTATTAAAAGCCTTGGACGCCCATTGTAAAGGAGATTGATTTTGGAAATGAATGAAGTTTGAAGTGAAGTTGTCTTGAGTTTTATGTATGAAATTTTTCCTATCTTCTTCTTCCATGCCCAAAGCCACTCTCTTCCCAAGCAATTCATTATCCAAGCTCAAGGCAAAGGCATTGGAGTCGGCCAGATCTTCTCAACTATCTTTTCTTTGTTCATAAGTTCTCCCATCCCTTCTTTATGTTTGCATCCTTCAACCTTAACTTTGATCTTCATTGCAGGGTCCTTCGAAGTCCTTGAGTTGTGAACAAGGTTCCCCTTGACAATGAACCAACAAGCTGAAGCCCAAGTCCAGCGTTTTGATCACTGTTATCCAAGTTCTTCAGTCCAGAGCATCAGTAGTTTCAAGTTTTGAATCATAGGAAGGTTGGAAAACTCATCAAGGTAAGTCCTCAATCATTAGCCCCTATTGTCTAGATCTTCTTCCTTCTTAGTTTTAGAGTTGTGTCTAATCATGTAATAGTCCCTTTTCATATAATCCTTAAATCTTATTAAGATGAGTACAATGCTAAGTATAATTAGGTTTCATTGCTCTACAAACACCATATTCAAAACATTAATCATATGCGTGCCGCATCACTCCTCTAGGAACACCCTAGTTGAATGGTGTGTTTGAAAGAAGGAGTCAAACCCTGTTGGACATGGTTCGATCCATGATGGGCTTTGCAACTCCGCCGCTGTCCTTTTGGGGATATGCACTTGAGATAGCTTGTTACTTGCTAAATGATGTTCCGAGTAAGTTTGTTGTCTCCACTCCATATGAGTTATGGATTGGACGTAAGCCCTCAATTTCAAACCTTCGGGTCTGGGGTTGTCCGGCTTATGTAAAGCATTTAGACTCAGGTAAACTTGGTCTTATGTCTGATCAGTGCCTGTTTATTGGGTACCCTATGGAATCAAAAGGGTATTTCTTCTACTTGGAGGATGAACAGAAAGTGTTCATTGCTCTTAGGGCTATCTTTTCGGAAAAGGAGTTCCTTGGAAAAGGAACTGTAGCCTCTAAGATTGAACTTGGTGAAGTTCAACCAGTGGAAGAGCCTGCACACTCTAAGGATATCATAGAATTGGCTGTGATTAGATCACACCCAGAATCCATTATTAAGAGAACCAGTTGAGTACTACATCAGTCGAATAGATATTATGGTTTCTTTGTATCGGACGGTGATCCCATTAAGCTCGACGAGAATGATGAGGTTCTGGTCACCTATATGGATGCACTTCAGAGATCTGACTTTGAGGCGTGGCGAGGAGCCATGCGATATGAGATGGAGTCCATGGATATCAATAATGTATGGACATTGGTTGATCCACCTGAAGGGATAAAACCCATTGGGTGGAGACCTATAAAGCCTATCTGGTTGCCAAGGGGTATTGTCAGTGATATGGTATCGATTATGACGAGACATTCTCCCCTGTGGCAATGCTCAAGTTCATTCAGATCATGCTTGCTTTGGTAGCACATCTTGACTATGAGAATTGGCAGATGGATGTCCGAACCACTTTCTTGAATGGGGAGCTGGATGAGGAGGTGTATATGATACAGCCTAAAGGGTTTACATCCACAGACGAGTCAAAAGTTTTCAAATTATAGAGGTCCATTTATGGACTCAAGCAAGCATCTTGAAGTTGGAACATGCGATTTGATAGTTGTATCAAATCATATGGCTTCGTTAGGAACGGAGAGGAACACTGCATCTATAAGTGGGTTAATGGTTCTATGATTGTATTCCTAGTACTGTATGTTGATGACATTCTCTTAATCGGAAATGAAATCGTAGTATTGCAAGGAATAACGGTCTGGTTGTCATCTTAGTTCTCCATGAAGGACTTGAGTGAAGCTTCTTATATACCGGGTATGAAGATCTATAGAGATAGATTGATGGGCGACCCAAAACCCATCTAGGTTTTCTTTTAATTTTCTAGATTTTTTTTATTTCAGTTTAAATTTTTTATCCCTGCTATTCTGCCTATTCCTATTATCCCAGTGTTATTCTAGGTTTATTCCTGAGTTATTCCTCTGCTATTCTTATCATTTTCAACCTCTAGAACCTCCCAGAAATCCCATTTTTCTTCATTTTTTCTTTCCATTTGTCCCTCTTTGCCATGCCCGACCACCGGATACACCCCCAAACGGCCGTCCACCTCTCGACGACATCCTCCTCGTGGGAACACCGGCGAATCCCACGGCCGCCCCCCCCATGCTGCTCCGCCCATGATGCCCATGCCCATGACGCCTCCCTTCTCCGTGCCCGACGGCCCTCCGCTCAGAGTCGTCTCCAACCGGCAACCCCATGCCTTCCACGATGCCCAGCCACCGCTTGGCCACCACCCCACTCCCTCTCCCATGGCCATCTCCTCCAATGATGTCCACCATATCCACGGCGCTCACCACCTCTAAACACACGGCCATCACCACCGTACCTCCACCCGTGAAGCCACGCCTGCAACCGGGAACCCGGTGTACTCTCTGAAAGTGAAGGTTCCTTCGAAATGGGAATACAAGCAGGACATGGTCTCCTGGTGCAAGATCCGTCACACCCTTCCCAACACTCTCTGCAATCCCTCCAACCTCATGGCCAAAGATCCAAGGAAACACATGCTTCTGGCCCTTAGCTTCCCAGAAGTAGACATTAGTGTGGCAGAGGGCAGTAAAGAGGATCTTCATATGAACCTCCATCGCCTGCGGCGGCACGACCTCCACCTCCTCGATCACTAGAGGCTTCCCAGCCTCCCATGCGTCCGCTGCCTAGCTGCCATCGATGCCGATCGGATCCCGTTAGATCCACCGGCCCGTCTGCCCTCCATCTCGCCCGTGAGCACCGCCTCCTCCTCCTCCAAATCATCACCATCGGTGCTCAAATGGTAGATCATTGCCATGCCCCAACCCCACGCCATTGCGACCGCCCCCGGGATCCGCCCGCCCGTCCGCCCTCCGCCTCGCCTGTGAGCTTGATGTCGAAGCCCACATCCTCTGATCCAGTCTACTTAATCTTTGTTCCACGGTCACAGGAGAGGAACGTGCACAGCTTTCAGAGCAGAAGAATAGGCACGGATCTCAAAGCTACAGGATTTAGGATTAATAAAATAAAATTTTCATATATGTCCTACTTGGTTTCTAAGTCTTGTAAGCCTTTAAAAATTTATCCCCCGCTCTTGTAATAAATCAGTTAATGAAATTGAATTTTTGAGGGTTTGTAACCTTGTTGTGGTTCTGGGCTGAGGCCTGTTTGCCTTCGTCCTTCGGGACGTCGAGGGGTGTGAGGCCCCATCTTGCCTTCGTCCTTAGGGACATCGAGGGGTGTGAGGCCCCATCTTGCCTTCATCCTTCGGGACATCGAGGGGTGTGAGGCCCCAGGTATCTCCATGCTCTCTTTCACCTTCATGTCTCTCTCCGTTTCCCCTAGTGACCTTGAGATTCATCCTAGTTCCTCCAAGTATTAAGGAGGGCGTAATGCCTTAAAGGTGAGAGGTCTCTTCGTTAGGGTGAGTCCCAAGGTCCACGAGTTCCAGTTCCCAGTCTCCCATTCCCATCCTTCCTTCACCGCCTCTACCAAGAAAATTTGAAAATAAAAGAGATCAGCCATTTTAGGAGTTAGTTTTTGAGTCATCCTAGTCCCGGGAGGCTTCTTAACCCTCCCACGGTCCTTGATTTGCTTTAGGTCTTTCCCCTCTTTCATAATAAGCATGGGTTCTTCGTTTCCATCCTGCATCAATGAATTATATGGTAATCATATGCCAGAGGTTCTATAGATTGCTCTCGCATCTTCGGCCTATCTGGACATCGGGACCCATTGCTAGATGGTATCTTATGCTGGTACTGGAAGTCTTCCAGTGCTACCATTTAGGTTCGAACCTATGAGGTCACATGCCATAGAGGATTTCTTCCTGATCCGAGAACCGATCAACGATTGGGAATCATTTTGGTATTACGGTCAAACGGTCTAATCGAGCACACATTGGATTTTTTCAGGTCCACTTGGTCTGATTTGGATCGACCAGGATTGGTTTGGGTCAACCAAAAATTATTCCTAGTAGACCAGGATTGGACCCAGTTTTCTTACTAACCAATTTTTTTTTTGGCTTTATTGAATCGATTTAAATCAAGGTTTTTTTTCTCCCAGCTTTTCAAAGAACTTTAAAACACTGGTTTTATCATGGCTTGGTTTCATGAGTTTTCTCCCAGGACTTTCAAACACCGGACTTGTTTGGCTTCCCTTGCTCGCTATTTTACCATTTGAATGGGATGAGGACTGCTTGTAGATCGAAGGTCGCTTAGGAGATTAGATTATTTTCCGTTGCCCTGCGATCTGAAGGGGTTCTCTCGGTGTCTCTCTCGTGCGTCTTTCTTTCCTCTCGATCTAGGTTTTCATGGTGTTTTAGCCTATTTGTTCTCTCTCACACCTGCTTTTCCAAGTGTTTAATTCGATCTAAAGCAAATTGAAAATGAGTTTTAATTTTATCTAGTTATCTCTCATGATGATTTCCCTATTTTCATGATCTTTTTCCTCGCATGTCTTCCCTTTCTCTCAGTCAATGCCTTCAAGGGGTTTTTTAGCATCTTTTATATCTTGGTTGAAAGGCCGTGCAGTTTGTTCTGATGATGGAAAGAAAACAGGGCATGTGAGAGAGGAAGAAACAGAGCATGAGAGAGAGGATAACAGGGCATGCGATAAGGGAGAATCAGAGAGATTTTGGGACAAATTTCTAAGTGCAGAAATTCGTGGAGCATCCCGTGATTTCCTTCCCTGGTTTTTAAGTGTTCTATTATGTGCTTTATGGTGGAGTAAGGGATGTCTTGTAGAAGACCATCTGTAAACGTTTTGTTTGCTTTCCTTACTCCACATATCCATGACCTTTCATTGATTCCTGGAGGACTAGCATCCATCTAGGAGTTGGATCAGCGAGAGCCCACGCATGGATACTCTAGAGGGTGGACATTTGGACAGCTTAAGAAATTGGATCGATCTCTTCCAGATCTGATTTGCTGTTGAAGGAGTTCAACCGGCTACCTTGATTTGCTATTAAAGGAAGCTCTAAAAGGTATGTTATTTTTTTTTATTATCATGCATGTTTAGATCTAGACTTTATCATATTATTTATAATTATTGCACTTTCCTGTACATGCCTGTATATCTGTTTCATGCATCATGTTTATGTTAGATCCTGTGCATAAGTAGGTTTCTCCATATGCATGTTTAAAATTTTAATTATGTAATACCTACTCCCTAGTGTAGCATGCCTAGGGTAGGTGTCCGTTGCACTGGTTTTTCGTTCAAGTATCATTCAGGATGATGATCCTGTAACCTATTTGGAAGCTGTCGAGAGAAAAGACTCTGACAAATGGCTAAGTGCTATGAAGACTGAAATAAACTCCATGTATTCCAATCAGGCTTGGACCTTGGTAGATCCACCTGAAGGAATTAATCCAATAGGGTGTAAATGGGTCTTCAAGAAGAAGATAGGAGTAGATGGTCAAGTAGAAACCTACAAGGCCAGACTGGTGGCAAAAGGTTTTAGACAAAAACATGGCATTGACTATGATGAAACCTTTTTAGCAGTAGCCATGCTCAAGTCCATTCGGATATTGCTTGCCATAGCAGCATACCATGATTATGAAAGCTGGCAGATGGAAGGACTGCTTTCCTCAATGGAAATCTTGAGGAAGAAGTCTGTATGACACAATTAGAGGGTTTTGTCTTAAGTGGAAGACCAAACCAAGTATGCAAGCTAAAGAAGTCTATTTATGGACTAAAGCAAGCATCAAGGAGTTGGAACATCCGCTTTGATGAAACTATCAAGGAACTTGGTTTTGTCAAGAATGTGGACGAACCATGTGTGTATAAGAAGACAAGTGGGAGTGCACTTGTTTTCTTGGTCTTGTATGTTGATGACATATTAATCATTATGAATGATATCCCAATGTTACAATCAGTTAAAACTTAGCATCATCAAAGTTTTTCATGAAGGATTTAGGAGAAGCATCCTATATACTGGGTATAAGGATCTATAGAGATAGATCTAAAAGGATGCTAGGCTTTTTCCAATCCAGGTACATTGACTTAGTGTTGAAGAGTTTCAACATGGATGGAAGTAAGAGTGGTTACTTACCTATGAGTCAAGGCATACATCTCTCTAAGAAAATGTCTCCAAAGATAACAGAAGAAAGAGAGAGGATGGCTATGATTCCTTATGCTTCGACTATAGGATCAATTATTTATACCATGCTATGTACCAGGCCTGATGTTGCTTATGCCTTAGGCATAGTAAGCAGGTTCTAGGCAGATCCAGGAGAGGATCATTGGGAAGCTGTGAAAAATATTCTTACGTACTTAAGAAGGACTAAAGATATTTTTTTTATATGTGGAGGATCAGAGTTGAAACTAGAAGGATACATGTATTCTAGTTTTCAATTAGATCTAGATGATAGCAAATCCATATCATGGTATGTCTTTATCCTATATTATGGAGTAGTGAGTTAGAAGAGTACAAAGAAGCCAATTGTAGCTGACTCAGTTACTGAGGCAAAATACATTACTGCAAGTGAAGTCATGAAGGAAGCTGTCATGATGAAGAAATTCATAATGGAACTGGGCATGGTTCCTCAAATACAATAGCCAGTGCCATTATATTGTGATAACACTGGAGCTATTGCACAAACGAAGGAACCGAGGTCTCATCATAAGTCCAAGCACATCCTTAGACGTTTTCACCTTGCTCCAAAAATCATAGAAAGACAAGATGCTATTATCAAACGAGTTGATACTAAGAACAATATAGCATACCCATTCACTAAAGCACTATTTCAGCAGCAATTTGATCGCCACTTAGATTGTATGGGTGTAAAGTACAAGGGCGATTGGCTTTAGTGCAAGTGGGAGATTGAAAGAAAAGTACCTTAAAAGTCAATCTTTGTAAGGGCATTTTTATAATCTTCCAACTCTTGTATGATATTATTATATTAATAAAGGTATTTTATTTCATCATACTACTGTGTCTTATTTAAAGATTTTGATGAACCTCATAGGTTAGGAAAAATGGAATTAGGGTTATGATGAAATCATAATAGTGAGATATAAGTTCCTATAAATCATAATCTAAGATGTTCCTAGTCGATGGACCATCGGTTAGGGGATCGATAAGTCCACGAAGACTAGCTTATATATGTATGCTTGGTTGAGAGGGTAGTTGGTCTCACAGCCACTTATGTAGAGAAACACTAATTCAAGGATAAGGGTGCTCATTAGGGTATGAGTTCACTGAACTGATCCGCATAGACTAACATATGGAAGTCTTACTACTTATCAAAATATAGTTCTCAAAGTAGGAGTTGTGCAAGTGATCTTTAGACCTAAGGTCACCATGGTTCCTTGTACACACTAAGCCATGTTTTGGTTCATACTCATTCATTATATTAAGTCATGTACGGGATGTTCTCGGATATGGTGGAAGGTGAATGAAGGATATGAGTGGACCAACAAGGAATCGATCATTCCTAGTAAGAGAAATTGTTATCCCAAGTGATCTCTTCGATTAATGACTCAAGGAGTCTTTGATCAAAGCATGATGAGACTAGAAGTGGTTTCTAATCAGTCATCAGTAGAGTGCTCATTATCGAATTGAGATTCAAAATGACTAAGTACTAGGCTTTGACATTTATCCATGCCCATCACTTAATCAAGATAATGGGAGATCAAAAGATTGTATTGCACGATAACTTTCTATTGAAAGATATTTTTGTACTTTCTACCAAATTTCTCATTTTTCAGGTAGGCATGATATGTTGCTAAATGTCAATCATGTCTTGTAGGTTTTCATGAACCAGTTGGATTGGTTTCATGAGTAAATTCGATGGATAGTTTGAATTGGCAACTTAGGTCAGCTTAATTTAACATAATTAGGACAATCGGGTTCGATTGGTTTGAATCAGCTTGAACCTAGACCTACTGCTGGCTAGATGTGGAACCCATAGGGTCACACACATTAGGGAGTTGACCAAGGAAGTCAATCATAATTTAATTAGGGTCATGGGATCCTAATTGGTTAGCTAGATTGCATACTAGCATGTGTAGGCTAACCCAATTCCTAAACCAATCGATTTGGGTCCAATTGCTTGCTAATTTACTGAACCAATTTAAGATAGACATAAATTGGGTTTTGTCTTAACTAAGACAACCTATGTCAAGATTTTTCCTGATTTATTTGGACATGTAATGCCACTTGGACTAGAGTCCAAGTCGGCATGGACTCTTGGGTGCATATATGCGCATGATAAGAATGGAGCACAGAAAGGACCAACAGTCCTTCCACAGATGAATCACTCTAGTTTATTCAAGTGGGCCCTCTCTTGGTACTTATCCCCATGGCTCTTGGAGTTATTTGACTGGTCAAACAAGTGGAGATGGCATGAAAATTGCATGGAAGGAATCGCGTGCGCTTGAATGGATGCGTCCCTTCTTTTGGCACGCTATCTGGAAGCAGAGTCCTTTTGCTATCGGAACTCTTCAATTTCTTCAAATTTTAGAAATTGAAGAGATGCCTCTTGGCCTTTTAATGATCGATACTTGCCATGTGGCAAGTGGGGAATATGTCTGGAAAATGGAAGGGACGCAGATATATGCCTAGGTGCATGAAGAGACTTATTAAGATTAGATAATTCAACTGGATCACTTCTCTTCAGTCATGAAAAATCTTATTTGATAAGATATTGAATGGGCATATCACACACCCTTCTTGACGCTATAAATATGCATGGTATTCTGATGTTTCAGTATATACTTTTCATCAGAAGAAATATCAACTATCTCTCTCCCTCCCTCCTCTTTAAGACAAAGCTTGTCTTTTTAAGACAAGGCTTTTTCTTCAAGGACAAGGCTTAGTTTTAAGACAAGAGCCTAGTGTGAGATATATGAGGGCTATCATAGATCCAAGAGTGGATTTAGAGAGTGCTCAAAGTGCCCTACAGGAGGGTAGGGTGTCCAGCAAAGGAGAAAGTCCAAAGGCTATCAGAAGGTGTCCTAGTCAAGCAACCAACTGTCATAGGAGTTCTTCCTTGGGCCAATTCCTATGTGGATCACTGTTGGAGGGCTTGCACTTGTGAGCCTTGTGGAAAGAAGTGGGAATCAGCGTTCCATGTATTCTTCATAACCCTAATTAGTCACTCATTAATTGTAGTGAATAAGGGGATCTTGGGATTAGGGTTTCTAGCTGATTAGGGTTTTCATGTATAAATTTTTGAAATCAAGTGTTTCATTATGCTATAAGACCCTAAAGAAATCCATCAACTTGACCACTCGAAAGGTGTTCCCAGCTCAATGGAAAAGCTCTGAGATTCTAGAAGACATCCATTCCTTCGATGGGCACTGCTATTTTTTCTATACTTTAAAAGTCTAGGAATCGATGTTATTAGCCAAGAGGATCTAGATCCTTGTAATCTTGCTGTAAGGTTACACTTGTAATTCTATCACATTAATGGAAAACATTTAGCATTTTTGTGCTTTTGTTATATCTATCAATTATTTCTTGAATTGCTTGCTTACTTCTCATTGCTTGATCACAAAGTTGCCTGAACGAATGGTGAAGGTTTGAGTAGTTGACCATAGTACATCTAATCATAGACTTTCTAATTTCAAGTTATGGAAATCCAACGACCCTATCTCTAATTGCTAGAGTCTATGGGCTTCTGATCATTGGTGCCTATAGGCATCCGATTGTTTTTCTTTTGATTACTAGAGCCTATGGGCTTCCGATCATTATTCTTCCATTCACTGGAGCCTATGAGCTTCCAATCATTATTGTTTCGATCATTGGGGCCTAGGGGCTTTTGATCATTATATTCTTAATCTCTAGAGCCTATGGGCTTCTGAATGTCATTGGTGATTCTATTTTTGGTTAAGGATCCTTTGCATTCGTCTTTTAAGGATGAATCCCTTAGGTCAAAGGGTTTCTAAGCCTCTTGACATGGGATCTCAATCCTATGAGTAGCTTAACTCTTAACCAAAAGTGATTTTAGATGAACTTCTTGGACCTTGTGTGGCTTAAGGGAATCATGCTTGTGAGACTTTCATCAAAGGATCTTTCTGACTATAGACATTAACAAGAAAAGGAACCTTTATTTAGTGGAAAGGGGGCACATTACTGATGATAGATCCATGGATTCATGGAGTTCCATTGTCGAACTAGAGGGGTTCTATCCAACTAGTTCAATTGATATGTCTCTGGCTTGATGATCTCTTCCACCTGGTAGGGCCCCTCCCAATTTGGTGAGAGCTTACCTCTTTGGCTAGGTTGGAAAATTTTCACTTGACATAGCACTAGATCACTAACCTTGAAAACTTTGCCCTGGGCCTTGGTGTTGAAGTAACGGGAGACCCTATGCTAGTATCCTACGATCCTGACGTGCACCTTCTCTCAAACCTTGTCTTTCAGGTCTAGGTCTGTGAGTCACCTTTTTGAGTTAGTTTGCTCATTATAATTTATGACTCGTGCTTATGATACTTTGATTTTGATAGGTATCACCATTCTTAATCTTGAAAGCCAAGCTGAAGGGTGTCTCTATTGGAAATTGTGTCCCAAAGCCAAATGCCTAGGCTGTAGGCGGTTGTGCTTAGTGTTGTAATTTGTATATGAATTAATAAAACATTATTTTGGCAGCTCATCACATTATTCATTTCCCTGTAATGAACTTTATTTATGTGCTGAAGTCCTTAGGACTACACTAACTTTGATATAGAGAGGATATATCGAGTGGTCCTTTAAAAATGTTCACAACCAAAGGATACATTGTATAGGATGGCAATGTATCAAGTGTAGGTTGTTGTGGTTCACATCGTTTGGTTGTCCTCTTGACCAAAGGAGGTGGTGACACTGATGTGATCTGCAAGTGGGATGTGTGACATCACATTGAACGTGACTTCGTGGAGCTCCTTTTTGTTAAAGGATTGCTCGCGATTGGATATGGATATATGTGTCCCTCCGACCTGAGGTCACCATGGTAGCTTGCAAACAACTCCCTGTGCTTTGGTGCCGGACTACCCGGATTTCTAATTTGATGATGGAAGGTTTCTTGGTACAGGCAAGTACTTGTGGAGCAGTGATGGACTAGGAATTGACCTGTCCGAATTGTTTGGTTTGAATGTCTTGCAGTGTCTCAATTTAGAAAATCCTCGATCGGGGCAGTCTGAGTGAGGAGACACTAGACTTGCGAGGTTGAGACAATTTGTGGATTGACTCAGTTAGGGCTGGCAGTCTAACCCTAGGTCATCTTGAGCATTGGAGGTCAAAGGGATGAATTATATCGTAACCATATGCCAGAGGTTTGATAGATTGCTCTCGCATGTTCGACCTATCCGGATGCCGGGACCTATTGCTAGATGGTATCTTGTGCTGGAACTAGAAGTGTTCTAGTGCAACCGTTTAGGTTCAAACCTTTGAGGTCACATGCCATAGATTATTTTTTCCTGATCCAGGAGTCAATCAATGATTGGAAATCATTTCGGTATTAAGGCCAAATGGTTTGATTGAGCACACATTGGATTTTTTTTGTTCAACCTGGTCTGATTTGGATCGACCAGGATTGGTTTGGATTAGCCAGGAACTGTTCCTAGTTGATCTAGGTTGGACCCAGTTTTCTTACTGATCGGGTTTTGGTCAAACCAGGGTTTTTATGAACCATTTTTTTGGGTCTTTATGAACTGATTTAAACATGAGACGTTTACACTGTATTTTATCTTTTCTTCTCCTGCTCTTGTTGCCCAGTTTTTACCGTTTGAATGGGGTTTGAACCGCATGTTGATCGGATGAGTTTGGGTTATCAGATTATGATCCTTAGCACCATGAACTGGAAGGGGTCTCTCGGTGTTTCTCTCTTGCACGTCTTTTCTTTATCTCGGTCCCTGCTTTCACGGTGATTTAGCCTGCGGTTCCTTGCATTGTCCACTGATCAAGAGCAATTTCAAATTGTTTGGGTTTTATCTATTTTCTCTCACGATCACTTCCCAGCCTTTATGGGTTTTCTCCACCTCTGATATATCTTGGTTGAAGGCCGTGAGATTAGGTAAGGAAAAGAACAGAGCATAAGAGAGGAGCAGAGAGCAAGCCTTTGGGATGGAAAATCTGAGTGCAAAAATTTGTTGGGAGTCCTGTGTAATCCTTCCCTCATCTTCACGATCTCCATTGTGTGCTCTTGGTGGAGTTAGGGAAATCTTGGAGAAGACTGTCCGTGAAGTTATGTTCTCTTTCTCTGATACCAATGACCTGTTCATTGATTCCTGGTGGACTAGCATCCATCCGAGAGTTGGATTAGTGAGAGCCCATGCATGGATTCTCTAAAGGGTGAACATTTGGACACCTTCAGAGATTGGACCGATCTTTTCTTCTTCTTTCTATTACAGATCAAGTGGAAGCTCTGTTTATTGATTTGAAGACTGCTGGAGTTCAACCAGCTACCTTGATTTGCTATTGAAGGAGTTCAACCGACTGCCTTGATTTGCTGTTGAAGGGAGTCGGCTTCTTCCTCCTTTAATCAAAATTCAGAACAAAAGGAAGCTCTATAAGGTATGTTATTTCGTTTTGTTATCATGCATGTTTAGATCTAGATTTTACAATGTTGTTTATAATTATTACATTTCCTATACATGCCGTGTATTAGTAATATGCATCATGTTTATGTTAGATCCTGTGCATGCGTAGGTTTTTCCGTTTCCATGATTAAAAAATTTTAATTATGAATTACCTACTCCTTGGTGTAGCATGCCTAGGGTAGGTGTCCAATGCACTGGTTTTCTTTCAGTGGTATCAGAGCAGGTTTCCTGTGTAGCATATCATGATTGCATGTATTGTTGGTTTTGGATCTGTATCTAGGTTGGCGATTACTTTTTGGAACCTGGATGAGACCTTCACCATGGCCATGTGTCCAGATTAATCAGGGTTTAAAATCCCTAATTTTCTATGGCACGAGGCAGTTCGTCTATGTTGGCCTTTTTAGAAGGATTCTTAAGGGAAACCTACGGTATTAAAAATATCTTAATCCTGATACATGATTATGCATTGGCATGTCTAAAATTTTTATGGCTTGCAATATTATAAATTGATATGATAAGACTTGATATGACGCATGAAAGATGTAAAACGATTTTACATGAATTTAATTAAAAATGTTTTAATTAAAAGTTGGCTTATAATCTAATAATTATGAATTGAAAGATTAATTAAATGACAAGCCAGATTAGGATTTATGAAACCTAATATCATTTGAATAAGCCATCTGGGTTAATTGGGTTAGCTGTCTGATTGCGTTCATTTATTAGGTTAGACCTAAGGTTAGTTGAATTAGACTTAAGGGAAGTAATCAAATGTTGATTAAGGACCTTCTATTTAGTATCTATCTAATAGTTAGATGGGTTAGTCTATTCTTCTAAAATGGATCTAATTAGTAGCTCTATGGTAAGCCCGAGTTCTTAGGCTGGTCTAATCGAGTATGGTAAATCGATTGGTGTCTAGGCATGTTTGGCAATTTTGATCATGGCTGCATGAGGCTACGTCTTTCCTGGCCAACTTGGTTGGTGTCTAGGAAAGATGGTTAATGGCAGATACTCACCCATGATCTCACCTACCTGCCAATCCGGTCAACCATAATTGATTAGAAGAGCTTGTTGATTCGAGTTAACCCATGTCCCCAAGTTGATCAGCTTGTATGATCTTTAGGTGTCGATGGACCAACATGTTGAATTTAATTCAACCCTCCTGAGAATTGATTTGTTCAGTGGGAGGTTAATCCATATTCTTTTCTCTATTCGTCTATCACAATTTAATTAAAATCCTCTAAAATTATTAGGTCCTCCAAAAAGACTAAGTCAATGAGTTGATGGTGTCTTAGCCTCCCATTAAGTGGGTTAGTAATGAGTCCTTTAGCTTGGTATACATCGGCAGTTCCAAAGAACGGGTGTACATTCGGTTACTAGGATTACTCTCCCATAGATGATTGTTAAGTGCAACCTTCTTAGAGATGATCAGGTGGGCCTACCAAAGTCGTGCTTGATCATTCATTAGTTGGAAGCATCAGATTTATCATATTGATGGTTGGACCTAACCAGAGACCCGCAATAGGAGGCCCCAAGGCTGATTGGGGTTCTATGGGATAAAATTTATTACTGGAAGTTGCTTAGAGAAGTAATTGGTTAGAGAACATATGTTTAGGCGCATATGGGTGAGTCGACCAAAGCCGGGCTCATACGTGGTCTATTGGATTTCAGTACCCACTATGAAATGATGATTTCACGGATTGGAGTTAGAGGCTCCCAATCTGAAAAAATAGTGGGAGGGACCTTTAGACTAAAGTCCAAGTCTTTTAGTTTAATTGATTAATTCATATACTAATTTGGTCTTAATTTTCCTTTCAGGTGTCTTCAAACCTTTCGCTCTGGTCACTTCTCGATAGCGAGAAATTAAAGGGTCCCAATTTTGATAGTTGGTATCGAAAATTTAGGATAGTCCTGGAGCACGAGCGGATCCTTTATGTGATAACGGATCTAACACCTGAAATCCCTCCTGCCAATGCTTGGGTTCGATCAGGGACACTTATTTGAAATGGATTTCTGATCGGACTACTGTCCGATGCATAATGTTGGCAGCGATGAACGATGAGTTCAGTCGCAAATTCAAGGAGGCCTAGCCATATGACATCCTTCAAAGGTTGAAGGAATCTTTTGGCATGCCAGACGATGTGCAGCGGTACAATGTGTCTTGTGCCATCTACAATCCCAAAATACGGAATGGCGGTTCGGTCACTGATCATGTATTGTACATGATCGAGATGATCAAACGATTAGGCAAGCTCGGATGTCCCTTGCATGAGCAACTCGGCAAGGATGTGATCATGAATTCCCTACCCTCCTATCTTGACTTAGAATGAATAAGCCTATAGTCAATTACCATGGTTTGATGGGGTTGCTATAGACTTACAATAAGGACCACCAATTAAATAAGGGGGTGGTGAATTTTGTGGGATGTTTTAGATATCGTCGTCCCTTTAAGAAAGGGAAGAAGAAATGTAAGGAAAAGGAGGTGCAGAGTGCTCCTGGCCCAAGTCAGGCCAAGAAAGTGAAAGCCGATCAAGCTGGTGCAGAGTGCTTCTATTATAAGAAGCAGGGACACTAGAAGAGGAACTGTCCTCTTTATCAGGCATCCTTAGACCCGAACAGGCCAAGGAAGGGAAAGCAGCAGGGTGCTGGACAAGATATTTACATGATAAAACCTTGTAATTTCTCTATTTATGACACTGCTAACTGGGTATTGGATACTGGTAGTCCTATTCATGTTTGCAATTTGTTGTAGGGACTACAGGTTAGCAAGAGATTTGAGGATGGGGAGCAGTTCCTGAGCATCGAAAATGGAAATCATGTTCCAGTGCTGGCGGTCAGAGTTCAGAGTTTTGTTTTTGAGTCTAGTACTGTCGAATTAGTCAACTGTCATTATTGTCTTAGTTTTATTATGAGCATTATCTCTGTATGCGTATTGGCCAATTGTGGTTACGAACTTTCAATAAAAGAAGATTTTTGCCAAGTTATTGTGATTAACTCTATGATAATGAAAGCTAAGTTAAATAATGGTATTTATGTTTTGTCACAGCCTGTTAATGTAATGTACACGTCCAGCAATTGCCCAATGATAGAAATTGTCAGTGACCTATATCTATGGTACTGTAGGCTAGGTCATGTTAACCAGAATAGGATAAACAAGTTGCGAGGAGAAGGCCTCCTCGAGGTCAATGATTCTGACTCACTGTCCACTTGTGAATCCTGTTTGCTTAGTAAAATGACCAAGTTACCTTTTACTAGAAAAGGTGAACGAGCTACATAACTTCTGTGTCTCATACATACTGATGTATGCGGACCCATGTCAGTTAGTGCCGGAGGTGGATATAGATATTTCATTGCATTTACAGATGACCTTTCCAGGTATAGTTATGTCTTCTTGATGAGACATAAATCTGAGTCATTTGAAATGTTCAAATGATATTGTAATGAAGTGGAGAAATAAACTGAAAAGGGTATTAAAACTCTTCGATCTGATCGAGGCGATGAATACCTATCTGGTGAGTTCATGACATATCTTGAGGAGAATGAGATTCTCTCTCAGTGGACTCCTCCATGAACACCCCAGTTGAATGGTATGTCTGAAAGGAGGAATCGAACCTTGTTGGACATTGTTCGATCCATGATGGGCTTTGCAACTCTGCCGCTATCCTTCTAGGAATATGCACTTGAGACAGCTTATTACTTACTGAATGATGTTTCGAGTAAGTCTGTTGTCTCCACTCCATATGAGTTATGGACTGGACGTAAGCCCTCAATTTCACACCTTCGGGTCTGGGGTTGTCCGGCTTATGTAAATCATTTAGGCTCAGATAAACATGGTCCTAGATCTGATCGACGCCTGTTTATTGGGTACCCTAAGAAAACAAAAGGGTATTTCTTCTACTTGGAGGACGAACAGAAAGTGTTCGTTGCTCATAGGGCTATCTTTTTGGAAAAGGAGTTCCTTGGAGAAGGAACTGTAGCCTCTAAGATTGAACTTGATGAAGTTCAACTAGTAGAAGAACCTGCACACTCTAAGGACATCATAGAACCGGATGTGACTGAATCACACCCGGAACCCATTTATAGGAGATCCGGTAGAGTACCGTGTCAGTCGGATAGATATTATGGTTTCTTGGTCTGGGATAGTGACCCCATTGAGGTCGATGAGAACGATGAGGATCCGATCACCTATATGGATGCACTTCAGAGATCTGACTCTAAAGCGTGGCTTGGAGCCATGCAATTCGAGATGGAGTCGATGGAGATCAACAATGTATGGACATTGGTTGATCCACCTGAAGGGATAAAACCCATTGAGTGCAAGTGGATTTTCAAGAAAAAAAGGGGCGCAGATGGGAAGGTGGAGACCTATAAAGCCCGTCTGGTTGCCAAGTGGTATCGTCAGTGATATGGTATCGATTATGAAGAGACATTCTCCCCTGTGGCAATGCTTAAGTCCATTTGGATCATGCTTGCTTTGGCAGTACATTTTGACTATGAGATCTGGTAGATAGATGTCCATACTGCTTTCCTGAATGGGAAGCTAGATGAGGAGGTGTATATGATACAGCCTGAAGGGTTCACATCCACAGATGAGTCAAAAGTGTGCAAATTATAGAGGTCCATTTATGGACTAAAGCAAGCATCTCGAAGTTGGAACATGCAATTTGATCGGTGTATCAAATCGTATGGCTTCATTAGGAACGGAGAGGAACCATGCATCTATAAGTGGGTTAATGGTTCTGTGATTATATTCCTGGTACTGTATGTTGATGACATTCTCTTAATTGGGAATGACATCGCAGCATTGCAAGGAATAAAGGTCTGGTTGTCATCTCAATTCTCCATGAAGGACTTGGGTGAAGCTTCGTGCATACTGGGTATGAAGATCTATACAGATAGATCTAAGAGGCTTCTAGGATTTTCCCAATCTACATACATTGATACCTTCCTGAAACGGTTCAGCTTGGAGAATTCCAAGAAAGGCTATTTCCCGATAGGTTCTTGAATCCAAGAAGGATTGTGCAACAACTCTTAAGGAAATAGAGCATATGAGTAGAGTTCCTTATGCTTCTGCATTGGGCTCTATCATGTATGCTATGACATGTACTAGACCATACATGGCATACTCACTAGGAGTGGTGAGCAGATACCAGTCTGACCCAGGTGAGGTGCATTGGAAGGTGGTTAAGACCATTTTGAAGTATTTGAGAAATACTAAGGACCAATGGCTGATTTATGGAGAATCTGACTTGAAATATATGGGGTATACTGACTCCAATTTTCAGTCAGACAGAGATGATAGCAAGAGTGTGTCAGGATTTGTGTTTACCCTGAATGGAGGAGCGATTTGCTGGAAGAGTTCCAAGCAGGCAACAGTTGCAAACTCGGTATACGAAGCAGAGTACATTGCAGCATCATATGCAGCAAAAGAAGCCATGTGGTTGTGGAAGTTCCTTGAAGAGTTAGGGGTGACACCTTCCCTAAATGGTCCTGTTCCAATGTATTGTGACAGCATAGGAGCCATTGCTCAAGCTAAGGAGCCAAAGTCTCATCACCGCACCAAGCACATTCTATAGCGCTATCACCTCATGCAAGAGATCATGGAACGAGGCGACATCAGTCTTATGAAGATCGATGGAAAGGAGAATCTGGCCGACCCCTTCACTAAAGCCCTCAGAATCAAAGAGTTCGACTATTTTAAGAGGGAAATGGGTATTAGATACTATTCTGATTGGCTTTTGTACAGTGGGAGTTATTGGGAATTATGTCCCAAAGCTAATCACCTAGGCTATAGGCGGCTGTTCTCAGTATTATAATTTATATATAAATTAATAAAACTTTATTTTGGTAGCTCATCATATTATTCATTTTTCTGTAATGAACTCTATTTATGTGATGAAGTCCTTAGGACTACACTGACTTCGATATAGAGAGGATATATCAATTGGTCCTTTAAAAAGGTTCACAACCAAAGGTTACATTGTATAGGATGGTAATGTATCAAGTGTAGGTTATTGTGGTTCACATCATTTGGTTGTCCTCTTGACCAAAAGAGTCTGGTGACACTGATGTGATCTGCAAGTGGGATGTGTGACATCTTATTGAACGTGACTCCGTGGAGCTCCTTTCTACCAAAGGATTACTCATGATTAGATATGGGTATATGTGTCCCTTCGACCTGAGGTCACCATGGTAGCTTGCAAGCAACTCCCTGTGCTTTGGTGCCGGACTACCCGAATTTCTAATCTGGTGATGGAAGTTTTCTAGGTAGAGGCAAGTACTTGTGGAGCAGTGGTGGACCAAGATGGAATTGACCTGTCTGAATTGTTTGGATTGAATATCTCGCAGTGTCTCAATTTAGCAAATCCTCAACCGGGGTAGTCTTAGTGAGTAGTCACTAGACTTGCGAGGTTGAGACATGTTGTGGATTGACTCAGTTAGGGTTGGCAGTCTAATCCTAGGTCATGTTGAGCATTGGAGGTCAAAAGGATGAATTATATGTAACCATATGCTAGAGGTTTGATAGATTGCTCTTGCATCTTTGGCCTAACCGGACGCCGGGACCCATTGCTAGATGGTATCTTGTGCTGGTATTGGAAGTGTTCTAGTGCTATCATTTAGATTCAAACCTATGAGGTCACATGCCATAGAGGATTTCTTCCTGATCTGAGAGTCGATCAACGATTGGAAATCATTTCCGTATTAAGGTCAAACAGTCTGATTGAGCACCCATTAGATTTTTTTTGTTCAACCTGGTCTGATTTGGATCGACTAGGATTGGTTTGTGTCAACCAGGAACTGTTCCTAGTTGATCAGGACTAGACTCAATTTTCTTATTGATCGGGTTTTGGTCGGACCGGGGTTTTTATGAACCATTTTTTTGGATCTTTATGAACCGATTTAAACATGGGACATTTACACAATATTATATCCTTTCTTCCCATGCTCTTGTTGCCTTGTTTTTACCATTTGAATGGGATTTGAATTGCATGTTATCAGATGAGCTAGGGTTATCAGATTATGATCCTTAGCATCGTGAACTGGAAGGGGTCTCTCAGTGTTTCTCTCCCGCACATCTTTTCTTTATCTTGGTCCCTGCTTTCATGGTGATTTGGCCTGCGGTTCCCTGCATTCTCCACCGATCAAGAGCCATTTCAAATGGTTTTGGTTTTATCTATTTTCTCTCACGATCACTTCCCAGCATTTATGGGTTTTCTTCACCTCTGATATATCTTGATTGAAAGTCATGAGATTAGATATGGGAAAGAACATAGCATAAGAGAGGAGTAGGGAGCAAGCCTTTGGGATGGAAAATCTGAGTGCAGAAATTTGTTGGGAGTCCCGTGTAAATCCTTCCCTCATCTTCATGATCTCCATTGTGTGCTCTTGGTGGAGTAAGGGCGGTCTTGGAGAAGACCATTCATGAAGTTCTGTTCTCCGCCTTTGATACTAGTGACCTGTTTGTTGATTCCTGGAGGACTAACATCCATCCAGGAGTTGTGGATGAGCGAGAGCCCGCGCGTGGATTCTCTAGAGGATGGACATTTGGACACCTTGAGAGATTGGACTGATCTTTTCTTCTTCTTGCTATTGCAGATCAAGTGGAAGCTCTGTTTGCTGATTTGAAGACTGCTGGAGTTCAACCAGCTGCCTTGATTTGCTATTGAAGGAGTTCAACATGCTGCCTTGATTTGCTGTTGAAGGGAGTCGGCTTCTTCCTGCTTTAATCGAAATTCAGAACAAAAGGAAGCTCTATAAGGTATGTTATTTCTTTTTGTTATCATGCATGTTTAGATCTAGATTTTATCATATTATTTATAATTATGGTATTTGCCTATACATGCCTGTGTATTAGTAACATGCATCATGTTTATGTTAGATCCTGTGCATGAGTAGGTTTTTCCGTATGCATGCTTAAAAAATTTTGATTATGCAATACCTACTCCTTAATGTAGCATGCCTAGGGTAGGCATCCAATGCACTGGTTTTCTTTCAGTCTCTCCCATTGAAGCTCTCGGTGTGGTTCAATATGCCCGAAGGACATGGTGGAGCTCATCGACCTATGACCTTTTAGCTTTGCCAAGCCTCTTCTTGATCCCTTGGATGATGTCTCGATTCATAACTTCATCTTCTCTCTTAGGTTGGGGATGTGCTAGTAAAGTAAAGCAGTGTGAAGTTCCTTGGTCTTCACAAAATCTCTTGAACCGAGCACCCAAAAACTATCATTCATTATTAGTGACTAGTACCTAGGGGATGCCAAATTGGTAGATTATTTACCTTCACACAAATCTATTATTTTTGACTCTATGATATGGGCTACTGGTTTAGCTTCCATCCATCTCGTGAAGTAGCCAATAGCAACTAGTAGGAACTTGTGCTATCCTAAAAATGAAAGAAATGGACTAAGGATATCAATCCCTCATTATGCAAAAGGCCAGGGGATGCATATAGGAGTGATTGGTGGGGCTAAGAGATGATGAATATTAGCATTCCTTTGATAGGCATTGCACCTCATTACAAATCTCTTGATGCCTGCTACATGGTTAGTCAATAATAGTCCTGTCAGAGCAACTTGTGAGCAAGGGCCCTCTTCTCGATGTGATCTCTATAGATCCCCTCATGAACATCCCTTAATGGAAATTCTACCTCTGACGACTATAGCCATCTAAGGAGGGGCAGAGAAAATGATTGCTTGTAGAGTCTCCCCTCAAGTAGCAAGTACTTGGAGGACTTGTACCTAATCTTACAGGCAACCTTTCAGTCTTCAAGGAGTTGACCATCTCTCAGGAAGTCGATTAGTGGGTCCATCTAGCATGGTTCACCATTAATTTGCATGACTTTTGATAGCTCCTCGACGATTTGTTTTTTGATTTGCTGGAAGTAGGCTTCTTGGGGGGAGTGCCATAGGTGTTGCGATCACTGCTTTGGCCAACAAGTGCACCTAGGAGTTATCTTCCCTCGGAATCTATCTGATCTCAAAACTATAGAGGCCACTAGTTAGATTCTTGATCTTTTGGAGATTTTTGATCATATTTTCCTCCCAAGCCTCGGAGTCACCTTTAACATGGCTAACAACCAATTAAGAGTCATTATACACTCTCAGATCTTACACTCCCAACTCTTTGGTGATATCGACTCCTGTTATTAGGGCTTCATATTTAGCCTCATTATTGATCATGAAAAATCCGAGGTATAGACCATGCTTGGCAATAATTTCTTTCAGGCTAGAAATGGCCACTCCTGCTCCTAATCCTTTGGGGTTGCATGGCTTGTCTACATATATCTTCCAAGTATCATTTGGGTCGAAGGGGTGTTCATTGTTAGTTTTGATGGCTCTATTATCCTTGGTTTGACTGGCTCATCAGGAATAGTATATCTAGCTAGGAAGTTGGCCAGTATTTGGGCTTTGATTGATGGCTTAGGCTGATACTTAATATCAAACTCTTAGAGCTTGATTGCCCATTTGTGATACATTTGGATGTATCGAGTTGATGGAGGATATTTTTCATGGGTTGATCGGTCAGCAAGATGATGGTGTGAGCTTAGAAATATGGATGAAGTTTTTGAGCAGCAACAAAGAGAGCATATACTAGCTTCTCTAGCTTTGAATACTAGCTCTCTTCTTAAAATCTTGCTAACATAGTAAATGGGTTTTTGAACCCTATTCTTCTCTTGAATTAGCACTGCACTCATCGTCGAGTGGGAGGTTGCCAAATATAGGAGTAGCTCTTCACCAAGATCTAGCCTTCCCAGTAGCATGGGGGAGTTGAGATAACCCTTAAGGTCATTGAAGGCTTTCTGGCATTCCTTCATCCATTGAAGTCCTTCAGGTGCTTTAAAGTTTGGAAAAATGGATGGCAATGCTTAGTCAATTTAAAGATGAATCTACTAAGGGCTGCAATCTTTTCTGTGAGGTGCTGGACATCCTTGACCATCTTCGGTGAGCTCATATTGCAAATGGCTTTGATTTTCTTTAGGTTAGCCTCTACCTCTTATTAGAGATGATGAAACCTAAGAATTTATTCAAGACTACCTTGAAGGTGAATTTGATGGGGTTCAACTTCATTTGGTATTTTCAGACGGTGTTAAAGGTCTTCCATAGGTCTTCAAAATGGGTCCTGGTAATTTTACTTTTGATGAGCATGTCGTGCATATGCACTTTCATATTTTGCTTGATTTGGTCTTTAAAGACTTTGTTTACTAAGCATTAGTAAGTAGCACCTGCATTCTTTAGCTAAAATGGCATAACCTTATAAAAAAAAAGGTCTTGGTCAGTAATAAAAAAAAAATTATTCTCATATTCCAGGACCATCTGAATTTGGTTGTTTCCAAAGAAGCCATGAATAAAGTAGAGAAGATCATGGATTGAGGTTGCATTGGCCATTTGATGAATCTATGATAATGGGTAGCCATCTTTTGGGCATGCTCTATTGAGATTGATGATGTTTATATAGATTTGCCATTTGCCATTTGCCTTTATTACTATAACTGGGTTGGCAATCCATTCTAGATGGTAGTCTCTTGGATGAAGCCAGCATCAAGCAACTAGTCGACTTCCTCGATGATAGGTTTCTGGCATTCGGGCATGAAACTCCATTTCATTTGCTTAATGGGTCAGCATTTGGGATCCACCTTCAATCAATATACCATTATCAAGGGGTCAATGCCTAGCATGTCTGCAGGTGCTCAAGTGAAGACATAAGCATTCTCCTACAAAAATGAGATTAGCTAATCTCTAGTTACCTGATCCAAGTTGGACCTGACCCTTACCATATGTTCAGGATTTCCATCAGCTAGGGGTATAGAAATGAGGTCCGCAGCTGGCTCTCCTTACTTTTCTGTTAGGTCATCTCGAGTGTCAAGACCTTTGACTGGATAGTCCTTAAAGGCTCCTTTTCATTAAAGCTTAATGTAGTAACAGTGTTGTGCTAGGCTCTGATCTCCATGGATATCTCCAACCCCATACATCATTTGGAATTTTTTTTGACAATAGATGGAGATGACAGCCCAGAAGGCACTGAGATCTGGCTATCTGAGAATTGCATTATAGGCTAAGCCTGTCTAGATGACCAGAAAATCTACCTGAGTAATGAATCACAAAGGGTAGTGCCCCATTCTTACTGATAGGGCAATCATTCCTTGCACTTCGTTTGCATCTTCCATGAACCCTACCAAAGAGGAATTCACTCGAATAAGTTGTTCGGATGACATCCCCATTTTTAAAAGTGCATTGAAGTGCAAAATAATTGTTGCACTTCTATTATCAATGAGGATATGATATATATCATAGTTTTCAACCTTCAGAGTGATAACTACCACATCATTGTCTAGAAATTAAGTGCCATCATCATCTTCCTTTAAAAGGACTATTAGCATTGTATGCCTTTCTATTGACTGGGCTAGTCTACAATACCCCCCAGTTATCATTTTCATGTTCCCTAATGGTATAGGATCACCCCCCTCTAGAGGTGGGAGTGGCTGTGGTTGTTTAGCTTATAGTGGTGATCTTGGTTGCTTTCTTGGCCTTCACTGTTATTGGATGAATTGATTGAGATGGCCCCATTTGATTAGTTCTTCAATCTCATCTTATAGCTAGATGCACTCTTCAGTGTCATGGCCATGGTCTTAATAATAAAAATAGAATTTATTTTTATTTCACCTTGCCAATGGCATCTGCTTTCTTCAAGGTTCTGGGATGTGCCCCTTGATCTTCATTAACACCTTTTCTATTGGTGCATTTAGAGAAGTGTAAGTGTAAAACTTTTCCAGCGATGGTGCTTGAGGGGCCTCCTTGGATCGATGATCTTTGAAGAATCTATTTCTCTCTTATGGGGATTTGGAGCAAGGCCGAGTTCTCCCTTCATGCCTTGGGGAGAGTTTGAATCTCTATGTTTCCTTACCATCCCCTAGTGTAGAAGTGGGTGGACCTTCTTCCAACATGAGAGCTTCTTCCATCCAAGCATTTTTTTTGGTCCAGGCTAACATTCCTGCAAAATCCTTAGGATATATTTTGCCCAATGACTTTTAAAGATCATTTACAAGCAATCCTTTCACCAGGGCTAACATGGCAATGCATTGGTCTAAATTGCGAATCTCCAAAGTGGCCATGTTGAAATGACTCTTAGTTATTGATCATCTTGACCTTCTTTTACTTGAGGGTATGGAGATAATCCATGCATTACTATGGTCTTCGATTGCTAACAAAGTGATTGGTGAATGCTTGGCTCAAGTGTTCAAAGGGTATACTGATCTTAGCTTTAGATTGGAATACCAGTGTCAAGCAACTCCCTTTAGAGTGGTGGGGAAGGCTTGGTAGAGGATGGAATTTGGTGCCCGTTGAGAAGCATTGTTGCTCTAAAACTTGCCAGGTGATTGTCGTGGTTAGTGGTACCATCATAGCTTCCAAGTTATGAAATTTTAAAATACTAGGGAAGCAACACTTGCATGATCTTATCATCAAATGGTGGCTTGTTGTTGATCCCATCATTTTGTATTGAAGGAAGATTACAAATTGCCTTGATTCAGTTATCCATCTCCTTGAGCCTCCAATTGATCTCAAGATCTTGATCGGCCAAAGCTTTCGACCACTACGGAGATCGGCGATTAAGAGCAGAATCATGCTCTGACAAGGGACCTTTAGGGTATGGTCTCCTTGCCCCCAAGCTTTCATAATGGTGGTGATAGTGGTGAGCATTCCCTCTAGGGTCTTTCAGATAAACCTTTGATTATTTTGGTAGTGGAGGTGCCACTGTAGCCATTGGATGTTGCATCATTGGTGGCAGCACAAATATAGATAATGTCAGAGGTTGAGAGGCCGCATGTGGTGCAATCGATGGGAGTGGTGTTGTTGAAGGTAGTGTAGGGGCAGCCTAGATGGTTTGGATGGCTGCTACTAGACTCTGGACTTGTTCGATATACAAGTTGAATTGATCCAAGACTATCATTGCTGCTTGAAGTGGTGGTGAGACACCTGCTAACACAGGGCAGGATGGATCATTGCCAAGCTCTCCACCACCCTTTCTTTCTACCGAGATGCCATGGTGTTGGTATGGCAAGAGTTGGTCTTCTTGGGTGGCATTGCCTCCATCTTGTAGGTCACACTCCCTGCAAGTATAATGGCCCTTTCTCTATTCTATTGGTGCCAAGATTTGTCAATGGGTTGTTGGAGTTGGTAGAAGTGGATGATGCAGGCTAGGCTCTAGGAGGTGGTACTTGCAAACAAAGCTTCATCATGGGTGGCCCTAGTGATGGCACTTTGATGCTTAAGTTAGTATGGATTCAATAGTAGGAGTGTGAGTAGGAAGCCTCACATACCTTAAAAATCTACTTGGAATCCTTTTATAGGCTATGACATATGGGATAGTCCAGCTTTGGGCAAGATTCTACCGGATCTTGTAAGGGGTTAAGGTGACTTTCATGCATCATATAGAGATTTCTTGTATACTAGAAGCATCCCATCTCTTTAAATGTGTTCTTGTTGTCATCCGGGTACATGTCATGCCTCATTAAATGGTGGGCTAAAATACAAGGAATCCAGGCTTGCCTTCTGGTATGGACACTAGAGGCACCGGACTTAGGCAGAGGCTGCTCAACCCTCTATGGTTATCTGGTTAGTATTTTCAGTATTTGAGTCCAATTTTGTAATAAAGGCTTAGCCCATTTGAGTCCCTACTTCGGTCCCTGAGTCCTGTTTTGGGCCTTTCTATATTTGAGTCCTGTATTTAGAGTCACTCAAACCATTAGGGTATTGAGTCAAGTTTTGGATGCTCATTATAAGTTTTATCACTTTGAGTCTTATGAGTCCAGTCCAAATTTGTAAGTTTTATATTAAGTCCAGTCCAGCTCATCAAGAAGAAGACTCAAGCCACTAATGGACCCTAGCCAGATTAATAATTTGACAACTTCAAGGAGTCCCAGTCATACTTGAATGTGCCACCTTAGATTGCATGAGAAAGACCTTAAGATCATCATCATTGAAGACCAGGATGACAAATATATCAGCCTACCGGGAAGAAGGACTACCGAGGAAACCCTAAAGCCTGCCCGGGACTGAAGTGGGCCGCACAAGGCCCATGCTTTTCATGAATTTGGCACCCCTTATGGTCACCACCATATGGTCGACCACCTTAGGGTCACCCCCTTGGCCAACCAAAACAAGGAGAGAGAGCCTCAATGGGAGAGGAGTTCTTTTGTAGAGTTTGTGAGGGAAAAGAATGCAAAGGAAATCTTTTTTATACCCTTACTTGGAACCCAAGTCTTGTAAGCCTATATAAGAGACCCCCCTCTCATGTATTTTGATGAACAATTAATGAGATTTTCTTAAGTTTTCTCCAAATTGCTGTGTGCTTTGGTTGTGTGCTTTGTTCTCCTAAGGGTATTTGTGTGATCCATGTTGCTGCTCCAAGCCTCCTACAAAACCCTAGCCGCCAGCCTACTTCAACCCTTGGACGCCACACCTCTTGGCCGCCCCACATCAATCCTCTTCCTCCCACTCTTCCTTCTACTTTCAACCTTATTTTTTCTTGTTTTCTAACCCTTGATAGGTGTTTTGCAAGTCCCTCAGAGTCCATAAATCTAGGATTCCATCCGACCAGCTTTCGGGTCAGCGGATCGAAAGCCGACGATCCACGGGGTCTCCGGCTTGATTTTTCATGTCGCATTCGGGAGCGTAGAGTAACCCCTTCATGAATTGATCTTCAAATCATAGCTAGGTACACCCCCTTGACTCATCAATTATGGTATTGCAGAAGAGCTAGTCCTACTGTGGCTTTTGAGCCTCGGCGATCCTATTTCTTTCATTATTTAGGGTATATTTCTGCATGCTTGTGCTTCTAATTTTTTGTAGAATTCTTTGCTTAGAATCTTGGCTCAAAATTTGGGGTCTAAACTCTTAACTCATGATATAATAATAGAAAAATAGTTTTCATGTATAACTAGTCCTTCATCATTTGGTATCAGAGCATCTTTTATGGCTAATTTCTGCATCCCGTAATTCTTGTACGTAGTATGTTATTTTAATTGTTTATGTATGTAGGTAGGTCATAAAATCTTGATTTTTATTTTTATAGATTCTTCATAATTGAAAATATTTATCAGAATCTTATTATAATTTTATTCGGCTTTTAGATCCTCTGCACACCTGATTTACTGCCTAAGAACAGTTTTGCCCTAAATTTCAGCAAGCCTAATTTTAGCATGTTTAGGGTTCTTTTTGCATAATGTTTGCATATTTTAATTTTCTGCATATTTACTGCATATTAACTAATTTCTTGCATATTATGTTTAAATAAAAAAAAAATACAAAAAAAAATGAACATAAAATACAAAAAAAAAATAGAAACCCTAACTTAGTTTTCATATGTGTGCCATCACATGCATAAGCTACATTAAGGGCAATTCTACTATGCCAGATGGGGGGAGGATTTGATCACCTCTCCTTAGCCCAAAACAACAACCCTTATATTCAAACCCAACCGGATTAAAATCAATTAGACCTAATTTTTTCTAGTAAGCTAAGGACACCAACAGGTCGGGTCCAACCTTTGTGGAAAGACTAGTGCACCCAATACCTCTCCTACTACTGGAAGATGGTGTCTAGGCTAGGGGTTTAGAGGCAAATGCCCTATGCAGATTGGTGGTTCCTTAATTCCGTCCCTGTGAAAGTAGGGGGCCTCCCACCGTCCCACCTCTTACTTGGCCAGTGGAAGGATTAGGGGTTGTGTTGTGTGTATGTTGAGTTGAACCATTCTATTTGGGCTCTAGGTCTAGTATGAAGCCATAGTCGATTTGTCCTTGAGTCTTGCATATGCACTAAGTCAAGAGTCTCATATCATCCACCACACCCACAGTTGTTGAACCCATGGATAATCGGGAATCCCACCTTGAGAATGTTCTAAAGACCTTGAGTAACCAGATGGCCCAATTGACCACCCGAATGGACCAAATGGATGATCGAATGACCCAAGGGCTTGATCAGGTAAATGGAAGGTTAGGAACCCTAGAGATAACCCACGAACCTCATCTCGAGCCGGATCCTGATTCACCTCTTCACACACCTCCACACCCTAGGAGAACTCAATGCCATGATCCCAACTTCGAGGCTGAACCTAGGAGACCACCACGTGATGACCCAGTCCCAGAGGTTCACATAATCAGGATGTCATGGACCAGGAAGAGAGAGCCTTTAGGAGCATTAAACTTGAAGCACCCACTTTTGATGGCTATCTTGATCCAAAGGTTTATATATATTGGGAAGGAGAAGTCGACCAGTATTTCGAGTGGTATGATATGTGTGAGGAGCCCAAGTTTAAGTTTGGCAAGCCTAAGTTAGTTCGCCAGGCTAGGTTATATTGGGCTAATTTTGAAAGAGTACTTAAACAAGAGGTCATGAACCCATAGTCACCTGGAGGGCCATGAAAGCTAGGCTTAAGATGAAGTACCTCCCAACATCATACCTGATGCATTTCTTAAGGGTCTTCTAGCATAAATGAACACTAGATTTCAAAAGTTTTACACATAAAATCCTTATAGGCTAGAAACCCTAATCCCAAGGTCCCCTTATTCATGTACAACTAATAAGTCACTAATAAGGGTTATGATAAATACCTGGAATGCTATTTTTCACTTTTTTCCACTAGGCTCATAAGTGTAAGCCCTCCAACGGTGATCCACATAGGAATTGATGAAAGGAAGAACTCCTACTACAGTTGCTTGCTTGACTAGGACTCTTTACGACAGCCTTCTGGACCTTCTCTTTTGTAGGACACCCTATCCTACTGTCGGGCACTCAAAGTACTCTCCAAATCCACTCTTGGATCTAGGATTGCCCTCCTGTAGGACACACTAGGCTTATGTCTTGAAAACTAAGACTTGTCATAGAAGAAAAAAACATGTCTTAAAAGGACAAGTTTTTTATCTTGAGGAGGAGGGAGGGAGAGAGACTATCAGTATTTCTTCTGATGGAAAATCTTATCTCATACTTAGTTTACCACCACCTATTTATAGACTTAAGAGGGGTGTGTGTTGCCCAGGTGGCTATCCAAGAGTGGGGTGAATTGGAAATTTAAAAATTTAAAGCAGATAATGTGCAATTAAAAATTCCTTATGAGTGTTAGGTGCTGTGATAGAGTAATAAATTACAGAAGCTAAATAGAGTCAAGTAAGCACAATACTAACACACAAAACTTATAGTGGTTCGGAGCAACCCAGCTCCTACATCCACTACCCAAGATACCACTTGGGGTTTTCATTATATTCACACCCTAATACAGTAATACTGTTTTATAGGATCATAATCCAAAATCTCTACACTTTGATTTTAACGGGATCATCAAAGAAAACCTAACACCCTTTGGTTTTAAACATGCTCACCAAAGAAACCTAACTTGGTTTTACTAGGATCACCAAGAACCCAACACTTGGTTTTTATCAAAGGCTCACCAAGAACCTATTTTGGTTTTTAATCAGGCTCACCAATAACCCAATAATTCAATAAAATGAATTGAAGTGCAAAAATAAATGACAAACTCAATTTATCGGAAAGTTGTCGGTGCAGCTTGATAGAAGTCCACTTGGCTTGCACTTGAATAAGCTTTAATGGCTTTTGTGGCTTCTTCCCAAATTGCTTCAAGCTTCAGATCTGAGTTGGTGAAGACTTGAAGGCTTGCTTGAATGCTCTTGTGCTCTCTTCTTGTTGGTAGGCAGAATATTCAATGAAGCTTTAAAACATTGAAGAACTTTTTCAAAAACTTACTTGAGAGAAGTTCAAATCCCTCAAATATATGGTCTTCCATCACTCCAAGGTAGTTTGAGACATTGTAGACCATTGGGATATGACATATGACCGTTGGAGCACTTTTTGGTATTCAAAAATAAATTCTGGAACTAGTCGTTGGATACCCAAAATTGATGTTCGAGTCGGCTCGGATTCCTTCGAGTCAGCTCGGATCCTTCGAGTCAGCTTGGATCCTTCTAGTCAATTGGTCGAGTAGCCAAATCTTCAGTGTAGTCGGCTCTTTGTCTCAGGGTGTAAAACTTCACTCTGGATGATTTGGCTCTTGATAGCTCGGGTCGGCTCGAACTTATATCTTTGAAAAACTTAAACTCGAGGAGTCGGCTCTTTTGATCTTTGGTCGGCTCTTCTTCTCAGGTTCTGAAATCATCACTCTGAAAGAGTCGGCTCGTTGTAGTTCGGGTCAGCTCGCTTTCTCAGGTCTTCAAAATTAGGTTTGGCAGAGTCAGCTCTTTCTGGTTCGGGTCGGCTTGCCTTGCTGTTCTTAGAAATCTTCAAAAACTGGACTCTGGAAGAGTCAGCTCGGACAATTTCCAGTCGACTCAGATTCACTAGAGTCGGCTCGGTTACCTTCGAGTTAGCTTGGATTGCTGCGTACCAGAATCCTTACTGCGTGCCAGTAGGTGGAGTCGGCTATTCATCATGCTGGGTCAGCTCGAGTAACTTCTTCAGGAGTTTTACAATTGAACTCAAAGAAAAACTCTTACCAACTCTCTTATATTTTTCAAGCATACCGACGCAAAATAATTCTAAGGCACACGCACACAGAAGTAACCCATTTTACATATTTTCTCTTAGATTTTTCATTGGGTTCTTCTTTACAAAATCAAATTCCAACACAACTCAAGCAAGAAACAAAAATGTAGGAGTTGAAGTCTGAACAATTAAATCATCCTACAAAAACTTGTAAAACACTTGAAGAGTTGTTAGAAATAAATGTACAGGCTCCAATGTTTGGTTATCATCAAAATCACTTATGGGATCAACAACCTTCCCCTTTTTGATGATGACAAAACATTGGGCATGAAAAAGTATGATAAAACTTAAAATTTACTTGTATAACTGTATTTGCAAGAATGTATGAACAAGTAACAAAATACTTCAATTGGTGTCAAATTATGAATGGAGAATTAGGGCTTAGAGAGTTAATCTCCCCCTCAATAAGATACTCAATGTTTTAAAACACTTTTCATGTAGTTTCATATTTCGAAGCTCAAAAGTTTCTAGTAGAACTTTAAGTATCAGAGCTATTAAATGTTAAAGCTTCATATATTATGTATCAGAGCTTAAATGTTGTAAATCAGAGTTTGAAATATTGTATATCAGAACTCAAAGGAGTAAAGGCATGTTCTTTCCAAGCATTATGCATTATGTATGAGGGCTTTTATATGTATTGTGTATCAGAGCTTAGCTTTCAAGCTTTATGAATCAGAGAAATCATACAAACATGAACACATCTTATCCTTCTTATGCAATATCTTCATAAATTTCTCTCCCTTTTTGTCAATCAATCAAAAAGGTGAAGTTAGAGTGAAGCTTAGATTTTAAAATAGAATGAGAAAGTATTTAAAATTTGTTTGAGATAATTTCACTTTCTCTCATTCATCTTGATATTCTAATTAAAAAAAAATCAATCATTGTATCAGTCATTGTATGATCAATTGAACATAAACTTTCATTATATAAAGAGATAGAACAATTCAAGAGACAAAATGTGTACTTTTATTTCATTTCAAGATGTTCAACACAAAGTACAAAATGATAGAAAATAAATCTAATCACTATCTATGTTTACTCTAACATTTGGAGGTTGACCCAGAGTTTGGATGCCTGGAGGTAGAGAGGCAATTGGGTCAGCATCTAAGATATGAGATGGTGGAATAGGATAGGATCCCTGTTCCCTAAAGTGAGGAGCTAGTTATTTGGGATGAACAGACTAACCAGCAAAAGAAGATGATTGAGGCCTAGGTCTAGTAGGATCCAGTGGTGTTGGAGGAGGTACACTTTAAGCAGATTGAAGGTCTTCAACTTTGGTCATTAGCTTCCACAAAAAGCTGTTAATGGTCTTCAATTCAGTTTCAATTTTCTTTGTATTCTTGGAAGCAGCCAATTTTTCCATTGAGACTCTTATTTCTGCAAGTTTCTTTTGCATTGAAAGAATTTCAGAGGCTTCGAGATTTGCAAAGGCTTCAGCTGATCTTCTGAGTCTCCTGAACTCAGCTCTTATAATTCCAATACCTCTTGTGTAGTCCTCTTCCATTTTCTTGCCTTCTTATACTGAGCCCATTCTTATTCTTAAATTATCCATCTCAACTCTATAAGCTTCAAGTACTTGAGTAACTGAGCTCTTAATGGTTTCGGAACTTGAAGAAATCAGTTGAAGAATTGGTTGTAGATCTGTCTCAGTTGTAGATGCTGTAGTCTTGGAGGCTTCAAGTGTATTCATTCTGCTTCGCAGATTTTCAATCTGCCCTCCAAATTGATTAAGTCTCTCATCAACAGATTGACAAAATTCACCAAACATAGTAGCCATTGAAGAGTTAATAGATTCAGTCATGTTGCTCATCTGCTGTGCGATAAAATCTTGCAAAATTAAAGTATCCACAACAGGAGTAGTAGAAGCATGACTATGAACAGGAATGTCAGAGGCATCCTGAGTATGAATAGGTGTACTAGGAGGCATTTTAAGCACTGAAACATCTAGAAAAAGAACATCAGAACTAGTAAAATCAGGTGATCTTGGTTAAGGTTGTGACTCATAAGCAGGTATAGAAATGTCTTCATCAGCCCGTACCTCACCTCCTTCTTCTTCAATTTCTTCAATTCCACCAATATTATCAGATTTCTTTTTCCACACTTCTTAAGATAATATATATCCCATCCTCTGTAATGTCTTTGCAGTGTAAGTGTCTGTGTGCTGCAATGGTCTATTGTCTTCATCTATCAAGTCTACATGTGTTGCTTGGAAAAACAGAGTTAATACCATTCCATAAGGCAAGCAGGCTTTTACTTTCCATATAGCCTCCATCTTTGAAATCATTATAGCTGGAAGGTTGACTTTATCTCCCTGTATTATCAGATCCACAAAACACGTCTCTTTCACTTACCCAATCAAAATGACCTATTCCTGGTAGAAAGATTCTACTTATAAAACTGTGTAGAAGTCTCATTTCCATGGAAAGTGAGCTAGCCTTCAATGTTCCTATTTCATTTACAGCTTCTTGTTCTACAACAGTCTAAAGAGCTTTGGTTCTATCTTTAAGGACCAAATGTTCAATTCCATCAATCGGCATTTCAAGCATGCTGCACAAACTTTCTGCTGAAATAATAATTCTTTTTCCTTTAACCATAGATTCTATATGCTGTTCCCTAAATCATAGATTTTCATAAAAGATTCTCACATGGTTGGGATATGTATTAACATTCAATGAACACATGAAATCCCATCCCTGATTTTCAATGAACACATGAAATCCTTAAGAAACTCGAATAAAATCTATCTACCTATAGTGACGGGTCGCATCGCAAGTGAAATTTGGTGATGAGGAGAGGGTAGGCTAGATGCTTCAACAGTTTGAACCGAAACACTTGAAGAACCTTCTTCCCAAAGTTTCGAACGTCTTTCCTGTGGAGCTTGATCAAAATCCTAATGAGACCTCTTTCCAGCTGATTTTTTTGGAGCCATTCCCACTGAGTGAAGTGTTCCAAGGATTTCAGAAGGAAAGGAAATTTGGAAACAACATCTTGGAGGGAAGCAATGAATAGTCGAGGAAAAAAACTTGGAAAGATATAACCCTAAAGCTCGACTTAAGAAGGAGTCGACGCGACATCCGAGTCCGCTCGATAAATAAGTCATCTGCTCGAGTCGGTTCAAGCAGAGGGAGCACAAAAGTGATTTTTGGGCTTCAATCAAGGTCTCTCTAATAAGAAATTGAGATAAGGAGATCACCTAGATAATTTTTCCTTAAATTTATAGGGATGTTTCTAGAGTGGGTCACGTAACCCTAGTTTAATTCTAATCATTGCAAATCTACGAAAATTCAAAGGTTTGGTAAAAATGTCAGCAAGCTAGTTTTCAGTTGGCACGAATTCAAGTACAACATCATTATTCAATACATGATCTCTTATAAAATGGTGCCTAATTTCAATGTACTTAGTTCATGAATGCTGAATAGGATTTTTTGTCAAATCAATAGCACTTGTGTTATCACATTTGATTGGAATTTTAGATTGTGAAACACCAAAGTCTTCAAACTATTGCTTAATCTATAACACTTGAGCACAACAACTACCAGCAGCAACGCACTCTACCTTAGTAGTGAACAATGCTACGGAGTTTTGCTTCTTACAGTACCATGAAATTAAATTCAACCCTAGAAATTGGCATGTACCACTAGTGCTCTTTCTATCAATTTTGCAACTAGCATAGTCAGCATCAGTGAAACCAATTAAATTCAAAGATGATTCTTTAGAATATCAAAGACTTAAATTATTTGTACCTTTCAAATATTTGATAATTCTTTTAACATCAAGCATATGCATTTTTTTAGGATTACATTGAAATCTAGCACATATACATACACTGTACAAGATATCAGGTCTACTGGCTGTAAGATATAGTAGGGATCCGATCGTACCTCTGTATAGCTTTTGGTCAACATTGGATTCACTTTCATCTTTGTCTAGCATGCAAGTAGGGGTCATGGGTGTGCTAGCCTCTTTGCTTGTTGCCATGCCAAACTTCTTGATTGTTTCTTTGATATACTTGGCTTGGCTTATAAAGATTCCTTCCTTCATTTGTTTGACTTGTAATCCAAGGAAGTAGTTGAGTTCATCCATAAGGCTCATTTCAAATTCACCCTGCATCAACTTAACAAATTCTCCACAAAGATTTTCATTAATTGCACCAAATATAATATCATCAACGTAAATTTGTATAACTAACATATCATTCTCTTTGTTTTTAATAAAAAGAGTTTTGTCAATATTTCCTCTTTTATAATCATTTTCAAGTAAAAATTTGCTTAGTCTATCATACCAGGCCCTAGGTGCTTGTTTTAAACCATATAAAGCTTTATTTAGTTTAAACACATAATTTGGAAAAGCATGATTTTCAAAACCTAGTGGCTATTCTACAAAAACTTGTTCAGAAATAAATCCATTTAGAAAAGTACTTTTGACATCCATTTGAAAGAGTTTAAAATTCATGTAGCAAGCAAATGTAAGAAGTAGTCTAATGGTCTCAAGTCTTATTACAGGAGTATATGTTTCATCAAAATCAATGCCCTCTTCTTGATGTACCCTTTTGTTACCAACCTTGCTTTATTTCTTATAACCTTACCATTCTCATCTAGTTTGTTCTTATAGACCCATTTGGTTCCTATAATTGGGTGGTCTATAGGTCTACTAACTAGTATCCAAACATTAATCCTTTCAAACTAGTTTAATTCATCATGCATGGCCATCATCCAGTTTTGATCAGTTTCAGCTTCTTCTAGACTATGTGGTTCAATTTGTGAAACAAAGGCTAGGCAATCATGTGCATCTCTATATGCTGACCTAGTCCTAGCACCATGAGAAGGATCACTAATAATTAAATCTTTAGGATGTGAAGTTACATACCTCCATTCCTTTGGTAACTCAGTATGATCCTTGCTTACAACTTCATTTCCATCTTTTGTTGGCTTGTCTTGAATGCTTAGATCTTCCATTTCCTTTTGTAGTATACCTGCATCATTATCTATGCACTCATCTTTTCTAGATGGTGAGGGGTTTGCTTCATCAAAAACAACATGAATCGACTCTTTAACAATAAGAGTCCTTTTATTAAACACTCTATATGCTTTGCTATGTAAGGAATAACCAAGGAATATAAATTCAGCAGATTTTGCATCAAACATTTCTAGGTTATCTTTACCATTATTTAACACAAAGCATTTACACCTGAAAACATGAAAATAATTAATATTCGATTTTTTTCCATTCCAAAGATCATAAGGGGTTTTCTTTGAAATTGGTCGAATTAAAACTCGGTTTAATATGTAACAGGCAGTGTTCACCACTTCTGCCCAAAAGTACCTTGGAAGATTACCTTTACATAACATGGTTCGGGCCATAACTTCCAAAGTCTTATTCTTTCTCTCTACAACATCATTTTGTTATGGTATTCTAGGAGCGGAGAAGTCATGATCAATACTGTGCTTAGTGCAATATTCATCAAAAATTGATTTTCAAATTCAGTTCTGTGATCACTTCTTATAGAAATAGTAGAAAGATTTTTCTCATTTAAAACTTTCTTATAAAATTTTCGAAATACATCAAAAGTTTCATCCTTATGTGCAATAAATAATACCCATGTGAATCTAGAAAAGTCATCTACAATCACAAGGCCATAGTTCATACCTTCTAGGCTTGTGGTCCTAGTTGCTCCAAATAAGTCCATGTGAAGTAGCTCAAGGTGTCTAGTTGTTGAAATAATATTTTTTGATTTAAAACTCCCCCTAGTTTGTTTGCCTAACTGACAAGCATCACATACATAGTTAAGATCAACTTTAAAGTATGGCAAACTTCTAACTAGATTCTTAGAAATTAATTTGGCAATTGTATGCATGCTAGCATGACCTAATCATCTATGCCATAATAAACATGACTCCTTGGTCTTAGCATTCATTGCTACTAGATTGGAACTACTAGCCATGGCTTGATCATTTAGATCTGCCACATAGATGTTTTCAAGTCTATGACCAATGAATTTGTTGCTAGAATCAAGAGAGTTAGTTACAATACACATAGAAGATTCAATGATAACCTTGAAGCCTTTATCACAAAGTTGACTAATGCTCAATAAATTATTCTTCAATTTATCTACTAGCAGCACATCTTCAATAAAAGTATAGGGGTTATTTTGATCTTACCGATTCTAATTATTTTTTCCTTGCCATTATCTTCGAAAGTAACCAATCCTCCTTCTTTCATTTGTAGGGTGATGAACTGATCTTTGTCACCCATCATATGCCTTGAATAGCCACTGTCAAGATACCATCTTTTCTTTGATTTGTGGGCTGCAAGACAGTCCTGCAAAATAGTCAAGGAGTGATTTTAGGTACCCAAGCTAACTTGGGTCTTTTCGGGCTAGCAAAATTGATTCCATTTGGAACCCAAATGGTTCTATATTTCAATGCACGAATCATAGAATTTTTTAAAGAATTGCATTGATGAGATTTATGCCCAAATCTATGACATGCATAACAAATAATTTTATCATTTTTGAATGATGCATGTTTTGAAGCTTTAAAAGATATAGAAATAGAAATATTTGTTTTGAAAGATTTCTAAATAAAATTCTTTGGAACATACTTCAAGCCATTTAAAAAAGAATTCGATGAAAAAGCTTTTTGAAATTTAGCATTTGAAGCTGAAGCTTTTGACGATACAAATTTTGTTGTTGAAATCCCTTTGGCATTTAAAGCATTAAATCAATTTCCAGCTTTACTTTTTGAATATCTTTGTTCTTTTAGAATTAGTTCAAGCTTATTAAAACTCAAAGTAATTTTTTCTACTAATGGCTTAAGCTTTTCAACCTCTTTTTTCAAATCATTATTTTCGGCAACTAAACCATTGTTTGTCTCACTTAAAGCATTTTTCTCATTTTTCAAGGCAATAACATTATCAGAAAAGATATTCAGTTCCTTTCGCAAAATGATATTCTTTTCAGAAATTTCTTCCTTGTCTTTTAGTAAAACATTATTTTGTTTCTTCAAGGATTTAATTTTAACCCCAGCTTTCTTGAATTTAATAAGTAAATCATGAAATACATAATTCAATTCATCATATGTCAATTCAGTTTGAAGCTCAGGGGATGATACCTCATTTTCACGACCCATCAGACATAGATTCGTAGATTTCTTGATCTCTTCTTCTTCAGTAGATGAGGATGCTTCGCTGTCGCTCCACGTCGCTACCATAGCTTTCTTTTTCTTTTTCTTAAATCCCTTTTTCAGTAATGGACAATCTGGTTGAATGTGCCCTGGTTTTTTGCATTCATAGTAGGAGGGCACTTCTTTTTCTTTCTCCTTTTCCTTGTCCTTCTCCTTATTGAATTCTTTGTTCTTGTGAAATTTTCTAAAATTTCTTACTTTTCATCTTCCCAAGAACTTTATGAATTTCCTGATGACCATGCCAACATCTTTGTCTTCCATGTCGCTTTCAATAGAGGAGTATTCTTCTTTCGATTCTTTATCCTTTGTAGAATCCATAGCAGGTTTGAAGGTAATAGATTTCTTCTTTTTTGATCATCTTCAATTCGATGCTGCATGGTTAGTTCATGAGTGATGAGAGATCCTAGCAATTCATCCAGCAATAAGGTATTCAAATCTTTTGCTTCCTGGATGACAGTCACTTTCGGATCCCATTTGTCCGGAAGAGATCTTAGAATCTTCTGTACAAGATATGCATTAGAATATACCCTGCCAAGACTTTTTAAGCTATTAATTATATCAGTGAAATGTGAAAACATGGCAGAGATTGTTTCATTAGGTTCCATCTTGAATAATTTGTAACTTTGCATAAGAAGATTAATTTTAGAAGACTTCACTTGAGAAGTTCCTTCATGGGTCACTTCGAGTTTATCCCAAATTTTCTTTGCAGAAGAGCAAATAGAAATTTGATTAAACTCATTACTATCCAAAGCACAATATAACAGATTCATTGCTTTGGCATTTAACTCACCCATTTTCATGTCATGTTCATCCCAATCCTCTTCAGGTTTTGGAACGTCCACTCCATCAATTTTAATCATGGAGACATAAGGACCCTTTCGAATGACCTTCCATAACTGAAAATCAACTACTTGGATATAAATTTTCATTCTAGCTTTCCAGTATGCATAATTTGTGCTAGTGAAGAATGGAGGTCTATTGGTTGATTGGCCTTTAGCCAAGGACGTACTCATTAGATGAGCCATCAATCTTTACTCTTGTGTATTCAGAGACACTACTCTGATACCATTTGTTGCCTAGGTGGCTACCCAAGAGGAGGGTGAATTTAAAATTTAAAAATTTAAAGCAAATAATGTATAATTAAAAATTCTTTATGAGTGTTAGGTGCTATGATAGAGTAATAAATTGGAGAAACTAAATAGAGTCAAGTAAGCACAACACCAACACACGAAATTTATAGTAGTTCGGAGCAACCCAGCTCCTATGTCCACTATACAAGATACCACTTGGGATTTTCACTATATTCATAGCCAAATACAGTAGGATTGTTTTACAGGATCATAATCCAAAACCTCTACACTTAGGTTTTAATGGGATCACCAAAGAAAACCCAACACCGTTTGGTTTTAAACAAGCTCACCAAAGAAACCTAACTTGGTTTCATCAGGATTACCAAGAACCCAAACACTTGGTTTTCATCAAAGGCTCACCAAGAACCAATTTTGGATTTCAATCTGGCTCACCAATAACCCAATAATTCAATAAAATGAATTGAAGTAAGTGCAACAATAAATGACAAACTTAATTTGTCGAATAGTTGCCAGTGCAGCTTGATAGAAGTCCACTTGGCTTGCAATTGAATAAGCTTTAATGGCTTCAGTGGCTTCTTCCCAAATTGCTTCAAGCTTCATATCAGAGTTGGTGAAGACTTGAAGGCTTGCTTGATTGCTCTTGTGCTCTCTTCTTGTTGGTAGGTAGGATATTCAATGAAGCTTTAAAACTTTGAAGAACTTTCTCAAAAACTTACTTGAGAGAAGTTCAAATACCTCAAATACATGGTCTTCCATCACTCCAAGGTAGTTTGAGATGTTGTAGATCATTGGGATGTAACATATGACCGTTGGAGCACTTTTTGGCATTCAAAAACAAATTCTGAAACTAACCGTTAGATACCTGAAAGCGATGTTTCAGTCAGCTCGGATTGCTTTGAGTCAGCTCGGATCCTTCAAGTCGATAGGTCAAGTCACCAAATCTTTAGTGAAATCGGCTCTTTGTCTTAAGGTGCAAAACTTCACTTTGAACGAGTCGGCTCTTGATAGCTCGGGTCGGCTCGAACTTATATCTTTGAAAAACTTAAACTCCAGGAGTCGGCTCTTTTGATCTTTGGTCAGCTCTTCTTCTCATGTTCTAAAATCATCACTCTAGAAGAGTCAGCTCGTTGTAGTTCGGGTCGGCTTGCTTTCACGGGTCTTCAAATTTAGGTCTGGCAGAGTCGGCTCTTTCTGGTTCGGGTCGGCTCGCCTAGCTATTCTCGGAAATCTTCAAAATCTGGACTCTGGAAGAGTCGACTCGGACAAGTTCTAGTCGACTCGGATTCACTAGAGTCGGCTCGGTTACCTTTGAGCTGTCTCAGAATGCTGCATACCAGAATCCTTGCTGCGTGCCAGTAGGTGGAGTCGGCTCTTCATCATGCTGGGTCGGCTAGAGTAACTTCTTCAGGAGTTTTATAATGGAACTTAAAGAAAAACTCTTACCAACTCTCTTATATTTTTCGAGCATACCAACTCGAAATAATTCTAAGGCACACGCACACAAAAGTAACCCTTTTTATAAATTTTATCTTAGCTTTTTCATTGGGTTCTTCTTTATATAATCAAATTACAACACAACTCAAGCAAGAAACAAAGATGTAGGAATTGAAGTTTGAACAATTAAATCATCCTACAAAAACTTATAAAATACTTGAAGAGTTGTTGGAAATAAATGCGCATGCTCCAATGTTTGGTTATCATCAAAATGACTTATGGGGTCAATAGTGTGTGATATGCCCAGTCATTATCTTATCAGATAAGTTTTTTCAAGACCAAAGAGTAGTGATCCGGTTGAGAAAACTTATCTTGATAAAACTCTTCATGCATCTAGGCGCATATCTGTGTCCCCTCCATTTCTAGACTTAATCCCCACTTGTCACATGGCAAGTACCGATCACTGGAAAGCCAAGAGGCATCACTTCAATTTCTAAGCATCGAAGATAATGAAGAGTCCCGATTGCAGAAGGACTTTGCCTCATATCATGCGCCATATGAAGAGTTGCGACTCTTCACGCGCGCGCGCCTTTCATTCAATCTCCATGGTAATTCAAATATATTTTGACCAGTCAATCAGTCCTAGGAGGCATGGGGATGTGTGCTAAGAGGAGTCTAGATAAATTCAGCAAGAGAGATTCATCTACAGAAGGACTCTTGGTCCTTTCTATGCCCTCTTTTCCTTAGTGCTCGCAACCTTGCATCCAAGCATCCCAACCGACTTGGACTATTATCTAAGTGGGACCAAATGCCCAAAATAAGTTAGATAAAATCTGACATAGGATGCCTTAATTAAGAAATGTCCCAATTTAAGTCTCCCTTAAATTGGTTGATCAATTTAGCAAGTAACTAGACCCAAATCGCTTTGGGTTAGGAATTAGGTTAGCCTACACATGCTAGTATGCAATCTAGCTAACCAATTAGGATCCCATGACCCTAATTAAGTTATGGATGACTTCCTTGGTTATCTCCCTAACATGTGTGACCCTTTGGGTTCCACATCTAGCCAGTAGTAGGTCTAGGTTCAAGCCTAGTTGAACCAATCAAACCCGATTGACCTAATTAGGTCAAATTGAGCTGACCTAAGTTGCCTGTTCGAACTATCCATCGAATTGACTCATGAAACCAATCCAATTGATTCATGAATACCTACAAGACATGATTGACATCTAGAAACATGTCATGCCTACCTAGAAGATGAGAAATTTGGTGTAAAGTATCAAAATACCCTTCAGTAGAAAGTTACCGTGCAATTCAATCTTTCTATCTCCCATTATCTCGATTAAGTGATGCGTATGGATAGATGTCAAACCCTAGCACTTAGTCATTTCAAATCTCTATTCGATAATGAAGACTCAGCCGATGAATGATTAGAAACCAATTCTAATCTCATCCTGCTTTGATCAAAGACTCCTTGAGTCATCAATTAAAAAGATCACTTGGGATAACAATTCCTCTTACTAGGAATGATCGATTCCTTGTTGATCCACTCATATCCTTTATACATCTTCCACCATATCCGAGAACATCCCGTACATGACTTACTGTCATGAATGAGTATGAACCAAAATATGGCTTAGTGTGCATATGGAACCATGGTAATCTCAGGTCTAAAGATCACATGCACAACTCTTACTTTGAGATCTATCTTTTGACAAGTAGTAAGACTTCCATAAGATAGTTACGGTGCAGATCAGTTTAGTGAACTCATACCCTAATAAGCATCCTTATCCTTGTGTTAGTATCTCTACACATGTGGCTGTGAGACCAACCACCCTCTTAACAGAGGATACATAGGATAAGCTAGTCTTTCCAGACTTATTGATCCCCAAATTGATAGTCCATCGACTAAGAACATTTTAGATTAGTGTTTATAAGAACTTAGGTCTCACTGTTATGATTTCCATCATAACTTATGGAGTTCATCATAATCTTTAAGTAAGATACATCAATATGATAAAACTATATGCCTTTATTAATATATTAAAGGTCATATATGAGTTGAAAGATTATAAAAAATGCCCTTACATAAGATTAGCTTTTAGGGCACTTTCCTTTCAATCTCCCACTTGCACTAAAGCCAATCGCCCTTGTATTTTATGCCCATATAATCTAAGTGGCAATCAAATTGTTGCTGAGGTAGTGCTTTAGTGAATGGGTTTCCTATATTGTTCTTAGTATCAACTCATTCGATAATAACATCTTGTCTTTCTATGATTTCCCGAACAAGGTGGAAACATCTTAGGATGTACTTGGACTTATGATGAGACCTCGATTCCTTTGCTTGTGCAACAGCTCCAATGTTATCACAGTATAATGGCATTGGCTATTGTATTTCAGGAACCACGCCCAATTCCATGATAAATTTCTTTATCTAGATAGCTTCCTTTGTGGCTTCACTTGCAGCTATGTATTCTGCCTCAGTAACTGAGTCAGCTACAGTTGGCCGCTTTGTACTCTTCCAACTTACTACACCACCATACAGAGTAAAGACATACCCTGATATGGATTTGCTATCATTTGGATCTGATTGAAAACTAAAATCTATGTATCCTTCTAGTTTCAACTCAGATCCTCCATATACAAGAAAAATATCTTTAGTCTTTCTCAAGTACTTAAGAATATGTTTCATAGCTTTTCAATGATCCTCACATGGATCTGCCTGGAATTTACTTACTATGCCTAAGGCATAAGCAACATCAGGCTTGGTACATAGCATGGCATACATAATTGATCCTATAGCTGAAGCAAAATGAATCATAGCCATCCTTTCTCTTTCTTTTGATGTCTTTGGAGACATTTTCTTAGAGAGATGTATACCTTGAATCATAGATAAGTAACCCCTTTTACTTCCATCCATGTTGAATCTCTTCAACACTAAGTTAATATACCTAGATTGGGATAAGCCTAGCATCCTTTTATATCTATCTCTATAGATCCTTATACCCAGTATATAGGATGCCACTCCCAAATCCTTCATGGAAAACTTTGATCATAGCAAGTTTTAACCGATTGTAACATTGGAATGATTAGTATGTCATCAACAAACAAGACAAGAAAACAAGTGCACTCCTACTTGTCTTCTTGTACACACATGGTTCATCTACATTTTTGACAAAACCAAATTCCTTAATTGTTTCATTAATGCGGATGTTCCAACTCCTCGATGCTTGTTTTAGTCCATAAATGGACTTATTTAGCTTGCATACTTGGTTTGGTCTCCCACTTGAGACAAAACCCTCTAGCTGTGTCATATAAACTTCTTCCTCAAGATTTTCATTGAGAAAAGCAGTCTTTATATCCATCTACCAGATTTCATAATTATGGTATGCTGCTATGGCAAGCATTATCTAAATGGACTTAAGCATGGTTACTAGTGAAAAGGTTTCATCATAGTCTATGCCATGTTTTTATCTAAAACCTACATGCCACCAGCCTGGCCTTGTAGGTTTGTACTTGACCATCTGCTCCTATCTTCTTCTTGAAGATCCATTTACACCCTATTGGGTTAATTCCTTCAGGTGGATCTACCAAGGTCTAAACCTAATTCGAATACATAGAGTCCATTTCAAACTTCATGGGACTTAGCCATTTGTCGGAGTCTTTTCTCTCGACAGCTTTCGAATAGGTCACAGGATCATCATCCTGAATGATATTGGCTTCATTGCCATCCCCAATGACAAACCATATCTGAGAGGTGCTCCCCGTACCCTCTCTGACCTTTGGAGAGGAGGTGTGTATTTTGGCTATTCTTGCTCTACAAGAACTTCTGGTTAAGGAATTTCACTTGAAGACTCAGCTGGTTGTTGGTTCTATTCTTCACATAATTCAAGTGTAGATTCACTACTTCTTTCTTGGATGAATACTTGCTCCTTTCTCGGATGAATTCTTGCTGCAAGAATGTAGCATGTTTACTAACAAATACCTTTTATTCAATAGCATTATAAAAGAGGTGTCCAACACCCTCTTTGGGATATCCAACAAACCTACATTTTTCAGCCCTAGCACTTAACTTATATCCAAAATTATTCTTGACATAAGCATAGCAACCCCAAATCCTTAAGTACTTAAGATTTGGTCTTTTACCATTTCATAACTCATATGGAGTTCTAGTCATTGATTTAGATGGTACCTTGTTGAAACTATAGGCAGCAATTTCCATGGCATATCCCAAAAAAAAATTGGAAAGATTTGTGAAGCTCATTATGGACCTCACCATGTCTAACAAGGTGTGATTGCTCCTTTCTGCCACACCATTTAATGGGGTGTATAAGGAGGGATCTATTTTGAGATTATGCCTTTGTCCTTAAGATGGTCTAGAAACTCACCGGACAAGTATTCACCTCCCCGATCAGAATGAAGGGTTTTAATACTAAGTCCAATTTGGTTTTCAACCATACTTTGATACTCTTTAAACTTATCAAAGGCTTTGGACTTATGTTTCATTAGATATACATGACCAAACCTAGATAAGTCATCGATAAACATGATGAAGTAAGAGTATCCACCTCTAGCCTAAGTTGTCATAGGTGCACACACATCAGTATGCACGAGACCTAATAACTTAGTTGCCCTGTCTCTATTTCCAGTGAATGAAGACTTGGTTATTTTACGTTTGAGACAAGATTCACAAGTTCCTAATGATTGAAAATCATAAGGGTCAAAGTAATTATCTTTGACTAACTTATTTATTCTTGACTCACTAATATGACCTAACTGGCAATGCCAGAGAAATGTGACATTGACATTATCTCTCTTTCTCTTCTAGTTATCAACAAGTAGTATTTCATCATTAAGTTCTAATGTCAAAAGACCATTTATAAAATAACCATGTCCGAATATTTTATTGCAATGAAGAGTAGAGCAGCCACTACTCTTAACAGTTATCTTAAATCCTTGTTGTAACAATAAGGATATTGATATAATGTTTTTTACAATATCTGGTACATAGTAGCATTCTTCCAACTTTAAAATATTACCCGAAGGTAATAGTAGAAGATAGGTGCCCACAGCTTTAGCATGCATGGCTTCTCCACTAGCGCCATATAGTTTGAAGTCACCTTTTTTCAATTCTCTAATTCTATGGAGTCCCTGTAAAGATTTATAGATATGAGATTCACATGCGGTATTCAATATCCATGAATTAGAAATGAAAGCACTCAATGATAAATTAGTTTGTATCATGTACAAACCTTTAGATGCTCTACTTGCATCAAGCTTCACACTTGCAAGATATGTCTTGCAATTGTTTTTCCATTGCCCTTGCTTGCTGCAGTGGAAATAGGCTCCATCATTAACCGCCTTCTTGGCTTTCTTTTTCTGCTGGATGCTCCTTTTAGGGTTGAATTTTCTTTTCAAATCCTTTTTATTTGCCTGTTTCTTCTTTCCATCAACAAGAAGAAGATGAGCCTTATCACCTTTTGAATGGCTCTCTACTGTCTTCAACATATTTAGCAGTTCAGCAAAAGATATATTCAATTGTTCATATGATAATTAAGAACAAACTGAGAGAAGGAATCTAGGAGTGATTGCATGATTAAATCCTGATTGAGTTTACCATCCATCACAAACCCTAATTTACCAAATCGGGTGATTAAGTCAATCATTTTTAATACATGGGTTTGTACAGATGAACCCTCACTCATTCATGCATAGAACAATTGCTTCGATATCTCGTATCGAGCAGCCTTACTTTGCTCTCCATATAGCTCCTTTAAGTTGATCAATATGGACTGAGATTCCATTTCTTCTTGTTGCCTCTGAAGCTCATTGCTCATCGAGGCCAACATGATGCACCTGACAGTTGTACTATCATTTTGCCATATTTTATGTATGGCAACTTCCTCCTTGGATGCATCCTCTCTAATCAGTTCAGGATCTGGAGAATCCAGAATATAAGAAAGCTTTTTCTGAGTCAGAACTATTCTTAGGTTCCTCAACCAGTCCACATAATTGGGATCGATTAACTTGTTGGCATCAAAGATGCCCTGTAGTGACAAATTTGAAGCCATAATATATACCCTACATTTAATTAAAGAACAATATAAGCAGACCACTCAAGATGACATTCATAACTAGATAAGGACTTTATATCTAATTATGTCTCCCACAATTTTATTCGAATACCAAAACCCTCAATCTATGGTAAGTGAGAAACCTTACTGGTTGTCTTAAAGTGGTTGAGATCCCAATTCCTCATGAGTGCCTTGTGTTACACAACATCCACTCATGAGTTCAAAGTAGGACTTTCTCTCCAATTACAACCTGGTGTGGCGAGATCACTGACGTGGGTAGCTGACAGGCACCACGTTAAGGGAGGCCTCCACGGTGGATGCCAAGGTGACGCCCTCGCCCGGATCACTTTGTCGAGCTGAGTTGAGCTCCTACAAGGCCACGAGCCGAGCTCCGTCTTTCGCCAGGTCATGCCCCCGAGCTAGGGATGCCTAGGCCGGAGCCATCCTCCACCCTCCAGAGCGAGACCCTCAGAGGCTAGTGCCCTGCTGTTGAGTTCGAGCTCAGCGCTCACTCGCTGATGTGGAGCCTCTCTGAGTGCGTGCCCTCTGGACCGGGTCCATCCTTCGCCCTCCAGAGCGAGACCCTCGGAGGCTAGTGCCCTATAGTTGAGGCCGAGCAAAGCGCTCACCCGTCGATGTGGAGCCTCTCCGAGCGTGCGCCCTCTGGATTGAGTCCATCCTCCGCCCTCCAAAGCGAGACCCTCGGAGGCTAGTGCCCTGTGGTCAAGGTCGAGCTCAATGCTCACCCACCGATGTGGAGCCTCTCCGAGCTCACGCCCTCTGGACCAGGTCTGTCCTCTGCCCTCCAGAGTGAGACCCTCGAAGGCTAGTGCCCTACGATCGAGGTCGAGCTCAGTGCTCACCCATCGATGTGGAGCCTCTCTAAGCGCGCACCCTCTGGACTGGGCCCGCACTCTCCCCTCCTCTCCCAAGGTGACTGAACGAGCTTGGAGGACTCTGACTGGAGCAAGCCTTGCCATCCTAGGACACCGGCAAGCCACCCAAGGACCATAGAACGGTGCCCCCCCATGCCGCCATAACTACCTATCTGACCGTACTTCAGGGGATGGGCCAGCTAGACAGCATGCACCCATAGGGCGGCGACCCCTGGATCGAGGCTCTGCTAGGCTTCCTGAAATGGAGCGACCGGAGAGGTTGTCAGAAGGAATGAAAACTTTCCCTACCACCTGTTAGGAAAGGTGCCTCATCCACGGCACAGAATCCTGCCGCACGCGCCTGCCAACCCAGCGAGGATCTCGAGGCAAACTCCAAACGGCCAATTTTTAACTACAAAGAACAATCAGCACCTCTGAAAGGGGGAGGTAACATACCACTAACAACATAGTAACCACGATCCACCACCAACACAAGTGTAAGCTCGACAAAGAGGGCAAAGCGCCACCACCAACACCACAGCAAAGAAAAAATGAGGGAAATAAGGAGAAGCGGAGGAACAGGGAACCCCTCTATCCCCGCCATTAATCTCCCACTGCTATGTTTCTGCCTACACATATCTTTCACTCCTCCTAGTGCGGAGTCCATCAAGAGGGGCCCGACCAGGAGGATCTTTTCTCCTGGATTGTCACTGACTTGATCGTCGGAGTGCCTCTGCCAGAAACCCCGGCCCGGGTCACTAACCCTTGTTTCGTAGGTCTAGGAGCAGAGGACCGGTAGGCAGCAAGAGGAGCGCACTCCGGTGTCAACAGCAGCTACAGGCCATGATGATCTTGGTGGCAACAGATTGGCGTGCTAGGAAGGGGGTAAACCCACCATCTCTTCACAAACGAGTTAGGCAGAAGGATGGTGATGACAAGGGTAAGGGAAGCCTCCACCAGTCGTGCGGGGGACTCCCCCTCTCTGGGGAACCCACATCGCCAAGAGGCGGAGCCGCCCGCTCCGGTCTAGCAACCTCCACCAGAAGCCCAACTGGCTGCACTTGCCCAGCAGATGCAAGTCGTTGCCACGGCTGTGCACTAGCTTCAGCACCAGCACTAGTTTGTGGCACCCACCAACAGCCAGGGACCCCAGCGACCCATGCCGCAGCTCCACGTGATAGCCTGCACTCCTTCAAAGAAGGCCGTCGCAGCCGTGGGCCATCACTGACAACCACGGCAGCCATCAAGCTCCGACGAAAAGACAATGAGTTGGCTCTGCTAACAGAGAGAGCCGCTCACCAAACCTCGGACGGGAGGTGCCCAGACCCCACCGAGGCAAGAAAAGCAACACCCCCCACCACGGGTGCCATGCACCCATGTCACCTTCTCCGTCTCCTTCGGCGGAGTGGTTCACTGATAAAGCCGTCAGGCACGCGACGGAAAGGCGCCTGGAAGAACATGAATGCAAGCTGGCGGAGTTTGCCCACTAGTTTGCCAATATGCCGGGCTCCGCTAGTTAGCCAGCGGGCTACGACGCCCATCCCTCATTCTCCCAAGAAATCCAAGCCGAGCCGATCCCGCACCTATTCCGGATGCTATAGGTGGATCCTTACGATGGGATCACCGACCCCAAGGATCACCTGGAAAGCTACTGGACTCTTATGAGGGTCCAATGGGCTACCGATGCTCTTCTCTACGTCGTTTTTCCTGCTACTCTCCGAAAGGTAGCCCGGGTGTGGTACACCCATTTGGAGCCGGAGAGCATCAGCTCCTTCGCCTAGCTAGGGCAGAAGTTCGTGGTTCACTTCGATGCTTGCAAGAAGTTGCCACAAGAGGCGGACAACCTCTTCTCCATCAGGCAACAGGACCGCGAGCCCCTGCGGGACTACGTGGCCCGTTTCAAGGCCACTACATTGGAGATCTATAATCATGAAGAGTGAGTCGCCGTGCTGGCACTGAAGTGAGGGCTCAGGACCTCCTGCCTGACCTACTCGCTGGATAAAAATCCTTCCAAGACCTATTCCGAGCTCCTTTTCGAAGCCCAAAAGTACATCCATGCCGAGGAGGCGGACCGTACGAGGCGGGAGTTCGATGGAGGACCCCTGAAGAAGTCGGCCCCTGCTGAAGTGTTCGGGACCCGGAATCCTGCACCCTAGGCTCAAAGCTCCCGGAGGGACCGGCCAAGACTGAGAGGGACCTCTGTCCCTGAGGAGAGCTACACCCCTCTCCTCGCCCTGAGGACAAAGATCCTTATGGAGATTGAGGGTGAGGACTACTTGAGGTGCCCGCCTCCGTTGAGGACCACTACCAGCCATGACAAGACGAAGTACTGCCGCTTCCACCGTGACCACAGCCACGACACTGCGGAATGTCGCAACCACAAGTGGGAGATTGAGGAACTCATCAAGAGAGGCTATATCAAGAGGTTCATGGGGGGCAGACCTCAAGTGGAGTACCAGGTGCTCGTCGCTCTCCCGCCAGCTCTAGCCATCGACAACCACCCCATCGAGAAGCCGATGGGAATGATCTCCTAGGGAGCAACGTGCGCATCCAAGAAGGCACGGGGGGCAGGGGACTTTGAGAATGTACTCCCCTTTATGAGGGAAGGGGAGGATGGAGTAAAAAATATAAATAATGATGTCGTGGTCATCGAAATGATGATCGCGAAGCACCCTCTAAAGCATATCATGGTTGATAGTGGAAGCTCCACAGACGTGCTTTTTTATGATGCCTTCTCCAGAATGAATCTTTCCCCCGATCAACTTAGGCCTATGCACACACCCCTTGTCAATTTCACAGGCGATTTTATGAGAGTAGAAGGAGAAATCACTCTCCCGATCATTGCCGGAACCCCACCTCGGCAGAGCACCGTCATGATAACTTTCATGGTTGTAAGGCTTCCCTCCGCCTACAACGTGATATTAGGTCGACCCGGGCACAACTTGCTTGACACCATTGTCTCCACCAAGAGGCTACTTGTATAATTTCCAACTCCCTACGGTGTTGAGGAGATGAAAGGAGCACCCCAGCCAGTGCAGCATTGTTTCCAAACTCTCCCTGGGGCCAAGGTCTCTCAGGACGACCCCAGCACGGATGACCTTGACCAAAGGGCCCAGGATCCCAGAGGAGGTCTGGCGAGCGTCTACTTTCTTATCCACTTGGAGATGATCCTGCGAAGATGGTGCAGATCGGAGCCTAGCTACCCGAGGAGGAGAGGGCCTAATTGCTGGGATTCCTGTGGGCGAATGCCGATGTGTTCACCTGGATGGTGGTAGACATGCTAGGTATTCCCCCTGACATCATTACTCATAAATTGAGTGTCGACCCAAAGCATAAGCCAGTTCGACAGAAGAAGAGATGTTTTGCCCTAGAGAGGTAGGCAGCCATCAAAGAAGAGGTAGATAAACTCTTGGCTGTCGGTTTCGGTCGAGAGATCCAGTACCCGAGCTGGCTGGCGAACGTAGTGATGTTCAAGAAGAATAATGGCAAATAGAGGATCTGTGTGGACTATATCGACCTTAATAAAGCTTGCCCGAAGGACATCTTTCCTCTCCCGTAGATCGACCAGCTAGTGGATGCCACCTCGGGCAACCAGCTGCTCTCCTTCATGGATGCGTTCTCCAAGTACAATCAAATCCGCATGCACTCGGAGGGCGAGGAGCATACTACCTTCATCACCAACCAGGGAACATACTATTACAAGATGATGCCTTTTGGCCTGAAGTACGCAGGGGCCACCTATCAGCGCCTGGTCAGCGAGGTCTTCAAGGACCAAATTGGCTGCAACATGCAAGTGTATGTGGATGACATGATTGTCAAGAGCAGGCCGGGCTCGAGCCATGTAGCCGACATCGCTGAGTCCTTCCATAACCTGCAGCGACATCAGATGAAGCTGAACCTGGCGAAGTGCGCCTTCGCAGTGCTGGCAAGAAAACTCCTCGACTTCATGGTCACCCAGAGGGGTGAAGCAAATCCAGAGAAGGTTCAGGCCATCATCGACATGAAACACCCATCCTCCAAAAAGCAGGTCCAGCGCCTGACGGGACGTGTCGCCATCCTCAATAGATTCATCTCGAGGTCGGCCGACTGTTGCCTGCCATTTTTCAAGGTGCTGCGCAAGATGCAAGACTTTAGCTGGACCGAGGAGTGCAGGACAACCTTCGAGGAGCTAAAGAACTTCCTCGCCTCCCCTCCGCTGCTCTCCAGGCCGGAGGAGGGAGAGGAGATCTTGCTGTACCTGGCGATGACACCTGGAGTGGTCAGCTCAGTTCTCGTCCATGCAGATGAGGACAAGTCTCAGAAGCCGGTGTACTACACCAGCAAAATCCTCCGTGACGCGGAGACCAGGTACACTTGCTCTGAAAAACTCATTTTTGCACTAATAATATCTGCTAAGCGCCTCAGGCTCTATTTCCAAGCACACCCAATAGTGGTCATGATGGACCAGCCGTTGAGGACTATCCTTACTTGACCCGAGACATCTGGGAGGTTGGCTAAGTGGTCCCTGCTGCTCAGCGAATTCGACATAGCATACCGACCGAGGTCATCACAAAAGGCCCATGTCCTGGCCAACTTCATGGTCGAGTGCACCGGGTTCACCGAAGAGCCAGAGCAGATAGTAATGGAGCCCGGGCCAGGAGAAGAGCCCTGGATCCTCCACGTAGATGAAGCATCCAATTCCGGCGGGAGTGAAGCAGGCCTCATCCTGACCAATTATGATGGGGTTGTGGCGGAATGCGCCCTCCGCTTCAAATTCACCGCAACCAATAACCAGGCGAAGTACGAGGCACTCCTCGTGGGCCTAAGAGTTTCCCGTGAGCTGGGTGTGCAGGACTTGAAAGTCTTCACCAACTACCAACTGGTTGCCGAACAAGTTTCCGGGGAATATGAAGCAAGGGATGCCCAGAGATGAAGTATATGGAGCAAGTTCGTGCAAGCACGGCAGGCCTCCGATGCTTCAGCATCTTCCACATCCCTCGAGGAGAGAATGCACGCGCAGATACACTGTCCAGACTTGCGACTCTGCCGAACTCGTCGTTGGGACGTGCCTACATCGAGCACCTTAAAAGTCCCAGCTATGAGAACCCGACGAATGTACATCAAGTCACCCCCGAGCCGAGCTGGATGAAGAAGTATATCCAGTACATCACTGATGGCTCCCTGCTAGAAGACTGCATAGAAGCCGCCCTCGTCAGGAAGAAAGCCTCTCGGTTTGCCTTGATGGAGGGCAAACTCTACCGTCGATCTTACTCCTACCCACTCCTGAGATGCCTCAGGCCCACCGAGGCGGCCTTTATGCTCCAAGAGATACATGAAAGGACGCCACCGACTTCATCAAGAGGTGCGACAAATGCCAGCACCATGCCAACATCCAGCATCAGCCGGCGGCGCCGATCTCCTAGCTCTCAGCCCCTTGGCCCTTTGCCCAATGGGGAATGGACATCTTAGGACCGTTCCCCCAAACATCCAAGCAGCAAAAGTTCCTGCTAGTGGTGATCGACTACTTCACCAAGTGGGTCAAGGCGGAGCCGCTGGCTCGGATCGCGGAAGCCAATGTCCGCCAGTTCTTTTGGAAGTCAATCATCTATCGCTTCGGGCTCCCCCATTGCATCATCACCGACAATGGGTGACAGTTCGACAATCATGAGTTCGAAGGATTCTGCGTAGCCCATAGCATCTAACACCGGTTCATCTCGGTAGCTCACCCCCAAACGAACGGGGAAGCTGTGGTGACCAACCGGACCATCCTTCAAGGACTCTAAACTAGACTGGACCAAGCTAAGGGCATGTGGACAGAAGAACACCCGAGCATCCTGTGGGCCTACCACACAATGCCCATGACGGCAACCAATGAAACACCCTTCAGCCTCATTTTCGGTGCCAAAGGAGTCATCCCCATCGAGCTCTACGTGCCCACGTTGCGGGTGCAGCAATATGACGAAGCGTGGAACTCGGCGCACCTCCTGCTCAACCTGGACCTCCTTGAAGAAGCAAGGGACAAAGCTCACCTATGGATGGCGGCCTACCGACAAAGAGTGGCCCGGTACTACAACGCCCATGTCCGGACAAAAGCCTTCAAGCCTAGAGACCTAGTGCTGCGGCCGGTGGAAGCGTCCCAGCCTAGGGAGTGCGGCAAGCTCTCCCCGAACTGGGAGGGCCCCTACAAAGTAGCTGAAGCCCTTTCATAAGGAGCCTATTACCTCGAGGATCTCGATAGTGTCAGGTTCCCCAGAACATGGAATGCCTGCAACTTGCATAAATACTATCAATAATGTAAGGTTTCCCAACAATGATAATAACAATGGTTTTTCCTTGCACGAGTTTCTATCTGTCTTGCAGGAGCATACCAATGGCATCCCCGAGCCCAGCTCCAGGATGCCAAAAGACTATCGAGCCATGCAGCTCTTCACCTCGGGTGTCCCCGAGCCTAGCTCTAGTGGTGTGGACACCAGAAACTGAAAGAAACTTCTCTCCAACAAGGTTAGCCTTATACCAATTTGGATCGAAGATAAATAGGTTACCTTGTATCCTTTAGATCAAAAATGTTTTATTTCCTTTTCAGGAGTCATTTCCTTTTTAAGAGTCCTGTAATTAATTTTGAGTTTCAAATCAAGAGTGTTTATTGAGTCCTGTAATTACTTTTAAAATTTCATTTCCTGTAAGTCCATTTCAAGTCTAGGTCAGTTGAGTTTAATTCAGTTGAGTTAAGTCTAATTCAGTTGAGTTAAGTCTATTCAAGTCTTAAAGCCAAGAAAGCCAGCAACAAGACTCAAATTTTGGACCCCAGAATTTGATCCCATGAAGAAGAGAAGACACACCACCAAGCAAGACAAAAGGACCATCAACTAGGACCACTTGGCACCACATGTCATCTTGAAATTAGAAGACCAACTCACCATGCCACGTCATCAGCCAGAGGTGCCACCTCACCAGCCACTTCATCACCCTTTGGGCGCCAACAAGGGAGATTCAAATTCTAGGAGGTCGGCCACATCCCTCCAAGTCCTCCACCAAATCCTCCAACTCCCCCCACATCACTCCAAACCCTCCATCAAATCCTCCAATCCCCCTTGTAATCCTCCTCAATTTGGGGAGTTTTTAAATTTCAAAAGCTAGCTTTGTGAGGCTATTAAAAGCCTTGGACGCCTATTGTAAAAAGGGGATTGAAGATGAATGAAATACAAGTGAATTTTTGAAGCAAATTGTCTTGTGTTCTTGTGTGAAAGTTTCTTCCTCCACGCCAAAGCCAATTTTTTTTTTTCTCCAAGCAACTCACCATTCCAGTACAAGATGAGGGCATTGGAGTCGGCCAGATCTTCTACAATTTCTTCTTTGTTCACAAATCCTCCCAACCTTTCTTTACATTTGTATCTTTCTTCATTAACCTTTGATCTTCAATTGCAGGGTCCTTCGAAGTCTTTGAGTTGAGAACCGGGTTTCCCCTTGACAATGAACTGACAGACTGAAGTCCAAGTCCAGAGCTCTGAACTTTGTTATCTATGTCCTCCAGTCTAGAGCGTTGGTAGTTTCAAGGTATGAATCAAAAGAAGGTTGGAAAGCTCATCAAGTTAAGTCCATAATCATTAGCCCCTATTATCTAGATCTTCTTCCTTCTTAGTTTAGGATTGTGTCTAATCAAGTAAAAGTTCCATTTCTTGTAATCCTTAAGTCTTATTATGATGAGTACAATGCTATTGTAATTAGGTTACATTGCTCTACAAACATTAATTAAATCACTAATCATATGCTTGCCGCATCATCTTGGTGTCAGAGCATGGTTGCATTAGGGTAGAATAGTTTTCTTTAAATCCAAGCAAGATCAAAAATTCACGCCTCCTGAGCGGGTGTACTCCAGTTCACTGTCATGACCCATGGAAATAATGTGCCCGTGGTCGGACATGAATTTTTTAGATTGAAGTTTGGGTAAGCCATTGCACTTGTTTGGTTAGGTTCTATTTTCTGAAAATTTGCATCTGTTTATTGTAATCCGTCTGCAGCTCCAAAGGAAAGTCACTAATTTTTTGTTGAAATATTTTTTTTTTGTTCCATTTTAAGTAAGTTATCACCATATTAAATTTCATCATCAAAAAAAAATTATAAAAAAAAAAAAATTTCTGCAATTCGACACTATCATTAGGGTTCTGTTCTGTCCTTTTTATTTATCTTCATTTGTAGGATCTGCTTAGAGTAGTACAGATTTTAGTTTTAAAATCTCTTTCATCTGCATTGAAACATATAAGTTAGAAATCCTCTGTGAGTTTTTCAAAATTTTTGGACATTTTTTCATCACGTTTTCCATACCACTTTCAAACTGTAACATACTTCTGCAGCACCTTTGCATTTCATTCATCTCATGAGAAATCAAATTACGGGCATCAATTTGATATAGGGTAAGGGTTTCATCACCTGTCCCTAGCCCAAAAATCACCAACCAGCATATCGATCCCAGCCCATTAATTAAAATTGAGTAGAACGTTAATTGCCCTAGTGGGTTAGGGACACCAACAAGTTGAGTTCAGGTTAGGGTCAAGTTAACTGTGTCAGCTAATTGGTGTGTGCTTACTGGCTTGGTATCTAGGATTGGTGCATCAGGGCTTGTGATTTGGTCCGCCTACCTGGCCAATCTCAGATTGGTGTCTAAGGTTGGTAATCAGGGACCTTCACTCCCCTCCACCTACCTGGCTAAGTCCTATAAGTACTACTAGCTAGTTGGTTCACTTAATTAGACTTCTAATTTGTGCTCTAGGTCTAGGAAACCTTAGCTCAAACTTGAGTCCATTTGCATGCATGACAACTAGAGTAGGGACACCATATTCACCAATCCAAGTCCAGTCAAGTGTAGCCATGGACCAAAACTTAGGGAATTTGATCAAAGGCCTAAATGATCAAGTGGCCCAACTGACTAAGAGTTTAACTGAGCAATTGGCCCAAACAAATCAGATTGTGGCACAAACCAACCAAGACATGAATGAGCAGTTAGCCCACATCACTTCTAGGTTGGATTAGTTAGAGGCTAGAACCCTTGAAAGCAATCATGAATCCCAGACTGAGCCTGAGCCTAATCTTGCACCTGAACTCGAGACCCCATTGAACCCTAGAAGGATTCCATATCAAAACCCTCTCTACGAAACAAATCCTAGGAGAGCTCCCTAAGATTAGTTTTATGATCCAATTCTTAGAGGACCCCACCCTGATCAAACCATCGATCCCAACCAAAGGAGATTCCATCATGAGCCTAACTATGAACCCAATGTCAAGAGACCCACCCCAATTCACTTTGATCAAGATGACCGAACCATGAAAAACATTTGGCTGGAAGCTCCCACCTTTGATGGAATTTTAGATCCTAAGATCTACATTGATTGGGAAGGTGAGATGGACCAGTATTTTGACTGGTTTGAGATGAGTGAAGAGCACAAGTGTAAGTTTGCAAAGCTTAAACTTGTGCACCAAGCTAGGTTATATTAGGGAAACGTTAAGAGACTCACTAGACAGAGAGGTGATGTGTCCATAGTGACCTGGCGAGCTATGAAACTTAGGCTTAGGGAGAAATACCTTCCTATGTCCTACCACCAAAGACTCCTAGATCAATGGCAAAGACTTACTCAAGGAAATAGGAGTGTCTCAGAGTACATAGTGAAGTTTGATGAATTCGTTATGAGGTGCAATGTTGATGAATCTGAGTCGGTGACCTTGTCTAGATTTCGAGCCGGACTGAGGGAAGAAATTCAAAGATAATTGTTCATGCGAGAGGTACATGACCTAGAATTGGCCTATCAGATAGCTAGGGATGCTGAGAGATTCCATAGAGGTCCAGTCTATCGTAGGCCCGAAGCCCCTAGGACTAGTGCACCTTACCAGCAGTCAGGATCTAATCAGCCTAGATTCAACCGACCAAATCCTAATGTGCCTGTGACCCGAAGAGATGACAAGGGGAAACACCTGAGACCCAAAGAACTCCAAACGCCTGTTTTAAGTTTAACAAAGTGGGTCACTATTCTAGCAGCTGTCCCAATAGAGCCCTACACATAGGGGAAGTAGAAGAGGAAGCCGTAGAATCCCAAGGTGAATTTGAGGAGGAAGTATACCAGGCAGATGAGAACATGGCTGAAGAGTATGAGGAAGAGGAAGTCCTGGTAGATCAAGATTTGATAGGAGTGGTTAGGTGTATTCTCACCCAGGCTAAAACCCAAGAAGATTGGCATAGGACTAGCATCCTACAGACATTCATTAAGATAGGTGAGAAAGTATGCAAAGTCATTTTAGATAGCGATAGCTATGTCAATGCCATATCTACCAATACAGTAAAAACCTTAGGATTGCCCACCATACCCCACCCCAATCCCTATAAGGTATCCTGGATAGACTCAACCATGATTTCCATTAAGTCTAGGTGCCTAGTAACCATTCAGTTCCAATCTTACCTAGAGAAAGTATGGTGTGATGTACTTCCAATGGGAGTAAGTAGCATAATCCTAGGCCGACCATGGTTGTACGATCTTGATGTAACAATCTATGGTCGTTCTAATTCATGCTCGTTTACTCATAATGGAAAGAAGATCGTAATCCATTCTTCTCCACCTAAGAACCCCAATAAGAGAGGATCAAGCCAATTGAGTGATAAGAAAAAAAGGATAAACATGATCACTGCTAAAGAAATGGAGCAAGAAATTAGCAATGGATCACCTGTTTGGATTTTGACCATTAAGGATCATCAAGAACCTCTTTCAAAAGAACAACCTCCAGAAGTCAGTGAAGAGCTAGAGGAGTTCAAAGACGTGTTCCCCGACGACTTACCCGACCAACTCCCACCTCTTATGGATATACAACATGCGATAGATTTAGTCCCCGGAGCAACCCTATCGAACCTTCCCCATTATAGAATGAACCCTACCGAGCACCAAGAATTACAATGACAAGTAGGAGAACTCCTAAAGAAAGGATTCATTATGGAAAGTTTGAGTCCATGTGCAGTCCCAACCTTACTTACCCCTAAGAAAGATGGCACATGGAGAATGTGTGTTGATAGTCGTGCAATAAATAAAATCATGGTGAAGTATAGGTTTCCCATCCCTCGCTTGGATGATATGTTAGATATGATGGCTGGTGCAACTATATTTTCTAAGATTGACCTGAAGAGCGGCTATCACCAAGTTAGGATCAGACCAGGGGATGAATGGAAGACTGCCTTTAAAACTAAGGACGGGTTATTTGAATGGGTAGTCATGCCTTTTGGGTTATCAAACGCCCCTAGCACTTTTATGCGAATCATGAATCAAGTCCTACGGGCCTTTATTGAGAAATTTGTTGTCGTTTACTTTGACGACATACTTATCTATAGTAGGACTAGAAAAGATCATCAACAACATCTGAGGCAGGTCTGTTTAGCACTTAAGAAAGATAACCTCTATGCCAACCTAAAAAAATTTGCTTTCATGACTACTAAAGTTATCTTCCTAGGATTTGTTGTGACCCCTGAAGGAGTATCCGCTGACCCTGAGAAGGTTAAGGCGATTGTAGAGTGGCCAACACCCAATAATATTCATGAAGTAAGAAGTTTTCATGGCCTCGCTACATTTTTTCAAAGATTTATTAGAGGGTTTAGCACCATAGTTGCTCCTATCACGGATTGTATTAGGAAGGGCCATTTTGAATGGACGAAGTCAGCTGATAAGGCCTTCCTTCACATCAAAGATAAGATGACCCAAGCACCAGTCTTAAGGCTACCCGATTTTTCTAAGGTCTTTGAAGTAGCATGCGATGCTTCGGGAGTTGGGGTTGGTGGAGTTCTGAGTCAAGAGAACCATCCCGTAGCATTCTTTAGTGAGAAATTTAATGAAGCCAGGAAGAAATACTCCACATGTGATCGGGAGCTTTATGCGGTAGTGCAAGCATTAAGGTATTGGAGGCATTATCTCCTACCGCAAGAATTTGTTTTATTTTCATACCATGAAGCCCTTAGGTTTTTGAGTTCCCAAAAGAAAATAAACCCTAGGCATGCGAAATGGGTAGAATACATCCAATCCTATACTTTTGTCCTAAAACATCAATCGAGAACTAACAATAAGGTAGCTGATGCCCTAAGTCATAGAACGTTACTTTTATCTTCAGTCAGTACTGAAGTCATAGGTTTTGAAAGACTTAAGGAGCAGTACGAAACCTGTCCAGATTTTGGTGAAATTTATCTGGTTTTGCATTAAGGACCATCTAGTGATCATAGTGACTATAACCTTCTAGATGGTTATCTTTTTAGAGAGAATAGGCTTTGCATCCAAAGAACCTCCTTAAGAGATTTTTTAGTTTGGGAGATACATGCGGGAGGTTTGGCTGGCCACTTCGGACGAAACAAGACTATCTTGGCTATTGAGGAACAATTTTACTAGCCAGGCCTTAAGAAACAAGTAGCAAACCTTGTAGCCCGATGTAGGACATGTGCTATTGCAAAGCAGCAAAAGAAGAATACCGGGCTATACATTCCATTACCTGTACCTGAGTGTCCATTGCAGGATCTAAGCATGGACTTTATTCTAGGATTATCAAAGACCATTCGAAAACATGATTCAATCTTTGTGGTGGTCGACCGGATTTCAAAAATGGCCCATTTCATACCTTGCTCCCAAACTTTTGATGCCTCTAGGATAGCCAAACTCTTTCTTGATCAAGTAGTTAGACTCCACGGTTTACTAAAAACCATAGTTTCTGATAGGGATATCTGCTTCACAAGTTACTTCTGGAAAACCCTTTGGCACCTATTAGGAACCAGATTGAAATTCTCCACAGCCTACCATCCCCAGACTGATGGACAAACCGAGGTTGTAAATAGAAGTCTAGGGAACTTACTGAGATGCCTAGTGGGAGAAAGTCTAGGGAACTGGGATTTGTTATTGCCATGTGCTGAGTTCGCTTACAACAGTTCAGTCAATAGATCTACGGGCAAAAGTCCCTTTGAGATAGTCCATGGTTACAAGCCTAGGAAGCCTTTAGATCTAATCCCACTACCTATTCACACACGAGTCTCTGAGTCTGCTGAGTATTTTGCACAGCATGTCACAAATCTGCATAAAGAAATCAGTAATAAGATCAACCTGAGCAATGAAACTTACAAACACTTAGCTGACTCACATAAGAGGGCTAAAGAATTCTGTGAAGGGGATCATGCGATGATTAGGCTCAACCCTGAACGGTTCCCCTCTGGAACCATAAAGAAGCTGCATGCCCATGGAGCGGGACCTTTCAAGATCTTAAAGAAAATAGGGCCTAATGCATATGTTTTGGAACTTCCACCTGATATGGGTATCAGTACAACCTTTAATGTTTCAGACCTAGTAGAATACAAAGAACCAGTACTAATACCTAGTGAGCCTTTTGGGCCAGAAACTTTCATTGAGAGTGAACATATTTTCGAGTGTCCACCACCAACCCTACCTGAGCGGAGAGAGAGGATTGAGAGAATCTTGGATGACAAGACCATTACTACTAGGAATAAGGACTATCAGCGATACCTGGTTCAATGGCAAGGTCAACTTGAGTCCGACAACTCTTGGATTACTCGAGAGGACCTGCAAAGACTTAACCCAGACTTGTTCGAGCATTACCAGGGCAAAACTGAACCATACTCGACTGGGTCGAGTTCTGCCCACCCTAGGAGAATTGGTGTGGACACCAGAAACCGAAAGAAACTTCACTCCAACAAGGTTAGCCTTATCCCAATTTGGATCGAAGATAATTAGGTTACCTTGTATCCTTTAGATCAAAAATATTTTATTTCCTTTTCAGGAGTCATTTCCTTTTTAAGAGTCCTATAATTAATTTTGAGTTTCAAATCAAGAGTGTTTATTGAGTCCTGTAATTACTTTTAAAATTTCATTTCCTGTAAGTCCATTTCAAGTCTAGGTCAGTTGAGTTTAATTCAGTTGTGTTAAGTCTAATTCAGTTGAGTTAAGTCTATTCAAGTCTTAAAGCCATGAAAGCCAGCAACAAGACTCATTCTAGATCCCAGAATTTGACCCAATGAAGAAGAGAAGACACACCACCAAGCAAGACAAAAAGACCATCAACTAGGACCACTTGGCGCCACATGTCATCTTGAAATTAGAAGACCACCTCACCATGCCATGTCATCAGCCAGAGGTGCCACCTCACCAGCCACTTCATCACCCTTTGGGTGCCAACAAGGGAGATTCAAATTCAAGGAGGTCGGCCACATCCCTCCAAGTCCTCCAAATCCTCCAACTTCCCCCACATCCCTCCAAACCCTCCATCAAATCCTCCAACCACCCTAATAATCCTCCTCAATTTGGGGAGTTTTTAAATTTCAAAAGCTAGCTTTGTGAGGCTATTAAAAGCCTTGGATGCCTATTGTAAAAAGGGGATTGAAGATGAATGAAATACAAGTGAAGTTTTGAAGCAAATTGTCTTGTGTTCTTCTGTGAAAGTTTCTTCCTCCACGCCAAAGGCAATTTTTTTTTTTCTCCAAGCAACTCATCATTCCAGTACAAAATGAGGGCATTGGAGTCGGCCAGATCTTCTGCAATTTCTTCTTTGTTCACAAATCCTCCTAACCTTTCTTTACATTTGTCTCTTTCTTCCTTAACCTTTGATCTTCAATTGCAGGGTCCTTCGAAGTCTTTGAGTTGAGAACCAGGTTTCCCATTGACAATGAACCGATAGACTGAAGTCCAAGTCCAGAGCTCTGATCTTTGTTATCTAAGTCCTCCAGTCCAGAGCGTTGGTAGTTTCAAGGTATGAATCAAAAGAAGGTTGGAAAGCTCATCAAGGTAAGTCCATATTCATTAGCCCTTATTATCTAGATCTTCTTCCTTCTTAGTTTAGGATTGTGTCTAATCAAGTAAAAGTTCTATTTCTTGTAATCCTTAAGTCTTATTATGATGAGTACAATGCTAGTGTAATTTGGTTACATTGCTCTACAAACATTAATTAAATCACTAATCATATGCTTGCCGCATCATCTTGGTGTCAGAGCATGGTTGCATTAGGGTAGAATAGTTTTCTTTAAATCAAAACATGGCTTAGTGTGCATAAAGAACCATGGTAACCTCGGGTCTAAAGATCACATGCACAACTCCTACTTTGAGATTATCTTTTAACAAGTAGTAAGACTTCCATAAGATAGTTCCAGTACGAATCAGTTCAATGAACTCATACCCTAATGAGCACCCTTATCTTTATATTAGTGTCTCTACACAAGTGGCTGTGAGACCAACCACCCTTTTAACAGAGCATACATAGGATAAGCTAGTCTTTCTGGACTTATTGATCCCCAAATCGATGGTCCATGGACTAGGAACATTTTAGATTAGGATTTATAGAAACTTAGGTATCACTGTTATGATTTCCATCATACCCTAATCTCATTTTGTCCCATCCTATGGGGTTCATAATAATCATTAAGTAAGATACAGCAATCTGATGAAACTATATGCCTTTATTAATATATTAAATGTCATACAGGAGTTGGAAGATTACAAAAAATGCCCTTACATAAGATTGGCTTTTAGGGCACTTTCCTTTTAATTCCACCAGGGGTTATTAGACCAGTGGCAAAGATTGAGTCAGGGTATCAAAAGTGTGGTTAAGTACATTACGAAATTTGATGAGTATGCCATGTGGTGTGACATAGTTGAATCCGAGTCAGTCACCCTATCTAGGTTTAGAGCTGGCCTTAGGAACAACATTAAGAGGGAGATTTTCTTGAGAATGGTTGGTGACTTCGAGCAGGCCTACCAAATTGCTAGGTATTATGAGCGTTTCCAGGGAGGGCCCATCTTTCATAAACCTGAGCCCACTAGAAGCCCTAGTCAGTACCCAAGATCTAGCCAAGCCTACCCGAGCCGACCTAACCCAAGATGACCTAGTCAAACCATCCCTACCTGAGTCGACCCCAACCTAGTACCCATATGGCCCACAGAGAAGATAGAGGCAAGTCTGTAGAGGTCTAGAGGAGTCCCAATCCTTAGAGAATGTGCTTTAGATGTCGCAAACCAGGACATTCTGCTAGAGTGCCTAGTCAATGCCCTACACTTAGGTGAGCTAGATGAAGATGAGCCTGAACCCATAGTTGAGCCTGAGGGAGAAGTCTACGAAGCTGAGGCCCAATTGCTAGATGAGTATGATGGATTGGTGGAAGTGCTTGAGTTTGAAGACCTACTAGTAGTGGTTAGATGCATCTTGACCCAAACCTAAACTAAGGAAGACTGGAGTAGGACTAACATCCTATAAACCTTAGTCAAGATAGAAGGTAAGGTGTTCAAGATCATAATAGATAGTAGGAGTTGTGTCAATTCCATCTCTGCCAGTATAGTCAAATCTTTAGGATTGACCACAGTTCCCCATCCTAGCCCCTATAAGGTCTCTTGGGTAAATACCACCTCCATCCCAATCAAGCCTATATGCCAAATCTCAATTAAACTACAATTATATGAGGAGAAGATTTGGTGCGTTGTCCTTCCCATGGGAGTCAGTAGGATCATCTTAGGTTGACCATGGCTTTACTATCATGATGCAACCCTGTTTGGTCGAACCAACATCTGCGCCTTTAGCCACCATGGGAACTAGTTTGTGATCCACCCGACTCCACCAAGAGATCTAGTTAAGAGAGGTTCTAGCAGCCTTAAGGAAAAGAAACCAAGAGTTAATCTGATTAAGACTAAGGAATTAGAGAAGGAAATTACTGAGGGTAACCCTATTTGGATCTTGACCACCAAAAAAACTCATGAGCCGATCTAAAAGGAAGACCCTTTAGAAGTAGTTAAGGCTCTAAAGGAATTTGAGGATGTCTTTCCTAATGAATTACCTGATCAATTACCATCTCTTAGAGATATCCAGCATGCCATAGACTTGGTCCCAAGATCCACTTTACCAAACCTTCCTCACTATAGGATGAACCCCATTGAGCATCAGGAGTTACAAAAACAAGTGGAAAAATTGCTTAGGAAGGATTTCATTAGGGAGAGCTTAAGTCCATGTGCGGTCCCTGCTCTACTGACCCCTAAGAAAGATGGTACCTAGAGGATGTTCATAGATAGTAGAGCCATCAACAAGATTACGGTGAAGTATAGGTTTCGCATCCCCTGATTGGAGGACATGCTAGGTATGATGGCCGGTGCTATAATTTTCTCAAAGATCGACCTTAAGAGTGGCTATCATCAGGTTAAAATTAGATCTGGGGATGAGTGGAAGACCGCGTTCACATAGGCATTGGATCCTACTCTCTTCACCACTCTAAATGGTCCAGCTCCAGTTCGGATACTTCAGATCCAAAGCTCTTTCCAGAGGGAGTCGAATCAGCCTTCAAGAGAATCCGGATCTCAGCGACATCAGCCTTCAAGTTCTTCAAACTGGTAAATCCTTCCCTGAGTCTCTGAATCCATCACTTGTTTTTCTTCTTCCCAGATCTTGAGTTCAGGAGAAGCCGACCCAGCCACGAGGCCAGTATTGGAGGATCCATTGCGAAGATAGTCAAATCCGAGGATCCAACAATCTGCTCGAGAGAGTTCTTCCACCCAAATTCTGTGAAGATCACTGTCTGGTTGGTAAACCATCTCTTCTCTTTATTTCTGTCCTGTTGAAAGTTCAGAGCGAAACCCTAGGTCTGGGAGTTTCTCAACCCCCAGCGATCCGTTACTTCTAAACTACTCTGATAACTTAGCTTCTTCTAAATTGTGCTTTCAATCCTTACCTAGTTTCCATCAACTTAGTTTAACTTTACTTTGAGTCGAAGCCAATTTCTGAAAAAAAAAAAAAAAAGAATTAGTCTTAATTTTACTTCCGCATACGCTTCTTTGTTCTTTTGTTCTGCATCATTTTTGGTATCAGAGCTTTCGTTCTACATCATTTTTGGTATCAGAGCTTCTGTTCTACATCATTTTGGTATCAGAGCTTCTGTTCTACATCATTTTGGTATCAGAGCTTCTGTTCTACATCATTTTTGGTATCAGAGCTTTCGTTCTACATCATTTTTGGTATCAGAGCTTCTGTTCTACATCAGAATAACCTCTATGCCAACCTCAAGAATTGTGAGTTTATGACACATAGGGTTATCTTTCTGGGTTTCGTTGTCACCCCAGATGGAGTTTTTACAGACCTTGAAAAGGTTAGGTCCATTGTCGAGTGGCCTGAACCCTCTAGTGTCCATGATGTTCGTAGCTTCCATGGCCTACCCAAGACCATCATATCCGATAGGGATGTTATGTTCACTAATTATTTCTAGAAGACCCTTAGGCACCTGTTAGGGACCAAACTCAAGTTCTCTACATCCTACCACCCCCAGACAGATGGCCAAACTGAAGTGGTGAGCCGTAGCCTAGGAAATCATCTTAGATGCCTAGTAGGTGAACACATAGGAAACTGGGACTTATTTATGCCTCGAGCAAAGTTCGCCTATAATAGCTTAGTGAATAGGTCCACGGGCAAGAGTCCTTTTAAGATAGTCCATGGGTATAAGCCTAATCACCCCATCGATCTAGTTCCCATACCCATCCATGCACGAGTCTCAGAGTCTACAGAATCATTCACATAGCATATTAGAGACTTACATAAGGACATTAGCCAAAAGATTAATCTAAGTAATAAAACATATAAGAAACTAGCTAATTCTTGAAAGAGAGCCAAGGAATTTAATGTAGGAGATTCTATCATGATTAGGCATAGGCTTGAGCAGTTCCTACCATGGACCGTTAAGAAGCTTCATGCTTGCAGAGTTGGACCCTTTAAAGTGATAAAGAAGGTCGGACCCAATGCTTATGTGCTAGATTTGCCCCCAGATTTTGGCATTAGCTCTACCTTCAATATCGTGAACTTGGTTAAGTATAGGGAACCGACAGCGATTCCTAGTGAGGCCTTTGAACATACCCTATCCTTTGAGAGCGAACCTAATCCAGAGTGTCAAGCTATAAATTGGCCTGAGTGAGGAGAACGGATCGAGCATATCCTGGACGATCAAGCTATCATGACCCAGGGTCGTGGCTATCATTGCTACCTGGTCCCTTGGTAAGGTCGACCAGAATTTGACGATTCATAGATTACTCAAAAGGACTTGCAGCACTTTGACCAAGATCTCCTTGAGCGATACCAAAGCCAGAGCGACCCTTACTCGATGGGGTCATGTTCCTCCCATACTCGGAGAATTGGTGCGAACACTAAAGGCACCAGACTTAGGCAGAGACTTTTCAACCCTCCATGGTTATCTAATTAGTATTTTCAGTATTTGAATCCAACTTTGTAATAAGGGCTTAGCCCATTTGAGTCCCTACTTTGGCCCGTGAGTCCTGTTTTGGGCCTTTCTACATTTCTGTCCTGTATTTAGAGTCACTCATACCATAAAGGTATTGAGTCAAGTTTTGGGTGCTCATTATAAGTTTTGTTACTTTGAGTCTTATGAGTCTAGTCCAATTTTGTAAGTCTTATATTGAGTCCAATCCAGTTCATCAAGAAGAAGACTCAAGCAACTAACGGATCCCAGCTAGAGTAATAATTTGATAACTGCAATGAGTCCCAATCATACTTGAATGTACCACCTTGGATTGCATGAGAAGGACCTTGAGATCATCATCATTGAAGACCAGGATGACAACTATATCAGCCTACTGGGAAGAAGGACTATCGAAGAAACCCTAGAGCCTGCTCGGGACTGAAGTGGGCTGCCCAAGGCCCGTGCTCTTCATGAATTCAGCTCCCTTTATGGTCACCACCATATGGTCGACCAACTCAGGGTCACCCCCTTGGCTAACCAAAACAAGGAGAGAGAGCCTTAGTGGGAGAGGAGTTTTATTGTAGAGTTTGTGAAGGAAAAGAACACAAAAGAAATCTCTTGTATACCCTTACTTGGAACCCAAGTCTTGTAAGCCTATATAAGAGGCCCCCCTCTCATGTATTTTGATGAACAATTAATGAAATTCTCTTGAGTTTTCTTCAAATTGCTTTGTGCTTTTGTTGTGTGCTTTGTTCTCCTAAGGGTATTTGTGTGATCCCTGTTGCTACTCCAAGCCTCCTATAAAACCCTAGCCGCCAGCCTACTTCAACCCTTGGATGCCACACCTCTTGGCCACCCCACATCAATCCTCTTCCTCCCTTACTTCCTTCTGCTTTCAACCTTATTTCTCCCTTATTTTTTAATGCTTGATAGGTGTTTTACAGGTCCCTCAAAGTCCATGAATCGAGGATTCCATCTGACCGGCTTTCGGGTCGATCGAAAGCTGCGAATCTGCGAGGTCTCCAGCTTGATTTTCCAGACCGCATCTAGGAGAGTAGAGCGACCCCTTCATGGATTGATCCTCAAATCACTGCCAGGTACACCCCCTTGACTCATCAGTTATGGTATTGCAAGGAGCTAGCCCTATCGAGGCTTCTGAGTCTTGGCGGTCCTATTTCTTTCATTATTTAGGGTCTATTTCAGCATGCTTGTGCTTCTAATTTTTTGTAGAATTCCTTGCTTAGAATCTTGGCTCAAGATTTGGGATCTAAACTCTTAATTCATGACCTAATAATAGAAAAAGAGTTTGCATGCATAACTAGTCCCGCATCACCTTCCCTATTCATCCAGATCTAGTGATAATTGGAGATTTTGGTGACATCATAGAGGATTGGCCATGTGTAGAAGCTATAGTAATGAGTGTCCATGTATTATTTCTCTGGGACCCAGGATGGTCCGGACAACAGGGCCAGAAGAAAATGACAGGTCGAACCCACATCCATGTGGATCACCTATGATTAAAGCCCTAAGCCCAGACCCAAGATCATCTGTAAATAGTTATCTTGAATTATGTTTTTTTAGCTTAGTTGGGTTTAGTCCTAAACCCCAAAATTGAGTCATCTATAAAAACTCCTGGATCCAAAATTGAGTCTCTAAAAAAACCCCAATTTCAATTGGGTCATGAATTCTATTATAATGGTCCAGTGTTATTTAGCCCTTTTTACGAACTTTAATTGGGTTTTTTATTTGCAAGCCTAATTAAGTATATTATGGTTCAATTATGGATTGGATATGCCTTTTAATCAATTTGATCAAGTTGGGCTATTAGTTATTTAGTTGGTTGAGTCTTGTAATTGTTAGTTGAGTCCTGTAATATAAAAGAGGGCCCAAGTTAAAACACATGTGACTCCATGTGCCATCCCAAATCAAGACACCATGTGCACCCAATTCAAGATCACATGTGACACCATATGCCAACCCAAGTCATGCCACAAGACAACTACTTCTTGGTGCCACACCATCACCTGGGATCCATTTGGAGTGCCAATTAAGAATTACAACTTGATTTCAAGACATCCAAACATCCAAACATCCAGACATCCATACATCAAGACATCCGGACATCCAGACATTCAGACATCAAGACATCAAACAATTAAGACCTCATCCTATTTTATCCAATGAGGGTGCCTCATTTAAATTCCAAGATGTCGATGGTTTTAAGAGAAGTCCCACATAAAGAGGAGTGCCTCCTCTCATGCATTCAAAATTCAAGCCATGTTCCAAGGATTATCTTATCAGCTTTCAAATTCAAGATGGAGGATTATCTTATTTCAAATGGAAGAGGATTAACATGGATGCCAAGATGGGATTAATGTTAAGATGGAAAGGTTTGGATGCCACATCTCTTTCAAGTTGTTGCCCACTCTTAAATTTGAGTTCAAGAAACCAGAAATCAAGAAGGAAGAATGCCATCTAACTTCTTATTTTGTCTCCCATCTCATTTTGTCGCTCGTCACATGGAAGAATCCAACTTCAAGGGAGCACCTATCTAATTTAAATTCAAGGAATTTCAGCCACTTCAAGGAGGAGATTAGAATCCTGTGTTAGCTTCAATTATCTTGTATTAATAGGGAATTCAATGTCATCTTGCTACCTTGTATGGAGGGTCTATGAATACCACCACTAAACCCCCTTGTATGATAATTATTATTGATGAAATAAAGCCGACATTCTATTAATTCCTTTGCCATGTGCATCACGGGGTGTGAGGCCCTTCCTTTGTTCTTCAGAGCATTATGGGGTGTGAGGCCCTACATATCCAACCATCAAAAAACCCTAGCCGCCATCTTCCAAATCTCTCTCCTTTCTCTTTTTTCATCTTCTTCCTCTTTCTACAACCATCTAACTTGAGTATTTTTTTTGAGTGAGTGCAGGTGATTAAGACTTGAAGTAAGGGTGCTTCTTGCCTGGAACTAGTAGAGCTAAAGATCGGAGCCCGAAAATCGAAATCTAGAAGTTCTTCCACAAGATCTTAGAGAGTCCAGCCAGATCCACAACAAATGGGAAAATCATCTTCGCTAGTAAAGTATAGACCTTCTCTAACTCTTTATTCTCTGATCCATTGAGAGGTAGAACCCTGTTTAAGGTGATTTATTAATCACCAGATCCTTCTTTCCTAACTAGTTTTGTTAGTTTGATATTGCGGGCATATACTAGCTAACAAGTCTTGTTTATTTAATTGCTTTGAGTCTTTATTCTAAAAATATAGAAAAACATAATCTCTGATTAATCTATAAAATTAGATTTAAAATCAGTAATTTATTTTTGCATATTGTCTTGCATCATCTTTGGTATTAGAGTAGGTTAAACCCGGGTTTAATCGCTCTTGTGCTGAAATTTCTGCATACCTAGTTAGGCTAAAATTAAATTACATAAAAGCCATCTTAAAACAATATAAAAAATTAGTAATTAATTTGTTGTTAATCCTCTATTAATCTACTACTAATCTAAGAAAAAAATAAAAAAAAAATATTGCATTATTTTTCTGGTGGATAGAAATCATACCTCCTGAGCGGGTATATGCAAGTATATTGTCACGACCCATGGGAGTAATAAGCTATTGCCAGACGTGATATCTCGATATCGATAATCTAAAATTAATCAGATATAAAATTTTAAAAAAATTAATTTATTTTTTTTTATTTTTAATTATTTTTGCTTCATTTCATATTAGGGTTTCATATCATGTGATTTCATTATACTTAACCTAATCTTATAGGCACTTGAATATCTCAGATCAGTGCAGGATTTCACACCTCTCCTGGGCTCACAACCGAAACCTTTTGCATCGAACCTAACCCTAATTAAAATCAATTAGAAACCTAAAGTAGTTTAGGGACACCAACAGGTCGGGTTCCAAGTATTGTGTGAAAGCTGGCGCACCCAATCCTTTGGTTATCACTTGAATCTGGTGTCTAAGAATAGAGGTTCAGAGGCAAATGCCCTAAGCGGTCTCATGGTTTTTAATTAGGACCTAGTGAGAGCAGGAAGAGCCTCCCATGACCCTACCTCTTACCTGGCCATTGGACAGGATAATTGCTGAATTGGCTATAAATTGAGTTGACCCATTCTACTTGAGCTCTAGGTGTAAGAAACCCTAGCTCGAGTTCTAGGTGATTGCATTGCATGGCAACTAGGTTAGGTACACCCTATTATCCTACTCAAATCCAACCCAATCCATCCATGGATCCTAATATGGAGATCTTTATGAGAACTATAACTGAGCAATTTAGACAGTTTAATACAAGGTTTGACCAGATGGATGTGAGACTAGGTAACCTTAAGGAATCCCATGCGACTCGTTTAGACCCTGAGACACCTAGAACCACACCCCCAGGTCAAAGTTCTAGGACACCTAGACCCATCCCCCTAGGTCCAAGAGCCCAATATAGGGAAGTCACCCCAGACCCAATTCTGAGGTGCCAAACCCCTCATGTGAATGATCAGAAAGAAAGGATCCTTAGGAGCATTCGACTAGATACACCCACTTTTTAGGGAAGTTTAGATCCTAAGATTTATATAGATTGGGAGAGTGACATGGACCAATACTTCGAATGGTATGAAATGTCAGAGGAGAGAAAATTTAAATTTGCTTAGCTTAGGCTAGTCCAACAAGCGAGATTGTATTGGAAAAATGTAGAACAATTGAACTGACAAAGAGGTGATTTACCAATAGACACATGGCACAAAATGAAGGTAAATCTTAGAGAAAAATATCTACCTTTCTCATACGAGCAAAAATTGTTAGATCAATGACAAAAGTTGACTCAAGATAATAAATCTGTGGCTGACTATATAGCCAAATTTTATGAGTACATTATGAGGTGTATTGTAGTCGAATCAGAAGATGTTACCTTATCGAGGTTTAGTGTTGGCTTAAATGAGGATATCCAGAGGAAATTATTCTTGAAAGAAGTTAATGACTTAAACCAAGCCTACCAGATTGCTAGGGATTATGAACGATTTCAAAGAAAACCCATTACCCTCCAATCTAAGCCTAATAGGTTTAATGCCCCTAGAAATAGACCTAGCATGAACCGATTCCCAAATAGCTGACCTAATCCTACCTCCTAACCAGCTTGTAGGGAAGACAAAGGAAAGGCACCTACACTCCAAAAAGATAGGAATTAAAATACACTTTGTTTAAGGTGTCGTAAAATAGACCATTTTGCTGCTGAATGCCTAGTACGAGCTTTACATATAAGAGAGTGTGAAGAAGAAAATCTGGAGAATACCTAAGGGTTTGAGGAAGAAAGCTATGAAGCTAAGGAAGATTTGGTAAAAGAATATGAAGGTGATGAAGAGCTAATAGAGTCATCTGAACTACTAGGTATAGTTAGGTGTATTCTAGCTCAGACCAAGAAGAATGAGGACTAGTGAAGAACGAATACCCTACATCACTTCATTAAGCTAGGAGACAAAGTGTACAAGATTATTATAAATCGTGGAAGTTCTGTGAATGCCATATCTACCATTGCTATTAAGAGCTTAGGCTTACCCACAGTACCAGATCCTCGCCCATATAAGGTATCCTGGATTGATGCGATATCTATTCCATTAGATTATTGATGTGGGACTAAGCTAGGAGGATCGTTGGAGAGCTGAGAAGTCTCCTAATATTAGGGTCAAGAAGGTAGAAAAAAATATAGGGGAAAGAAAGATGGATACTCTATGGACTTGGGACTTACATTCACAGAGAGACCTCTCACCTCTAGGGTATCTCACCTACCCCACTACATGTAGCTTAGGGCATCCCACCCATCTCACTACATGTGGAGCCTAGGGCATCCCATCCAAATCGCTACCTGGTGCCATGAAGGAGAAGCTCCAAGATCATAGAGGGGACTTAGCGAGGAAGAAGATAACTAGGGCCTCACGCCCCTCGATGCTCAAAAGCAAATGCAGTGGGGTCTCACACCCCTCAACACCCGTAGGTGAAGGAAAGATGGGCCTCATGCCCACTCCTAATGGAGGCAGAACCAAGAAAACTCTTTTCTCAAAAATTCATAATTCTTCATTAAAAATCAAATACAAGAGGGGATGCCCTTTTATATGCTTACAAGACTTAGGAGCCAAGTAAGATATACATGGAAACTTATTTATTTATTTATTTATTATTATTATTATTATTATTATTATTATTATTATTATGAATCCTAAATCCTGTAGCTTTAAGATCCATGCAAAGGCTGTTTCTACATTTGGATCTATGCAAGTCCCTCTCCTGTGATCGTGAAATAGAGGATTGAGCAGAATGGGGTGGAGGACATGGGCCTTGATGTTGAGCTCGCAAGCGAGGCGGAGGATGTGGGCCTGTGGATTTGGAGGAGGCTGGCAGATTTGGAGGATGGCAGGTTTGGAGGTCGATGGATTTGGAGGAGGATGGCAGATTTGGAGGAGGTGGTACTCACAAGCGAGGCGGAGGTTGGACGGGCCAGAGGGGTTGGAGCGCCACAGCACGAGGATGTGGCCCAGGCTCACAGGCTTGGTGGAAGGCAGCGCAGGGGAGAGGGGCACGACATGGCACGAGCAGAGCAGCAGGGGCAGACGACCGTGGGCAATTTCGATGGGATTCGTCGGCGTTCCCATGAGAAGCTCGCCGCCGGGGGAAGGTGGACGGCCATCGAGGTCGTTGATGGTCGGGCGTGGCGGATATGAGACCGGTAATAAAAGATTGGTAGTTTTGGCAACATAGTCTTGAGGTTGAAGATGATGGGGATAAGGAGGAATAAGTCAGGAACAAAAGAAGGATAAAGAAGGAATAATGGGGATAACTGGAATAGGTAGAATAAGAAAATAAAATAAAATAAAATAAAATAAAATAAAATCTAGGATAAAAAAAGGGAGAAAAACTCGGATGGGTTTTGATGTCCCCATCATTCCCCTGGGGTGGGGAAAACTTGACTCGATCGAGTTAGGCTCGATACTGCAATTTTTTTTCTCTCTTTTTTTTCTTTTTTTCTCCAACCCTAATCCTCTCCCGCTCTGATACCAAAATTGATGTCGGACTAAGCTAGGAGGATCGTTGGAGAGCTGAGAAGTCTCCTGTGATTAGGGTCAAGAAGGTGAAAAAAAATGTAGAGGAAAGAAAGATAGATACTCTATGGACTTGGGACATACCTTTACGAAGAGACCTCTCACCTCTAGGGCATCTCACCCACCCCACTACATGTAGCCTAGGGCATCCCTCCCATCTCACTACATGCGGAGCCTAGGGCATCCCACCCAAATCGCTACCTGGGGCCGTGAAGGAGAAGCTCCAAGATCATAGAGGGGACTTAGCGAGGAAGAAGATAACTAGGGCCTCACACCCCTCGATGATCAAAAGTGAAGGCAGTGGGGTCTCACACCCCTCGACACCCGTAGGTGAAGGAAAGATGGGCCTCATGCCCACTCCTAATGGAGGCAGAACCAAGAACACTCTTTTCTTAAAAATTCATAATTCTTCATTAAAAACCAAATACAAGAGGGGATGCCCTTTTATAGGCTTACAAGACATAGGAACCAAGTAGGATATACATAGAAATTTATTTATTTTATTATTATTATTATTTTTTGAATCCTAAACCTTGTAGCTTTGAGATCCGTGCAAAGGCTGTTTCTACATCTGGATCTATGCAAGTGCCTCTCCTATGACCGCGGAACAGAGGATCGTGCAGAATGGGATGGAGGATATGGGCCTTGATGTCGAGCTCACAAGTGAGGCGGAGGATGTGGGCCTGCAGATTTGGAGGAGAATGGCAGATTTGGAGGAGGACGGTGGATTTAGAGGAGGCGATACTCGCAGGCGAGGCGAAGGGCGGACGAGCTGGAGGGGTTGGAGCACCATAGTTCGAGGACATGGCCCAGGCTTGTGAGCTAGGCGGAAGGTGGTGCTAGGGAGAGGGGCACGGCATGGCATGGGCGGATCAGCAGGGCCAGACAACCGTGGGTGGTTCCAATGGGATTTGCTGGTGTTCCCATGAGAAGATCATCACCGAGGGGAAGGTGGATGGCCGTTGGGGTTGCCAGTGGTTGGGCATGGTGGATCCGGGACCAGCGGTGAAAGATTGGGAGTTCTGGTAACATAGTCTTGAGGTTGAAGATGACGGGGATGAGGAGGAATAAGTTAGGAATAAAAGAGAAATAAATTGGGAATAGTGGGGATAACTGGAATAGGTGGAATAAGAAAAAAATAAATCTGGGATAAAAAAATGGAGAAAAACCTGGATGGGTTTTGATGTCCCCATCAATTACAATGCCAGGTCCCAGTCTAAATTCAATCCAACTAAGAGAAAGTATGGTGTGATGTGATTCCAATGGGGGTTAGTAGCATCATATTAGGCAAACCATGGTTATATGATCATGACGCAACCCTATTTGGTCATACTAACTCATATTTTTTTAAACACCATGAAAAGAGAATTGTGATTAACTCTACCCCACCCAAAGACAATGTTAAAATAGGGTTTAGTTATTTGAGAGAAAAGGAACCAGGATTGAATCTAATTAATGCCAAGGAATTAGAACACGAGATCATTGAAGGTTCACCCATCTTGATTCTAACCACTAAGAAGATAGGTAAAACAGACCCAGAGTTATTTGAATCTGATCAAACCTTGACTAAAGCTATACTAGAAGGACAAGTAGGAAAAAAGAACCATAAGGAGTCTAACCCTACTATTAGAATTATACCTGAGGAGACTTTAGAAGAGAGTCAAATTGTAGAGCCCAGACCTAAAATTCCAGAACCTAAAATAATTAGTGAGGACTTGATCTTTTCAATCCATCACCATCAGGTTGAATTCACCCCTTTGGTCCCAATTGAAGATCTTTTTCCATAAATCACGGACTCATCCTTTCATAAGGCTGACCTTTTATTACCTGTTGACGTAACTCAATGTCCAAACCTTAAGGTCAAGCCCATTAACCCAGGGCTATTCCATGAGCCCTTTTTTTATTTCCTACCCCAATAGGCTAGCACCGAATCCACTTCTTATGTTTTACCCTGGCCTGAAGTTTTCACTCTTTCTAGAGTCACTCGATTGCATTTTGTTGAAATTAGTAGGTTGTATAACTTCTTTAAGCACATTCAATTTTCATCCTATTTTTGGAAAACACTATGGCATCTATTAGGAATTCATGCCAAATTTTCATCGACATGTCATGGTTGGAATACGACCTGAACGGTTCATACCTGGAACCATGAAAAAGTTACATGCCCATAATAGTGGACCATATAAAGTAATTAGAAAAATCAGACCTAATGCTTACATACTTGAGTTACTACTTGAACTAGGCATTAGTTCTACTTTCAATGTTTTAGACCTTATAGAGTATAGGGAGCCAACGTTAATTCCTTGTAAGCCTTTTGGGCCTGATCCCATCCCTGAGAGTGAGCCAACCTATGAGTGTCCACCAGCCAAACTACTAGAATGGAGAGACAGGATCAAGGGGATCTTGGATGAGAAGATTATCGCTACATGAAGCAATGACTATCAGTGATATCTGGTTCGTTGCAAGGATCACCTGAGACTAACGATTCCTTTATCACTAGAGAGGACTTGTAAAGAATTGACCCAGACTTATTGAGCAATATCACAACAATGTTGACCCATACTCAACATGGTTGATTTCCTCCTACCCGGGGAGAATTGGTGCGGACACCAGGGCCAAAGGAAATGGATAGGTCGAACCCACATCCCTGTGAATCACCTATGAATAAATCCCTAATCCCAAACCCCAGATCACTTGTAAATAGTTATCTTAAATTATATTTTTTTAGCTTAGTTGGGTTTAGCCCTAAATCCCAAAATTGAGTCATCTGTAAAAACCCCTAGATCCAAAATTGAGTCTTTAAAAAAAATCCTAATTTCAATTTGATCATAAATTCTATTATAATGGTCCAATATTATTTAGTCCTTTTTGTTAACTTTAATTGGGTTTTGTATTTGCAAACCTAATTAAGTATGGTATGGTTCAATTATGAATTGGTTAAGCTTTATGATAAATTTGATCAAGTTGGGCTATTAGTTATTTAGTTGGTTGAGTCTTGTAATTGTTAGTTGAGTCTTGTAATATAAAAGGGGGCCCAAGTTAAGATCCATGTAACTCCATGTGCCAACCCAAATCAAGACACCATGTGCATCCAATTCAAGACCCCATGCGATACCATGTGCCAACCCAAGTCATGCCACATGACAACTACCTCTTGGTGCCACACCATCACATGGGATCCATTTGGAGTGCCAATTAAGAATTACAACATGATTTCAAGACATCTGAATATCCAGACATCTGACATCCAGACATCAACGTATCTGGACATCCAGACATTCAGACATCAAGACATCACACAATTAAGATCTCATCCTATTGTATCCAAGGAGGGCACCTCATTTAAATTCCAAGATGCCAATGGTTTTAAGAAAAGCAAAGTAGAAGGACTCTCATCTTTTTAGCACCTCCTCCATCTCTATTTTGTCACCCACATAAAGAGGAGCACCTCCTCTCATCCATTCGAAATTCTAGCCAAGTTACAAGGATTATCATATCAGCTTTCAAATTCAAGATAGAGGATTATCTTATTTCAAATGGAAGAGGATTAACATGGATGCCAAGATGGGACTAACATCAAGATGGAAAGGTTTAGATGCCATATCTCTCTCAAGTTGTTACCCACTCTCAAATTTGAATTCAAGAAATCAAAAATCAAGAAGGAAGAATGCCATCTCACTTCTTATTTTACCATCTCACTTCTTATTTTATCGCCCATCTAATTTTGTCACTCATCACATGGAAGAATCCAACTTCAAGGGAGCACCTATCTAATTTAAATTCAAGGAATTTTAGCCACTTTAAGGAGGAGATTAGAATCCTGTGTTAGCTTCAATTATCTTGTATTCAAAGGGAATTCAATGTTATCTTGCTACCTTGTATGGAGGGTCTATAAATACCACCGCTAAACCCCCTTGTATGACAATTATTATTGATGAAATAAAGTCGACATTCTGTCAATTCCTTTGCTGTGTACATCACGGGGTGTGAGGCCCATCTTTTGTTCTTCGGAGCATTGCGGAGTATGAGGCCCTTCATATCCAACCATCAAAAAACCCTAGCTACCATTTTCCAACTCTCTCTCCTTTCTCCTTTTCCATCTTCTTCCTCTTTCTACAACCATCTAAGTTGAGTATTTTTTTTTTTGAGTGATTGCAGGTGATCAAGATCTGAAGTAAGGGTGCTTCTTGCCTAAAACCAGTAGAGCTGAAGATCGAAGCTCAAAGATCAAAATCTGGAAGTTCTTGAACAAGATCCTAGAGAGTCCAGCCAGATCCTCAATAAAAGGGAAAATCATCTTCATTGGTAAAGTATAGACCTTCTCTAACCTTTTATTCTCTAATCCATTGAGACATAGAACCTTGGTTTAAGGTGATTCTTAATCACCAGATCCTTCTTTCCTAACTAGTTTTGTTAGTTCGATATTGCGAGCATATTATAGCTGACTAGTCTTGTTTATTTAATTACTTTGAGACATTATTCTAAAAATCTAGAAAAAAATAATCTTCGATTAATCTCTAATATTATATTTAAAATAAATAATTTACTTTTGCATATTGATGCGGGACTAATATGCTTGCAATTCCTTTTGTATGTTTTATATGCGGGGTTAGGTGATTAATTCCCGAATTTCAGATCAAAATTAGTTGTAGAGAATTTTTTATGAATTTTTGAAGCCAAGCATGCAGATTAGAACCTAGAAAAGTACTAAAGAAGGATCGCCGGGGCTGAGAGCCTCGGTTAGGGCAAGTTCTCCTATAATATAATTACTGGAGGTAGAGGGGGTGTACCTGACAACATTTGAAGCACTCGGTGACGATCACAACGAAGGGATCTCTCGTTCCTCGATGGATGCAGCCTACAAAATCGAGCCAAAGACCCGCGGATACCCTACTTTCTGCTCGGTGGTCCGATTGAGGCTTGGCTGGAGTTGTTGGATTCGTAGGAACTCAAGGACCTGCAAATGACCTGTTAGGGGCTAGAAAACTCACAAGGGAGCAAAAAAATAAAAAAAAATAGCAAAGAAAAGGTGTCTTTTGATGTGGGCGGCCAGGGTTCTGGAAGGTTGGCTGGTGGCAGGAGGATGGTTGCAACACCGGGAAGAAGAAAACTCTCAAACCCCTTTATGCACACAGCAGGGTAACACTCAAAGCAATAGAAGAACTCAAGGTTTATTTCATATATCAAAATTAAGTTTCATACAAGAGGCTAGGGTCCCTTAAATAGACCCTTAACCTTGGGCCCCAAGTAAGGGTACATTAGACATTACATAGGAATCTTTTTCCCTCTCAAACCCTAGCTAGAAAATAAGGAAACATTAGGTAGAAAAAATCCCTAAAAATTCTCTTGACTTGGTCAACACTCCAAGGATGCCTAGGGGGGCATGTTGGGCTTCTAGGAGTAGCAAGGGGACAGTCTAAAGGGGCTCGGGTGCATGGGCTTGGGCCTTTGGAAGTTGGGGTGGCCTGGTAGCTAGGTAGCTGGAATATTCCCTGGTATCTTGCTTCTTAAGGGATTGGGCTTGGCGCCTGGGCTTGATTTCTTTGGGTTATGATATAGATGGACCTCTGGAATCATGGATGCCCTTATCTATGAATATACTTTGGCATCTGGAAGGAAACTGGGCATCTGGAGGGCATCTACAAGGAATCAGGGTTTTCTGAATTTTCCTTCTGGGGTCTTCAAATCTTCAAGCAGGGTTGGACTTGAGTTATACTTCCAAGTCTTCAATCTAGTTGGACATGGTCTTCACTTGTATGATGTAGTCTTGAGTTTTCAGTGTACTTGGACAGGACTCAAAAAAAATAAAATTAGCTCAACATGAGCTGACTAGCATTGGACTGAACTAGCTCAACATGAGCTAACTAGTACAGAACTGAAATAACAACTCAAAAGACTCAAATAACAACTAAAATGGACTCAGATGGTCTAAGACCTTATTATAAATGAACTCATAAATTGTTGATCAATCAATAGAGGGTTGAAAAGCCTTTGTCTTATTCTGGTGCCTCTGGTGTCCCCACCAATTCTCCTGGGATGGGAGAAACTTGACCCTGTCGAGTGAAGATCAAGCTGGCTCACATATCTCTTGAGGAGGTCTGGGTTGAGGCACTGCAAGTCCTCTCGAGAAATTCATGAATCATCCAACTCTGGCCGGCCTTATCATCGCACTATGAAGCATTGATAGTCGCGCCCCCGGGTCATAATGGCTTGATCGTCCAGGATACGCTCGATCCATTCTCCTCTCTCAGGCCAAATTTATTAGTGGACACTCTGGGTTAGGGTCACTCATAATGGAAAGGAATAGGTCCAAAGACCTCACTAGGTATTGCTGCTGGGTCCCTGTACTCAACCAGGTCTGTAATATTGAAGGTAGAACTAATGCTCAAATCCGAAGGCAAGTCTAACACCTAGACATTTGATCCAACCATCTCTATCACTTTAAAAGGTCCGGCTCTGTGAGCATGAAACTTCTTTTAGGGCTAAACCTAACCAAGATAGAATCCACTACATCAAATTCTTTGACCCTTCTTCGGAAATTAGCTAGTTTGTTAAAAAATTATTGCAGGTGATGAACATGCAAGGAACATGCAGACTCCTAACAAATGATGCAAAGGACTCATACTAACACCTACTAGACTCGACTAAAGAGGTTTATTAGGTCTTAACTACCACCTGGGCAGGGGGCATAAGTCGTGGTTGATGGATGACATGCAAAAGAAAATTTGCTTGTAACTCCTAATAGGTGCCAGAGGGTCTGCCAAAAGTAGGTAGCAAATAGGATGGGCTCTATGGATCCTTGCAACCTAGTAACCTCAACAAAATGTAACCTAATAGTTCTAAGCACGTGAGAAAACTCAGGAAAGGGTAGGAAATAGGAAGTGAGTTCAAAATTAGTCTAGTAGGGTAGAGGAAAAGGTTCCGGGTTAGTTGGATAAAGTAGGATAAAAAACGTGGTGTCAGGAACTAATCCTATACTAATGAGGTTAACCTTATAGGGTTGTGGTATATCTATGGGCAAGAAAAGGTCCATGCTATAGAAGGATGGATCAACAATTTCTGGGAAGAGATCTTCAATAGGAATGGCAGAAAGGGATTCATCCTGAGGGCAATGGGTTATGTAAGCCAAATCCTCAATAAAGTCTTCTTGTTCATGGAATTTAGGAATAGGCTCTATAATTAGATCCTGTTCTAGTGTTTCCTCAGGTAAAATCCTAGTATCAGAGTTCTCTTCCTCTAATTGGTCCTCTACTGCTGGTTCAATCTGGGCATGGTCAGGGTTAGCTAACTCTAGATTGGCTTCTGAAAGGATTATGCCCTAAAGGCCAATCAAAATATTATATTTCGTTGGGATTTTTCCTTTTCCATCCCAAAATCAATGTATTGACATTATCATTCAATAAAGGCATTATTTTCATCATACGCTGTGTCTTAATTATTATATGATGAACTCCATAGATTAGGGCTATGGTTCTAGGGTTATGATGAGATCATACCAGTGAGACCTAAAGCCTTAAAACCCTAATCTAAAATATTCCTGGTCAATAGGACATTGAGTAGGGGATCAATATTTCTGGTAAAGATCAGCACTTCCTATGTATGAGTGATGCAGAACGAAAGCTCTGATACAAAAAATGATGCAGAACAAAGAACAAGGAAGCGTATGCGGAAGTAAATTTAAGATTAATTTTTTTTTTTCTTTTTTTTTTTTATATTTCAGAAATTGGCTTTGACTCAAAGTAAAGCTAAACTAAGTTGAAGGAAACTAGGTAAGGATTGAAAGCATAATTTAGAAGGAACTAAATTATCAGAGTAGTTCAGAAGTAATGGATCGCTGGGGGTTGAGAAACACCCAGACCTAGGGTTTCGCTCTGAACTTTCAACAGAACAGAAATAGAGAGGAGAGATGGTTTACTAACCAGACAGTGATCTTCTCAAGATTTTGGTGGAAGAACTCTCTCGAGCAGATTGTGGGATCCTCGGAGTCGGCTATCTTCGCAATGGATCCTCCAATACTGGTCTTGTGGTTTGGTCGGCTTCTCCTGGACTCAAGATCTGGGAAAGAAGAGGAACAAGTAATGGATTTCAGATACTCAAGAAAAGATTTACCAGGTTGAAGAACTTGAAAGCTGAAGTTGCTAAAATCAGGATTCTCCTGGAGGCCGATCTGACTTCCTCTTAGAACTGCGGTAGATCTGAAGTATCTGGACTAGAGCTGGATGCTGGTGGCCGGCCTGGACTTGGAGAGGGTGGCCGTGAGAAGAGGAATAGACTAGGGCTTGGTGGAAAGAGAAGGGTGATGGCGGCTAGGGTTTGGGAGTGGAGTGGCTAACCAAGGGTTTGGGTTTTGGAGATCTCACACCTCCTCAAGGTTCCTGGGGAACCCGGATTTACTCCCTCACGGAGCTCAACACCTGGATGCAAGTGCGGAAGAGAGAAAACACAAAGTTTTGCTCACAAAAAAATTTGATTTCATTCATCTGATTTTTTCAAGAGTTACATAGAGTTGAATATATAGACATAACAAAGAAATAAAATTTCATACACTTCCCATGTGGGACTAATAGGACTAACCCACACTTTAGGCATCAAATTCTCTTCCCAAGACTCCTTCCATGAGTGGGCAGCCCAAAAACTCCAAGAAAACATGAAAATCAGCTCCAAATGGCAAGTTATGGGGGTGTCTCCTAGTATCTCTCCATGAATCAAGGATTTTTCCTTCATGGTTTGGCTCTTTTGGACACCTCCTAGTCTTGCTCCACAAGTTTAGGCTTCTTCCTTTCATGGCTTTGGCACTTTAGGAAACTTTTGGATGCCTCCTTGATTTTCTCCCCAAGACATGCTCTCTTCCCTTTTATAACTTGGGTTTTTATGGAACATTGTGGGGCACCTCCTTGATCCTCTCTTCAAGAAAAATTCTTGCCATCCTGGCTTGGGTTTATCTGGAAAGAAGTTGGCTCCTCCTTGGATTGAGGTATCTTGATGGATTTCTCCCCCAAGTGGCACATGAAAGAAGGGACCTGCTTTCTTGTGGTGTGGGGACCAAGGCACACTGGATGGAGATGTGGCGCCTCCTGGACTCTGGCGTGTGGCTGGGAGTGTGGCGCCCACTTGCTTGGTCCTGGGAGAAAATATGGCACCTTGGAGAAGACCTAGACCACTACTAGGACTTGTATTGAGTCAACATGACTCAACAAAATTTAAATTGCAGGGAAATACAGACTCAAACTAAAATTGAGTTGACCAAGTCAACCCTTATTACAAAACCAGAAAATCCTAATTCTTCGGGCAATGTCAATCAGAGATCTAGATGGAGCCCTGAAGTCTTCTTCTAAGTCTGGTGCCCGCACCAATGAGGGTGACTGATCTCACAGTCACTTGTGTTTGACACTAATACTAGGATGTGGGTGCTCATTGGAGAATGAGTTCATTGAATGGATCTAGATTGAGAATATCTAATGGAACCTTATCTATTTGTCAATAGATATTTCTCATAGTGGGAGTAGTGCATGTGGTCCTTTGACCTGAGACTGCCATGGTACCTTATATACATGAATCCACATTTTGGTTCACACTCAATCATAACACTGAGTTATGCATAAGGTGATACTGGATATGGTGGATTGTATATGAAAGTTGTGAGTAGGTCAATAAGGAATTGATCAGCCCAGTAAGAGGATATTGCATCCAGCCAATTTCGATCAAATGATGATTCGGGAAATCTTTGATCAAAGTATGAACATTAGAAGTAGTTTCTAATAGTTCATTAATGAATCATCATTATAAAGATTGATCTAGGGATGAATATGAAATTGGATTTGACAAGGTATCCATATCCATAATCATATTCAGGATGCAAGTTGATCAAAGGACTGAATTGCCCAGTAACTCACCATAGAAGGGTATTTTGGTAATTCCAATAAAATTCCACATCTTCCGGGTAGATATGATATGTTGCTAGATGTCAATCTTGTCTTGTAGAAAAATAATTAAATTATGATAATTTAAATCAGTTAATTAGAATAAGATTCTAATTGACCAAGTCGAGCTAGCTTGAGTTGACCTAAATCGGCTTAGTTGAGATCTAACCGAATTAAGTCAAATAGCACTCGGACCTACTGCTGGCTAGATGTGGAACCCAATGGGTCACACACAAAAGAGAGTCAATGAGGGATTTAATTTAGAATTAAATCATGTTTGCAGGACAAACACACTAGCATGTGTTGCATACCCAACTTCTATTCGAATTGGATTCAAATTTGGTTCCGAATTGGGCTTAATTGGATTCTAATTGAACCTAATTAGAGTCTAATTTAAATTTTGGGACTTTGGGCTAACCCGTGGTTGAACCCATTGATTAAAAATCAATTTAAACTCTTTTCCCAAGACCGCCCAAGCCATCTTTCCCATGCGCGCACACCAAAGGAAGAGTCCACGCGCGTGGACTCCTCTTCACGCGCGTGGGGACTTCTTTTACTGTGGAAACCAGATGGGAGGGGGGCAGAAATCTTTTCTTTAGGAATCTCATCTAGAGTCCCTTGGATCAAGATTAGATGGCCAGAAGAAATCCATTGCTTTTCGATCCCAACTCCGTCTCAGAACATCGCGACTTTTCTGAGGTTTCTTCCGAGGTTTTTCTTCATCGAAAAAACTTGAAATAAATCAGGAAAGGCGTGAAAAATCTTAGGGGACGCGTGAGGATGGAAAGAACATGATACTTGGGATAGCAGAGGGTTGCGTTGTTTTTTGAAAAGATACCCCTCTGATATCAATAATTAGGGTTGGGTTCTCGGGGGTTTTCATGTAAGATAATTCAGAGATCAGATTTCCTTTCTTCCTCTCCAGAATACTCCTTCCCCTTGTTCTTGTTGGGTATTGTTTCCCTTACAGAGGTATCCTCTGTCGAAACTCTGACCCTAAACAAGAATAAGAGGAAGGTCTTGAACGGTAAAGGAAAGAAACATGAAGGGTCTCTTTTCTTTCTTGAATTAAGACATTACTTGTCTTAATTTTTCTTCCACTTCAAATAAGAATTTTCTACAATGATTGAAGTTGATGAAAGGATCAAGAAGAGGAAAGAAGAGAGAAAGGAAATTTTCAAGAAAGAAAATTCCAGCCAATAAGTCCAAGAATTGAATTCTTGAAAAAGAATTCAAGAAGAGGATCCAAGATCAAGAAGTTGTTGTCTTCATCTCTTCTCCGTGTGGATCACCATTGGAGGGTGAACATTTGGGCACCTGGTGGAGATTTGCATTTTGGATATTGCGGTACAGGTTAGTACTTACATATATATATATTTAAATCATGTATATGAATGATATATTTTTAATTTTTTTAAAGGAGATCTAGGGCTAAAGGGTTTGGTATAGATTTCATAAGATAAAATTTTGAAATCTATGTTTCCGCCTTGGTCAAGAAACCCAACAGCTTCTACCTAGGTACCTACGGGGTCTACTAATTCTAGGTCTTCTAGGGGTATCTCCTCTTCTCCCTCATACTCATCCGCTAAGTTCACATTAGCTTCATACACTTCCGCGTTAATGTAAGCCTTGTCAATCTCAGGAATGATTGGAGAAGGTTGGCTAGGGAAAAATTGGCTAGGTCCTGGTTTCTGATTATGGGTACTAATCCTAGTAGGTTCAGGCTGCCTAAGGGGTAGTGGCTCACTACTGGGCTCATATTTAGGGCTACTAATCCTATGGGGTTCAAGTTGACTAGGAGAAACCTGACTAGTACTAGGCTAATACTTAGGGGTTATGGGTTCTCTGGGCTCATAGGACAAGGGTGCAGATTAATGGGTCATGGGATTATAGGATCTGGGGTCATAGGATTTTGGATCAGCTCTATGGTTAGGTTCTAAGGATGGATCATGGTATGGGGTCCTCCTAAGGTTGGGCTCCCTATATGGGTCAGGATATTAGGTTCTCCTAGGGTTGGACTCCCTATATGGGTCAGAATATTGGGTTCTCCTAGGGTTGGACTCCCTATATGGGTCAGAATATTGGGTGTTGGGCCTACTAGGCTCTTGGGATATGGGCTCATAGGTTCTAGAGTCATAGGATTTGGAGTCATAAGATCTATAGGCTATGGGTATACTAGGTTTATAGGGAGTTATGGATAGGATCTATCTTCCTGGTCTACAAAATCTTGATTGGGTCTTCTAGGACTAACCTTAGGGATTGGGTCATGACGATGGGCTCTCCTAGGTTCAGCCTCAAGGTATGGATCAGGGTTTGGGGTCCTCCTAGGTTTAGTATCATAGTATGGGTCATGACGATGGTCTCTCCTAGGTTCAACCTCACGGTAGGGATCATGGTAAGGGGTTCTCCTAGGGTTGGGCTCTATGGTTTCACTAGGTTGAGTTGGGTTGAGGCTATTGGTCTGGGTCAACTGAGTCATTTGGGTAATTAACTGGGTAGTTATTTGTGTTGCCATCTGGGACATGGATTGGGTTAGTTGCTCAGTGAATGCATTAACTTGGGCTTCAAGGTTATACATGGGTTTAGCAAAAAGTGGAGATGGTGGGTGATATGAAACCCCTGATCTAGTGCTCATGCAAGACTCGATCAGACTGACTATAGCTGACTAGACCTAGAGTCCAAACTACATGCTCAATCTGGGTGGCAAACTAGCCTATAGTAACCCTGTACTCAGCCAGGCAGCTGTAAGGGGAGTGTTAGGTCCCTGATTGCCAATCCTAGACACCAATCAAAGATTGGCCACGTAGGCGGACCAGCACACAAGCCCTTCGGGATTGAATCCTTTAACCACCGTTCTAGACACCAAGCACAAGGCACACATAGGTTAGCTTGACTCAATGATCTAACACTTAGCCCGGACCCGACCAATTGGTGTCCCTAGCCCACTAGGGCAAATTAAGTCTAATTGATTTTAAGTTAGGCTTGGGATCGAATGCAAGGGAGGTGGTTTTGGGCTAAGGAAAGGTAATGACCTCCTTCCCTTATCTGGCATAAAGAGAGTGCCCTTAAAGTAAATTATGCAATGATGGCAAGCATATGAGGATGCAAATTAGGGTTTAGATGTTTTTTTTTGGATATTTTTGGAGAATTTGTAATATATTTTTTTTATATATTTTGGTATTTTCATAAATAGAAGAAAACTTGCAAATTATGGCCTAATATGTAGGAAATATACTAAAAATAAAAGATATGAAAAAGATGCTAAGCAAAATCCTAAAACTTTTAAACTTGTCTTGCTGAAAAAAAGAACAGAGCCAAAAATTTGTAGGCTGTATTTTGGCTTGAAGAAAATCCACAAACTGAAATAAAATCTAAAAAAATTCTAAAACATACATTTAATTATACTGAATTTAGAAAAATAGATTTCAGAATCTTTGGAGTTTAGTACAGTGAGAAATAACTACATCAATAGAGTATATATGGACTAAAAAATTACAAAAAATAAGTCCTAATCTAAGCTCTGATACCAAATGATGTGGGACTAATATGCATGCAATTCATTTTGTATGTTTTATATGTGGGGTTAGGTGATTAATGCCTGAATTTTAGATCAAAATTAGCTGTAGGGAATTTTGTATGAGTTTTTGAAGCCAAGCATGCAGATTAGAACCTAGAAAAGTACTAAAGAAGGATCGCCGGGGCTGAGAAGCCTCGGTTAGGGCAAGTTCTCCTACAATATAATTACTGGAGATAGAAGGGGTGTACCTGACAATGTCTGAAGCACCCGGTGAAGATTGCAGTGAAGGGATCTTTCGTTCCTCGATGGATGCGACCTGGAAAATCAAGCCAAAGACCCGCGGATACCCAACTTTCTGCTTGGTGGTCCGATTGAGGCTTGGCCGGAGTCATTGGATTCGTAGGAACTCGGGGACTTGCAAATGACTAGTCAGGGGTTAGAAGACTGATAAGGGAGCAAATAAATAAAGAAAAACAGCAAAGAAATGGTGTCTTTTGAAGTGGGCGGCCAGGGTTCTGGAAGGTTGGCTGGCGGCAGTAAGATGGTTACAACACCGGGAAGAAGAAAACTCTCAAACCCCTTTATGCGCTCAGCAGGGTAACACTCAAAGCAATAGAAGAACTCAAGGTTTATTTCATATATCAAAATCAAGTTTCATACAAGAGGCTAGGGTCCCTTAAATAGACCTTTAACCTTGGGCCCCAAGTATGGGTACATTAGACTTTACATAGGAATCCTTTTCCCTCTCAAACCCTAGCTAGAAAATAAAGAAACATTAGGTAGAAAAAATCCCTAAAAATTCTCTTGACTTGGTCAACACTCCAAGGACACCTAGGGGGCGTGATGGGCTTCTAGGAGCAGCAAGGGGCCGGCCCAAAGGGGCTCGGGCGCATGGGCTTGGGCCTCTGGAAGCTGGGGTGGCCTGGTAGCCAGGTAGAAGGAATATTCCCTGGTATCTTGCTTCTTAAGGGCTTGGGCTTGGTGCCTGGGCTTGATTTCTTTGGGCTAGGATGCAGGTGGACCTGTGAAATCATTGATTCCCTTATCTATGAATATACTTTGGCATCTGGAAGGGAATCTGGGCATCTGGAGGGCATCTACAAGGAATCAGGGTTTTCTGAATTTTCTTTCTGGGGTCTTCAAATTTCAAGCTGGGTTGGACTTGGGCTATACTTCCATGTCTTCAATCTAGTTAGACTTGGTCTTCATTTGTATGATATAGTCTTGAGTTTTCAATGTACTTGGACAGGACTCAAAAAAAATAAAATTAGCTCAACATGAGTTGACTAGCATTGGACTGAACTAGCTCAACATGAGCTGACTAGTACAGAACTGAAATAACAACTCAAAAGACTCAAATAACAACTAAAATGGACTCAGATGGTCTAAGCCCTTATTACAGATGAACTCATGAATTATTGATCAATCCACTGATGGTTGAAAAGCCTCTGTCTTATTCTGTGCCTCTGGTGTCCCCACCACATATTGTCCTGCATCACAAGATGGGTGTGTTGCGGGGACCCTACATGTCGGAGTGCTCATGATGTGTTCAAGGCATGGGATCTTATGGCTGAACACCTATGGAACAGTCAGCAGGACTTGCTAATATCTTGAGGCATAGGAGTTGGCCTCTGTCAGTGCCCACTCAGGGATCATGACTAAACATCTCTGGGTGGGTGATCGACAAGGCTTGCTAATGCCTCAGGGCATAGGTATTGGCCTCTTGTGGTGCTCGCTTAATGGTCATGACAGAATGACTTTTGAGTGATTGGCTTGCTGATGCCTCAGGGCATAGGAATTGGCGCCTACTAATTCTCACTCAAGGGTTATGATGGAACACCTCTGGAGTAGTTGGCAGGGCTCGCTGATACCTTAGGGCATAGAAATTGGCCTCTATTGGTGCCTTCTTAGGGGTTGTGATGGAATGCCTCTGGAATGGTCAGTAGGGCTCATTGATATCTCAGGGCATAGGAATTGGCCTCTACCAGTGCTTTCTTAGGTGTTGTATGGAACGCCTCTGGAGTGATCAGCGAGGCTTGTCTGAATGGTTGATCATGCTTTTGTAGCAACCCCACTCACCTTAAGGTGGTCCAGTTCCATCTATAGCTTGTAGCTTGCTCTGGTGATTGGGCCATTGGCCTGTCTTATGGTCATGGTGGTGGGGGCACTAGGATCCGACACATATTGCTAGGCCCTATCTGGTTTATTGATTAGGGTTTTTTCGAATCCTTAATAATGTGTCAAATTTTGTAATCAAGTCTTGTAATAAAGTCAGTCCAGTTGAGAGTTTTGTAATATGGTTAGCTCAGCTGAGTTGAGTTGAATTGAGTCCTGTAATAAGTTGAGCTATCTCAACAAGTCCAATTGAGTCCTGTAATTGAGTTGAGTTATCTCAACCAGTCCAATTGAGTCCTGTAACTTGAGTCCAGTATAATTCCAGTTATACAAGAGGAGGAGCATCAGTCAAAGCCTTCACTAGGCTTTCAGAGCAAAGCAAGCCCAAGCTCATATGAAGATTCCAAGAACCAAGATGCCAGAGAATATTCTAGGAGCCCTAGCCCAGGATTTCAAGCCTACTTGGAGGCCCATGCACCCAAGCCCAAGTTTGGCCGCCCAAGCCCAAAAGGGAGACACCCCTTGCCACCCTAAGTCCAAGCCCACTTCTTAGTTGGCATCCAAGCCCAAAGAAGGCCCTTTGACCAAGTAAAAGGAGGAGAGGAAATCCAATTAGAACAAGGAGATCAAGTTTTATTTTTATTCAAAGTGTACACTCCTAGTTTTAAGCAAACTTGTAATTACTCTCCCACTCTACTTTGTAATCCTATCCTAACTAGGAGACGACATGGGGAACATTTATAAATACCCCACCCCTTTTCCTCTTGTAAGCAACTTTATTCATGAATGAAACCTTGCTGAAATTTTGTTAAGTCGTGTTCCTTGTGTTCTTGTGTTTGAAGTGAGTGAGTGACTTTTGAGTGCCCTAGTTCTTCCAAGCCTTGGCCGACCAAAGCATCAGCATTCAAGATCTAATCCATCCCAAGGAAGAGAGCCCTAGATGTCTATCAACTTAAGTCTTCTTCAACCTCAAGCTGCTAGCTTCAAAAACCCTAATTCCCTCTTTCCCAAACCCTAGTTCTCTTCTTTTGCTTTCTTTTTAGTTTACTTGCTGACCTCTGATGCTTGCAAGATCCCCGTGGTATTCATCTCCAAGGAGGAGGCCCTCTTTTCCTCCAGGATCAATCCAAGATAGCTGCCCAAATCGAGGAACTCAAGGCTTGTCTTCCGGGCGACAATCTCGAGTACTGTGCGACCTCTTCATCGATAGGATCTTCGAATCAGTGCTTGGTAAAATCCCTCCCCCTCCTAATTTCTGATTTGTTGATGGTATGCTATCCTAATCAAGGGTTTCTCAATCTTCGAGATCCTTTCTTTTATTATTTTGCATGAGTTCTTATGCGAGTAGGTTTGATATTTTCATTACTAGTTTACCTGCTACCCTTTACTTGATTTCGGGATATTAGCCTACGAATTAAAATTATAAAAAAAATTACAAAAAAATTAGTTTCTATTTTCCTGCAATCGTGGTAGTCTTAGGATCATCTCGCATCACATGGACCCTATGTGTCTAGCCTGACCATATTTCCTACTAATTAGGTGGATGGTCATTTGGAGACCCTTCAATGGTAGTAGATAATATTGATTAGGGAGTTGCTCTTTACCATGCATATTCCCTTCACTTGGACCATCATGGAGGAAAGCATCCCCTGATGCTTCAAGGCACCCTCCATGGAGACCTATGATGGCTACACCAATACTTGTGACCACCTGGAGAGCTTTAAGGCTCTCATGATGTTGCAAGAGGATTTTGACACCTTGATATGTAAGTCTATTAGGCCACTTTCAAAGATGCTATCCAAGATTAGTACACCAGGCTCCCACTAGACTCCAGATCTCTTTTAAGGAGTTTGGTTGAAAGTTGATCACCTAGTTCTAGAGTCATCGAATGCATGGGAAGAACTCCAATGTCCTCTTCTCCATCCAAAAGGAGAGGGGTAGTATCTCCAAAAGTTCAAGGGTCACTTTAGAGTAGCCATGTTGGAGGTTCACAGCCTGGAAATAGTGGTCACGATGTTAACCCTTATAAGAGGTCTCCAACTAGGAAGCTTCTACCACTCCCTTATTAAGAAGTTCCCTCATGATGTTTTGGAGCTCCTATCCTACTTCGAGAAGTACATCAATGCCAAAAAAGGTATGGTGGAGAAGGAGAAGGAGAAGGAAAGTGCAAGTACCCTCAAGGCTGATAGAAAAGTGCCCTAAGAGCCAATCATTATGAGGGCCTTTTTGTAAATGTCCAGTTCATGTATGACATATTTTTCATATTAATAAAGGCGTTTGATTCATCATATACTACTGTGTCATGTTTTTTGATTATGATGAACCCCATAGAGTAGGGCAATGGAATTAGGGTTATGATAAAATAACAGTGAGACCTAAGTCCTATAAACCCTAATCTAGAATGTTCCTAGTCGTTGGACCATCGATTTGGGGATCGATGAATCTGGAAAGACTAGCTTATCCTATGTATGCTCAGTTGATAAGGATGGTTGATCTCACAACCACTTGTGTAGAGACACTAATACAAGGATAAGGGTGCTCATCAGGGTATGAGTACACTAGATTGATCCGCATTGAGACTATCTTATGGAAGTCTTATTGCTTATTAAAAGATATATCCCATAGTAGAAGTTGTGCATGTGATCTTTATACCTGAGGTCACCATGGTTCTTTGAGCACACTAAGCAATACTTTGGTTCATACTCATTCATGGCATTGTGACATGTACAGGATGTTCTAGGAATGGTGGAAGGTGTACGAAGGATGTGAGTAGACCAACAAGGAATCAATCTTTCCTGGTAAGAGGAATTATTATCCCATGTAATCTCTTCTATGAGTGACTTAAGGAGCCTTTGATCAAAGCAGGATGAGATTAGAAGTGATTTCTAATCAGTCATCAGCTAAGTCCTCATGATCGAGATGAGATTCAATATGATTAAGTGTTAGGGTTTGACATATATCCATACCTATCACATAATCGGGATAACGGGAGATCGAAAGATTGAATTGCATGATAACTTACTACTGAAGGGTACTTTGATAATTTTCACTAAATTCCTCATCTTCTAGGTAGGCATGACATGTTGCTAGATGTCAATCTTATCTTGTAGGTTTTTATGAACCAATTGATTTGGTTTCATGAGTCAATTCGATGTGTGATTCGAATTGGACAATTAGGTGAGCCCATTTGACCTAATTAGGTCAATCGGGTTTGATCAGATCGAATCGACTCAAACCTAAACCTATTGCTGGCTAGATGTGGAACCCAATGAGTCACACACAATAGAGAGTTGGCCAAGGAAGTCATTCATGATTTAATTTGGGTCATGGCATTCTAATTAGTTAGCCAGGTTGCACACTAGCTTGTGCAGGCTAACCCAATTCCTAACCCATTTTGATGTGGGACTAATATGCATGCAATTCTTTTTGTATGTTTTATATGTGGGGATAGGTGATTAATTCCCAAATTTCAAATCAAAATTTGTTATAGGGAATCTTGTATGAATTTTTGAAGCCAAGTATGCAGATTAGAACCTAGAAAAGTACTAAAGAAGGATTGCTGGGGCTGAGAAGCCTCGGTTAGGGCAAGTTCTCCTACAATATAATTACTGGAGGTAGAGGGGTGTACCTGACAACGTCTGAAGTGCCCAGTGAAGATTGCAGTGAAGGGATCTCTCGTTCCTCGATGGATGTGGCCTAGAAAACCGAGCCAAAGACCCACGGATACCCGACTTTCTGCTCGGTGGTCCGATTGAGGCTTGGCTGGAGTTGTTGGATTCGTAGGAACTCGGGGACCTGCAAATGATCTGTTAGGGGTTAGAAAACTCACAAGGGAGCAAAGAAATAAAGGAAAACAGCAAAGAAAAGGTATCTTTTGAAGTGGGCGGCCATGGTTCTGGAAGGTTGGCTGGCGGTACGAAGATGGTTGCAACACCGGGAAGAAGAAAACTCTCAAACCCCTTTATGCACACAGCAGGGTAACACTCAAAGCAATAGAAGAACTCAAGGTTTATTTCATATATTAAAATCAAGTTTCATACAAGAGGCTAGGGTCCCTTAAATAGACCCTTAACCTTGGGCCCCCAGTAACGGTACATTAGACTTTACATAGGAATTTTTTTTCCCTCTCAAACCCTAGCTAGAAAATAAGGAATCATTAGGTAGAAAAAATCCCTAAAAATTCTCTTGACTTGGTCAACACTCCAAGGATGCCTAGGGGGGCGTGTTGGGCTTCTAGGAGCAGCAAGGGGCCGGCCCAAAGGTGCTCGGGCGCATAGGCTTGGGCCTCTGGAAGTTGGGGTGGCCTGGTAGCTAGGTAGCAGGAATATTCCCTGGTATCTTGCTTCTTAAGGGCTTGGGCTTGGTGCTTAGGCTTGATTTCTTTGGGTTAGGATGCAGATGGACCTCTGGAATCATGGTTTCCCTTATCTATGAATATACTTTGGCATCTGGAAGGGAATCTGGGCATCTGGAGGGCATCTGCAAGGAATCAGGTTATTCTGAATTTTCCTTTTAGGGTCTTCAAATCTTCAAGCTGGGTTGGACTTGGGCTATACTTCCATGTCTTCAATCTAGTTAGACTTGGTCTTCACTTGTATGATGTAGTCTTGGGTTTTCAGTGTACTTGGATAGGACTCAAAAAAAATAAAATTAGCTCAACATAAGCTGACTAGCATTGGACTGAACTAGCTCAACATGAGCTGACTAGTACAGAACTGAAATAACAACTCAAAAGACTCAAATAACAACTAAAATGGACTCAGATGGTCTATGCCCTTATTACAGATGAACTCATAAATTATTGATCAATCCATAAAGGGTTAAAAAGCCTCTATCTTATTCTGGTGCCTCTGGTGTCCCCACCAAATTTGGATTGGATTCGGTTGCTTGCTAATTGTGCTAACATAATTAATGAAACCCTTAATTAGGCTGAGTCCTAAGTGGGGCTAATTAAATCAGAGCTTTATCTGATTTTGTCTTTACCTTTTGACCGATTTATGGAAGAGCCCCTAGGGCCAGGGACTCTTGGTGCCTCCTGGTGCGTGCGGGAAAGATGTAGGGGTAGAAGGACAAGAGTCCTTATGCAGATGAAACACTGGAGTGTTTCTAATTAGGGGCACCTTCTCATCTTATCCCCATGCCTCTTGGAGTTGATTGACCAGTCAGAGAATGTAAGAGGATGGCATGAAAGTAGATGAAAAGTTGGCGTGAAGATGAAGAGTCTCGTCTCTTCATCTGCGCATGGTTCTGAGGTAGAGTCCTTCTACTCTCAAAACTCTTGTTATTCCATGGTTTTCAAATATGAAAGGATGCCTCCTTTGCTTCTTCATAACCAGTAGATGCCACATGGCACATGTAGAATTAATCTAGAAAGGAAAATAATTCAGATAAGACTCCTGAATCCTGAAGAGTCTTATCAGATAAGAAGAAGCATATCTGATAAGAACCTTTGAGATGCTTTCACAACCTTTTGGTTTCTATTCAAGGGTGTTCGGTGAAGAGAGAAAAATTATTATTGATAGAGTATTTTTTAGATATCTGAAATACGAGTCCAACTTCACAGAGAGTCTTGTCTGAGTGTCTCTCTCTATCTCACTCTCCCTCCTTCTTTTAGAACAAGACTTGTCTTGTTAAGACAAAGTTTTATCTATTAGGACAAGGCTTTGTTTTAGGACATAAGCCTAATGATGGGAAATGGGATAGGGATAGGATCGTCGGCGAGCTAAGAAGTTGCCGAAGATTAGGGTATCCTATTTTTTTTCTATTTTCTGATTTCTTTATGGTGGTGACGAAGGAAAAAAATAGGGATGGAGGATAACGAGGATGGACTACCACGAACCCTGAAACCCACTCTCACAGAGAGACTTCACACCTCTAGGGCATTATACATACCACCCACCTCACTACATGCAGTCTAGGGTATCTCACCTACCACCCATCTCACTACACGCGGAGCCCAGGGTATTTCACCTACCACCCAGGTCACTCCTGGAGCCATGAGGGGGATTTCAAAGAACGTGGAGGAAAACGAAGATGGGGGAATAACTAGGGCATCACGCCCCTACGATGTCCCGAAGGACAAAGACAACATCAACACCCGCAGGTGAAGATATAATGGGCCATAGCCCTGAACAACAACTGCCAAACCAACTAACAAACCAAATTCCAAAAATTCAATTTTTTCTACCTTTTTACAATAGGAATGAGGGGTTATTTATAAGCTCCATAACCCTCATTTGAATTTGAAAATAGGATAGGGATAACTCAAATTTAAATACAAGATAGGATAAGATAAGCCTATCCATATCTCAATCCTAACCAACAAAATACTAATTTAAATTTTAAATAAAAGATAAATCCTAAATTTATTTTTCAAATTTATTTGCTGCTCCGAAATTTGTGCTGCTCCGAGATTCGTGTAGGCTGATGTCCCCATCAAGCGTGCGGCGATGGTCTTCCGGCCTGAGACTTCGCGGGCTGCACGGGGGTGCTGGCTTGAGGGCATTGCTGGAGGCACGGGTGTACCGGCTCGTGGGCGACGCGAGCCTTGCTTCCGGCAGCTGGTGATTGTGGAAGGGGCCCACATGGTAGACGGCATCTCATGCGACGGGAGGGGCTTCACGGAGGGGTTCGGCTGTAGCGACAATGGTGATGCATGGGGGCCCGATTCTGATGATTGACAGCGGACAAGGGAGGAGCCTGGCGGATCCGGTGTCTTTCTAGCAAAGACGGGAGCGGAGGAGTCCTTCGATGGGATCGACTGTGATGAAAATAGGGGATCGAAAAAGGGTTTGCTAGCAATGGTGTGCTTGGGAGAATTATTCATAGGATCTTTTGAATGACAGAGATTAAGAGGAAGAAGCAGGAGAGTTAGAGGAGGAAGAGGGAAAGAAGAATCTGAGAAGAGACAGAGAGGGGGATCACGGGATGGAGGCGGAGGGGAGGCTTGATCGGAGGGGTTCGGGCGTGAACTTCTGGGTCGGCTGCAGGTGATGGAGATGGTCTTCACGAGCAATGGTAGCAGGGGGTGTCAACACAGAAAAGAGTTGGGAAGAAGAAACGTACCCTAATCCGTCTGGGCTCTGATACCAAGTTGATGAGATGAATGAAAAATGAAGTTGAAGTTGAAGTTGTAGTCTTATGTTATTTCTTTGAGTGATTGTTCCTAAGCCCCATACCCCCCCCCCACTCGAATCTACTTTCTTCTCCAAGCCATCCAATGCCAAGTTCAAGAAGGATACATTGGAGCTAGCCAAACCATCTCAGACTTCCTTCCTTGCTCATAAATTATTCCATCCCTTCCATATGCCTGCTTTCTTCTTCCTTAACTTTTGATCTTCATTGCAGGGTCCTTCGAAGTCTTTGAGTTGTGAACAGGGTTCCCCTTGACAATGAACCAACAAGCTGAAGCCCAAGCCCAGCGTTCTGATATCTATTATTCAAGTTCTCCATTCCAGAGCATCGATAGTTTCAAGGTTTGAAATCATTAGAAGGTTGGAAAGCTCAACAAGGCAAGTCCTCAATCATTAGCCCCTATTGTCTAGATCTTCTTCCTTCTTAGTTTTAGGATTGTGTCTAATCATGTAATAGTCCCTTTTCATGTAATCCTTAAGACTTATTATGATGAGTACAATGCTAGTGTAATTAGGTTTCATTGCTCTACAAACACTAATCAAATCACTAATCATATGCTTGCCGCATCACCTAAGTGGTCCTTGAGGAGAGTTATACCTAAACCAAGTGAGGTTTATGAGAATATCTAGAGAGCCCTATAGTAGGACAGGGTGTCCTACAGTGGTCAAAGGTCCAAAGGTTGCCCTAAGAGTTTTGTTGAAGCAAGTAACACCAGCAGGGATTCTTCCTTGGTACCATTCTCGCATGGATCACCATCTGAGGGCTTGCACTTGTGAGCCTCGTGGAAAGGATTGGATTTTAGCAATCCAAGTATGTTTTTCTGACTCCATTTATGTTTCATTAATTGGTATTGCATAAGGGGTTCCAGGGAATTAGGGTTTTCTAGCCAATTAGGGTTTTATGCTTAGAATTTTTGATTTGAAATTCACTTCCACATGCTGCATGATTCCCAGCACCCTGGGGAATTCCCATCAGTGGTGTCAGAGCCATCCTTGTGGCATTACCAATTGTGAACCATTTTTGGAGTTTTATGAAATTCCACTACCGAGCTGACCCGACCAAATTCATATGCATGATTTCTGGTTTCTTTATGAAATGACATGATAATTCAATTGTATGAAATTTTACATATTAGGGTAATATGTTTAATTTTAGTTTTTTATGAAATGCATGATATTATGTCAAGTATGAAATTATGCATGTTGATTGAACCAAGTAACTGCTTTGGATTGGGTTAGTCACTATGGCCATCCAGTCATAGGAGTTAAGTAGGGTTTAAAGGCCCTCTCCTCCTATTCAATGGGTCTCCTATGATGTGAAGGGGTGCCACTGTGGCCATATCCCATGAACACATGAGGTGAAAGGTATTTCTATGTATCTATCATGCCTTGATTTGCATATTAGCTATAATATGCTTGTTTAACATAACAAGTTATGTTATGATGATATGTTACATGTTTATATAAGTTATAAGCATAGTAATCGTGATAATTTAGAATGTATTTTGGGACCATCAAAAGCCCTCATAAAAATTATATTTACTCATAGAAAAAGCTTAGTCATGATGAAAAACCAATTATTGTTTGATCATTGGATTGGTGTTTAGGCAAGTGGTTCTGGGAAGGTAAAGGGAATGAGGTTTTTTAATTGGTTTCGTTGTTTGACCTGGACAATCTAATTGGTATCTAAGGAAAGCAACGGTGGGACCACCTCACCCCTCCCACTCACCTGGCCAATTTGGTCACATCTAAACCCTATTTTGGTAATGCTGATTGGTTAAGTAAGCTATAATATGCCTTCTTTCATGCTAAGACATTTCAAGTCAAGACTATAGTAGGTTTGTTGTGTGACACAAGGCCTACTATAGGGTTTGGTATGAAATTTGTCTTGGTGCACTTAGTGCTTTATGGCATGATTGGAGTTGTTGCTTTGTTGTGTGACACAAGGGCAACAATGTTCAATCATGGCTGTATAGAAATGAAGGATTTGACTAAGCTAAGACATTATAGTTTGTTGTGTGACATAAGGCTATAAGTATCTTAGAGGCAAAGATAGCTGTTGAGAATTGCATGGGTTGCAATTAGAAAGGTTGTCCTAGCTTTGAACTTATTAGTGTTTGTTTTTGTGACACAAGGCACTAATAAGGGATCAGGATCTCAACCCCACTAAAAAAACCATGAAGGTTTCTCGCTTACCATAGTTGAAGGTTATGGTATTCGAAGAAAATAGTGGGAGACATAATTAGATATAAAGTCCTTATCTAGTTATGAATGTCAACATTGAGTGGTTTGTTAATATTGTTTTTTAATTAACTGTAGGACATTTATTTTAGTGGCTTCAAACTTATCACTAAGGGGCATCTTGGATGCCAACAAGTTAACCGGTCCAAATTATGTGGACTGGCTAAGGAACTTGAGGATTGTTTTGACTCAGGAGAAGCTTTCATATATACTTGATTCTCCGGATCCAGTGGTGATCAGAGAGGATGCATCGGAGGAGGAAATTGCCACACACAGAATGTGGCAAAATGATATTACAACTATCCGGTGCATCATGTTGGTCTCGATGAGCAACGAGCTCCAAAGGCAACATGAAGGTATGGAACCTCAGTCCATATTGCTTACTCTAAAGGAGATTTATGGAGAGCAAAGTAGGGCTGCCCAATATGAAATATCGAAGCAGTTGTTCCGAGCATGGATGAGTGAGGGTTCACCTGTGTAAACCCATGTGTTGAAAATGATTGACTTGATCACTCGATTGAGTCAATTGGGGTTTGTCATGGACAGTGAACTCAATCAGGACTTGATCCTGCAGTCACTCCTAGATTTCTTCTCTAAGTTTGTTCTTAATTATCATATGAACAAATTGAATACTTCATTTCCAGAGCTGCTTAACATGCTTAAGACAGTTGAGAGCCACTCTAAAAGAGATAAGGCTCAAGTGCTTCTTGTTGATAGAAAAAAGCAAGCAATGAAGAAGGGTATGAAGAGAAAATTCAACCCTAAGAAGAGCATCTAGAAGAAGAACAAGAAAGTTAAGAAGGCTGATGGAGCCTATTTCCATTGTAGCAAGACTGGGCATTGGAAGAAGAACTACAAGGTTTACTTTGCAAATGTGAAGCAAGATGCAAGTGGTGCATCTAAAGATTTGTACATGATACAAACTAATTTATCATTGAGTGCTTTCATTTCTAATTCATGGGTATTGGATACCGCATGTGGATCTCACATATACAATTCATTGCAAGGACTCCATAGAATTAGAAGCCTGAAGAGGGGTGACTTCAAGCTGCATGGGGCTAGTGGTGAAGCCATACATGTCGAAGCTATGGGTACCTATGTTCTATTATTACCTTCGGGTAATGTGATAAAGCTAGAAGAATGCTTCTATGTACCAGATATTATTAGAAACATTATTTCCATACCCTTGTTATTACAACAGGTATATGAAATAAATGTAAAGAGTAGTGGCTGCTTTATTCTTCAAAATAATAAAGTATTTGGACTGGATGTTTTATAAATAGTCTTCTAATTTTGCAACTCAATGAAAAAATTTTTCTTATTGATGACAAGAATAGGAAAAGAGATAATGACAATGTCACATATCTCTGGCACTACCGATTGGGTCATATCAGTGAGTTAAGGATAAACAAGTTAGTCAAAGATAATTACTTTGGCTCTGATAATTTCCAATCATTAGGAACTTATGAATCTTGTCTCAAAGAAAAAATGACCAAGTCTCCATTCACTGGACATGGAGAGAGGGCAACTGAATTGTTAGGTCTAATACATACTGATATATGTGGACCTATGTCAACTCAGGTCAGAGGAGGATATTCTTATTTCATCACTTTTTTGATGATTTATCAAGGTTCAATCATTTGTATCTTTTAAAACACAAGTCTGAAGCCTTTGATAAATTTAAAGAATATCAGTGTATGGTTGAATATCGAGGAGGTGAATACTTATCTGGTGAGTTTCTGAACCATCTCAAGGACAAAGGAATTATATCTAAATAGACCCCTCCTTATACACCCCAGTTAAATGAGTGGCAAAAAGGAGAAATCGCACCTTGTTAGACATGGTGAGGTCGATGATGAGCTTCACAGATCTTCCTACTTCCTTTTAGGGACATGCCCTAGATGCTGCTGCATACATATTAAACATGATTCCATCTAAATTAGTGAATAGCACTCCATATGAATTATGGATCGAATGGCAAAAGACCAAATCTTATGTATTTGAAGATTTGGGGTTGCCATGCTTATGTCAAGAATACATTTGGACATAAGCTAAGAGCAAGGGCTAATAAATGCAGGTTTGTTGGTTATCAAAAGAGGGTATTGGATACCACTTTTATAATGTTGCTAAGCAAATGATAATTGTCAGTAGGCATGCTATATTCTTGGAACAAGAGTTTATCCAAGAAGGATGTAGTGATTCTTCACTTGAGTTAAATGAAGAACAGAACCAACAAACCATTGAGCCTTCAAGTGAAGTTCCTCAACCAGAGGTTCTTGTGGATCAAGAACAACCACAATACAATTCCTCTCCGAAGGTTAGAGAGGGTGCAGGGAGCACCTCTCAGATATGGTTTTGTCATTAAGGATGACAATGAAACTAGTATCATACAGGATGATGATCCTGTGATCTATTCGGAAGCTTTCAAGAGTAGACTCCGACAAGTGGCTTGGTGCCATGAAATTTGAAATGGACTCCATGTATTCCAATCAGGTTTGGACTTTGGTAGATCCACCTAAAGGAATTAACCGAATAGGGTGTAAATGGGTCTTCAAAAAGAAGATTGGAGCAGATGGTCAAGTTGAGACCTACAATGCTAGACTGGTAGCAAAAGGTTTCAGACAAAGACATGGTATAGACTATGATGAAACCTTTTCTCCAGTAGCTATGCTTAAGTCCATTTGAATACTGCTTACCATAGCAACATACCATGACTATGAGATCTGGCAGATGGATGTAAAGATTGCTTTCCTTAATGGAAACCTTGAGGAAGAAGTCTATATGTTATAGCTAGAGGGTTTTGTCTCAAGTGGGAGACCAAATTAGGTATGTAAATTAAAGAAGTCCATTTATAGACTTAAGCAAGCATCGAGGAGTTGGAACATCTATTTTGATGAAACAATCAAAGGATTTGGTTTTGTCAAAAATGTGGATGAACCATGTATATACAAGAAGACAAGTGGGAGTGCACTTGTTTTCTTGGTTTTGTATGTGGACGACATACTGATCATTAGGAATGATATCCCAATGTTGCAGTCAGTTAAAACTTGGCTATCATCAAAGTTTTCCATAAAGGATTTGAGAAAAGCATCCTATATAATGGGTATAAAGATCTATAGAGATAAATCCAAGAGGATGCTTGCCTTGTCCCAATCTAGGTACATTAACTTAGTGTTAAAGAGATTCAACATGAATGGAAGTAAGAAAGGTTACTTGCCTCTAAGTCAAGGCATACATCTCTCTAAGAAAATGTCGCCTAAGACATCAGAAGAAAGAGAGAGTATGGCTATGATTTCTTATGCTTTGGCTGTAGGATCGATTATGTATGCCATGTTATATACCAGGCTTGATTTTGCTTATGCCTTGGGCATAGTGAGCAGGTTTCAGGCAAATCCAGGAGAGGATCATTGGAGAGCTGTGAAAAGTAGTCTCAAGTACCTAAGAAGGACTAAAGATATTTTTCTAGTATATGGAGATCTGAGTTGAAACTAGAAAGTTATACAAATTCTAGTTTTCAATCAGATCCATATGATAGCAAATCCACATCGGGGTATGTCTTCATCCTGAATGGTGGTGCAATGAGTTGGAAAAGTACAATGTAGCCAACAGTAGCTGACTCAGTTACTGAGACAAAGTACATAGCTGCTAGTGAAGCCACAAAGGAAGCTATCTGGACGAAGAAATTTATCATAGAATTGGGCATGGTTCCTGATGTACAACAGCTAGTGCCATTATACTGTGATAACACTGGGGCTATTGCACAAGCTAACGAACCAAGGTCTCATCACAAGTCCAAGCACATTCTAAGATGGTTCCACCTTGTTCGAGAGATCATTGAAAGACAAGATGTTACCAATGAATGAGTTGACACAAAGAACAATATAGCAGACCCATTCACTAAAGCATTAGTGAAGCAGCAGTTAGATCATCACTTAGATTGTATGGGCATAAAATACAAGGACGATTGGCTTTAGTGTAAGTGGGAGTTTGATAGAAAAGTGTCCTAAAAGTCAATCATTATAAGGGCCTTTTTGTAAACTTCCAGCTCATGTATGACATATTTTTCATATTAATAAAGGCATTTGATTCATCATATACTACTGTGTCATATTTTTTGATAATGATGAACCCCATAGAGCAGGGTAATGGAATTAGGGTTATGATAAAATAACAGTAAGACCTAATTCCTATAAATCCTAATCTAGAATGTTCCTAGTCATTGGACCATCGATTTGGGGATTGATAATCCAGAAAGACTAGCTTATCCTATTTATGCTCAGTTGATGAGGGTGGTTTATTTCACAACCACTTGTGTAGAGATACTAATACAAGGATAAGGGTGCTCATCAGGGTATGAGTACACTAGATTGATCCACACCGAGACTATCTTATGGAAGTCTTACTGCTTGTCAAAAGATAGATCCCAGAGTAGAAGTTATGTATGTGATCTTTAGACCTCAGGTCACCATGGTTCCTTGTGCACACTAAGCCACACTTTGGTTCATACTCATTCATGGCATTGGGACATGTACGGGATGTTCTGGGTATGGTGAAAAGTGTACAAAGGATGTGAGTGGACCAACAAGTAATCGATCTTTCCTGGTAAGAGTAATTGTTATCCCATGTAATCTCTTCGATGAGTGACTCAAGGAGCCTTTGATCAAAGCAGGATGAGATTAGAAGTGGTTTCAATTAGTCATCAGCTGAGTCCTCATGATCAAGATGAGATTTGATATGATTAAGTGTTAGGGTTTGACATATATCCATACCTATCATTTAATCGGGATAATGGAAGAACGAAAGATTGAATTGCATGGTAACTTACTACTGAAGGGTATTTTGATAATTTCGACCAAATTGTTTATCTTCTGGGTAGGCATGACATGTTGCTAGACATCAATATTATCTTGTAGGTTTTCATGAACCAATTGATTTGGTTTCATGAGTCAATTCGATATGTGTTTTGAATTGGACAATTATGTGAGCCAATTTAACCTAATTAGGTCAATCAGGTTCGTTCGGATCGAATCAGCTAAAACCTAAACCTACTACTAGCTGATGTGAAACCCAATGGGTCACACACAATAGAGAGTTGGCCAAGGAAGTCATTCATGATTTAATTAGGGTCATGGCATCCTAATTGGTTAGCTAGATTGCACACTAGCATATGCAGGCTAACCCAATTCCTAACCCAATTGGATTGGATCCGGTTGCTTGCTAATTAGGCTAACCTAATTAAGGAAAACCTTAATTAGGCCGAGTCATATGTGGGGCTAATTAGGTCAGAACTTTATCTGATTTTATCTTGACCTTTTGACCAATTTATGGAAGAGTCCCTAGGGCCAGGGAGTCATGGCACCTCTTGGCGTGCGCGGGAAAGATGTAGGGGCACAGAAGGACAAGAGTCCTTCTATAGATGAAACACTGGAGTGTTTCTAATCAGGGGGACCTTCTCATCTTATCCCCATGACTCTTGGAGTTGATTGACTGGTCAAAGAATGTAAGAGGATGGCATGAAAGCAGATGAAAAGTTGGCACGCAGATGAAGAGTCGTGTCTCTTCATCTGTGCATGGTTTTAAGGCAGAGTCTTTCTGCTCTCAGAACTCTGTTTATTCCATGGTTTTCAAATATGAAAGGATGCCTCCTTTGCTTCTTCATTAACGGTAGATGCCACATGGGACATGGGGAATTAATCTAGAAAGGGAAAGAATTCAGATAAGACTCCTGAATCCTTAAGAGTTTTATCAGATAAGAAAAAGCATATCTAATAAGAAACTTTGAGATGCTTTCACACCCTTTTGGTTTCTATTTAAGGGTGTTTGGTGAAGAGAAAAAAATTATTATTGATAGAGTATTCCTTAGATATCTAAAATACGAGTCCAACTTCACCGAGAGTCTTGTTGAGTGTCTCTTTCTGTCTCACTCTCCCTCCTTCTTCTTTTAAGACAAGACTTGTCTTGTTATGACAAAGTCTTATCTATTAGGACAAGTCTTTGTTTTAGGACATAAGCCTAAGGGGTCCTAGAGGAAGGTTATACCTAAACCAAGAGAGGTTTAGGAGAATATCCAGAGAGCCCTATAGTAGGACAAGGTGTCTTACAGTGGTCAAAGGTCCAAAGGCTACCCTAAGAGTTCTGTTGAAGCAAGTATCATTGGCTGGGATTCTTCCTTGGTACCATTCTTGTGTGGATCACCATTGGAGGGATTGCACTTGTGAGCCTCGTGGAAAGGATTGGATTTCAGTGATCCAGGTATATTTTTCTGACTCCATTTATGTTTTATTAATTGGTATTGCATAAGGGGTTCCTGGCAATTAGGGTTTTATAGCCAATTAGGGTTTCATGCTTAGAATTTTTGTTTTGAAATTCACTTCTGCATGCTGCATGATTCCCAGCACCCTAGGAGAATTCCCATCAATGGCAATTGCTCTATACCTCCACCTTAACCCAAGAGGTGTCTCCTAGAAATAGATCTTGATGGAGGTAAAGAACCAATATATCATTCATTGGCCTAGGATAATAAGCAAGAGATCCAAGAAAGAACTCATCAAGTATTGCCATTTCCACCAAGAGTACGGACATGAACCAAGGACTACCTCATCTTGAAGATGGAGCTCAAAGCTTTGGTTTGCTGAGGCTATCTATGAACCTATGTTATCTAACCCAAAGGCATAGTGATTTCTAACAACCAGCCCCAACTTGCCATCAAGCCTCCTATGGATAACCTTCCCACCGACGGTCTAGTGAACACCATGTCGGGAGGATTTCCCATGGGGCATCCTTGCTAGCGAGAGGAGCCCGTGCTTATACAATTCCCGAGTCCACTTAGGCTAAGTAGCACCAACAGGAAGACATCATCATCTTCTCCAACATTAAAGCAGAAGGCATCTAGACCCCTCATGATGATGTTGTTGTCTCTCTAACTATTACCAATTATGATATATGCTATGTCTTGATTGATAATGAAAGCTCTGTAAATATCTTGTTTTATATGCTTTCACTAGAATGAATCTCTCAAGGGACCATTTATAGAAGATGAGTTCTCCCTTGATAGGGTTCTCAAGAGGTGCTATTTTTGTAGAAGGCATTATCACCCTACCCATGATTGTAGGCCAAGCTTTGAGACAAGCCATAGTCATGTTGAACTTCTTGATGTTAAAAGTTTCCTTGGCATACAAAATTATCTTAGGAAGACTAGGCTTGAATGCCCTCCAAGCCATCTTCTCCACCTACCATCTGTTAATGAAATTTCCAACCACCCAAGGAGTGGGCGAAGTATGAGGCAATCAAACTCTGACCGGATAATGCTATGTGGCCATTGTTGACTCTGGTCTTGATTTTGATGATTGATAAAATACTTAAGTATATATAAGTACTAATGTATGTTAAAAGTGTTTATTAGATACAGGTACATATCAATGTTAAAGGATTGAAAAGATTGTCATTTAGTTGAAGAAGCCATGGATTTTCAAGATATAAGGGCTTTGGAATTGATATGGAAGAACTTGAAGAGGCTAAAAATTAATTTTGGAGAAGTTTCAGCAAGTTTCAGCACTAGCACAAGCAAGTATCGACTCATGAAGAAGTTCAAGTATCGACTCAAGGCCTGATAACAAGAAAAATACAGAACTGTATCAAACCATAATTTTTGCCTTAAGTTGACCTAAGTGACGACTCAAGAGGTCGACTCATGAAGAAAATTCAGAGAATTCAAGTGTCAACACTTGGTGTAACATCAAGTTTTTCAGAAGTATAGAATTAATTCTAACTTACTTCAAATGGCTAGTTTTTCATCTCCAACGGTCATAAATAGTCATCTATAGTTTGGAGAGCTATATAAACACCAAAAATCAAATGGAAAAGCAATCCTTTGGAGAGTTTTATTGATTACACTTAAGGATTCATTATTTTGAGTGGTTCAAGCCTTCAAGCTTCTAAGATTAAGAGAAAGCTTCCAAGTCCACATCTTCATCAACATTCAAAGGCTTCAACGTCTTGAAGACAAGTTCTTCATCAACTTTCAAGGGCTTCAAAGAAATACTTGCTTTATTTAAGAAAGCTTTTCTTGTATTTTTTTCAAATTGTGCTTACTTTGTTTATTAAGCTTTTGGTAAGCCTTGGAAAACCAAAGAGGTATTTGGTGTTTCTTAGAAAACCAAAGAGATTTGTTGGTGAGCTTTGTGTGAAAACCAACAAGGTTGTTGATAAGCCTAAGTTACAAAACCAACAAAGTTTTTGGTTAGCTGTGAAAACCAAGAGGTTGTTGGTTAGCCTAAGTTAGAAAACCAACAAGGGGTTTTGACTTGTGATCCCGGAAAAATAAGTTAGGTTTTGATTAGTGAGCCCGGAAAACTAATCGACTGTAATCTTAGTGATTATAGTAAAATTTCTAAGGAAAACGTGGGGAGTGGGTGTAGGTGCCTTGGAGTGCATCGAACCACTATATATTCTTGTATTTGTGATTGTTCTTATTTATTACTTATTTACTCTTACATTTACTTTGTTAATTCTGTTGCATATTTTCATTAAGCACATCAACACTTTGGCAAAATACAAGTACTTAATTATAATTAGCACATACTTGTTGAAATAGTTCTAATAAATTATAAAATCCAATTCACCCCCCCTCTTGGGTTGCATCATCACTGGACAACAATTGGTATCTAAGCCCAGAACCCAAAATAGTTGGTATCTAAACTTGGTGCTTAGCAAAGAATCCAACGATTTTGAGTTAAAAGATTATGGCAACCCTTGTAGGTATTAGTGTAAGACCACCATTTTTCAATGTCACCAATTACACATATTAGAAAACATGCATGCACATTTATATTCAATCTATAGATTATTATCTTTGGAAAATGATTATTAATGGTCCATATATTCCTTCAATATTGGTTAATGACATTTCCATTCCAAAACTCGAAGAGGATTGGGATGAAAATGACATTAAGCAATCTAAGCTTAATGCCAAAGCAATGAACATACTTTATTATGCATTGGACCCTAATGAATTCAATAGGATCTCCACATGCAAAACAGTGAAGGAAATATGGGATACACTTAAGGTTACTCATGAGGGTGCTCTTCAAGCGAAGAATACTAAAATTAATTTACTTGTACATTCTTTTGAAATATTTAAAATGCTGCACTATGAATCTATATCTGATATGTATGGAAGATTTATGAATATTCTTAATGAATTGAAAAGTCCTAGAAAAGTCTATACTAATGCTAATTTTGTTAATAAAATTCTTAGATCTTTGCCAATATCATGGGATCCAAAGATAACGGCGATCCAAGAAGCCAAAGATATTGATACCTTGTCTTTGGAGGAGCTTATCAGTTCACTCATGATCTATGAGTTGAACTTATGGCAAAAGGAAGTGGATGCTAATGAAAAGAAGAAAATAATCACCTTTAAATCCACTACATAAGATGAGTCTTGTATTAAGGAGTCAGAAGATAGTGAAGATTAAGATGAGATGGAATTTTTGGCTCATAAATTTTGAAGATTTATTAGAAAAAGGACAAAAAAGAAATATACAAAGAAAGCAATGATGGCTATATAGAGCAAAAGTGATGACTCTAGTTTAGAAGAAGAACAAATTTAAAACATAGCCAATCTTTGCTTTATGGTAAATTAGGTAAATTCTAAAATCAAAAATAATTTTACCTTTGATGAATTACATGATGCTTTAAAGATCTTGTGCATGAATATAAATTATTAAAAATTGAGCACAAGAAATTAAAGAGATGTGCTAATTCATTCTCTTTTGAAAATAATAATCTTGGAATTGAAAATGAAAATTTAAAAGCCAAGGTTCCTATTTTGCAAAATAAAAAGAATGATTTTTCTAAAAAAAAAGATTTTGGAAAAAGAAATTGTTGATTTGAAAAACTTATGCAATAAGTTTTCAAATGAGAAAACTGATTTATTCAATGAGTTAGAAATTTTAAAAAGACCCAAGATTTTTGTATCAAATAATGAGCTTTTAAAGAAAAACAAAAATCTTGAGTTGAAAAACAAGAATTTCTTTGATGCTACTTCTTCCAATATTGCATGCTTTGAATATGAAAAATTTGAACTTAATGCATATCCTTGTAGATTAAAAAAAATTTGGGTTCTAGAAGGAACCATATTTACTAACCCTAAAGGATCTAAGAATGTTTGGGTACTAAAATTATCCACTTATTATGTTTTGCAGGAATGTCTTGCAGTCCAAAGAAAAGAAAATAATTGAATAATGGCTATACAAGACAATATGAAGAAGTGGACAAGCTACATTTTTGAACAATGATAAAGGAAGGATTACCATATTGGTAAATTCTAAACATCTTCTTCCATATGAAAAATATAGTTGAAATAAAAGTTGTTATATATTTGTCCTTTTATTGAATATTTGATAAATGTTGCAGTTAATCACTTTCATGTTATCAGTCATTTTCAAAAGTGATTAATTAGAATCAAGTTTAGACTTATAGTCATTGATTATGATCATGAACTTTTTGATGTTGATGAATTTTATACTATCATGATTAAACTTGTGATTGTAAGACCTTCTCTTGATTTAGATTAATGTATCTTAACTTACCTCGTGAAAAATATTTTTTTTAGGTTGCATATTGCTTTGAAAATTATTTTTAATTATTAATTAGAATCAAGTTTAGACTAATAGTCATTTGTTGTGATCATGAACTTATTGTTGTTGATGGATTTCATGTTCTCATGATTAAACTTGTGATTATTAGACTTTCACTTAATTTTGATTAATATAGTTTTAAACTATTTCAAGTGAAGTATGTATTTTTATTTTTGACATCTATGCTTAAGTTAAAAATGATTTGGATCAAGTATAGAACTATTAGTTAAGGGTTACATTTAAAGAAGAAGGTATGCACATTGATAAACCCTTAATCCAATTGCAAGACTTGGTATTATATTACTTCTAGCATTTGTATGGATATCAAATCATTTCAAATGATTTTGAAATCATATTAAATTAAATTTTTAAATGTCAACCTCGTGAATTTTGAAAAACTTGTATATCTTGAAAATTCAAATATTTGATTTCAGACTTTGTATTTATGTTCATATCTCAAAATGTCTGAAATCACGTTGCTTGCACATTCATATTTTATTCCTTAAATAAATGCATATTTTTAAGGGAGAATAATATTTAGGGGGAGCATCCAAAGATTTGTTGTCATTATATACATTTATGATGCTTTCAATGATTTATTGATATCATACTTATATTGCTTTGATACTTTTTCTCCTTGTTTTAAAATCTAATCCTTTGAGGGGAGTTACATTCAATTGGTATCAAGATTTATTTTATTAAGAATCTTAAAAAAATGAGAGAAGAGCTCCTAGAACTGCTTCGGATTGGGTTAGTCACCGTGGCCGTCCGGTCATAGGAGCTAAGTAGGGTTTAAAGATGCTCTCTTCCCATTCAATGGGATCTCTTATGACATGTTGGGGTGCCATTATGGCCTTATCCCATGAACAAGTAAGGTGAATGGATTGTTGTCTTGCTATCAGTTATGAATATTAGAGCTAATATATATTGAGTTATTTTTTGTATGTCATTTTTATTGTATCATGTTCAATTAGTATTATATTCAATTGGTATCATGATTAATCGATTTCATATATTGATTTTGATGATCTACTTGCTATTCTTTTCACCTTCATTCCCATTTTGTATTGACTTTCATCATTTTTCATAATGACAAAAAGGGGAAGAAAAATGTTAAGTATGAAAAGAGAAAAGATTGGATAAACATGAAAAATTATATGAGAAATGAAAGAAAATGCAAAAGGGGGGGAAGAAAGAAAAATATTTTAATCTTAAGGGAAGAATTAGCAAGGGAGAGAATGTTTAAAATTTTTTAAATAACTTTTGAAGATGTTTTTGAAATCATATTTTGAGGGAGAGCTTGATAATCATTGATTTTGAGCTTACATGTTTATCTTATTGTTAATCCTTTTAAGCTTACCTATTTATATACTTAAAGATTTTCTCATCATCAAAAAGGGGGAGATTGTTGACTCTGGTCTTGATTTTGATGATTGACAAAATATTTAAGTATATATGAGTACTAATATATATTAAAAGTTTATATTAGATGCAGGTACTCATTAATATTAAAAAAATTGAAAAGATTGTCATTTAGTTGAAGAAGCCATGGGTTTTCAAGTTATTAGGGCTTTGGAATTGATATAGAAGAACTTGAAGAGGCTAAAAATCAATTTTGGAGAAGTTTCAGTAAGTTTCAGCACTGGCACAAGCAAGTGTCGACTCATGAAGAAGTTCAAGTATCGACCCAAGGCCTGAGAACAAGAAAAATATAAAACTGTGTCAAACCAAAATTTTTGCCTTGAGCTGACCTAAGTGTTGACTCAATAGGTTGATTCATCGGAAGTGTCGACTCAAGAGATCGACTCATGAAAAAAATTCAGGAAATTCAAGTGTCGACACTTGGTGTAACGGCTAGTTTTTCAGAAGTGCAGAATTGATTCTAACTTATTTCAAATGGCTAGTTTTTCATCCCCAACAGTTATAAACGGTCATCTATGGTTTGGAGAGCTATATAAATACCAAAAATCAAATGGAAAAGTAATCCTTTGGAGAGTTTTATTGAATACACTTAAGGATTCATTGTTCTGAGTGGTTAAAGCTTTTAAGCTTCCAAGATTAAGAGAAAGCTTCCAAGTCTATATCTTCATCAACATGCAAAAGCTTCAACATCTTGAAGACATGTTCTTCATCAACTTTCAAGGGCTTCAAAGAGATACTTGCTTTGTTTAAGAAAGCTTTTCTTGTATTCTTTTCATATTGTGCTTACTTTGTTTATTGAGATTTTTGGTGAGCCTTGGAAAACAAAAGAGGTTTTTGGTGAGCCTTAGAAAACCAAAGAGGTTTGTTGGTGAGCCTTGTATGAAAACCAACAAGGTTGTTAGTAAGCCTAAGTTACAAAATCAACAAGGTTTTTGGTTAGCCATGAAAACCAAGAGGTTGTTAGTTAGCCTAAGTTAGAAAACCATCAAGGGGTTTTGACTTGTGAGCCCAAGAAAACATGTTGGATTTTGATTAGTGAGCCTGTAAAACTAATCGACTATAATCTTGGTGATTCTAGTAAAATTCCTAAGAAGAACTTGGGGAGTGGATGTAGGTGCCTTGGAGTACATCGAACTACTATATATTCTTATATTTATGATTGCTCTTATTTATTGCTTTTTTACTATTGCATTTACTTTGTTAATTATGTTGCATATTTTCATTAAGCACATAAACACTTTGGCGAAACACAAGTACTTAATTATAATTAGCACATACTTGTTCAAATATTTCTAATAATTTATAAAACCCAATTCACCCTCCCTCTTGGGTTGCATCATCACTGGGCAACAGCCACCTTAAAAGGGAAGAAGCCCCAAGAAGCATTACCTATTGATAGCCTCAATTTCAAAAATGAACAAGTTGAGCAGCGAGGTCACCCAATGGAAGAGCTTTTCTAATTCCCTCTGGACCACCGTGACCTAACCTAGAAGGTCTAGATTCGGTCTTAGCTTAGGGAGGCCTCACATGATTGACTCCTCACCTTCTTGAAAGCAAATGCATATGTGTTCATGTGGATCACCTTTGACATGCCTGGCATAGATCCATAACTCATGGTGCATCAACTACATGTTGATCCTTTGTACAAGCCGTTGAAGTAGAAGAAGTGGTGCTTTGCCCTTGAGCACTAGCAAACCATCAAGAAAGAAGTTGATAAGCTGCACATTTCTAGATTCATCCATGAGGTCAATTACCTTGGATGGATGGAAAACATGGTGCTCGTTAAGAAGGCAAGCAGTAAATGATGGGTAGGAATTGATTTTATTGATTTAAATAGAGACTATTCAAAAGATAGCTTTCTTCTGCCTTGAATAGATCAGTTGATTGATTCTACATCAGGGTACAAGTTGCTCAGCTTTATGGATGCTTTTTCTAGATATAACCAAATTTGGATGGCCCTGAGGGCAAGAAAAAATATCCTTTATCACAAACCTACGACTCCACTGAATAAAGTAATTCCCTTTGGTTTGAAGAATGCATGAACCACATACCAGCATCCTGTTAAAAAGATTTTCAAAGACTAGATCGATTGTAATATTGAGGTGTATGTTGATGACATGCTAGTAAAGAGCCAGTAGGTAGAGCATCATGTGGAGATCTCGAGGAGACCTTCCAAATCTAAAGGAACTATAGATAAGGCTCAACCTAGACAAATGTACCTTTAATGTATCCTCTAGGAAGTTCTTAGGTTTTATGGTCTTACACTATGAAATTGAAGCCAACCCAGAAAAGCTTCGTACAATCATTGGGATGTCGCCACCTAGGACCTGGAAGAATGTGTAGCACCTGGCATGGTGGATAGCCGCATTGAGTAGATTTGCTGCTTGGTTAGGTGACAAGTGCCTACCCTTCTTTATAGTCTTGAGACAGATCAATGACTTCCACTAGAAAGAAGAGTGTTAGATCGCCTTTGAGGAGCTTTGCACATACCTCACCGCCACTCCATTCTCGACTAGGTCGATGGAGGGAGAAATGCTATACATGTTCCTAGCCCTATCCCGAGTGATAGTAAGCTTAGTTTTCATTTGAGAGGATGAAGGCATATGAAAGCTGGTATACTACACTAGCAGGTTGCTAAAGGACATGAAGACCTTCTACCTGAAGAAAGAGAAAGTTGCCTATGCTCTCTTGATCTCATCTTGATGACTCTAGCCTTATGTTCAGGTGCATTCCATCACTATCTTGACTAACTAGCCCTGCAAGTTGGTGCTACAAAAGCTGGACACCTCTAGGAGGATCGCCATATGGGTTGTGAAGCATGGACAGTTTGATATCCACTACCACCCAAAACCTTCCACCAAGGCCCTAGCATTGGCTGACTTCCTCATAGGGTGTACACTCCCTAAAGAAGTTGAAGCAGAATTAGAAGTAGTAGCCCCTATCCCTATGGGCAATGTCTAGATGCTACATGTTGATGGGGCACACAATATAGGAGGCTCCAAAGTAGGGATGATTCTTGCCAGCCTAGATGGCATCGTCACTAAGCAAGCCCTTTGTTTTAGCTTCAAAATTTTGAATAATGAGCCTGAGTACGAAGCACTTCTTGTAGGGCAAAGGCTAGCCTGTTAGCTTGGGGTATAGCACCTCAAAGTCCTCAGTGACTTCCAACTTGTGGTATGCCAGGTTCGCGGGGAGTACAAGGCCAAGGCTTCCATCATGGAGAAGTACCTAGAAAAAGTAAGAGAAATAACCCCTTGTTTCCTCTCTTTCAAGATTGTGTGGATCCCATGATGGAGAACTCTTGGGTGGACCTCTTATTAGGACTAGCAACTGTGGAGTATCTAGAGATCCACAAAGGGGCTATGTGGAGACTTGGAGAAGCCCAGCATTGAGGGTGAGCCAGTCCTAGTGATGTAGGTGGATGGCAAGAATGCTGGATGGATCTATTGATACAGTACCTGAAGAATGGATAACTATATGAGGATCAAGCCAAGGCTCGCCAGATCAAGAGTTGCTCGGTTCAGTATGCGAAGTCTAAGGGAAGCTATATAGGTGATCCTACTCGATACCGCTCCTATGCTACCTCTGACCTGCAGAGGTTGATTATATATTACAAGAGGTATATGAAGGCATCTATGGAAGTCACCTTGGAGGATGGGCCTTGGTGTACAAGGTCCTTTGACAAGGATACTACTGGCCCAACATCACATGGATGCTATCGATTTCGTGCGACACTGCAACCATTGTTAGTGGCATGCCGACATTCAACATCAACTATCAGCACCTCTCAAATCCATCAGTTTGCCTAGGCTATTTGCTTAGTGAGGGATGACATCCTTGGTCCATTTTCATTGGCCTTCAAGTAAAAGAAGTTCCTCATCGTCTCTATTGACTACTTCACCAAATAGGTAGAGGCGGAACCCCTAGCCTGGATCACTGAGAAGGAAGCATGTAGTTTTGTCTGGATGTCTATTATTTATTAGTTCGGCTTGCCTAAGATGATCATCACTGATAATGACTAGCAATTTGAGAATACATCCTTTGATGACTTCTATGAAGCTTTGTAAATCATCCACAAGTACGCATCCATCAAGCACCCATAAATAAATGGAGAAGCAGAGGTCACCAACCAAACCATTTTGTATGGTTTGAAGACTCGGTTTGATAAGTAGATGAACTGTTTAGTGTCCTTTGGGATTATTGGACAACATATTGACTTTTGAACTGGGAGACTCTTTTCAACCTCACCTTCAGAATCAAAGTCATTCCTCTGGAGCTAGGCTTGCCCTCATATAGGGTCTAGGCCTATGACTAGCACTGAAATTTGGAGGATCTCAGAGCAAACCTCAACCGACTAAAAAAAGTCTGAGAGAAGGCTTAGATTAGAATGGTGACACACCAATAGCAAGCAACCTACAATTTTAATTCTATGGTCAAGGAGAAGCAATTACATTTAGGAGACCTAGTGCTCATCCTATACACCTGGAACTCTGACAATCTTCGAGCTTATTATGAATAACGTTTCTCTTTATGTGCTACCCCCAACTATGATGAAGCTTCTCTCTCTTGTCCAATGTAGCCATCAAACTCTTGGCTCATAAAAATGGAGGTGTACCTAAAAATCCAAGATGAGCTATGTAACCTAGGTAGGGTTTACCACACTCCTATAAAAGTCTTGGGTGAGGTTGGAACCCAGGCAAGGACTCAACAACCTCTAAGCCCTGCTTGAGTGGTTAGATACCCAAGTAGGGTTCTTACACCCATAATCCCTGGCTAAGCAGCTTTCCTCCCAAGAACTAAAATGCTAGGTGAGTTTTGCATTCTAGGTGAAGGTTCAATAGCCTTTAGGCCCTGGTTAAATAGTCAGATGCCTAGGTCAGGCTTCTACATCACAAATCCTTGGCTAAGTAGTTACTATCCCATGTACAAATCCTCGGGTGAGCTCAGTGCTCTAAGCAAGGGTTCAATATCCTCTATGCCTTGATCGAGTGGTTAGACACCCAAGTTGAGCTTCCATGCCCCATAATCTCTGGCTAAGTAGTTATTCTTCTAAGCACCAAGCCTTAGGTGAGCTCAGCATCCTAGGCAAGGCTCAAAACCTTCAAAGCCCTAGTTAAGCAATCAAACTCTCAGGTTGAGCTTTCATGCTCCATAAACCCTAGTTAAGTGATCAGACTCCTAGTTAAGGCAATCTATTACTATCAAACCCAAGTGAGCCACTATGATCCCTAGTGGAGTAATCATCTATCTAGCCAAGCCATCATGACCCCTAGCAAAGCAATCATCTACCTATATGAGCCACCATGACCCCTGGCGATGCAATCATCCACACAGGCATGCCACCATGACCCCTGGCAAAGCAATCAAGCATCAAGATAGGCTACCATGTCCACAAACCATGACCACACCCATAATCCCTGGTAGAATAGTCAATCTTTTAAGCATGGCAATCCACCACCTTCAAACCCTTGGTGCGCTTGGCACCCCAGGTAAGGCTTACTAGCATTAAATCCATGGTCAAGCAATTAGACTTCTGGTTTTCATGCCCCCTAACACTTGGTTAAGCAATTTGACTCCTAGGCAAAAATTGGGTGAGCTATATTCCCCCGGGTGAGGTAACCCAACCTCTTTGGATTCTACTAGTTGCAGGTCAAAGGAAAGCCCTTGCTTGAGTTAGGGAACCCTCCTTCCCCATGCATGGTACACTTTGGGATGGTACATGGAGGCCAAAGCATTTTGTTCAGTCCATTTTCAAAGCCCTACATGCAAGTGGTAAGGGGAAATGACCTTCACTTGGTCATCAGCCAACACCAACCCTCTATCCATAACTTTTAGACGAGCCTTGCATCCTAGGTTGGAGCCTTGCATCCTAGGTTGGGTCCTTGCACCCTCTATTTTAAAGTCCTAGGGGTGCTCGTGCCCCAAGCGAGATTCACAAACCCCTTATTCCAAAGTCTTGGGTGAGCTTCATAACCTAGTGGGTTGACAAACTTGATACGTCCAGATCTAGTCATACCGGCTGGCACTGGAGTTCCAATCCACATAGACTCATGCCTACTAGCCTGGGCAATCGGGCTACCTTCTAATGCCTCATCACCTGGACATCAAACCATGCATTCACCAACCCACCGTGGGATGGTGGCCATTGCTAGATCCATCCCTGCTTACTCCAGTCGTGCATGCTCTAGATGTTGCCACCATTCATGCCCATTGCTTAAGAAATACCGAGTCATAGGGACATACCATTGCAGTCACAACTCCCTACTCCACTAACCATATTATGGCCCTTACAATGAGCATGCCTATAACCATCGAGATATGCCAGATACCACTCTCCTACAGCTTACGCCATACCTTTCCTTGCATTTAGGTGTCTGGTACAAGCTTGTAATTATTCCTTGGGGACTTCCAGAAAGAAAAAATAAAATCAAGGCAAGCCAAGAGAGGTCATGACAAGCGGGCTAATGAAGAATAACAGAAAGGCAAGGCAAAGCAAAACCAAGAATCCCCATCTCATGACAGTGCTGTCATCCTAAGAGCACACCCTGAGGCTCCCTAATTCTATGAGCATCCTTTTGAGTGTCCATTAAGATATTTGCAGGCCTCCATAAATACTTTTCACATCCCAAAAAGTATCCTAACCTTCTCCTCTACACTCACTAGTGTGATATCTCCCTATAAGTGGGCCTTATATGCATTAAGAGCCCCTTCTTGCACAGACCTCATTCCATCTCTCTCCTCCTTCTCTAGCTCCTCCCTCTACTCTACTTTAAATACTAGAGGGGACTCAAAACCTCCTTTATTTTCCCATCCAAGATACTGACTTAGGCATCTGAGGGTTCACCATTAGATGTATGCCCTAGAAGCCAATCTGGTTGACATGTTTTTATTTTCATGATATAAAATTATATTTAATAATTTTAATTAGATTATTTTTTCATATATGATGTGCCCATGTATCATCCAATAAATTAATTAATAATGATACATATTCTTAAGAGTTGAAAATTTGAGACATATGTTATTATGGCTTAATTTCTAAATACACCCGATCATAGGATATCATGAGGACAGTAATTGATCTAGTTTGTTTGTTGCATAGATTACTTCCCTTTTAGGGTAGACAAGTCTCAATTCTATAATTTGGGGACATTAGAATGAGAGTACATGTGGTCATTAGAGAATGACGGTACTGAGTGTGACCATCATCAGAAGTCACATCGATATTTACTAACATATCAGTGACTTTCTCGATGCTGTAGTTATGTAAGTGGTTCTTTGACCTATGGTGCCTTGACCACTCATAGAAGGGTTACTGTAGTTTGACAACACAAAACATTGGTACTGGCTATTTGGACCCTTGAGGTATTCATTAACTGTAGTAGGTTCATTGTAGTAGTGGAAGTGCACTTATAGGGGATCTATCGATCTTAGTAGTTAAGATGTAGTCCTATAAAATTTTAGAAGCTAAGTCTGAAAATCTATAGCCGTGGTAGGTGAAGGATGGAAATGAGTTTCCATGAGTTTCACATTAGACTTAAACTAAAAAAATATTATATATGATAAATACATAGGATTTGGCGAGTTTCCATGATCTGCATCTTGTTGGGACTCTCGATAGAAGAACTTAATCACATGTAACTACACCCAAGGGTTCAACCTTTTATTCTGCTAGGTTGCCATTACATGCTACTATGCATCATTGGTGGATAGGAGAACACACTAGGATCATTTGGGATCAACGATCTTTGATGGGGTGCATTAAAATTATTCTGGCCCATTGATAGAGTTTGATATTACTATAATGGAGATCATGGTATATATCACTACTAGATATAATAGAACTTAAGAGGTCATATACAATAAGATCTTGACTTGATCACATAGTTAGATCAAAATATGTTAGTCACGTATTTATAAAATCTAAATTTGTAAGGGTTAAAAATTTAGAACTTGCTAATTTTGGCACCTACTAATTTTAGCAAGGAGGACTTTATTGCAAGAGTTATAATTTAATTAAATGATTTGATCATTTGATTTTGATTAGGCTCAATACAAATTGAATTGGATTTGATTTGTTTGAGTTTGGGTGATGCCCTAGTCTAATTAGGTTTTGGACTAACTTAGTTGCAAGTGTTGCAAGCCAATTTGGTTTGACCTAATTGGTTACTAATCCTAGGTGAATTAAATTATATTTAATTTAGTTTGCTTAATCTATTCTAATTGCGCTTAGTGATCCTATTAGATCAGCATCTAATTTCTAATTAGTTATGGATTTAGAACTAAACCTAATTAGATTAGTGTATAGGTTAGTTTTCTATTTGAGTTAGGATTAGGTATTGGTTGATTGAACTAATCCTAACAAAATTGTTCAATCACTCCGCATGCATCTTTTTTCTTTAATGTGTAAGAAAGAAGGCTTCATTCCCTTCTTCATGTTAAAACCATTATGTGCACGAAAAAAGTGGAGTGCACAAGGTATTTGGGACCCCTGGGATTCTCTCTCCTTCATATCCTTATCTAGATTAGGATTTTGAATTTGATTCAAAGTCTTGTTCTAAATTTAAATAAGATGGGACTTTAGGGAGAGATAAACTTAGGATATAGTGTGAGAAATAAAAAGGTGGTGGGTGCAAAACAAAATAGTACATGTGGAGTTCTCTTGAGCATTTTCACACTCCTTCTGCCCCACTCCTTGTTCTCAACCATTCAAAATTAAGAAATAATTTTTCATCGCCCCCTCTCCTTCTCCTCTCCAATATAGCATGATCAGTTTATGTGAGAGGGATCTTCTCCTCCCTTGATATCTTGAGAAGAGATCTATCTTTTTCTTGGATCTCTAGCATAGAGAAAAAGAAAGAAGATAGAAGGGAGATTTAATCCAATGGTCGAAACGAGGCTTGCAAGGTGCTAGCACTCCGATGGCCTCGGTACTTTGATTAGGCCATCTCCATGTGGATACAATAGAGATCGGACCCGTGCATTACTCTAAAGGAGCCTAAGATATCCATCATAATCGATCTAATGATGAAGATGGAGTAGCACAACAGGTAAGTAGATTCGATCTACTCGGGTATTTAATTTTCAAATATATATTACATGTTCATGAATGGATTCTACTATGCATGCTTAGATTAGAATTATATTTCCATATCAATTTAACTTTAATTAGTTACAATTTTTTAAAATATATGCATGCAACCTTGTGATCGTATGATGGTTCCTTCATCCACCACCAGAGAACCTTCCTGGGTGTGTGCTTTTTGACCCTTCCTTGTCTTGCAGGATCAACTTCTAGTGATAGGCCACTATGAGACCTGGTTCCTCAATCAGTAGCCACTTCAGCTCCAACTATCCTTGACTAAAGCTTGAGTCAGCACCACCTCCTAGTGCAATAACATAACCACTTATTCCAAAGCCCTAGATAAGCTTCATGCCCTGGGCTAGGTTGATGAACACCTTATTCTAAAGTTCTCGATGAGCTTCACACTCTAGGTTGGGTTTCTACACCCTTTATTCTAAAGTCCTTTATGAGTTTCATGTCCCAGGCAGGGTTGGTGAAACCTATATTGTAAAGTCCTGGATAAACTTTGCACTCCATAAAAGGTCAATGTATCCTTTATTCTAAAGTCATGGATGAGCTTCATGTCCTAGGTAGGACTAGCATATTGAAAGAGTAGTATCTTGAAAGCCAATCATATTTCATATGTATCAGGGGTATTTCTATAAAATTCTTCCAACTCATATATGATATTAATAAAAGATATTTTGTTTCATCATATGTTGTCTTATACTTTATTATTTTTAAGATTATGATGAACTCCATAGATTAGGATAATTGTTTTAGGGTTATGATGGAGTTCATAATAGTGAGACCAAAGATTTGTTAAACCCTAATCTAAAATATTCCTAGTCAAAGGATCATTAAGTTAGAGATCGATATTTTTGGAGAGACTAGCACATCCTATGTATGCTCGATGGAGAGAGTGGTTGGTCTCACAATTACTTATGTAGGGATATTAATACAAGGATGTGGATGCACATCAAGATATGAGTTCACTAAATTGATCCATCATAAGAACATCTTATGGATGTCTTACTTGTCAAAAGATGATTCTCTTGGTGAAAGTTGTGCAAGTGATTCTTAGACCTGAGATCACCATGGTATCTTGCATACAAGAACCCATGTTTTAGTTCATACTCATTCATGACTTAGGCATGTACGGGATGTTCATGGATATGGTGAATTGTGTATGAAGGTTATGAGTAGGTCAACAAGGAATCGATCACTCCTAGTAAGAGAAGATTTATCCCATATAATCTCAATAAATGATGACTCAGGAAGTCTATGATCAAAGCAGGATGAAATTGAAAAAGGATTTCTAATATTTCATCGATTAAGACTTCAATAGTGATTTGAGGATTGAATGAATGAGGGTTTGACTATTTTTCATACCCATCACTTATTCGAGATAAGGAAAGATCGAAGGACTGAATTGCATGGAAACTTGCCACAGAAGGATATTTTGATAATTTTTATCAAATTTTTTATCTTCTGGGTAGGCATAGCATGTTACTAGATGTCAATCATGTCTTGTAGGTTTTTATCAATTAAACATATTGAATTCATTAATCAATTTGAAAGATGGTTCAAATTGGCAGCTAGGGTTAGCTCGATTAACCTAATTCGATTAGTGGATTTCTAATCAAACTAAATCAACATGAATCTAAACCTATTGCTAGCTAGACGAAAAGCCCAATGGATCACACAAGTTATGGAATTGATCAAAAAAGATATTTATATTTTTATTAGGGTCATAGGATCCTAATTGGCTAGCTAATTAACATACTAGCATATATTGGCTAGCCTAACTCCTAACCTAATTAGATTTGGTTTAAATACTTGCTATTTTGGCTAACTAATTTGAGTGAGACTTAAATTAGATTAAGCCTTAAGTGGGACAGCCAAATTAAGATTTATCCTAATTTTATATCCTTTATCTATGTATTAAACCAAGAGTTCCAGGGGCATGGGACTCTTGGCACCAATATTCGCGTGCGCACATATTAAGGGGCATAGAAGGACCAAGTGTCCTTGTATAATTAAATAACCATTTTGGTGATAAACTTTAGCTCCTATCCTCTCTCATCCATGTCCAATTAGACTAGATTTGATTGGTCAAACTGAGAAATTATGGGCATGATTTCATGTGGGAGCATGAAGGGATGCAACACTTGGGATATATGGCATATGGGATGGACTAGAGTTCTGCTTATCAATTACCTTTTCCAGATAAGCCTTTCTAGTTTGTACATATATTGTGGTGTTAGATAAAGTCTTTAATTCTTAAATTCAAGGCTAATTATAATTTTTTTCTCAAAGAGTTAAGATAAGCAACTCTTGGTGCAAAATATTTGTGAAACAAAATATGTTTCACTTAACACATTTCTGCCTAGAGACTCCTGCTTGAAAGGCCTTATTTGATCAATTAAATATTAGATTAGAGGTTGATGAACGGATGCTTTAAGAACCTCCTTTATTTTTATGTAAAGGCTTTGTGATTGAAATAAAGCATCCAAAGTTTTTCCTGACAACTCTCTTCCTTCTCTTGTTAGGACAAGTCTTTTATTTTAAGACAAGTATGCCATTTTAGGATAATGGCTTAGAAAAAGAATTAGAAAGGATAATAATATAGTAAGAGAATTTTTGAAAAGGTTTTATGGTACTCTTCGAAAGAGAAAAGGTCCTAGAAGAGAGGAAAGGCTACTGAAGGAAGATAGGCTGCTGGTAAGAGTTTCTAGTCAAGCATGCAAGAGGAATGCTTTTTCGATCTAGTTCCTATGTGGATCACCTCTGAAAGGCATACATTTATGTGCCTAGTAGAATAAAGTATATTAGCATTACAAGTATTCTTCTATTTTCTAATATTTTGCTTTGTTAATTGATATGATCAAGGGGTTCCTGGGTCTATGATTTTGATTGACTAGGACTTCAAGGATTAAAATTTTGAAACCTGATCTTTTGCTACACAATAGTGGTATTAGAGCTACCTTGATTCATTCAATTACTAATCAATTAAATGTTTGAATGATTATATGCTATCTAATTATATGTAGCATAATAGTTATAGCAATGTTGGTTGATGTATGCCATTGATTAGGTATTTCATTGAAACCCTAATCGATATAGAGATATATTTAGATTATTCGGTCATCATTCTGAAATAAGGTTATCCTAACATAGTAGTCGATGTCAGCTACATTATAAGGTTATCCTAGAATGATGACACACTTGGCATATATAATGTTGTGGTGTTATATGCCTATTAAATAGTTTGGAATATTTGAAATAATTGTGCCCTAAAAGCCAATCTTTGTATGGGCAATTTTGTAATCTTTCAACTCATGAATGACATCAATCATTAATAAAGGCATTTTCTAATTCATCATATGCTATGTCTTATGCTTTTTATTATAAGATTATAATGAACCCCATAGATTAGGGTAATGAAATTATGATTATGATGGAGATCATAACAGTGAGACCTAAGTTCCTATAAATCATAATTTAAAATATTCCTAGTCATTGGATCATCGATTCGGGGATCGATGTTTCTAGAAAGACAAGCATATCCTATATATGCTCGATGGAGAGGGTGGTTGGTCTCACAACCACTTGTGTATAGATACTAATACAAGGATATGGGTTCTCATTAGGTTATGAGTCCACTGAACTGATCAAATAAGAAACATCAAATGGAAGTCTTACTTACTTGTCAAAAGAATGTTCTCTCAGTGGGAGTTGTGCATGTGATCCTTAGACCTGAGACTACCATAGTATCTTATGCACATGAACCCATGTTTTGGTGCATACTCACTCATGGTAATTATATCATGTACAGGGTGTTTCTAAATATGGTGGATTGTGTATGAAGGTAATGACTAGGTCAACAAGGAATCGATCACTCCTCGTAAGAAGAGAAGTTATCCCATATGATCTCTTCGAATGATGACTCAGGAAGTCTTTGATCAAAGCAAGATGAGATTAGATAAGATTTCTAATTATTCATCGATCGAGTCTTTATTATCGAATTGAGATTCAAAAGGAATAAGTTTTAGGGTTTGATATTTATCCATGCCCATCACTTAATTGGGATATAGGGAGATCGAAGGATTAAATTGCACGGTAACTTTCCACTAAAGGGTATTTTGATACTTTTCACTGGATTTCTCATCTTCCGGGTAGGCATGATATATTTCTAGATGTTAATCATGTCTTGTAGATTTTTATGAATTAATTCGATTGAATTCATGAGTCAAATCGAAAGCTAGTTAGAATTGGCAACTTAGGTCTGCTCAATTTGACCTAATTAGGTGAAATCGGGTTCGATTGGATCGAATCGGCTTAAACCTAGACCTACTGCTGGCTAGATGTGGAACCCAAAAGATCACACACATTAAAGAGTTGACCAAGGAAGTCAATTATAATTTAATTAGGATTATTGGAACCTAATTGGCTAGCTAATTAATATATTAGCATATGTTGCCTAGCCCAATTCCTAACCCAATTGGATTGGGTCCAGTTGCTTGCTAATTAAGCTAACCAATTTAAGAGGGACATAAATTGGGTTGTGTCTTAATTAGGACAGCATGTTTCAGATTTTATCTGATTTAATTTGGACATGTATTGCCATTTGGATAAGAGTCCAAGTTGGCATGGACTCATGGGTGCCTCTTTGTGTGCGCCAAAGAGTGGGAGCGTAGATGGATCAAGAATCATTCTGTAGATGAATCACAAATGCAGACTCAAGTGAGCCCCTCTTCACTCTTATCCCCATGCCCCTTGAGAATAATTTAATTGGGATTTATATGAGGCATTGGCGTGTAACGCATGGAAGGAAGACGTGCACAATGAAGGGATGCGACCCTTCATTTGGCACAACATCAGAAAGCAGAGTCCTTCTGCTTAAGCCTTTTCATTTCTTCCAACATATTCAATCAAAAGTCACATATCTTGGCCTCCAAATGACTGGTAATTTCCATGTGGCAAGTTGGGAATTCGGTAGGAAAGGAAAAGGGACCGTGATATGCCTTTTAGCACATGAAGGGATATATCCAGATAAATCCATTCAACCAAAAGACTTCTTTTCATTTGAAAAGTCTTATCTGATGGATGATGGATAGACATATCACATGCCTCTTCTCACTCTATAAAAGGCATGGTAATTTGATTCCTATGCACTCAATTCCATAAAAAAAACACCACCTGCTAAGTTCTCTCCCTCCCCCTTAAGACAAAGCTTGTCCTTTTAAGATAAGGCTTTTTCTTCCAAGACAAGGCTAGTTTTTAAGACAAGAGCCTATGGAGAAAAGTAGGAGGGGTATCCTAGATCCAAGAGAGGATTTAGAGAGTGCTCAGAGTGCCCTTCAGGGGGATAGGAAGTCCAACAAAGGGGAAAGTTCAAAAGGTTGTCAGAAAGAGTCCTAGTCAAGCAAGCAACTATCATAGGAGTTCTTTCTTAGGCCAGTTCCTGTGTGGATCACCTCTAGAGAGTATACGCTTATGTGCCTCATTGAAATAAAGGAATATAGCATTCTAGGTATTCATCTATAGCTTTAAAATTAAAATTTTATTGATTGTTATGCTCAAGGGGTCCTAGGGTTTAGGGTTCCGGCCGGTTAGGATTTTCAAAATAAATTTCTGAAGCCTAGTCTTCCACTTCGCCCAGCCTAGGTAACCCAACAGTGGTATCAGAGTCACCTTGATGCATGCATTTAGTAAATTCTTTAGAATTGAATGCTTATGTGATGATAAATATTATAATGTATGGAAAATGCTATTAGATGATATGATTTTATTCATGATTAGTTCAAATACATATTTGCAATATGTTATATACTAGTAATTGCTTCAGATTGGGTTACTCACCTTGTCCATCCAGTCATAGGGGTTAAGTAGGGTTTAAAGGCCCACCCTTTCCATTCAATGGGGTCTCCTCTGGTATGTAGGGGTGCCGCTGTGACCATATTCTATGAACAAGTGAGATGAATGGATTATTGTCATTATCATGCTCTTGCTATGCATATTAGGAATAATGTGCATGTCTTGTTGGAATGAATGTAATATATCAGGATGTGTTTGAGACCATCAAAGCCCTCATAAAATAATATTTAGTCATAGTGTATGTTAATCATGATGCAAATTCAATTAGGGTTCGACTGGCCAATTGGTGTCTGGGCAAAGTAGTTCTGGGAAGGTAAAGTGAATGAGATTTTTAATTGGTTCCGTTGACTGTCCTGGCCAATTTAATTGATGTCTAAGAAAAGCAACGGGGGGACCCCCTCATCTCTTCCATTCACCTGGCCAATTTGGTCACATCTAAACCTCAAATTGAAAATGCTAATTGATTCTGCACACTACAACATGCCTTCCTTCATACTAAGCCAAATCCATGTCAAATACTATAGTAGATTTGTTGTGTAACACAAGATCTACTTTAGAGTTTGATATGATATTTGTCTTGGTGCATTTTATGCTTTATAGCATGACTGATGGTGTTGCAATGTTGTGTAACAAAAGGGCAACATTATTCAATCTTGGCTATATGAAAATGAAGGGTCTGACTAAACTGAGACATTATGGTTTGTTGTGTAACACAAGGCTATAAGTGTCTTAAAGGCAAGTGTTATTTTGAGAATTGCAAAGGATGTAGTTGGAAAGGGGTTTTCGTATCCTTGAACTCATGGGTATTTATCGAGTAACACAAGGCATTCATGAGTAATTGGGATCTCAACCCCACTAAGGAAGCCCTACGAGGGTTTCCCGCTTACCATAGTTGAGGGTCATTGTATTCAATAGAAAATAGTGGGCGACACAATTAGATGCAAAAGTCCTTGTCTAATTATGAATATTATCATGAGTGGTCTGCTTATAGTTGTTCTTAACTTATTGTAGATTGTTACATTATGGCTTCTACTTTTTCATTGCGAGGCATCTTGGATGCCAATAAGTTAACTGGTCTGAATTATGTGGATTTGTTGAGGAACCTGAGAATTGTATTAGCTCAGGAAAAAATTGCCTATATCCTTGATACTAATGACCTAGATCTGGTAGGAGAGGATGCTACTGAGGAGGAAAGAGCCACATATAAAATGTGGCAAAATGATAGCATGACTGTCAAGTGCATTATGTTGGCCTCTATGAGCAATGAATTGTAGAGGCAACATGAAGAAATGGAACCTTAGTCCATATTGCTCAATCTTAAAGAGCTTTATAGAGAGCAAAGTAGGATTGCTAGATATAAAATATTTAAGCAGTTGTTTGGGCATGAATGAGTTATGGCTCACTTGTACAGGTCCATTGTCTTAAGATGATTGACTTAATCATCTGATTAGGTCAATTAGGCTTTGTCATGGATGGGGAGCCCAATCAGGACTTGATCCTACAATCACTCCCAGATTCTTTTTCGTAGTTTATCATAAATTATCACATGAACAAACTAAATATGTCATTGCCTAAGTTGTTGAATATGCTCAAGAAAGCAGAGAGCTGCATTAAAAGGGATAAGGCTCAGCTTCTTCTGGATAATGGAAAGAAGAAGAAGCAGGTAATGAAAAAGAGTTCAAAGAGAAAAAGGAACCCTAAGAGTAGCTTCTAGAAGAGAAAAAAGGCAAGGAAGCCCTCTACTGATGGGACTTGCTATTGTTATAGAAAATAAGGGCCCTGGAAGAAGAACTGCAAGTTGTATCCTGCAAGTCTGAAGCATGATGCTGATGGAACATCAAAAGGTTTGTATAAACAAACTTGTCTTTGAGTTCTTCAACTTCTGATATATGGATATTGGATACCGCATGTAGGTCTCATATCTGCAAGTTATTGCAAGGGTTATAGAGACTTAGAAGCTTGAAGAAAGAGTGATGATATAAAAGTTACTTATCTTTCTCATTGCCGATTAGGTCATATCAGTGAGTCTAGGATAAACAAGTTGTACAAAGAAAATTTCTTCGAACCTTTTGATTATGAATCATTAGGAACTTGTGAATCCTGTCTCATAGGTAAGATGACCAAGTCTCCATTCACTGGACATGGAGACAGGGCAACTGAGTTGTTAGGACTAGTACACATAGATGGTGTGGTCCTATGACAGCCCAAGCCATGGAAGGATACTCTTATTTCATCATGTTTACTGATGATTTATCAAGGTTCGGATATGTGTATCTTATGAAACACAAGTCCGAAGCCTTTGATAAATTCAAAGAGTATCAAAGTGAAGTCGAGAAATAAACTAGATATAGTATTAAAGTCCTTCAATCTAATCAAGGAAGTGAATACTTGTCTAGTGAATTTTTTAGTAATCTTAAAGATAAAGGAATTCTCTCTAAATAGACCACTCCATATACACTACAATTAAATTGTGTAGCAGAACAGAGGAATCGTACCTTGATAGATATGGTACGGTCCATGATGTGCTTCACAAATCTTCCAATATCTTTCTGGGGTTATGTCCTAGAGTCTACTATCTACATATTAAACAAGATACCAATAAAAGCAGTTAAGAGCACTCCATATGAATTATGGAAATGGAAAAGGCCAAGTCTTAAGTATTTTAAGATTTGGGGTTGCCCTCCTTATGTTAGAAATATTTTTGGACATAAGTTAACTGCTAGGGCTGATAAATGCAGATTTATAGGTATTATACCCATTCGGCCGGCCAGGGTTGGGCCGGACAAGGTGTCCAGCCGGCTGACCCGGGTCGAAGGATGACCTGGGTTAAAGGTCCCACCGATCGGCTCTCATGAAGGTCCGGACTGGTTCCCCACCCGGGATCCAATGAGCTGACTGACTGCAAGGTCTACTGGTTTGGAGGCTGACTGACCCAAGAAGCCGGTCAGTCTGAAGGTGCCCCCATCCAGCCAAGGTATGGCTGACCCCCTGTGAGGGTCTCTTGGAATCTTCGAAGGCCCCTCCTCTTCTACGCATCGTTCGGCCTCTCCTGGACTCCCTACGGACCCTTGGTTGGTCAGACGACCTACTGCTATTAGGTCCGACCAGCCCATCTCTGTCTGAGGAAATTCCAAGAGCTCCCTCTGCATCCATCGGTCGGCTTCTCTAGAGATCAAGATGAGCACCACTGTCAGCCGGGTGATAGCCTCCAGCTGAGTTCGGCCAACTTGGGGTCTTTCTCAAAACCGCTCGAAGGTTCCGGAAGATTCTCTCCAGCTAGTACCAGAATTCTGTTGCAACGGACTCCATGACTTTATGCCACCTGGCCATCACTCTGATCCTCCCAGGGGAAAATCAGGGTCTTTTGTTCTATCCTCTAATGGATTTTGGCAATATCCCACGCCCATAAAAGGTGCCATGGGGACCTCCGCTGGGGTAAGGTGTTCTCTTCCCTCTCCATGCTACTCTCTTCTCTTTTCTCTCCATTATGTTGCTCCAGATGCCTTGCTAACTTAAGCATCGGAGTGTCCCCCGCCGGAGCACCTCCGGTGCCTAGGGGACTTTGTGCAGGTGGACCGGCGGAGGAGCTCTCCAGCATAGCAAGCCGAGCCCGGTCCAGGTGGAAGCGCGGCAACAGATTAGCGCTAGAGGAAGGGGGCCTGAACCTCCGTTCCGCTCTCTACTCAAAAAGGAGAGTTTGACTGAGGAAAGCCATCAATGGTAAGGGGAAGAACACGAAGTATCTCTACCAGAGGGAGGCATTCTCGCCACGTGTCTGAAGCACACCGTGGGGAGGACGCCATAGCCATTGCCATCGAGCCCACCATCACTTTGGGGCTGTAGCAGTTCCAGGCGCTGGTGAACCGCATCGGGACACTTACCACAGCGATCAAGTATTTCCAGGAAGCGGTTGACGACCGGCGCTTCCCACACCGCTCTGGATCCCCAAAGTTCCTTGGGGGCCCATGCTAGCGAGAAGAGGGCAAGGTCGGCTTCCCCATCTTTCGCTGACTCCACCCTCCTCGATGGTCGGTGCCCTGCTGAGGATCCACATGACTATGGCAGTAAGATCATGCGCATGGAAGAGCGCATGGCTGAAATTATCAAATGCCAGAAGGCCGAAGGGGGGCAAGCTTACGACACCCGCCCACCATTTTTCGCTGAGATCTTGGGAGAGCCTATCCCCCGACACTTTAAAGTTCCTCAGGTGGATCCCTATGATGGTACCACCAACCCATTGGATTATTTGGGCACTTACAAGGCTCACATGATGGTACAGGGTGCCTCCGATGCCCTTCATTGCATCGCCTTCCCAGCAACCCTGAAGAAGGCCGCCCGGATGTGGTTTACAGCCTTCCGACCAGGTATGATCCAATCTTTTTTTTAACTTGAGACCCTTTTTCATTCCCATTTTAGGACATGCAGTCGGGCCCCGAAGAACACCGTCTGCCTCTTCCTCATACTTCAGAAGGAGTGGGAGACCCTCTAGGACTACATGGCCCACTTCAACTCAACGACCATAGAAGTCCCAGACTTGAATGAGGTGGTAGCGATGTCGGCCTTCAAGAGAGGGCTCCAATCATCCGGGCTCATATTCTCCCTAGAAAAGAAGTTCCCAAAGGACTACGCCGAGTTATTGACTAGGGCACACAAGTATGCCCTAGCGGAGGAGCAGTCTGCGAGTCGCCGCCAGGCGGATGGGAAATTAGCCACCAAGAAGCGGAGCGACAAAGCCCCTATGATCCGACCTCCCGGTGACGGTAGCCGACCCACTCAGCACCGATGCCCTAATGGTGTGGTATGCATGATGAGGATGCAATCATGTAACTCTAAAGGAGACTAATCAATATTTAACTAGCAATTCCTACTTGCATATGAGTGATTCAACATATAAGATCAAGGAGATCTAAATAAGAAACCCTAAATGCTTATACTTAAACCCAGCTAGGAGGACTATCAAAATCTTAAAGAAATAGGACAAGGTTAGAATTCGCACACAAGTCAAGCTAGCCCTATTTAATGATCCCGATCTTAAAATACTAGGAGTTCAAGCATTGAAATCTCAAGCACAAGGGATTCACTCTTAAGGTTCTCAAATGAAAGATCATACCACATAAGATGGACCTTCTAACTTTCTGGTTTGTAGCAAGTAATCCTTCCTCTTAGATCTGGAGCCTAGAGAACCCTGCAACAAAGAAACCAAGATGATTAGAAGCTTAATTAGAAATGAGAAGATTGATGGAACTCAAAGGAGAGTTTGTTGGAAATGATCCTTGGCGCCATGGTGGAAGCTTGTGTTGGTGTTGATCTTCTTCTTGTGAGGATGTTCTTAATTCGCCTTGAAGGAAGAGGATTGCTTGGAAGATGAAGAGTAAAAGAGAAGGATTAGGGAGAAGAAATGATGGAGGAGAGGAAGAGGTTCACTTAGGCACAAAGATCCACATAGGCACATAGAAACACATAGAAAATTTCTGAAAAAAAAAATTGTATTCATTCATCAATTCTTTACAAGGGGCATCCAAGGCTTTAAATAAAGCCTTACAAATTTTGAAATTTCAAATCCCTAAACAAGTGGAGTAATATAAGGGGAGAGGGCTGATTTTCTTGCTTGAAATCCTCCTTGGCCAACTTCCTTGAATTTGAACTTGGGATGGCACCCTCTTGTGGTGAGGTGGCGTGTGAGGTGGCATGTGGTCCCCTCTTGACGTGGCATGTGGTCCCAAGTTGAGGTGGCGCAAGTGATGTGGCATGTGGTCCCCAATTGAGTTGGCTTTGGTCTTGATTTGGGGTATACATTATGAGTCTTCTTTTAGGCTTGATGCTAGTTGACCCATTTGGATTGGACTAAGACTAGACCCGACATGGACTCGACTTACATGATTATTTTGGACTCAAAAGAAAGATTACAGGACCCAACATGGACTCGACTTACATGATTCTTTTGGACTCAAAATAAAGAAAGGTTACCGGACTCTTTAGTCCAACCATAAAGATTCGGAATGGGCTTGAATTAGTTGGAGTCTCTTTCTGATTCTGGTGCCCGCACCACCTAAGCTGAGGGACTTCTTCAAATTGTTTGAGAATTATGCACACCTCTCCCTTCCAAGGGAGAAAATCCTCATGGAGATTGAGAACGAGGCTTTCTTCCAAAGGCCTTGACCGATGAGAGGCCCTCCTGCCGCAAGGAACAAGAACAAGTACTACCGGTTCTATAGGAACCATGGACATGACACTGAGGAGTGCCTCCAACTGAAGGACGCCATTGAAGACCTCATCAGAAGAGGGTATCTGAGCAAGTACATCCAACCCTGCCAGGATCGGGCTGAGACCTAAACTGTCAGAGACCCTCCGAAAGAGGCCGAACTCCCCAATCAGCATCCGACAAGCGAAGGCATTGGCATGTTGCACCGAAGGTCCGACTGGGGGTGTGAAGGGGGACAAGACATTGTAAAGATGTCCAGGGGCTCTAGTGTGATCAATTTTTCTGATGAAGACCTCTTGGAACCTCACCTCCCAGGAGATGACCCCGTCATTGTGTCGGCAATCATTGCCAATTATGATATAAAGAGTGTCCTTATTGATAATGGAAGCTGTGCGAAAGTTTTGTTGTACGATGCCTTTGTTCGAATGAACTTGTCTAAATCAAGGCTGCATAAATCCCTAATGCCTCTCACTGGCTTTGGGAGAAACTCCGTCAGAGTAAAAGGAGAGATCACCTAACCCGTGACCATCGGGACGGAGCCTTACCAACGAACTTTTTCCATCAATTTTGTGGTCGTCCATACGACCTCGGCGTACAATGCCATCTTAGGCCGACCGACTCTTAACAGGTTCCATGCCATTGTATCCACTTATCACTTGTTGGCAAAGTTCCCGACTCATAACGGGGTCGAGGAAATGAGTGAAGATCGCAGGATGGCTTGACAATATCTGGCGATACATGACAAGCAGCTGGATGGGCGCCCCATGGTTAAGCAACTTGACCCGAGAGATGAAACTGATGACTACGGTTAGCCTGTCGAAAGGATTGTGTTTGTTCCACTCAAAGAGGATGACCCTACTAAAGTACTTCAAATCGGGAGTACTCTAAGTGAAGAAGCCTGATAGGAACCGGTGGGGTTCTTGAGAAGCAATGCTGATGTCTTTGCTTGGTCAGCCTCAGACATGCCAGGCATGGACATCATCACTCACCAACTTAAGGTGGATCCAATGTATAGACCCGTCTGACAGAAAAAGACGAGCTTCATTGCCGAAAGGCAGAAAGCCATCGAAGAAGAAGTGAAGAAACTCCTCGATGCCAGCTTCATCAGGGAGTCCACTATCCAGATTGGTTGGCCAATGTCGTTATGGTGAAGAAGGCCAGTGGAAAGTGGAGGATCTGTGTAAACAACATGGACCTCAACAAGGCTTGTCTGAAGGATAGCTTCCCCCTACCAAAGATTGATCTACTGGTGGATGCTATGGCTGGCCACCAGCTCTTGAGCTTCATGAATGCCTTCTCCGGGTATAACCAGATCAGGATGCACCCTCAAGATGAGGAGAAGACGGCCTTTGTCACAGACAGGGGGCTATATTGTTACAGGATGATGCCCTTCAGCCTGAAGAATGCAGGAGCCACCTTCCAACGACTGATCACCGAGTCTTTGAAGGGAAACCCAAAAGGAATATGGAGGCTTACATTGATCATATGATTATTAAGAGCCTCTTTAAGGCTGACCACATTAGGGACTTGCAGGAATCCTTTGATGCACTGAGATGTCATCGGATGAAGTTAAATCCTGTAAAGTGCATATTTGGGGTGACCTCCGAGAATTTTCTTGGCTTCCTGGTCACTCAAAGGGGTATTGAGGTCAACCCCGAGAAGATCAAGGCCATTATAGACATAGCGCACCCGACTAGTAAGAAGCAGGTGGAAGAGCTTACGAGCCGCATTGCCTCTCTCAGCCGCTTTATCTCCCGGTTGGCTGAGAAGTCTTTGCACTTCTTCAAAACCTTGCACCGGTCATACCACTTCCAGTGGACCGACGAGTGTCGGTCGGCCTTCGAAGCCTTGAAGGACTATTTGAAGAACCCTCCACTATTGGCCAAACTAATGGAGGGGGAGGTGTTGTGCCTATACTTGTCGGCCTCTGATGAGGTCGTCAGCACCGTCCTTGTGTGGGAGGGGGAAGACAACAAGCAGAAACCTATCTACTACATCAGCAAGGTCCTCCATGATGCCGAGACAAGGTACCCCAAAGTCCAAAAACTAGTTTATTCATTGGTTATAGTAGAGAAGCACCTCCGGCCCTACTTCCAGGCGCACCCGATCGTTGTGCTGACTGACCAGCCTCTCAAGGCAATCCTCTGAAGCCCTGACACCTCCAGATGGCTCGCCAAGTGGGCTATCAGGCTGGGCAAGTTTGACATCTCCTATCAATCTCGATCCGCCTTGAAGGCCCAAGTAATCGCTGATTTTAATGCAGAATGCACCTAGGGGCAAGAGGCAACCTCTTCGATAATCGAAGTACCTATGGCTGATCTAGTAGAAGGGATCGAGCCCACTTGGACTCTCCAGAGCTTCCAATCTCGCTGGATGTGGGGCAGGCCTGATCTTAGCTGACCCCGATGGGCAATGTCTGTAGTATGCTCTACACTTTGCATTTCAGGTATCGAACAACCAGGCATAATATGAAGCCTTACTTGCAGGGCTGAGGATAGCTGGTGAATTTGGCATTGGTAGAATCCAGGCCTTCTCTGACTACCAGTTGGTAGTCAATCAAGTTAAAGGTGAGTTTGAAACAAGGGACCCTACCTTGGCTAAGTACTTGGACAAGGTACGAGGCTTTGCATCTTGGCTCAAATTTTTCGAGATTCTCCATATACCTCGGCTGCAGAACTCCCGAGCGGATGTCCTGTCATGGTTAGCTACAGCTATGGTCAGCACCTCCGACCGGACCATTGTTGAGCATCTGCAGCTCCTGAGCATTACTGAAGAGCCGACAGAGATCCATCAAGTTGTGTAGGAGGCATCATGGATGGACCCGATCCGTACCTTCCTGGTTCAGGGTACTCTTCTGGATGACCCAGTTGAAGCCAAGCATATATGCTCGTAGCCTCTTGGTACATCATCCTCGACGGGACCCTCTACAAGCAGACATTTTCACAGCCGCTGCTGTAGTGCTTGGGACAGACCGATGCAGACTATGCGCTCAGGGAGGTACATGAAGGAATTTGCGGTGCCACCTGGGGGGAAGATTGATGGGGAAAAAAAAAAGGGATGAAGATGATGATGCTAGCACGGATGATGCAAAGGTGGTTATATCTTGTTTTCTTTTTTTTTGGGTTTTATCTTTGGTTCCCGATTGCAAGCAAAGAGAACCTAGGAAAACTGAAAGCAAAGAGGGCTATGCTAGCTGATCAATCCCTAAGAAATGATAGACCAGGACCCCGAGATTAAGGAACCCCGGGATTCGGACTAGCTCGATACAATCAATACCTACCTAGGAGATAGGGATGCAAACCTTTCAACACTCTGATGCTCTTGGTGTAGAGATCGCTTAACCTTGACGGATGCGACCTGGATGTCTGAGCTATCGAACCCGTAGATAGGCTGGCTTTCGATCGGGTGGTCACAGTGGCAAAGCAGACCTTCTCTGATGGTCGTGGCAGCAAGGGGACCTGTAGGCAAACAAAGAGGATTAGTTTTTTTTTTTTTTTTTGTTCTTTCTCTTTTTAGATGATGGAAAGGTGGAAAGAAAAACAAAGGAAAGGGTTGAGGAGATGGGGTTCGGATGATGGTATTGGTGGAGATAACTTGGGGCCTCTCACCCCGCGATGTCCCGGAAGGATGAAGGAATGTAGCCTCTCACCACCCGATGCCCTCAGGCGAAGGAATGTGGCCTCTCACCACGCGACGCCCTCAAGTGAAGGAATGTGGCCTCTCACCATGCGATGCCCCTCAGGCGAAGGAATGTGGCCTCTCACCATGCGACGTCCCGGAGGACGAAGGAAGCTCTCACTCAACCTAGCCTAGGAGACAATGATTGAAGAAGAGGATGGAACACACAAGCTTTCTTTCATTAATCATCAATAATCCTTTACAAGAGGGGTTTGGGTCCTTTAAATAGGCACCCAAGAGCCCTTTGAAATTTAAACTACCCCATTACACTTGGCGCCCAAAATTTGGAGGAGAACTTCTTTCTTTGCTTGCTTGGTTTTGGTAGAAAACATGAAGTAAGGCTAGCTTGGAGGGATTTGTCCCACTTTGACTTTTCTTGGCTTGATTCAAGGCCGACCAAATGGGAATAATCCTAGGCGTGGCATGATTGGAGGCTTGGAGAGGGGGATTGGTCTTTGACCTTCCTTCCTTGCATGGCTTATTTTGGTAGAAGGCTTGGATTGAGGCTTGATTTCTTCACCATGCCTTTCTTGCTTAACTTCTTTATGGAAGAAGGCTTGAGTGGAGGCATGCATCAAGGGATTTGAAACTTCTTTCCACTTGGAGAATGGAGGATGCCTTTCTTGCTTGACTTCTTTATGGAAGGAGTCTTGAGTGGAGGCATGCATCAAGGGATTTGAAACTTCTTTCCATGACCGCCCATCCTAGATTGGAAGATTGCTTGAAGAGGAGAGGGGAAGGGGGCATGGATCATGTGAGTGGTCCCCTTTCTTGGGCGCCCAAAACAAACCACATGTCATTACCTCAATGTGCCACATAAACAGATAAGGTGGGCCCTGAGCTGACATGTCTCCTTGCCTTTGTTAGGCTTAAAAGAGACTTGACTTTTGAACCACTAAAGACTTCATAGGCTAAGACTCGGCCCGACTTATTACAAGACTCAGCTCGACCCGATGGGTCATGGTACAGACTCCATTTAAGCAAATAAACTAGAGGCTGACAGCCTTATTACAGGACTCGATAAACACAGAACCCTAATCAGAGATCCCTCGAAGTTTGAAGGGCTCAAGTCAAACCCTGATGACCACATCAATTCTCCCGGGGTGGGAGAAACTCGACCCTATCGAGTGGAAGTTAATTTGGCTTTGGTACTTCTCCAGCAGTCGATGAATGGCAGGTCCTCTTGGGTGATCTACGAGTCATCAGATTTGGGGTCGGCCTTGCCAATGGACCAAGTAACCTGAAAGCCTTTGCCCTGGGCTGCGGTAGCTCGACCATCCAAGATACGCTCGATCCGCACTCCTTACTCAGGTCAATTTGGAAGTGGACACTCTTGTTAGGTTTACTCTCCAAAAAGGATTAGGCTCAAATCACTCGCTAGGTGGTTTGTTGGTTCCCTATACTCAACTAAGTGCAAGATATTGAGAGTCGAGCTAATGTCCCAAATCAGGGTATTAGGGTCACTCTCCTATCACTCTAAGGGACCAATTCAGCGAGCATAAAAACTTCTTTATTATTTCAGAATCCCCAATTCTCTACTTAGCTTGCTTTCGGGAATGACCAAATTTTAATTATTAATTTTCGTGTCCCTAGTATGCAATGCAAGAGATCATGCAGATTCAGAGACTCAAGTAACACTCAACAAAAGCAAACTAAACTAGGTATTCTTAGTAAGAGAAATTTATTGGGGTCCTAGGGCCTAAACCAACTAGACCATTGGTTCTCTAGGCTTGACCTAGCCTGTTATGAACAAGAAAGATTTTTTAAGATCCCTAACAGATGCCATAAAGTATGCCAGAAGTAGAGGGCGAATGGGATGGGCTCTAAGGAGTCATGCAAAATGATAATCTCAACAAAAAGTGCACTCATAGCCCTAGAAATGTGCGAAGGTTCGGGGAAGGGTAGGAAATAAGGAGGAGACTCAAGGACTGGTTCAAGGTTTAGGCTACTGACCTTAATATGTGAATGTAGGTCTACAGGCATGCTCATCTTAACCTCATGGTCAGTACTAGGAGGATCGATAGGTGCAAGTCCTCGGGTAGGCGGGATGCTCCTAGATAGTAGAGGGCTTTCGGGAAGGTCTTCAGAACATTCATCTTGAGAACCTATACCTTCATCTACTTCGTTTGATCCTAGCTTGGTCAGTTCTGCTTCAAGGTCTATAGTGGATTCAGGATCATTATCATTTGGGTCCTTGCTATGTTCTGGGGTATCCTTAATGATTCCATCAGGTGGGAGCTGATCAATTAAATTATCAGGCGATACCTCCTCACATTCTTCTTCTTCTTCTTCATATTCATTAATGAAGCTTATGTCAGGCTCATATATGACTTCCTTAAACTCACAGAATGGTTCTAATCTTTTCTTCTTTGATTCCTCAATGGGTTTGGGATCAGTTTCAATCGGTTCATCTATAAGTAGGGCAGGGGTGGTGCACTGACTGGCAAGATGCTCAAGCTTATGACACCTATAGTTGTTACCTTGGGGATCGGGTCTCCTCTGGACTTCAATAGCCTTACCCTTGTCCTCTCTACTGTATTGGTGTCAATTTAGACTAGGACGACTAGGACTGGGTTGGGCTCGGCTTGGTCGATTGGGGTCAGATCGGTTCGGGCTTGGTCGACTTGGGTAAGCCTGGCTATAACCTTGGGTGGATCCGGGGATGTGGCTTTGTTTCCTAAAAGGCTCTGGTCTTCTGTAGGCGGGAGCTCTCTGGAAATGCTCACGGAGCCTAGCGGCTTCCTCTATGGGACCTAGTCTGGCCTCTACTTGATCACATCTATCATCTAACCGGGTGCTTAACTGAGTTATGGCTTGAGTCAGGGATTCGTTCATTACTGCAAGCTCAACATGAAGTTAGTCCATGTCTTCGATAGGGGTTGGAGACGGTGGGTGAAAAAGGGCTCCTGATCTAGTGCACATGCAAACACACAAAATGGTACTATGATGTGCTAGACCTAGGAGATCTCACCAAATGAAAAGTGAAGAAGACGAACCTGGTAGTAGTAACTTGGCACCTGGCCAGGTAAGCGTAAGGTTAGTGGAGGTTCCTCTTTGCTTTCCTAGACACCAATCTTGCAATTGGCCAGGTAAGCGAACCAACCCACTTCCCTTCGGGATCTAGTCCCTGAACCGCTTGCCTAGACACCAGCTACACAAGTACACACTTCCAAGCAATCTAGCTTGGTCCAACACTTGGGTTGACCCGACTTCGTGGGTGTCCCTAGCTCACTAGAGCAGATTAACGTCTAATTGATTTTAGTTAATGGCTAGGGTTCGAAATGCCGGGTGGTGGTTTTTGGGCTAGGGACAGGTTATGAACTCCTGACCCTATGTTAACTTGTCGCCCTTAAGTATTTTATGAACAATGTATTCACATAAATGTCCAAGAAAATGATTTAATATATATATATATATATATATATATATATATATATATTTATGTCTTTCAGATGTATGGATGCAAAGCAAAATTTAAAAATCTAAACATGAACTAAATACATGAACTAACTAAATGAGACAAGAAAGAGATGCTTGCTGAAACTGCAGGCCTGAGATTTTCTCAGGTGGTTTTTCAGCTTGTAGAATTTCTACAGGTTGAAAAAAAAAATCTGAGAAAATAACAAAAAAATCCTCTAAATGCAGAAGATCCAGAAAAAGAAAAATCAAATAAAACGGAGATTCCTACAAAGAGAGAAAATTAAAATAGCATACTATATATGGGCTAGACAAAATGCAAAAATCTAAATGCAAGAGCACTAGTTCTAGCCTAGGCTCTGATACCAACAATGATGGGGGAAAAAAAAAGGGATGAAGATGATGATGCTAGCACGGATGATGCAAAGGTGGTTATATCTTGTTTTCTTTTTTTTTGGGTTTTATCTTTGGTTCCCGATTGCAAGCAAAGAGAACCTAGGAAAACTGAAAGCAAAGAGGGCTATGCTAGCAGATCAATCCCTAAGAAATGATAGACCAGGACCCCGAGATTAAGGAACCCCGGGATTAGGACTAGCTCGATACAATCAATACCTAACTAGGAGATAGGGACGCAAACCTTTCAACAGTATGATGCTCTTGGTGCAGAGATCACTCAACCTTGACGGATGCGACCTGGATGTCCGAGCTATCGAACTCGTGGATAGGCTGGCTTTCGATCGGGTGGTCACAGTGGCAAAGCAGACCTTCTCTGATGGTCGTGGCACCAAGGGGACCTATAGGCAACCAAAGAGGATTAGTTTTTTTTTTTTTTGTTCTTTTTCCTTTTAGATGATGGAAAGGTGGAAAGAAAAACAAAGGAAAGGGTTAAGGAGATGGGGTTCGGATGATGGTATTGGTGGAGATAACTTGGGGCCTCGCACCTCGCGATGTCCCGGAAGGGCGAAGGAATGTGGCCTCTCACCACGCGACACCCTCAGGCGAAGGAATGTGGCCTCTCACCACGCGACGCCCTCAGGCGAAGGTATGTGGCCTCTCACCACGCGACATCCCGGAGGACGAAGGAAGCTCTCACTCAACCTAGCCTAAGAGACAAGGATTGAAGAAGAGGATGGAACACACAAGCTTTCTTTCATTAATCATCAATAATCCTTTACAAGAGGGGTTTGGGTCCTTTAAATAGGCACCCAAGAGCACTTTGAAATTTAAACTACCCCATTACACTTGGCGCCCAAAATTTGGAGGAGAACTTCTTTCTTTGCTTGCTTGGTTTTGGTAGAAAACATGAAGTAAGGCTAGCTTGGAGGGATTTGTCCCACTTTGACTTTTCTTGGCTTGATTTAAGGCCGACCAAATGGGAATAATCCTAGGCGTGGCATGATTGGAGGCTTGGAGAGGGGGATTGGTCTTTGACCTTCCTTCCTTGCTTGGCTTATTTTGGTAGAAGGCTTGGATTGAGGCTTGATGTCTTCACCATGCCTTTCTTTCTTAACTTCTTTATGGAAGAAGGCTTGAGTGGGGGCATGCATCAGGGGATTTGAAACTTCTTTCCACTTGGAGAATGGGGGATGCCTTTCTTGCTTGACTTCTTTATGGAAGGAGTCTTGAGTGAAGGCATGCATCAAGGGATTTGAAACTTCTTTCCATGACCGCCCATCCTAGATTGGAAGAGAGCTTGAAGAGGGGAGGGGAAGGGGGGATGGATCATGTGAGTGGTCCCCTTTCTTGGGCGCCCAAAACAAACCACATGTCATCACCTCAGTGCGCCACATAAATAGATAAGGTGGGCCCTAAGCTGACATGTCTCCTTGCCTTTGTTAGGCTTAAAAGAGACTTAACTTTTGAACCACTAAAGACTTCATTGGCTTAGACTCGGCCCGACTTATTACAAGACTCAGCTCGACTCGATGGGTCGAGGTATAGACTCCATTTAAGCAAATAAACTAGAGGCTGACAGCCTTATTACAGGACTCGATAAACACAGAACCCTAATCAGAGATCCCCCAAAGTTTGAAGGGCTCAAGTCAAACCCTGATGCCCACATCAAAGATCCCTAGCCTATAAAACTATCTGGTAGGGATATTACTAGCCCATAATTCAAAAGGATGCGTCGGACTTCGTGCGGAAGTGTGACGCGTGCCAAAGGTATTTAGGTGTCCAAAGTAGGCCCGCCAGCCAGCTGACCCCACTTACGGTGTCGTGGCCATTTGCCCAGTGGGGCATGGACATCCTGGGACCCTTTCCCCCAGCATCCGACCAACAGAAATTTCTCCTTGTGGCCATCGATTACTTTACCAAATGGGTGAAGGCTAAAGCAATGGCGCAAATAATGGAGAACAAGGTGGAGAACTTCGTTCGGAACTGCATCATCTTCCAGTTCGGCATCTCACGGACAATCAATACTGATAATGGAAGATAATTTGATAACTCAAGGTTCCGGGATTTTTGCCAGCAATACCATATTTCCTATCGGCTTACCTTGGTCGGTCACCCTCAATACAAGGGAGAGGCTAAAGTCACTAATCGGACGATCCTGCATGGGTTGAAGACTTGGCTGAATGAAGCCAAAGGACTATGGGTGGAAGAGCTTCACTCATTATTGTGGGCATACCAGACGACCGCTCGGATAGCAACCAGAGAAACTCCGTTCAACTTGACCTATGAGAGTGAGGCGGTCATCCCCGTAGAGATCTCTTTGCAATCTCTGCGGGTTGATCACCTCACTGAGCCAATCAATTCGGAGCAACGGAGGGCTGACCTAGATTTGCTGGAGGAAACCAGGCTCTAGACAAGCATGTAGATGGTGACTTACCGATAGAAGATGGCTAGATATTATAACTCGAGGGTTAAGGCGCGAACCTTCCAAGTTGGAGACTTGGTCTTATGAAGGACAGAGGTTTCAAGGCCAACCGAGCAAGGAAAACTTTTTCCTAATTGGGAAGGTCCTTATCGAGTCAGCGAAGTGATCCTGGCCAGGACCTACCGACTCGAGCATTTGGACGGGCGACAAATATCACGCCCATGGAATGTAGACAACCTTCACAAGTACTATCAATAAAGTACATAGATTCTTCCATCAACACTCCGAAAGTCCGACTCCAGTCGGCAGAGGCTCTACGGCAGCCCACACCGAGAGCCCAACTCCAGTCGGTAGAGGCTCTAGGGCAGCCCATTGCAAAAGTCCGACTCTGTTCGGTAGAGGCTCTAGGATAGCCCACACCAAAAGTCTGACTCCGGTCGGCAGAGGCTCTAGGGCAGCCCACTCTAAAAGTCCGACCCCCATCGGCAATCACCGCAAATGATCCATGCGGAACCACGTGGAGAACATATTGCACATCTGGCCAGCCGATGGACCAAGCTTGGAGCAAATCTCTGGGTTCATGAGTCCGGACTAAGCTGTCGCCCCTTTCGGCCAATGTATCGGCTTCAAGCTTCAAGAGGCCAACCGAGAACAATTGGAAATTTTCCTAAGTATCTAGACTAGATCGACGCAGGACGACCGTTTGGAAAGGAAGGTGACTTGCAGTACCGAGGGGCCGACCGGAAACACTTAGAAAAATTTCGAAAGAAAAGTATTTACTTCACACTTACATACACCAAAGATAGCCAGAAGGTCTTTTCATTAATGTCAAAAGCAGATGCTTACAAAAGAAGGTGGGTCAGACCTTTACAAACCCCTTAGGTCAGACCCACGAAAGATGCATTGGGGGCCCTAATTTTGACCCCGTCCGCTACAACTGGGAGGTCAACAGGAACCGTAACACTTGGGGGCTCGACCGGGATGTTCGTCGTCTCTACTTCGGCCCTAGCCTCCTCCGTCTCACCTTCAACTTGAGGCTCTCCCTCCTCCACAGGTTCTTCCAGTTCCGCGTTCGACAGGTCCAGCTTCAGAAAAAGTAAGGCCACCTTCTTCAAGTAGTTGTCGTAGCCTTCTCTGTAGAAGTCCGATGTTGCCTCTTCAACCTCCTCAGTGAAGCCAGAGGAGGCCTTGTATGCTGTCATTGCATCTTGGACCTACCTCGCGGCCAGCTCCTTTGCTTCCTCAAGCTGGGTCATCAACTGTACTACCATTGCTCTTTGGCCTGTGCCCTCTTGTCGGCCTCAAAGAATCAACCCTCCTCCTCTTGCAGCCGACGGGTGAGGGAATTCACCCTCACTTTCTTCATTTTCAGTTTGGCATCCCGGTCGACCAGTTGGCTCTCTACCTTTTTCAGAGCCTCTTTCGATGACTCGACCTCTGCTTGGGTAGTCGACAACCTCTCTTTCGTAGACTTTAAGGATGCTCCCATGGCAACTTGAGTTGCCTCCAGCTCCTGCACCCTTCTAGCGGAGGTCTTGGCTACATGAAGCACCCAGCCAATGCCTTCATCCATCAAGGAGATATCGTGAAGGAGCTATGAATACAACACTAAGTTAGCACTATGCGAGGGAGGAAAAGATACGAGAAAGCAAGCTAAGTGCCTTACCTTCATAAGGTTACGGTAGGACTCTACAGCCACGTCACTCAGGTTCCTCTGGATTGACCGCTCCCAGTTGATGTCGATCATCGCCCCCCTAAGTAGGCTTTGGGCTCTTCAAGGGTGGTCCACGGCGTGCTAGTTCTGGAACTCCTCCTGATGAATTTCTTTGTCAGACTCTTCTTCGACCGCCTTGTCTTCGGCCGCCTTGTTCTTTCCCTTGTCTACCAGGGGCTCCACCTTATCTGTGTCGATGGGTGCGGGGGCTAATGCTGGCGCTGTGCAGATAGCTTCGACTGCTCCTACCCCCGCAGGGTGCCCGACCCCCCGGCGGAAGCCGAAGCCTCGGCCATCTTCTTGGCCAACACCTCAGTAAGGGGGGCATCATCCTCATCAGACTCTACCTTCATGACGGGTGTAGGACGTTCCTCCTCCTGCCTCTTCTTTTGTCTTTCGGTAGTTGGTGTTGGGGCCGACCCCGGAGCGGGCCTCTTCTGCACTGCTCGTTGAATGACCTTGGCCTTATCGATTCTCTTCATCCTCCCTCCTGTATAAAGAGATTAAAGTGAGCCGAAGGAAGAGAGGCAACAGGGTCTAAAAGGCAAGCCAGGAAGAAAGAGGTCAGCCCTTGTGATGGGGACATCGCTAGCATGGATCCCAAAGCAAGCACGAATCTTGAAGCTGCACGAATCTCGGAGCATATCTAGAATAAAGTAGTTTGGGATTTTATCTTTTGTTTGAAATTTAAATAAGGATTTGGTTGGTTAGGATTTAGATATGGATAGGCTTGTCTTATCCTATCTTGTGTTTGAATTTGAATCATCTCTATCTTTTTATCCTGTATTCAAATTCAAATGAGGGTTGGACAAGTCTATAAATTCCACCCTCAGTCCTTTGTAAAAAAATAGTTTTTAAAGTTTAGTCAAGTTTTGGGAATGAAAATGATTTTTAGAAAAGAGTGGTTTTTTTATTTCACTCCGTGAGGAGAGGGTGTGAGGCCCAACCCCACGACATGATGTGAGGTCATGCCCGGTTATCCCCCTTCCCATTCCATCTTCTCTATCCCCTCATGGCCTTTGAGATCCATCCTAGCACCTCCAAGTATCGAGGAGGGTGTCATTCCCTAGAGGTGAGAGGTCTCTTCGTTAGGGTGAGTCCCAAAGTCCATGAGATCCAGATTCCTATCCTACATCCCCACTATTCCTTCGCCACCCCTAGAGAAAGAAAATACCAAAAAAAAATAGTACCCTAATTTAGGTGACTTCTAGGCTCACCAACGGTCCTACATCTATCCTCCATCAAACTAGACCTCCTGCATGGGTTTTCCAAACTAAGAATTCTCTAAGTGAGGTCTTGGGATTGCACAACCTATTTATTTTGAAGAGGTAACCATCCTGGAGGGTGTACTCACTATGGACACTAGATGGTTCTTGTTTTTTAGATTGGAAAATCTCACCGAATTCAGGACAGGATTTGAATTGTACTTTCAATTGGTCAAATCCTATAACTTCAGTCTTAACCATATTCAGAAACAGGGCACGATGGTAAAAAACATCAGCTACCTTATTTTCAGTGCCAACACGATGTGTTAATACAAAGGTATAGGTTTGGATGTATTCTACCCACTTAGCGTGCCTAGTATTTAATCTTTTATGGGTGTTTAGGTACCGAAGTGCTTCATAGTCAGAATAAAGAATAAATTCTTGGGGTAGCAGGTAAGGTCTCCGGTACCTAAGAGCTTGTACGACTACATAAAACTCCTTATCATAGGTTGAGTGTTTAGTTTTGGCCTCATTGAGTTTCTCGCTAAAGAAGGCCACAGGGTGATTTTCTTGTCTAAGTACTCCTTCTATGCCTACTCCCGAAGAATCACAAGCAACCTCAAATACTTTGGAAAAATCAGGTAATCTTAGGATAGGTGTTTGTGTCATTTTATCCTTGATCTCAAGGAAGGTTTTGTCGGTAGCTCTGGTCCATTAAAAATTTTCCTTCCTAATACAGTCGGTGACAGGTGCCATGATGGAGCTAAATCCCAAAATAATCTCTTGTTGAAGGTGGTTAGACCATGAAAACTACGAACATCATCGATACTTGTAGGGACTGGCCACTCAGCTATAGCTTTAACTTTCTCAAGGTCAGTTGAGACTCCTTCAGGGGTGACTACAAAACCTAGGAATATAACTCTATTTGTCATGAACTCGCACTTCTTAGGATTGGCATAAAGGCTATTCTTTCTAAGGGTCTGACAGACTAATTTGAGATGGTTAAGGTGGTCTTTCTTAGTCTAGCTGTATATCAAAATGTCATCAAAGTATACCACTAAAAACTTTTAGATGAACTCTTTCAAGACTTGGGTCATGACTCTCATAAATGTGCTAGGATCATTTGATAACCCAAAAGGCATTACTACCCATTCAAAAAGACCATCCTTAGTCTTAAACGCGATCTTCCACTCATCCCCGGGCCTAATCCTAATCTAATGATAGCCACTCTTAAGGTCTATCTTGGAAAAGATCATGGCATCGGCCATCATGTCAAGCATGTCATCCAAACATGGGATGGGAAACTTATATTTCATAATGATTTTGTTGATGGCTCTACTATCGACAAACATTCTCCAGGTTCCATCATTCTTAGGGGTCAGAAGTGCAGGGACTGCATAGGGACTTAAGCTCTCCCTAAGGAAACTCTTCATGAGCAACTCTCCCACTTGTTTCTGAAGTTCTTGGTGCTCGGTGGGGTTCATCCTATAGTGGGGAAGGATTGGTAATGTGGCTCATAGGACCAAGTCTATGGCATGCTGGATGTCTCTAAGGGGTAGTACTTGATCAAGTAATTCATTGGGAAAAACATCTTCAAACTCTATTATAGCCTCAACTACTTCTTGGGGGTGCTCTCTTACGGTTGGCTCTTGATTCTCTTTGGTGGCCAAAATCCAAATAGGGGCTCTCCCAGCAATCTCTTTTTCTAACTCCTTGGCCATGATCAGGTTAACTTCCATTTCCTTTTCCTTTAGGTTACTCGATCCTCTTTTAACCTGGTCCTTAGCTAGAGTTGGACTGAATACAAATTTCTTCCCATGGTGACTAAAGGCACAGGTATTGGTTCGACCAAATAGAGTGGCATCATAATCGTAAAGCCTATGCAATTCTTGAACCCTCTGTGGATCTCTAACTAGGGTTTAGTCTAATGGGTTCTGTAATAAGGCTTCAAGCCTATGCAATTCTTTACTAGTCAAGCATTTTTGTTTTAGTCGTATACCTTGGCCAATGTGGTCAAGTTAGGTCAATAAACCTTGTATTTAGTTGAATTGATCCAAGCCCGAGTCTATTTGAAGAGTGGACCCAAGCCTATTCGAAGAAGAAGTGGACATTGAGTCTAGTCCAAGTACTATTGGGCCAAGCCAAGAAGGATGCCAATTCAGCCCTGGGGCACCACCTCATCATCTCATGTAGCACCACTTCACCTTGCCAAGTGGGCGGCACAAATCTGATTTCTTGGATGCCAAAGGGGACAACATCACTTGATATATTCCTCCCTTCCCTCCCCCTATCATGCTTATCTCTAAAAATAGGTGGGCAGCAAAGGGAAAGTCAAGGGTAGTTGAAGATTTGTGAGGACACAAGCCATGCTACAAGCCTCATTTCATGTTTCTCTCCAAAGATAGGTGGGCAACTAAGGAAAGATTGAAGACATAAGCCTTGCTACAAGCCCCATAACATGTCTCTCTCCAAAGATAGGTGGGCGACCAAGGAAAGAGTGAAGACATAAGCCTTGCTACAAGCCCCATATCATGCCTTCTTCCCAAAATGTATGATCAGCCTTCAAAGTCCAAGGGCACCAAGATCCATCTTCCAAGCACCAAATCAAGCCATGTCCAATCACATGCAAAGCTTTGGTCGGCCAAGGAGAAAGAATTTTAGATTTTTTGGTGCCTTATCAAGTGACAATTTATAATTTTTTCTTTTGAATTTTAAAGGGTCTTAAGGTGCCTATATAAAGGACCTTACCCCTTACTTGTAGGGCTAATTTTTAATGAATGAAAAAGAAAGGTTTGAGTGTTAATCTTCTAGTTTGCTTTCGTTCCTTAAGAACGTCTATCTCCATGAGGGAGCACCTTCACCTTTAGGCATCGAGAGATGTGAGGCCCCAAGTTACCATCTCTTCCATGCAGGCCATCTTCCATCTTCGAGTTCGGAGGCCATCTGGATGATCCATCTTGGCGCCTAGCAAGAAGATCCCCCATCACCACCATCTTCAACCTTTCTTCCCTCATTTCTTCTTGCTTCTTGTTGACTCCTAACATTTCTCTTGATTTCTCTAGGTCCTCTAGGTGCCACGAGTACGGAGTCAATATCCCTTGCCTTCATGACCTTCGGGTGGAAAGCAAGTGCACACAGGGTTGAAGTCTCAATCGTCCAAGCCGCATCCGCAAGAGCGAGTGAACTCGGCATCAGGCACATCAGAGCTTTACAAGGTTTGCTACCCTAACTCCTGAGTTGGTATTGAGCCAAGAGCTAAGTCCTGCAAGGTTTTTCAATACCGGGGTCCTCTTCTTATCCTTGTTTAGGGGCTTACTTGGTTTTCAATACCGGGGTCCTCTTCTTATCCTTGTTTAGGGGCTTACTTGCTAGTTTGAAGTTCTTATTACTATAGAAATCCTAGATCAACTCTTTCTTGTCTTCAGGAATCTATCACTCCATTAAGAATAACCTAAAAATCATAAAAGAAAAACCTTTTGCATCATTCATCTCATCGTAACATCTAGTTAGTCATGCATCATCTGGTTTTAGAGCATGGTTAGGACTTAGCATCTTCTTAAGTACTTGGATTGGGTGCTTCACCATGGCCGTGCGGTCATAGGAAAAAAAAGGGCTACAAGAACCTCACATCCCATTCCACTGGGTATGGTGTGTGGGGGTGCCGTTGTGATTGACCCTTGAAGGGGAACACAAGGAGATAGGTTTAGATCTATAAAAAAAAAAAGGTTTGCATCTTTGATTTCAGCATTTTAGAAATTCAGCATTCTAGTACATAGTCTACTATTTTGGTTATTTCTACCTGTAGGAACCTCAGATTTTTGTGATTTTTGTTTTGCTAGATTTTATAAATTTGAAAGTACTTTCGAGAATTGTCTCAGATTTTATTGTAGTTTGTAGGATTCCTGCATTCTGGAATACTACCTGAGAATAAATCTGTTCTGAAAATTCTAGCAAGTGCATCTCATCCCACTTTCATTTTTCATACAATTTAGTTTTGCATTTAGGTTCATATTTTTTTATTTCCAGCATCTTATTTTTTTCTATCATACATCAAAAAAATTTAAAAAAAAAAAACTTAGGTACATTTCATTAGATCATTTTTATACCATCAATTTCATAATTCACTTAAGGGCATCAATATCATAAGAGAAGGAAAGGAAGTCATTACCTTTCCTTAGCCCAAAAACAACCACCTTTGTATTTCAATCCCCAACCTAATCTAAAATTTAGTAGCAACCTAATAGATTAGGGACATCAACGAGTTGGGTTTGACCATTTTGGGGAAGCTAGTTGCATACAACCGTTTAATTGGTACCGGGAAGCCGAAGTCTATGGCAAGAGGTCTAGCATCAAACGACCTAAGCGGTGTTGTGGTTCTTTAATTGGGTCCTTGCGAAAGCAAGGGGTGCCTCCCACACTCCCACCTCTTATCAAGCAGGTGAAAGAGCTAGTTGATTGTGCTATGTGTTTTCTACGTGGACTCATTGTGATTGAACTCCTAGGTCTAGCAAACAAGTAGCACCTTTCATTATATGTTGCATGTTGACTAGATTAGGAGTCACCTATCACCCCCATCATTCCCAATCAAGTGAACCCATGGAGAACGATCACGAGGATCAATTAAAACTCATCATTGAATAGTTAGCTAGGATGAAGAAATAGGTTTGATGAGTTTGATAAATTTGTAACAAGGCTAGAAACTCTGGAGAGGACCCGGGAGCCTCACACTAAACCAGAGTTTGAATCACCTCCCCACCCTAAGAGATTCCCTCAACATGATCCCTCCTTGGAGGTTGAGTCCAGAAGAGTCCCACACCCTAACCCAGCCTGAAAGGTTCACCCTAGGGGACCCAATCAGGAGTTCATGGACCAGGTTAAAAAAGGATCTAGTAGCCTAAAGGAAAAGAAGCTAGAAGTCAACCTGATTAGTGACAAAGAGTTAGAGAAGGAGATTTTTTGTGGGACCCCTGCCACTAGAGAAATTCTTGAATCGACCCACAGAGAACCCCCTCAAGAGGTAGTTGAAGCCCAGAAAGTGAAAAAAATTGATGACATATTTCTCGATGAGTTAACTAATCAACTACCACCTGATGAGATTACTGAGGGAACCCCTACTACTAAAGAGATTCATGAACCGATCCAGAGAAAACACCCTCAAGAGGTAGTTGAAACTTTAAAAGAATTTGAGGATGTATTTCCTAATGAGTTAGCTAAGCAACTACCACCTGATGAAATTACTAAAGGATCCCTTGCCACTGAAGAGATTCCTGAACCGACCCAAAAAGAACACCCCCAGGAAGTAGTTGAGGCTCTGAAAGAGTTTGAAGATGTTATACCCGACGATTCACCTGATCAATTTCCACCCTTGAGAGACATCCAGCATGCTATAGACTTGGTCCCAGGATCTTCTTTAACAGTCCTTCCTCACTATGAGATTAACCCTACCGAGCCCCAAGAACTACTGAAATAAGAGAAACATATGACACCCATAGAACAATGTCCAAATTTTAAGATTATCCTGAATAACCAAGGTCAATTTCATGCTTCCCATAAATTGCCCCAGGACTCTGATTCCTATTTCCTACCTTTCCCTGAGTCTTCTCATATTTCTAAAGCCATGGGGCTACATTTTGTTGAGATTACTAGATTGCATGAATCCCTAGAGCCCATCCCTTTTGCTACCTACTTATGGTATACTTTATGGAATTTGTTAGGGATCCATGGTAATTTTTCATGTGCATACCATACCAGGGTCAAACCGAGAGAGTCAATAATCTATTAGGTTTAGACCCTAGAGAGACCAATAAAATTCCTCTCAATAGGAATACATAGTCGAGTCTGCTTTTTGTTAAGTATTAGTATGAGTCATAGAGTCCGTAGAATCTTTTGCACTGCATATTAGAGGCATGCATAAAGAAATTAGCCTAAAAATCTACCTAAGTAATAATAATTACATGAAATTGGCTGGTTCCTGAAAGCAAGCCGAAGAATATGAAATAAGGAATTCTGTAATGATTAGGCATAGGCCTAAATGGTTTCCACCAAGAACCGTTAGGAAACTTCATGCTCGTGGAGCTGGCCCCTTTTGAGTGATAAGGAGAGTTGGCCCTAATGCCTATGTGCTTGAGCTACCTCCAAATTATGGCATTAGCTTGACTTTCAATATCTCAGACTTAATCGAAGTATAGGAAACCAACAAACATACCCAATAAGCCATTTGGGCCTGACCTTTCATTTAAGAGCAAACCCAACCCAGAGTGTCCACCTTCAATTTTACCTGAGAGAGGAGAGTGGATCGAGTGTGTCCTGGATGATCAAGCTATGACCACCCGGGGCAAATGCTATCAGCATTACTTGGTCAGATGGCAAGGTTGACCACAGTTCGATGATTCGTGGATTACCCGAGAGAACTTGCAACGCCTCGACCCCGACCTTCTAGAGAAATATCAAAGCCAAATCTACCCTTACTCGACAGGGTTGAGTTCCTCCCACCCCAAGAGAATTGGTGCGGGCACCAGAATCAAATAGAGGATCTTCAACCCCCTATGAATCTCTGACTAGGGTTTAGTCTGACGGGTTCCATAATAAGGCTTCAAGCCTATGCAATTCTTTACTTTAAGTCATGCATTTTTGTTTTAGTCCTGTACCTTGGTCAATGTGGTCAAGTTAGGTCAATAAACCTTGTATTTAGTTGAATTGATCCAAGCCCGAGTCTATTTGAAGAGTGGACCCAAGCCTGTTCAAAGAAGAAGTGGACATTGAGTCTAGTCTAAGTACTATTGGGCCAAGCCATGAAGGATGCCAATTCAGCCCTGGGGCACCACTTCATCATCCCATATGGCACCACTTCATCTTGCCAAGTGGGTGGCACAAATCTGATTCCTTGGATGCCAAAGGGGATAACATCACTTGATACATTCCTCTCTTCCCTCCTCTATCATGCTTATCTCCAAAAATAGGTTGGTGGCTAAGGGAAAGTCAAGGGGAGTTGAAGATTTGTGAGGACATAAGTCATGCTACAAGCCTCATATCATGTTTCTCTCCAAAGATAAGTGGGCGACCAAGGAAAGATTGAAGATATAAGCCTTGCTACAAGCCCCATATTATGTCTCTCTCTAAAGATGGGTGGGCGACCAAGGAAAGTGTGAAGTCAAAAGCCTTGCTACAAGCCCCATATCATGCCTTCCTCCCAAAATGTATGATCAGCCTTCAAAGTCCAAGGGCACCAAGATCCATCTTACAATCCACAAATCAAGCTGTGCCCAATCACAATCAAAGCTTTGGTCGGCCAAGGAGAAAGAATTTTAGAATTTTTGGCACCTTATCAAGTGAAGATTTGTGATTTTTCTTTTGAATTTGAAAGGGTCTTAAGTTGCCTATATAAAGGACCTTACTCTTCACTTGTAGGGCAAATTTTGAATGAATGGAAAAGAAAGGTTTAAGTGTTAATCTTCTAGTTTGCCCTCATTACTTAAGAATGTCGATCTCTGTGAGGGAACACTTTTGTCTTTGGGCATCGAGGGGTGTGAGGCCCCAAGTTACCATCACTTCCGTGCAAGCCATCTTCCATCTTCATGTTTGAAGGCTATCTGGATGATCCTTCTTGGCGCCTAGCAAGAAGATCCCCCATCACCACCATCTTCAACCTTTCTTCCCTCATTACTTCTTGCTTTTTGTTGACTCCTAACATTTCTCTTGATTGCTCGCAGGTCCTCCAAGTGCCACGAGTACGGAGTCAGTCTCTCTTGCCTTCGCAACCTTCAAGCGAAAAACCAGTACATCCACAGGGTTGAAGGCTTGATCATCCAGGCCACATCCACGAGAGTGAGTGAACTTGGCATCGGGTGCATCAGAGCTTTACATGGTTTGCTACCCTAACTCCTGAGTTGGTATTGAACCAAGAGCTAACTCCTACGGGGTTTTATCAATCCTGGGGTCCTCTTCTTATCCTTGTTTAGGGGCTTACTTGCTTGTTTAAAGTTCTTATTATTATAGAAATCCTAGATCAACTCTTGCTTGTCTTCGGGAATCTATCACTCCATTAAAGAAAATCCTAAAAATTAGAAAAGAAAAACCTCTTGCATCATCCATCTCATCCTAGCATCTAGTTAGTCCCGCATCACCAGGGTCAACCTAGGATAATGCTACCGACTCCCAAGGGAAGGATATCACACCAAATCTTCTCCGCATATGATTGCAATTTGATCATGACTTAGCATCTAGAATTGATAGGTATGGAAGTCAAATCTATCCATGAGTCCTTATAGGTATTGGGATGTGGAACTGGGGTCAATCCTAGGGACTTGACAGTACATAACGAGATGGCATTGATACTGCTCCCACTATCTACTATGATCTTGCACACCTTATCTTCTAACTTGATAAAGGTTTGTAGAATGTTAGTCCTATGCCAATCTTCTGGCACTATGTTCTGGGTTAGAATGCACCTAACTACTCTTAACAAGTCTTCAGACTCAAACAATTCTTCCTCTTTCTCATATTCTTTCAATAATTGATCTTCTGCTCATACACTTCTCCTTCTGGTTCAGCAATGGGTTCTAACTCGTTTTCAACTGGCTCTTCTATAAGTAGGGCTTTGGAGGTGCACTGGCTAGCATAATACCTTGGTTTATGACATCTAAAGCATTTGTTTTGAGGATTGGGGCTTCTCTAGACTTCAATTGACTTACCTTTATCCTCTATACTGAAATGGGATCGGCTCGAGTCGGGTCAGCTAGGACTAGGTCAGCTTGGGTTTGATCGACTTGGGTCAGGTCGGCTAGGACTAGATCGACTCGGGTAGACTTGACTATACCCTTGGCTTTATCCTGGGGTTCTTCTAGGGTTCCTAAAGGGTTCAGGTCTATGATAGGTGGGTGTCCTTTGGAAATGCTCACAATTCCACGTAATTTGGCAACCCTGCTCTAAGTCATTGATCTCTTTAAAATAAAGCTCCCTTTGGATATCCACATGTAGGCCAGCCCGAAACATAGACAGGGTCATAGATTCAGATTCATCGATGTTACATCGCATGACATACTCATCAAACTTTTTGATGTACTCAACCACGCTCTTGTTTCCTTGATTCAAATATTGTGATTGGTTTAATAACTTCTGGGTGTAAGACAGTGGTAGGTACTTTTCTCTATGCCTAGCTTTCATGTCTCTCTAGGTTGATATGGGTTCTTCTCCTCTTCGCTCGATCAACCTCTCAACACTATTCCAATATAACCTAGCCTGGCGAACCAACCTACGTTTGGCAAATTTGAACTTCATTCTTTCCGACATAGTGTACCACTCGAAGTATTGTTCCATGTCGTCCTCCCAATCTATGTACACTTTGGGATCTAGACTGCCATCGAAGGCAAGTGCTTCTAGCTTAATGTTTCTGATGGCTCTCTCTTCCTGGTCCATGATCTCCTGATTGGGTCTCCTAGGGTGATCCTCTTGGGCAGGGTTAGGATGTGGGACTCTTCTGGGCTCAGCCTCTAAGGAGGAATCATGTTGAGGAGGTTCCCTAGGGTGGGGAGGTGAATCAGACTCAGGTTCAATGGGTAGACCCTTTCCCTTTTCCAAAGTTTCTGAACTTGGTTACAAACTCATCAAATCTTTGGGTCAACATGGCAAGCTGTTTAGTGAGGAGCCTCATTTCATTCTCGAGGTTGTTCTCCATGGATTCACCTGACTGAGAGTGGTGTGGGTGATACATTATTCTTGACCTAGTCGACATGCAACACACAAAGAACGGTGCTACGGTTTTGCTAGACCAAGGAGTTCAAACAGGATGGATTAACATAGATGACATACATCACACCAACTAGACCTTTCACTGGCCAGGTAATAGGTGGGAGTGTGGGAGGCCCCCCTACTTTTGCCAGGATCCAATTAAGGAACCACAACATCGCTTAGATCGTTTGATGCTAAATCTCTTACCTTAAACACCAACTTCCAGTACTAATTGGAGGGTTGCATGCACTAGCTTTCGCACAATGGTTAAACCCGACTCATTGATGCCCCTAAGCTATTAGGTTGCTAATAGATTTTAATTTAGGCTTAGGTTCGAAATGTAGGTTGGTGGTTTTCGGGCCAAGGAAAGGTAATGACCTCCTTCCCTTATCTTGTGATATTATCGCCCTTAAGTCAATTATGCATATGATGGCATACAAATGAAACCTAATGAAATGTACTTAAGTTTTTATTTTTTTGTGTTTTGATGTATATTAGCAGAATTATAAGATGCTGGAAATTAAATAATATGAACCTAAAGTGCAAAAATTAGACTATGTAGAAATGAAAGTATGATGAAATGGGCTTGCTAGAAATTCAAAGCAGAATTGTTCTCAGATAGTAATCAGGGGTGTAGAAAATCTACAGACTGAATTAAAATTTGAAAATAATTTGAAAATAATATCAATTATCTGGAGTCCAGCAAAACATAAATCAGGAAATTCATAGATTCTTACATGTAGAAACAACTAAGAAAATAGACCATGTATAGAATTGGACAAGATGCAGAATTTTAAAGGTGTTGAAATCTAATGAGGCAAATTTTGTTCTTTAGAATTAAAATACCTATCTCCTTGTTTTCTTCATCAAGGGTCAATCAAATCGTCACCCCTACACACCATAAGAAATCCTCTTTGAATGGGATATGAGGGTCATGCAGCCCTACTTTTTTCTCTGACCGGATGGCAATGGTGAAGCACCCGATCCGAGTACTTAAAGAGAAACTAAGTCCTAACCATGCTCGATACCAAAGATGATGTGGGACTACTATGCAAAGATGGATGAGATGCATGCAAGTGATTTTTCTTTTTATTATTTTAAGTTTTTTTTTATTAGGTTTACTGATTCCCGAAGTCAAGTGGAGAATAGAATTAGAGATTCTATAAGAACAAAAAATTTCTAACATGCAAATATAGCCCCTAAACGAAGATAAAGAGAGGACCCCGGGATTGAGAAACCCTAATAGAACTTAGCTTTAAGACAATACCAACATAGAAGACTAGGAAGTGCAAACCTTGAAGATTCTGATGTGCCCGATGCCGAGTTCACTTACACTCACAGATACGGCCTGGAAGACCAAGCCTTCGACCGTGCGGATTCACCGGCTTTCCGTCCGATGGTCCTGAAAGTAAGGAAGACTGACTCCTCTGTCCGTGGCACCTTGGTGCGGGCACCAAGATCAGATGAAGACTTCAAGGTTCCATTCGGATCTCTGATTGACCTTGCCCGAGATAATTAGGGTTTCAAGTTTTGTAATAAAGTTGACCTGGTCAACATGAGGTTGTATTTTTATTTTTGAGTCTGTAGTCCTTTTGGGACCTTTGCATTTCAATTCAATTGAGTCATGTAGACTCAGTCTGTCATTTGTTTGAGTCATGGTCAAAGTCAAGAGGGCTATTTGAAGACCCAAGACAAGAGGCACCATATCTCTTGCCCATGAGGCAACACATCCCTTGCCCAGTGTGCCTTGGTCCCCACACCACAAGAAAGCAGGTCCCTTCTTTCATGCGCCACTTAAGGAGAGATCAATCTAGGATCCTCAATCCAAGGGGTCGCCCAAAACAATTTCCATAAAAGCCAAGCTATGAAAAGAAAGGAGCAAAACTTGGGGAGCAAGACTAGGAGGCGTCCAAATACTTCCAAATAAAACAAAGCATGGAAGGAAAATGCTTGTCTTGAAGAGCAAGGCTAGGAGGCGCCATCTTCTTTCCATTTGGAGCCACCAATCAACATTTAAGGAAGCTTTTGGCCGGCCATTATGAGGAGGATTTGATTCTACATGCCTAATTTGAGAGTCCATCCTATTAGTCCCACATGGGAAGATGTAAAAACTTGATTTCTTGTAAAGGTCTATAAAATAAACCCCTCTTGTAAGTTTTCAAAGAATAATGATGAATGAAATCAATTTCTTTATGAGCAACTTTGTGTTTCTCTCTTCCGCACTTGTATTCAAGTGTTGAGCTCCATGAGGGAGTGATTCCGGGTTCCACAGGAACATTGAGGAGGTGTGAGATCTCCAAACCTTACCAAAACAATAAGTTAGCCACTTCAATTCCCAAACCCTAGCCGCCCATCATCTTTCCTCCAATAACCATCCAAACCCTAATTTTCCATATATATCCCATGGCCCCTCTCTTCCACATAGAGGCCGGCCACCAGCATCCAGGTTCAGATCAACTGTCTCAACTACAGAGCAAGTTCAAAGAAGAGTCAGATCAGTATCAAGATCTCCGGAACTTCTACATCCAACAATCTGAAAGGGATATGCCCTACAAACCAATCTCTGTTGTATCTCCCAAACCATTGTAATTGACAATTTTTCTAAATAAAGGCATTATTTTATCATAAGCTGTGTTTATTATATGATGAACCCCATAGATTAGGGCTATGATTTAGGGTTATGATGAGATCATACCAGTGAGACCTAAAATCTTAAAACCTTAATCTAAAGTATTCCTAGTCAAAGGAACTCTGAGTAGGGGATCAGGGTTTTCCGATAAGACTAGCACATCCCGGGTATACTGGAAAGGGTGACTGCTCTCACAGTCACTTGTGTATGACACTAATACTGGGATGTGGGTGCTCATTGGAGAATGAGTTCACTGATATGATCCAACTTGAGAACATCTAATGGAGTCTTAGCTACATGTCAATAGAAGGTTCTCATAGTGGGAGTGGTACAAGTAATCTTTTGACCTGAGACTGCCATAAGTACCTTATGTACATGAACCCATTCTTTGGTTCAATCCTAATCATGACACTGAGACATGCACAGGATTAATACTGGGAATGGTGAATTGGATATGAAGGTAATGAGTGGGTCAACAAGGAATCGATCACTCTTAGTAAGAGGAGATTGCATCCAGCTAGTCAACAATCGCATGATGATTCAGGGAATCTTTGATCAAAGTGAAGATATTAGAGACGGTTTCTAATATCAAGATAATCGAATCATCATTATAAGATTGAGCTAGAAATAAATATAATATTGGATTTGACATATATCCATATCCATAGTTATATTTTGGGTGCAGGCTGATCGAAAGATTTAATTGTATGGTAACTCTCTACTGAAGGGTAATTTTGGTATTTCACCAGAATTTCCATATCTTCCGGGTAGACATGACACGTTGCTAGACGTCAATCTTGTCTTGTGGGTTGATCAAGTTCAAAGATCACATGTTAGGAAGAATCCTAATTGATCGATTCGGGTAAGCCCGGATTGACCTAAATCGATTAGAAAGAGTTCTAATCAAATTAGGTCAACTTGTATTCGAACCCACTGCTGGCTAGATGTAGAACCCAATGGGTCACACACTTAAGAGGATTGATCAAGAGTTTAATTTGGAATTAAATCGTCTTTGCAAGATAACACTCTAGCAGGTGTTTCAAGCCCTAGCTTCTATTCGGATCGGATTCGAATTAGGGTTCCGGATTGGTTCAAATTGGGTTCTAATTGGACCTAATTAGACCCTAATTAAGAAAACGGGAATATGGCTAACCCTATTGGCTAGCCATGTAGCTTGGCTAGCCTCCCCACCCGCCCCCTTTATTTTTTCATGCCAAACACCAAGAGTCCATGCGCATATGGACTCTTGGCGCGCCTTAAGAAAGAGTCCATGGAGCATGGACTCTTGGCACGCCCCAAATAAATTCTCCGATGTTTTTATTTGGGCGGCCTCCTTCTTAAGTGATTAGCGCTCCATCTCTCCCCCCTTGGATGACAATCCAATGGCTGATGGGATTTTGAGAAAGAAAGAAAGCGCTAACTCCTCCCGGGCGCGCGAAATAACATCTCTTCGGAGATGAAAAGTCGCGACTTCCTTCCTTTTAAAACACCGCGGTTTTTACTTTAAGAAGAGCCATGGGATTTAATCTGGAAGGCCATGAGATGGGAGGATGGGGCATGAGAAATTGGAAAGGGCGTGAGAAAGAGATTACGGAGAGGTGTGTAGGCACCTATCTGATTTCTATTTAAAGGGTCGGGAAAATCAGAACAAGGGTAATAATATTTTTTTCTTTCTTCCTCTCCTGAAGACTCTTTTATTTTTTCTTGCTCTTGCATTATTTCCTCTACAGAGTAAACCTCTGTCGAAACTCTGCTACTGAACAAGAATAAAAGTAAAAGTCTCCGACGGTAAAGGAAAGAAAGAAGTTCTGATTTCTTCCTTTCTTTCATACATTAAGACATCATTGTCTTAATTTCTCCTCCAACTTAAGACAAGCCTATGTCCTCTTAGGACAAGGTCTTTTTCTTCAAGACAAGGGTGTCTAAAGGGCCAAGGTCTTGGTGGAAGGAGGAGAAGGAGTCAAGGAAAGGAAAGCAAGCCTTTGTGTGGAGGAATTCAAGCCATAATCCAAGCAATTGAGTTCTAGGAAGAAGAATTCAATAGAAGGAACCTTTGAAAAGAAAATAGAGTTGTCTTGATCACTGCTCTGTGTGGATCACCATCGGAGGGCGGACACTTGGACGCCTGGTGAATTCAATCAGCCCCTTCAACATCAACTTTGTTGGAATTAGCGATTACAGGTTGGTACTCTAATTCTAACAATCTATGTTTGAATGTTAGTATGTATGTTTTAATTAGAAATAAGGAGATCTTGGCTAAGGGATTTCGGTGCAAATTTCATCATTTTGAAATTACACTTCCGCTGCGGTGCACCGGAAACCCCAATAGTGGTATCAGAGCCATCCTTATTACAGTTAAAACATATGAAAATTATTTATATGCATGTTTGTTGTAGTATCGAAATTAGGGTTTTAAACCTTTGAATGCTGATACACTTAGCATAATTTAAGGAATGCATATATGATAATTAATGTTTTGATGTATGCCACTAATTAGGGTTTTTCACTCAAACCCTAATTATTATAGAGATATGATTAGTTTTGAAGTCATCATACTGAAATAAGGTTGCCCTGGCATAATGGTGGATCCATTATGTGGTAAATAGTTGTCCTAGTATGATGACACACTTAGCACATATATGTTTATCAGATTGATATTATTATGATATATTTTTATGTAAGAATGTGCTGGCAATTTTATAAAGCCCTCTTCTTAAAATCATATTAAGTCATAGCATATTTAACTAATAAGCATCACTAGTCATGATGAACAATTGATCATTCGGTGTCTAGAAAGGTGGTTCTGGGAAGGTAAAGAGAATCGTGGTTTTTAATTGGTTCCGTTGACTGACCTGGCCAATTTTTATTGGTGTCTAGGAAAGCAACGGGGGGACTCCCACATCTCTTCCACTTGCCTGGCCGATTTGATTATATTTAAATCTTGACTTATATGCTTAGTGTTAAAAAAATGCTATATGTTGGCCTTCCTTCATGCTGGATCATTACTGTGTTATGAACCACATTAGGTTTGTTGTGTTATCTGCAAGACCTAATAGGGTGATTGACATAATATTGGTCTAGTGCAAAATATGCTTACAGTATATTCAGTATAATGCCTTGTTGTGTTATCTACAAGGGCATTATATTTGAATATTGACTGTATAGAAATGAAAGGGTCTTGACTTAACTAGAACATTATGGTTTGTTGTGTTTTCTGCAAGACTTATAATGTTCTAGAGGCCAAGTTATTTTTGAGAATTATATGAGATATAATTGGAAGAGTTTCCTACCTTTGAACTTATAAAAGATTTGTTGTGTTGTCTGCAAGATCTTTTATAAATTATAAGGATCTCGATCTCACTAAGAAAACCGATCAGGGTTCTTCTCGATTATCATAGTGAGGGCTATGATTTTTGATAAAATAGTGGGAGACATAATTAAATTGAAGACCTAATTTAATTATGTAAGTCATTTCATGGTTGTTTGCTTATGTATTGTTCTTAATTAAATGTAGATAAATGGCATCTTCATTATCACTGAGAAGCATCTTAGATACCAACAAATTGACTGGTCCAAACTATGTGGACTGGTTGAGAAACTTAAAGATTGTACTGAGTTCAGAAAAACTTTCTTATATTCTTGATACCCCTAGTCTTAATCCACTAGGGGATGATGCCACATAGGAAGATATGGCCACATACAAAATGTGGCAGAATGACTCCCTCACTGTCAAGTGTATCATACTGGCCTCTATGACCAATGAGTTACAGAGGCAGCATGAAAGCATGGATACTCAATCCATAATGCTCAATTTAAAGGAGCTTTATGGAGAACAAAGCAGAACTGCTAGATACGAAATATCTAAGCAGTTATTCCGTGCTAGGATGACAGAGGGTACATCCGTTCAGGATCATGTTCTGAAGGTAATTGACTTAATCACCAGATTAGGTCAATTAGGGTTTATTATGGATGGGGAGCTGAATCAGGATTTAATCCTGCAATCACTCCCGGAGTCATTTTCTCAGTTTGTCTTGAATTATCACATGAACAAACTGAACACTTCCTTGCCTGAGCTGTTGAATATGTTAAAAACAGCAGAGAGCCACGTTAAGAAAGAAAAGGCTCCACTTCTTCTTGTTGATAAGACCAATAAGAAGAAATCAGGCAAAAAGGGTTTTAGCAGGAGACTAAACCCTAAGGGTGGCATCAATAAGAACAAGAAAGGAAAGAAGGCCTCAAAACAGTCAACCTGTTTCTTTTGCGGCAAAGCGGGACATTGGAAAAGGAATTGCAAGGCTTACCTTGCAACTGTGAAGCCTGGTGCGGCAGACGCACCAAAAGGTATGTATGAGATACATACTATATTGACATTAAATTCGTCTATATCAAATACTTGGGTATTGGATACCGCTTGTGGTTACCATATATGCAAATCTTTGCAGGACCTCCACAAGCTTAAAGTATTGAAGGAAGGCGACTTCAATCTCTACGGTGCTGGTGGTGATATCATCCAAGCAGAAGCTGTAGGGACCTATATTCTGAAGTTCCCTTCAGGGAAGATCTTGGAGCTAGAGAATTGTTACTATATGCCAAAGATTATTAGGAACATTATATCTATTCCTTTGTTATTAAAACAAGGATATGTAATGGATGTAACGAGCACTGGATGCTCAATAATGTTATCGAATAAAATTATTTGTTCTGGCATATTTAGCAATGGGCTCTTAACTCTTTCTTCCAATGATAGTATTTTTCATGTCAATACTAAAAGGAAAAGAAAAGACTTTAATGATACTTTACTTTGGCATCATAGACTTGGTCATGTTAATGAGTCTAGGATTAGCAAGTAATACAAGGAAAAATTCCTTGATCCTTATGAGTATGAATCATTAGGAACTTGCGAATCATGTCTCATGGGTAAGATGACAAAAACTCCATTCACTGGACATGGGGAAAGGTCAACTGAGTTATTAGGACTTATACATACTGATGTATGTGGTCCAATGACAACTCAGGCCAGAGGAGGATACTCATATTTTATCACTTTTACAGATGATTTATCTAGGTTCGGATATGTGTATCTTATGAAACACAAATCTGAAGCCTTTGATAAATTTAAAGAGTATCAAAGTATGGTCGAAAAACAAACCGGGAAAAGTATTAAAGTTCTTCGTTCTGATCGAGGAGGAGAATACTTATCCATGGAGTTTTTAGACTATCTTAAAGTTAATGGAATCCTTTCTGAATGGACCCCTCCTTATACACCACAGCTAAATGGTATAGCTGAAAGGAGGAATCGTACCTTATTAGATATGGTACGATCCATGATGTGCTTCACAAATTTGCCCATTTCCTTCTGGGGTCATGCCCTAGAAACTGCTGTTTATATTCTGAACAAGGTACCTTCTAAATCCGTTGTTAGTACTCCATATGAAATTTGGAGTGGAAAGAAACCATATCTTAAATATTTTAAGGTATGGGGATGTCCAGCTTATGTTAAAAGAAATTTTGGACATAAGTTGGAACCTAGAGCGGATAAATGTCTATTTGTAGGATATCCTAAAGAAGGTAGAGGATATCTATTCTACCATCCCACTGAACAAAAGACTTTTGTTAGCAGGCATGCCATTTTTCTAGAAAAAGAGTTCATTTTGGAAAAGGGCAATGGTAGAACAATTGAACTTGGAGAAGTGCAAGAAATACAGATAGACAATTCTCAACCATTAGAACATATAGTTAGGACAGAACCAGAACACAAAACTCCTCCTCGTAGGTCTGACAGAGTGCCACGGGCACCTGAGAGGTATGGGTTTATTATTGAAAATAATGAAGCTCAAGTCATTCAAAATGATGAACCTCTGACCTATACGGAAGCTATCTTGAGTACTGACTCAGATAAATGGCAAGAAGCCATGGAATCCGAAGTAGACTCTATGTATGTAAACCAAGTATGGTCTTTGGTTGATGCACCAGAGGGTGTTAATCCTATTGGGTGTAAATGGGTCTATAAGAAAAAGATTGGGGCTGATGGCCAAGTTGAAACCTATAAAGCCAGATTAGTGGCTAAAGGTTTTAGACAAAAACAGGGAATTGATTATGATGAAACATTTTCACCTGTTGCCATGCTAAAATCAATTCGGATTTTACTTGCTATAGCAGCATACCACGATTATGAGATATGGCAGATGGATGTGAAGACTGCATTCCTCAATGGTTTCCTTGAGGAAGAAGTCTACATGTCACAGCCAGAAGGTTTTATTTCAAAGAATAAACCTAATCAAGTATGCAAGTTAAAGAAATCCATTTATGGATTAAAGCAAGCTTCCAGGAGTTGGAACATCCGCTTTGATGAAACTATTAAAAGATTTGGTTTTATTAAAAATGTGGATGAACCCTGTGTTTATAAGAAGACTAGTGGGAGTGCCATAGTCTTCTTGGTTCTGTATGTAGATGACATACTCCTCATTGGGAATGATATCCCAATGTTGCAATCAGTCAAGGTTTGGCTATCGAACCAGTTTTCCATGAAAGATTTGGGAGAAGCATCCTATATACTAGGTATTAAGATCTATAGAGATAGATCTAAGAGGATGCTAGGTTTATCCCAATCTAGGTACATTGACTTAGTGCTGAAAAGATTCAGCATGGAAGGAAGTAAAAGAGGTTATCTTCCTATGAGTCAAGGCATACATCTTTCTAAAAGGATGTCTCCTAAGACACCTGAAGAAAGAGATAGAATGAATTCTATACCCTATGCTTCGGCAATAGGATCCATAATGTATGCCATGTTATGTACCAGGCCTGATGTGGCATATGCTTTAGGCATTGTCAGTAGGTTTCAGGCTGATCCAGGAGAGGATCATTGGAAAGCAGTTAAAAATATTCTTAAGTACCTAAGAAGGACTAAGGATATTTTTCTGGTTTATGGTGGTTCTGATCTTAAACTAGAAGCTTATTCTGATTCTAGTTTTCAATCAGACCCTGATGATAGCAAATCCATTTCGGGATATGTTTTTACCCTAAATGGTGGAGCAGTGAGTTGGAAGAGTACCAAGCAGCAGACTGTAGCTGACTCAACCACAGAGGCAGAATACATAGCTGTTAGTGAAGCCGCCAAGGAAGCAGTCTGGATGAAGAAGTTCATCACAGAGTTGGGTGTTGTTCCTCAAATTGAAAACCCAGTGCCACTTTACTGTGACAACACTGGGGCCGTTGCTCAAGCTAAGGAACCAAGAGCTCATCATAAGTCCAAGCACATTCTGAGACGCTTCCATCTTGTCCGAGAAATAGTAGAGAGACAAGATGTCTACATAGATAGAGTTGATACAAAGAACAATGTAGCAGACCCGTTCACTAAGGCTCTACCACAGCGAGATTTTGATCGCCACCTAGAATGTATGGGATTAAGATTCAAAGGCGATTGGCTTTAGTGCAAGTGGGAGATTGAAAGGGATATGCCCTACAAACCAATCTCTGTTGTATCTCCCAAACCATTGTAATTGACAATTTTTCTAAATAAAGGCATTATTTTATCATAAGCTGTGTTTATTATATGATGAACCCCATAGATTAGGGCTATGATTTTAGGGTTATGATGAGATCATACCAGTGAGACCTAAAATCTTAAAACCTTAATTTAAAGTATTCCTAGTCAAAGGAACTCTGAGTAGGGGATCAGGGTTTTCCGATAAGACTAGCACATCCCGGGTATACTGGAAAGGGTGACTGCTCTCACAGTCACTTGTGTATGACACTAATACTGGGATGTGGGTGCTCATTGGAGAATGAGTTCACTGATATGATCCAACTTGAGAACATCTAATGGAGTCTTAGCTACATGTCAATAGAAGGTTCTCATAGTGGGAGTGGTACAAGTAATCTTTTGACCTGAGACTGCCATAAGTACCTTATGTACATGAACCCATTCTTTGGTTCAATCCTAATCATGACACTGAGACATGCACAGGATTAATACTGGGAATGGTGAATTGGATATGAAGGTAATGAGTGGGTCAACAAGGAATCGATCACTCTTAGTAAGAGGAGATTGCATCCAGCTAGTCAACAATCGCATGATGATTCAGGGAATCTTTGATCAAAGTGAAGATATTAGAGACGGTTTCTAATATCAAGATAATCGAATCATCATTATAAGATTGAGCTAGAAATAAATATAATATTGGATTTGACATATATCCATATCCATAGTTATATTTTGGGTGCAGGCTGATCGAAAGATTTAATTGTACGGTAACTCTCTACTGAAGGGTAATTTTGGTATTTCACCAGAATTTCCATATCTTCCGGGTAGACATGACACGTTGCTAGACGTCAATCTTGTCTTGTGGGTTGATCAAGTTCAAAGATCACATGTTAGGAAGAATCCTAATTGATCGATTCGGGTAAGCCCGGATTGACCTAAATCGATTAGAAAGAGTTCTAATCAAATTAGGTCAACTTGTATTCGAACCCACTGCTAGCTAGATGTGGAACCCAATGGGTCACACACTTAAGAGGATTGATCAAGAGTTTAATTTGGAATTAAATCATCTTTGCAAGATAACACTCTAGCAGGTGTTGCAAGCCCTAGCTTCTATTCGGATCGGATTCGAATTAGGGTTCCGGATTGGTTCAAATTGGGTTCTAATTGGACCTAATTAGACCCTAATTAAGAAAACGGGAATATGGCTAACCCTATTGGCTAGCCATGTAGCTTGGCTAGCCTCCCCACCCGCCCCCTTTATTTTTCATGCCAAACACCAAGAGTCCATGCGCATATGGACTCTTGGCGCGCCTTAAGAAAGAGTCCATGGCGCATGGACTCTTGGCGCGCCCCAAATAAATTCTCCGATGTTTTTATTTGGGCGGCCTCCTTCTTAAGTGATTAGCGCTCCATCTCTCCCCCCTTGGATGACAATCCAATGGCTGATAGGATTTTGAGAAAGAAAGAAAGCGCTAACTCCTCCCGGGCGCGCGAAATAACATCTCTTCGGAGATGAAAAGTCGCGACTTCCTTCCTTTTAAAACACCGCGGTTTTTACTTTAAGAAGAGCCGTGGGATTTAATCTGGAAGGCCATGAGATGGGAGGATGGGGCGTGAGAAATTGGAAAGGGCGTGAGAAAGAGATTACGGAGAGGTGTGTAGGCGCCTATCTGATTTCTATTTAAAGGGTCGGGAAAATCATAACAAGGGTAATAATATTTTTTTTCTTTCTTCCTCTCCTGAAGACTCTTTTATTTTTTCTTGCTCTTGCATTGTTTCCTCTACAGAGTAAACCTCTGTCGAAACTCTGCTACTGAACAAGAATAAAAGTAAAAGTCTCCGACGGTAAAGGAAAGAAAGAAGTTCTGATTTCTTCCTTTCTTTCATACATTAAGACATCATTGTCTTAATTTCTCCTCCAACTTAAGACAAGCCTATGTCCTCTTAGGACAAGGTCTTTTTCTTCAAGACAAGGGTGTCTAAAGGGCCAAGGTCTTGGTGGAAGGAGGAGAAGGAGTCAAGGAAATGAAAGCAAGCCTTTGTGTGGAGGAATTCAAGCCATAATCCAAGCAATTGAGTTATAGGAAGAAGAATTCAATAGAAGGAACCTTTGAAAAGAAGATAGAGTTGTCTTGATCACTGCTCTGTGTGGATCACCATCGGAGGGCGGACACTTGGACGCCTGGTGAATTCAATCAGCCCCTTCAACATCAACTTTGTTGGAATTAGCGATTACAGGTTGGTACTCTAATTCTAACAATCTATATTTGAATGTTAGTATGTATGTTTTAATTCGAAATAAGGAGATCTTGGCTAAGGGATTTCGGTGCAAATTTCATCATTTTGAAATTACACTTCCGCTGCGGTGCACCGGAAACCCCAACACAATCTTCATTAAGTCCTCAGGTTAGTATCTTTCTTTGAGTTTCTGGTTCTTCTTTTGTTCTTCTTCTTCCAGATCCTGAGTTCGAAAAGAAGGCCAACCTTGCCATAGGACTACAATCCGAGGATCCATTGCGAAGATACCCCATCTCCAAGGATCCTACAATCTGCTCGAGAGTGTCCTTCAATTGAAGCAACGAGAGATATAACAGTCAGGTATAAAACCTTCTCTTCTCTCTTCGTCTGTTTCTTGAAAGAGGAGTAAACCCTAGGTCTGGGGGTTTCTCAATCCCCAGCGATCCTACTTCTGATTTACCCTGATAATCCACTTCTTTTAATTGTGCTTTCTGTCATTTCTTAGTTTCGTTCAATATTAGTATATCTTTCCTTTGAGTCAAAGCCGACTTCTGAAAATATATATATAAAAAAAATATATTAATTTTAATTTGCTTCCGCATTCCACATATCCGTTCTGCATCATTTTTGTTATTAGAGCCCTGTCTAGGGTTCTTGCTTGTGTGTTTGTTTTTTCTTCGTTCCCTTTTACTTTTGCTACCTGGAGTAGACTCCCCTGGCCATCCGGTCCTAGGAACAAGCGAGACGCAATCCTCCTCCTCCCATTCCATGGGGGTTCCCAGGGTGGTGCGGGTACCAGACTCAGAAGAAGACTTTAGAGCTCCATCTGGATCTCTGATTAACCTTGCCCAAAGAATTAGGGTTTTTGGTTTGTAATAAGAGTTGACTAGATCAACTTAATTTAGCTTGAGTCTACATTACCTGCATTTTATTTTATTGAGTCATGTTGACTCAATAGTGGACTAGGGTTTCAACCTGTGATGTTACATTTTCTCCCAAGACCAAGCAAGTGGACACCACACTCCCAGCCACACTCCCTGTCCACGGGGCGCCATATCTACATCCAGCAGCCTTTGGTCCCCACTCCACAGATAGCAACTCCCTTCTCTCATGCGCCAGATGAGGAGAAGTCCACCAAGAGTCCACAAATCAAGGGGGCGGCCAAGACTTTCCCAAGAACTCCAAAGCAAAGATGGGAAGAAATTCTCTTGGAAGAGAACTTCAAGGGGGCGCCCACTACCTGCCAAAAACATCCAAAACAAAGATGGGAAGGACCTTGACTTAGGGAGGAAGAAAAGGAGGAGTCCAAAAGAGTTGATCCAGGGAAGGAAAAAAATTTTTCTTGAAGATCCAAGCAAGGAGGAGCCATCTACCTGCCTTTTATAACCTAAATCCAATTTTTTTGGTACCTTGGCCGACCATATGTGAATGATTTGCCCTAATTTGTAGATCCCCTCCTTTAGTCCCACATGGGAAGATGTGAAACCCTCCTCCCTTGTAAAGCCTTATAAATTAAACCCCTCTTGTAAGTTTAAATCAATCAGATGAATGAAAGAAATTTTTTTTGAGCAAACTTGTGTTTCCTCTTTTCCGCACTTGCTTCTAGGTGTTGAGCTCCGTGAGGGAGTAAATCCGGGTTCCCCTGGAACCTTGAGGAGGTGAGAGATCTCCAAAACCACAAACCCTAGGTTAGCCACTCCACTCCCAAACCCTAGTCGCCTTCACCCTTCTCTTTCCACCAAGCCCTAATCTATTCCACTTCTCACGGCCACCCTCTCCAAGTCCAGGCCGGCCCCAGCATCCAGCTCCAGTCCAGATACTTCAGATCTACAGCAATTCTAAGAGGAAGTCAGATCGGCCTCCAGGAGAATCCTGATTTCATCAACTTCGGCTTTCAAGTTCTTCAACCTGGTAAAATCTTTTCTTGAGTTTCTGAATTTCATCATTTGTTCCTCTTCTTTCCCAGATCTTGAGTCTAGAAGAAGCCGACTAAACCACGAGACCAGTATTAGAGGATCCATTGCGAAGATAGCCGACTCCGAGGATCCCACAATCTGCTCGAGAGAGTTCTTCCACCAAAATCCTGAGAAGATCACTGTCTGGTTAGTAAACCATCTCTCCTCTCTATTTCTGTTCTATTGAAAGTTCAGAGCGAAACCCTAGGTCTGGGAGTTTCTCAACCCCCAGTGATCCGTTACTTCTGAACTACTCTGATAATTTAGTTTCTTCTAAACTATGCTTTCATTCCTTACCTAGTTTCCTTCAACGTAGTTTAGCTTTACTTTGAGTCGAAGCCAATTTCTGAAATATATATATATATAAAAAAAAAGAATTAATCTTAATTTTACTTCCGCATACGCTTCTTTGTTCTTTGTTCTGCATCATTTATGGTATCAGAGCATTCGTGCTGCATCACAGGGCGTGTAGGGGTGCCGCAGGGTTATAACTTCTTGGCAGGGATTGTAAATGGGACACACGTTCTGTTTTCTGCCAGTAACTATCTTGTTAGTTGAATTATTTCACCCTGAAGAAAATCTCAAATTAAGTAATTCTTATTTAGGTGGAACCAGTATAATTGATAGTAATTTAAATAAAATTTTCATGATTTATTAATTTCTGTAGATTTTTTGAGATCAATTTTACTGTTGTTCTGCTTTTTATTTTCTGCAAGCTATTTTTTTTTATTTGAGTGTGCATAAATTGAATCTATCTTAAGGGCACCGAAGTTGCAAAATAAGGGGAGGATTGAGACTCTCTCCTTAGCCCAAAACCACCTCCCGTGCATTCAAACCTAAGCCTTTAATATTAAAATTAATTAGACCTAACTTGCCCTAGTGGGCTAGGGACACCAACTGGTTGGGTCTAGGCTAGTGTTGAGTCAGTTTGTCTAGTTACTCTGTGTGTGCTTTGTACTCAGTGTCTAGAATGGAGGTTCAGGAATTCTATCCCGAAGGGCTTGTGTGCTGGTCCGCCTACCTCGCCAATCACTGATTGGTGTCTAGGATTGGCAATTAGGGACCTAACACTTCCCTTACACCTGCCTGGCTGAGTCCCGAGTTACTACAAGCTAGCTTGCCACTCTGATTGGGCATCTAGTTTGGGCTCTAGGTCTAATTAGCCCGTAGTCATTTCAATCGAGTCTCATTTGGTATGCTTGCTTGCATCATCATGTCCACCCGGAATGGAGTACCCTACCAACCTGGTCAAACCCAACCTGATTTAGAGGCCTTGATTAGAACTCTTACCGAAAGTATGACCAAATTGAGTCAGGATATGAATGAATGTTTTGCCCAGTTTAGAGACCGAGCCCAGGGACTTGAGAAACGTAGACATCAAAATTGGACCCCTGATCCAAAATTTAATAGGCCCCAACCTCATCCATGCCAGGAGCCTAGGAGGACCTTATACCGTGATCCCGAGCATAACCCTAGGAGCCTATATCCATACTTGGTTGACTTAGAAAAGGGACCCGTTAGGAACATCGAACCTTATGCACCCACTTTTGATAGAAGACAAGAGACATATATTAAGTGGGAAGAACAAATGGATCGGTATTTTGAGTGCACTAGCATATCGGAATTAGGACATGTTAGGTTGGCCAAAACCAAGTTCATCAAACATGCTAGGTCGCATTGGTATGCTATTGTGCGTGAGTGTTATCAAAGAAAAGAGGAAATATATATTTGAAGAGATATGAGAAGTAAGTTGAGAGATAGGTACCTAGGTAGATCCTATGAGAAAAGACTTTTAGACCAATGGTACCAATTGCGACAAGGTAATAGGCCTGTGTCTAAATATATCGAGGACTTCCAGTGGTATGACATGAAATGCAATACCATTGAGACCGAAGCTCAGATCACATCGAGGTTTAGGGTTGGGTTACACCCAGACATTTTTAGGAAGCTATGCCTTGAAAAGACCAATAAGTTAGATCGAGCCTACCCAGAAGCCCAACACTATGAGTGGTCTTTAAGATATAACCAATCAAGTACTTTGGACTTAAAGCCAACCTCTACCAACTTGAGTCAAGTTCCGATTAATTCGACACCCGTAGTGAACCAGACTTTTGTTTGTGAATTTCCACTTGTGTCACATCTTGACCAAAAGGATAACACTGAGAAGGAGTTAGGCATGGCAATCCCAAAATTAGTTGACCTGACCAGAGCCGTACGTAAAGAGGAATCAAAGGAGAATAGATTAGAACCATTCAGTGAGATTGAAGAAGAAATATATGAGCTTGATATAAGTTTGATAGATGAATATGAAGAAGAAGAATTTAATGATATCTCTCCCGATAATTCAATTAACCAACTCCTACCTGATGGGGATATTGAGGGGACCCCTGCCACTCAAGGAATTCAGGAGCTAACCCTAAGAGAAGACTCTTTTGAGGAAGTTCAGGAAGAGGAAATTGCACCCAATGAGAGTTTAAGTGAGAATACCCCTGAACTCATTAAGGAATCCAAAGAAGACACCCTTGAGTCAAATCTGGTAGAGAAGTGTGAAGAATGAAGGGGTTCACAAGAATTGCACATTAAGAAGGTCCAAGAAGAAGAAAAAGACAGTATCTTAGAAGACATTCTAGATAAACATTCCAAAGACCTTCCTGATAACCTTCCACCTTCAGGAGCACCTAGCCTACCCTAGAACTTGCACTTGTAGACTCTCCTAGGGCAAATCATGAGGTTTGGATGAGTGCACCTGTAGAACAATGTCCTCATTTTATGGTCATCCTGAATAACCAAGGTATGTTTCTTGTTTCCTATAAGCCACCTCAAAACTCTGATTCTTATTTCCAACCCTTCCCTGAATCTTCTTATGTTTCTAGAGCTATGGGATTACACTTTACTGAGATTTCTAGGTTGCAAGACTCTTTAGAACCTATTAGGTTTGCCACCTACTTCTGGAAGACCTTATGGCTCCTACTAGGCACCCATGATAAGTTTTCATGCTCTGCATGCCATCCTCCGACCCAAGGTCAAATCTAGAGAGCCTTAGTTTGTTAGGTTTAGACCTAGGGTTCCTTTGAATAAAGTCCATTCTTTAGGAATGCATCGTCAGTCGAGTTTAGGACATTGACTCAGATTTTGGTTGAGTGAGAATACCAGGAATTGGGATTTGTATTTACCCAGGGTTGAATTTGCATATAATGACTCGGTCAATAGGTATATAGGTAAAAGCCCTTTTGAGATTGTTCTTGGGTACAAGCCTCACACAACACTTGACCTAGTTCTTTTGCCAGTCCACACACGAGTCTCCGAGTCTGCTGAAGACTTTGCACAGCATGTAAAGAACTTGCATAAAGAAATTCATGCCAAAATAACTTTAAGTAATGAAACTTATAAGAAGTTGGCTGATTCTCAAAGATGAGTCAAAACTTTTGTTGAGGGAGACTATATAATGATTAGGTTAAGGCCTAAGCGGTTTCCTCCTGGAACCGTTAGAAAGCTACATGCTAGAGGAGCTGGACCATTTAGAGTGATGAAGAGAGTGGGACCCAATGCCTATGTGCTGAGTTGCCTCCAGAGCTAGGCATTAGCTCCACTTTCAACATTACAAACCTAGTAGAATATAGGGAGCTAGCTGTGATTCTCAGTGAGCCTTTTGAACCTAATCCTATTATTGAGAGTGATCCCGACCCTGTGTGTCCACCAACAAACTGGCCTGTGAGTAAAGAGCAGATTGAAAAGATCCTGGATGATCAGGTTATTTCTACTCGTAATCTAGGATACCAAAGATACTTGGTCCACTGGCAAGGAAGGCCAGATTCTGATGACTCTTGGATCTCCCAAGAAGAATTACAAGAATTTGACCCAGACCTCTTGGAGAGATACCAGAGCCAGCTTGATTCATACTCGACAGGGTCGAGTTCCTCCCACCCCGGGAGAATTGGTGCGGGAACCAGGATCAGACGAAGACTTTAGGGTTCCATTCGGATCTCTGATTGACCTTGCTCGAGATAATTAGAGTTTCAAGTTTTGTAATAAAGTTGACATGGTCAACGTGAGGTTGTATTTTTATTTTTGAGTCTGTAGTCCTTTTGGGACCTTTGCATTTCAATTCAATTGAGTCATGTTGACTCAGTCTGTCATTTGTTTGAGTCATGGTCAAAGTCAAGAGGGCTATTTGAAGACCCAAGACAAGAGGCGCCATATCTCTTGCCCATGAGGCACCACATCCCTTGCCCAGTATGCCTTGGTCCCCACACCACAAGAAAGCAGGTCCCTTCTTTCATGCGCCACTTAAGGAGAGATTAATCTAGGATCCTCAATCCAAGGGGGAGCCCAAAACAATTTCCATAAGAGCCAAGCTATGAAAAGAAAGGAGCAACACTTGGGGAGCAAGACTAGGAGGCGCCCAAATACTTCCAAATAAAACCAAGCATGGAAGGAAAATGCTTGTCTTGAAGAGCAAGGCTAGGAGGCGCCATCTTCTTGCCATTTGGAGCCACCAATCAACATTTAAGGAAGCTTTTGGATGGCCATTATGTGGAGGATTTGATTCTACATGCCTAATTTGAGAGTCCATCCCATTAGTCCCACATGGGATGATGTAAAAACTTGATTTCTTGTAAAGGTCTATAAAATAGACTCCTCTTGTAAGTTTTCAAAGAATAATGATGAATGAAATCAATTTCTTTGTGAGCAACTTTGTGTTTCTCTCTTCCGCACTTGTATTCAAGTGTTGAGCTCCGTGAGGGAGTGATTCCGGGTTCCACAGGAACCTTGAGGAGGTGTGAGATCTCCAAACCTTACCAAAACACTAAGTTAGCCACTTCAATTCCCAAACCCTAGCCGCCCATCATCTTTCCTCCAATCACCATCCAAACCCTAATTTTCCATATATATCCCACGGCCCCTCTCTTCCACAAAGAGGCCGGCCACCAGCATCCAGGTTCAGATCATCTGTTTCAACTACAGAGCAAGTTCAAAGAAGTGTCAGATCAGTATCAAGATCTCCGGAACTTCTACATCCAACAATCTTCATTAAGTCCTCAGGTCAGTGTCTTTCTTTGAGTTTCTGGTTCTTCTTTTGTTCTTCTTCTTCCAGATCCTGAGTTCGAGAAGAAGGCCAACCTTGCCATAGGACTACAATTCGAGTATCCATTGCGAAGATACCCCGTCTCCAAGCATCCTACAATCTGCTCGAGAGTGTCCTTCAATTGAAGCAACTAGAGATATCACAGTCAGGTATAAAACCTTCTCTTCTCTCTTTGACTATTTCTTGAAAGAGGAGTAAACCCTCGGTCTGGGGGTTTTTCAATCCCCAGCGATCCTACTTCTGAGTTACTCTGATAATCCACATCTTTTAATTGTGCTTTCTGTCATTTCTTAGTTTCTTTCAACATTAGTTTATCTTTCCTTTGAGTCAAAGTCGACTTCTGAAAATATATATAAAAAAAAAATACATTAATTTTAATTTGCTTCCACATTCCACATATCCGTTCTGCATCATTTTTGGTATCAGAGCCTTTTATAGTGTTCTTGCTTGTGTGTTTGTTTTTTTTTTGTTCCCTTTTACTTTTGCTGCCTGGAGTAGACTCCCCTAGCTGTCAGGTCCTAGGAACAAGCGAGACGCAAGCCTCTTCCTCCCATTCCATGGGGGTTCCCAGGGCGTGTAGGGATGCCGCTGGGTTATAACATCTAGGCATGGATTGTAAACGGGACACACGTTCTATTTTCTGCCAGTAACTATCTTATTTTTTGAATTGTTTCTCCCTGCAGAAAATACCAAATTAAGTAATTCTTATTTTGTTGGAACCAGAATAATAGAAAGTAATTTACATAAAATTCTCATGATTTATTAATTTTTGTAGATTTTCTGAGATCAATTTTACTGCAATTCTACTTTTTATTTTCTGCAAGCTATTTTTTTTTATTTGAGTGTGCATAAATTGAATCTATCATAAGGGCACCGAAGTTGCAAAATAAGGGGAGGATTGAGACCCTCTCCTTAGCCCAAAACCACCTCCCGTGCATTCAAACCTAAGCCTTTAATCTTAAAATTAATTAGACCGAACTTGCACTAGTGGGCTAGGGACACCAATTGGTTGGGTCTAGGCTAGTGTTGAGTCAGTTTGTCTAGTTACTCTGTGTGTGCTTTGTACTCAGAGTCTAGAATGGTGGTTCAGGAATTCTATCCCGAAGGGCTTGTGTGCTGGTCCGCCTACCTCACCAATCACTGATTAGTGTCTAGGATTGGCAATTAGGGACCTAACACTTCCCTTACACCTGCCTGGCAGAGTTCCTAGTTACTACAGGCTAGCTTGCCACTCTGATTGGGCATCTAGTTACTACAGGTCTAGTTATCCCTTAGTCATTTCAGTCGAGTCTCATTTGGTGTGCTTGCTTGCATCATCATGTCCACCCGGACGGAGTACCCTACCAACCAGGTCAAACCCAACCTGATTTAGAGGCCATGATTAGAACTCTTACCGAAAGTATAACCAAATTGAGTCAGGATATGAATGAGGGTTTTGCCCAGTTTAGAGACCGAGCCCAGGGACTTGAGAAACGTAGACATCAAAATTGGACCCCTGATCCAAAATTTAATAGGCCCCAACCTCATCCATGCCAGGAGCCTAGGAGGACCTTATACCGTAATCCCGAGCATAACCCTAGGAGCCTATATCCATACTTGGTTGACTCAGAAAAGGGACCCGTTAGGAACACCGAACCTTATGCACCCACTTTTGATAGAAGACAAGACACATATATTAAGTGGGAAGAACAAATGGATCGGTATTTTGAGTGCACTAGCATATTGGAATTAGGATATGTTAGGTTGGCCAAAACCAAGTTCATCAAACATGCTAGGTCGCATTGGTATGCTATTGTGCGTGAGTTTTATCAAAGAAAAGCGGAAATATATACTTGAAGAGATATGAGAAGTAAGTTGAGAGATAGGTACCTAGGTAGATCCTATGAGAAAAGACTTTTAGACCAATGGTACCAATTGCGACAAGGTAATAAGCCTGTGTTTAAATATATCGAGGACTTCCAGTGGTATGACATGAAATGCAATACCATTGAGACCGAAGCTCAGATCACATCGAGGTTTAGGGTTGGGTTACATCCAGACATTTTTAGGAAGCTATGCCTTGAAAAGACCAATGAGTTAGACCGAGCCTACCCAGAAGCCCAAACTATGAGTGGTCTTTAAGATATAACCAATCAAGTACTTTGGACTTAAAGCCAACCTCTACCAACTTGAGTCAAGTTCTGATTAATTCGACACCCGTAGTGAACCAGACTTTTGTTTGTGAATTCCCACTTGTGTCACATCTTGACCAGAAGGATAACATCGAGAAGGAGTTAGGCATGGCAATCCCAAAATTAGTTGACCTGACCAGAGCCGTACTTAAAGAGGAATCAAAGGAGAATAGATTGGAACCATTCAGTGAGATTGAGGAAGAAATATATGAGCCTGATATAAGTTTGATAGATGAATATGAAGAAGAAGAATTTGAGGATATCTCTCCCGATAATTCAATTAACCAACTCCTACCTGATGGGGTTATTGAGGGGACCCCTGCCACTCAAGGAATTCAGGAGCTAACCCTAAGAGAAGACTCTTTTGAGGAAGTTCAGGAAGAGGAAATTGCACCCAATGAGAGTTTAAGTGACAATACCCCTGAACTCATTGAGGAATCCAAAGAAGACACCCTTGAGTCAAATCTGGTAGAGAAGTGTGAAGAAGGAAGGGGTTCACAAGAATTGCACATTAAGAAGGTCCAAGAAGAAGAAAAAGACAGTAGCTTAGAAGACTTTCTAGATAAACATTCTAAAGACCTTCCTGATAACCTTCTACCTTCTAGGAGCACCCAGCCTACCCTAGAACTTGCACTTGTAGACCCTCCTAGGGCAAATCATGAGGTTTGGATGAGTGCACCTGTAGAACAATGTCCTCATTTTATGGTCGTCCTGAATAACCAAGGTATGTTTCTTGTTTCCTATAATCCATCTCAAAACTCTGATTCTTATTTCCAACCCTTCCCTGAATCTTCTCATGTTTCTACAGCTATGGGATTACACTTTACTGAGATTTCTAGGTTGCAAGACTCCTTAGAACCTATTAGGTTTGCCACCTACTTCTGGAAGACCTTATGGCACCTACTAGGCACCCATGATAAGTTTTCATGCTCTGCATGCCATCCTCCGACCCAAGGTCAAATCTAGAGAGCCTTAGTTTATTAGGTTTAGACCTAGGTGATGCGGCAAGCATATGATTAATGTTTTAAATATGGTTTGTAGAGCAATGAAACCTAATTAGATTAATGTTTTGAATATGGTTTGTAGAGCAATGAAACCTAATTACACTAGCATTGTACTCATCATAATAAGACTTAAGGATTATAAGAAATGTGACTTTTACTTGATTAGACACAATTCTAAACTAAGAGGGAAGAAGATCTAGACAATAGGGGCTAATGATTGTGGACTTACCTTGATGAGCTTTCCAACCTTCTTTTGATTCATACCTTGAAACTACCAATGCTCAGAACTGAAGAACCTGGATAACAGAGATCAGAACCCTGGACTTGAGGGCTTCAGCTTGTTGGTTCTTTGTCAAGGTGAACCCAGCCCACAACTCAAAGTCTTCGAAGGACCCTGCAATGAAGATCAAAGTTAAGGAAGAAGGATAAGAACATATAGAAGGGATGAGAGAATTGATGAACTAAGAACAGAAATTTGAGTAGATCTGGCCGACTCCAATGCCTTCACTTGAGCTTGGAAGATGCTTTGCTAGGGGAAAAGAAGGGCTTTGGCGTGGAGGAAAAAGGATGGGAAACTTTCACATAAGGCATTGGAGTCGGCCAGATCTACTCAAATTTCTGTTCTTAGTTCATCAATTCTCTCATCCCTTCTATATGTTCTTATCCTTCTTCCTTAACTTTGATCTTCATTGCAGGGTCCTTCGAAGACTTTGAGTTGTGGGCTGGGTTCACCTTGACAAAGAACCAACAAGCTGAAGCCCTCAAGTCCAGGGTTCTGATCTCTGTTATCCAGGTTCTTCAGTTCTGAGCATTGGTAGTTTCAAGGTATGAATCAAAAGAAGGTTGGAAAGCTCATCAAGGTAAGTCCACATTCATTAGCCCCTATTGTCTAGATCTTCTTCCTTCTTAGTTTAGGATAAGGCATTGGAGTCGGCCAGATCTACTCAAATTTCTGTTCTTAGTTCATCAATTCTCTCATCCCTTCTATATGTTCTTATCCTTCTTCCTTAACTTTGATCTTCATTGTAGGGTCCTTCGAAGACTTTGAGTTGTGGGCTGGGTTCACCTTGACAAAGAACCAAAAAGCTGAAGCCCTCAAGTCCAGGGTTCTGATCTCTGTTATCCAGGTTCTTCAGTTCTGAGCATTGGTAGTTTCAAGGTATGAATCAAAAGAAGGTTGGAAAGCTCATCAAGGTAAGTCCATAATCATTAGCCCCTATTGTCTAGATCTTCTTCCCTCTTAGTTTAGGATTGTGTCTAATCAAGTAAAAGTCCCATTTCTTATAATCCTTAAGTCTTATTATGATGAGTACAATGCTAGTGTAATTAGGTTTCATTGCTCTACAAACCATATTCAAAACATTAATCATATGCTTGCCGCATCACTAGGGTTCCTTTGAATAAAGTCTATTCTTTAGGAATGCGTCGTCAGTCGAGTTTAGGACATTGACTCAGATTTTGGTTGAGTGAGAATACCAAGAATTGGGATTTGTATTTACCCAGGGCTGAATTTGCATATAATGACTCGGTCAATAGGTCTATAGGTAAAAGCCCTTTTGAGATTGTTCTTGGGTACAAGCCTCACACAACACTTGACCTAGTTCCTTTGCCAATCCACACACGAGTCTCCGAGTCTGCTGAAGACTTTGCACAGCATGTAAAGAACTTGCATAAAGAAATTCATGCCAAAATAACTTTAAGTAATGAAACTTATAAGAAGTTGGCTGATTCTCAAAGGCGAGTCAAAACTTTTGTTGAGGGAGACTATGTAATGATTAGGTTAAGGCCTGAGCGGTTTCCTCCTGGAACAGTTAGAAAGCTACATGCTAGAGGAGCTGGACCATTTAGAGTGATGAAGAGAGTGGGACCCAATGCCTATGTGCAGAGTTGCCTCCAGAGCTAGGCATTAGCTCCACTTTCAACATTACAAACCTAGTAGAATATAGGGAGCTAGCTATGATTCTCAGTGAGCCTTTTGATCCTAATCCTATTATTGAGAGTGATCCCGACCCTGTGTGTCCACCAACAAACTGGCCTGTGAGGAAAGAGCAGATTGAAAAGATCCTGGATGATCAGGTTATTTCTACTCGTAATCTAGGATACCAAAGATACCTGGTCCGCTGGCAAGGAAGGCCAGATTGTGATGACTCTTGGATCTTCCAAGAAGAATTACAAGAATTGGACCCAGACCTCTTGGAGAGATACCAGAGCCAGCTTGATCCATACTCGACAGGGTCGAGTTCCTCCCACCCCGGGAGAATTGGTGCGGGAACTAGGATCAGACGAAGACTTTAGGGTTCCATTCGGATCTCTGATTGACCTTGCCCGAGATAATTAGGGTTTCAAGTTTTGTAATAAAGTTGACCTGGTCAACGTGAGGTTGTATTTTTATTTTTGAGTCTGTAGTCCTTTTGGGACCTTTGCATTTCAATTCAATTGAGTCATGTTGACTCAGTCTGTCATTTGTTTGAGTCATGGTCAAAGTCAAGAGGGCTATTTGAAGACCCAAGACAAGAGGTGCCATATCTCTTGCCCATGAGGCACCACATCCCTTGCCCAGTATGCCTTGGTCCCCACACCACAAGAAAGCAGGTCCCTTCTTTCATGCGCCATTTAAGGAGAGATCAATCTAGGATCCTCAATCCAAGGGGGAGCCCAAAACAATTTCCATAAGAGCCAAGCTATGAAAAGAAAGGAGCAACACTTGGGGAGCAAGACTAGGAAGCGCCCAAATACTTCCAAATAAAACCAAGCATGGAAGGAAAATGCTTGTCTTGAAGAGCAAGGCTAGGAGGCGCCATCTTCTTGCCATTTGGAGCCACCAATCAACATTTAAGGAAGCTTTTGGACGGCCATTATGTGGAGGATTTGATTCTACATGCCTAATTTGAGAGTCCATCCCATTAGTCCCACATGGGATGATGTAAAAACTTGATTTCTTGTAAAGGTCTATAAAATAGACCCCTCTTGTACGTTTTCAAAGAATAATGATGAATGAAATCAATTTCTTTGTGAGCAACTTTGTGTTTCTCTCTTCCGCACTTGTATTCATGTGTTCAGCTCCGTGAGGGAGTGATTCTGGGTACCACAGGAACTTTGAGGAGGTGTGAGATCTCCAAACCTTACCAAAACCCAAAGTTAGCCACTTCAATTCCCAAACCCTAGCCGCCCATCATCTTTCCTCCAATCACCATCCAAACCCTAATTTTCCATATATATCTCACGGCCCCTCTCTTCCACATAGTGGCTAGCCACCAGCATCCAGGTTCAGATCAACTGTTTCAACTACAGAGCAAGTTCAAAGAAGAGTCAGATCAGTATCAAGATCTCCGGAACTTCTACATCCAACAATCTTCATTAAGTCCTCAGGTCAGTGTCTTTCTTTGAGTTTCTGGTTCTTCTTTTGTTCTTCTTCTTCCAGATCCTGAGTTCGAGAAGAAGGCCAACCTTGCCATAGGACTACAATTCGAGTATCCATTGCGAAGATACCCCGTCTCCAAGGATCCTACAATCTGCTCGAGAGTGTCCTTCAATTGAAGCAACGAGAGATATCATAGTCAGGTATAAAACCTTCTCTTCTCTCTTTGTCTGTTTCTTGAAAGAGGAGTAATCCCTAGGTCTGGGGGTTTCTCAATCCCCAGCGATCCGACTTCTGAGTTACTCTGATAATCCACTTCTTTTAATTATGCTTCTGTCATTTCTTAGTTTCTTTCAACATTAGTTTATCTTTCCTTTGAGTCAAAGCCGACTTCTGAAAATATATATAAAAAAAAAATACATTAATTTTAATTTGCTTCCACATTCCATATATCCGTTCTGCATCATTTTTGGTATCAGAGCCCTTTATAGTGTTCTTGCTTGTGTGTTTGTTTTTTTTTCGTTCCCTTTTACTTTTGCTGCCTGGAGTAGACTCCCCTGGCAGTCAGGTCCTAGGAACAAGCGAGACGCAAGCCTCTTCCTCCCATTCCAGGGGGTTCCCAGGGCGTGTGATGTAGAACGAAAGCTCTAATACCAAAAATGATGCAGAACAAAGAACAAAGAAGCGTATGCGGAAGTAAATTTAAGATTAATTCTTTTTTTTTTGTTTTTTTAATATTTTCAAAAGTCGGCCTCGACTCAAAGTAATGTAAACTAAGTTGATGGAAACTAGGTAAGGATTGAAAGCACAATTTAGAAGAAGCTAAGTTATCAGAGTAGTTCAGAAGTAACGGATCGCTGGGGGTTGAGAAACTCCCAGACCTAGGGTTTCGCTCTGAACTTTCAACATGACAGAAATAAAGAGAAGAGATGGTTTACCAACCAGACAGCGATCTTCACAGAATTTGGGTGGAAGAACTCTCTCGAGCAGATTGTTGGATCCTCGGATTCGGCTATCTTCACAATGGATCCTCCAATACTGGCCTTGTGATTTGGTCGGCTTCTCCTGGACTCAAGATCTGGGAAGAAGAAAAACAAGAGATGGATTCAGAGACTCAGGGAAGGATTTACCAGTTCGAAGAACTTGAAGGCTGATGTCGCTGAGATCCGGATTCTCTTGAAGGCTGATTCGACTCCCTCTGGAAAGAGCTTTGGATCTGAAGTATCCAGACTGTAGCTGGATGCTGGTGGTCGGCCTGGACTTGGAGAGGGTGGCCGTGAGAAGTGGAATAGACTAGGGCTTGGTGGAAAGAGAAGGGTGATGGCGGCTAGGGTTTGGGAGTGGAGTGGCTAACCTAGGGTTTGGGTTTTGGAGATCTCACACCTCCTCAAGGTTCCTGGGGAACCCGGATTTACTCCCTCACGGAGCTCAACACCTGGATGCAAGTGCGGAAGAGAGAAAACACAAAGTTTGCTCAAAAAAAAATTGGGTTTCATTCATCTCATTCCTTTAAACTTACAAGAGGGGTTTAATTTATAGGGCTTTACAAGGGAGTAGGATTTTACATCTTCCCATGTGGGACTAAAGGAGGGGATCTACAAATCAGGATAATCCATACACATATGGTCGGCCAAGGTACCAAAAAAATTTGATTTGGGTTATAAAAGGCAGGTAGATGGCGCCTCCTTGCTTGGGTCTTCAAGAGAGGATTTCTTTCCTTCCATGGATCAACTCTTTTGGACTCCTCCTTTTCTTCCTCCCTAAGTCAAGGCCCTTCCCATCTTTGTTTTGGACATTTTTGGCAGGTAGTGGGGGTGTCTCCTAGTATCTCTCCATGAATCAAGGATTTTCCCTTCATGGTTTGGCTCTTTTGGACACCTCCTAGTCTTGCTCCACAAGTTTAGGCTTCTTCCTTTCATGGCTTTGGCACTTTAGGAAACTTTTGGGTGCATCCTTGATTTTCTCCGCAAGACATGCTCTCTTCCCTTTTATAACTTGGGTTTTTATGGAACATTGTGGGGCACCTCCTTGATCCTCTCTTCAAGAAAAATTCTTGCCATCCTGACTTGGGTTTATCTGGAAAGAAGTTGGCTCCTCCTTGGATTGAGGTATCTTGATGGATTTCTCCCCCAAGTGGCGCATGAAAGAAGGGACCTGCTTTCTTGTGGTGTGGGGACCAAGGCACACTGGATGGAGATGTGGCGCCTCCTGGACTCTGGCGTGTGGTTGGGAGTGTGGCGCCCACTTGCTTGGTCCTGGGAGAAAATGTGGCACCTTGGAGAAGACCTAAACCACTACTAGGACTTGTATTGAGTCAACATGACTCAACAAAATTTAAATTGTAGGGAAATATAGACTCAAACTAAAATTGAGTTGACCAAGTCAACCCTTATTACAAAACCAGAAAACCCTAATTCTTCGGGCAATGTTAATCAGAGATCCAGATGGAGCCCTGAAGTCTTCTTCTGAGTCTGGTGCCCGCACCAATTCTCCCGTGGTGGGAGGAACTCGACCTTATCGAGTATGGTTCAAGCTGGCTCTGGTATCTCTCCAAGAGGTCTGGGTCCAATTCTTGTAATTCTTCTCGGGAGATCCAAGAGTTATCAGAATCTGGCCTTCCTTGCCAGCAGACCAGGTATCTTTGGTATCCTCGATTACGAGTAGAGATAACCTGATCATCCAGGATCTTTTCAATCTGCTCTTTCCTCACAGGCCAGTTTGTTGGCGGACACACAGGGTTGGGTTCACTCTCAAGAGCAAGATTATGCTCAAAAAGGCTCACTGGGAATCACAGCTGGCTCTCTATACTCTACTAGGTCTGTAATGTTGAAAGTGGAGCTAATGCCTAGTTCTGAAGGCAACTCGAGCACATAGGCATTGGACCCTACTCTCTTCACCACTCTAAATGGTCCAGCTCCTCTAGCATGTAACTTTCTAACAGTTCCAGGAGGAAACCGTTCAGGCCTTAACCTAATCATTACATAGTCTCCCTCAACAAAAGTTTTGACTCGCCTTTGAGAATCAGCCAACTTCTTATAAGTTTCATTACTTAAATTTATTTTGGCATGAATTTCTTTATGCAAGTCCTTTACATGCTATGCACGTGCATCAAGAGACTTGTGTGTGTGGATTAATAGTGATATCAGATCAAGTGGTGTGTGAGGCTTGTATCCATGAACAATTTCAAAGGGACTCTAGCCTATAGACCTATTGATCGAAAAATTATATGCAAATTTAGTCCTGGACAAAATACAAATCCCAATTCCTGGTGCTCTCAATCAAACCAAAATCAGAGCCAAAGCCTAGTAAAGGGTCAAGAAAAACTAAACTAGACTGACGACGCATTCCTAAAGAATGGACTTTATTCCAAAGGAACCCTAGGTCTAAACCTAACAAACTAAGGCTCTCTAGGTTTGACCTTGGGTCGGGGGAGGGCACGCAGAGCATGAAAACTTATTATGGATGCCTAGTAGGTACCATAAGGTCTTCCAGAAGTAGGTGGCAAACCTAATAGGTTCTAAGGAGTCTTGCAACCTAGAGATCTCAGTAAAGTGCAATCCCATAGCTCTAGAAACATGAGAAGATTCAGGGAAGGGTAGGAAATAAGAATCAGAGTTTTGAGGTGGCTTATTAGAAACAAAAAACAAACCTTGGTTATTCAGGATGACCTTAAAATGAGGACATTGTTCTATAGGTGCACTCATCAAAACCTCATGATTTGCTCTAGGAGAGTCTACAAGTGCAAGTTCTAGGGTAGGCTGGGTGCTCCTAGAAGGTGGAAGGTTATCAGGAAGGTCTTTGGAATGTTTATCTAAAAAGTCCTCTAAGCTACTGTCGTTTTCTTGTTCTTGGACCTTCTCAATGGGCAATTCTTGTGAACCCCTTCCTTCTTCACACTTCTCTACCAGATTTGACTCAGGGGTGTCTTCTTTGGATTCCTCAATGAGTTCAGGGGTATTCTCACTTAAACTTTCATTGGGTATAATTTCTTCTTCCTGAACTTCCTCAAAAGGGTCTTCTCTTAGGGTTAGCTCCTGAATTCCTTGAGTGGCAGGGGTCCCCTCAATAACCCCATTAGGTAGGAGTTGGTTAATTGAATTATCGGGAGAGATATCCTCAAATTCTTCTTCTTCATATTCATCTATCAAACTTATGTCAGGCTCATATATTTCTTCCTCAATCTCACTGAAAGGTTCTAATCTATTCTCCTTTGATTCCTCTTTAAGTACGGCTCTGGTCGGGTCAACTAATTTTGGGATGACCATGCCTAACTCCTTCTCAGTGTTATCCTTCTGGTCAAGAAGTGACACAAGTGGGAATTGACAAACAAGAGTCTGGTTCACTACGGGTGTCGGATCAATCGGAACTTGACTCAAGTTGGTAGAGGTTGGCTTTAAGTCCAAAGTACTTGATTGGTTATATCTTAAAGACCACTCATAGTCTTGGGCTTCTTGGTAGGCTCGGTCTAACTTATTGGTCTTTTCAAGGCATAGCTTCCTATAAATGTCTGGGTGTAACCCAACCCTAAACCTCGTTGTGATCTGAGCTTCGGTCTCAATGGTATTGCATTTCATGTCATACCACTGAAAGTCCTCAATATATTTAGACACAGGCCTATTACCTTGTTGCAATTGGTACCATTGGTCTAAAAGTCTTTTCTCATAGGATCTACCTAGGTACCTATCTCTCAACTTACTTCTCATATCTCTCCAAGTATATATTTCCTCTTTTCTTTGATAACACTCATGCTCAATAGCATACCAATGCGACCTAGCATGTTTGGTGAACTTGGTTTTGGCCAACCTAACTTGTCCTAATTCCGATATGTTAGTGCACTCAAAATATCGATCCATTTGTTCTTCCCACTTAATATATGTCTCTTGTCTTCCATCAAAAGTGGGTGCATAAGGTTCGGTGTTCCTAACAGGTCCCTTTTCTGAGTCAACCAAGTATGGATATAGGCTCCTAGGGTTATGCTCGGGATCACGGTATAAGGTCCTTCTAGGCTCCTGGCATGGGTGAGGTTGGGGCCTATTAAATTTTGGATCAGGAGTCCAATTTTGATGTCTACGTTTCTCAAGTCCCTGGGCTCCATCTCTAAACTGGGCAAAACCCTCATTCATATCCTGACTCAATTTGGTCATACTTTTGGTAAGAGTTCTAATCATGGCCTCTAAATCAGGTTGGGTTTGACCAGGTTGGTAGGGTACTTCGTTCCGGGTGGACATGATGATGCAAGCAAGCACACCAAATGAGACTCGACTGAAACGACTACGGGCTAACTAGACCTAGAGCTCAAACTAGATGCCCAATCAGAGTGGCAAGCTAGCCTGTAGTAACTCGGGACTCAGCCAGGCAGGTGTAAGGGGAGTGTTAGGTCCCTAATTGCCAATCCTAGACACCAATCAGAGATTGGCCAGGTAGGCGGACCAGCACACAAGCCCTTCAGGATGGAATCCCTGAACCACCGTTCTAGACACTGAGTACAAAGCACACACAGAGTAACTAGACAAACTGACTCAACACTACCCTTAACCCGACTTGTTGATGTCCCTAGCCTACTAGGGCAAATTAAGTCTAATAAATTTTAAAATTAGGCTTAGGATCGAATGAATGGGTGGCGGTTTTGGGCTAAGGAGAGGTTATCAACTCCTCCCCTTATCTTAGATGCTCAATTGCCCTTAAGATGAATTAGGAGATGATCACTCAAAAAAATTGAATTACAGAAATACAGAAACAGAATTGCTATAATTTAACTCTCATAAATTTCACAGAAACCAATAAATTACAATAAAATTATGTAAAATATTTTCAATTATATTGGTTCCAGAAAAATAAAAATCATGTAATTCTGAGTTACATGCACTAAGAAACAATTCCTACAACAGGGTAGTTATGGATTGAAAACAGGGTGCTTCCCCCGTTTACAATTCCTGCTGCAAAGTTGTAACCCAACGGATCCCCTACACGCCCTAGGAACACCCCGTGGAATGGGAAGAGGAGGTTTGCACCTCACTTCGTTCTTAGGACCGGACGTCCTGGGGAGTCTACTTCGAGCAGACAAAGTAAAAAGGAGAGAGACTTAAAACAAGCAAGCAAAACAGAAACCCTAGACTGGGCTCTGATACCAAAAATGATGCAGAACGGAAGCTCTAATACCAAAAATGATGCAGAACAAAGAACAAAGAAGCGTATGCGGAAGTAAATTTAAGATTAATTCTTTTTTTTTTATTTTTTTAATATTTTTAAAAGTCGGCCTCGACTCAAAGTAAAGTAAACTAAGTTGATGGAAACTAGGTAAGGATTGAAAGCACAATTTAGAAGAAGCTAAGTTATCAGAGTAGTTCAGAAGTAACGGATCACTGGGGGATGAGAAACTCCCAGACCTAGGGTTTCGCTCTGAACTTTCAACAGGACAGAAATAAAGAGAAGAGATGGTTTACCAACCAGACAGCGATCTTCACAGAATTTGGGTGGAAGAACTCTCTCGAGCAGATTGTTGGATCCTCGGATTCGGCTATCTTCGCAATGGATCCTCCAATACTGGCCTCGTGGTTTGGTCGGCTTCTCCTGGACTCAAGATCTGGGAAGAAGAAAAATAAGAGATGGATTCAAGACTCAGTGAAGGATTTACCAGTTCGAAGAACTTGAAGGCTGATGTCGCTGAGATCCGGATTCTCTTGAAGGCTGATTCGACTCCCTCTGGAAAGAGCTTTGGATCTGAAGTATCCGGACTGTAGCTGGATGCTGGTGGTCGGCCTGGACTTGGAGAGGGTGGCCGTGAGAAGTGGAATAGACTAGGGCTTGGTGGAAAGAGAAGGGTGATGGCGGCTAGGGTTTTGGAGTGGAGTGGCTAACCTAGGGTTTGGGTTTTGGAGATCTCACACCTCCTCAAGGTTCCTGGGGAACCCGGATTTACTCCCTCACGGAGCTCAATACCTGGATGCAAGTGCGGAAGAGAGAAAACACAAAGTTTGCTCAAAAAAAAATTGGGTTTCATTCATCTCATTCCTTTAAACTTACAAGAGGGGTTTAATTTATAGGGCTTTACAAGGGAGTAGGATTTTACATCTTTCCATGTGGGACTAAAGGAGGGGATCTACAAATCAGGATAATCCATACACATATGGTCGGCCAAGGTACCAAAAAAGTTTGATTTGGGTTATAAAAGGCAGGTAGATGGCGCCTCCTTGCTTGGGTCTTCAAGAGAGGATTTCTTTCCTTCCATGGATCAACTCTTTTGGACTCCTCCTTTTCTTGCTCCCTAAGTCAAGGCCCTTCCCATCTTTGTTTTGGACATTTTTGGCAGGTAGTGGGGGTGTCTCCTAGTATCTCTCCATGAATCAAGGATTTTCCCTTCATGGTTTGGCTCTTTTGGACACCTCCTAGTCTTGCTCCACAAGTTTAGGCTTCTTCCTTTCATGGCTTTGGCACTTTAGGAAACTTTTGGATGCATCCTTGATTTTCTCCCCAAGACATGCTCTCTTCCCTTTTATAACTTGGGTTTTTATGGAACATTGTGGGGCACCTCCTTGATCCTCTCTTCAAGAAAAATTCTTGCCATCCTGACTTGGGTTTATCTGGAAAGAAGTTGGCTCCTCCTTGGATTGAGGTATCTTGATGGATTTCTCCCCCAAGTGGCGCATGAAAGAAGGGACCTGCTTTCTTGTGGTGTGGGGACCAAGGCACACTGGATGGAGATGTGGCACCTCCTGGACTCTGGCGTGTGGTTGGGAGTGTGGCGCCCACTTGCTTGGTCCTGGGAGAAAATGTGGCACCTTGGAGAAGACCTAGACCACTACTAGGACTTGTATTGAGTCAACATGACTCAACAAAATTTAAATTGTATGGAAATATAGACTCAAACTAAAATTGAGTTGACCAAGTCAACCCTTATTACAAAACCAGAAAACCCTAATTCTTCGGGCAATGTCAATCAGAGATCCAGATGGAGCCCTGAAGTCTTCTTCTGAGTCTGGTGCCCGCACCAGCGTGTAGGGATGCCACTGTGTAATAACTTCTAGGCAGGGATTGTAAACGGGTCACACGTTCTGTTTTCTGCCAGTAACTATCCTATTTTTTGAGTTGTTTCTCCCTGCAGAAAATTTAAAATTAAGTAATTCTTGTTTTGTTGGAACTAGAATAATTGAAAGTAATTTCCATAAAATTCTTATGATTTATTAATTTCTGTAGATTTTCTGAGATCAATTTTACTGCTATTCAACTTTTTATTTTCTGCAAGCTATTTTTTTTTATTTGAGTGTGCATAAATTGAATCTATCTTAAGGACACCGAAGTTGCAAAATAAGGGGAGGATTGAGACCCTTTCCTTAGCCCAAAATCACCTCCCGTGCATTCAAACCTAAGCCTTTAATCTTAAAATTAATTAGACCTAACTTGCCCTAGTGGGCTAGGGACACCAATTGGTTGGGTCTAGGCTAGTGTTGAGTCAGTTTGTCTAGTTACTCTGTGTGTGCTTTGTACTCAGTGTCTAGAACGGTGGTTCAGGAATTCTATTTCGAAGGGCTTGTGTGCTGGTCCGCCTACCTCGCCAATCACTGATTGGTGTCTAGGATTGGCAATTAGGGACCTAACACTTCCCTTACACCTGCCTGGCTGAGTCCCTAGTTACTACAGGCTAGCTTGCCACTCTGATTGGGCATCTAGTTTGGGCTCTAGGTCTAGTTATCCCGTAGTCATTTCAGTCGAGTCTCATTTGGTGTGCTTGCTTGCATCATCATGTCCACCCGGAACGGAGTACCCTACCAACCTGGTCAAACCCAACCTGATTTAGAGGCCATGATTAGAACTCTTACCGAAAGTATGACCAAATTGAGTCAGGATATGAATGAGGGTTTTGCCCAGTTTAGAGACCGAGCCAGGGACTTGAGTAACGTAGACATCAAAATTGGACCCTTGATAGGCCCCAACCTCATCCATGCCAGGAGCCTAGGAGGACCTTATACCGTGATCCCGAGCATAACCCTAGGAGCCTATATCCATACTTGGTTGACTCAGAAAAGGGACCCGTTAGGAACACCGAACCTTATGCACTCACTTTTGATAGAAGACAATAGACATATATTAAGTGGGAAGAACAAATGGATCAGAATTTTGAGTGCACTAGCATATTGAAATTAGGACAAGTTAGGTTGGCCAAAACGAAGTTCATCAAACATGCTAGGTCACATTGGTATGCTATTGTGCGTGAGTGTTATCAAAGAAAAGAGGGAATATATACTTGGAGAGATATGAGATGTAAGTTGAGAGATAGGTACCTAGGTAGATCCTATGCGAAAAGTCTTTTAGACCAATGGTACCATTTGCGACAAGGTAATAGGCCTGCGTCTAAATATATCGATGACTTCCAGTGGTATGACATGAAATGCAATACCATTGAGACCGAAGCTCAGATCACTTCGAGGTTTATGGTTGGGTTACACCCAGACATTTTTAGGAAGCTATGCCTTGAAAAGACTAATAAGTTAGACCGAGCCTACCAAGAAGCCCAAGACTATGAGTGGTCTTTAAGATATAACCAATCAAGTACTTTGGACTTAAAGCCAACCTCTACCAACTTGAGTCAAGTTCTGATTAATTCTACACCCGTAGTGAACCAGACTTTTGTTTGTCAATTCCCACTTGTGTCACCTCTTGACCAGAAAGATAACACTGAGAAGGAGTTAGGCATGGCCATCCCAAAATTAGTTGACCTGACCAGAGCCGTACTTAAAAAGGAATCAAAGGAGAATAGATTAGAACCTTTCAGTGAGATTGAGGAAGAAATATATGAGCCTGACATAAGTTTGATAGATGAATATGAAGAAGAAGAATTTGAGGATATCTCTCCCGATAATTCAATTAACCAACTCCTAGCTGATGGGGTTATTCAGGGGACCCCTGCCACTCAAGGAATTCAGGAGCTAACCCTAGGAGAAGACTCTTTTGAGAAAGTTCAGGAAGAGGAAATTGCACCCAATGAGAGTTTAAGTGAGAATACCCCTGAACTCATTGAGGAATCCAAAGAAGACACCCTTGAGTCAAATCTGGAAGAGAAGTGTGAAGAAGGAAGGGGTTCACAAGAATTGCCCATTAAGAAGGTCCAAGAAGAAGAAAAAGACAGTAGCTTAGAAGACTTTCTAGATAAACATTCCAAAGACCTTCCTGATAACCTTCTACCTTCTAGGAGCACCCAGCCTACCCTAGAACTTGCACTTGTAGACCCTCCTAGAGCAAATCATGAGGTTTGGATGAGTGCACCTATAGAATAATGTCCTCATTTTATGGTCGTCCTGAATAACCAAGGTATGTTTCTTGTTTCCTATAAGCCACCTCAAAACTCTGATTCTTATTTCCAACCCTTCCCTGAATCTTCTCATGTTTCTAGATCTATGGGATTACACTTTACTGAGATTTCTAGGTTGCAAGACTCCTTAGAACCTATTAGGTTTGCCACCTACTTCTGGAAGACCTTATGGCACCTACTAGGCACCCATGATAAGTTTTCATGCTCTGCATGCCATCCTCCCACCCAAGGTCAAATCTAGAGAGCCTTAGTTTGTTAGGTTTAGACCTAGGGTTCCTTTGAATAAAGTCCATTTTTTAGGAATGCGTCGTCAGTCGAGTTTAGGACATTGACTCAGATTTTGGTTGAGTGAGAATACCAGGAATTGGGATTTGTATTTACCCAGGGCTGAATTTGCATATAATGACTCGGTCAATAGGTCTATAGGTAAAAGCCCTTTTGAGATTGTTCATGGGTACAAGCCACACACAACACTTGACCTAGTTCCTTTGCAAGTCCACACACGAGTCTCCGAGTCTGCTTAAGACTTTGCACAACATGTAAAGAACTTGCATAAAGAAATTCATGCCAAAATAACTTTAAGTAATGAAACTTATAAGAAGTTGGCTGATTCTCAAAGGCGAGTCAAAACTTTTGTTGAGGGAGACTATGTAATGATTAGGTTAAGGCCTGAGTGGTTTCCTCCTGGAACCGTTAGAAAGCTACATGCTAGAGGAGCTGGACCATTTAGAGTGATGAAGAGAGTGGGACCCAATGCCTATGCGCTGAGTTGCCTCCAGAGCTAGGCATTAGCTCCACTTTCAACATTACAAACCTAGTAGAATATAGGGAGCTAGCTGTGATTCCCAGTGAGCCTTTTGAACCTAATCCTATTATTGAGAGTGATCCCGACCCTTTGTGTCCACCAACAAACTGGCCTGTGAGGAAAGAGCAGATTGAAAAGATCCTGGATGATCAGGTTATTTCTACTCGTAATCTAGGATACCAAAGATACCTGGTCCACTGGCAAGGAAGGCCAGATTCTGATGACTCTTGGATCTCCCGAGAACAATTACAAGAATTAGATCCAGACCTCTTGTAGAGATACCAGAGCCAGCTTGATCCATACTCGACAGGGTCGAGTTCATCCCACCCCGGGAGAATTGGTGCGGGCACCAGGATCAGACGAAGATTTCAGGGTTCCATTCGGATCTCTGATTGACCTTGCCCGAGATAATTAGGATTTCAAGTTTTGTAATAAAGCTGACCTGGTCAGTGTGAGGTTGTATTTTTATTTTTGAATCTGTAATCCTTTTGGGACCTTTGCATTTCAATTCAATTGAGTCATGTTGACTCAGTCTATCATTTGTTTGAGTCATGGTCAAAGTCAAGAGGGCTATTTGAAGACCCAAGACAAGAGGCGCCATATCTCTTGCCCATGAGGCACCACATCCCTTGCCTAGTGTGCCTTGGTCCCCACACCACAAGAAAGTAGGTCCCTTCTTTCATGCACCACTTATGGAGAGATCAATCTAGGATCCTCAATCCAAGGGGCGCCCAAAACAATTTCCATAAGAGCCAAGCTATGAAAAGAAAGGAGCAACACTTGGGGAGCAAGACTAGGAGGCGACCAAATAGTTCCAAATAAAACCAAGCATGGAAGGAAAATGCTTGTCTTGAAGAGCATGGCTTGGAGGCGCCATCTTCTTGCCATTTGGAGCCACCAATCAACATTTAAGGAAGCTTTTGGCCGGCCATTATGAGGAGGATTTGATTCTACACGCCTAATTTGAGAGTCCATCCCATTAGTCCAACATGGGAAGATGTAAAAACTTGATTTCTTGTAAAGGTCTATAAAATAGACCCCTCTTGTAAGTTTTCAAAGAATAATGATGAATGAAATCAATTTCTTTGTGAGCAACCTTGTGTTTCTCTCTTCCGCACTTGTATTCAAGTGTTGAGCTCCGTGAGGGAGTGATTCCGGGTTCAACAGGAACCTTGAGGAGGTGTGAGATTTCCAAACCTTCCCAAAACCCTAAGGAAGCCCCTTCAATTCCCAAACCCTAGTCGCCCATCATCTTTCCTCCAATCACCATCCAAACCCTAATTTTCCATATATATCCCATGGCCCCTCTCTTCCACATAGAGGCTGGCCACCAGCATCCAGGTTCAGATCAACTGTTTCAACTACAGAGCAAGTTCAAAGAAGAGTCAGATCAGTATCAAGATCTCCGGAACTTCTACATCCAACAATCTTCATTAAGTCCTCAGGTCAGTGTCTTTCTTTGAGTTTCTGGTTCTTCTTTTGTTCTTCTTCTTCCAGATCCTGAGTTCGAGAAGAAGGCCAACCTTGCCATAGGACTACAATCCGAGGATCCATTACGAAGATACCCCATCTCCTAGGACCCTACAATCTGCTCGAGAGTGTCCTTTAATTGAAAGAACGAGAGATATCACAGTCAGGTATAAAACCTTCTCTTCTCTCTTTGTCTATATCTTGAAAGAGGAGTAAACCCTAGGTCTGGGGGTTTCTCAATCCCCAGTGATCCTACTTCTGAGTTACTCTGATAATCCACTTCTTTTAATTGTGCTTTCTGTTATTTCTTAGTTTCTTTCAACAATAGTTTATCTTTACTTTGAGTCCAAGCCGATTTCTGGAAATATATATAAAAAAAATATATTAATTTTAATTTGCTTCCGCATTCCACATATCCATTCTGCATCATTTTTGGTATCAGAGCCCTGTCTAGGGTTCTTGCTTGTGTGTTTATTTTTTTTTCGTTCCCTTTTACTTTTGCTACCTGGAGTAGACTTCCCTAGCCGTCCGGTCTTAGGAACAAGCGAGATGAAAGCCTTCTCCTCCCATTCCACGGGGTTTCCCACGGCGTGGAGGGGTGCCACTGGGTTTTAACTTCTAGGCAGGGATTGTAAACGGGACACACATTCTATTTTCTTCCAGTAACTGTCCTGTTATTCAAATTGTTTCTCCCTGCAAAAAATTCCAAATTAAGTAATTCTTATTTTGATGGAACCCGTATAATTGACAGTAATTTAAATAAAATTTTCATGACTTATTAATTTCTATAGATTTTCTGAGATCAATTTTACTGCTGTTCTGCTTTTTATTATCTGCAAGCTATTTTTTTTTATTTGAGTGTGCATAAATTGAATCTATCTTAAGGGCACCGAAGTTGCAAAATAAGGGAAGGATTGAGACCCTCTCCTTAGCCCAAAACCACCTCCTGTGCATTCAAACCTAAGCCTTTAATCTTAAAATTAATTAGACCTAACTTGCCCTAGTGGGCTAGGGACACCAACTGGTCGGGTCTAGGCTAGTGTTGAGTCAGTTTGTCTAGTTACTCTGTGTGTACTTTGTACTCAGTGTCTAGAATGGTGGTTCAGGAATTCTATCCCGAAGGACTTGTGTGCTGGTCCGCCTACCTGGCCAATCACTGATTGGTGTCTAGGATTGGCAATTAGGGACCTAACACTCCCCTTACACCTGTCTGGCTGAGTCCCAAGTTACTACAGGCAAGCTTGCCAATCTGATTGGGCATCTAGTTTGGGCTCTAGGTCTAGTTAGCCCGTAGTCATTTCAGTCGAGTCTCATTTGGTGTGCTTGCTTGCATCATTATGTCCACCCAGAACGGAGTACCCTACCAACCTGGTCAAACCCAACCTGATTGAGAGGCCATGATTAGAACTCTTACCGAAAGTATGACCAAATTGAATCAGGATATGAATGAGGGTTTTGCCTAGTTTAGAGACCGAGCCCAGGGACTTGAGAAACGTAGACATCAAAATTGGACCCCTGATCCAAAATTTAATAGGCCCCAACCTCATCCATGCCAGGAGCCTAGGAGGACCTTATACCGTGATCCCGAGCATAACCCTAGGAGCCTATATCCATACATGGTTGACTCAGAAAAGGAACCCGTTAGGAACACCGAACCTTATGCACCCACTTTTGATGGAAGACAAGAGACATATATCAAGTGGGAAGAACAAATGGATCGGTATTTTGAGTGCACTAACATATCGAAATTAGGACAAGTTAGGTAGGCCAAAACTAGGTTCACCAAACATGCTAGGTCGCATTGGTATGCTATTGAGCGTTAGTGTTATCAAAGAAAAGAGGAAATATATACTTGGACAGATATGAGAAGTAAGTTGAGAGATAGGTACCTAGGTAGATCCTATGAGAAAAGACTTTTAGACCAATGGTACCAATTGCGACAAGGTAATAGGCCTGTGTCTAAATATATCGAGGACTTTCAGTGGTATGACATGAAATGCAATACCATTGAGACCGAAGCTCAGATCACATCGAGGTTTAGGGTTGGGTTACACCCAGACATTTATAGGAAGCTATGCCTTGAAAAGACCAATAAGTTAGACCGAGCCTACTAAGAAGCCCAAGACTATGAGTGGTCTTTAAGATATAACCAATCAAGTACTTTGGACTTAAAGCCAACCTCCACCAACTTGAGTCAAGTTCAGATTGATCCGACACCCGTAGTGAACTAGACTTTTGTTTGTCAATTCCCACTTGTGTCACCTCTTGACCAGAAGGATAACACTAAGAAGGAGTTAGGCATGGCCATCCCAAAATTAGTTGACCTGACCAGAGCCGTACTTAAAGAGGAATCAAAGGAGAAAAGATTAGAACCTTTCAATGAGATTGAGGAAGAAATATATGAGCCTGACATAAGTTTGATAGATGAATATGAAGAAGGAGAATTTAAGGATATCTCTCCCGATAATTCAATTAACCAACTCCTACCTGATGGGGTTATTGAGGGGACCCCTGTCACTCAAGGAATTCAGGAGCTAACCCTAAGAGAAGACTCTTTCGAGGAAGTTCAGGAATAGTAAATTGCACCCAATGAGTGTTTATGTGAGAATACCCCTGAACTCATTGAGGAATCCAAAGAAGACACCCCTGAGTCAAATCTGGTAGGGAAGTGTGAAGAAGGAAGGGGTTCACAAGAATTGCCCATTAAGAAGGTCCAAGAACAAGAAAAAGACAGTAGCTTAGAAGACTTTCTAGATAAACATTCCAAAGACCTTCCTGATAACCTTCCACCTTCTCGGAGCACCCAGCCTACCCTAGAACTTGCACTTGTAGAACCTCCTAGAGCAAATCATGAGGTTTGGATGAGTGCACCTATAGAACAATGTCCTCATTTTATGGTCATCCTGAATAACCAAGGTATGTTTCTTGTTTCCTATAAGCCACCTCAAAACTCTGATTCTTATTTCCTACCCTTCTCTGAATCTTCTCATGTTTCTAGAGCTATGGGATTACACTTTATTGAGATTTCTAGGTTGCAAGACACCTTAGAACCTATTAAGCTTGCCACCTACTTCTGGAAGACCTTATGGCACCTACTAGGCACCCATGATATGTTTTCTTGCTCTGCATGCCATCCTCCGACCCAAGGTCAAATCTAGAGAGACTTAGTTTGTTAGGTTTAGACCAGGGTTCCTTTGAATAAAGTCCATTCTTTAGGAATGCGTCGTCAGTCGAGTTTAGGACATTGACTCAGATTTTGGTTGAGTAAAAATACCAGGAATTGGGATTTGTATTTACCCAGGGCTGAATTCACATATAATGACTCGGTTAGTAGGTCTATAGGTAAAAGCCCTTTTGAGATTGTTCATGGGTACAAGCCTCACACACCACTAGACCTAGTTCCTTTGCCAGTCCACACACGAGTCTCCGAGTCTGCTGAAGACTTTGCACAACATGTAAAGAACTTACATAAAGAAATTCATGCCAAAATAACTTTAAGTAATGAAACTTATAAGAAGTTGGCTGATTCTCAAAGGCGAGTCAAAACTTTTGTTGAGGGAGACTATTTAATGATTAGGTTAAGGCCTGAGTGGTTTTCTCCTGGAACCGTTAGAAAGCTACATGCTAGAGGAGCTGGACCATTTAGAGTGATGAAGAGAGTGGGACCCAATGCCTATGTGCTTAGTTGCCTCCAGAGCTAGGCATTAGCTCCACTTTCAACATTACAAACCTAGTAGAATACAGGAGCTAGCTGTGATTCCCTGTGAGCCTTTTGAACCTAATCCTGTTATTGAGAGAGATCCCGACCCTGTGTGTCCACCAACAAACTGGCCTGTGAGGAAAGAGCAGATTGAAAAGATCCTAGATGATTAGGTTATTTCTACTTATAATCGAGGATACCAAAGATACCTGGTCCACTGGCAAGGAAGGCCAGATTCTGATGACTCTTGGATCTCCTGAGAAGAATTACAAGAATTGGACCCAGACCTCTTGGAGAGATACCAGAGCCAGCTTGATCCATACTCGACAGGGTCGAGTTCCTCCCACCCTGGGAGAATTGGTGCGGGCACCAGGATCAGACGAAGACTTAGGGTTTCAAGTTTTGTTATAAAGTTGACCTGGTCAACGTGAGGTTGTATTTTTGTTTTTGAGTCTGTAGTCCTTTTGGGACCTTTGCATTTCAATTCAATTGAGTAATGTTGACTCAGTCTGTTATTTGTTTGAGTCATGGTCAAAGTCAAGAGGGCTATTTGAAGACCTAAGACAAGAGGCGCCATATCTCTTGCCCATAAGGCACCACATCCCTTGCCCAGTGTGCCTTGGTCCCCACACCACAAGAAAGCAGGTCCCTTCTTTCATGCGCCACTTAAGGAGAGATCAATCTAGGATCCTTAATCCAAGGGGGCGCCCAAAACAATTTCCATAAGAGCCAAGCTATGAAAAGAAAGGAGCAACACTTGGGGAGCAAGACTAGGAGGCGCCCAAATACTTACAAATAAAACCAAGCATGGAAGGAAAATGCTTATCTTGAAGAGCAAGGCTAGGAGGCGCCATCTTCTTGCCATTTGGACCCACCAATCAACATTTAGGGAAGCTTTTGGCCAGCCATTATGAGGAGGATTTGATTCTACATGCCTAATTTGAGAGTCCATCCCATTAGTCCCACATGGGAAGATGTAAAAACTTGATTTCTTGTAAAGGTCTATAAAATAGACCCCTCTTATAAGTTTTCAAAGAATAATGATGAATGAAATCAATTTCTTTGTGAGCAACTTTGTGTTTCTCTCTTCTACACTTGTATTCAAGTGTTGAGCTCTGTGAGGGAGTGATTCCGGTTCCACAGGAACTTTGAGGAGGTGTGAGATCTCCAAACCTTACCAAAACCCTAAGATAGCCACTTCAATTCCCAAACCCTAGCTGCCCATCATCTTTCCTCTAATCAACATCCAAACCCTAATTTTCCATATATATCCCACGGCCCCTCTCTTCCACATAGAGGCCGGCCACCAGCATCCAGGTTTAGATCAACTGTTTCAACTACAGAGCAAGTTCAAAGAAGAGTCAGATCAGTATCAAGATCTCCGGAACTTCTACATCCAACAATCTTCATTAAGTCCTCAGGTCAGTGTCTTTCTTTGAGTTTCTGGTTCTTCTTTTGTTCTTCTTCTTCCAGATCCTGAGTTCGAGAAGAAGGCCAACCTTGCCATAGGACTACCTTCCGAGGATCCATTGCGAAGATACCCCATCTCCAAGGATCCTTCAATCTGCTCGAGAGTGTCCTTTAATTGAAGCAATGAGAGATATCACAGTCAGGTATAAAACCTTCTCTTCTCTCTTCGTCTATTTCTTGAAAGAAGTGTAAACCCTAGGTCTGGGGGTTTCTCAATCCCCAGCGATCCTACTTCTGAGTTACTCTGATAATCCACTCCTTTTAATTGTGCTTTCTGTCATTTCTTAGTTTCTTTCAACATTAGTTTATCTTTCCTTTGAGTCAAAGCCGACTTCTAAAAATATATATATAAAAAAATATATTAATTTTAATTTGCTTCCGCATTCCACATATCCGTTCTGCATCACACCTGGAGGACCTGCGAGCAACCAAGTGAAGGGGTTAAAAAATAGCAATAAAAGGGTATAAGAAAGTAAGAAGTGATGGGGAAAAGAGCTAAGGATGGTGTTCGAGAAGGGCTCTTCTTGTTGGGCATCCAGATGGATCTTTCCGGGGGCATCTAAGCTTGAAAATGGATTAGTGGCTTGCAAAGGAATAAGGCAACTCAGGGCCTCTCACCCCTCAATGTCCCGAAGGATAAAAGCACTCTCTCACATAGTTCCTAGTCTAAGAAGACAAGGGCTAAAAGAAGAAGAAACTTCTCAAATTTTCATTTCATCTAAACTAACTTTATAAGAGGCGTAGGGCCCTTTATATAGCCTCCTAAGTCCCATTCAATTTCAAATGAAAATAAGTTACAAGTCTTCATCAAGGGGGTGCCCAAAATCTGAAATTCAGCTCTTCTCTTAGCCGATCATGATCCTTGCTTGTGCTTTGGTGGAGTGGCTTGATTTGGGGGAGTGAAGGGTGGATGTTGTCTTCAAGAATCAAGGGATGCTCTTTTGACCTTTCTTGGCCGACCATGGTTCTTTGGAAAAAATGCTTGATAGGAGAATGGGATAGGGATGTTGTCTTCAAGAATCAAGGGATTCTCTTTTGGCCTTCCTTGGCCGACCATGGTTCTTTGGAAAAAGGCTTGATAGGGTAAGTGGAATGGAGATGTTGTCTTCAAGAATCAAGGGCTGCTCTTTTAACTTGAGGAACCTTCCTTGGCCGACCATGCTTCTTTGGAAAAGGGCTTGAAGTGGGGAGTGGGTTGGGGATGTTGTTGGCTTGGATCAAGGAGAGGCTTGATGGGGCATCCACATGGCTTTGACATTGAAGCTTCCATCTTCTCTTGGCCACCCAAGTGGCTTGGTGATGTGGTGCTTCATCATGCCAAGTGGGACTGATGAGGTGGTGCTCCATGAGCTGAAGTGGCGCTCTTACTTGGCATGGAGAGAGGGCTTGACCTGTCCATAATTAGGCTTGACTTGAATGCCCACTTGTGGACCCAACTTCAAAAAAGCTTGAGCCCAACTTCAAGTTGACTTAAGCTTGTGAACCAGTTCAGCTAATTACAGGACCCATTGACCCTAACTTTACCAACTTGGCCATGATACATGACTTAAACAAAAATTGAAACCAATTACATGACTTAAAAGTAAATTGCTCAGGCTTGAAGCCTTATTACAAGACCCAACAGATTAAAACCCTAATCAGAGATCCATAGGGGATTAAGGAGCCTCTGTCTAATCTTGGTGCCCACACCACCACGTCAATGACCCTATGGCCAGAGACTTAGAGTTCCCCTAGAAGGAGATCCCTGCCAAGGCCATAGGCCTAGAAAGGCTTAAGAGGGCCCCCTAGCGGAGGCGGGGGGGGGGGGGTTAGAGGGGAGAATGGCGCTCAAAGGCATAGCGCATGTGGAGAGGAGCGAGAGAGAATCCTATAGAGCAAGGGAAAACTCTCCAGAGAGAGACCCCGGGAGAGCTCCCCAGAGGGGTCACCGAAAGCCAGGAAGACCGAACCATGAGAGAAGGAGAAGCTCCAAGAGGCCCAAGGATCTCTTCCTCCTCTGAAAGGACCATTCTAGGAGGGGGAAGGGAAGAAGGAGAAGCTGCGAGCAACAACAAGCACCCTCCGGGGAAGACATCACAGGTGGGCATCTCAAGAAGGACACCTGCACCAAGTCCCCGATCTGGGCGGGGCCATCACACAAGATGTGTGGTAAGAAAGGTAAAAGGTAGATGCAGGAGGAGTGGGGAGAGGTGAGCCAGTAAGCTCATTGAGAGCTCGGTGACCAAGAAACCGACTAGGAAACCTCCCTGCTCCCTGCTCTCCATTCCTTTCTTCTGCTGCTCAGGCATTATCATCATGTTCTTTATATTATTTGAATATCATTATCATGTCACCCCCAGAGGCAAGGGAGTCCCACAAGATCTCTGTCTCAAAAGTCTACTGTTCTCCTTGATCATCCCACTGACTTGATCATTGGAGTGTCCTTGCCAAAATCCTTAGCTCGGGTCTCCCCTATTTTGCAGGCTGAGCGGGTCGAAGAGCCGACCCTCGAGGAGGAGGGAGCACCCTTGATGGGAGAAGGAGGCACCGGATGTAGTGGCGCCACGTCGGAGCTATGGGCCATGATGATCTAGGTGACAACATCAGCAACTTAAGAATGTACTACCAATAATGTAAGGCCCTTCCATAATAAAAAAAAATTCTTTTTTGGTGCAACCTTGTTTATCACCTATATAGGAACTCGTCCGTCTGACTCCAAGTCTAGTAGAATAAGACCGGAAACTTATGAAGCCTTGCACTCTTAGCCTGAAAACTTACAAAGCCCAGCACTCTAAGCTCAAAAATTTATGAAGCCTGGCACTCAAAGCCCAGATACCTATAAAGCCTGGCACTCTAATGAAAGGATTATGCCCTATAAGCCAATATCTGTATCTCCCAGACCATTGTAAATTGACAAATTAATAAAGGCAATAATTTTTTCATCATTCGCTGTGTCATTATATGATGAACCCCATAGATTAGGGCTATGGTTGTAGGGCTATGATGAGATCATACCAGTGAGATCTAAAGGCCTTAAAACCCTAATCTAGAATATTCCTAGTCATAGGAACCCTGAGTTGGGGATCAGGGTTTCCGGTAAGACTGGCACATCCTATGTATGCTGAAAAGGGTGACTGCTCTCACAGTCACTTGTGTAGGACACTAATACAAGGATGTGGGTGCTCATTAGCGAATGAGTTCACTGAATAGATCCAGTTTGAGAACATCTAATGGAGCCTTAGCTACTTGTCAATAGATATTTCTCATAGTGGGAGTTGTACAAGTAGTCCTATGACCTGAGACTGCCATAATACCTTATGTACATGAACCCATGCTTTGGTTCAATCTCATTCATGACACTGGGTCATGCACAAGGTTGACGCTGGGTGTGGTGAATTGTATATGAAGGAAATGAGTAGGTCAACAAGGAATTGATCACTCCTAGTAGGAGGAGATTGCATCCAGCCAAATTAGGTCAGATGATGATTCAAAAAATCTTTGATCAAAGTACAGAGATTAGAAATGATTTCTAATATCGAATTAATTGAATCATTAGTGTATGACTGAGCTGGGAATGAGTATAAACTAGATTTGACATGATTCCATATCGATAGTTATATTCGGGATGCAAGATGATTGAAGGATCGAATTGTACGGGAACTTTCCACTGAAGGGTAGTTTTGGAATTACACCAGAATTTCCATATCTTCCGGGTAGACATGACACGTTGCTAGACGTCAATCTTGTCTTGTGGGTTGATCAAATTAAATGGTTTAATTGGATCACTAATTAGGAGGAGTCCTAATTGACTGACTCGAGTTAGCTCGATTTGACCTAAATCGATTAGAATGAGTTCTGATCAGATTAGGTCAACTTGCACTCGGACCCACTGCTGGCTAAGTATGGAACCCAATGGGTCACACACTTAGGACAGATAATCAAGGTTTTAATTTGGAATTAAATCTCGTTTGCAGATGAACACACTAGCATGTGTTGCAAACCATGGCTTCTACTTGAATCGGATTCGAGTTAGGGTTCCGATTTGGTCTTTTTTAGATCCAAATTCATTCCGATTTGAATCTAATTGAAGATTCAACACATTGGGCTAATAGTAGGCTAGCAATTGGGCTAACCTAAGAGGCTAAACCCCTTTCCCACATCGCCTAAGTCCCTCCCCTTTTTTCCCACGCGCGCGTGCAAGGAGAAGAGTCCACGCGCGCGTGGACTCTTTCCAAGTCGCGTCTTTGCATGAAAAGAAAGAAAAAAGGGCCGGTGTTTTTGAAGAGGCGTGGAAGAGAGTCCACCTAGGCGTGGACTCTCCAAAAAAGGGAAAATACCGTGAAAAGAAAAGGAAAAACACCGAAGGGGCGCGACTCTTCTTTCTGCGCGCGCCCTTCTGTGTTTTTCGCGATCCTTCTTCGCGTCTTCCCATCCCAAAGGCCGTGAGATTAATCCCAAGGGCCGTGAGATAAAGAGAGAAGACGTGAGAAGGGAGAGAGGGACGTGAGATGATGATTAAAAGGTGAGAAGGCGCCTCTCTGTCGCCTATTTAAGGAGAAGACTTCACCGTGAAAAATTTTTCCAGATTTTCTACGGCGAAGCCTTACTTCTTTTTCCCTCTCCCTCTCCAGAAGACTGTTTCCCCCTCCTCTCTTTCCTCTTTGATTCCTTTACAGAGGCTAGGCTCTGTCGAATCTCAGAACGGAAGGAGAGTCAGAGAGAGAAACTCTCCGACGGTAAAGGAAGAAGGCACCCCTCCTTCCTTTCTTTCTTACATTAAGACAATCTTGTCTTAATTCTCTTCTCCCTCCAAGACAAGCCTTGTCTCATTTTAGGACAAGGGCTTATTCTTAAGACCAGAGTGTCTTAAGGGGCCAAAGTTGCTAAAAGACTAGGAGAAGGGTAAGAAAGAAGGTTTAGTCCCAGTTTGGCCAGAGGAGTCCTAGCCAATAGCCCATATATCAAGTTCTTGGGGTAGAACTAGATTGGAAGGAACTCAATTAAGGAGTCACTGTCTTGATTATCTGCCCGTGTGGATCACCATCGGAGGGCGGACAAGTGGACGCCTGGTGTGTTCAACAGGCTACTCAATTTGGAGTTTATTTCTGCATCAGACTGGAAATAGCGATCTGAGGTTACTATTTAAAGTATGTTAAATTTGGTCATACATGTAGTCACAGTTTTAATTGCTAATAAGGAGATTTTGGGATTAGGGTTTGGACCTGATTTCATAAAACATTGAAATCCACACTTCCGCACTGGTTCCCGAACCCAACAGTGGTATCAGAGCCTCCTTATTAGGATTAAAACTTATGCAGTTCAATTCATGATGTAGTATCATGTTAAAGTTTTTATATTGATGCACAAAGCATGTCTTTGGTTGAACATGAGTTTGATGATTGCCACCAGTTAGGGTTTTCCACTGAAACCCTAATTGTCTTAGAGATATGATTAGCCCTGGAGCCATCATACTGAAATAAGGTTGCCCTGGCATAGTGGTGTATCCATTATGTGGTAAATGGTTGTCCTAGTATGATGGCACACATTTCACATATTTGCTTAGTTTAAAGCATGTATTAATATATGTGATAGCTTTTAATCGAATGTGCTGGCATTGCATAAATCCCTCTTAAAATTATATTAAGTGGTAGTATAGTTAACCGATAAGCATTATTAGTCATGATGAATAATTAGTCATTTCGGTGTCTAGAAAGGTGGTTCTGGGAAGGTAAAGGGATTCATGGTTTTTAATTGGTTCCGTTGACTGACCTGGCCAATTTTAAATTGGTGTCTAGGAAAGCAACGGGGGGACCCCCACATCTCTTCCACTAGCCTGGCCGATCTGATTGATTTAATTCTTGACTAACATGCTTGGTGTTAAAATACTATTATTGGCCTTCCTTCATGATAGGTCATTATTGTGTTACGATCTATACTAGGTTTGTTGTGTACACACAAGACCTAATATGGTGACTAACACAATTTTTGGCCTAATACAATTATTTGTTTATGGCATGATTTAATGTAATATTTTGTTGTGTACACACAAGGGTATTACTATTAAAGTCATGACTATATGGCAATGAAGGGTCTTACTTAACTAAAATATTATAGTTTGTTGTGTATACACAAGGCTATTAATATTTTAGAGGCCGGGATAAGTTGAGAATTGTACGGGTTACAATTGGAAAGAGTTTTCCTACCTATGAACTTATATAAGATTTGTTGTGTACACACAAGGTTTTTATAAGGGATTGGGATCTCAACCCCACTAAGAAAAACTAATTAGGGTTTTCTCGATCATCGTATAGAGGGTTATGATGCTCGATAAAATAGTGGGAGACATAATTAAATTAAAGTCCTAATTTAATTATGTATTGTCATTTCATGGTTGTTTGCTTATGTATTGTTCTTTGTTTAAATGTAGATAAATGGCCTCTTCACTCTCACTCCGTAGTATTTTAGATGCCAACAAATTGACTGGGCCTAATTATGTTGATTGGCTGAGAAATTTGAAAATAGTACTCAGTCAAGAAAGAATTTCCTATATTCTTGATACCCCAATTTTGGAACCACCAAGGGAAGATGCCTCGCAAGAGGAGAAGACCACATATAATATGTGGCAAAATGACTCACTTACTGTCAAATGTGTTATGCTTGCCTCTATGACTAACGAGTTGCAGAGGCAGCATGATAGCATGGATACTAACTCCATACTGCTAAATTTAAAAGAGCTTTATGGAGAACACAGTAGAACTGCTAGATATGAAATATCTAAGCAGTTGTTCTGTGCAAGGATGACAGAAGGTACATCAGTACAAGACCATGTATTAAAGATAATTGATCTAATCACTCGATTAGGTCAATTAGGTTTTGTAATGGATGGGGAGTTGAATCAAGACTTGATCTTGCAATCACTCCCAGAGTCATTTTCACAGTTTGTTCTTAATTACCATATGAACAAACTTAATTCTTCCTTGCCTGAGCTGTTGAATATGTTGAAGACAGCAGAGAGCCATGTAAAGAAAAATAAGGCTCCAGTTCTTCTTGTGGATAAGAAGAAGACAGGCAAAAGGGGTTCCAATAAGAGGATGAATCCCAAAGGGGGCATTAAGAAGAAGAAAGGAAAGAAGGCCTCCGGACAGATGACCTGCTTTCATTGTGGCAAGCCGGGTCATTGGAAAAGGAACTGCAAGGTTTACCTTGCAAGTGTGAAGCCTGGTGCATCAGAGGCACCAAAAGGTATGAAAGAAGTTCATACTATTTTGTCATTGGATTCTTCCATTTCAAATACTTGGGTGTTGGATACCGCCTGTGGTCATAACATCTGCAAATCATTGCAGGGACTTCAGGGGCTTAAAGTATTGAAGGAAGGTAACTTTGAGCTCTACGGTGCTGGAGGGGACCCCATCCAAGCAGAAGCTGTAGGGACTTATATTTTGAAGTTACCTTCAGGGAAGATCTTGGAGCTAAGGAATTGTTACTATATGCCAAAAATCATTAGAAATATCATATCTGTACCCTTGTTACTTAAACAAGGATATACTATGAATGTAATGAGCAGTGGCTGCTCAATTTCTTTATCTAATGAAATTATATGTTATGGCATATTCTGCAATGGTCTATTAACTCTTTCCACTAATGACAATATTTTTCATGTTTCCAACAAATGGAAAAGAGATGATGTAAACAATACCTTACTTTGGCATTGTCGACTTGGACATATTAGTGAGACTAGGATTAACAAGTTATACAAAGAAAATTTCTTTGATCCTTATGACTATGAGTCATTAGGAACTTGTGAATCATGTCTCATGGGTAAGATGACCAAGACTCCATTTAGTGGACATGGAGAAAGGACAAAAGAGTTATTGGGACTCATACACACAGATGTATGTGGGCCTATAACAACTCAAGCCTATGGTGGATACTCATACTTCATCACATTTACTGATGATTTTTCAAGGTATGGATTTGTGTATCTAATGAAACATAAGTCCGAGGCTTTTGAAAAATTTTTAGAGTATCAAAGTATGGTAGAAAAACAGACAGGAAAAAGTATAAAGATCCTCCGATCAGATAGAGGAGGTGAGTACTTATCCACTGAGTTTCTTGATCACCTTAAAGATAAGGGGATCATCTCTGAATGGACTCCTCCTTACACACCACAATTAAATGGTGTTGCTGAAAGGAGGAATCGTACTTTATTGGATATGGTACGGTCCATGATGTGCTTCACGGAGTTACCTTTTTCTTTCTGGGGATATGCTTTGGAAACAGCAACTTATATCTTGAATAGAGTACCATCTAAAACTGTTTCTAGCACTCCATATGAATTATGGAGAGGTAAGAAGCCCAATCTTAAGTATATTAAGATATGGGGATGTCCAGCCTATGTTAAAAGAAATTTTGGACATAAACTAGATGCTAGAGCAGACAAATGTCTATTTATGGGATATCCTAGAGATAGTATAGGATATCTGTTCTACCACCCTACTGAACAAAAGGTTTTGGTCAGTAGGCATGCCACTTTTATGGAAAAGGAATTCATCCTACAAAAGGGCACTGGTAGAAATATCGAACTTAATGAGATTCAACAAATAGACACTTCTCAGTCAAGTAACAACATAGTTAATATAGAACCTGAACACACTCCTATCCGTAGGTCTGATAGGGTGCGACAGGCACCTGAGAGGTATGGGTTCATAATTGAAAATAATGAAGCCCAAATCATTCAAAATGATGAGCCTCTAACCTATACGGAAGCAGTCATGAGTAGAGACTCAGACAGATGGCTTGAAGCCATGAGATCCGAGATGGACTCCATGTATGTCAACCAAGTATGGTCTTTGGTTGATGCACCAGAGGGTATTAACCCTATTGGGTGTAAATGGGTCTATAAAAGGAAGATTGGGGCAGATGGCCAAGTTGAAACTTATAAAGCCAGATTGGTGGCTAAGGGTTTCAGACAAAAGCAGGGAATAGATTATGATGAAACATTTTCCCCTGTTGCCATGCTCAAATCTATTCGGATTATGCTTGCTATAGCAGCATATCATGATTATGAGATCTGGCAAATGGATGTAAAAACTGCATTCCTCAATGGTTTCCTTGAGGAAGAGGTTTATATGTCACAGCCAGAAGGTTTTGTCTTGGAGACTAAACCTAATCAGGTATGTAGGCTAAAGAAATCCATTTATGGATTAAAGCAAGCATCCAGGAGTTGGAACATCCGATTTGATAAAACAGTCAAAGAGTTTGATTTTTTCAAAAATGAGGATGAACCTTGTGTGTACAAGAAAACTAGTGGGAGTGCCATAGTTTTCTTAGTTCTATATGTTGATGATATACTTCTTATTGGGAATGATATCCCAATGCTACAATCAGTCAAAGTGTGGTTATCGAAATAGTTTTCCATGAAAGACTTGGGAGAAGCATCCTATATACTGGGTATAAAGATCTATAGAGAAAGATCAAGAAGGATGCTAGGCTTGTCCCAGTCTAGGTACATTGACCAGGTGCTAAAGAGATTTAGCATGGAGGAAAGTAAAAGAGGTTACTTACCTATTGGTCATGGCATACGTCTTTCTAAGAGGATGTCTCCTAAGACACCTGAAGAAAGAAATAGAATGAATTCTATACCTTATGCTTCGGCTATAGGGTCGATTATGTATGCTATGTTATGTACCAGGCCTGATGTGGCATATGCCTTGGGTGTAACCAGTAGATTTCAGGCTGATCCAGGAGAGGATCACTGGAAGGCTGTGAAAAATATTCTTAAGTACCTGAGAAGGACTAAGGATATTTTCTTATATACGGAGGATCTGATCTTAAACTAGAAGCCTATTCAGACTCTAGTTTTCAATCAGACCCAGATGATAGTAAATCCATTTCAGGGTATGTCTTTACCTTGAATGGTGGAGCAGTAAGTTGGAAGAGCACTAAACAGCAGACTGTAGCTGACTCAACTACCGAGGCAGAGTACATAGCTATCAGTGAAGCCGCCAAGGAAGCTGTCTGGATGAAGAAATTCATCACAGAGTTGGGAGTAGTTCCTGAGATTGAGAACCCGGTGCCACTCTATTGTGATAACACTGGAGCAGTTGCTCAAGCTAAGGAACCGAGAGCCCATCACAAGTCCAAGCACATTCTGAGACGCTTCCATCTTGTCCGAGAGATAATCGAAAGACAAGAAGTCTGCATCAATAGAGTGGATACAAAGAACAACATAGCAGACCCGTTCACTAAGGCTCTACCACAGCGGGATTTTGATCGCCACCTCGATTGTATGGGGTTAAAGAATAAGAGCGATTGGCTTTAGTGCAAGTGGAAGATTGAAAGGATTATGCCCTATAAGCCAATATCTGTATCTCCCAGACCATTGTAAATTGACAAATTAATAAAGGCAATAATTTTTTCATCATTCGCTGTGTCATTATATGATGAACCCCATAGATTAGGGCTATGGTTGTAGGGCTATGATGAGATCATACCAGTGAGATCTAAAGGCCTTAAAACCCTAATCTAGAATATTCCTAGTCATAGGAACCCTGAGTTGGGGATCAGGGTTTCCGGTAAGACTGGCACATCCTATGTATGCTGAAAAGGGTGACTGCTCTCACAGTCACTTGTGTAGGACACTAATACAAGGATGTGGGTGCTCATTAGCGAATGAGTTCACTGAATAGATCCAGTTTGAGAACATCTAATGGAGCCTTAGCTACTTGTCAATAGATATTTCTCATAGTGGGAGTTGTACAAGTAGTCCTATGACCTGAGACTGCCATAATACCTTATGTACATGAACCCATGCTTTGGTTCAATCTCATTCATGACACTGGGTCATGCACAAGGTTGACGCTGGGTGTGGTGAATTGTATATGAAGGAAATGAGTAGGTCAACAAGGAATTGATCACTCCTAGTAGGAGGAGATTGCATCCAGCCAAATTAGGTCAGATGATGATTCAAGAAATCTTTGATCAAAGTACAGATATTAGAAATGATTTCTAATATCGAATTAATTGAATCATTAGTGTATGACTGAGCTGGGAATGAGTATAAACTGGATTTGACATGATTCCATATCCATAGTTATATTCAGGATGCAAGATGATTGAAGGATCGAATTGTACGGGAACTTTCCACTGAAGGGTAGTTTTGGAATTATACCAGAATTTCCATATCTTCCGGGTAGACATGACACGTTGCTAGACGTCAATCTTGTCTTGTGGGTTGATCAAATTAAATGGTTTAATTGGATCACTAATTAGGAGGAGTCCTAATTGACTGACTCGAGTTAGCTCGATTTGACCTAAATCGATTAGAATGAGTTCTGATCAGATTAGGTCAACTTGCACTCGGACCCACTGCTGGCTAAGTATGGAACCCAATGGGTCACACACTTAGGACAGATAATCAAGGTTTTAATTTGGAATTAAATCTCGTTTGCAGATGAACACACTAGCATGTGTTGCAAACCATGGCTTCTACTTGAATCGGATTCGAGTTAGGGTTCCGATTTGGTCTTTTTTAGATCCAAATTCATTCCGGTTTGAATCTAATTGAAGATTCAACACATTGGGCTAATAGTAGGCTAGCAATTGGGCTAACCTAAGAGGCTAAACCCCTTTCCCACATCGCCTAAGTCCCTCCCCTTTTTTCCCACGCGCGCGCGCAAGGAGAAGAGTCCACGCGCGCGTGGACTCTTTCCAAGTCGCGTCTTTGCGTGAAAAGAAAGAAAAAAGGGCCGGTGTTTTTGAAGAGGCGTGGAAGAGAGTCCACCTAGGCATGGACTCTCCAAGAAAGGGAAAATACCGTAAAAAGAAAAGGAAAAACACCGAAGGGGCGCGACTCTTCTTTCTGCGCGCGCCCTTCTGTGTTTTTCGCGATCCTTCTTCGCGTCTTCCCATCCCAAAGGCCGTGAGATTAATCCCAAGGGCTGTGAGATAAAGAGAGAAGACGTGAGAAGGGAGAGAGGGACGTGAGAGGATGATTAAAAGGTGAGAAGGCGCCTCTCTGTCGCCTATTTAAGGAGAAGACTTCACCGTGAAAAATTATTCCAGATTTTCTACGGCGAAGCCTTACTTCTTTTTCCCTCTCCCTCTCCAGAAGACTGTTTCTCCCTCCTCTCTTTCCTCTTTGATTCCTTTACAGAGGCTAGGCTCTGTCGAATCTCAGAACGGAAGGAGAGTCAGAGAGAGAAACTCTCCGATGGTAAAGGAAGAAGGCGCCCCTCCTTCCTTTCTTTCTTACATTAAGACAATCTTGTCTTAATTCTCTTCTCCCTCCAAGACAAGCCTTGTCTCATTTTAGGACAAGGGCTTATTCTTAAGACCAGAGTGTCTTAAGGGGCCAAAGTTGCTAAAAGACTAGGAGAAGGGTAAGAAAGAAGGTTTAGTCCCAGTTTGGCCAGAGGAGTCCTAGCCAATAGCCCATATATCAAGTTCTTGGGGTAGAACTAGATTGGAAGGAACTCAATTAAGGAGTCACTGTCTTGATTATCTGCCCGTGTGGATCACCATCGGAGGGCGGACAAGTGGACGCCTGGTGTGTTCAACAGGCTACTCAATTTGGAGTTTATTTCTGCATCAGACTGGAAATAGCGATCTGAGGTTAGTATTTAAAGTATGTTAAATTTGGACATACATGTAGTCACAGTTTTAATTGCTAATAAGGAGATTTTGGGATTAGGGTTCGGACCTGATTTCATAAAACATTGAAATCCACACTTCCGCACTGGTTCCCGAACCCAACATCTAAGCCCAAAAAGATACGAAGCCTGACACTCTAAGCCTGAAAACTTATGAAGCCCGACATTCTAAGCCTGAAAACTTACAAATCCCATCACTCTAAGCCTCAAAACTTACAAAGCTCGGCACTAAGCCCGAAAAGTTATGATGCCCGGCACTCAAAGCCAGCATTCCCACCTCTGAGGTCAGGAGACACCAGCATCCCACCTCTGAGGTCAAAGATACATCACCACTTTGCTCACAGTTCGGAGATGTCATGAAAACCTTAAGTGATCCCTCCATCAGTTGCCAGACTCACAACTCGGTGAAGTAAGACGATTCGAAGGCCTTGCATTCTGGTTTGAATGGCCTCGAGGATTAAGGGAAAGTGGGCGAGGTGCTTCCGAAGACCTCCACGCCCATCCTAAGGCCCTAAAGTAGGCCTGGAGTAGTCAAGACCTAATGAAGGCACCTGCACCATAGTTGAAGGAAAGGTGGTATGGAATGATGCGAGACCTAGGATGCATGCAGGTGATTTGTTTTGTTTTAGTGGATTTACCAATTCCTGAACTCAAACTAAGAATAGATCTAGAGATTTGTATAATGACAAGAAAATCTACCATGCAAATATGGACCCTAAATAGTGATAAAGAAGGACCCCTGGATTGAGAAACCCCGGTAGAACTTAGCTCAAAATCAATACCCGACTTAAAAGACTAGGGAGTACAAACCTCTCAATGCTCTGAAGTTTTCGATGTCGAGTTTGCTCACACTCACGGATGCGACATGGAAGATCGAGCCGTCGACCCCACGGATTCGCACGCTTTCCGTCAGATGGTCCTAGAGGCAAGGGGGACCGACTCCTTTGTCTATGGTACCTGAAGGTGCTACGAGCATCCTAGAGATGAGCTAGAAAAACAACAAGAAATCATAAGTTGGTAAAGAAAGGAAGGAGAAAGAGGTTGAGGGTGGTGGTCGAGAGGGACTCTTCTTGTTGGGCATCCAAGAAGAGCTTCCAGTGGGACATCCCAGCTTGGGTGGTGGATTATTGGCTTGCATAGGATGAAGATACTCAGGGCCTCACACCCCTCGATGTCCCAAAGGACAAAGGCACACTCTCTCATAGAGTTCCAAGTCTCAAGACAAGGGCTAGATGAAAGAAAATTTCAGATTTTTTTTTTGCATTCATCAATAATCAATTACAAGAGGGTTAGGACCATTTTTATAAGCTCCCAAGCCCTCATTTGAATTCAAATGAAAAGAGTTACATGACTTGATTTGAGGATGAATCAAGGGGGTGCCTCATTTTAAATTTGAAATTTCATTCCAAGGGGCGTCCACTTGAAATTTGAACTCTCTTTTCATGAAACTTGGCCGACCATGGCTTGGCTTGATCTTGGTGGAATAGCTTGATTTGGGGATGTGGAGTAAGGATGTTGTAGGCTAGGATCAAGAGGAGGTTAATGGGCATCCACATGGCTTTTGAATTTGAAATTTTCTTCTTGAACTTGGCCACCCAATGATGCTCAGTGAAGTGGCACCTCCCATGCCATGTGGCATTGATGACATGGCATCTCATGAGTTGGCACTCTTAGCTTGGCATGGAGGAGAGGTGGCTTGACCCTTCTTCAATTGGGCTTGATTTGATTGCCCACTTGTGGACCCATCTTCAAACTGGCTTCAACCCATCTTGAGATTGTGAACCAACTTGGTAAATTATAGGACCTAACTTGACCACATTAACTCAATTTGGCCAAATTACAAGGCCAAATCAAAATTGAAACCAACTAAATACTAATTACATGACTCAAATGTAAATTACTTAGGCTTTAAGCCTTATTACAGGACCCAAAAGATTTAGAACCCTAATCAGAAATCCACAGAGGGTTGAGAAGCCTATGTCTAATCCTGGTGCCCGTACCATGAAACTACACCAAGCTCATGGAACGAACTAGCCTACTCTGTGGTGAGGGCACCAAGATTTGAAGGAGACTTAATTCAATTTTGTTTGACTAATGCTTAGCCAATTTTTTTTGAATCTTGTCAAATGGTCCATTACATTTCATTTTTTGTTAATTGAGTCTTGTAAAGTTTGAGTCTTGTAACCAGTGAGCTAGCCTTGACCAAGTGAAGGAGCATTATATTGAAGAAAACCAAGATGTGCACCTAAATAACAAGTGGCACCAAACACATGATGACAAATGAATGCCCTCATAAAGAATTTAAACTAGGGACCATATGGAAACACTTGGCGTCCATTCATGCAGATTTTCAGATTTGGTACCACATGGAGACAATTGGCACCCATGCATGAAGATTTTCAGATTTGGCATCCCATTTTGAAACCCCATGCAGATTTTTAGAATTGGCACCCCTTTTTTCATTGTGTTTGAATTCAAGAAGGTTCTAGAGATGGTGCCCCCTTTTCATGAAATTTGAAATTCAAAATTGTAACTACATTTCCCCCTCTTTTCATGTAAAATTTGAATTTCAAATGGGGCTTAGAAGGCTACAAATAGGCCCTTAAACTCTTTATAAGGAAGATGCTATTATTTGAATGAAAGACAAATTTCCTATTGAGCTCCCATTATTGTGAGTTTTCATTTTCGGTGTGAGATGCGTCATCCTCCAAGAGGGAGAGGGTGTGAGACCCAATCTACCATCTATTTCTCATAGTTCATCCATCTCCCATCTACCATACCTTGGTGTTGATGTTCCCCCCCTAACCCATGGAGTTGATGCCCCTATCCATGGAGTAGCTGGTCTAGTCTTCATCAAGATGCCAAGCATTTTTCAAGCCATCACTCTCCATCCTTCCTTATTTTCTTAAGTCATTTGCTGCATTTCTTCATCTTTGTTAAGTTCTCTTCCTGCTTGCAAGGTTCTCAAGAGTGCCGATCCGAGGAGGAAGCTTATCTTGCCAAAGAACCCCTACAATGGAGTCTACTATCCGGGAAGTGTTGATTTCTTCATCCTAGGTGCCAGATCCGGAGGGAAGAGTATCTTCTTTTGGGAGCAAATCGAATCACTACTTGGTATCACCCCCCCTTTACTCTGGCTTTGTCTGTTGAAGGTAGCCTTAGCCCTATTCTTGAGGGATTTCTTAATCCTTCTTGGTCCTTGGTTCTTTACACTTAGAAGATTAGTTCTGAGCATGTCTTTACTTCTCTCTTTGAGTTCTCTTTAGATAGCTTCTTTTCATCTTTTATGGGAGAATTAAAAAAAATATAATAATCTGATTCAATACTGTAATCATCAAAACCTTAGTTAGGCCTTTCATCATGCATCAATTATTGGTATCAGAGCATGTTAGAGTAGGGCTAGTTTTCATGTTCATTGCTGTAATTTCTGCTCCCAGTAATTCTGCACATGCCTAATATTCATGTCCATTGAAACCCTATTAGATCTAATCCTTTTTGCTTGCCATTATTTTTTTGTTAACCAACAGTGAGTCTACTATTACCAGCTAAGATTTCATATTAAAAGCACAGAAAATTATTTTTTTTCAATTTATTTTCTGTCACTATTACATCCTAAAATTTCTAAAATTAGGTTTTTCTTGCTTGCTAGTTCATCACTATTCTATCACACTTGTTACATTTTTTTTTTCATTATCTGTTCAAACACACCACACCTGCACTTTCATTCTTAAATCTAAGACTAGTGACTTTGTAAAAAAGAAAAAAAGAAAAAAAAAGGAAATATATATATATATATAACATATAAAATCCCTAAAGAAAGGTTGAACTGAATCAATCTTTTAAAAGCTTGTGTATCGACTTGATTGTGCATTCATATTCAAGCAACTTAAGGGCAATTGATATCCAAGATAAGGTGAGGATCTCATCACCTCTCCTTAGACCACAAACCACCATCCACATATTGCATAGTCCCAAGCATAATTCTAAAATAAACTTGACTTAATTTGCTCTAGTGAACTAGGTGATACCAACCGGTCAAATTCAAGGTATTATAGGGAAACTGGTGCACTCAACTCATTGGCTACATCTTGAAGCTGGTGTCTAAGGCAAGAGGTCAAGTGGCAAACACCCTAAATGGTTCTTGTGGTTTTTAATTAGGACCTAGTGAGAGCTGGAGGAGCCTCCCACAGACCCACCTCTTACCTGGATGGTAGATTGATTAGCTGATGAATTGGCTGCAAAGTTAGCTAACTCATCCTACTTTGGATTTCTAGGTCTAGGAGCCCTAGAACATTAGGAGTCTGATTGATTGAAATCTTGCATTGTGGTGGGGACACCAGGATCAGACACAGATCCCTGGATCCCATATGGTTTAATTAATCATGTGTCAATGTTTTGAAAGTTTTATAATCAATTAAGATTGAGTACTGTAATAAGTTGAGGTTAGTTGATTTGTCTTAACCCTCAACCTAATCAGTATTTTGAGTCTTGTACATTAATTATGAGTCCAGTATGAGCCCGATTTTATACAAGAAAGGAGGTCACCCTATTTTGGAGTTCCATCAGGCCATATCCAGGAGTCAGAGGCCACTACATCAGCCCTTGGATTTTGTGTGACAATCCAGGATCCAAGATGCTTCTAGAAATCCTAATTCCTTCCAAATACCCTCCAGATGCCAGATTCCCTTCCAGATGTCAGAGCATATTCCTAAACCAAGGCATCCATGATTCTAGAGGTCCACCTGCATCCCAGCCCAAAGAAATCAAGCCCAAGTGCCAAGCCCAAGCTCTTAAGAAGAAAGATTTCAAGGAATATTCCTGCTACCAGGCTATCAGGCCACCCCAGCTTCCAAAGGCCCAAACCCATGCACCCAAGCACCTTTGGGCCGGCCACATGCTGCTCGTAAAGGCCAACACACCATCCTAGGCATCCTTGAAGTGTTGACCACGTCCAAAGTGGTTTGACCAAGTCCAAGTTGAAGAGAAGAAGGAGAAGACCAAGCTTATTCCTAACCTAGTTGGGATTTCTAATCCTTTTAAACTTTGTAATTCTAACCTAGCTAGGAAAGGACTTGTATTCCAATTTGGAAGAGGACTTGTAACCCAAGTGTAACCATGGTTAGTAAGGGCATGGGAACTCTATAAATACCCCACCCCTCCCCCTCTTGTAAGCATCTCTTTCTTATGAATACAACTTGCTGATGTTTGAGTTATTACCTCATGTTGGTATTTTATTTTGGTTCTTTGGTTGGTGTTTATATGCTTGGATGAATTCTTTGCTGCCCTAGCTTCCTTGCATACCCTAACTCACTGCCATCCAAGCCTTCACACATCCAAGAAAGAGTGCCCTAGGCCCCCAAGCAAGGAGATCTTCAACAAGCTTCAAACAGCCCAGCTTCTAATCCCTAACCTGATTCCTTCTAAACCTAGTTTCCTTTCCTTTTCTTACTTGCTATTTTGATTGACCCTTGACATTTTACAGGATCTCCAAGGTGTTTCACCTTCCCAGATGAGGCTTTCCTTGCATCCGAAACCATCCAAATCAGCCATCTAATCAAGGGAACCAAACTTTATCATCCATACTCCAATCAGAGTGCTGTGTGATCTCTTCATCGAAAGTTCTTCAAATCACTAATTGGTAACATCCTTCCATTCTTTAAATTTCTGATTTGATAAAGATTAGCTATCCTAATCCGGGAGTTTCTCAATTTTTGAGTCATCCTGCATCATATTGTATGACCACCAAGGTAGGGATCCAATTTAAACCACCCAACACCCCATCTAATTCACCCATGGAACCCAATCTTGAGGTCACCTTGAGGACCCTACTTGATCGACTATTCAGATTGATGATAGGGTTACCCAAATGAACACCAACTTCATACTAGATTTGACCAAGTGGATGCTAGGTTCAATTAACTAGAGAATATAGCTCAAGCCTTAGAAAGGAACCATGAGACCAACACCGAACCTGATTTAGTCACACCACCACCTACGCCCTATAACCCTAGGAGAGTCCCTAGGCAAGAACCAAATCTAGTGCCTAATCCAAGAAGGCTGCACCCAGACCCAGTAGATCAAGAAAAAAGGGCCATGAGGAACATTAGACTAGAGGCACCCATGTTTGATGGAACCCTAGACCCTAAACCCTATATTGACTGGGAGAGTGAGATGGAGTAATATTTTGACTAGTATGATATTACTGAGGAATGGAAATACAAGCTTGCTAAGATAAGACTAGTTCGCCAAACTAGATTATTTTGGAAAAACCTTGAAAGACAAATAGATCATAGGCAAGACATACCTATAACCACCTAGAGTGCTACAAAAATGAAGCTGAAAGAAAAGTACATACCTGAATCATACTAGCAGCGACTGTTAGATCACTGGCAAAGATTAAAACAAGGAAACCTGACTATGTCTGATTATACAACCAAGTTTGATGAGTGTGCCATGAGATGTGGAATAGATGAACCAGCGTCAGTCACCTTATCTAGGTTTAGGACAGGCCTACGAGAGGACTTACAGAGAGAGTTATTCTTAAGGGAGGTCCATAACCTAGAACATGCTTACTGGATAACTAGAGATTATGAGAGATTTCAGAGGGTACCTATCTACCACCGACTTGATGTCCCAAAAATTGGTACCCTGCATTTAGACCAGCATCAAACCAAGTTCCTACAGCTAGACCAAACCATCCTGCAACCAGACCAAACCCCAACACTTTGGTGATCCATAAGGAAGATAAGGCTAAGACCCCAGAGACCCCAAGAACTACAAACCCTGCTCCAATGTGCTATAGATGTCAGAAGTCTGGACATTACGCTTGCTAGTGCCCTACCAGAGCCCAACATATAGGAGAGTTAAAGGAGGGAGAACTTGAACCCATAGCTGAATCAAATGAAGAAGATTATGTGGCTAAGTCGAAACTGATAGAAGAGTATGAAGAAGAAGAGGAGCCTGTACACCCATCTGAATTTCTTGGAGTTGTTAGGTGTATCCTAAACAAAACTAAGGGACATGAGGATTGGCGTAGGACTAACATCCCACAAACTTTCATTAGGATAGTGGAGAAGGTTTGCAAGATCATCATTGATAGTGGGAGCTGTGTCAATTTCATATCCACCTATGCTATTAAAACACTAGGATTGACCACTACTCTTTACCCACACCCCTATAAGGTACCCTGGGTAGACTCTACCTCAATTCCAATCAAACTTAGGTGTTAAGTCAAGATCCAGATCCAATCTTATCAGGAAAAAGTTTGGTGTGACGTTTTACCTATGGGAGTTAGTAGCATCATTATAGGAAGACCTTGGTTGTATGATCATTATGCCACCCTATATGGTAAGTCAAACTCCTATTCATTTAGTCACCAATGAAAGAAAATTACTGTGCATCCCACCCCACCAAAGGATAACATGAAAACTATGTCTAGCCATTTAAAGGAAAAGAAATAAAGATTAAACCTAGTCATCGCCAAAGAGATGGAACAGAGATTAGTGGCAGATCAACAGTCTGGCTCTTAACCATAAAGGAATACCCAAGACCCAGCTTAGAGGAACAACCTAAGGAAGTGGCAAAGGCATTAGAGGAGTTTAGGGATGTGTTTCCTAAAGACTTGCCTGACCAATTACCACCACTGAGGGACATACAGCATGCCATAGATCTAGTCCCGGGAGCCACTTTGCCAAACCTGCCCCATTAATAGAATGAACCCCACTGAACACTTAGAGCTACAATGACAAGTGGGAGAATTGCTCGGAAAAGGATTCATTAGAGAGAGTTTGAGCCCATGCGCTATACTAGCCTTTCTCAACTCTAAGAAAAATGGCACTTGGAGGATGTGCATTGACAATCGTTCCACCAGTAAAATCAATGTCAAGTATAGATTTCTCATACCCCATCTGGACAAAATGCTAGACATGATGTTGGGAGCCATAATATTCTCTATAATAGATCTTAAGAGTGGTTACCACCATGTTAGGATCCGACCTGTGGATGAATGGAAAATCACCTTCAAGATAAAGGAAAAATTGTATGAATGGATAATAATCTCTTTTAGACTTTCAAATGCACCCAGTACATTTATGAGGATCATGACTCAAGTGCTACGAAGATTCATTGAAAAATTTGTAGTGGACTTCGATGATATCTTGATTTATAGTAGGACCCAGGAAGAATATTTAGATCATCTAAGGCAAGTGTGCCAGGTTGATGGGGAACGATGATGGAATGATGTATCCTCAATGGAATTAGTCATGATTAAATGAAAAAATGAAGTAAATGATGTAGCCAATCAATGTAAAGAAGTAGAATTTCTAAGAGAGGAATCTAAATGTTAAACTTGACTCGAAATAAAAAAACCATTAAAAGTAAATAAGAGAAGGACCTTTGTGGCAAAGTAACCACTTAGATTAGGGCTAAGTTTAATCTAATATTTCAGATCTGAAAAGCTTTCTAAAGAGGCGTACCCGACAATCAATATTTTGAAGTTTGGAACTGGAAACACTCAAAGAGGAAGTTCCTAAATGACAAGGAGATTCCTCTTGGTTGCAAGGCTTCTTGTATCCGGTTCTTGACATGAGAGACCTTCTTCTTTAGAACCTAGAAGCCTGGGGATCCTGCAATAAAGAGATGTAGAGGGGATTATAGGATAGAGATTGAAATGGGGAAAAGGAGGGGAAGAATCTTTGAAATGAGAAGGGAAACATGGAATAGTCTTGGCGTGGATCTTTTATGGCATCTTTTGATTGATAACACCTTGTCGAATTGTATGAAGAACACCTTGGCGGACTGGATTCATTGGAGAAGGAGGGGGGATCAAGACTAAGCATAGACTATAGTAATGATCCTTTGGTTGGCTGAATGGATTGTAAGAGGGAAGGGATGAAACTTTGTTGGATGTGTGGAGATGGAAAGGTATTCACTCTAGGACTGATGCCCACCTTCTCACAAGGGACCAAGCAATCAAGCAAGGAAATTTCCTTCAAGAAAACTTCATTTCATTCATTCATCATTCATTATTACAAGAAGGTTTGGAGCCCATTCTTTTATAGACCACCAAGCCTTTTCAAAATTCGAATTCAAATTCAAATTACACCAAAATAAAAGAGAAAATGATGGGGCATCTTCATGAAGACGGGCGGTGATTGTGGAGGAAAATGTGGACCCATTCAAATTCAAATTCCTTCTCCTCTTGGGCAAAAATCTATAGTGGTGTCTTGGTGATGTGGCAAAGCGGAGTGATGAAGTGGCTTCCAAGTTGGTGATCCCATGGTCCATGTACCCACCTTCCTTATTTGGTTCTGTTGAAACCAAATTGGACTAGGACTGAACTCCTATTGACTCAATTGCAATAAAAACCCAATTGAAATAAATACATGACTTAATTATGAAATAAATACAGGACTAATAAACCTAATTAAGACTTATTATAGGACTTAAGCTCTTAATTTTCCATCCATAAAGAATTTAGCTTAATCAGTATTGGTTGAAGTCATTTCCTGAGCCTGGTGCCCACACCACAAGGCCTTAGACAAGAAAACCTTTATGCAAACATAAAGAAGTGAAAATTTATGACCCATAAGGTTATCCTCCTAGGATTTGTTGTAACCCCCAAGGGAGTTTCTGCCGACCCTGAAAACATTAAGTCCATAGTAGAGTGCCCTGAACCAACTAGCATCCACAAGGTTCATAGTTTTCATGGTCTAGCCACCTTCTATAAACGATTCATCCATAGATTTAGCATAATTATCGTTCCAATAATTGACCGCATTCGGAAGGTAACTTTTAATTGGACAAGCACCGATCTTAAGATTACCTGATTTTACCAAAGTTTTTGAGGTTGCGTGCGATGCCTCAGGAGTCGGTGTTGGAGGAGTACTTACCCAAGAGAACAATCCCGTAGCTTTCTTTAATGAGAAACTTAATGAGGTTAAGCTGAAGTACTCAACCTACAATAAGGAGTTATACGTTGTAGTACAAGCCTTGAGGTACTGGAGACACTACCTATTACCACAAGAATTTGTTCTATACTCCGACCATGAGGCCCTGCAATTTCTTAGTTCTCAGAAAAAGCTAAACCCTAGGCATGGGAAATGGGTAAAATTCATCCAGGCCTACACTTTTATCCTAAAAGATCATGTGAGAATTGAGAACAATGTAGCTGATGCTTTGAGTCGAAGATCTATGCTTCTGAACAATGTAGGTCATAGGTTTTGACAAGTTAAAAGAAAACTATGAGGATTGTCCTGACTTCAGTAAGATCCACCAATCTATTCTGCAAGGACCATCTAGTGCCTATAGTGAGTATACCTTACAGGATGGTTACCTCTTTAAGAAAAATAGGTTGTGTCTCCCTAGAACTTCTCTTAGAGAATTTTTGATCTGGGGGACCCATGTGGGAAGATTAGCTGGTCACTTTGGTAGAAACAAGACCATCCTAGCTATTGAAGACCAGTTCTTTTGGCCAAGTCTGAAAAGAGATGTAGCTCAAATCATGGCTAGATGTAGAACCTCTATTGTTGCTAAGCAACGAAGATAAAACACTAGCCTTTATACTATTTTGCCAGTACCTGACTATCCATGGCAGGACTTGAGTGTGGACTTTGTACTGGGGCTACAGAAAACCCTGAGGAAACATGATTCAATCTATATTGTGGTCGACTGATTCTTTAAAAAGGCTCACTTCATGCCCTGCTCCCAAACTTTTGATGCTTTTAGAGTGGCCAATCTTTTCTTGAACAAAGTAGTTAGGTTACATGGCCTACCCAAGACTATTGTGTCCGATAGGGAAGTCTGATTTACAAGCTACTTTTGGAAAAATCTTTGGCTCATGTTGGGGACTAAGCTGAAGTTCTCCACTTCCTACCACCCTCTGATGGATGGTCAAACAGAAGTTGTCAATAGTAGCCTTGGGAACTTATTGAGATGTCTTGTAGGTGAACACACTATAAATTAGGATCTTCTTCTACCTAGAGCCGAGTTTGCCTATAATAGTTCTGTCGATAGGTCTACTGGAAAGAGTCCTTTTGAAATTGTCCAGGGTTACAAACCTAGGAAACCTTTAAACCCCATCCAATTACCTGTGAATGCATGAGTCTCAAAAATTGCTGTGTCATATGCTCAGCATGTTAAGGAATTACATCATGAAATCAATAAGGAGCCTAATATGAGTAATGAATCATATAAAAATATGGGTAATTCCCATAAAAGGTTTAAAAAGTTTTTTGAAGGAGACTATGTGATGATCAGGCTTAGACCTGAACGGTTTCCACTTGAGACCATGAAGAAACTGCATACCCATGGTGTTGGTCCTTTTAAAGTGTTAAAGAAAGTTCTTCCTAATGCCTATGAGGTTGAGTTAACCCCAGAGTTAGGCATCAATTCCACCTTCAACATTTCAGATCTTGTAGAGTATAGGGCACCAGTAGTAATACCTAGTAAGCCTTTCGAGCCTGAACCAATTCTTGAGAGTGAGTCCATCCCTATGTGTCCACCAACCAACTTACCGAAGAGGAGAGAATGGATCGAGCGCATTTTGGATAGTCAAATTATCATGACCCGGTATAAGGACTACCAACATTACTTGGTTTGATGGCAAGGTAAACCGGAATTTGAGGATTCATGGATCACTCGCGAGGACCTACAGGAGATTGATCTATACCTACTTAAGCATTACTAGAGTCAAAAGGATCCTTACTCGACAGGGTCGAGTTCCACCCATCCCGGGAGAATTGGTGCAGGCACCAAGATTCGAAGGAGACTCAATTTAGTTTGGTTTGACTAACGCTTAGCCAATTTTCTTTGAATCCCGTCAACTGGTCCATTACATTTCATTTTTATTAATTGAGTCCTATAAAGTTTAAGTTCTGTATCCAGTGAGTTATCCTTGACAAGTGAAAGATCATTATATTGAAGAAGACCAAGTGTTTACCCAAATGTCAAGTGGCACCCAACACATGATGACACATGAATGCCCTCATGAAGAATTTAAACTGGGAACCACGTGGAGACACTTGGCACCCATGCATGCAGATTTTCAGATTTGGCACCACATGGAGACACTTGGTGCCCATGCAAGTAGAATTTCAGATTTGGCAGCCTATTTTGAAACCCCAAGCAGATTTTCAGATTTGGCACCCCTGTTTTCATGGAGTTTGAATTCAAGAAGGTTCTAAAGATGGTGCCCCCTTTTCAAAAAATTTGAAATTCAATTTGTAACTACCTTTCCCCCTCTTTTTATGTAAAATTTGAATTTCAAATGGGACTTAGAAGGGTATAAATAGGCCCCTAATCTCTTTGTAAGGAAGATGCTATTTTTTGGATGAAGGATAAATTTTCTTTTGAGCTCCCATTATTATGAGTTTTCATTTTCGGTGTGAGATGCATCATCCGCTGAGAGGGAGAGGGTGTGGGACCCAACTACCATCTAGTTCCCATAGTTCATCCATTTTCCATCTACCATACCTTGGTGTTGACGTTCCCCCCTAACTCATGGAGTTGATGCCCCTATCCATGGAGCAGCCAGTCTAGTCCTCATCATGGAACCAAGCATTCTTCAAGCCATCACTCTTCATCCTTCCTTATTTTCTTAAGTTGTTTGCTACATTTCTTCATCTTTGCTATGTTCTCTTTTTGCTTGCAAGGTTCTCAAGACTGTCGATCCGAGGAGGAAGCTTATCTTGCCAAAGAACCCCTACAATGAAGTCTACTATCCGGGAAGTGTTGATTTCTTCATCCTAGGTGCCGGATCCAGAGGGGAGAGTACCTTCTTCTAGGAGCAGATCGAATCGCTGCTTGGTATCACCCCCCCTTTACTCTTGCTCTATCTATTGAGGCTAGCCTTAGCCCTACTCTTGAGAGATTTCTTAATCCTTCTAGGTCCTTGGTTCTTTACACATAGAAGACTAGTTATGAGCATGTCTTTAATTTTCTTTTTATAGTTTTCTTTAGATAGCTTCTTTTCATCTTTTGTAAGAGAATTAAAAAAATATATAAATCTAATTCAATACTGTAGTCATCAAAACATTACTTAAGCCTTCCATCCCGCATCACTCTCGCTATCAAGATGAGCCCCCTATACACTACCAGGAGTTCCTTGAATGTACTACGAAAAAAAAAGAAAAGAAGGAGAAGGCCTGAGTGAGGAACGATAGCTGAAGAAAAAGAAAATGTTTCCATTAACAAAGGTCTTTGTCCTCTCAGGATTCCAAATACATAAAGAAAGGAGAAAAATCTATGTCGGTCGTCGGCTCCTTTCCTAACCGGCAAGTGACCTCGCCACTTATAGGGCATCCTGAGTGGCTTCGGGTTCTACCTCGACTTCAGTCTCCTCTGGCTCTGACCCCACCTTGATGGCAAGCTCACCCTACTACATAGGAAATGGGACAAAAGGCTGGATGTTGTCCAGCCCCTTCAGCCTGAAGAAGCGAAAGGCCTTGTTCTTGAAGTCTCTAAACCATTGGTGGAAGGAGTCCAAAATGGCTTCAACGACCACATCCTTAAAGGCTTGGGATGCCATGAGCTTTGGGATAGCCTTGGTAGCCTCTCTCTTGGTCATCTCCATCAGTGCAACGGCTACTGTAGCTTTTTTGACCACCGTCGTGGCCCTGGCCGTATGCTCCTCTAACTGACTCTGGAGGGACTGTGCTCTCCTCTCCAGTCAGGCAACTTCTGCCACAAAAGCAGCCACCTCTTCGACTCGGCGAGAGTCAACCCCCCTCTTCTCAGCCAAAGCAGCCTCGAGCTTAGCCACTTTGGCCTGAGAACCATTCAGTTGAGCTTCTAGCCTTCGAGCCTGTCCAGACAGGCCTTGGGCCTCATTCCTCTCCCGATGGAGGTGGGCCCCGAGCTTTTCCATTGCTTTGTAAGCATCCTGTAGGAGCTGCATGTCAACCACCACCTACACCAAGAACGATGTTTGATGCCCCTTATGAAGAGATTGAAAAAGGAAGTGCAGATTTATAAATGGCTTACCGACATCAACCTGGCAAAAGCCTCGATGGTGAGCTCCACCACCGACCTCCCTTCCCGATTTTGGCAGTCCGATGGCTGGATTAGGGTGTTGAGGATATCTTTCACAACACTCCCATCTAGGGATATCATAGAACTCGCATGAAAAATGATGGTTAATGTCTTGGCCTCCTAGCTCGGTGCCTTGGTTCATGCCATAGGGTCTGGCGTACCCTCAAGTGAAATCGCCGCACTTACGGGACTGTCGTCGATGGCTCTAGCCCTAAGTCACAGAGGTGGCATCTCGGTAGCAATAGGTCCCACCTCCCTCGCCACTTTTGGCTTTGGTAGATTGTCGGTGCATGGAGGGGCCATGGGAGACGAAGGCGAAGCCCCCTCTGTGGGCCTAGTTTCACTCCTGGGTTGCCCAGAAGGGGGTTGGACTCTTGGTCAAGATGGTGCACAAGAGGTGGCTGGCCCCCTCATGTCAGGGCCATCGCAGGGCCCCCATCTCGACTCCTTCCAGACCTTCTTCCCGGGCTCCTCAGTAGTAGCCCTCTTTCTAGACATCACGCGGAGTTCGTTGAAGCTAAATTTCATCCCTGTAAAATGAGGCAGAATGGTTAGCCCTATTCCTAGACTAGGCCCATGGCTGAGAGAAAAAGAGAGGCCCGATAATGAGTTTACCTTGGGGCTGAGCCTGGGGGACCCCTGCTTCGGTGAGATTATGCTCGCACAGCAAATCCTGAGGAGACAAAACATGGGAAGAAACGAGCCAGTCAAATATTTCCTAATCGATCGGCTCGACCGTAGATTATTGATTGGGGGAAGTGTCCGGGTCACTCTAGACCCAGTCTCCTCCCTCATCCAAGACAAAAAAGAACATGCGCTTCCATCCTTTAATGGAGGTGGGCAGATCAAGCTTGAAGCACCCCTTGCATAGGGACACGAACCACCACCCGTCATTGAAGGGGTGGCGCTTCAGGGTGAACAAGGCCTGGAAGAGGGAGAAATGGGCGACAATCCTGTTATGACTATGGAGGACAATGAAGTAGAAAATGGTCTAGATAGCATTGGGGGTAAGCTGAGCCGGCACCAGATGGTAGTTGCCGAGGAAGACAAAGAAAAAGATATGGAAGAGAAGATGAAGACCCACGGAGTAGAAGTCTTCATACAAGGCTATCCGGCCCAGGCCACAATAGGTAACCTGATTCCCCGGTCCAAGGATAGAGAGTTGAATGGAATCTGGAACCCTAAATGATCTCCGGACATGGAGGAGGTCCTCATCGATCATCATTGAAGCAATGCTGGCGGGATCACCAGACTCCCTAACAAGAGGGGCATGCTGAGAGGAAGCCACGGGGGGTCCGATCATGATTCCTGTCTGACAAGGACCCCTATGAAACATGACTGGGACTTCCCACTCCTCACTATCCGAAGGAGGAGGCCCCGGCTAGGAGGGCCCCACACCATCATAGAAACTCCGGTGATGGTGCTCCTCTTCGAAGGACTCATCAGAAGCAATAGAAGAGCAAAGGAAGGAACCAGGAAGCCTTAGCAAGGGTGCTCCTCTAGTGCAGGTCGAAGTGGGGGAGCAAAAGAATGAAAGGAGGAGAAGATGAAAGTCTAACCTACTGGAAGTTCATAACCTCGCCCAAGAAAAGGAGGGGAGATTGCTCTAAAGAAGGAGCCCTACCTTTTGCCACGTACAGAACCCCCGAGAAACAGAAGGATAGGTCTTTTTGAATGGCCCAAAGTCCTATCGCCTCGTACGTGTCGAAGACGTGCAACAAATCTCACCCCAGCCCAGCTGGAGTGCACCACTTGTTAGAAATGACACTCAAAATCGGGGGCGACTTCTTTGAACCAAGTGTGGCAATTATGCCCATCCCTAAAGAGGGATGGCATGGTGTCACTTCATTAGCATGAAGGCCCAATCTTCGATGCGATGGTGCATGGGGCATTGATGGTGCAAGACGTTCCACCCCTCCACATCAGCATGATAATTACTCCCCTGGCCCGGAGCACCGCTTCGTTCACCATGCTCAAGAGTGGGGGGCATCTAATGTGGTACATCTACTGACATGGAGTATACAAGCAGCCACGCTGCTGAGGGACCCACTGCTTGGGCATGATGGCCAAGGTCGAGCCCATGATCTCCTAAGGCGAGCCATCCTGCCGAGGTTAGCTCCTAGCTGTGATCGTGCTCAAAGGGCGAGCCCTCCGACTGAGGTCAGCCCCCAACAGGTGTCAAGCTCATGCTTCCACAACGAGCCCTCTTGCCAAGGTCAGCTCCCAGCCAAGGTCATGCTCATAGGGCGAGCCCTCCGACTAAGGTCAGCTCCTGGCCGTGGTCGGGCACAAGCTTCCATAATGAGCCCTCCTGCCAAGGTCAACTACCAATCGGGGTCATTCTCATAGGGCGAGCCCTCCAACTGAGGTTAGCTTCTATCTAGGGTTGAGTCCAAGCTCTTCCAAGGTGAGCCCTCCTGCTAAGGTTAGCACCCAGCTGGGGTCATGAAAGAAAATTGCCCTAAAAGCTAATCATTGTAAGGGCATTTTTGTAATCTTCCAACTCTTGTATGACATTATATTAATAAAGGTATTTATTTTCATCGTATACTACTGTGTCTTATTTATGGATTATGATGAATCCCATAGATTAGGGCAATGGAATTAAGGTTATGATAAACATCATAATAGTGAGACCTATGTTCCTATAAACCCTAATCAAAATGTTCCTAGTCAATGAACTATCGATATGAGGATCGATGAATCCGGTAAGAATAGCTTATCCTATTGATGGGGGACAATGTTGATATGATGCATTTCTAATGGAATCAGTAATGATTTGAATGAGAGATGAAGTAAAAAGATGCAACTATTCAAGTAAAGAAGTAAGAATTCGATGAAATGACTCTAAACATTAAACTTGACAAGAAAATAGAACCATTTAAAGAAATAAAGAGAGGAGGACCCTCGTGGTTAAGAAACCACTCAGATTAGCGTTTAGTTGATCTAATAATTGTAGATATGAAAGCCTTTCTAAAGAGGGTTACCCGGAAATTAATACTTATAATTTAAACACTGGGGACACTCAAAGAAGAAGCTTCCTGGATGACAGGGAGATTCCATAGGTTGCAAGGTTTCTTGTATCCGGTTCTTTGGCACGGGGGACCTTCTCAGGAGACTGGGAACCCAGGGATCCTGCAACAAAAGATGTAGAGGAAGATTAGATAAAAGGGTTGAGATGGAGAAGTTAGGGGAAAGATGAATGGAAACTCGGAGTTGTCTTGTTGAAGATCTTCTTTGGCTTCATTTGGATGACAACTCCCGACTTGAACATGTGAAGAACTCTTTGGATTGTTGGCACCACTAGAGATGGAGGAGATGTGGATTCTTGATGTGCTTCTTATGTTGGCCGATTGGACTAAGAGGAGTGGAGGAAGTTAGGTTTGATGAGGAGAAGTCGGAAAGGGGAAGAACTCTATGCCTCACGCCCACCTTCTCACAAGGGACCAAGCATTCAAGCAAGGGAAAATTCAAAGAAAAGTTTTCTTCATTGATTCAAATTTCATAAGTGATTACAATAGGTTTTGGAGCCTATTTTATAGACACCAAACCATTTGAAATTCAAATTTTGAAATTCAAAAATTACAAAATGAGAGGAGAGATTGGTGGTTAACTTCATGATGAGGGGCACCATTTGTGGAGGAATTGGTGGTAAATTCAAATTCCTTCTTCCTTGGGCGAGATTCCTTGATTTATGGAGGATTTGTGGGCCATTTCAAATTCCTTCTTCCTTGGGCAAGATTCCTTGGTGATGTGTCCTGGTGATATGGCAAGGAGGAATGATAAAGTGGTTTCCAAGTTGGTGATCCCATGGTCCATGCACCCACTAGTCTTCTTGACTTGGTTGTGCTGAAACCAGGTTGGTCTTGGCTGACTCTCCTTGACTCAATTACAATGAAGAACTTAATTGAAGCAAGTATTGGACTCAATTACCAAATTGAAATGAATACAGGACTAATAGACTCAAATAAAACTTATTACAAGACTCGAGCTCTCAATCTTCCAACTATAGAGAATCTTTACTAATTTGGATTGGTTCGAGAATTTTTCTGAGCCTAGTGCCCGTACCAATTCCCCCAGGGTTGGAGGAACTTGACCCTATCGAGTAAGGATCAGTCTGACAGTGATATCTTTCTAGTAGGTCGAGCTCAATTTACTACAGATCCTCTTGGGTGATCCAGGAGTCCTCGAAATCTGGTCGGCCTTGCCAATGAACCAGATAACATTGATAGCCCTAATTTCTAGTGGTAATCACCTGGTCAGCGTGATCTAGGAGTCCTCGAAATCTGGTCAGCCTTGCCAATGAACCAGATAACGTTGATAGCCCTTATTTATAATGGTAATCACCTGGTCAGCCAAGATACGTTCAACTGTATCTCTCTGATCTAATGGAATTGCTAGTCGGCACTCGGGTATGGTTTCGTTCTCAAAGGTGGGAATAGACCCAAATGGCTCGCTAGGAATTATTGCTGGCTCTTTATATTCTATCAGATTAGCAATATTAAATGTAGAACTAATGCTATAATCTAAAGGTAACTCTAATACATATGCATTAGATCCAATTCTCTTAGTTACTTTGAAAGGTCCAGCTCCCTGGGCATACAATTTTTTATAGTTCCTGGAGGAAACCTTTTAGGTCGAAGTTTAATCACTACAAAGTCACTTCATTAAATTCTTTCATTCGTTTACATGAATTAGCCATATGCTTATAGACTTCATTGCTCATTTGAATCTTTATACTAACATCCTTATGCAAATTCTTTATATGCTGTGCACATGACTTTGCGGACTCTGAGACTTACACAGACACCTACAAAATGAAGACTTAACTAGGCATTCTTTTTGAGAAAAATTTTATTGGACTCTCTTTGGGCTTAAACCTAACATACTACAAATTCTCTAGGTTTGTCCCTGGTCTAGCATGCACATGAATATTTATAGTGGATCCCTAGCAAATGCCATAAGGTCTTCCAGAAGTAGGTCACAAAACTGACATACTCACAACACTGGTGCAACTGGACGACCTCAACAAAGTGTAATTTGATAGTTTGGGGAACATTGGAATTCTTAGGGTACGATAGGATATAAAAATCGAAGTCTTGGGATAATCTATTGGAAACATGAAATAGACCCTGGTTATTCAAGATGACCTTAAGATTTGAATATTGATCTATGGGTGTTATAAGGTCAAATTGTTGGATGGAGAATTTGGTCATCGTAAGTGCAAATTTTTCAAGAAAGGAAGACTTGGTCAGTTCTAGAAAAAGGTTATTAACTAGTGTTAGAAGAAAGAAGTCTTTACAAGGGAGCTGAATGAGGTCTTCGGTTAAAGCTAAAGGATTAGGCTTTTCCTGAGGGCATTGACTTGCTGGAACCAAGTCCCCACTAATTTCCTATGGTTCTGATGTTTTAGGACTAGGCTCAACACTCTTATCTTCTACAAGGATTTCCTCAGGTATGGTACTAGAGTTGTCCTTCTCGTAGTTTTCTCCTTCATATTCATCTATCAAGCTCATGTCAGCCTCGTATACTTTTATCATGGGATCTAATTCTTCCTCCTTTAATTGTTCTTTCAGTATGGCTTCATTCTGGTCAACTAATCCTGGGTCGGCCATACCTAATTGCTTTTCAATGTCATCCTTCTGGGTTGGAGGTGATATAGATGAGGGTTGATCAACAAATGTCTAGTTCACGCTAGGTGTCGGACCTATGAGGATATGATTCAAGCTGGTAGAGGTCTGATTTAGGTCCAAAGTACTTGATATAGCATGCCTCAAGGACCTCTCATAGTTTTGAGCTACTCGGTTGGCTTGCTCCAAACTATAGATATTATGTCTAAATAATTCTCTCCGGATGTCTTCCCTCAAACCCTCTTCAAATCGGATTAGGATATCATATGGATCCATTTTCACAATATAGAGCATTAGATGCTCAAATCTATCAATATAATCACTGACTGATCAATTACCTTGGGTCAACCACTCTAAGTGGTCTAGGAGATTTTGTTGGAAGGACACAGGGATATACCTTTCACGAAGCTTGCTCTTCATTCCATTCCAAGTTTTAATGGGTTTGTGTCTCTCATATGCCCTCCTTCCTTGTACATTGTTCCAATAAGACTCGGCTGGACCCCATAGATGTACTTGGGCAAACATAACCTTTCCATCCTCAAACATTTCATTCCACTTAAAATAATCATCCATATCTTCCGCCCAATCTATATAAACCTTAGGATCAAGATTTCCATCAAAAGTGGGTGCTTCCAACCTAATGTTCCTAAGGGTTCGGTCCTCATGGTCCATTTGGTCCTGATTGGGTCTCTTAGGATTTGGCTCATAAGTTGGATCAAGATGTGCTCTCCTATGTTCGGGTCATGGACTCGATCAAGGTTGGGTCTCCTAGGATTTGACTCAAAGAAAGGGTCTTGATAAGGCCTCCTAGGGTTGGGGTTCAGGGAAAAAGTCTTGGTGCGGAGCCCTTCTAGGGTTGATGGGTGTACCAAACTCTAGTTCAGGCTCTAATTCAATCTAGACTTTATGGGTTCTTCTAGGGGTACGAGCCTCCAATCGGTCAAACCTAGCAGTGGTGTGGGTCATCTGATCAGTCATGCTTTGTTTGTCTGGGCCAACTGGTCAGTCAGGTCTTGGTTCTGTTGGGCCATTTGATCATTCAAAGTTTTCATAAAGGTCTCAAAGATTTGGTCCATGATTGTACTTGTTTGAGCTTTGGTTTGCTGGTAAGGTGCTCCTGATCTAGTTGCCATGCACACACGGACTCGAACTTGGGCTAGGGGTTTGCTAGACCTAGAGTCCAAACCAAATATTAGGTCAAGATGACAACATTTGTTGTAGTAACTTGGCACGTGGCCAGGTAAGTGTAAGGTTAATGGAGGTCCCTCTTAGCTTGCCTTAGACACCAATTTGAATTTGGCCAGGTAAGTGAACCAACCCACCTTCCTTCGAGCTCTTGCCCCTAAACAACTTGCCTAGACACCAGATACACAAGCACACACAAACAAGTTTTAAAAATTGGCTTGACAATTGGTTCAACCCGACTTCGTTGGTGTCCCTAGCTCACTAGAGAAAGTTAAATGTCTACTCCGTTTTAAATAGGGATTGGTTTATTGTGCCGGTTGATGATTTTTGGGCTAAGGACAACTAATGAAATCCTGACCCAATGTCAAATTGATGCCCTTAAGATGATTTATAATGAAATGAATGCAAGCATGAAAATGAACCCTTGTTTTTGGTACAGAAATCAATGTGTTGCAGTTCTGATGTAGGGCAAAAAAGTGAAATGTATTAATCTCGAAAAAATCTAAAAAAATTACTAAACACTTATAACTTGTAGGAGATATACCAGATGAATGGAAATAAAAAAAAATAAAATTTGTGCTAGGCGTGATAGTTCCTGGAACATAGATAATGCTAAAAAAATAGAACAGCAGAAATTAATAGATGCTGAAAATAAAATGCAAGTCTTGGTTCCCCTTCAAAGGTGTATCACAATGGTACCCCTACATGCCTTAGGAGATCCCCGTGGAATGGAAGGAGAGGGTCTTCAAATCCTACTTTTTTTCAAAGACCGAACGGCCTGGTGAAGCACCAAATTCAGGTATTGAAGAAAATGCAAAACCCTAACCTACCATGCTCTGATTCCAAATTGATGTGGAACTGAGATGGGAGGATCGTCAGAGAGATGATAAGTCTCCAGGAATTTGGGTCAAGAGTGAGATAACCAGGGCCTCACACCCCTCGATGTCCTGAAGGACAAAGGAAAATAGGGCCTCACACCCCTCGATGTCCCACAGGACAAAGGCATGTGGTCTCACACACCTCGATGCCCGAAGGCGAAGGCAAAATGGGCCTCACACCCACTCCCTCATGGAAGTCGACGTTCTTAAAGAATGAAGGCAACACTACTGGGTCTCTCACCTTCTCTGCCCTTGCGGGGGCGAACACTATCAAGCCTGTCACCCTCCCTGCCCATGCGGGGAACAAAAAAATACAATCTTTTAAAAAAATTATTTTATTCTTCACCAGCTTTTAAATATAAGGGAGAATGCCTTTATATAGGCTTACAAAATTAAGGACCCATACATGGATTTTTTTGATTTATTATTTATTTATTTAGTATTATTTTTTGAATCCTAAACCAGTAGCTTTAAGATCCATGTAGAATTGTTTCTGCATCAAGATCAGAGCCCATCCTTCTCCTGTGACCGTGGAACAAGGGATCAACATCGAAGAAGAAGGATTTGGAGGATGTGGGCCAGTGGATTTGGAGGAGGCTGACAGATTTGGGGGGATGACGGTGGATTTGGAGGTGGTGGTCGTTGATGCATGTGGGCGAGGAAGAGGGCGGATGGGACGGCAGACCCAGTGGGATCCAATCACCTGAGCTGGAGGTCAGAATCATCGAAGGTGATGCCAGGGCGAGTGGGAGGTGGAGGCGAGGAATCACCGGAGACAATGGCGGAGGAGGGCTTGGGGTGGAAGAAGCCAAAGGGGAGGGATCATGCCAGTGGCAGTGCTGGGCGGAGATGGAGAACGAGCGCGATCGAGATGGAGTGTCCTCGAGGTGTTGGAGTGCTCTAAGGCAAGAAACCTCCGATTCTGAGCCAAATCTTCCCTCCTCTTCTTGAAAGCTCTACAACAATACATAATATTTGTGATGGATTATTCTGGCAAAAAGTTGGCATGAACTATAGCAGGAAAACATCTCTTCAGGTTGGGCAATCCAGCATAGGGAAGGTGGTCACCGTGGGCCTACGGCATTGGTGGGGATGACCGACAGACTTCGTCGGCTCGAGCAGCGGTGGACGGTGGTGCGGGGAAGAGGGGCGCATGGGCGGAGCCTCAAGGGCACATGGCCATGGGTCGAGCCGCAGGGGCGCACAACCATGGGTGGTTCCATGGGATTCGCCGGCGTTCCCATGAGGATATCGATGCCATGGGGGACGTGGATGGTTGTCGGGGTCACCGTTGGTTGGACGTGGCAGATTTGGGATCGGTGAGAAGAAAAATTGAAGAAAAATGGAGGTTCTTGGAGTTTTGGGAGGAAGAAGATGTCAGGGATAAACATGGAATACATCGAGAATAAACATGGAACAAAATGAGGATAACTGGAATAGGTAAAATAGCTAGGGTAAAATTTAAAATAAAAATAAAAAAATCTAAAAAAAGAAAAGGAAAACCCGGATGGGTTTTGTTGTCCCCATCATTCCCTTGAGGTGGGGAAAACTCAACTCCGGCGAGTCAGGCTTACTGCAATTTTTTTTTTCTCTCTTTTTTCAATCCTAATCCTCTCCTGCTCTGATACCAAAATTAATGGGGGACAATGTTGATATGATGCATTTCTAATGGAATCAGTAATTATTTGAAAGAGAGATGAAGTAAAAAGATGCAACTATTCAAGTAAAGAAGTAAGAATTTGATGAAATGACTCTAAACATTAAACTTGACTAGAAAATAGAACCTTTCAAAGAAATAAAGAGAAGGGGACCCTCGTGGTTAAGAAACCACTCAGATTAGGATTTAGTTGATCTACTAATCGTAGATCTGAAAGCCTTTCTAAAGAGGGTTACTCGGCAATTAACACTTATAATTTAAACACTGGGGACACTCAAAGAAGAAGCTTCCTGGATGACAGGGAGATTTCCTTGGTTGCAATGTTTCTTATATCGGTTCTTTGGCATGGGAGAACTTCTTCTTGGGAGAATGGGAACTCAGGGATCCTGCAATAAAATATGTAGAGCAATATTAAAGAAAAGGGTTGAGATGGAGAAGTGAGGGAAAAGATGAATGGAAACTCGTAGTTGTCTTGTTGAAGATCTTCATTGGCTTCATTTGGATGACAACTCCTGGCTTGAACTTGTGAAGAACTCTTTGGATTGCTTGTGCCACTAGAGATGCAGGAGATGTGGATTCTTGATGTGCTTCTTATGTTGGCCGATTGGACTAAGAGGAGTGGAAAAGTTAGGTTTGATGAGGGGATGTAGGAAAGGAGAAGAACTCTAGGCCTCACGCCCACGTTCTCACAAGGTGGTGCGGGCACCAGACTTATAAGAAGACTTCAGAGCTCCATTTGGATCTCTGATTGACATTGCCCGAGAAATTAGGGTTTGTAATAAAGGTTGACCTGGTCAACCAGTTTATTTATTTTTATTTATTTCTTGAGTCACCATTTAAATTTTGTTGAGTCATGTTGACTCGGTGCAAGTCTCGATGTGGTTTCAATTTTATCCAAAATGGTGCCGCAATTGTCTTCCAATCAAATCAAGGTCCAAGCAAGTGGAGGCCACACTCCAAGCCACACGCCCAGCCACACTCCGAGCACACGCCAGGGTCCAGGAGGCACCACAGAGACATCCCAGTCTCATGGTCCCCACATCCAAAGAAGAAAAAAATCAAATTGGAAGCCAATTTAAAGGAGGCGCCCATACCTGCCAATTTTGTCTAAGCAAAGAAGGAAAGGGACTTCTCTTGGAGAAAAAATCAATGAAGAAAAATTATTTTTGCTATTCTCTTGTGTTGAGTAACCTAGGTTTCTCTTCTTCCGCACTATTCTAAGTGTTGAGTTCCGTGAGGGGGTAATCCGGGTTCCATTGGAGCCTTGAGGAGGTGAGAGATCTCCATCTTTATCCAAAACCCTAGGTTAGCCACTTAAAAATCCAAAACCCTAGCCGCCCTTCATTATTTTCAATCCATCGAACCCTAGCTCCTTCCATCTCCCACGGCCTCTCTCTCTCTATAAGTCCAGGCCATCCACCTTCATCCAGATCCAGTCCGGCTACTTCAGATCCAGAGCAAGTTCCAAGGAAAATCACATTAGCTTCCAGGAGAATCCAGTTTTCAGCAATTTCAATCTTCAAGTTCATCAACCTGGTAAATTTTTCCCTTGACTCTCTGATTCCATCAATTATTTTTCTTCTCTACCAGATCTTGAGTTCAGGAGAAGCCAACCCGCCAAAGGACCAGTATTGGAGGATCCATTGCGAAGATATCTGAATCCGAGGATCCAACAATCTGCTCGGGAGAGTTCTTCCACCAAAATCTGTGAAGATCATTGTCTGGTTAGGTAAACCATCTCTTATCTTTATTTCTGTTCTGTTGAAAGTTCGGAGCGAAACCCTAGGTCTGGGAGTTTCTCAACCCCCAGCGATCCGTTGCTTCTGAACTACTCTGATAATTTAGTTTCCTTAAAATTGTGCTTTCAATTATCATATTAGTATCTTTCAATGTTAGGTTAACTTTTCTTTGATTTGAAGCCAACTTCTACAAACATATAAAAACAACAAACAAATTAGTTAATCTTAATTTACTTCCGCATCGCATCCCTTTATTTGTTCTGCATCACAAGGGACCAAGCATTCAAGCAAGGAAAAATTCAAAGAAAAGTTTTCTTCATTGATTCAAATTTCATAAGTGATTACAATTGGTTTGGAGCATATTTTATAAACACCAAACCATTTGAAATTCAATTTTTGAAATTCAAAAATTACAAAATGAGGGGAGAGATTGTTGGCTGACTTCATGACGAGGGGCACCATTTATGGTGGAGTTATTGGTCAATTCAAATTCCTTCTTCCTTGGGTGAGATTCCTTGGTGATGTGTCCTGGTGATGTGGCTTGGAGGAATGATGAAGTGGCTTTCAAGTTGGTGATCCCATGGTCCATGCGCCCACTAGTCTACATGACATGGTTATGCTGAAACCAGGTTGGTCTTGGCTGACTCTCCTTGACTCAATTATAATGAAGAACTTAATTGAAGCAAATACTAGACTCAATTACCAAATTGAAATGAATACAGGACTAATAGACTCAAATAAAACTTATTATAGGACTCGAGCTCTCAATCTTCCAACCATAGAGAATCTTTCCTTATTTGGATCAGTTGGAGTCTTTTCCTGAGCTTGGTGCCTGCACCAATTCTCCCCGGGTGGGAGTAACTCGACCATGTCGAGTAAGGATCAGTCTGACTGTGATATCTTTCTAGCAGGTCTGGCTCGATTTACTACAGATCCTCTCGAGTGATCCAGGAGTCCTCAGAATCTGGTTGGCCTTGCCAATGAACCAGATAACATTGATAGCCCTTATATCTAGTGGTAATCACCTGGTCATCCAAGATATGTTCAACTCTATCTCTCTGGTATGGTGGAATTGCTGGTGCACATTTGGATATGGTTTCGCTCTCAAAGGTGGGAATAGGCCCAAAAGGCTCGTTAGGAATTAATGCCGCTCTTTATATTCTATCAGATCAACAATATTAAATGTAGAACTAATGCCACAATCTGAAGGTAACTCTAAGACATATGCATTAGGTCCAATTCTCTTAGTTACTTTGAAAGGTCCAGCTCCCCGGGCATGCAATTTTTTTATAGTTCTTAGAGGAAACCTTTCAAGTCTAAGTTTAATCATTACAAAGTCACTTCATTAAATTCTTTCATTCGTTTACATGAATTAGCCATATGCTTATAGACATCATTGCTAATTTGAATCTTTTTACTAATTTTTTTATGCAAATTCTTTATATGCTGTGCACATGACTTTGCGGACTCTGAGACCTACACAGACACCTACAAAATGCAGACTTAACTAGGCATTCTTATTGTGAAGAATTTTATTAGACTCTCTCTGGGCCTAAACCTAACAGACTACGGATTCTCTAGGTTTGACCCTGGTCTGGTATGCACATGAAAATTTATAGTGGATCCCTAGCAAATGCCATAAGGTCTTCCGGAAGTTGGTCGCAAACCTAACATACTCACATTACTGGTGCAACTGAACGACCTCAACAAAGTGTAATTTGATAGTTTGCGAAACATTGGAAGCCTTAGGATACGATAGGATTTAAAAATCGAAGTCTTGGGGTAATCTATTGGAAAAATGAAATAGACCCTGGTTTTTCAAGATGACCTTAAGATTTGAATATTGATCTATGTGTGTCATAAGGTTAAATTGCTGGATGGAGAATTTAGTCATCGTAAGTGCAAATTTTTCATGAAAGGAAGACTTGGTCAGTTCCAGAAAAAGGTTATTGACTGGGGTTAGAAGAAAGAACTCTTTACAAGGGAGCTAAATGAGGTCTTGGGTTGAGTCTAAAAGAGTAGGCTTTTCCTGAGGGCATTGACTTATAGGAACCAAGTCCCCACTAATTTCCTATGGTTCTGATGTTTCAGGACTAGGCTCAACACTCTTATCTTCTACAAGGATTCCCTCAGGTAAGGTACTAGAGTTGTCCTTCTCGAAGTCTGCTCCTTCATATTCGTCTATCAAGCTCATGCCGGCCTCGTATACTTCTATCATAGGTTCTAATTCTTCCTCCTTTAATTATTCTTTCAGTATGGCTTCATTCTGGTCAACTAATATAGGGTTGGCCATACCTAATTCCTTTTCAATGTCATCCTTCTGGATTGGAGGTGATATAGATGAGGGTTGATCAACAAAAGTCTGGTTCACACTAGGTGTCAGACTAATGGGGATATGATTCAAGCTGGTAGAGGTCAGATTTAGGTCCAAAGTACTTGACCTAGCATTCCTCATGGACCTCTCAAAGTTTGGGGCTACTCGGTACACTTGCTCCAAACTATAGATATTATGTCTAAACAATTCTCTCTGGATATCTTCCTTTAAACCCTCTTCAAATCAGATTAGGATATCATATGCATCTTTTTGCACAATATAGCGCATTAGATGCTCAAATCTATCAATATAATCGCTGATTGATCCATTACCTTGGGTCAACCTCTCTATGTGGTCTTGGAGATTTTGTTGGTAGGACACAGGGATATACCTTTCACGAAGCTTGTTCTTCATTCCTTTCCAGGTCCTAATGATTCGTGCCTCTCATACGCCCTCCTTCCATGAACATTGTTCCAATATGACTCAGTTGGACCCCATAGATACACTCGGGCAAACCTAACCTTTCCATCCTCAAACTTTTCATTCCACTTAAAATAATCATCCATATCTTCCTCCTAATCTATATAAACCTTAGGAATCAAGATTTCCATCAAAAGTGGGTGTTTCCAACCTAATATTCCTAATGGTTAGGTCCTCATGGTCCATTTGGTTCTGATTGGGTCTCTTAGGATTTGGCTCATAAGCTGGGTCAAGGTGTGCTCTCCTAGGATTCGAGTCATGGACTCGATCAAGGTTGGGTCTCCTAGGATTTGGCTAAAAGAAAGGGTCTTGATGAGGCCTCCTAGAGTTGGGTTCATGGAAAAAGTCTTGGTGTGGAGCCCTTTTATGGTTGATGGATGTACCAAACTCTGGTTCAGGCTGTAATTCAATCTAAACTTTATGGGTTCTTCTAGGGTACAAGCATCTAATCGATCAAACCTAGCAGTGATGTGGGTCATCTGATCAGTCATGCTTTGGTTGGTCTGGGCCAACTGGTCAGTCAGGTCTTGGTTCAGTTGGGCTATTTGATCATTCAAAGTTTTCATAAAGGTCTCAAAGATTTGGTCCATGATTGTACTTGTTTGAGCTTTGGTTTGCTGGTAAGGTGCTCCTGATCTAGTTGCCATGCACACACGGACTCGAACTTGGGCTAGGGGTTTGTATGACCTAAGGTCCAAACCAAATATTAGGTGAAGATGACATCCTTGGTTGTAGTAACTTGGCATGTGGCTAGGTAAGTATAAGGTTGATGGAGGTCCCTCTTTGCATGCCTTAGATACTAATTTGAATTTGGCCAGGTAAGCGAACCGACCCACCTTCCTTCGGGCTCTTGACCCTGAACCACTTGACTAGACACCAGATACACAAGCACACACAAACAAGTTGTCAAAATTGGCTTGAGACTTGGTTCGATCTGACTTCGTGGGTGTCCCTAGCTCACTAGAGCAAGTTAAATATCTACTCCATTTAGAATAGGGTTGGGTTCGTTACGTAGGTTAGTGATTTTTGCGCTAAGGACAGGTAATGAAATCTTGACCCTATATCAAATTGATGCCCTTAGGATGATTTATCATGAAATGAATGCAAGCATGCAAATTATTGATGCTGAATCCCTACCGGCCGGTTGGAGTGGCTCGCCTGCTGGTTCACCATCGACCTGAACCTGCAAAACAGTTCTCCTGATTGGAAATCTTCTGACGGGTGACACTCCGATGCCAAAGTCAGACGGAACTTAGGCAGTAGAATGAAGAGCTCGAAAGTAGAGAGAAAGGGAAAGAAAATAATTCAAATTTTTGGGAGTTAGCAAAACTTAGCTCGAGTGTCCCCTCTTACTAATATTTATAGGCTCCAACGTAACTGCTTACGATTGTGGGAGTTGGCAGATGCAACCCCCTCATAACTGTAAGTAGTGGCGGTCGAAAAGTCAGTTATTTTGAAACTTGTCCAATCTGAGAATTTCAATCATGTGGGTGGTTGCAACAACCAGAACAGACTTCAACTATTTTGGGATAGGAAAAGCCCACATGCTTAATATGCCTTTCTTTTCTTGAGTAGATCTAAAGTGAGCTCAACATTCTCTTTAGTATCACTCTTAAAGGAAATATAAAGACAAGACATAAGGTTGACAAGCTTATTCTTCGGACCAAGATAAGGATACGAAGCTAAAGATATAAAGATATTAGGCATAGTCTTCGGACCAAAATAAGGATACAAAGCCAGAGATATAAAGACATTAGGCATAGTTTTTGGACCAAAATAAAGATATGAAATCGAAGATATAAAGATATTAGGCATGGTCTTCGGATCAAAATAAGGATACGAAGCCAGAGACAAAGATATTTTGCATATTCCTTGGACTAAGATGAAGATACGAAACCGAAGATTTAGAGACATTCTTTTATAGATCAGAAGCTTCATCAAGTTTTGGAGATATTTTTCCTTTGTATATTGACTTAACCAATAAACCAAAAAATTAAAATTGGTTCACAGAATATATCAGCAATTAATTAAAATAAAAGTAGTATATTATAACATAAATGAACCCTAGTTTCAGGTGCAAAAATCGGTGTGTTGCAGTTTTGATGTAGGGCAGAAAAGTGATATGTATTAATCTCAAAAAAATCTAAAAAAATTACAAAACACTCCAGACTTGTATGGGATATTCCAGATGAAAGGAATTAAAATAATAAAATTTGTGCTAGGTGTGATAGTTCCTGGAACATAGACAATGATAAAAAAATAGAATAGCAGAAATTAATAGATGCTGAAAATAAAATGCAAGTCTTTTGTTCCCCTTCAAAGGTCTATCACAATGGCATCCCTACACACCTTAGGAGATCCCCGTGGAATGGGAGGAGAGGGTCTTTAAACCCTACTTTTTTCCTAAGACTGGATGGCCTGGTGAAGCACCAAATTTAGGTACTGAAGAAAATGCAAAACCCTAACCTACCATGCTCTGATACCAAAATTGATGCGGGACTGAGATGGGAGGATTGTCGGAGAGTAATGAAGTCTCCAAGAATTAGGGTCAAATATGAGATAACCAAGGCCTCACACCCCTCGATGTCCCGAAGGACAAAGACAAACAGGGCCTCACACCCCTCGATGTCTCGAAGGACAGAGGCAAATAGGGCCTCACACCCCTCAATGTCTCGCAGGACAAAGGCATAGGGTCTCACACCCCTCGATACCCGAAGGCGAAGGCAAAATGGGCCTTACACCCACTCCCTCACAGAACTCGACGTTCTCAAAGAACGAAGGCAACACTATTGGGTCTCTCACCCTCCCCACCCATGCGGGGGTAAACACTATCGAGCCTCTCACACTCCCCGCCCATGCAGGGGCGAATGAAAAAAAAATAATCTTCTAAAAAAAATATTTTATTCTTCATCAGCTTTCAAATACATGGGAGAATGCCTTTATATAGGCTTACAAAATTTAGGACGCATACATGAATTTTTTTAATTTTTTAATTATTTTTTTTTTTTTTGAATCCTAAACCAGTAGCTTTGAGATCCATGCAGAATTGTTTCTGTATCAGGACCAGTGCCCATCCTTCTCCTATGACCGTCGAACAAGGGATCAACATCGGAGCAAAAGGATTTGGAGGATGTGGGCCGACAGATTTGGAGGAGGCCGGTGGATTTGGGGGGATTATGGCAGATTTGGAGGAGGTGGTCGGTAATGCACGTGGGCAAGGCAGAGGGTGGATGATGCAGAACAAAAAAGATGATGCGATGCGGAAGTAAATTAAAATTAATGTATTTATTTATTTATTTATTTTTATATATATTTTAAGAAGTCGGCTTTGACTCAAAGGAAAATTAAACTAAATTGAAAGAAACTATATAATAATTGAAAGCACAATTCAAAGAAACTAGATTATCAGAGTAGTTCAGAAGTAAAGGATCGCTGGGGGTTGAGAAACTCCCAGACCTATGGTTTCGCTCTGAACTTTCAACAGGACAGAAATAAAGAGAAGGGAAGGGTTATGTACCAGGCAGTGATCTTCACAGAGTTTGGTGGAAGGACTCTCTCGAGCAGATTGTTGATCCTCGGATTCGGATATCTTCGCAATGGATCCTCCAATACTGGCCCTTTGGCAGAGTTGGCTTCTCCTGAACTCAGGATCTGGGAAAGAAGAAGAACAAGTTAAGGAACCAGATACTCAAAGAAAGGATTTACCAGATAAGAAGAACTTGAAAAAAATTGATGTTGCTGAAATCCTGATTCTCCTGGATGCTGATCTGACTTCCTCTGGGATTTGCTCTGTATTCGAAGTAGCCGATCTGGACCTGGATGTTGGTGGTCGGCCTCTACTTGGAAGAGAGGGGCCGTGAGATGATGAGGTAGATTAGGGTTTGGATGATTGGTGGAATGAAGAAGATGATGGGCGGCTAGGGTTTGGAATTGAAGTGGCTAACCTAGGGTTTTGGTAGGGTTTTGGGGTTGGAGATCTCACACCTCCTCAAGGTTTCTAGGGAACCCGGATTTACTCACTCACGGAGCTCAACACCTGAACACAAGTGCGAAAGAGAGAAACACAAAGTTCCTCATAAAGAAATTGATTTCATTCATCATTAAATTCAAGAGTTACATAGAGTTGAATATATAGACATAACAAAGAAATAAAATTTTATACATTTCCCATGTGGGACTAATAGGACTAACCCACACTTTAGGCATCAAATTCTCTTCGCAAGACTCCTTCCATGAGTGGGCAGCCCAAAAACTCCAAGAAAACTTGAAAATCAGCTCCAAATGGCAGGTTATGGGGGTGTCTCCTAGTATCTCTCCATGAATCAAGGATTTTTCCTTCATGGTTTGGCTCATTTGGACACCTCCTAGTCTTGCTACACAAGTTTAGGCTTCTTCCTTTCATGTCTTTAGCACTTTTGGAAACTTTTGGGAACCTCCTTGAATTCCTCCCCAAGACATGCTCTCTTCCCTTTTATAACTTTGATTTTTATGGAACATTGTGGGGCACCTCCTTGATCCTCTCTTCAAGAATAATTCTTGCCCTCCTGGCTTGGGTTTATCTGGAAAGAAATTGGCTCCTCCTTGGATTGAGGTATCTTGATGGATTTCTCTCCCAAGTGGTGCAAGAAAAAAAAGGAACTTACTTCTTGTGGTGTAGGGACCAAATACACTGGATGGAGATGTGGCACCTCCTGGACTCTGGCATGTGGCTGGGAGTGTGGCGCCCACTTGCTTGGGCCTGGGAGAAAAAAAATGTGGCACCCTGGACCTTAACTTGACTGAAAAAAAAGTGGCACCAACCTGGAGAAGACCTAGACCACTACTAGGACTTGTACTGAGTCAACATGACTCAACAAAATTTAAATTGCAGGGAAATACAGACTCAAGACTAAAATTGAGTTGACCAAGTCAACCCTTATTACAAAACCAGAAAACCCTAATTCTTCGGGCAAGGTCAATCAGAGATCCAGATGGAGCCCTGAAGTCTTCTTCTGAGTCTGGTGCCCGCACCAATTCTCCCGAGATGGGAGGAACTCGACCCTGTCGAGTATGGATCAAGCTGGCTCTGGTATCTCTCCAAGAGGTCTGGGTCCAATTCTTGTAATTCTTCTCGGGAGATCCAAGAGTCATCAGAATCTGGCCTTCCTTGCCAGCGGACCAGGTATCTTTGGTATCCTTGATTACGAGTAGAGATAACCTGATCATCCAGGATCTTTTCAATCTGCTCTTTCCTCATAGGCCAGTTTGTTGGTGGACACACAGGGTTGGGATCACTCTCAATAACATGATTAGGTTTCAAAGGCTTACTAGGAATCACAGCTAGCTCCCTATACTTTACTAAGTCTGTAATGTTGAAAGTAGAGCTATTGCCTAGTTCTGCAGGCAACTCGAGCACATAGGCATTGGATCCTACTCTCTTCACTATTCTAAATGGTCCAGCTCCTTTAGCATGTAACTTTCTAATGGTTCCAGGAAAAAACTGCTGAGGCCTTAACCTAATCATTACATAGTCTCTCTCAACAAAAGTTTTGACTCGTCTTTGAGAATCAGCCAACTTCTTATAAGTTTCATTACTTAAAGTTATTTTGGCATGAATTTCTTTATGCAAGTCCTTTACATGCTATGCAAGTGCATCAAGAGACTTGTGTGTGTGGGCTAATAGTGAAATCAGATCAAGTGGTGTGTGAGGCTTGTATCCATAAACAATTTCAAAGGGACTCTAGCCTATAGACCTATTGATCGAAACATTGAATGCAATTTCAGCCTTGGACAAAATACAAATCCCAATTCCTGGTGCTCTCAATCAAACCAAAATCTGAGCCAAAGCCTAGTAAAGGGTCAAGAAAATCTAAACTAGACAGATGACGCATTCCTAAAGAATGGACTTTATTCCAATGGAATCCTAGGTCTAAACCTAACAAACTAAGGCTCTCTAGGTTTGACCTTGGGTCGGAGGAGGGCATGCAGAGCAAGAAAACTTATTATGGATGCCTAGTAGGTGCCATAAGGTCTTCCAGAAGTAGGTGGCAAACCAAATAGGTTCCAAGGAGTCTTGCAACCTAGAGATCTCAGTAAAGTGTAATCCCATAGCTCTAGAAACATGAGAAGATTCAGGAAAGGGTAGGAAATAAGAATTAGAGTTTTGAGGAGGCTTATCGATAATAAGAAACAAACTTTGGTTATTCAGGATGACCTTAAAATGAGGACATTGTTCTATAGTTGCAATCATCCAAACCTCATGATTTTCTCTAGGAGGGTCTACAAGTGCAAGTTCTAGGATAGGCTGGGTGCTCCTAGAAGGTGGAAGGTTATCAGGAAGGTCTTTGGAATGTTTATCTAAAAAGTTCTCTAAGCTATTATCTTTTTCTTGTTCTTGGACCTTCTCAATGGGCAATTCTTGTGAACCCCTTCCTTCTTCACACTTCTCTACCAGATTTGACTCAGGGGTGTCTTCTTTGGATTCCTCAATGAGTTCAGGGTTATTCTCACTTAAACTTTCATTTGGTGTAATTTCCTCTTCCTGAACTTCCTAAAAAGGGTCTTCTCTTAGGGTTAGCTCCTGAATTCCTTGAGTGGCAGGGGTCCCCTCAATAACCGCATCAGGTAGGAGTTGGTTAATTGAATTATCGAGAGAGATATCCTCAAATTCTTCTTCTTCATATTCATCTATCAAACTTATGTCAGGCTCATATATTTCTTCCTCAATCTCACTGAAAGGTTCTAATCTATTCTCCTTTGATTCCTCTTTAAGTACGGCTCTGGTCAGGTCAACTAATTTTGGGATGGCCATGCCTAACTCCTTCTCAGTGTTATCCTTCTGGTCAAGAGGTGACACAAGTGGGAATTGACAAACAAAAGTCTGGTTCACTATGGATGTCGGATCAATCAAAACTAGACTCAAGTTGGTAGAGGTTGGCTTTAAGTCCAAAGTACTTGATTGGTTATATCTTAAAGACCACTCATAGTCTTGGGCTTCTTGGTGAGCTCGATCTAACTTATTGGTCTTTTCAAGGCATAGCTTCCTATAAATGTCTGGGTGTAACCCAACCCTAAACCTCGATGTGATTTGAGCTTCGGTCTCAATGGTATTGCATTTCATGTCATACCACTAGAAGTCCTCGATATATTTAGACACAGGCCTATTACCTTGTCGCAATTGGTACCATTGGTCTAAAAGTCCTTTCTCATAGGATCTACCTAGGTACCTATCTCTCAACTTACTTCTCATATCTCTCCAAGTATATTTTTCCTCTTTTCTTTGACAACACTCACGCTCAATAGCATACCAATGCGACCTAGCATGCTTGGTGAATTTGGTTTTGGCCAACCTAACTTGTCCTAATTCCTATATGTTAGTGCACTCAAAATACCGATCCATTTGTTCTTCCCACTTAATATATGTCTCTTGTCTTCCATCAAAAGTGGGTGCATAAGGTTCGGTGTTCCTAACGGGTCCCTTCTCTGAGTCAACCAAGTATGGGTATAGGCTCCTAGGGCTAGACTCAGGGGCAAGATCATGGTCATAGGCTCTTAGATAAAACCTCCAATGATTAGGTTCAGGATCCCTGTATAAAGGTCACCTAGGCTCTGGGTGTGGGTGAGGTTGGGGTCTACTAAATTCTGAGTCAAGGGTCCAATTTCGGTGCCTAGGCTCCTCAAGTACCTGGGCTCGGTCTCTAAATTGGGCAACATTATCAGTCATATCCTGACTCAATTTGCTCATACTTTCGGTAAGAGTTCTAATCATGGCCTCTAAATCAGGTTGGGTTTGACCAGGTTGGTAGGGTACTCCGTTCCGGGTGGACATGATGATGCAAGCAAGCACACCAAATGAGACTCGACTGAAACGACTATGGGCTACCTATACCTAGAGCCCAAACTAGATGCCCAATCAGAGTGGCAAGCTAGTTTGAAGTAACTCGAGACTCAGCCAGGCAGGTGTAAGGGGAGTGTTAGGTCCCTAATTGCCAATCCTAGACACCAATAAGTGATTGGCCAGGTAAGCGGACCAGCACACAAGCCCTTTGGGACGTAGTCCCTGAATCACCGTTCTAGACACTGAGTACAAAGCACACATAGAGTAACCAGACAAACTGACTAAACCCTAGGCTGGACCTGACCAGTTGGTGTTCCTAGCCCACTAGGGCAAATTAAGTCAAATAAATTTTAAAATTAGGCATAGGATCGAATGAATGGGTGGTGGTTTTGGGCTAAGGAGATGTTATCAACTCCTCCCCTTATCTTAGATGCTCAATTGCCCTTAAGATGAATTAGAAGATGATCACTCAAAAAAAAAAAATTGAATTACAGAAACACAGAAATAGAATTTCTATAATTTAACTCTCAGAAATTTCATAGAAACCAATAAATTACAATAAAATTAGATAAAATAGCTTCAATTATACTGGTTCCATCAAAATAAAAATCATGCAATTTGGATTTACCTGCAATGAGAAACAATTCCTGCAACAAGGAAGTTACAGATAGAAAATAGAATGCTTCCCCCGTTTACAATTCCTAATACGAAGTTGTAACCCAGCGGATCCCCTACATGCCCTATGAACACCCCATGGAATGGGAAGAGGAGGCTTATACCTCGCTTCATTCCTAGGACCGGACATCCTGGGGAGTCTACTTCGAGCAGACAAAGTAAAAAAGAGAGATACTCAAAACATGCAAGCAAGTCAGAAACCCTAGACAGGGCTCTGATACCAAAATTGATGCAGAATGAAAGCTTTGATACCAAAATTGATGCACAACAAAAAAGATGATGCGATGCAGAAGTAAATTAAAATTAATGTATTTATTTATTTATTTATTTTTATATATATTTTACAAAGTCGGCTTTGACTCAAAGGAAAGTTAAACTAAATTGAAAGAAACTATATAATAATTGAAAGCACAATTAAAAGAAACTAGATTATCAGAGTAGTTCAGAAGTAAAGGATCGCTGGGGGTTGAGAAACTCCCAGATCTAGGGTTTCGCTCTGAACTTTCAATAGGACAGAAATAAAGAGAAGGGAAGGGTTATGTACCAGGCAGTGATCTTCACAGAGTTTGGTGGAAGGACTCTCTCGAGCAGATTGTTGGATCCTCGGATTCGGATATCTTCGCAATGGATCCTCCAATACTGGCCCTTTGGCAGAGTTGGCTTCTCCTGAACTCAGGAGCTGGGAAAGAAGAAGAACAAGTTAAGGAACCAGATACTCAAAGAAAGGATTTACCAGATAAGAAGAACTTGAAAAAAATTGATGTTGCTGAAATCCTGATTCTCCTGGATGCAGATCTGACTTCCTCTGGGATTTGCTCTGTATTTGAAGTAGCCGATCTGGACCTGGATGTTGGTGGTCGGCCTCTACTTGGAAGAGTGGGGCCGTGAGATGATGAGGTAGATTAGGGTTTGGATGATTGGTGGAATGAAGAAGATGATGGGTGGCTAGGGTTTGGAATTGAAGTGGCTAACCTAGGGTTTTTGTAGGGTTTTGGGGTTGGAGATCTCACACCTCCTCAAGGTTCCTAGGGAACCCAAATTTACTCCCTCATGGAGTTCAACACCTGAACACAAGTGCAGAAGAGAGAAACACAAAGTTGCTCACAAAGAAATTGATTTCATTCATCATTAAATTCAAGAGTTACATAGAGTTGAATATATAGACATAACAAAGAAATAAAATTTTATACATTTCCCATGTGGGACTAATAGGACTAACCCATACTTTAAGCATCAAATTCTCTTCGCAAGACTCCTTCCATGAGTGGGCAGCCCAAAAACTCCAAGAAAACTTGAAAATCAGCTCCAAATGGCAGGTTATGGGGGTGTCTCCTAGTATCTCTCCATGAATCAAGGATTTTTCCTTCATGGTTTGGCTCATTTGGACACCTCCTAGTCTTTCTCCACAAGTTTAGGCTTCTTCCTTTCATGGCTTTGGCACTTTTGGAAACTTTTGGGAACCTCCTTGAATTCCTTCCCAAGACATGCTCTCTTCCCTTTTATAACTTTGATTTTTATGGAACATTGTGGGGCACCTCCTTGATCCTCTCTTCAAGAATAATTCTTGCCCTCCTGGCTTGGGTTTATCTGGAAAGAAATTGGCTCCTCCTTGGATTGAGGTATCTTGATGGATTTCTCTCCCAAGTGGTGCAAGAAAAAAAAGGAACTTACTTCTTGTGGTGTAGGGACCAAATACACTGGATGGAGATGTGGCACCTCCTGGACTCTGGCATGTGGCTGGGAGTGTGGCGCCCACTTGCTTGGGCCTGGGAGAAAAAAAATGTGGCACCCTGGACCTTAACTTGACTGAAAAAAAAGTGGCACCAACCTGGAGAAGACCTAGACCACTACTAGGACTTGTACTGAGTCAACATGACTCAACAAAATTTAAATTGCAGGGAAATACAGACTCAAGACTAAAATTGAGTTGACCAAGTCAACCCTTATTACAAAACCAGAAAACCCTAATTCTTCGGGCAAGGTCAATCAAAGATCCAAACAGAGCCCTGAAGTCTTCTTCTGAGTCTGGTGCCCGCACTAGCGGATGGGCCAGCGGACCTAGTGGGATTCGATCGCCCAAGTTGGCGGTCGGAATCGCTGAAGGTGATGCAAGGGTGAGTGGGAGGAGGAGGCAAGGAATCACTGTTGATGATGGCCAAGGAGGGCTTGGGGTGGAAGAAGCCGAAGGGGAGGGGTCACGCTGGCGGCAGCGCTGGACGAAGACGGAGAACGAGCGGCAATCAAGATGGAGTGCCCCCGAGGTGATGGAGTGCGGAGATGGGGAAGAAACCTTTGATTCTGAGGAAAATCTTCCCTCCTCATCTTGAATGCTCCACAACACTACATAATATTTGTGATGGATTAATTTGGCAAAACGTTAGCATGAACTGTAGCAGGAAACCATCACTTCTGGTTGGGCATCCGGCATTGGGAAGGCGGTCATCGTGGGGCTACGGCACAGGTGGGGATGACCGGCGGACTTCGTCGGCTCTGGCAGTGGCAGATGGTGGCATGGGAGAGAGGGGGCACGCGGACAGAGCCACAGGGGTGCACGGCCATGTGTGGAGCCGCAGAGGTGCACAGCCATTGCCGGTTCCATGGGATTCGCCAGCGTTCCCATGAGGAGATCGATGCCGGGGGGGAGGTGGATGGTTGTCTGGGTCGTCAATGGTTGGACGTGGCAGATTCGGGACCGGTGGGAAGAAAAAATGGAAAAAAATGGAGGTTCTGGGAGTTTTGGGAGGAAGAAGATGACATGGATAAACATGGAATACATCAGGAATAAACATGGAATAAAATGAGGATAACGGGAATAGGTAAAATATCTGGGATAAAAATTTAAACTAAAAATAAAAAAAATCCGAAAAAAGAAAAGGAAAACCCATATGGGTTTTGATGTCTCCATCATTTTCTTGAGATGGAAAAAACTCGACTCCATCGACTCAGGCTTGCTGCAATTTTTTTTTCTCTTTTTTTTTTAATCCTAATCCTCTCCTGCTCTGATACCAAAATTGATGGGAGACAATGTTGATATGATGCATTTCTAATGGAATCGGTAATTATTTGAATGAGAGATGAAGTAAAAAGATGCAACAATTCAAGTAAAGAAGTAAGAATTTGATGAAATGACTCTAAACATTAAAGTTGACTTGAAAATAGAACCATTCAAAGAAATAAAGAGAGGAGGACCCTTGTGGTTAAGAAACCAATCAGATTAGGGTTTAGTTGATCTAATAATCATAGATCTAAAAGCCTTTCTAAAGAGGGTTACCCAGTAATTAATACTTACAATTAAAACACGGGGGACACTCAAAGAAGAAGCTTCCTGGATGGCAGGGTGATTCCATAGGTTGCAAGGTTTCTTGTATCCGGTTCTTTGGCACGAGAGACCTTCTTCTTGGGAGACTGGGAACCTGGGGATCATGTAACAAAAGATGTAGAGGAAGATTAGAGAAAAGGGTTGAGATGAAGAAGAGAGGAGAAAGATGAATGGAAACTCGTAGTAGTCTTGTTGAAGTTCTTCTTTGGCTTCATTTGGATGACAACTCCTGTCTTGAACTTGTGAAGAACTCTTTGGATTGTTGGCACCACTAGAGATGGAGGAGATGTGGATTCTTGATGTGCTTCTTATGTTGGCCAATTGGACTAAGTGGAGTGGAGAAAGTTAGGTAGAAGACTAGTTATGAGCATGTCTTTAATTTTCTTTTTGTAGTTTTCTTTAGATAGCTTATTTTCATCTTTTACAAAAGAATTAAAAAAATATATAAATCTGATTCAATACTGTAGTCATCAAAACCATAGTTAGGCCTTCCATCCCGCATCACTCTTGCTGACAAAATGAGCCCCCTGTACACTCCTAGGAGTTCCTTGAAAGTGCTACGAAAAAAAAAAGAAAAGAAGGAGAAGGGCTGAGTGAGGAACGATAGCTGAAGAAAAAGAAAATGTTTCCATTAACAAAGGTCTTTCCACATTTTCTGGGCAGTACCCCTGACAAATCGAGGGTCTTCTCAGGATTCCAAATACAAAAAGAAAGAAGAAAAATCTATGTTGGTCGCCGGCTCCTTCTCGGGCTGGTAAGTGTCCTTGCCACTTATGGGGCTCCTGAGCGGCTTCGGGTTCTGCCTCGACTTCGGTTTCCTCTGGCTCTGACCTCACCTCAATAGCAAGCTCGCCCTGCTGCATAGAGAATGGGAGAAAAGGCTGGATGTTGTCTAGACCCTTTAGCCCAAAGAAGCGAAAGGCGTTCTTCTTGAAGTCTCTAAACCCCTGGTGGAAGGAGTCCAAAACGGCTTCAACGACCTCATCCTTAAAGGCCTGGGATGCCATGAACTTTGGGATAGCTTTGGTAGCCTCTTTCTTGGCCATCTCCATCAATGCAACAGCCACTGTAGCTTTTCGGCCGTCGTCGTGGCCCTGGCCGTCTGCTCCTCTAACTGACTCTAGAGGGACTATGCTCTCCCCTCTAGGCAGGCATCTTCTGCCACAAAAGCGGTCGCTTCTTTGACTCGGCGGGAGCCAACCCCCCTCTCCTCAACCAAGGCGGCCTCGAGCTCAGCCACCTTTTTCTCAAGCTTGCCACTTTGGCCTGAGAACCGTTCACTTGAGCTTCTGGCCTTCAAGCTAGCCAGACAGGCCTCGGGCCTCATTCCCCTCTCGATGGAGGTGGGCCCCAAGCTTTTCCATTGCTCAGCAAGCGTCTTGCAGGAGCTGCATATCGACCACCACCTACACCAAGAACGATTTTTGATGCCCCTTGTGAAGAGAGTGAAAAGAGAAGTATAGATTTAGAAATGGCTTATCGATATCAGCCTAGCAAAAGCATCGGTGGTGAGCTCCACCACCGGCCTCCTTACCCGATTTTGGTAATCCGATGGCTAGATTAGGGTGTTGAAGATATCTTTCGCAACCATCCCATCGAGGGATATCATAGAACTCGCTTGAAAAATGATGGTGAATGACTTGCCCTCCTGGCTCGGTGCCTCGGACTGTGCCATAGGGTTCGGCGTAGCCTCATGTGAAATCGCCACACTTACGGGACTGTCGCCAATGGCTCCAGCCCCAAGTCACAGAGGTGGCACCTCGATAGCAATAAGTCCCACCTTCCTCGCTGCTTCTGGCTGTGGTAGATTGTCGATGCATGGAGGGGCCATGGGAGACGAAGGTGAAGCCCCCTACGTGGGCCTAGTTTCACGCCTGGGTTGCCTAGAAGGGGTTTGGGCCCTTGGTCGAGATGGTGCACAAGAGGCAGCTGGCCCCCTCATGTCAAGGTCGTTGTAGGGCCCCCATCTCGACTCTTCCCAGGCTCCTCAGTAGTAGCCCTCTTTCTAGACATCCCGCAGAGTTTCTTGAAGCTAAATTTCATCCCTGTAAAATGAGGTAGACTGGTTAGCCCTATTCCTGGACTAGGCCAGTGGCTGAGAGAAAAATAGAGGCCCGATGATGAGTTTACCCTAGGGCAAGCCTGGGTGACCCCAACTTCAGTGAGATTCTGCTCGCATAGCAAATCCTGAGGAGACGAAACCTAGGAAGAAATGAGCCAGTCAAATATTTCCCTATCAGTCGGCTCAACTATAGATTGTCGATTGGTTAAAGTGTCCGAGTCACATCAGACCCAGTCCGCTCCCTCAACCAAGGAAAAAAAGAACATGTGCTTCCACCCGTTAATGGAGGTGGGCAGATAAAGATTGAAGTACCCATTGCATAGGGAGATGAACCACCACCCATCATCGAAGGGGTGGTGCTTCAAGGTGAACAAGGCCCGGAAGAGGGAGAAATGGGCGACAATCCCATTATGACTATGGAGGTTAATGAAGTAGAAAATGGTCTAGACAACATTGTGGGTAAGCTGAGCCGGCACCAGATGGTAGTTGCTGAGGAAGGCAAAGAAAAAGATATGGAAGAGAAGATGAAGACCCACGAAGTAGAAGTCTTCATACAAGGCAATCCGGCTCGGGCCACTATAGGTGACCTGATTCCCCGGTCCAGGGATAGAAAGTCAAATGAAATCTGGAACCCTAAATGATCTCCAGACGTGGAGGAGGTCCTCGTCGATCATCATTGAAGGAATGCCGATGGGATCACCAGACTCCCTAACAGGAGAGGCATGCTGAGAGGAAGCCACGAGGGGTTCGATCATGATTCCCGTCTGATAGGGACCCCTGTGAAATGCGACCGGGACTTCCCCCTCCTCACTATCCAAAGGAGGAGGCCCTGGCTAGGAGGGCCCTACACCATCAAAGAAACCCCGGTGACGGTGCTCCTCTCCGAAGGACTCATCAGAAGCAATAGAAGAGCAAACAAAGGAAGAAACCTGGAAGCCCTAGCAAGGGTGCTCCTATAGTGCTGTTCGAAGGAGGGGAGCAAAAGAACGAAAGGAGGAGAAGATGAAAGTCTAACCTGCTGGAAGTTCATAACCTCGCCCATGAAAAGGTGGGGAGATTGCTCTGAAGAAGGAGCCCTGTCTTTTGCCACCTGGAGAACCCTCGAGAAACAGAAGGATAGGTCTTTTTTGAATGGCCCAGAGCCCTGTCTCCTCGTACATGTCGAAGACGTGCACCAAATCTCACCCCAGCCCCGCTGGAGTGCACCACGTGTTGAAAATGACACTCCAAATTGGGGGTGACTTCCTCGAACCAGGCACAGCAATTATGCCCATCCCTAAAGAGGGGTGGCATGGTGTTGCTTTGGTGTGGGCACCAGGATCTGATAGAGGCTCCTCAACCCTCTAGGGATCTCTAATTAGGGTTCCAATTCTTTCTTGGGTCTTGTAATAAGGCATCAAGCCAAAGCATTGTAATTTTTTTTAAGCCATGAATTGAGTCTCAAGTGTTTGTGTTTAGTCCTGTACTTTAACCAATTTGGTCAAGTCTAGGTCCAAGCCGGAGTGGTCTTTGAGTCCAGCTCAACTACTATTGGGCCAAGCCTTGATGGTCAACATGTCAACCCTAGGGTGCCACTTCACCATCCCATGTGGTGCCACCTCACCATCCCATGTGGCGCCACCTCATCTTGCCAAGTGGGCGGCACAAGTAGAAGTTTCTTGGGTGCCAAATGGAGAAGCATCAAATATCCTTTCCTCCTTTCCCTCCCTCCATCAAGCCACTAACCAAAGATGGAAGGGCAACCAAGGAAAAGTTGAAGACAAAGGCCTTGCTCCATGCCTCATTTCAAGCTTTTCTCCAAAGAAGGGTGAGTAGCCAAGGAAAGGTTGAAGACAAAGGCCTTGCTCCAAGCCTCATTTCAAGCTTTTCTCCAAAGAAGGGTGAGTAACCAAGGAAAGAAGGAAGACACAAGCCATGAATCTTGCCTTCTTCCCAAATTGAAGGTCAAGTTTCAAAGTCCAAGGGAGCCAAATTCCTTCTTCCAAGCCCAATATCTTGCCACGCCCAAATCAAATTCAAGCCTTGGTCGGCCAAGGAGGAGGATTTCAGATTTTTTTGAATTTCAAAATTTTTTTGGTGCCTCATCAAGAGAAGGAATGTATTTTTACATTCAAATTTTGAAAGGGTATTAAGGTGCCTATATAAATGACCTTACCCCCTCCTTTGTAATGTTAATGTTGATGAATGATAAAAAAGTTATTTAAGTGTTATTCTTAGTTGCCTTCGTTCCTTAACAACGTCGATCTCCATAAGGGAGCGCCTTCACCTTCGGGCATCGAGAGGTGTGAGGCCTCAAGTTACCGTCTCTTCCGCCAATCCATCTTCCATCCTCAGTTTCAGAGATCGACTGGATGATCCATCTAGGCGCCTAGCAAGAGTACCCTCATCATCATCATCTACAACCTTTCCTTTGTTATTTCTTCCTGCTACGTGTGATTCCTAACTCCTCCCTTGATTGCTCGTTGGTCCTCAAGGTACCATGAATACGGAGTTAGTTTTTCTTGCCTTCGGGACCTTCGAACAGAGAGCCAGTGCATCCGCGAGGGTTGAAGGCTCGATCATCCAGGCCGCATCCGCAAGAGCGAGTGAACTCGGCATCGGGCGCTTCAAAGCTTTTGAGGTTTGCAACCCTAGAACTCCTAAGTAGATATTGATCCAAGAGCTAAGTCCTATGTGGTTTCTCAATCCCGGTGTTCTCTTCCTATTTTGTTTAGGGACTTGCTTGCTTGGATTTCTTTCATTATAGAATCCTAGATCTTCTTTTTGTCTGTCTTTGGGAATCCAAAATCCATATAAAAAAACTAAAAATCACAAAGAACAAAAATCACCTGCATCATCTCATCCTAGCATCTAGTTAGTCCCGCAACATGTTTGGTATCAGAGCACGGTTAGGACTTAGCACTTCTTAAGTACTTGGATTTGGTGCTTCACTAGGCCATCCGGTCTTAGGATAAAAGTAGGGTTTCAAGACCCTCTCCTCCCATTCCACGGGGATCTCCTAAGTCATGTAGGGGTGCCACTGTGATAGACCTTTGAAGAGGAAAACAAGAAGAAAAGTTTTAAAAAACCCATAAGAAAATTTTTGCATCCTTAGATCTCATCTTCTTTTAATTTCTACATTTTTTTTCATTTCTATACTTGGTCTATTGTTTTAGGTGTTGCTATATGTAGGAACCTCCAAACTCTATGATTTTTACTTTTTTAGATCACGCATAAATGAAAGTATTTTTGATAATTTTCCTAGATTTTATTGTAGCTTGTAGAGTTTCTATAAGCCAGAATACTACCTGAGAGCAAAATCTATTCTATGATTTTATAGCAAGTGCATCTTTTCATGTTTTCATTTTTCAAGTAGTTTAATTTTGCATTTAGTGTCATCTCTTATCATTTCCATCATTTTATTTCTGCTTTCATCCATCAAAAACATCCAAAAAAAAAAACATAAATTAGACCTATCTCATTAGATCATTCGTATGCTATCATTTTCATAAATCATCTTAAGGGAATCAATTTGACATAGGGTCAGGATTTCATTACCTGTCGCTAGCCCAAAAATCATCAACCAGCATATCGGACCCAACCTCTAATTAAAACTGAGTAGACACTTAATTTGCTCTAGTGAGTTAGGGACACCCTCGAGGTCGGGTCAAACCAAGTGTCAAGCCAATTTAGACAACTTGTTTATGTGTGCTTGAGTATCTGGTGTCTAGGCAAGTGGTTCAGAGACAAGAGCCCGAAGGAAGGTGGGTTGGTTCACTTACCTGGATAATTTCAAATTGGTGTCTAAGGCAAGCAAAGAGGGACCTCCACCAATCTTACACTTACCTGGCCAGATGCCATGTTACTACCACCAAGATTGTCATTTTGACCTAACATTTTGTTTGAACTCTTAGGTCTAGCAAACCCATAACATCTTTCGTTGTGTGTTGCATGTCGACTAGATCCGGAGTCCCCTATCACCCCCATGATTCCCAGTCAAGTGAATCCATGGAAAACACCCACGAGGATCAGTTAAGGGTCATCACTAAACAGTTAGCTAGGATAAACAAAAGGCTTGATGAGTTTGAAGATAGATTTGGAGCCTTAGAAAAGGATAATAACCCATCCATTAAACTTGAGCCTGAGTCACCTCCCCACCCTAGGGAATACCCTCAGTGTGATCCTTCCTTAGAGGCTGAGCCAGAAGATCAATTGCTCAAAGAGTATGAGGGAGAGGAAGAACAGTTTGAATCTGAAGACCTTTTAGGAGTAGTTAGGTGCATCCTTACCCAAAACTTAGTGCAAGAAGATTGGCATAGGACCAACATCCTAAAAACCTTTGTCAGACTAGGGGATAAGGTGTACAAGATCAAAGTTGATAGTGGGAGCTGTGTAAATACCATTTTTTTAAGTATTGTCAAATCCCTAGGATTGATCCCAGTTCCTCATCCCAACCCCTATAAGGTCCCATGGATAGATTCGACCACAATACCTATCAAATCTAGATGTCAAGTCTTGATCAAGTTGCAATCATATGAAGAGAAGATTTGGTATAATGTCCTTCCCATGGGCGTCAGTAGTATTATCTTAGGTCAACCCTGGCTTTACGATCACGATGCCACTCTTTATGGTAGGACCAATAGCTGTACCTTTAACCACCATGGGAAGCAATTTACAATCAATCCAATTCGGCCTAAGGACCAGGTTAAGAGAGAATCGACTATCCTAAAGGAAAAGAAGCTAGAAGTTAACCTGATCAAGGCCAAAGAGTTAGAGAATGTGATGACTGAGGGAACCCCTACCACAAAAGAGACTCATGAACCAACTCAGAGAAAAGAACCTTCTAACGAATTTCAGGGAAAAAAGATTAAGCCCATTAAGAATGTAAGTGAAGAAACCACTAAGCCTATTGAAGAATCCCAAGAAGACATCCATGAATCATGTTTAGTGGAAAAGTGTGATGAAGATGGGCCCAAGATGGAAATAATTAAGAAATCAAGGGATAATGATCCTGAACCCACAACAGAATTTGAAGAAGAAATGACCAAGTCAGGATCAAACAAAGTAGATGGAATGAAGGTTCTCAAGTATTGCCCATAGAGAAGGTCCAAGAACAAGAAATAGACGTTAGTTTAGAGGACTTTCAAGATAAACTTTCCAAAGACCTTCATGATGACCTTCGACCTTCTAGGAGCACCCAGCCTACCCTAGAATTTGCACCTATAGATCCTCCTAGTACTAATCATGAGGCTAGGGCAAGCACACCCATAGACCAACATTCACACATTAAGGTCAGTCTCTTTAACTTTGAACTAGTCCCTGAGTCTCCTTCCTATTTCCTACCCTTCCTTAAGCCTTCTCACATTTCTAGAGCCATGGGGTTACTTTTTGTTGAGATTAACAGAATGCAAGACTCCTTAGAGCCCATCCCTTTTGCCATCTACTTCTGGTATACCTTATGGCATTTGCTAGGGATCCATGGTAATTTTTCTTATGCATACCAGACTAGGGTCAAACTTAGAGAGTTAGTAATCTATTAGGTTTAGGCCCTAGAGAGTCCAATAAAATTCTACTCTATAGGAATGCTTTGTTGAGTCTGCATTTTGCATCATGTTAGAATTCTACATTAAATATAAATTTTAAAATAATTTGGCTGATTCCCGGAAACGAGCCAAAGAGTTTGAAATTAGAGATTCTATAATGGTTAGGCTTAGGCCTGAATGGTTTCCACCAGGAACCGTTAAGAAACTTCATGCTCCTGGAGCTGACCCCTTTAGAGTGATAAGCAGAGTTGGCCATAATGCCTATGTACTTGAGCTACCCTCAAATTATGGCATTAGCTCGACTTTCAATATCCTGAACTTAGTCGAGTATAGGGAACCAGCGAACATTCCCAATGAGCCATTTAGGCCTAACCTTTCATTTGAGAGCGAAATCGACCCAGAGTGTCCACCTCCAATTTTACCTAAGAGAGGAGAGCAGATCAAGTATGTACTGGATGATCAAGCTATGACCACTCGGGGCAAAGGCTATCAGCATTACGTGATCTGATTGCAAGGCCGATCGCAGTCTGATGATTCATAAGATACCCGAGAGTACTTGCAGCACCTCGACCCCGACCTTCTGAAAATGTATCAAAGCCAAATCAACCATTACTCGATAGGGTTGAGTTCCTCCCACCCTAGGAGAATTGGTGTGGGCACCAGGATCTGATAGAGGCTCTTCAACCCTCTAAGGATCTCTAATTAGGGTTCCAATTTTTTCTCGGGTCTTGTAATAAGGCTTCAAGCCTAAGCATTGTAATTTTTTCTTTTTAGCCATGAATTGAGTCTCAAGTGTTTGTATTTAGTCCTGTACTTTGACTAATTTTGTCAAGTTATGTCCTGTATTGAGTCCAGTCCGAGTCTGGGTCCAAGCCGGAGTAGTCTTTGAGTCCAGCTCAACTACTATTGGGCCAAGCCTTGAAGGTCAACATGTCAACCCTAGGGCACCACCTCACCACCCCATGTGGTGCCACTTCACCATCCCATGTGGTGCCACCTCATCTTGCCAAGTGGACGGCACAAGTAGGAGTTTATTGGGTGCCAAATGGAGACACATCAAATATCCATTCTTCCTTTTCCTCCCTCCATCAAGCCACTTACCAAAGAAGGAAGGGAAACCAAGGAAAGGTTGAAGACAAAGGCCTTGCTCCAAGCCTCATTTCAAGCTTCTCTCAAAAGATTGGTGAGTAACCAAGGAAAGGTTGAAGACAAAGGCCTTGCTCTAAGCCTCATTTCAAGCTTTTCTCCAAAGAAGGATGAGTGACCAAGGAAAAAAGGAAGACACAAGCCATGAATGTTGCCTTCTTCCCAAATTGAAGGTCAACTTTCCAAGTCCAAGAGAGCCAAATTCCTTCTTCCAAGCCCAATATCTTGCCATGCCCAAATCAAATTCCAGCCTTGGTCGGCCAAGGAGGAGGATTTTAGATTTTTTTTGAATTTAAAAATTTTTTTGGCACCTCATCAAGAGAAGGAATGTATTTTTTCATTCAAATTTTGAAAGGGTCTTAAGGTGCCTACATAAAGGACCTTATCCCCTCCTTTGTAAAGTTAATGTTGATGAATGAAAAAAAAATATTTTAGTGTTATTCTTGGTTGCATTCGTTCCTTAAGAATGTCGAACTCCGTAAGGAAGCGCCTTCGCCTACCGGCATCGAGAGGTGTGAGGCCTCAAGTTACCGTCTCTTCCGCCAATCCATCTTCCATCTTCGAGTTCGGAGGCCAACTAGATGATCCATCTAGGCACCTAGCAAGAAGACCCTCAATCATCATCATCTACAACCTTTCCTTCATTATTTCTTCTTGCTACATGTGATTCCTAACTCCTCCCTTGATTGCTCGCAGGTCCTCTAGGTACCACGAATACGGAGTCGGTTTTCCTTGCTTTCGGGACCTTCGGACAGAAAGCCAGTGCTACCGTGGGGGTTGAAGGCTCGATCGTTCAGGCTGCATCCGCAAGAGTTAGTGAACTTGGCATCGAGCGCTTCAGAGCTTTTGAGGTTTGCAACCCTAGAACTCCTAATTAGATATTGATCCGAGAGCTAAGTCCTACGGGATTTCTCAATCTCGGGGTCCTCTTCCTATCCTGTTTAGGGACTTGCTTGCTTGGATTTCTTTCATTATAGAACCCTAGATCTTATTTTTGTCTGTCTTCAGGAATCCAAAATCTATATAAGAAAACTAAAAATCACAAAGAACAAAAATCACCTGCATCATCTCATCCTGGCATCTAGTTAGTCCCGCATCACGCTTCATTAGCACGAAGGCCCAATCTTCGATGTGACGGTGCATAAGGCATTGATGGTGCAAGACGTTCCACCCCTCCACATCAGCATGACAATTACTCCCCTCGCCCGAAGCACCGCTTTGTTCTCTGGGCTTAAGAGTGTGGGGCATTTGATGTGGTACATCTGCTGACATGGAGTATACAAGTAGCCACGCTGCTGAGGGACCCATTGCCTAGGCATGATGGCCAGGGTCGAGCCCATGATCTCCTAAGGTGAGCCCTCCTCCCAAGGTCAGCTCCTAGCTGGGGTCGTGCTCAAAGGGCGAGCCCTCCGACTGAGGTCAACCCCCAACCGGGGTCAAGCACATGCTTCCATAATGAGCCCTCTTGCCAAGGTCAGCTCCTAGCCAAGGTCATGCTCATAGAGTGAGCCCTCCGACTAAGGTCAGCTCCTGGTCGGGGTTGAGCTCATGCTTCCACAATGAGCCCTCCAGCCGAGGTTAACTACCAATCTGGGTCATTCTCATAGGGCGAGCCCTCCGACTGAGGTTAGCTCCCAACCAGGGTCGAGCCCAAGCTCTTCCAAGGTGTGCCCTCCTACTGAGGTCAGCTCCCAACTGGGGTCGTGAAAGAAAAGTGCCCTAAAAGGCAATCATTATAAAGGCATTTTTGTAATCTTCCAACTCTTGTATGACATTATATTAATAAAGGCATTTATTTTCATCATATACTACTATGTCTTATTTATGGATTATGATGAACCCCATAGATTAGGGCAATGGAATTAGGGTTATGATAAAAATCATAACAGTGAGACCTAAGTTCTTATAAACCTGAATCAAAATGTTCCTAGTCAATGAACCATCGATTCAGGGATTGATGAATCCAGTAAGACTGGCTTATCCTATATATGCTCAGTTAATGAGGATGGTTAGTTTCACAACCATTTTTGTAGAGACACTAATACAAGGATAAGGATTATCATCTGGGTATGAGTACACTGAACTGATCCAAACCAAGACTATCTTATGAATGTCTTACTGCTTATCAAAAGATAGGTTTCAGAGTAGGAGTTGTGCATGTGATCTTTAGACCTGAGGTCACCATGGTTCCTTATGCACACTAAGCCATATTTTTTGTTCATACTCATTCATGACATTGAGTCATGTACGGGGTGTTCTGGGTATGGTGGAAGGTGTATGAAGGATGTGAGTGGACCAACAAGGAAACGATCATTCCTGGTAAGAGGAATTGTTATCCCATGTAATCTCTTCGATGAGTGACTCAAGGAGACTTTGATCAAAACAAGATAAGATTAGAAGTATTTTCTAATCAGTCATCAGTTGAGTCCTCATGATCGAGCTGAGATTCGATATGACTAAGTGTTAGGGTTTGACATATATCCATACCTATTACTTAATCAGGATAATAGGAGATCGAAAGATTGAATTGCACACTAACTTTCTACTGAAGGGTATTTTGGTACTTTCCACCAAATTCCATATTTTCTGGGTAGGCATGACATGTTGCTAGGTGTCAATCTTATCTTGTAGGTTTTCATGAAGCAATTGGATTGTTTTAATGAGTTAATTCTATGGATATTTCGAATTGGACAATTAGGTGAGCCAATTTTACCTAATTAGGTCAATCAGGTTCGATTGGTTCGAATCAGCTTAAACCTAAACCTACTGCTGGCTAAATGTGGAACCCAAAGGGTCACACACATTAGGGAGTTGACCAAAGAAGTAATACATAATTTAATTAGGGCCATGGGATCCTAATTGGTTAGCTAGATTGCACACTAGCATGTGTAGGCTAACCTAATTCCTAACCCAAATGATTTGGGTCCAGTTGCTTGCTACTTTGATTAACCAATTTAATAAAGACTTAAATTGGGTTATGTCTGGATTAAGACAACCTTAATCAGGTTTTATCTTGACTTATTTGGACTTGAAAGGCCACTTGGATTAGAGTCCAAGTCGGCATTGACTCTTGGGTGCAATATTGCGCGCGCCAAGGAAGAGTGGGCACAGAAAGGACCAAGAGTCCTTCTACAGATGAATCACTTTGGTTGATTCATCTGGGACTCTCTTATCACACATCCCCATGCCCCTTAGGATAATTTTTTACCGGTCAAATTTTTTTGAATTGGCATGAAAGGTATGGAAGGAAAACGCGTGCATGAAGAGACACGTCTCTTCATTTAGCACGCGGCCTGAAGCAGTGTCCTTATGCTATCAGGACTCTTCATATTCTCCAATGTTTGGAGATTGAAGAGGCACCTCTTGGCTTCTCAGAGACCGGTACTTACCATATGGCAAGTCATAAATTGTCCAGGAATGGGAATGGATGTTGATATGGGCTTTGATGCATGATAAGACTTATTGGATATGATTTTTCAAGCCAAATAACCTCTCTTTGGTCTTGAAAAATCATATCTGATAACTTAAGGGAGAAAATATCACACGCCCTTCTTAAAACTATATATAGGGGTGGTGATATGAGTTTCAAATATTAGATTCCATCATAAAGATATTCTAAAAGTCTTTTTTTTCTGTTCTCCCTCCCTCTTTTATGACAAAACCTTGTCTTTTTAAGACAAGGTTGTTCTTTCTAGGACAAGTCTTAGAATTTAAGACATAACCCTAGAGTGTTCTAGAGGATGGCAATACCAAATCCAAGAGTATTTTTTGAAGGCATTCAGAGTACCCTACAGAAGTACAAGGTATCCTTCAAAGGTCAAAGTCTAGAAGGCTGTCAAGAAGAGTCCTAGTCAAGCAAGCAACTGAAGAAGGAATTCTTCCTTGGTTCAATTCTTGTGTGGATAACCGTTGGAGGGCTTGCACTTGTGAGCCTCGTGGAAAGAAGTGGAAAATATCATTTCAGGTATGTTTGTGTACTTTATTTATGATTCATTAATTGATAATGTCTAAGGGGATCCAGGAATTAGGATTTCTTCTAGCCTGTTAGGGTTTTCAAGCTTAAATTTTTGTTTTAAAATTCACTTCCGCATGTAGCATGATGACCTAGGCTCCTAGAAATTTCCTTCAATGGTATCAAAGCCACCCTTAGTTCATTCAATTATGTATCATTTTGAAGTTCATGAACATCCATATTCGAGTCGACTTGAACCCTATTCGAGTAGACCTAACAAGAGACCGAGTTGAACTGAACCCTATTTGAGTCGACCCGACCAGAAATCGAGTCGACCTGAAACCTTTCGAGTTGACTCTTCCAGAATTGTGATTATATGCATATTAGAATAAATATGTTTGGTTTCTATTTTATCATGAAAATAGTATGATTTTTTTATTATATGATGTTATGCATATTAAATGCATCATTATAACAAGTTTTATCCTAGTAACTACTTTGGATTGAGTTAGTCACCATGGCCATCTAGTCATAGGAGCCAAGTAGGGTTTAAAGGCCCTCTCCTCCCATTCAATAGGTCTCCTATGGCTTGTAGGGGTGCCGCTGTGGCCATATCCCATGAAAAAGTGAGGTGAACGTGGTATTGGATATGATTGCTATCTAATCATGCAATGTTATGCATATGCTGAATGATATGCTTTATGCTTATACTTGTTGTTATGAACATTGTTGACATGATTATTTAGGATGTGTTTGAGACCATCAAAGCCCTCATTAAAAATTATATTTAGTCATAGTAAAAACTTAATCATGATGCAAAAATCAATTAGGGTTTGATCAACCAGTTGGTGTCTAGGCAAGTGGTTATGGGAAGGTAAATGGAGTGAGGTTTTTAATTGGTTCCGTTGTCTGACCTGGCCAATTCAATTGGAGTCTAAGGAAAGCAACAGGGGGACCCCATCATCCCTTCCATTTACCTGGCCAATTTGCTCATATCTAAAACTTTAATTTGGGAAATTCTAATTGATTAAGAATACTATAATTTGCCTTCCTTCATGCTAAGCAAAATTTATGTCAACACCATAGTAGGTTTGTTGTGTACACACAAGGCCTACTTTAGGGTTTGATATGAAATTTGTCTTGGTGCACTAGGTGCTTTATAGCTTGATTGGTATTGTTGCTTTGTTGTGTACACACAAGGGCAACATTATTCAATCATGGCTATATAGAAATGAAGGGTCTGACTAAACTAAGACATTATGGTTTGTTGTGTACACACAAGGCTATAAGTATCATAGAGGCAAGTTTAATAGTTGAGAATTGCATAGATTGCAATTGGAAAGGAAGTCCTACCTTTGAACTCATGAGTGTTTGTTGTGTACACACAAGGCATTCATGAGGAATTAGGATCTCAACCCCACTAAAGAAACCAGTAAGGTTTCTCGTTTACCATAGATTGAGAGTTATGGTATTCGAAGAAAATAGTGGGAGACATAATTAGATATAAAAGTTCTTATCTAATTATGAATGTCATCTTGGGTGGTCTACTGATATTGTTCTTTAAATGTAGGATATTTACATTATGGCTTCAAATTTATCACTGCGGGGCATTTTAGATGCCAATAAGTTAACCGGTCCCAATTACGTGGACTGGCTGAGGAACCTGAGGAAGCTTTCCTATATTCTTTATTCTTCAGATCTTGAGATGATCGGAGAGGATGCTTCAGAGGAGAAAATTGCCATACACAGAATGTGGCAAAATGACAGTACAACTGTTAGCTACATCATGTTAGCCTCAATGAGCAAGGAGCTCCAGAAGCAACATGAAGGTTTAGGACCTTAGTCCATATTGCTCAATTTAAATGAGTTAGATGGAGAGCAAAGTAAGGCTGCTCGACACGAGATATCGAAGCAATTTTTCTATGCATGGATGAGTGAGGGTTCATCTGTACAAACCCACGTATTGAAAATGATTGACTTAATCACCCGATTAGGTCAATTAGGATTTGTCATGGATGGTGAACTCAATCAAGACTTGATCCTGCAGTCACTCCTAGAATCCTTATCCCAGTTTGTTCTTAATTACCATATAAACAAACTGAATATTTCATTACCAAAGCTGCTTAATATGCTTAAGACAGCAGAGAGCCATTCGAAAAGAGATAAGGCTCATCTTCTTCTAGTTGATGGAAGAAAGAAACAGGCAAAGAAGAAGGGCTTGAAAAGAAAATTCAACCCTAAGAAGAGCTTCCAGAATAGGAAGAAAGCTAAAAAGGCTAATGGAGCCTGTTTCCACTGTAGCAAGCAAGGGCACTGGAAGCAACATTGCAAGATATATCTTGCAAGTATGAAGCAAGATGCAAGTGGAGCATCTAAAGGTTTGTACATGATACAAACAAATTTATCATTGAGTTCTTCAAATTCTAATTCATGGGTATTGGATACCGCATGTGGATCTCATATCTGCAATTCATTGTAGGGACTCAACCAAATTAGGAATTTGAAGAAAGGTGATTTCAAGCTATATGGGACAAGTGGAGAGGCCATTTATGATGCGGGACAAAAGGGAGGGCTAGGAGGATTGTTGGAGAGCTGAGAAGTCTGTTGTGATTAGGGTCAAAAAGGTAGAAAAAAAGATGTGGGGGAAAGAAACATGGATACTCTATGGACTTGGGACTTACCTTCATGGAGAGACGTCGCACCTCTTGGGCATCCCACCCACCCCACTACATGCAGTCTAAGGCATCCCACCCATCTCACTACATGCGGAGCCTTGGGCGTCCCACCCAAATCGCTACCTGGGGTCGTGAAGGAGAAGCTCCAAGATCATAGAGGGAACTCAGCTAGGGAGAAGAAAACTAGGGCCTCACACCCCTTGACACCCGTAGGTGAAGAAAAAACGGGCCTCATGCCCATTCCTAACGGAGCTATAACCAAGAACACTTATTTTCAAAAATTCATATTCATCATTATATTATTCAAGAGAGGGGGTGCCTTTATATAGGCTTACAAAACTTGGGGCCCAAGAAAACAATACGAGGCATGCAGCCCAAAAATAAGGTAACAACCCAAACCTGCTTTGTTTACAGCCCAAAAACAAGATAGAAAATTAAACACAACCCTCCCCATATGATGGAAAATCAAACTAATCTAAAACTAATTAAAAAAAACATCCCAACTTGTCCATAAATCTAGAATTTATAATAAATAAAATAAAATCCAAATTCATCAAGATCCATGTTGAGTTGCTCTGAAATATGTGCAGGCTTGATGATTGTGCAGAGATTTCTTGCATTGAAAAGTGTAAACTCTAAGACCGTGTAAAATGTTCTGCTCTGAAATCCATGCAGAAAAAAAAACTCTCTATGGCCACGGCACGGAGGGGCGGAGAGCAGGGGAGGCATGGCCGGCGACGTGGGTGCTAGGGCTTTGGGCAGAGACCTTGGGCGGCTCCGTCGACGGCTAGCATGGCACTGGGGAGGACGGCGACGGACGTGGGCACGAGTGGTGGGGGCGTAGGGGCGGACGACCATGGGAGGAGCCGCAAGGGTGCATGGCCAAGGGAGGTTCCGTGGGATTCACAGACCTTCCCACGAGGAGATCGATGCCGGGGGAGGTGGACGGGCGTCGAGGGTGGCTTCGGAGGTCAGACGTGGTAGATCCAGGCCAAACGGGAGAAAAAAATACAAAAAAATGGAGTTCTGGGAGTTAAATGTGAGGTTGAAGATGACGGGAATAGGTCGGGGATAAGTCTGGGATAATGAAGAATAAAGTTGGAATAGCAGGGATAGGTGGAATAGGAGGAATAAAAAAAATCAAAAAAGAAAAAGAAAATCTGGGATAAAAAAAACAAAACCACGTATGGGTTTTGATGTTCCCATCATTCCCCTAGGGTGGGGAAAGCTCGACTCCGTCGAGTCAGGCTCGCTGCAATTTTTTTTTCTTTTTTTTCTTTCTTTCTTTTTTTCTCTTCTTTTTTTCTCTCTTTTTTTTTCAACTTTTTTTTTTCAATCATAATCCTCTCCTACTCCAATACCAAAATTGATGTGGGACAAAAGGAGGGGCTAGGACGATCGTTGGAGAGCTGAAAAGTCTCCTGTGATTAGGGTCAAAAAGGCAGAAAAAAAGATGTGGGGGCAAGAAACATGGATACTCTATGGACTTGGAACTTACCTTCACTGAGAGACGTCGCACCTCTAAGCCATCACACCCACCCCACTACATGCAGTCTAGGACATCCCACCCATCTCACTACATGCGGAGCTTAGGGCGTCCCACCCAAATCGCTAACTGGGGTCGTGAAGGAGAAGCTCCAAGATCATAGAGGGAACTCAGCTAGGGAGAAGATAACTGGGGCCTCACACCCCTCAACACCCGCAGGTGAAGGAAAAATGGGCCTCATGCCCACTCCTGACGGAGCTAGAACCAAGAACACTTGTTTTCAAAAATTCATATTCATCATCATATTATTCAAGAGAGGGGGTGCCTTTATATAAGCTTACAAAACTTGGGGCCCAAGAAAATAATACAAGGCATGCAGCCCAAAAAAAAGGTATAACCCCAAACCTGCTTTTTTTACAGCCCAAAAATATGATGGAAAATTAAACACTACACTCCCCATATGCTGGAAAATCAAACTAATCTAAAACTAATTAAAAAAAACTTCCCATCTTGACCATACATCCAGATTTATAATAAATAAAATAAAATCCAAATTCATCAAGATCCGTGTTGATTTGCTCTGAAATATGTGTTGGCTTGATGATTGTGTAGAAATTTCTTGCTTTGAAAGTGTGCACTCTGAGATCGTCCAAAATGTTCTGCTCTGAAATCCATTCAGAAAAAAAAACTCTCTGTGGCTGCAGCATGGAGGGGCGGAGAGCAGGGGAGGCAGGGTCAGCGGCATGGGCGTTGGGGCTTTGGGCGGAGACCTTAGACGACTCCATCGATGGCCGGCGATGGCACTAGGGAGGACGACGGTGAATGTGGGCACGAGCGGTGGGGGCGCAGGGACGGACGACCATGGGAGGAGCCGCATAGGCGCATGGCCATGGGCGGTTCTGTGGGATTCGCCGGCGTTCCCACGAGGAGATCGATGCGGGGGGAGGTGGACGGCCGTCGGGGGTAGCTTCGGAGGTCGGACATGGTAGATCGAGGCCAAACGGGAGAAAAAAATACAAAAAAATGGAGTTCTGGGAGTTAAACATGAGGTTGAAGATGACGGGAATAGTTCGAGGATAAGTCTGGGATAATGAGGAATAAAGTTGGAATAGCAGGGATAGGCGGAATAGGTGGAATAAAAAAAATCAAAAAATAAAAAGAAAATCTGGGATAAAAAAAACAAAACTCCAGATGGATGTTGATGTCCCCATCATTCCCCTGGGGTGGGGAAAACTCAACTCCGTCGAGTCAGGCTCGCTGCAATTCTTTTTTTCTCTTATTTTTTTCCCACTTTTTTTCAACTTTTTTTTTCAACCCTAATCCTCTCCTGCTCTGATTCCAAAATTGATGCAGGACAAAAGGAGGGGCTAGGAGGATCGTTGGAGAGCTGAGAAGTCTCCTATGATTAGGGTCAAAAAGATGGAAAAAAAAGATGTGGGGGCAAGAAACATGGATACTCTATAGACTTGGAACTTTCCTTCACGGAGAGACTTCGCACCTCTAAGGCATCCCACCCACTCCACTACATGCAGTCTAGGGCATCCCACCCATCTCACTACATGCGGAACCTAGGGCATCCCACCCAAGTCGCTACCTGGGGCCGTGAAGGAGAAGCTCCAAGATCATAGAGGGAACTCAGCTAGGAAGAAGATAACTGGGACCTCACACCCCTCGACACCCGCAGGTGAAGGAAAAATGGGCCTCATGCCCACTCCTGACGGAGCTAGAACCAAGAACACTTGTTTTCAAAAATTCATATTCATCATCATATTATTCAAGAGAGGGGGTGCCTTTATATAGGCTTACAAAACTTGGGACCCAAGAAAACAATACAATGCATGTAGCCCAAAAAAAAGGTAACAACCCAAACTTGCTTTGTTTGTAGCCTGAAAACATAGTAGAAAATTAAACACAATCCTCCCCATATCGTGGAAAATCAAACTAATCTAAAACTAATTAAAAAAAAACTTCCCAACTTGTCCATATATCCAGATTTATAATAAATAAAATAAAATCCAAATTCATCAAGATCCATGCTGAGTTGCTTTGAAATGTATGCAAGCTAGATGATTGTGCAGAAATTTCTTGCTCTGAAAAGTGTGCACTTTGAGATCCATGCAAAATGTTCTGCTCTGGAATCTGTGCAAAAAAAACTCTTTGGAACAAAGGGGTGGAGAGGAGGCTTGCGGGAGACTTCGCCGGTGCCGGTGCTGGGGAAGGAGGTGGCATGGCCGGCGGCTGGGGAAGGTAGCGGCATGGCAGTGGCACAGTGGTCGCACGGCGATGGTCGCGGAGAGAGGGGCACGGCACAGAGGGGCGGAGAGTAGGGGAGGCACAGCCGACGACGTGGGCGCTAGGGCTTTGGGCGGAGACCTTGGGCGGCTCCGCCGGCGGTCGGCAATGGCACTGGGGAGGACAACGGCGGACGTGGGCACGAGCGGTGGGGGTGCAGGGGTGGACGGCCATAGGAGGAGCCGCATGGGTGCATGGCCACGTGCGGTTTCATGTGATTCGCCGGCATTCCCATGAGGAGATATATGCCAGGGGAGGTGGACGGCCGTCGGGGGTGGCTCCGGAGGTCGGACGTGGTAGATCCAGGCCTAACGGGAGAAAAAAATTTTAAAAAATGGAGTTCTAGGAGTTAAACGTGAGGTTGAAGATGACGGGAATAGGTTGGAGATAAGTCTGGGATAATGAGGAATAAAGTTGGAATAGCAGGGATATGTTGAATAGGTGAAATAAAAAAAATCAAAAAAAAAAAGAAAAACTGGGATAAAGAAAACAAAACCCTGGATGGGTTTTGATGTCCCCATCAATTTATGCTGAAGCTATAGGCACCTGTATCTTATTATTACCTTTGGGTAATATGTTAAAGCTAGAAGAATGTTACTATATACCCAATGTTGTAAGAAACCTTTTTTTTTCTACCCTTGTTATTATAACAAGGATTTGAAATAAATGTAAAGAGCAGTGGCTGCTCTATTCTTCAAAATAATAAAATATTTGGGCATGGATGTTTCATTAATGGTCTTCTTACTTTGGAACTCAATGATGAAATACTTTTTATTAATGATAAGAAGAGAAAGAGAGATAATGTCAATGTCACATATCTCTGGCATTGTCGGTTAGGTCAGTGAGTCAAGGATAAACAAGTTAGTCAAAAATAATTACTTTGACCCTTATGATTTCCAATCATTAGGAACTTGAGAGTCTTGCCTCAAAGGAAAAATGACCAAGTCTCCATTCACTAGACATGGAGACAAGGTAACTGAGTTACTAGGTCTTGTGCATACTGATGTATGTTGACCTATGACAACTAAAGCCAGAGGTGGATATTCTTACTTTGTTACTTTTATTGATGATTTATCATGGTTTGGTCATGTGTATCTTATGAAACACAAGTCTGAAGCTTTTGATAAGTTTAAAGAATATCAAAGTATGGTTGAAAAACAAATCAGACATAGTATTAAAGCTCTTCATTCTGATCGAGGAGATAATACTTGTCTAGTGAGTTTCTAAACCATCATAAAGATAAAGGCATAATCTCTTAATGGACTCCTCCTTATACACCCTAGTTAAATGGTGTGGCAGAAAGGAGAAATCATACCTTGTTAGACATGGTGAGGTCCATAACGAGCTTCATAGATCTTCCTATTTCCTTCTGGGGTCATGCCCTGGAAACTGCTGCACATATTTTGAACAGGGTTCCATCTAAGTCAGTAAGTGGCACTCCATATGAGTTATGGAATGGCAAAAGACCAAGTCTTAAGTACTTAAAGATTTGGGGTTGCTATGCTTATATTAAAAATAACTTTGGACATAAGTTAAGTGCAAGGGAAGATAAGTATAGATTTGTTGGTTATCCTAAAAATGGTATTTGTTGACTCCATTATTGATTTTGATGATAAACATAATGGTTAAATATAAGTTAAGTACTAATGATTTCTTTGAAGTGTGTTTTTACAGAAAAATGTGCTCACAAATCTGAAAAATGATTGTTTGATTGAATAAGCCAAGTTTAGATGAAGATCTGCTCAAAGAAGACTTGAATAGTTAAATTTTTTTTGAATGGATACTTGAGTGAAGTATAAATTTGATTCAGCACAAGTTCAGGTATTTTTGTGAAGATTTCAGTGAGGTGTCGACTCAAAGTATCGACACATGATACATAGTGTCGACACATGGAAGTAAAGTGTGACTCAAGTCAGTACGCAAAGAAAGGTTCAGATGGCATGGCTGAAGTGTCAACACATGAACTTCAAGTGTCGACTTAAAGTGTCAACACATGGATTAGCTTATCGTCTTAGATTTTCAAGTCACAAAACTTGCTGAAGATGAAGAATTGCAGAAGTGTTGACACATGGATACGAAGTGTCGACTTAAAGTGTCGACTCACCTGAGGAAGTGTTGACACATCTGAGATTTCTAGAGAACCAGATTAAAGATATTTGAACTGGATGCCGATTCAAGAAGTTCAAGTGTCGACCTGAAGTATCGACTCACAGCTTGAAGTGTCAACACATGGAGTTATAGGAATAGTAATGGCTAGTTTTTCAAATGTAGAACTCGACCCTTTTACCCCCCAATGGCTAGATTTTTGAGTCTAATGGCTAGAAAATAGATTTGAGGCCTTGGAAATGTATTTATATGCTCGAAATCAAATCAAAAGAATTATTATTGATGGAAATGAGATAGAAATATCCAAGAGAGAAGAAAAGAGAGCATTCACTCCTATTCATTGAAGTTCAACAGCTCTCAAGCAAAAGCAAGCCTCTAAGCATTCAAAAGCCTTCAAGAGCATTAAAGATCAACCATTTTTGAGTAATCAAAGAGGCTTCATCAAGTTCAAAAGCATCACAACTTCGAGCTACAAAGAGATACCTGCTTTTTATTAGAAAGCTTTTATTCTCCTTATTTCAAACTATTATTTGTTGTAAGGGTTCTTTGTTAGCCTACTACAAAATCAAGGGAGGTTATTGGTGAGCCTTTGAAAACCAATTAGGTTCTTGGTTAGCCCGAAAAACCAAGGAAGGTTAGTGGTGAGCCTTAAAACCATTTAGGTTCTTGGTTAGCCCGTAAAATCATGTAAGGTTTTGACTTGTGTGCCATATGAAAACAAGTCAGGTTTTGATTAGTAAGCCCAGAAAACTAATCGGCTATAATCGATTGAGATTATAGTGAATTTCTAAGGAGATCTTTGGGAGTGGATGTAGGTGCATTGGATAGCACCGAACCACTATACTTATTTGTCTTTGTGGTTGCTTATCTTCTCTACTTACTCTTTCATTTATTGCTCTTTATTTCTGTTGCACATTTACTTAAGAGCATTATATTTGAATTCAAAGTACCTTGATTAATTGTTGAATTGGATTACATACTATTGCATTGTATCAAGTAATTAATTTTTAAAGACCCAATTCATCTCCCTCTTTTGGATTGCTTACTGGGCAACAAGTGGTATCAGAGCCCTGGTCTCAGTGTATAGGCTTTATCACCTTAAGTAAAGATCTATGGCAGCCCCTATTGGTACTAACATAGTTGAGGGTCAAGCCCCAAATAGATCTTCATTTTTCAATGGATCAAATTATACATATTGAAAAACTAGGATGAGAATTTATATGCATTCGATTGATTATAACTTATGGAGACTAGTTGATAAAGGTCCTCATATTCCTTTGATTGTGGTTAATGGTATTTCTTGTTGGAAATTGTATCCCAAAGCCAATCGTCTAGGCTGTAGACGATTGTACTATCTTTATATTTGTATATGAATTTTTCTTTTGATAAATAAAAGTAATTTTTGGCTATCCATCATATTTACATTTCCTGTAAAGAACTCTTGTGTGATGGAGTCCTTAGAATTATATTGTTTAATATAAAGAGGATATATCAAGTAGTTTTTAAACTGGTTTACAACCAAATGATACGTTGTTATAGGATGATAATGTATCAAGTGTAGGTTGTTGTATGTCATATTTGTTGGTTATCCTCTTAACCAAGGAGTGTGGAGACATTGGTGTGATATGCAAGTGAAATGTATGATATCTCACTGAACGTGACCATCTGCGGAGCTCCCTTCTGCCAAAGGGTTTCTTATTAAGGGATACGGGTATATGTGTCCCTCAGACCTAAGGTCGCCATGGCAGCTTTCAAGCAACTCACTGTACTTTGGTACCATACTACATAGATTTCTAATCTAGTGATGGAAGGTTTCTGGGTGCAGTCAAGTACTTGTGGAGCGGTGGTTGATCAAGATGGAATTGATCTCTCCAAATAGTTTGGAGTGAATGACTCACTATGTCTCAATTCAGCAAAACCTTGGCTTGGGTAGTTCTTATGAGGAGTCACAGAACTTGTGAGGTTGAGACATGATCTGAATAAACCAAATTAGGGTTGGTAGTCTAACCCTAGGTCATCCTGAGCATTGTAAGGTCAAAGGGATGAATTATGTGGCAACCATATGCCAGAGGTTCTTGTGAGGTGCTCTGCATCTTCGACCTATTCGGACGTCGGGTATCATTGCTAGATGAGGACTTCAAATGGTACTGGAAATGTTCTAGTGCTATCGGCTTAGTGTTCGAACCTATGGGGTCATATATCATAAAGGATTTCTATCTGATCTTGTAGCTAATTGATAACTGGAAATCATTTGACATCACCCGATGTCAATATGATTGACTTTGTTCCAAGTGTCGATACTTGGAATTTTGCAGGTGTCGACACTTGGTGAAGTGTCGACACTTGGCAATTTTCGAGTGTCGACACTTCCTATGACGAATAGTTTTCTAGGAGGATTTCATGGAGAATTTTTGGATGGGTTTTGATCTTGTTTGAATTTCGAATTCAAACCAGTTTTGGCTCAAAGGCTTTATGGTATGAAAGTCATACTTACCTTAATGGGTTGGACCTATTTGGAATGGCCTTGATCCTCTCCCCCATTCTCTCCCCTCATCTCTCCTCCTACCTTTTTATCCCTCTCATGGCTGCACCATAAATGAGGGTCATTCTATAGGCTGCAAAGTTTACAACAATGGCAAAAGAAAACCTTGAGAGAGATAGAGAAGGGTTATGAGAGTTCTAGGGACTGAGTGTGAGCAATGTAGCACTCTAGCTTTGTTTTGGGAAGAGAGATTTTGGGAAGGGGTTCCTGCTCTCCTCCTAGTCTTCCTGGAAGAAGAAGATTTGTCAAGGATCCCGAAGAGCTAGCACTCTGAGGGAGTTGATCAGAGTCGAGCCCAGGTTTGGATTTCCTGTAGAGGCCAGACACGTGTGTGGCTCGAGCACCCTCTTCCTTCTCATAGCACTTCCACTGCTTCTCTCAGAGGTATAAAGGTATGGTACTTTTATATATATTCTCTTGCTTTTGATGTTACATTCATGCTAGGTCATTATGCTAGTTCCTGTTGCGGGCAGATCGGTAGATCATTTAGATCTATCAAACGTGCCTTCCGCTATGCATATTTTAAAATTATTTTAAAATGCATATCTTTCTGCCCTCTTTTTTTGCATATTGTATGCTAGGTGTAGCTATTTTTCACTTTCAATGGTATCAGAGCCAGGTTCTTTTTTGTAGTATAATGATTCTAGCATACTAATAACATCTCCTTTCTTTTTTAAGTACATGGATTGAGTGCTTCACCATGGCCGTCCGGTCATAGGAGAGAAGTAGGGTTACAAGACCTTCTCTTCCCATTCAATGGGATCTCCTATGGCATGTAGGGGTGCCGCTGTAATTGACTCTTGAAAAGAAAAATAAGAAGAAAGAAAATTATAGGTTAAAAATGTTTTAATCTAATGAAATGATCATAAAACATCTTTTGATAAGATCTAAGAGTTATTTTTTTTCAGTTTTGCTTGAATGTTTGGAGAAACATTAGATTTGAAATCACTATTTTTTCATTATCTCAGGCTGTGAGTCGACACTTGGCCTTTGAAGTGTCGACTCATGGAAAACATTCTTGAGATCTAGTTTCTGTTTTTCTTTTGAGACCTTTGAATTGTCGACACTTAAGTGCATGCCAGAAAACATGTTGTTCTATTTTCTGTTCCTTGTCTTAGGCCTTGAGTCGACACTTGCTCTTGAAGGGTCGACACTTGGGTTGAAAATTCTGAAATAACAGTGAATTCAAATTTTAATTTTTGTAAAATTATTTTACATGATAAATTAAAATTGTTTTAATTTATTTGAGGCTGTTGAGCTTAATTTTGAATTAAGATTGACTAAGAACTCTAAGAATGTGATTCAAAGATTTTAAGTCATTTCAATAAGCGTTAAGGGTCATGGGTTAGCTTCTATTGGGTCCTTAATTGGGTCAGACCTAAGTTTAGATGTATTGGACTAGTTAGAGAACTAATAATCAAATGTTGAGTTAGGATTTCTTCTCTAGTTCTATCTAATAGTTAGATTGATTAGTCGATAATCTAAATGGACCTAATTTATGGCTCAGTGGAAAGCCCGAGTCTTTAGGCTAGTCTAATCAAGTCTGATGAACCAATTGGTGTTGAGGTAAGTTTGGCATTGTGATCATGGTTCTTTGGAGCTACCTCTTACCTGACCAACTCTGTTGGTACCTAAGGCAAGACGGTTAATGACAGAACCCAACCCAAGATTTCACTTACCCGGCCAATGTGGTTGATCATGATTGATTAGATGGCTCATTGACTTGTGTTAACCCATGTCACCTAGGTTAATCAGTCTTAATTGATTTTAGGTGCCCATGGATCATTAGTTATGTGTAACCCTCCTAGATTGATAATGTGGTCAGTGGGAAGTTGATCCATGTCTTCTCATCTCTTCATCTATAACATTAAAGTTAAAATTCTCTAAATTATCAGGTCCTTGGAAGGACAAAGTTATAAGGATAACCAAGTCCTAGCCTCCCATTAAGTGGGATAGTAATGTATCCAGTAGTTCGGTATTCATCGATAGATCCAAAGATCGGGTGCTCATCGGGCTATTGGAATTGCTGTTCCTAATATGATGGCTTAGTGCGACTCTTTTAATGGTGGTCAGGTGGGCCGGCCAATGTCGGACTTGACCATTCGTTTGTTAGAAGCATTGAATTTTATCATGTTAATGGTTGAACCTAACTAGGACCTTTAATAGGAGGCCCAAAGATCGATTAAAGTGCTCCTTGGGGCAAAATCAAAATACTAGAGGTTACTTGGAGAAGTGATCGGTTGAAGAACCTACCTTTAGACACGCATGGGTGGGCCGCCCAAAGTCGGGCTAATGTATTATCTATTGGACTCTAATACCCACTAAGGAATTAAAGTAATTCCTTGGATTGGAGGTAGAAGCTACCAATCTATGCAAAATAGGTGGAGGGACCTTTAAACTAAATTCCATGTCTTTAGGTTAATAATTCATATAGACTAATTAGTTTTGGTTTTCCTTTCAGATGTCTTCCAACCTGTCACTTCGGTCTCTTCTCAACAATAAGAAGCTCAATGGACCCAACTTCGATAGCTAGTATCGAAGGCTCCAGATTGTCCTGGAGCATGAATGGATCCTGTATGTGATATCGAATCCGGCACCTAAAATCCCTGCTGCCAATGCTCGAGGTTCGGTCAGAGACACTTATCATAAGTGGCCTCTGACAGGACCACTGTTCGATGCATCATGTTGGCGGTGATGAATGATGAGTTCAGTCGCAAGTTCGAGGAAGCCCAGCCAGAAGAAATCCTTCAAAGGTTGAAGGTGTCTTTCGGGACACCAGACGACGTTGAGAGGTACAGGGTCTCCTATGCCATCTATAACCCATGGATGCATGATGGGGCATCGGTCACTGATCATGTATTATACTTGATAGAGATGATTGAGCACCTAGGCAAGCTTGGATGTCCCTTGCATGAACAGCTTGGAAAGGATGTGATTTTGAATTCTCTCTTCTCCTATCTAGACTTTCTCGATCATTATAGAATTAATAAGCCTACAGTCAACTACCATGGTCTATTCGGGTTGCTGCAGACTTATGAGAAAGACCACCAGTTGAATAAAGGGATGGTAAATCTAGTGGGAGGATCCTCGGGAGGGCGTCGTCCCTTTAAGAAAGGGAAGAAGAAAAATAATAAAGAAAAAAGGTGCTTAGTGCTTTTGGGCCCAGTCAGGCCAAAAAAGTGAAGGCTAATCAAAGCCAGGCAGAATGCTTCTTCTGCAAGAAGCAAGGTCATTAGAAGAGGAACTGTCCTCTTTACATTGCATCTCTTGACCCGAACAGGTCCAAGAATAGAAAGGTGCAGGATGGTCTTGGACAAGGTATTGATATGATAACACCTTGTAGTTTCTCTATTTATGATACTACTAACTGGGTATTGGATACAGGAAGTCTAATTCATATTTGTAATTCTTTGCAGGGACTTCAAGTTAGTAGAAGATTCGAGGACGGCGAGAGGTTCTTGAACGTGGGAAATGGAAGTCGAGTTCCAGTTCTGGCATTGGGATTCCTTAAACTTGTTTTCGAGTCCTGTACTATCATTTTGAACGAGTGTCATTTTTGTCCTTCTTTTATTTTGAATATCATTTCTGTAGGCTAGTTGGCCATGTATGATTATGAACTATTAATAAAGAATGACATTTGCAAAGTCATTTTAAGTGATTCTGTTGTTTTGAATGGACAAATATGTGATGGCATTTATATACTGTCGCAACCTGTTAGTATAATGTATACGTCTAGCAAATGCCCTAGGATAGATAATGTTAGCAAAGCATACCTATGGCATTGTAGGCTAAGTCATATTAATAGGAATAGGATAAACAGGTTGAAAACCGAGGGTCTCCTTAATTTTAGTGAAGATAGTTCACTTCCAACCTGTGAGTCCTGTCTTCTTGGAAAACTGATAAAGTCACATTTTATTGGAAAAGGTGAACAAGCCAATGAAATTCTAAGTCTGATACATACTGATGTTTGCAGACTTATAAATGATAGTGCCAGAGGTGGGTACAATTATTTCATTAATTTTACAGACGACCTTTCAAGGTATGGTTATTTCTTCTTGATGAGACATAAATCTGAATTATTTAAAATGTTCAAACGATATTATAATGAAGTAGAAAAACAAACCAGAAAGTGTATCAAAACCCTTTGATCTGATTGAGACGGTGAATAGCTTTCTGGCAAGTTTCTGACATATCTCGAGGAGAATTGGATTCTCTCTCAATGGACACCTCCAGGGACACCTAAGTTAAATGGAGTGTCTGAGAGGAGGAATCAAACCCTGTTAGACATGGTTCGGTCCATGATGGGCTTTGCTACTCTGTCGATATCCTTTTGGAGATATGCTCTAGAATCAGCCTGCTACCTTCTGAATAGGGCTCCAAGTAAGTCCATTAGTAAAACACGATATGAGATATGGAATGGACGTAAGCCAACACTTTCACACCTTCGGGTCTAGGAGTGCCCGGGTTAAGTAAAATGTTTGGAAACGGACAAACTTGGATCTAGGTCTAACCGGTGCCTGTTTGTTGGATATCTAAGGGAGTCTAATGAGTATTACTTCTACTTAGCTGAGGAACAAAAGTTGTTCGTCAGTCTTAGGGCTATCTTTTTGGAAATGGAGTTCCTTGGTGAAGGAACTATAGCCATTAAGATTGAACTTAGTAAAGTTCAATAAGTAGAACCGACACACTTAAGGGACAACATAGAATCGGCTATGATTAGATCACACCCAGAGCCCACTCAGGAACCATTAAGAAGATCCGGTAGAGTACCAAGCCGATCGGACAGATACTACGGTTTCTTAGTCCGGGATGGTGATTCCATTGAACTCGATGAGAACAATAAGGATCCAATCACCTATATGGATGTGTTGTAGAGGTCCGACTCTAAGAAATGGCTTGGAGCCATGAAATCCGAAATGGAGTCCATGGAGATCAACAATGTATGGACATTAGTTGATGCACCTGAAGGGATAAAATCCATTGGGTGCAAATGGAAAAGGGGCATAGACGGGCAGGTGGAGACCTATAAAGCCCGTCTGGTTGCCAAGGGGTATTGTCAATGTTATGGTATTAACTATGATAAGACATTCTTTTCTGTGGCAATGCTCAAATCTATTCAGATTATGCTTCCTTTAGCAGCGCACTTTGACTATGAAATCTAGCAAATGGATGTTTGAATAGCTTTCATGAATGGTGAGCTAGAAGAGGAGGTGTATATGATACAACCTGAAGGGTTCATATCCACAGATGAGTCAAAGGTGTGTAGGCTTCAAAAGTCCTTTATGGATGGAAGCAAGCATCAAAGAGTTAGAACATGCAATTCGATAAATGTATCAAGTTGTATGGCTTCGTTAAAAATGGAGAAGAGCCTTGCATTTACAAATGGGATAATGGTTCTATGATTGTATTCCTTGTGCTGTATGTGGATGACATTCTCTTAATCAGGAATGACATCACAGCACTACAAGGAATAAAGGTCTGATTATCATCTCAGTTCTCTATAAAGGACTTGGGTAAAGCCTTCTTACATAATAAGTATGAAGATCTATAAAGATAGATCTAAGAGATTTCTAGGACTATCCCAGTCTACATACGTCAATACCGTGCTGAAACGGTTCAGCATGGAAAATTCCAAGAAGGGCTATCTCCCGATAGGCACTGGAATTGATCTCTCCAAAAGGAATTGGGCGACAACTCCAGAGGAGAGAGAGCGCATAAGTAGATTCTCATATGAGCGCATGAGTAGATTCTCATATGCTTCGATAGTGGGTTCTATCATGTATGCTATGACATGTACTAGACCAGACTTGGCATACTCACTAAGTATTGTGAGCAGATACCAGTCCAACCCAGGTGAAGCTTATTGGAAAGTGGTAAAGGCCATCCTTATGTATTTACGAAATACTAAAGACCAGTGGCTAATTTATGGAGAATCTGACTTGAAACTTGTGGGGTATATTGACTCTAGTTTCCTGTTAGATAAGGATGATAGCAAGAGTGTGTCAGGTTTTGTCTTTACCCTGAATGGAGGAGCTCTCTGCTGGAAAAGTTCCAAGCAACCTACTGTGGCAGTCTAAGTATGCGAAGCAGAGTACATTGCAGCATCAAATGCAGCGAAAGAAGCTGTGTGGTTACGGAAATTCCTTGCCGAGCTGGAAGTGGCACCTTTCCTTGATGCTCCTATTCTAGTATATTGTGACAACACTGGAGCCATTGCTCAAGCCAAAGAGCTGAAGCCTCATCATCGCATAAAGCATATTCTGAAGTACTATCACCTTGTGCGAGAGATCATGGAACGAGATGACATCGACCATCAGAAGATTGATGGAAAGGAGAACCTAGTTGACCCCATCACTAAAGCCATCAGAGTTCAAGAGTTCGACTGTTGTAAAAGAAAAATGAGAATGAAATTCTGTACTGATTGGCTTTAGTTCAACTGGGAGTTGTTCAGAATTGTGTCCCAAAGCCAATCTTTTAGGCTGTAGACAATTATGCTATCTTTGTATTTATATAAGAATTTTCCTTTTAGTAAATAAAAGTTATTTTTGGCTATCCATCATATTTACTTTTCCTATAAAGAACTCTTATGCAATGGAGTCCTTAGAACTACATTGTTTGATATAGAGAAAATATATTAACTAGTTCTTAAACTGGTTCACAACCAAATGATACATTGTTATAGGACGACGATGTATCAAATGTCGGTTATTGTGTGTCACATTTGCTGGTTATCCTCTTAACCAAAGAGTGTAGAGACACTGGTGAGACTTGCAAGTAAAATGTATGACATCTTACTAAATGTGACCATTTACGGAGCTCCCTTCTACCAAAGGGTTGCTCGTGAAGGGATATGGATATATGTGTTCCTCAGACCTGAGCTCACCAAGGCAGCTTGCAAGCAACTCACTATACTTTGATATCAGACTACTTGGATTTTTAATCTAGTGATGGAAGCTTTCTAGGTACAGTCAAGTACTTGTGGAGCGATGGTCGATCAAGATGGAATTGACCTCTCTAAATAGTTTGGAGTGAATGACTCACTATATCTCAATTCAGCAAAACCTTATCTAGGGTAGTTCTTGTGAGGAGTCATAGAAATTGTGAGGTTGAGACATGATCTGGATAAACCAAATTAGGGTTGGCAGTCTAATCTTAGATCATCCTGAGCATTGTAAGGTCAAAGGGATGAATTATGCGGCAACCATATGCCAAAGGTTCTTGTGAGGTGCTCTGCATCTTCGACATATCCGGACATCTACTGGCTTAGTGTTCGAACCTATGGGATCACACACCATAGAGATTTTCTATCTGATCTTGTAGCTAATCGATGATTAGGAATCGTTTGTCGTCACCCGAAGTCAATATCATTGACTTTGTTCCAAGTGTCGACACTTGGGATTTTGCAGGTGTCGACACTTGGTGAAGCATCAACACTTGGCAATTTTTGAGTGTCGACCTTCCTATGATGAACAATTTTTTGGGAGAGTTTCATGGAGAATTTTTGGACAGGTTTTGACCTGGTTTGAATTTCGAATTCAAACCAGTTTTGGCTCCAAGGATTTATGGTATGAAAGTCATACTTACCTTAATGGGTTGGACCTATTTGGAATGGCCTTGATCCTCTCCCCCATTCTCTCCCCTCATCTCTCCTCCTTCCTTCTTCTCCCTCTCATGGCTGCACCTATAAATGAGGGTCATTCTATAGGCTGCAAAGTTTACAACAACAGCAAGAGAAAATTTTGAGAGAGATAGAGAAGGGTTGTGAGAGTTCTAGGGATTGGGTGTGAGCAACCTAGTACTCTAGGTAGGTCTTGGAAAGAGAGGTTTTGAGAAGGGGTTCCTGCTCTCCTCCTAGTCTTCCTGGAAGAAGAAGATCGGCCAAGGATCGCGAAAAGCTAGCACTCTGAGATTGTTCATTAGAGTCGAGCCCAGATGTGGATTTCCTGTAGAGGCCAAACGTGTATGTGGCTAGAGCACCCTCTTCCTTCAGCACTTCCACTGCTTCTCTCAGAGGTATAGAGGTATGGTACTTTTATATATATTCTCTTGCTTTTGATGTTATATGCATGCTAGGTCATTATGCTAGTTCCTGTTGCAGGCATATCGGTAGATCGTTTAGATCTATCTACCGAGCCTTCCACTGTGCATATTTTAAAATTATTTTAAAATGCATATCTTTCTGCCCTCTTTTCTTGCATATTGTATGCTGGGTGTAGGTGTTCACTTTCATTTCTATCCCAAAGCTTGAAGAGGATTGGAATGAAAATGATATTAAGCAATCCGAGATCAATGCTAAGGCAATGAATCTTCTTTATTGTGCATTAGATCCTAGTAAATTCAATAGGATATCTACTTGCACTTCAGCCAAAGAAATATGGAACACACTTGAAGTTATCCATGAGGGTACCAATCAAGTAAAAAATACTAAGGTGAACATATTAGTGCATACTTATGAAATGTTCCGAATGGAACCTAATGAGTCAATCACTGATATGTACACTAGATTTACAAATATTATAAATGGAATGAAAATTCTAGGAAAGGTAATGTCTAATGTTGATCTTGTGAATTAAATCCTCAGGTCACTTCCAACATCGTGGGATCCGAAGGTGACCGCCATCCAAGAAGCAAAGGACATTGACAAGCTACCATTAGAGCAGCTAGTTGGATCATTCATGACTTATGAGCTGAATTTGAAGCAAAAGTCAATGGACATGGATAAAAAGAAAAAAGGGATTGCATTCAAATCAAACATACAAGAAGAATCCTCAATCAATGAGTCCGAAGAAGATGAAGGTGAAGAAGCTCTCCTTGCTAGAAAATTTAGAAGATTCATGAAGAGGAGGAAGTTCCCTTACAAGAAGAAATTTCAATCAAATAAAAAAAAGAGAAAAGAGAAAGAGAAAAAAAAAGAAAAAGAAAAGGAGAAGAAAATACCTACATGCTTCGAGTGCAAGAAGCTGGGTCACTACAAATTCGACTGTCCTTTCCTAAAGAAGTTAAGGAAGAAGCTAAGAAAGAAAGCAATGATGGCCACCTGGAGTGATAGTGAGGACTCCAGTTCTGAAGAAGAGTAGACAAAAGTTGCAAATCTTTGCCTTATGGCATATCAAGAGCAAGATGAGGTAATATCTGATACCAAAATAGATTTTACTTTTGATGAGTTAAAAAATGCTTTTGATGAACTTATGCATGATTATAAATTGATTTTATCTAAAAATAAAATGTTGAAAAAGCAAGCAAACAATTTTTCTCATGAAAACAATTATTTGTTAAAAGAAGTTAGTGATTTGAAAACTAAATTAGATGTTTTAGAAAATAAAAACAATGCATTGACAATAGAAAATGAAGTTCTAAAAAGATTCAAAACTGTCATTTCAAATGGTGATCTCTTAAAGAAAAATAAAGATTTAGAATTAGAAAATGAAAATTATAAAAATAAACTTGATAAAATGAAGCCTTTTGTTGAAAAATTTATCTATAGTTCAGAAAGACTAAACCTACTTTTAAATAGCCAAGGAGCCATTTTCAATAAAGCAGGATTAGGATATAGACCACAAAAACAATAAAAGTACTTTAAAAACTTTTTTATACTTGCATCCTCCAGCAAAACATATTTTTCATGTAAAAAGCAAGGTCATAAATCTTTTCTATATAATTTGAGAAAAATTATTTTTTTGAAAAAGTTTGGGTTCCAAAAGGAACCATTTTAAGTGCTAACCCTAAAGGACCCAAGTTGGCTTGGGTACCTAAAAACAAAGCTTGATTTTTATAGCAGGTGTGTCTTGCAACCAAGGAGAACAAAAGACTTTGGTATCTTAATAGTGGTTGCTCAAGGCACATGTTGGGAGATGTGAAGCAATTCACTTCTCTTGAAGCAATAAGTGAAGAGAGTGTGACCTTCGGGAATAATGGTAAAGAAAAAATTATTGGTATTGGTAAGGTTTACATTACTCATTCTAGTTGTATTAGCAATGCACTATTAGTTGAAGGTTTAAAGCATAATCTTTTAAGTATTAGTCAATTTTGCAATAAAGGTTTTCAAGTTATTTTTAAATCATCTTATTGCATGATTGCTAGTTCGGATATAAATGGAGTACAATTCATTAGAAAAAGGCATGGTAACATCTATTTGGTAGATTTGGGTGATCTATCTTTGCCTAATAGAGAATCCTTGTTGCAATGAATTTTACTAAAGATGAGAATAGTTGGCTTTGGCATAAAAGATTAGGGCATGCTAGTATGTATCCACTTTCAAAACTTTGCAAAAAGAATTTAGTTAGAGATTTACTTGAACTTTATTTTGAAAAAGATAGAGTTTGCCAAGCATGTCAATTTATAAAACAAGTTAAAACTTCTTTCAAACCTAAAGGTTTTGTAACTACTAGTAGGCTAGTAGAACTATTTCATATGGATCTCTTTGGACCAACTAGAATATCAAGTTTAGGAGGCAAGAGATATGGATTAGACATAGTGGATGATTTTTTGATATTTACATGGGTTTTCTTTCTAGCACATAAAGATGAATCATTTTCTGCATTTATAAAGTTTTATAGAAAAGTTTCAATTGAAAAAGGTGTTTCAGTTGTATGCATTCGTAGTGATCATGGAACTGAATTTGAAAATCAGGATTTTGAAAGCTTTTATAATGAAAAAGGTATTGAACACAACTTTTCTTCACCTAGGATACCTCTGCAGAATTGGGTAGTAGAAAGAAAATATCATACTTTTGAAGAAATATCATGCACTATGCTTTGTAAAAATGATTTACCGAGATATTTTTGGGTTGAAGTAATTAATACTGCATGTTATATTTTGAATCGAGTTTTAATCTACCCTATTTTGAAGAAAACTCCTTACGAACTTTGGAATCAAGGAAAACCAACTTTAATGTATTTCCGAGTTTTTGGTTGTAAATATTTTATCTTAAATAATGGCAAAGATAATCTTAAAAAATTTGATGCCAAGTCTGATAAAGGTATCTTTTTAGGATACTCCACATCAAGCAAGCCATACAAAGTTTTCAACAAAAGAACCATAATTGTAGAGGAATCTGTACATGTTATTTTTTAAGAATCCACTAACAAATCCTCAAAAAAAGAGGATACTTCTGATACATGTGCAGGTGCTGATAAACTTCAAAAGTTGACACTGAATGATCGACCTGAAGGAAACCTGGTGCACATGACGCCTACCCTAGGCAAGCTACACAGGGAGTGGGTATTGCTTATTTATAAAATTTTAATAATGCATACGAAAATAAACCTACTCATGCACAAGATCTAACATAACATGATGCATATAACAAATACAAGGCATGTATAGGCAAGTGCAATAAATATAAACAATATGATAAAACCTAGATCTAAGCATGCATGATAATAATAACAATAACATACCTTGTAGAGCTTCATTTTGTTTTGAACTTGGATCGAAGCAGGAAAAAGCCAACTCCCTCAACAGCAAATCAAATCTGCAACTGCAAGAAGAAGATTAAAGGATCGGTCTATCCTCTCGAGGTGTCTAAGTGTCCACCCTCTAGAGTATCCATGCACGGGCTCTTGCTGATCCAACTCTCGGAAGGATGCTAGTCCTCCAGGAATCAATAAACTGGTCATGGATATGTGGAATAGGAAAAGTCAAATGGATCCCCACATAGGACATCTCCAAGACCGCACAAATCCACTGAAAAGCACACAAACCAGAAAATAGAAATAGGAAGATCTCTCAAATCACTTGCTCTGTTTTTCTTCCCTTGTTACTGTAAGCCTCGTTCCACACACAAACTCATGTCCTGCAGCAAACCAGAGGACTCCCTCTCAATTTCTTATGGCCAGCAACCAAAAACAAAAGAAGGCTCCTCACTCAAAACCCTATTCTTCCCTTATCTACAACAGCACATGGCCCTAGTTCTTCCTTCTCACGCTCACACGTCACAGCCTTCCTATTCCTCTCTTATGCACACTCAGCGACCGTGCACCCCAAAATAAATAGAGGTAGAGAAACACCCATGAAGGCCAGGGAAAACAATGGAGAGGAGTCCAAATAAAACACTATGAGAAGAGTTTTTGATAATTCCAAAACACATTGAAAAGACTCTTGAACGGTGGGGAAGCAGGGAACTCAAGGCAATTTCACAGTGAAAAACAGCAACCGACCGAGAGAAGGAGCCATGTGGGGAAGAAAACCAAGAAACCCCTTCCATCGCACGGCCTTCAAAGGATGAAATCAATCTCCCAAGCAGCATCCGAGAGGGAGGAAGTTGTGTAGGAGAAAAAATGCAAGATCCAAACCAGATCGCTGGGCAATGGATTAAAATCCTAAGCTGATCTAATCTCATCCACACAGTGAAATAGGGAGCTATAAACTGGGGTTTAAAAGTTTGCTTGGAGAAAACTTGTTGAACCAAAACAAGTTTTAAACCAAGTTTAAAACCATGATAAGTTAAAACAGGGGAAGCCATCAAGTGTTCAAAATGATGATTTATAAATCAAAGGGAGAAAAACAAAACCAGTGTAAATAAACCGTGTAATTAAACCAGTTCAATAAACACAGAATCCTGGTATGACCAAACCCGATCAGCAAGAAGATCAGGTCCAGTCCTGGTCTACCAGGAGCAATTCTGGGTTGACCCAAACCGATCCTGGCCGATCCAAACTAGACCAGGTGAATCCAATGTGTGCTCAATTAGACCGTTTGACCTTAATACTGACACGATTCTCAATCGTTGATCGGTTCCTGAATCAGGAAGAAATCCTCTATGGCGTGTGACCTCATAGTTTCGAAAATGGTAGCACTGGAATACTTCTTGTACCAGCACAAGTTACCATCTAGTAATGGGTCCCGGCATCTGGATAGGCCAAAGATGCTTGAGCAATCTATCAAACCTCTGGCATATGGTTACCATATAATTCATCCCATTGACTTCCAATGCTCAAGATGACCTAGGGTTAGACTGCCAACCCTAACTGAGTCAATCCACAACATGTCTCAACCTCACAAGTCCAGTGACTCCTCACTAGGACTACCCCGGTCAAGGATTTGCTAAATTGAGACACTACGAGACATTCAATCCAAACAATTTGGATAGGTCAATTCCATCTTGGTCCACCACTGCTCCACAAATACTTGCCAATACCCAGAAACCTTCCGTCATTGGATTAGAAATCAGCACCAAAGCACAGGGAGTTGCTTGCAAGCTACCATGGTGACCTCAGGTCGGAGGGAGACATATACCCATATCCAATCGTGAGCAATCATTTGGCAAAAAGAAGATCCACGAAGTCACGTTCAATGAGATGTCACACATCCCACTTGTAGATCATATCAGTGTCACCACACTCCTTTGGTCAAGAGGACAACCAAACGATGTGAACCACAACAACCTACACTTGATATATTGCCATCCTGTATAATATATACTTTTGTTGTGAACAATTTAGAAGACCACTTGATATATCCTCTCTATTTCAAAGTCAGTGCAGTCCTGAGGACTTCATCACATAAACAGAGTTTATTACAGGGAAATGAATAATGTGATTATAAACCAAAATAAATTTATATTAATTCATAAACAAAATATAATACTGAGAACAACCGCCTACAGCCTAGGCGATTGGCTTTGGGACACAATTCCTAACAACTCCCACTTGTATTAAAGCCAATCAGAATAGTATCTAATACCCATTTCCCATTTACAATAGTCGAACTCTTTAATTCCAAGGGCTTTAGTGAAGGGGTCGACCAGATTCTCCTTTCCATCGATCTTCATAAGATTGATGTCGCCTCGTTCCACAATCTCTCGCATGATGTGATAAGCATCGTAGAATGTGCTTGGTGCGGTGATGAGACTTTGGCTGCTTAGCTTGAGCAATGGCACTTGAGCTGTCACAGTACGCTGAAACATGACCATCTAGGGAAGGTGCCACACCTAGCTCTCCAAGGAACTTTTGCAACCACATGGCTTCCTTTACTGCATCTGATGCTGCATTGTACTCTGCTTTGCATACCGAGTCTGCAACTATTGCCTACTTGGAACTCTTCTAACAGATCACTCTTTCATTCTGGGTAAACATAAACACTGACACACTCTTGCTATCATCTCTGCCTGACTGGAAACTGGAATAAGTATACTCCACAAGTTTCAATTCAGGTTCTCCATAAATCAGCCATTGGTCCTTAGTATTTCTCAAAACTTCAGGATGGTTTTAACCACCTTCCAATGCGCCTCACCTGGGTCAGACTGGTATCTGCTCACTACTCCTAGTGAGTATGCCACGTCTGGTCTAGTACATGTCATAGCATAAGTGATAGAGCCCACTGCAGATGCATAAGGAACTCTACTCATGCACTATCTTTCCTCAGGAGTTGTCACACAATTCTTCTTGGAAAGAGTAATTCGAGAATCTATCAGGAGATAGCCTTTCTTGGAATTATCCATGCTGAACCGTTTTAGTATGGTATCAATGTATGTAGACTGTGACAATCCCAGAAGCCTCTTACATCTATCTCTATAGATCTTCATACCCAGTATGTAAGAAGCTTCACCCAAGTCCTTCATGGAAAACTGAGATGACAACCAGATCTTTATTCCTTGCAATGCTGCGATGTCATTCCCGATTAAGAGAATGTCATCAACATACAGTACCAGGAATACAATCACAAAACCATTAACCCACTTATAGATGCAGGGTTTCTCTCCGTTCCTAATGAAGCCATATGATTTGATACACCTATCAAATCGAATGTTCCAACTTTGAGATGCTTGCTTGAGTCCATAAATGGACCAATGCATTTTTGCACACTTTTGACTCGTCTATGGATGTGAACCCTTCAAGTTGTATCATATACACCTCCTCATCCAGCTCTCCATTTAGGAAAGCTGTTCGAACATCCATCTGCCAGATTTCATAGTCAAAATATGCTGCCAAAGCAAGCATGATCCAAATGGACTTGAGCATTGTGACTGGGGAGAATGTCTCGTCATAATCGATACCATATCGATGACAATGCCCCTTGGCAACCAGACAGGCTTTAAAGGTCTCCACCTTCCCATCTGCACCCCTTTTCCTCTTAAAAATCCACTTACACTCGATGGATTTTATCCCTTCCGGTGGATCAACCAATGTCCATACATTGTTGATCTCCATGGATTCCATTTCGGATCACATGGCTCCAAGCCACACCTCAGAGTCAGATCTCTGAACTGCATCCATATAGGTGATCGGATCCTCATCATTCTCATCGAGCTCAATGGGATCACCATCCCGGACCAAGAAACCATAGTATTTGTCCGGCTGATGCGGTACTCTAGATCTCCTAATAATGGGTTCCATGTATGATTCAATCATAGCCGATTCTATGATGTCTTTATAGTGTGCAGGTTCTTCTACTGGTTGAACTTCACTAAGTTCAATCTTAAATGCTATAGTTCCTTCTCCAAGAAACTCCTTTTCCAAAAGGATAGCTCTAAGAGCAACGAATAATTTTTGTTCGTCCTCGAAGTAGAAGAAATACCCTTTTGTTTTCTTAGAGTACCAAATAAACAGGCACCGATCAGACCTAGGACCAAGTTTATCTGAGTCTAAATGCTTTACATAAGTCGGACAACCCCAGACCCGAAGGTATGAAATTGTGGGCTTACGTCTAGTCCATAACTCATATGGAGTGGAGACAACAGACTTACTCGGAACATCATTTAGCAAGTAACAAGCTGTCTCAAGTGCATTCCTTAGAAGGATAGCGGCAGAGTTGCCAAGCCCATCATGGATCAAACCATGTCCAACAGGGTTCGATTCCTCCTTTCGGACACACCATTCAACTGAGGTGTTCCTAAAGGAGTCCACTAAGAGAGAATCCCATTCTCCTTAAGATATGTCATGAACTCATCGAATAGGTATTCACCACCTCAATCAGATTGAAGGGTTTTAATACTCTTTCCAGTTTGTTTCTCTACTTCATTATGATATCGTTTGAACATTTCAAACGACTCAGATTTATGTCTCATCAAAAAGATATAACCATACCTGGAAAGGTCGCCTGTAAATGTAATGAAATATTTGTATCCACCTCTGGCAGTAACTTTCATGGGTCCGCATACATCAGTATGTATGAAACTCAGAAGTTCTGTAGCTCGTTCACCTTTAACAGTAAAAGGTGACTTGGTCATTTTACCAAGCAAACAGGATTCACAAGTAGGCAGTGAGTCAAAATCACTATCCTCGAGGAGGCCATCTCTTCACTACTTATTTATCCTATTCTAGTTAACATGACCTAGCCTACAGTACCGTAGATACAAGTCACTGACATTTTCTATCCTTGGGCGTTTGCTAGACGTGTACATTATATTAACAAGCCGTGACAAAATATAAATGCCATTATTTAACTTAGCTTTTATTATCACAGAGTTATTCACAATAACTTGGCAGAAATCTCCTTTTATTGAAAGTTCATAACCATAATTAGCCAATAGGCCTACTGAGATAATGCTCATAATAAAACTAGGACAATAATGACAATCGATTAATTCGACTGTACTAGATTCAAAAACAAGACTTAGAACTCCGACCGCCAGCACTGGAACATGATTTCCATTTTTGGCACTCAAGAACTGCTCCCCATTATTGAATCACTTGCTAACCTGAAATCCCTGCAATGAATTGCAAACATGTAAAGGACTACCAGTATCCAATACCCAGTTAGCAGTGTCATAAATAGAGAAATTACAAGGTTTTATCATATAAATACCTTATCCAGCACCCTACTGCTTACCCTTCCTTGGCCTGTTTGGGTCTAGAAATGCCTGATAAAGAGGATAGTTCCTCTTCTAGTATCCCTACTTCTTACAATAGAAGCACTCTACTCTTGTTTGACCAGCTTTCACTTTCTTGGCCTAACTTGGGCCAGGAGCACTATGCACCTTCTTTCCCTTACCTTTCTTCTTCCCTTTCTTAAAGGGATGACGACCTCTAGAACCTCCCACTAAATTCACCACCCCCTTATTCAGTTGCTGGTCCTTCTCATAAGTATGTAGCAACCCCATCAAATCATGGTAATTGATTGTAGGCTTATTCATTCTATAACAATCGAGAAAGTCAAGATAGGAAGAGGGTAGAGAATTCAGGATCGCATCCCTGTCGAGTTGCTCATGCAAGGGACATCCTAGCTTGCCCAATCGTTCGATCATCTTGATCATGTACAATACATGATCAGTGACCAAACTACCATTCTGCATTTTGTCATTGTAGATAGCATAAGACACTTTGCATCGTTCCACATCATCTGGCGTGCCGAAAGACTCCTTCAAATTTTGAAGAATCTCGTCTGGTTGGGCCACCTCAAATTTGCGACTAAACTTGTCGTTCATCACCGCCAACATTTTGATTGGACAGTAGTCCAATCAGAAACCCACTTTTAATAAGTGTCCCTGACCGAACCCGAGCATTGGCAGACGGGATTTCGGGTGCTGGATCCGTTATTATATAAAGGATCTGCTCGTGCTCCAGGACTATCCTTAATTTTTGATACTAGCTATCGAAATTGGGACCCTTTAACTTCTTGCTATCGAGAAGTGACCTGAGCGAAAGGTTTGAAGACATATAAAAAAAAAATTAAGACCTAATCAGTATATAAATTAATCGATTAAATAAAAACACTTAGACTTTACTCTAATGGTCCCTCCTACTAATTTTTCAGATTGGGAGCCTCTAACTCCAATCCATGAAATCATCATTTCATATTGGGTACTAAAATCCAATAGACCACGTATGAGCTTGACTTTGGCCAACTCACCCATACATGCCTAAAGGTAGGTTCTCTAACCAACTGCTTCCCTAAGCAACTTCTAGTAATCAATTTTGCCCCACAGAACCCCAAATGGCCTTGGGGCCTCCTATTACGGGTCTCTGGTTAGGTCCAACCATCAAAATGACAAATCCAATGCTTCCAGCTAACGAATGACCAAGCCCAACTTTGGCTGACCCACCTGATCACCTTTAAGAAGGTTGCACTGAACCATCATCTATGGGAGAGTAATCCTAATAACCGGATGCACACCTGTTCTTTGGAACTGCCGATGTACACCAAGCTAAAGGACTCATTACTAACCCACTCAATAGGAGGCTAAAACACCATCAACTCATTGACTTAATCTTTTTTAGGACCTAATAATTTTAAAGGATTTTAATTAAATTATGACAAAAGAATAGAGAGAAGAACATGGATCAACCTCCCACTGATCAAATCAATTCTCAGGAGGGTTGAATTAAATTGAACAAATTGGTCCATGGGCACCTAAAAATCAGATAGGCTGATCAACTTGGGTGACATGGGTTAACTCGAATCAATAAGCTTTTCTAATCAGTTCTAGTTGACCGGATTGGCCAGGTAGGTGAGATCATGGGTGAGTAACCGTCATTAACCATCTTTCCTAAATACCAACCAAGTTGGCCAGGAAAGAGGTAGCCTCATGCAACCATGATCAAAATGCCAAACCTGCCTAAACACCAATCAGTTTTCCAGACTTGATTAGACCAGCCTAAGAATCAGGCTTACCACAGAGCCACTAATTAGATCCATTTTAGAAGAATGGACTAACCCATCTAACTATTAGATAGATACTAAAGAGAAGGTCCTTAATAAACATTTGATTAGTTCTCTTAAGTCCAATTCAACTAACCTTAGGTCTAACCCAATTAATCGACCCAGTCAGATAGCTAACCCAATTAACCAAGATAGCTTATTCAAATGACATTAGGTTTCATAAACCCTAATCTAGATTGTCATTTAATTAATCTTTCAATTCATAATTGTTAGATTATAAGCCAACTTTTAATTAAAACATTTTTAATTAAATTCATGTAAAACCCTTTTACATTTTTCATGCATCATATCTAGTTCTATCATGCCAATTTATAATATTGCAAGCCTTAAACATTTTAGACATGCCAATGTATATGTATTGGGATTAAAACATTTTTAATACCATAGGTTTCCTTTAAGGATCCTTCTGAAAAGGCCAACATAGATGAACCGCCTCGTGCCATAAAAATTAGGGGTGTTAGACCCTGATTAATCTGGACACACGGCCATGGTGAAGGTCTCAACTAGGTTCCTAAAAGCAATCCCTAATACATGCAATCAAAATATGCTACACAGGAACCTGTGGCTCTGATACTACTAAAGGAAACCTGGTGCACCGGATGCCTACCCTAGGCATGCTGCAGTAGGGAGTTAGTATTGCATATTTAAAAAATTTTAATCATTCATATGAAAATAAACATACTCATGCACATGATCTAACATAATATGACACATATAACAAATACAAGGCATGTATAGGCAGGTACAATAAATATAAACAGTATGATAAAAACTAGATCTAAGCATGCATGATAATAATAACAATAACATACCTTGTAGAGCTTCCTTCTGTTCTGAACTTGGATCGAAGCAGGAAAAAGTTGACTCCCTCAACAGCAAATCAAATCTGCAACTGCAAGAAGAAGATGAAAGGATCGGTCTATCCTCTCGAGGTGTCCAAGTGTCCACCCTCTAGAGTATCCATGCATGGGCTCTCATTGATCCAACTCCTGGAAGGATGCTAGTCCTCTAGGAATCAATAAACTAGTCATGGATATGTGGAACAGGGAAAGTCAAACGGATCCCCACATAGGTTTTCTCCAAGACTACACAAATCCACCAAAAAGCACACAAACCAGAAAACAGAAGCAGGAAAGATCTCTCAAATCACTTGCTCTATTTTTCTTCCCTTGTTACTGCAAGCCCTGTTCCACACACTAACTCACGACCTGTAGCAAACCGGAGGACTCCCTCTCAATTTCTTATGACCAGCAACCAAAAATAAAAGAAGGCTCCTCACTGAAAACCCTATTCTTCCCTTCTCTGCAATAGCGCACGGCCCTGGTTCTTCCTTCTCACGCTCACACATCACAGCCTTCCTATTCCACTCTTATGCATACTCAGCGACTATGCACCCCAAAATAAATAGAGGCAGAGAAACACCCATGAAGGCCAGGGAAAACAACAGAGAGGAGTCCAAATAAAACACCATGAGAAGAGTTTAGATAATTCCAAAACACTTTGAAAATACTCTTGAATGGTGGAAAAGTAGGGAACTCAAGGTAATCTCATGGTGAAAAACAGTGATCGACCGAGAGAAGAAGACATGTGGGGAAGAAAACCGAGAAACCCCTTCTATCACATAGCCTTCAAAGGATGAAATCCGATCTCTTAAGCAGCATCCGAGAGGGAGGAAGTCATGAAGGAGAAAAAATGCAAGATCTAAACCAGATTGCTGGGCAACGGATTAAAATCCTAAGCTGATCTAATCTCATCCACACGGTGAAATAGGGAGCTATAAACCGGGGTTTAAAAGTTTGCTGGGAGAAAACTCGTTGAACCAAAACAAGTTTTAAACCAACTTTAAACCCATGAGAAGGGAAAATAAGGGAAGCCATCAAGTGTTCAAAATGGTGATTTATAAATCATAGGGAGAAAAACAAAACTGGTGTAAATAAACCATGTAATTAAATTGGTTCAACAAACACAAAATTCTGGTCCGACCAAACCCGATCAGCAAGAAGATTAGGTCCAGTCTTGGTCTACCAGGAACAATTTCGGGTTGACCCAAACCAATCTTGGCTGATCCAAATTAGACCAGGTAAATCCAATGTGTGCTCAATTAGACCATTTGACCTTAATACCGACATGAATCCCAATCATTGATCGATTCCCGGATCAGGTAGAAATCCTCTATGACGTGTGACCTTATAGGTTCGAACCTAAACGGTAGCACTGGAACACTTCCAATACCAGCACAAGATACCATCTAGTAATGGGTCCCGGCATCCGGATAGGCTGAAGATGCGAGAGCAATCTATCAAATCTCTGGCATATGGTTACCATATAATTCATTGCTTTGACCTCCAATGCTCAAGATGACCTAGGGTTAGACTGCCAACCCTAACTGAGTCAATCCACAATATGTCTCGACCTCACAAGTCCAGTGACTCCTCACTAGGACTACCCCGGTCGAGGATTTGTTAAATTGAGATATTGCGAGACATTCAATCCAACCAATTTGGATAAGTCAATTCCATCTTGGTCTACCACTGCTCCATAGGTACTTGCCTGTACCTAGAAACCTTCCATCACCAGATTAGAAATCCAGGAAGTCCAGCATCAAAGCACAGGGAATTGCTTGCAAGCTAGCATGGTGACCTCAGGTTGGAGGGACACATTTATCCATATCCAATCATGAGCAATCCTTTGGCAGAAAAAAGCTCCATGGAGTCACGTTCAATGAGATGTCACACATCCCACTTGCAGATCTCATCAGTGTCACTATACTACTTTGGTCAAGAAGACAACCAAACGATGTGAACCACAACAACCTAAACTTGATACATTGCCATCTTGTATAATATATCCTTTGGTTGTGAATAATTTAAAGGATCACTCGATATATCCTCTCTATATCGAAGTCAGTGCAGTCTTAAGGACTTCATCACATAAACAGAGTTCATTACAAGGAAATGAATAATGTGATGAGCTACCAAAATAATTTTTTATTAATTCATAAATAAAAACAATACTGAGCACAACCGCCTACAGCCTAGATGATTGGCTTTGGGATACAATTCCCAATACATCCCCCTCAGCCAAGTGAAGAAGGTCAAGACAAAACTAAGAAAGGTGAAGACACTCTAAAGCACCAAGATCTACCTAAGGAGTGGAGGTTGCTCATGGACATCCTAAGAAATTAATCCTAGGTGATCCATCTAAAGGGGTAAGAACTCGAGCCTCAATTAGAAATAAATGTGATTATATAGCTTTTATATCACAAGTAGAGCCTAAATATTTTGAAGATGCTGAAAAAGACCCTAACTAGATAAATGCCATACAAGATGAACTAATTCAGTTTGATAGAAATAATGTTTGGACATTAACAGAAAGACCATCTAATGTTTCTATTATTCGCACTAAATGGGTATTTAGGAATAAGTTAGATAAAAATGGAATTGTTGTTAGAAATAAGGCTAGGCTAGTTTCTAAAGGCTATAATCAGGAAGAAAAAATTGATTTTGATAAAACTTTTACTTCTGTTGCTAGACTTGAAGCAATTAGACTACTATTAGCATTTGCTTATTTTATGAATTTTAAACTTTTTCAAATGGATATTAAGAGTACTTTTCTAAATAATTTTATAATAGAAAATATTTTTGTTGAACAATGACCTGGATTTGAAAATCACGCACATCCTAATCATATTTTTAAATTGTACAAAGCACTTTATGGATTAAAGCGAGCACCTTGAGCCTAATATGAAAGACTCAGCAAATTTTTGATTAAAAATAAATTTTCTAGAGGCCATGTTGATAAAATCTTGTTTTTGAAGAAGAAAGATAATGATTTATTAGTAGTACAAATATATGTTGATGAAATCATTTTCTGTGTTACTAATGAATTTCTTTGTCAAGAGTTTGCTAAGCTAATATAGGGTGAGTTCGAGATAAGCATGATGGGAGAACTCAATTTCTTTCTCGGACTCCAAATCAAGCAAACTAAAGATGGAATCTTCATTAACCAAGCTAAGTATATAAGAGAGATTATAAAAAAGTTTGGGATGGAAACATCTAAATCAATAGGTACACCTTTGAGCCCTTCTTGTATACTTGATAAAGATGAGCATGGTAAATCAGTAGATCAAAAATTATACAGAGGTATGATTGGTTCTTTACTGTACTTAAATGCTAGTACACCAGATATAATGTTCACTGCATGCATGTATGCTATATATTAGTCTAAACCTAAAGAATCATATCTATTGGCTGTTAAGCACATTATTAGATATCTATTTGGTATAATTGGTATTGGTTTATAGTATTCTAAAGATTCATCCTCTAAATTAATTAGATATTTTGATGCTGATTTTACTGGTTATAAATTGGATAAAAAGAGTACTTGTGGTGCTTGCCAATTTCTTGGAATTAACTTAATCACCTAGTTTAGCAAGAAACAAACTCCAGTTGTATAATCCATAGCTGAGGCTGAGTGGTGCGGACACCAAAGGCACCAGAATAAGGCAGAGGCTTCTCAACCCTCTGTGGATCACTTAATTGACATTTGAGTCCACTATAATAAAGCTTTGTCCAGCTGAGTTATTTTTATTTGAGTTCTGTAATTAGTCAGCTCATGTTGAGCTAGTTCAGTTTAGTATTAGTCAGCTCATGTCGAGCTAATTTTATTTTTTTGAGTCCTGTCCAAGCATATCGAAGACTCAAGACCACATCATACAAGTGAAGGCCAAGTCCAACCAAAATGAAGACATGGAAGTATAGCCCAAGTCCAACCCAGCTTGAAGATTTGAAGACCCAAGGAGGAAAATTCAGAAAACCCTGATTCCTTGCAGATGCCCTCCAGATGCCCAAATTCCCTTCCAGATGCCAAAGTATATTCATAGACTAGGGCATCCATGATTCCAGAGGTCCATCTGCATCCTAGCCCAAAGAAATCAAGCCCAAGCGCCAAGCCCAAGCCCCTAAGAAGAAAGATACGAGGAAATATTCCTGCAACTTGGCTACCAGGCCACCCCAGCTTCCAGAGGCCCAAGCCAATGTGCCCAAGCCCCTTTGGGCCGGCCCCTTGCTGCTCTTAGAAGCCCAACATGCCACCCTAGGCATCCTTGGAGTGTTGGCCAAGTCAAGAAAATTTTTAGAGATTTTTCTACCTAATGTTTTCTTATTTTCTAGCTAGGGTTTGAGAGAGAAAAGGATTCTTATGTAAAGACTAATGTGCCCTTACTTCGAGCCCAAGGTTAAGGGTCTATTTAAAGGACCCTAGCCTCTTGTATGAAGCTTGATTTTGATATATGAAATAAACCTTGAGTTCTTCTATTGCTTTGAGTGTTATCCTGCTGTGTGCATAAAGGGGTGTGAGAGTTTTCTTCTTCGTGGTGCTGCAACCATCATCCTGCCGCCAACCAATCCTCCAGAGCCTTGGCCGCCCACTCCAAAATTCCATTTCTCTTTGCTGTTTTCCTTTATTTTCTTAATCTTCTCTGAGTTTTCTAACCCCTGACAGGTCATTTGTAGGTCCCCGAGTTCCTACGAGTCCAACGACTCCATCCAAGCCTCAATCGGACCATCGAGCAGAAAGTCGGGTATCCGCGGGTCTTTGGATCGATTTTTCAGGCCGCATACATCGAGGAATGAGAGATTCCTTCACTGCGTTCTTCACCGGGTACTTCAGACATTGTCAAGTACACCCCCTCTACCTCCAGTAATTATATTGTAGGAGAACATGCCCTAACCAAGGCTTCTCAGCCCCGGCGATCCTTCTTTAGTACTTTTCTAAGTTCTGATCTGCATGATTGGCTTCAAAAATTCATACAAAATTCTCTACAATTAATTTTGATCTGAAATTCGGGAATTAATTACCTAACCCCACATATAAAATATACAAAAAGAATTGTATGCATATTAGTCCCGCATCACTGAGTATATTACAGCAAGATGTTGTTATGCTCAAATCTTGTTGATTAAGCAACAACTTGAAGATTTTGAAATCAAATTGACTAGTACACCTATAAAGTGTGATAATACCAGTGATATTTGCTTGACCAAAAATCCTGTTCAACATTCTAGGAGTAAATATATTGAAATTAGACATCATTTTATTAGAGAACATATTGAAAATAATGATGTTATGCTTAAATTTATTAGTACTGAATTTTAAATTTGCTGATATTCTAACTAAACCTCTTCTGGAAAATTAGTCTTGTATGATTAGAAAAGGGCTCGGGATCATTAATCCTTTTGATTAAAATCTTCCCATCTTTGATTCAAATAGATCAATTTGACATTACTCATAATACTCATTTATCATAGATTTCATTGAATTATCTATGACTTTGATCACATATTCTATCTCTTATTTTTTAGTTCTTAAGTCGATGTGTCGACATATTCATGTGTCGACACAAGAATGGTAGCAAACCGAGGATAAGGGCTTTCCGAAGTTTTTTTTTTCTCATTTCTTCTTTCCACTCGAGCTGACACATACCCTAACTCACTCCCAACAGTTTCTTCCCACCAATTTGTGCTCAAAACCCTTCGATTCTTTGTCTGTGATGCCTTTTGGTTTGGATTTAGTGACATTCCACCTCCCATTACCAATTTGAACCCTAGAAACCATAGGTTTCCCCTCCAAAGTTGTTCAAATCCTTATTCTATACAATGGGACCCCGGAAACATGTAATCCATCACCCTCGATAGTCCAATTAGGAAAAAGAATGAAGAACCAAGTCCAGACACGAAGCTAAAGCTCCATATCTACCTGCTCGACCTCTTTTTGTAGCATCTAGCTGGATGAGTTTGAAGATGGTCATCGAAGGATGCCGTGTGGATTCAGTTTCATCGACCAGCAGCACTTCAGGATCGGTCAGTGGATTCGAGATGCTGGTTTGACATCCTTCTATCCTTTGAGCGAGAGATATTACTTAGGGCTTATTCAAGTGTTTTACGGATCACTAGCCCGTGGGAGTAATGGTTGGCTGGCTCAGGTGACAGGCAGGGATATCCCAGTTACTTCAAAGATATTGAGCAGAGTGTGCGATATTCCTATGACTGGGTCAGTTGTTGATAGCCTGATTGATAGAGTGAGTGGTCTCTAGTTTATATCAAGTTCGACATTCTGCCTGAGGGAGCCATCATGGTTGCTTCCAGTTTGTCCGCGGAGATGAAACTATTGCACCACATTATCACCCAGATCCTTTTGCCGAAGATCGGACGTTTCGATTACATCACTGAGTTGGAGTTGCTCGTGATGGTCTCATTGGTACAGCGCACACCCGTCTACCTTTCAGTGCTCATTGTTCATCAGATGACAGAGGCTTCGATGAGTTAGCGACACTGCCTACGCTACGGGATGGGGTTGACTTTGTTGTTCAGGGAGTATGGCATTAGTTTTGAGGACGAGCCCTTCTGCATGCTACTTCATACTGATGTTTATGACATAATGTCATTACATAGGATGGGTTATCATCTATTCCGAGGCCAGTGGAGATGCAGAGTATCTGGTCAGGCCGATAATGGAGTTGATGATGATGCTACTGCAAAGGAGGAGTGCATCCTTTCTGGTGAGGTAGGACCTATAGAAGCATCTCTTCCAGAGAGTCAGCCTGAGATAGCAGCACAGCCAGAGACTGCTTCTCAGTTTTAGCCTACTTCACAGCCTCAACTAGTTTAGTCGGATACTCCGGGAGCTATAGAGAGTCTATTTGATAGAGTCATGTGCATTGAGATAGATGTTTTGATCATTAGATAGCATCTTGACTATTTTATTGCTGATACCAGAGAGAGCCACAGTGGATTGAGTGATGGCATCTTAGCTATTCTGACCGCACTGCCCAGACCTATAGGGAGTACTCCAGTTTCTGATACAGCTCCACCTGCTCCAGCACCAGTTGTTGATGATAGTGATGATGATAGTGATGAAGAGGAGACTGACTCTGATGGATTTGACTTCCCATATCTGATTTCAGAGCTAGTGGCAGAGGTGATTGTAGACTAGCCTAGGAGTCCAACTTGTGACCCTTCCAGTTCACCTACTCAAACTCCATTCCTATCTTCTCCTCCATCTAGATTAGATGATCATGTTCTGATTCCTATTCTTTCACCTATTGTTGATTCACCAGTTGTTGATTCACCCATTGTCTATACACCCATTATTGACAGTCCTGTTATTGATTCACTAGTTGCAGATTCACCCATTCATTCTTCAGCTGATACACCTACCGTTGATACACCTATCATTTCATCAGCTAATACACCTATTTTTGACACACCCACTATTGATACAACAACCATCCATACATCCTCTCTTATCCGAGAGCTAGGTTTTTACACACCTAGCTTTCAGTGTCTTGATTCTGGTCCATCCTTTGATCGTACACCACTTTTGACAGTCACAGAGACTGTCACCCTGATCTGCTCTATTCCTGCTGAGGACATTTCCTCCACCTTCTCTGCTCCAGCCAAAGGTCGGACGTATGCTCGACATAGAAGAAGTGGTCGTCATACTCCTCCACGATAGACCAGGACTCGCCTCCGAGATCTCAGATCGATGTGGCCTCAAGCTCACTCTTTTACTAATACTGGACTGATTGAGATTGGATCTTCTGATGATGATGAGGATGAGGATTAGGATATCTTTGTATATTTAGATAGTTTACTTTTGTATCTTTTATGATTGTACAAATTGATAGAAAAGTGCCCTAAGAGCCAATCATTGTAAGGGCCTTTTTATGTATTCTTCCAACTCTTGTATGACATTATAAATTAATAAAGGCATATGTTTTCATCATATACTGTTATGTCTTATTTATGATTATGATGAACTCCATAGATTAGAGCAATGGAATTAGGGTTATGATGAAGTTCATAACAGTGAGACCTAATTTCCTATAAATCCAAATCTAAAATGTTCCTAGTCATTGGATCATTGATTCGGGGATCAATGAATCCGATAAGACTAGCTTATCCAATATATGCTCAGATAATGAGAGTGGTTGGTCTCACAACCACTTATATAGAGACATTAATACAAGGATAAGGGTGCTCATCAGGGTATGAGTACACTGAACTGATCCGTACCGGGACTATCTTATGGAAGTCTTACTACTTGTCAAAAGATAGATCCCTGAGTAGGAGTTGTGCATGTGATCTTTAGACCTGAGGTCACCATGGTTCCTTGTGCACACTAAGTCATATTTTGGTTCATACTCATTCATGCCATTATGACATGTACGGGGTGTTCTGGGTATGGTAGAAGGTGTATGGAGGATATGAGTGGACCAACAAGGAATCGATCATTCCTAGTAATTGTTATCCTATGCAATCTCTTCGATGAGTGACTTAAGGAGCCTTTGATCAAAGTAGGATGAGATTAATGGAATCTAATCAGTCATCAGCTGAGTCCTCACTATCGAGCTGAGATTCGATATGATTAAGTGTTAGAGTTTGACGTCTATCCATACCTATCACTTAATCGGGATAATGGAAGATCGAAAGATTGAATTGCGCGGCAACTTACTATTAAAGGGTATTTTAGTAATTTCAACCAAATTTCATATCTTCCGGGTAGGCATGACACGTTGCTAGACGTCTATCTTGTCTTGTAGGTATTCATGAACCAATTGGTTTGGTTTAATGAGTCAATTCAATGGATGGTTCAAATTGGATAATTAGATGAGCTAGTTTGACTTAATTAGGTCAATCGGGTTCGATTTGATCGAATCGGCTCAAATCTAAACCTACTGCTGGCTAGATGTGGAACCCAATGGATCACAGACACTAGAGAATTGGACAAGGAAGTCATTCATGATTTAATTAGGGTCATAGGATCCTAATTTGTTAGCTAGGTGACACACTAGCATGTGTAGGCTAACCTAATTCCTAAACCCAATTGGATTGGGTCCGGTTGCTTGCTAAATGGACTAACCAATTTATGGAAGACCTAAATTGGGTTATGTTCTAAGTAGGATGAATTTATCAGATTTTATCTGATATTTTTTGGAGGTTTTATCTCAGAATTATGAAGAGTCCCTAAGGCATAGGACTCTTGGTGCCTAAATGACATGTTAGCATTCAAAAGGGCCTAGAAGAATCTATAGTTCTCTGATCGGAAAACTTTTTATATGGTCAGAAAGCTTATTTAATGCCCTTTCATTTGACACCCATATTGCATATACTTTGACTTTGTCAAAGGTAGCATATGGCATGGTAAAAGGTTGACCGAATTATGAAGATAAGCGACTCTTCATTTGGCACGCAGAAAGGAACAAGAGTCCTTCTGCAGATGAGTTTCTTCTGTTGATTGGACTTCTTCTAATCTTTATCTTTATCTCCACACCCTTTCATGAAGGATTTGACTGGTTAATGATTTTTGAATTGGCGTGAAGAAGGAAAGGATGAATGGTGCACATGAAAGTTTGAGACTTTTCATAAGAGGGTGCATTGTTTGAAGCAGATTCCTACTTTCAGATCTCTTCAGTTTTCTCCGACTTTTGGGAAATAAGAAGATGCCTCTTGTCTCTTCTAGAGACTGGTACATGCCATGTGGTGTGAGAAGGCTTCATTTGGACATGAAGAAATGTCAGATAAGACTCTTGAATCCTATAGAGTCTTATTAGATATGAAGAAACATATCTGATAAGTGATTTTGGGATGTGTTTCACACCCCTTAAGAAACTATTTAAAGGGTGTATGGTGGAATGAGATGATATTGATTCAGTCATCTGAAATAGGAGTCTAGATTCTACCATATTATCTATCTGAGTTTTTCTCTCTCCCTCTTCCTTTCTTTAAGACAAGACTTGTCTTGTTAAGACAAGGTCTATTCTATTAGGACAAGACTTTGTTTTAGGACATTAGCCTAAGGGATCCTAAAGGAGGGTTGTCGTCAAACCAATAGTAGTATAGAAGAGTGTCCAAAGAGTCCTATAGTGGGATAGTGAGTCCTACAAAGGCCAAAGTCTAAAAGGCTGCCAAAAGAGTCCTGCCTGGGCAAGCAACTTCAAGGAGTTCTTCCTTGTTTCAAATATTGTGTGGATCACCGTTGGAGGACTTACACTTGTGAGTCTAGTAAAAGAAGTAGAATATAGCACTCTAGGTATGTTTCATTAACCTTCTTTTATGACATATTAGTTGTAATCGAATAAAGGATCTTGGGAATTAGGGTTTCTAACTGATAAAGTGTTATCTTTATGCATGAAATTTTATAATTCAGTCTTACTAGGTTGCATAATGATCTCCTTGAAACCCAACACAAATTCTTACTTTAAATGAAATATTATGTTGTACTTCATGTTTATGACTTCAAATGAATGAAATGCTTTAACTTTCCTTAGTACTTCATTGTCTTCATTTACGAGTGAATGAATTAATGAGTTTTCATTGTACTTCAATGCTATATCTTCAATGTATTGCCTATTTATCTTCCTACCTTTTTAATGATAAAAAAAAGGGAGAGTAATAAGACTAAAGTATAAATGTGATGTGCAAGGGATAATAAGAGTAACAGTATTTCTAAAATTTATGAAAACTATTTTGAAAACTTAGTTGAACTTGAATTGGAAATTGTTTACAAATTTCTTAACTAAGGGGGAGCAATATTTTCTTTACATTCAAAATCTTGTCTGAATTGAATTTCATCTTAAATCCCTTCTATAAATGTTTGAAAAGATATTTATAAACTCATTTATGAATCATCAATTCAGGGGGAGCCTTGTTTATTGCTGAATTTTTGTCTCTTCTAAACATGTTTTCTTGTAGAGTATCATGATATATGAGTTTATATCTTATATTACTCTTAATCATTATAACAAGCTCCGACACTCTTAATCATTAATCATATTTACTTTGACATATTCTGTCAATATTGCAAATTACTTTGATACACCTATTGCATTTAGCTCTTTACACCTTGATAAATTCTTTTAAAAAGATTTTTATGCAATTTATACTTAAAGGTTTTGTTATCATCAAAAAAAGGGGAGATTGTTGACTCCATTATTGATTTTGATGATAAGCAAAATGGTTAAGTATAACTTGAGTACTATTTATTTCTTTGAAGTATATTTTTAAAGAAAAATGTGCTCATAAATTTGAAAAATGATTGTTTGATTGAAGAAGCCAAGTTTAGATGAAAGATCTGCTCAAAGAAGACTTGGACAGTTAAAATTTGTTTGAATGGATACTTAAGTAAAGTATAAATTTGATTCAGCATAAGTTCAAGCATTTATGTGAAGATTTCAGTGACGTGTCGACTCAAAGTGTCGACACATGACACCAAGTATCGACACAAGGAAGTGAAGTGTCGACTCAAGCTGGTACATAAAGGTACAGATGGCATGGCTAAAGTATCAACACATGAACTTGAAATGTCGACTCAAAGTATCAACACTTGGATCATCTCATCGCTTGAGATTTTCAAGTCACAGAATTTGCTGAAGATGAAGAACTGCAGAAATGTCGACACATAGATACGAAGTATCGACTCAATGTATCAACTCACCTAAGGAAGTATCGACACATCTGAGATTTCCAGATAGCCAGATTGAAGATATTTGTACTAGGTGTCGACTCAAGACATTCAAGTATCGACCTAAAGTGTCGACTCATAGCCTGAAGTGTTGACACATGGAGTTCTGGGAACAGTAACGGCTAGTTTTTCAAATGCAGAACTTGATCCTTTTACCCCTCAATGGTTAGATTTTTGAGTCTCACGGCTAGAAACTGGATTTGAGATCTTGGAAAGGTATTTATATGCTCCAAATCAAATCAAAAGAATTATTATTGATGGAAATGAAATAGAAATATCCAAGAGAAGAAAAGAGAGCATTCACTCCTATTCATTGATGTTCAACCACTCTCAAGCAAAAGTAAGCCTCCAAGCATTCAAGAGTAATGGGGACCCGAAGTGGCCCCGAAGTCTATTACAGTTTTGTCGAGTCTTGTAGTCCATTAGTTTTGAGTTACTTAAGTCCTGTACTGAAGTAAGTCAATTGAGTCCTGTAATAAAGTGAGACAATTGAGACAATTGAGTCCACTTAGTCAGGTATAGTCATTTTAGTTCAGTTAGGTCCGATCGAGTCATTCAGGTCATGTACATGAGGAGAGTTCATAGCCAGGAGATTCAGCAGGCCCTCCCAACCAGAGCTGGCCTTCATGTACGTGGGCCCTTTCATGCAGCCAAGCCTGCAAGAGAGAGCTCCAGTCCAAGACAGGCCCACTGTTGACCAGGTCTACTAGGGTTTCTTGTATCATAAGTCAGGGTTTCATGGCCCTCAAGTAATGTATCCTGAGGTGAATCTATAAATACAGCCTCTCCCTTCTTGTATTAAACATCTTCTTTCTTATGATTACAAACAAAAAATTATTATGATCTAAGTTTTGAGTTTTCTCCAGATTGGAGTGGGTGTGATGCCCTGGTTCCTTTTTCTTTAGTGCAAGCACTAATCCCCTAGTGACTTCTACGCTCGCCAGTGATCCTCCCCCACTTAGTCCCGCATTAAAGAGCCTTCAAGAGCATTAGAAATCAACCATTCTAGAGCAATCAAAGAGGCTTCATCAAGTTCAAAAACATTACAACATTGAGCTTCAAAGAGATACTTGCTTTTTATTAGAAAGCTTTTATTCTCATTACTTCAAACTATTATTTGTTGTAAGGGTTCTTGATTAGCCTACTGCAAAACCAAGGGAAGTTATTAGTGAGCCTTTGAAAACCAATTAGGTTCTTGGTTAGCCCGAAAAACCAAGGGAGGTTGGTGGTGAGCCTTAAAACCATTTAGGTTCTTGGTTAGCCCATAAAACCAAGTGAGGTTTTGACTTGTGTGCCTTGTGAAAACAAGTCAAGTTTTGATTAGTCAACCCGGAAAACTAATCGACTGTAATTGGTTGAGATTATAGTGAATTTTCAAGGAGATCTTGGGGAGTAGATGTAGGTGCATTGGATAGCACTAAACCACTATACTTCTTTGTCTTCGTGGTTGCTTATCTTCTCTACTTGCTCTTTCATTTATTGCTCTTTATTTTTGCTGTACATTTACTTAAGAGCATTACATTTGAATTCATAGTACCTTGATTAATTATTGAATTGGATTACGTACTATTACATTGCATCAAGTAATTATTTTTTAGAGATCCAATTCACCTCGCTCTTGGATTGCTTACTGAGCAACAGTATTGGATACCTCTTTTATAATGCTACTAAGCAAAAGATTTTTATCAATAGGCATGCTACATTCTTGGAGCAAGAATATATCCAAGAAAGATGTAGTGATTCTTCACTTGAGTTATGTGAAGAACAGAACCAACAACCTATTGAGCCTTCAAATAAAATTCCTCAACCAGAAGTTCTTGTAGATCAAGAACAGTTACTATACACACCTCCTCTCTGAATGTTAGATAGGTTGTGGGGAGCACCTCTATGATATGGCTTTGTCATCGGAGATGACAATGAAGCCAGTATCATTTGGGATGATGATCCTGTGACATATTCGGAAGCTATCGAGAGAAAAGACTCCGCTAAATGGCTAAGTACCATGAAATCTGAAATGGATTCCATGTATTCCAATTAGGTTTGGACCTTGGTAGATTCACCTGATGAAATTAACCCAATAGGGTGTAAATGGGTCTTCAAGAAGAAGATAGGAGCAGATGGTCATGTAGAAACCTACAAGGCCAGGCTGGTAGCAAAAGGTTTTAAACAAAAACATGGCATTGACTATGATGAAACCTTTTCTCCAGTAGCCATGCTCAAATCCATTTGTATTTTGCTTGCCATAATAGCATGCCATGATTATGAAATCTGGTAGATAGATGTGAAGACTGCTTTTCTCAATGGAAAATTTGAGGAAGAAGTCTATATGACATAGCCAAAGGATTTTATCTCAAGTGGGAGACCAAACCAGGTATGCAAGTTAAAGATGTATATTTATGGACTAAAGCAAGCATTAAAGAGTTGGAATATCCGTTTTGATGAAACAATCAAGAGTTTTGGTTTTGTCAAAAATGAGGATGAACCATGTGTGTATAAGAAGACAAGTGGGAGTGCACTTGTTTTCTTGATCTTGTATGTTGATGACATACAAATCATTGGGAATGATATCCCAACGTTACAATCGGTTAGAACTTAGCTATCATCAAAGTTTTCCATGAAGGATTTGGGAGAAGCATCTTATATACTAGGTACAAAGATCTATAGTTATAGATCTAAAAGGATGCTAGGATTATCTCAATCTAGGTACATAGACTTAGTGTTGAAGAGATTCAACATGAATGGAAGTAAGAAAAGTTACTTACCTATAAGTCAAGGCATACATCTCTCTAAGAAAATGTCTCCTAAGACATCTGAAGAAAAAGAGAGGATGGCTATGATTCTTTATGATTTGGCTGTAGAATCAATTATGTATGCTATGCTATGTACAAGACTAGATGTTGCTTATGCCTTGGGCATAGTGAGCAGGTTTCAAGCATATCCAAGAGAGCATCATTGGAAAGCTATGCAAAATATTCTTAAGTACCTGAGAAGAACTAAAGATATTTTTCTAGTATACGGAGGATCTGAGTTAAAACTAAAAGGCTATACAGATTCTAGTTTTTAATCAGATCCAGATGATAGTAAATCAGTATCAGGGTATGTCTTCATCCTGAATGGTGGTGCAGTGAGTTAGAAGAGTACAAAGCAGCCAATAGTAGCAGACTCAATCGCTGAGGCAGAATACATAGCTGCGAGTGAAGCCGCGAAGGAAGTTGTCTGGATGAAGAAATTCATCATGGAATTGGGCATGGTTCCTAATGTACATCAGCCAGTGCCATTGTATTGTGATAACATTGGAGCTGTTGCACATGCAAAGGAATCGAGGTCTCACCATAAGTCCAAGCACATTCTAAGACGGTTCCATCTCAATCGAGAGATAATAGAAAGACAAGATGTTGTCATCGAACGAGTTGATACAAAAAATAATATAGCAGACCTATTTACTAAAGCATTACCCAAGCAGCAGTTACATAGACACTTAGATAGTATGGGTATAAAGTATAAGGGCAATTGGCTTTAGTGCAAGTGGGAGATTGAAAGAAAAGTGCCTTAAAAGCCAATCATTATAAGGGCATTTTTGTAATATTCTGACTCTTGTATGACATTATATTAATAAGGGCATTTATTTTCATCATATACTGCGGTGTCTTATTTATGGATTATGATGAACCCCATAGATTAGCGCAATGGAATTAGGGTTATGATAAAAATCATAATAGTGAGACCTAAGTTCTTATAAACCCTAATCAAAATGTTCCTAGTCAATGGACCATCAATTCGGGGATTGATGAATCCGGTAAGACTAGCTTATCCTATGTATGCTCAGTTAATGAGGATGGTTAGTCTCACAACCATTTGTGTAAAGATACTATATAAGGATAAGGGTGCTCATCAGGTTATGGGTACACTGAACTGATCTACACCGGGACTATCTTGTGGAAGTCTTATTGCTTGTCAAAAGATAGGTCTCGGAGTAGGAGTTGTGCATGTGATCTTTAGACCTGAGGTCATCATGGTTCTTTGTGCACACTAAGCCATATTTTTTGTTCATACTCATTCATGACATTGAGTCATGTACGGGGTGTTCTGGGTATGGTGAAAGGTGTACGAAGGATGTGAGTGGACCAACAAGGAATCGATCATTCCTAGTATGAGGAATTGTTATCCCAAGTAATCACTTCGATGAGTGACTCAAGGAGCCTTTGATCAAAGCAAGATGAGATTATAAGTATTTTCTACTCAGTCGTCAGTTGAGTCCTTCATGATCGAGCTGAGATTCGATATGACTAAGTATTAGGGTTTGACATATATCCATACCTATCACTTAATCGAGATAATGGGAGATCGAAAGATTGAATTGCACTGTAACTTTCTATTGAAGGGTATTTTGGTACTTTTCATCAAGTTCCACATTTTCTGGGTAGGCATGACACGTTGCTAGATGTCAATCTTATCTTGTAGGTTTTCATGAACCAATTGGATTGGTTTCATGAGTCAATTCGATGGATATTTCGAATTGGACAATTAGATGAGCCAATTTGACCTAATTAGGTCAATTGGGTTATATTGGTTCTAATATGCTTAAACCTAAACCTATTGCTAGCTAAATGTGAAACCCAAAGGGTCACACACATTAGGGAGTTGACCAAGGAAGTAATACATAATTTAACTAGGATCATGGGATCCTAATTGGTTAGCTAGATTGCACACTAGCATATGTAGGCTAACCTAATTCCTAACCCAAATGATTTGGGTCCAATTGCTTGCTATTTTGATTAACCAATTTAAGAGTGACTTAAATTGGGTTAAGTCTAGGTTAAGACAACCTTAATCAGGTTGATTTATTTGGACTTGAAATACCACTTGGATTAGAGTCGAAGTCGGCATGGACTCTTGGGTGCAATATTGCACGCACCAAGGATGAGTGGGCGCAGAAAGGACCAATAGTTCTTCTGCAGATGAATCACTTTGGCTGATTCACCTATGACTCTCTTGGCACACATCCCCACACCCCTTAGGATAATTTTTGACTGGTCAAACCTTTTTGAATTAGAATGAAAGGTGTGGAAGGAAAACACGCGCATGAAGAGATGCGTCTCTTCATTTGGCGCGCGGCCTGAAGCGGTGTCCTTCTGCTATCAGGACTCTTCATATTCTATGATATTTAGAGATTGAAGAGGCACCTCTTGGCTTCCCATAGAGCGGTACTTGCCATGTGGCAAGTCACAAATTGTCCAGGAATTGAAATGGATGTTGATATGGGCTTTGATGCATGATAAGACATTGGATATGTTTTTTCAAGCCAGATAACCTCTCTTCGGTCTAGAAAAATCATATCTAATAACTTGAAGGAGGACATATCATGTGCCCTTCTTAAAACTATATATAGGGATGGTGATATGAGTTTCTAATATTAGATTCCACTGTAAAGATATTCTGAGAGTATTTTTGTTTTTTCATTCTCCCTCCCTCTTCCTTTAAGACAAAACCTTGTATCTTTAAGACAAGGTTATTCTTTCTAGGACAAGTCTTAGAATTTAAGACATAATCCTAGAGTGCTCTAGAGGAGGGCATACTAAATCCAAGAGCGATTTTGGAAGGCATTCAGAGTACCCTACAAAAGGACAGGGTGTCCTTCAAAGGTCAAAGTCTAGAAGGCTGTCAAGAAGAGTCCTAGTCAAACAAGCAACTGAAGAAGGAATTCTTCCTTAGTTCAATTCTCATGTGGATCACTGTTGGAGGGCTTGCACTTGTGAGCCTTGTAAAAAGAAGTGGAAAATAGCACTTTAGGTATGTTTTTTGTACTATATTTATGATTCATTAATTGATAATGTTGAAAGTAAACTGCGTGGGTGTTGCAAGTTCCTACACTAATCATGCAACAGCAGGGAGCAGGTATGTATTTTAAAACTATTTTAAAATAACTGCAGAAAAACCTGCTACGCACAGGATCTAACATGTTCAAGATGCATGTACAGGCAAAACTAGGCATGAACAAGGGTATGTAATATTTATAAACAATTATACAAACCTAGATCAGGATATGCATGAAAAATAAAACCAGAAATATTACCTTATTCCTGCTTTGAATAACTCTGGGATAAAGCTGGAATTGCTGGGATAGCAGGAATAAAGTTATTCCTGTCTTCTTCTTCTTCCAGCACGTTGAAATGCTGTTTCCTTTTTCTCCAAAAACTGCAGCAAATACAAATCAAAGAAGGAATCCTTTGGTCTCTTCTTCCAGCACCAATAGCAAGGTAGAAGCTTGATGGAATTAGCTTCAAAGGAGATCAAAAAAGTTGCTCATCCAACAATGTTTGGAACTCTTCTTCTCATCCAATTTCAGCAAATCTGTAACCTGAAAATAGAGCATAGAAACAGCAGCAATGGAGATGCAATCCGGCTCTCAGGTGTTCAAGGGAACACCCTCTAGAGGGGGGACACTCCTGGGGCTTCTCAGATCCAGCCTCTCACGCGATGCTAGTCACCGGAAACCTTGGAACGGTTGGAGGGAAGAATAAATTTTAGAACACTCTGTTCTGAATTCTGTTTTCTCCAAAATAGATTTGAATTCCTTCCACCAATTGAGCACTTCAATCAATAAGGAATCAAGATGAGTTTCTCTTCCAATTACTCAACCAAACTCAGCCCTTAAAACCCCGGTGGAATGAATGGATAATGCTCTCAAGGAAGAAGACCTCTCATGGTATTTTCAGCACACTAGATAATTCCAGTGCCCAGATTTTTATATCAGTGAGAAACCCATTCAAAACGGTGCATTGGGAGGAGAAAGGACTTGCTGGGAAAACCAAAGGGTAGCAGGTTCTAAGATGAATCAAATTCGTCCACAACACACCAATTAAACGGGGGTTTAATGGTGGATTAAATCAGCCTATAACCGAGGGGAAGTGGAGAGGATAAGATGCTTGAAAGCCCCGTATGCCCAAGCCATTAAATCATCGTGGTGATGTGTCCAAACCGGTTCACAACTAGTTCAAAGATTTTCAAACGGTTCAAAACCGATTCAAAAAACCCAATTAGATCAAAATCTAATATTTAGATGGCTTGGACAAGTTCGGGTTACCCAAAAATAATTTTTGGTACACCCGAACAAAAATCTGATCGACCCAAAGTGCTCAATCAAACCGTTACTGAAATGATTCCTAATCATGAATCGGTACCTAGATCAGGGAGTGATCCTCTGTGGCGTGTGACCTCATTGGTTCGAAACTAAGTGGTAGCACTGGAACAATTCCAGTACCACTACAAGATACCATCTAGCAATGGATCCCGGCATCCCGATAGGTCGAAGATGCGAGAGCAATCAATCGAACCTCTGGCATATGGTTACCGTATAATTCATCCCTTTGATCTCCAATGCTCAAAATGACCTAGGGTTAGACTACCAACCCTAGCTGAGTCAATACACAACATGACTCAACCTCGCAAGTCCAGTGACTCCTCACTAGGAATACCCTGGTCGAGGATTTGCTAAATTAAGAAACTGCGAGACATTCAATATAAACTGTTTGGACATGTCAGTTCCATCTTGGTCAACCACTGCTCCATAAGTACTTGCCTGTACATAGAAACCTTCCATCTCCGGATTAGAAATCCGGGTAGTCCGGCACCAAAGCACAGGGAGTTGCTTGCAAGCTACCATGATGACCTCAGGTCGGAGGGACACATATATCCATATCCAATCGTGAGTATCCCTTTTGCAGAAAGGTGCTGCACGGAGTCACGTTCAATGAGATATCATATATCCCACTTGCAGATTACATCAATGTCACCACACTCCTTTGGTCAAGAGGACACCCAAATGATCTGAACCACAACAACCTACACTTGACACATTGCCATCCAGTATAATGTTTCCTTTGGTCATGAACCTGGTTTAAGGACCACTCTATATATCCTCTCTTTATCGAAGTTAGTATAGTCCTAAGGACTTCATCACATGAAAAAGAGTTTTTTACAGGAAAATGTAAGACTGTGATGAGCTGCCATTATAATATTCATTAATTCATACAAAGAGAATAATACTCAGTTCAACCGCCTACAGCCTAGGCAATTGGCTTTGGAACACAATTCCCAACAACTCCCACTTGTACTAAAGCCAATCAGAACAGTATCTAATACCTATTTCTCATTTACAAAAGTCGAACTCTTTTATTCCGACAGCTTTAGTAAAAATGTCGGCCAGGTTTTTCTTTCCATCGATCTTCATAAGATTGATGTCACCTCGTTCTATGATCTCTCGAACGAGGTGGTAGCGCCGTAGAATATGCTTGGTACGGTGATGAGCTTTTGGCTCCTTAGCTTGAGCAATGGCTCTAGTGCTGTCACAGTACACTAGAATAGGACCATCTAGGGAAGATGCCACCCCTAGCTCTCCAAGGAACTTTCATAACTACATGGCTTCCTTCACTGCATCTAATGCTACAAGGTACTCTGTCTCGCATACCGAGTCTGCAACTGTTGCCTGCTTGAAACTTTTCCAGCATATCGCTCCTCCATTCAGGGTAAATACAAACCCTGACACACTCTTGCTATCATCTCTATCTGACTAAAAACTAGAGTCAGTATACCCCACAAGTTTCAAGTCAGATTCTCCATAAATCAGCCATGGGTCTTTAGTATTTCTCAAATACTTCAGGATGGACTTAACCGCCTTCCAATTCACCTCACCTGGGTCAGACTGGTATCTGCTCACTACTCCTAGTGAGTATGTCACGTCTGGTCTAGTACATGTCATAGAGTTGACCCCTGGAATGATTTTGATGATCACAAAATATTGGTGCATGTATTTGATACTAACTCTTTACAAATGTTTAAAAAGTTTTTGCAAGAATGAATTACCTTAGTTTTAAAATGGTATTCCAATTCACTTAAGGAAATTCAATTGAGTTTGTAAAGGCCCTTAGTTATGAATGTTGTAATCATGAAAAATGGGCTTAAAAGTGTAAATAATTTGACAAAGTATGTAAAGTAGCTTCTAGTTGTTTCAATGATGAAGTTTTTGGGAAGCTTGAAGCAAATTTTTAAAGACTTGTAAGAGCCGACTCAAAATAGCACGGCACGGAGGAAAATTCAGAGTTTTAGAACTAAGAGCCGACTCCCAGCTGAAGAGCCGACTCTTATAGAAGTATAGTTTTTGAAGTTCTGAGAACTAGAGCCGACTTCCAGATCAAGAGCAGACTCCAGGTATGCATGTTTGTCAAGACTGAAAGCTTGAAGGCAAGAGCCGACTCCTAGTCCAAGAGCTGGCTCCTACAGAACTTTGTTTTTGGCATTTCTGAGATTTCAAGCCGACTCCTAGAGCTCGAGCCGGCTCGTAGAGTCATTGTCTGCACTTCAATGACTAGCTACAGAAATTAAAATTTGAATGCCAAATCACCTCCAACGGCCATTTCACGATTTCCAAGGCCCTACAACGGCCATATCACTTGAAAAACTATAAAGGGGATCATTTTTGAAGGATTAATAAATTAATGGAGATTTATTGCTAAATATTCTTGAAAGAACAAAGAGCTTCCAAGTCATTCCTTCACCTACCTCCAAGAGCATTCAAGTGAGATTCAAAGCTTCACCAACACCACTCCATCATTGAATCCACTCATTGAAGAAGGGAAGAAGTAGCTTTGAAGAGCATTGAAGTGTACTTAAAGCTTCACTTCATTTTGATCTTCATCGGCAACATCGAAACAACTTTGGTTTGTTGTAGTTGCTTATTTTACGTTCTTTATCTTGGTTTGCTCTCTTAGAGCAACAAGGGGCTATATCTAGAGAGAGAGTTGAAGGTTTTAGGTGAACCTTGTAAAACCTAAATTTGGGTTCTTGGTTTTCCCGGTTTGAAACCAAGTGTTTGGATTTTCTTTGGTAATCCCGTGTAAAATCAAAGGAAGTTTGAATTTATTTGGTGATCCCGGTAAAACCAAAGTGTATAGGTTTGGATTGTGAGCCTAGTAAAATAATCCGACTGTATTCTGATTGGGGGATATAGTAAAAATCCCAAGTGGTCCTTGGGTAGTGGATGTAGGAGCCGGTTGCTCCGAACCACTCTACTTCTTGGTGTTTGTGATTGTGCTTCCATTGCTTGATTGCTTTAATTTGTTTACTTCCACTTTGCACACTTCACTTCTACACTAAAAGAATTTCAAAGTGCACATACTTGCAAAAAGTTTTTAATTCCAATTCACCCCCCTCTTGGGAAGCCACCCGGGCAACAAAGCATACATGTTATAGCCTACTGCAGAAGTATAAGGTACTCTACTCATACTTTCTCTTTCCTCAGGAGTTGTCGCATAATCCTTCTTGGAAAGAGTAATTCCATAACCTATCGGAAGATAGCCTTTCTTGGAATTTTCTATGCTGAACCGTTTCTGTACGGTATCAATGTACATAGACTAGGACAATCCCAGAAGCCTCTTAAATCTATCTCTATAGATCTTCATACCCACTATGTAAGAAGTTTCACCCAAGTCCTTCTTGGAGAACTGAGATGACAACCAGACCTTTATTCCTTGTAATGCTGTAACGTCATTCCCGATTAAGAGAATGTCGTCAACATACAGTACCACGAATACAACCACAGAACCATTAACCCACTTATAGATGAACGGTTCTTCTCTATTTCTAACGAAGCCAGACGATTTAATACACCTATCAAACCATAAATTTCAACTTCGAGATGCTTGCTTGAGTCCATAAATAGACCTCTGCAACTTGCATACTTTTGACTCATCTAAGGATGTGAACCCTTCAAGCTGTATCATATACACCTCCTCTTCCAGCTCCCCATTTAGGAAAGCGGTTCGGACATCCAACTGCCAGATTTCATAATCAAAATATGCTGCTAAAGCAAGCTTGATCCGAATGGACTTGAGCATTGCCATAGGGGAGAAAATCTCATCATAATCGATTCCATATCGTCGACAATATCCCTTGGCAACCAGACGGGCTTTATAGGTCTCCACCTTCCCATCGCACCCCTTTTCCTCTTGAAGATCTACTTGCACCTGATGGGTTTTTTTCCTTCAGGCGGATCAACCAATGTCCATACATTGTTGATCTCCATGGACCCCATTTTGGATCACATGGCTCCAAGCCATGCCTCAGAGTCAGATCTCTGAAGTGCATCCATATAGGTGATCGGATCCTCATTGTTCTCGTTGAGCTCAATGGGATCACCATCTCGGACCAAGAAATCGTAGTATATGTCCAGCTGACGCGGTACTCTACCGAATCTCCTAATAATGGGTTTTGGGTGTGATCCAATCACAGCCGGTTCTATGATGTCCTTAGAGTGTGCAGGTTCTTCTACCGGTTGAACTTTACCAAGTTCAATCTTAGAGGCTACAATCCCTTCTCCAAGAAACTCCTTTTCCAAAAAGATAGCTCTAAGAGCGATGAACACTTTCTGTTTATTCTCCAAGTAGAAGAAATACCCTTTGGTTTCCTTAGGATAACCAATAATCAGGCACCTATCAGACCTAGAACCAAGTTTATCTAAGTCTAAATGCTTTACATAAGCCAGACAACCCCAAACCCGAAGGTGTGAGATTGAGGGCTTACATCCATTCCACATCTCATATGGAGTGGAGACAGTAGACTTACTTGGAACATTATTTAACAAGTGACAAGCTGTCTCAAGTGCATATCCCTAGAAGGATAGCGGCAGAGTTGCAAAGCCCATCATGGATCGAACTATGTCCAATAAGGTCTGATTCCTCCTTTCAGACACACCATTCAACTATGGTGTTCCTGGAGAAGTCCACTGAGAGAATCCCATTCTCCTCAAAGTATGTCAAAAACTTACCAAATAGGTATTCACCGCCTCGATCAGATTGAAGGGTTTTAATACTTTTTCTAGTTTGTTTCTCTACTTCATTACGATATCATTTAAACATTTCAAACGACTCAGATTTATGTCTCATCAAAAAGACATAACCGAACCTCGAAAGATCGTCTGTAAACGTAATGAAATATCTGTATCCTCCTCTGGCACTAACTGTCATGGGTCCACATACATTAGTATATATGAGACTCAGAAGTTCTATAGCTCGTTCACCTTTTCCAGTAAAAGGCGACTTGGTCATTTTACCAAGTAAACAGGATTCATAAGTAGGCAGTGATTCAGAATCACTAACCTTGAGGAGGCCTTTTCCTCGCATCTTATTTATACTATTCTATTTAACATGACCTAGCCTACAGTGCCAAAGATATAGATCACTGACATTTTCTAACCTTGGGCATTTGCTAGATGTGTACATTACACTAACAGGCCATGATAGTATATAAATGCCATTATTTAACTTAGCTTTCATTATCATAGAGTTTTTCAAAATAACATGGCAAATATCTTCTCTTATTGATAGTTTATAACCACAATTGGCCAAAAGGCCTACAGAGATAATGCACATAATGAAACTAGGACAATAATGGCAGTCGACTAACTCGATAGCACAGGACTCAAAGACAAGGCTCAGAACTCCGATTGCCAGTACTGGAACACGATTTCCATTCCCGATGCATAGCAACTGTTCCCCATCCTCGAATCTCTTGCTAACTTGTAGTCCCTGTAATGAATTACAAATATGAATAGGACTACCGGTATCCAATACCCAATTAGTAGTATCACAAATAGAGAAATTACAAGGTTTTATCATATAAAAACCTTGTCCAGCACTCTGCTGGTTTCCATTCCTTGGCCTGTTCGAATCTAGGGATGGTTGGTAAAAAGGATAGTTTCTCTTCCAGTGTCCCTGCTTCTTGTAGTACAAGTACTCTATAGTAGACTATTCAGCTTTCACTTTCTTGGTCTGACTCGGACCAAGAGTATTCAGTACCTTCTTTCCCTTTCTTTTATTCATCCCTTTCTTAAAGGGACGACGACCACTAAAACCTCCCACTAAATTCACCACCCCCTTATTCAATTGGTGGTCTTTCTCGAAAGTGTGCAGCAATCCCATCAAACCATGATAATTGACTGCAGGCTTATTCATTCTGTAATGATCAAGAAAGTCAAGATAGGAGGAGGGCAGAGAATTCAAGATCGCATCCTTGCCGAGCTGCTCGTGCAAGCGACATCCGAGCTTGCCTAACTTTTCTATTAGCTCGATCATGTACAATACATGATCAGTGACAGAACTACCATTCGGCATCTTGGAGTTGTAGATGGCACAAGATACTTTGTACTGCTCTACATCGTTCGGCGTGCCGAAAGATTCCTTCAACTTTTGAAGAATCTCATATGGTTGGGCCTCCTCGAACTTGTGACTAAACTTGTCATTCATAGCCACTAGCATAATGCATCGGACAGTAGTCCGATCAGAAACCCACTTTTGATAAGTGTCCTTGACCGAAATCTGAGCACTAGCAAGAGGGATTTCAGGTGCCAGATCTGTAATCACATAAAGGATCCGTTCATGCTCTAGAACAATTCTCAACTTTTGATACCAGCTATTGAAGTTGTGACCATTCAACTTCTCATTATCGAAAAGTGACCGGAGCGAAAGATTTGAAGACATTTGAAAGGAAAAATAAGACCATATTAGGGTATGAATTAATTAATTAACCAAAAGATTTGGACTTTAGTCTAAAGATCTCTCCTACTAATTTTTCAGATTGGGAGCCTCTAACTCCAATTTGTGAAATCACTATTTCATAGTGGATACTGAAATCCAATAGATCACGTATGAGCCCGACTATGGCCAGCTCACCCATACATGCCTAAAGGTAGGTTCACTAACCAATTGCTTCCCCAAGCAATTTCCAGTAATCAATTTTGCCCAAGAGAGCACCCAAATCTACCTAGGGGCCTCCTATTGCGGGTCTCCGGTTAGGTTCAACCATTAACATGATAAATCCAATACTTCCAGCCAATGAATGACCAAGCCCGACTATGGCCGGCTCACCTGATCACCATCAAGAAGGTTGCATTGAACCATCATCCATGACAGAGCAATTCTAGTAACCGGATGCACACCCGTTCTATGGAACTGCCGATGAAACACAAAGTTAAAGGATACATTACTAACATACTTTATGGGAGGCTAAGACACCATCAACTCCTTGACATAGTCTTTTTTAGGACCTAATAATTTTAGAGGATTTTAGGATGAGACAAGAAACATGGATCATCCTCCCACTGAACAAATCAGTTTTCAAGAGGGTTGAACCAATTCAACAATTGATCCATGAGAACCTACAGATCAGTCAGACTGATCAACCTAGGTGACATGGGTTAACTCGAGTCAATGAGCCTTTCTAATCAGTTATGGTCGACTCGACTGGCCAGGTAGGTGAGATCATGGGTGAATATCTGCCATTAACCATCTTTCCTAGACACCAACCAAGTTGGCTAGGTGATGCAGAACAAAGAACAAAAAACGTATGCGAAAGTAAAATTAAGATTAATTCTTCTTCTTATTATTATTATTATTATTATTATTATTTATATTTCAGAAATTGGCTTTGACTCAAAGTAAAGTTAAACTAAGTTGAAGGAAACTAGGTAAGGATTGAAAGCACAATTTAGAAAAACTAGGTTATCAGAGTAGTTCAGAAGTAACGGATCGCTGGGGGTTGAGAAACTCCCAGACCTAGGGTTTCGCTCTGAACTTTCAACAGGATAGAAATAGAGAGGAGAGATGGGTTACCAACCAGATAGTGATCTTCACAGAATTTGGATGGAAGAACTCTCTCGGGCAGATTGTTGGATCCTCGGATTCGGCTATCTTCGCAATGGATCCTCCAATACTGGTCTCGTGGCTGGGTCAGCTTCTCCTGGACTCAAGATCTGGGAAGAAGAAAAACAAGTGATGGATTCAGAGACTCGGGAAAGGATTTACCAGTTCGAAGAACTTGAAGGCTGATGTCGCTGAGATCCGGATTCTCTTAAAGGCTGATTTGACTCCCTCTGGAAAGAGCTTTGGATCTGAAGTATCCGGACTGTAGCTGCATGCTGGTGGTCGGCCTGGACTTGGAGAAAGAGGCCGTGGGAGGTGGAATAGGCTAGGGTTTAGGGGATTGAAGTGGATGGTGGACGGCTAGGGTTTTGGAGTAGAAGTGGCTAACCTAGGGTTTGGGTTTTGGAGATCTCACACCTCCTCAAGGTTCCTGGGGAACCCGGATTTACTCCCTCATGGAGCTCAACACCTGGATGCAAGTGCGGAAGAGAGAAAACACAAAGTTTGCTCACAAAAAAAATTTGGTTTCATTCATCTGATTTTTTTTCAAACTTACATGGGGGTTTAATTTATAGGCCATTACAAGAGAGTAGGGTTTTACATCTTCCCATGAGGGACTAAAGGAGGGGATCTTCAAATTAGGATATCAATCCCTACTCATATGGCTGGCCAATTAATTCCAAAGTTGATTGAAGCTTCAAAAAGGAAAGTGGGTGGCGCCTCTTTGTCTTGACCTCCAAGAAAATATTTTTTTCCTTCTATGCTTGGCCTTATCTGGAAGTGTTTGGGCGCCTCTTAACCTTGCCCTCTAAGAGAAAATTTGTTGCCTTTTATATCTGGCTTTAGTTGGAATGATTAGGGTGCCTCCTAACCTTGATTTTCAAGAGAAATCTCCTTCCTTCCATGGCTCAACCCTTTTTGGATACCTCCTTGTCTTTCTCCCCAAGTTATGGCTCCTTCTAACTTTGTTTTGAGTATTTCTGGCAGGTAATGGGCGCCTCCTTGAATTTCTCTCTAAGAGAATTTCTTCCCTTTCATAGTTTGGTTCTTTTGGGAAGTCTTGGGCCACCCCCTTGATTTTGTGGACCCCTGGTGGATTTCTCCTCAATTGGCGCATGAAAGAGGGGAGCTGCTATCTGTGGTGTGGGGACCAAAGCCTGCTAGAAGGAGATGTGGCGCCCCCTAGACTCAGGCGTATGGCTGGGAGTGTGGCGCCCACTTGCTTGGCCTTGGGAGAAAATGTAACACCCCTGGTTGAAGCCCTAGTCCACTACTGAGTCAACATGACTCAACAAAATAAAAAATGCAGGTAATACAGACTCAAACTAAAATTGAGTTGATCAAGTCAACCCTTATTACAAGCCAAAAATCCTAATTCTTCAGGCAAGGTTAATCAGAGATCCAGATGGAGCTCTGAAGTCTTCTTCTGAGTCTGGTGCCCGCACCAATTCTCCTAGGGTGGGAGGAACTCGACCCTGTCGAGTATGGATCAAGTTGGCTCTGGTATCTCTCCAAGAGGTCTGGGTCCAACTCTTGTAATTCTTCTCGGGAGATCCAAGAGTCATCAGAATCTGGCCTTCCTAGCCAATAGACCAGGTATCTTTGGTATCCTCGATTACGAGTAGAGATAACTTGATCATCCAGGATCTTTTCAATCTGCTCTTTCCTCACAGGCCAGTTTGTTGGTGGACACACAGGGTCAGGTTCACTCTCAAGAGCAGGATTAGGTTCAAAAGCCTCACTGGGAATCACAGTTGGCTCCCTATACTCTACTAGGTCTGAAATGTTGAAAGTGGAGCTAATGCCTAGTTCTGGAGGTAACTCGAGCACATAGGCATTGGATCCTACTCTCTTTACCACTCTAAATGGTCCAGCTCCCCTAGCATGTAACTTTCTAATGGTTCCAGGAGGAAACCGTTCAGGCCTTAACCTAATCATTACATAGTCTCCTTCGTCAAAAATTTTGACTCGCCTTTGAGAATCAGCCAATTTCTTATAAGTTTCATTACTTAAATTTATTTTGGCTTGAATTTCTTTATGCAAGTCTTTTATATGCTGTGCAAAAACTTCGGCAGACTCGGAGACCCGTGTGTGGACTGGTAAAGGAGCTAGGTCAAGAGGTGTGTGGGGTTTGTAACCATGCACAATTTCAAATGGACTCTTACCCGTAGACCTATTGACCGAGTCATTATAAGCAAATTCAGCTCTAGGTAAGTACAAATCCCAGTTCCTAATGTTTTCATCAACAAGACACCTTAGTAGATTGCCTAAACTACGGTTCACTACTTCGGTTTGGCCATTAGTCTGGGGATGATAGGCAGTTGAAATCTTAAGTTTCGTCCTTAACTTATGCCAAAGGGTTTTCCAGAAATAGCTGGTGAACCGAACATCCCTATCTGAAACAATGGTCTTGGGTAGGCCATGGAGTCGCACTATCTCATTAAAGAACAGGGTGGCTACCTTAGACGCATCAAATGTTTGGGAACAAGGCAAGAAATGGGCCATCTTGGAAAATCGGTCTACTACAACGCAGATGGAGTCATGCCTCCTCTGGGTTTTAGGCAAACCTAACACAAAGTCCATGCTCACATCTTGCCAAGGACGATCTGGGACAGGGAGTCGGGTATAAAGGCCAGTGTTCTGTTTTCGCTATTTGGCAATAGTGCAGGTTCGACACCTAGCCACAATGTGTTCTACATCTCTTTTTAAACTAGGCCAGAAAAAATGGTCTTCAATAGCCAGGGTGGTCTTATCTTTTTCGAAATGGCCTGCTAAACCTCCAGCATGAGTTTCCCAAATCAAAAATTCCCTAAGAGAGGTTCTAGGGATGCAAAGCCTATTCTTAAAGAACAGAAAGCCATCTAAAAGGGAATAATCCTTATGTTCACTAGATGGTCCTTGAGTTAGATCCTGGTACACAGTCTTAAAATCCAGACACGACTCATATTCCTCTTTGATTTGCTCAAACCCTATGACTTCAGCCCTAACAGAATTCAACAATAAAGATCTACGACTAAGGGCATCAGCTACCTTATTTTCAGACCCAGCCTTATGCTTCAAAACAAAAGTATATGACTGGATATACTCTACCCACTTAGCATTCCTATGGTTAAGCTTCTTCTGAGAATTCAAGAATCTAAGAGCCTCATGGTCCGAAAACAGCACAAATTCTTGCGGTAGTAAATAATGTCTCCAGTAACGCAAAGCTTGCACTACCGCATAAAATTCCTTATCATAGGTAGAATACCTAAGCTTAGCATCATTAAGTTTTTCACTAAAGAATGCTACGGGATGGTTCTCTTGGCTTAGGACTCCACCTATACCTACTCCTGAAGCATCACAGGCAACCTCAAATACCTTTGAAAAGTCCGGAAGTCTCAAAATGGGTGCCTGGGTCATCCTATCCTTAAGATCTAGGAAGGCTTTATGGGCTACTTTGGTCCACTGAAATTCTCCCTTCCTAATGCAGTCTATGATAGGAGCAACTACGGTACTAAATCCCTTGATGAATCGCCTATAGAAGGTAGCCAAGCCATGGAAACTTCTGACTTCATGCACACTGGTCGGCTCTAGCCATTCTACTATGGACCTAATCTTTTCAGGATCGGCAGCCACGCCGTCAGGGGTTACAACAAATCCAAGGAAGATAATTCTACTGGTCATAAATTCACACTTTTTGAGATTACCGTAGAGACTATCATTCCTCAAAACTTGACAGACTTGTCTAAGGTGGCCTAGGTGATCTGCAGGAGTCTTACTATAGATCAGGATGTCATCAAAATAGACCACTACAAACTTTCCTATGAAAGCTCTAAGTACCTGGGTCATAATCCACATGAAAGTACTAGGGGAATTGGACAACCCAAAAGGCATAACAACCCATTCAAAGAGACCATCCTTAGTTTTGAAGGCTATTTTCCACTCATCCCCTGGTCTAATCCTAACTTGATGATAGCCACTCTTGAGATCAATTTTAGAAAAAACCATGGCACCGGCCATCATATCAAACATGTCATCTAGTCTAGGGATGGGGAACCTATACTTGATTATGATTTTATTGATGGCACGACTGTCAACACACATCCTCCACGTGCCATCCTTCTTCGGGGTTAGAAGTGCAGGGACTGCACAAGGGCTAAGACTCTCTCTAATGAACCCCTTCCTTAACAATTCGCCAACCTGCTTTTGCAGTTCTTTATGCTCAGATGGATTCATCCTATAATGGGGCAAATTGGGTAAAGTAGCTCCTAGGACTAAATCTATGGAATGCTGAATATCCCTAAGAGGTGGAAGGTGGTCTGGCAGATCCTCGGGAAAAACATCCTCAAATTCTTCTAATAAAGGCTTAACTTCCTGAGGAGGCTCTGAGGGTGTAGGAGTCCTAAGTTCCTTAGCAGTCAACATCCAGATGGGTGAACCACTATGAATTTCTTGTTCTAGATCCTTGGCACTAATTAGGTTCACTCCAGTCTTCATTTCTCTGACCTTACTGGTTCCTTTAGCTACCTTGTCCTTAGGAGGGACTGAATGGATTGTGATTTTCTTCCCATTGAAACTAAAGACACAGGTGTTGGATTTTCCTAAGAGGGTGGCATCATGATCATACAACCAAGGTCTTCCAAGAATTATACTGCTCACCCCCATGGGCAAGACATCACACCAAATCTTCTCTTGATAGGATTGCATTTGGATTTGGACCTGACATCTAGACTGGATGGGTATAGAGGTAGAGTCTACCCAAGAAACCTTATAGGGGTTGGGGTGGGGGACTGGGGTTAAGCCTAACATTTTGACAGTGCTAGTAGAAATGGCATTCACACAGCTCCCACTATCTATGATGATTTTACAAACCTTATCCCCTAGTTTAAGGAAAGTCTGTAGGATGTTAGTCCTACGCCAATCTTCCTGAACTTTAGTCTGGGATAGGATGCATCTCACAATCCCTAATTGGTCAGACTCTGTGGATTCTTCCTCTCCTTCATACTCATCAACCAAATTCATTCCGGCCTCATAAACTTCTTCTTCAAACTCCTCATTAGGCTCGGAATTCTCTTCTCCTCCCTCTTCTATATAAAGGGATCTACGAGGGCACTGGCTAGAAACATGACCTACCTTATGGCACTTAAAACAAGCTATGGCTGTGCACTGGTTGGAGATATGACCGGGCTTTTGGCACTTAAAACAGATGATACTAGGGGTTCTCTGGGTGTCAGGTGCCTTACCTTTGTCCATGGGCCTAGGGGTGGGAATACCCTGATTAGGCTTGTTAGGGGTAACCTGGCTAGGTCCATTTCTTGGGATTCGGGCACTAACCCTAGAAGGCATGGGTCCTCTCTGAAACTTCTCAGTGTTCAGTGCAATCTGATAGGCTTGGTCTAGGTCAGTAACCTCTCTCAGAAATAACTCTCTCTTAATGTCTTCCCTAAGTCCAGCCCTAAATCTAGACAAAGTGACCTCATGGGCTTCACTCACATCACATCTCATTAGGTATTTATCAAATTTGGTTATGTAGTCTGAAACAGATCGGTTCCCTTGTTTCAAAGTCTGTCATTGGTCTAACAGATTTTGCTGGTATGAAATGGGTAGGTACTTGTCTCTAAGTTTCTCTTTCATACCCTGCCAAGTGGTTATGGGCTCTACATTTCATCTTCTAGTGGTCAGCTCAATGTTCCCCCAGTATAACCTAGCTTGACATACTAACTTCATCTTGGCAAACTTGAATTTCCTCTCCTCAGACATGGCATACCACTCAAAGTACTGGTCCATCTCACCCTCCCAATCAGAATACACCTTAGGGTTTAAACTACCATCAAAAGTGGGTGCATCTAACTTGATATTTCGAATGAACCTATCATCTCTATCCTCAGGGTCTGGGTCAGGCCTCCTATGATTAGGTTCAGGATCTCGGTATAAAGGTCTTCTAGGCTCTTGGTGTGGGTGAGGTTGAGGCACATTAAAATCTGGGTCAGGAGTCCAGTTCCGATGCCTAGGTTCCTCTAGCACTTGGACTCGATCCCTAAGCTGGGCAAAATCCTCATGGACTTGTTCTTTAAACTAGGCAATAGTGGTAGTCACATCCTGACTCAGTTTGTTCATACTCTTAGTAAGAGCTCTAACCATGGCCTCTAAATCAGGTTGGGTTTGACCAGGTTGGTAGGGCACTCCATTCCGGGTAGACATGATTCAAGAAAACATACAAAATGAGACTCAACTGAACGACTACGGGCTAACTAGACCTAGAGCCCAAACTAGATGCCCAATCAAAGTGGCAAGCTAGCTTGTAGTAACTCAGGACTCAGCCAGGCAGGTGTAAGGGGAGTGTTAGGTCCCTGAATGCCAATCCTAGACACCAATCAGAGATTGGCCAGGTAGGCGGACCAGCACACAAGCCCTTCGGGATGGAATCCCTGAACCACCGTTCTAGACACTGAGTACAAAGCACACACAGAGTAACCAGACAAACTGACTCAACACTAGCCTTGACCCAACTTGTTGATGTCCCTAGCCCACTAGGGCAAATTAGGTCTAATCAATTTTTAGATTAAAGGCTTAGGTTCGAATGAGTGGGTGGTGGTTTTGGGCTAAGGAGAGGTTATCAACTCCTCCCCTTATCTTAGATGCTCAAATGCCCTTAAGATGAATTAAGAAATGAACACTCAAAAATAATTGGATTGCAAAACACAAAAACAGAGTTGCAGTATTTTAATTCTCAGAAATCCCACGAAAACCAATAAATTACAGGAAAAATATGCAAAATAGATTCAATTATACTGGTTTCAGAAAAATAAAAAATCACTGAATTTGGAGTTACCTGTAATGAGAAATAATTCCTGCAACAGGGAAATTATGGGTTGAAAACAGAGCACTTCCCCGTTTACAATTCCTGCTACGAAGTTATAACCCAACGGATCCCCTACACGCCCTAGGAACACCCCATGGAATGGGAAGAGGAGGTTTGCACCTCGCTTCATTCCTAGGACCGGACATCCTGGGGAGTCTACTTCGAGCAGACAAAGTAAAAAGAGAGAGACTCAAACAAGCAATCAAAACAGAAACCCTAGACAGGGCTCTGATTCCAAAAATGATGCAGAACAAAGAACAAAAAATGTATGTGGAAGTAAAATTAAGATTAATTCTTTATTATTATTATTATTATTATTTTTTTTTTTATATTTCAGAAATTGGCTTTGACTCAAAGTAAAGTTAAACTAAGTTGAAGGAAACTAGGTAAGGATTGAAAGCACAATTTAGAAAAACTAGGTTATCAAAGTAGTTCAGAAGTAACGGATCACTGGGGGTTGAGAAACTCCCAGACCTAGGGTTTCGCTCTGAACTTTCAACAGGACAGAAATAGAGAGGAGAGATGGGTTACCAACCAGACAGTGATCTTCACAGAATTTGGGTGGAAGAACTCTCTCGGGCAGATTGTTGGATCCTCGGATTCGGCTATCTTCGCAATGGATCCTCCAATACTGGTCTCGTGGCTGGGTCGGCTTCTCCTGGACTCAGGATCTGGGAAGAAGAAAAACAAGTGATGGATTCAGAGACTCGGGAAAGGATTTACCAGTTCGAAGAACATGAAGGCTGATGTCGCTGAGATCCGGATTCTCTTGAAGGCTGATTTGACTCCCTCTGGAAAGAGCTTTGGATCTGAAGTATCCGGACTATAGCTGGATGCTGGTGGTCGGCCTGGACTTGGAGAAATAGGCCGTGGGAGGTGGAATAGGCTAGGGTTTGGGGGATTGAAGTGGATGGTGGACGGCTAGGGTTTTGGAGTAGAAGTGGCTAACCTAGGGTTTGGGTTTTGGAGTTCTCACACCTCCTCAAGGTTCCTGGGGAACCCGGATTTACTCCCTTATGGATCTCAACACCTGGATGCAAGTGCGGAAGAGAGAAAACACAAAGTTTGCTCACAAAAAAAATTTGGTTTCATTCATCTGATTTTTTTCAAACTTACATGGGGGTTTAATTTATAGGCCATTACAAGAGAGTAGGGTTTTACATCTTCCCATGTGGGACTAAAGGAGGGGATCTTCAAATTAGGATATCAATCCCTACTCATATGGCCGGCCAATTAATTCCAAAGTTGATTGAAGCTTCAAAAAGGAAAGTGGGTGGCGCCTCCTTGTCTTGACCTCCAAGAAAATATTTTTTTCCTTCTATGCTTGGCCTTATCTGGAAGTGTTTGGGCGCCTCTTAACCTTGCCCTCTAAGAGAAAATTTGTTGCCTTTTATATCTGGCTTTAGTTGGAATGATTAGGGCGCCTCCTAACCTTGCTTTTCAAGAGAAATCTCCTTCCTTCCATGGCTCAACCCTTTTTGGATACCTCCTTGTCTTTCTCCCCAAGTTATGGCTCCTTCTAACTTTGTTTTGAGTATTTCTGGCAGGTAATGGGCGCCTCCTTGAATTTCTCTCCAAGAAAATTTCTTCCCTTTCATAGTTTGGTTCTTTTAGGAAGTCTTTGGCCGCCCCCTTGATTTTGTGGACCCCTGGTGGATTTCTCCTCAATTGGCGCATGAAAGAGGGGAGCTGCTATCTGTGGTGTGGGGACCAAAGCCTGCTGGATGGAGATGTGGCGCCCCTTGGACTTAGGCGTATGGCTGGGAGTGTGGCTGGGAGTGTGGCACCCACTTGCTTGGCCTTGGGAGAAAATGTAACACCCCAGGTTGAAGCCCTAGTCCACTACTGAGTCAACATGACTCAACAAAATAAAAAATGTAGGTAATACAGACTCAAACAAAAATTGAGTTGATCAAGTCAACCCTTATTACAAGCCAAAAACCCTAATTCTTCGGGCAAGGTTAATCAGAGATCCAGATGGAGCTCTGAAGTCTTCTTCTGAGTTTGGTGCCCGCACCACTAGGAAAGAGGTAGCCTCATACAACCATGTTCGCAAATGCCAAACCTACCTCGACACCAATTGGTTTACCAGACTCGATCAGACTAGCTTAAAAACTGAGGCTTCCACGGAGCCACTAATTAGATCCATTTAGATGAATGGACTAACCCATCTAACTATTAGATAGATCTTAAAGAAGGTCCTTAATCAACTTTTGATTAATCTTCTAGTTATCCAGTTCAACTAAACATAGGTCTAACCCAAATAATGGACCCAATTAGATAGCTAACCCAATTAACCCAATTTGTTTATTTAAATGACATCAGGTTTCATAAACCCTAAGATAACTTGTTATTTAATTAATCATACAATTCAAAATTGTTTGAATATAAGCCAAACTTTTTAATTAAAACATTTTTAATTAAAACCATGTAAAACTCCTTTTACATTATCTAATCATGCATCATATCTAGATCTATGCTTTTATAAACATTACATTGCCCAAAAGAAATATATCAGAGATGCCAAATATGTATCTGAATTAAAAGAATTTTAATTCCTTTGATTTCCTTAAAGGATCCTTCTGAAAAGGCCAACACAGACGAACCGCATCGTGCCAAAGATACATAACCATGTTGAAGGTCTTAACTAGGTTCCTAAAAATACTCTCTAATCATACCCTATGATTAAAATAGAGATACAAATCACAAGATTAAATAGTTTAATCTACTATACATGCAAACAAGAAATGTTACTCCTGAACCTGGCTCTGATACCACTGAAAGTAAAACTAGCACGGGTGTTGCAAGTGCCTACACTAAGCATGCAATAGCAGGGAGCAGGTATGTATTTTTAAACTATTTTAAAATAACAGCGAAAAAACCTGCTATGCACAGGATCTAACATGTTCAAGATATATGTACAGGCAAACTAGTAATGAACAAGGGCATGTAATATTTATAAACAATTATACAAACCTAGATCAGGATATGCATGAAAAATAAAACCAGAAAAATTACCATATTCCCGCTTGGAGTAACTTTAGGATAAAGCTAGAATTGCTAGGATAACAAGAATAAAGCTATTCCTGTCTTCTTCTTCCAGCACGTTGAAATGCAGTTTTCTTTTTCTCCAAAAACTGCAGCAAATATAAATCAAAGAAGGAATCTGTTATATCCATCCAGCCGACCTATGTTGGGCTGGACAAGGCATTCAGCCGGTTGATACGGGTTGAAGCTCCCACCGATCGTCTCTACTGGAGGTCCTAACATGTTCCCCACCGATGGTCCAACGAGCTGATTGGCCATTGGGTTTATTATTCTAGCGGCCGGCTCATTCGAAGATCAGCTGACCCAGTTGCAGCCGACTTACTAACGGCCAATTTACAAGAAGCTGACCAATTAAAGGCCGACCTACCAGAGGCTAACCAACTTGATCCGCATCCAGGAAAATTCTCGAGGGTTCCGGAAGATACCCTCCAGTTGGTACCAAAATTTTTTTGCAACGAACTCCACGACATGGCCACAACTTCATGCCATGGGGCCATCACTTCGATCCTCCCAGGGGCAAATCAGGGACTTCATCTCTGTCCTCTAATGAATTTTGGCAGTATCTCATGCCCATAAAAGGCATCCAGGAGGCCTCCACAGGGGTAAGACGCTCTTTCTTCTCCACTTTATGCTCTTCTCTCGCTCTCTCCACTCGGTTACTCCAAATCCCCTACTAACTTAAGCAACGGAGTGTCCTCTACTGGAGCACCTCTGGCACCCAAGGGACCTTTTGCAGGTTGACCGGCTGAGGAGCTCTCCAGCACAGCAAGGCAAGCCCGGCCCAGGGGTGAGTGCAGCAACAGATAGAAGGAGGGTCTGCTGAACCTTTATTTTGCTCTCTACTCTAAAAAGAGAGATTGACTGAAAAAAGTTGTCCATGGTAAGGGGAAGAACATGAAGTGACTTCGCTAGAGGGAGGCATTCTCCCCACAGGCCTGAAGCACCTCACGGAGAGGATGCCATGTCCACTACCGCTGAGCCTACCATCACTCTGGGGCTGCAGCAGTTCCAGATGCTGGTAAACCGCATCGAGATGCTTACCTCAATGGTCCAGCATTTTCAGGAAGCGGCTAATGACCGGCGGCAGCCATCCGCGGCGTCCTACGTCAATCACCACCAGCTGCCGGTGGGAGTCAGTAGCCCGAGGAGCCACAACCTCTCTCCCACGCTACTCCGTGGCCCCAAAGGTCTTTGAGGGCTCATGCAAGCGGGAAGAGAGCAAGGTCGGCTTCCCTATCTTTTGCTGACTCTGCCCCTTTGGGTGGTCGGTGCCCTGCTGAAGATCCGCATGACTACGGCAGTTAGATCATGCGCATGGAAGAGTGCATGGCAGAGATCATTTAGTGCCATAAGGCCAAAGGAGGGTAGGGTACGATACCCGCCCGCCTTTTTCTGCCGAGATCATGGCGGAGCCCATCCCCTGACACTTTAAAATTCTCCAGGTGGACCCCTACAATGGCACCACCGACCCACTGGATCATTTGGGCACCTACAAAGCACATATGATGGTACAGGGCACCTCCGACAACCTTCACTGTATCGCCTTCTTGGCCACCCTGAAGAAGGCCACACGGATGTGGTTCGCAGCCATCCGACCAGGTACGATCCAGTCTTTTTCTCAACTCGAGACTCTTTTTCTTTCACATTTCAGGACATGCAATCGAGCCCCGAAGAACACCGACTGCCTGATGGGGGACTAATATGCATGCAATTTTTCTTGTATGTTTTATATGTGGGGTTGAGTGATTAATTCCCGAATTTTAGATTAAAATAAGTTATAGAGAATTTTATATGAATTTTAGAAGATCAGCATGCAGATTAGGACCTAGAAAAGTAGAAAAGAAGGATCGCCGGGACTGAGAAGCCTCGGTTAGGGCAAGTTCTCCTACAATAAAATAACTGGAGGTAGAGGGGGTGTACCTGACAACGTCTGTAAAGATCGCAGCAAAAGGGTCTCTCATTCCTCGACGGATGCGGCCTGGAAAATCGAGCAAAAGTGTCTTTGATCCTTCTTCGGGAATTAACCAAATTTTTATAAGTTTCATTGCTTAAGTTTATCTTTTAGTTAATGTCTTTATGCAAGTCTCTAATATGCTGTGCAAATGACTCTGCGGACTCTGAGACTCGTGCATGAATAGGTAAAGGAATCAAATAAGTGGGGCGATTAGGCTTGTACCCATGGACTATCTCAAAAGGGCTCTTACCCGTTGTCCTATTTACTGAATTGTTGTAGGCAAACTCTGCTCTAGGTAATAACAAATCCCATGTTCCAACATGTTCACCTACCAGGCATCTAAGGAGGTTTCCTAAACTTCGGTTCACTACTTCAGTTTGGCCATCTGTTTGAGGGTGGTAGGCTGTAGAAAACTTAAGCTTGGTCCCTAATAGGTGCCATAAGGTCTTCCAGAAATAACTAGTGAACCTAACATCCCTATCAGATATAATGGTCTTGGGTAGGCCATGGAGTTTGACCACATGATCTAAGAAGAGTTTGGCTACCCTAGACGCGTCAAAGGTCTGGGAACAGGGAATGAAGTGAGCCATCTTAGAGAACCTATCGACCACTACAAAGATTGAGTCATGCTTCTTTTGGGTCTTAGGTAATCCTAGCACGAAATCCATACTTAGGCCTTGCCAAGGGCGATCAGGCACTGGTAAAGGTGTGTAAAGACCAGTGTTTTGCTTTTGCTGTTTGGCAACAGCACAAGTTCGACATCTGGCTACAATCTGTGCAACGTGCCTTTTCAATCCTGGCCAAAAGAACTGGTCCTCTATTGCTAAGATCGTCTTATTTCTACCGAAATGACCAGCTAAACCTCCAGCATGGGTTTCCCAGATTAGGAATTCTCTAAGGAAAGTTTTGGGTATACAGAGTCGATTATTCTGGAAAAGGTAACCATCCTTATGGGTATACTCACTATGGGTACTGGATGGTCCTAGCTTGAGGGTCTAGTAAATGCCTCCAAAGTCTGGGCAGGTTTCATATTCATCCTATAACCTATCAAATCCTATGACTTGGGTGCTAACTGATCCCAATAGTAAAGACCTATGGCTCAGGGCATCTGCTACCTTATTTTCAGTGCCGGCACGGTGCTTCAGGATGAAAGTGTAGTCATGAATGTACTCAATCCATTTACCATGCCGTGGGTTCAGTTTCTTTTGGGAGTTCAGGAATCGGAGTGCCTCATGGTCAGAAAATAAAACAAACTCCTGCGGTAGTAAATAATGTCTCCAATATCTAAGGGCCTGGACTACCGCATAAAATTCCTTGTCATAGGTAGAGTACTTAAGTTTAGCCTCATTTAGCTTTTCACTGAAGAAGGCTATAGGGTGGTTCTCTTGACTTAGTACCCCACCTATTCCTACTCCCGAGGCATCGCAAGTGACCTCAAACACCTTAGTAAAGTCAGGTAATCTAAGGATGGGTGCATGGGTCATCTTATCCTTAAGCTCTAGGAAGGCCTTATCAGTTGCTTTGGTCCACTCAAATGTACCCTTTCTAATGCAATCGGTGATAGGTGCGACGATTGTGCTAAAACCCCTAATAAATCTCCTGTAAAAGGTTGCTAGGCCATGGAAACTACGTACATCGTGGACTCTATAGGGTGTAGGCCACTCAACAATCGCCCTAACCTTTTCAGGATCTACAGAAACTCCCTCAGGGGTGACAAAAAAACCTAGGAAGATGACCCTATGTGTCATGAAATCACACTTCTTAAAGTTGGCATAGAGGCTATTCTCCCTAAGGGTTTGGCATACCAGTCTTAGATGACTAAGGTGGTCCTTCTTGGTCCTGCTATAAATCAGAATATCATCAAAGTAGACCACAACGAATTTTCCAGTAAACTCTCTCAGGACCTCGGTCATAATCTTCATAAAGGTACTTGGTACATTGGAAAGTCCAAAGGGCATTACAACCCACTCAAACAGGCCATCCTTAGTCCTGAAAGCAGTTTTCCACTCATCCCCAGGTCTAATCCTAACCTGATGATAGCTGCTCTTAAGGTCTATCTTGGAGAAAACTCTGGCTCCGGCCATCATGTCTAACATATCATCCAATCGGGGGATGCGAAACCTATATTTCACAGTTATTTTGTTGATAGCTCTACTATTTACACACATCCTCCAGGTACCATCCTTCTTAGGGGTCAGTAGAGCAAGGACTGCGCATGGACTCAGGCTCTCCCTAATGAAACCCTTCCTAAGTAATTCTCCTACTTGTCTCTGTAATTCTTGATGCTCACTAGGATTCAGCCTATAGTGAGGAAGGTTTGGTAAAGTGGCTCCTGGAACTAAGTCTGGTGCATGCTGGATGTCTCTAAGGGGTGGCAATTGATCAGGTAAATCCTCAGGGAAGACATCCTCGAATTCTTTCAGAGCGTCAACAATTTCTTTAGGGTGTTCCTTTTGGGTTGGCTCTAATATTTTTTTTGAGGTCAAGATCCAAACAGGGTTACCCTCAACAATCTCCTTTTCTAACTCCCTAGCCTTAATCAGGTTAACTCCAGGTTTCTTGTCCTTAAGGCTACTAGAACCCCTCTAAACTGGATCCCTAGGGGGAGCTGGATTGATAACAAACTTATTCCCATGGTAGTTGAAGGTACAAACATTGGTTCGACCATACAGGGTTGCATCATGATCAAATAGCCAAGGTCGACCTAAAATAATACTACTTACTTCCATGGGGATAACATCACACCAAATCTTTTCCTCATAGGTTTGCAATCTAATTAAGATTTGGCACCTAACTTGAATTTGGATGGAGGTGGAATCTACCCAAGAAACTTTGTACGGGCTAGGATGAGGAACTGTGGTCAATCCTAAAGATTTAACTATCTTGGCAGAGACGGCATTGACACAACTCCCACTATCTATGATGATCTTAAGAACCTTACCCCCTATCTTAACAAAAGTCTGTAGGATGCTAGTCCTACGCCAATCTTCCTTAACTGGGGTTTGGGTTAAGATGCACCAAACCACTCCTAATTGGTTCTCAAACTCAGGTTCTTCCTCCTCACCTTCGTACTCCACTATTAATTGATCATCAGCCTCATAAACTTCTCCCTTAGGTTCGATTACAGACTCAGGCTCTTCTTCTTGCAATTCACCTTGATGTAAAGCACTAACTGGACATTGATTCATAAAGTGGCCTGGCTTATTACATCTAAAACAGGTCTTCTTGGGAGTGTAACCCTTATTGGCTTCTACAGATTTTCCTCGATCATCCTTACGGGCCAAAGAATTACTAGGTTGGGGTCGACTCGGACCTGACTAACTAGGACTGAGTCGGTTTGGGCCATGTTGACTAGGACTGGGTCGACTCGAACTAGGTCGGCTGGGTATGGGTCGACTCTGAAGGGGCTGGCTAGCTCCCGGATACTGACTAGGGTATCTAGTGGGCTCAGGTCGACGGTAAACAGGCCCTCTATGGAAACGTTCATGATCCCTAGCAATCTGGTAAGCATGGTCCAGGTCTCTAACCTCTCTCATGTAGAGCTCTTTCTTAATGTCATCTCTTAATCCAGCCCTAAACCTAGATAAGACAACATCCTCAAACTCCCTCAAATCACATCGCATGGAATACTCATCAAATTTTGCGATGTACTCATCTATGCTCTTGTTACCCTGATTAAATCGTTGCCATTGATCTAGTAACCCACTACGATATGAAGCTGGAATGTATCTTGTCCTAAGCATATCATTCATGGCCCACCAGGTGGTTATAGGATCACGCCCTCCTAGATTAAGGGTTCTCTCAACAATAGCCCAATGTAACCTGGCTTCCCGAACCAACTTAAGCTTAGCAAACCTAAATTTACGCTCCTCTGTCATATCATACCATTCAAAATATTGATCCATCTCTCCCTCCCAATCTATATAGACCTTAGGATCTAAACAACCATCAAAAGTTGGAGCATCAAGCTTGACATGTCTTTAGGATCGGTCCTCCTGGTCTACAAAATCCTGATTAGGCCTTCTATGACGAACCTTAGGGATTGGGTCAGGACGATAGCCTCTTATAGGTTCAACCTCAAGATATGGATCAGGGTTTGGGGTCCTCCTGGGCTCAAGATTGTAGTATGGGTTAGGTTGAGGGGCTCTCCTAGGTTCGACCTCTTGGTATGGGTCAGGGTCTGGGGTCCTCCTACGCTGAGGGTTATAGTATGGGTCAGGATGAGGGGCTCTCCTAGGTTTGACCTCAGGATATGGATTAGGATTTGGGGTCCTCCTAGGTTGAGGGGAATTAGGATCTGGCTCAGACTGTGACCCATGGGTTTTTCCTGGGGTCCCTACCCGGACTTATAACTGATTAATCCTATTGGCAAGATGGTCAATTCTATCATTGGTTTGAATACCAGACTGAGTTAACTGGGTCATCTGGGTAGTCATCTGGGCCATTTGATCAGCTAGGGCTTTCATTTGGGCTTGCAAATTTTCCATGGGTTCAGACATTTGTGAAGGAGGTGGGTGATATGAAACCCCTGATCTAGTGCTCATGCAAGACTTGATCAGACTGACTACAGCTGACTAGATCTAGAGTCTAAACTAGATGCTCAATCAGGGTGGCAAACTAGCCTATAGTAACCCTTTACTGAGCCAGGCAGGTGTAAGGGGAATGTTAGGTCTCTGATTGCCAATCCTAGACACCAATTAGAGATTGGCCAGGTAGGCGGACCAGCACACAAGCCCTTTGGGATTGAATCCCTAAACCACTGTTCTAGACACTGAGCACAAGGCACACACAGGTTAACTTGACACAGTGATCTAACACTAGCCCGGACCCGACCAGTTGGTGTCCCTAGCCCACTAGGGCAAATTAAGTCTAGTTAATTTTAGGTTAAGGCTTGGGACCAAATGCAAGGGATGTGGTTTTGGGCTAAGGACAGGTTATCAACTCCTCCCCTTATCTAATATAGCAAGAGTGCCCTTAAAAATAAATTATGCAATGATGGCAGGCAGATGAGGATGCAAATTAGGGTTTAGATATTTTTTTGGTATTTTTGGAGAATATGTAATTTCTTTTTTTTGGTATTTTCTTAAATAGAAGAAAACATACAAATTATGACCTAATATGCAGGAAATATACTAAAATTAAAAGATATGCAAAAATTGCTAAACAAAACCCTAAAACTTCCAAACTTGTCTTGCTGAAAAAAAACAGAGCCGAAAATTTACAGGCTGTATTTCGGCTTGCAGAAAATTCACATTCTGAAATAAAATCTGAAAAAATTCTTACAATTACTGTGAATTATAGTAAATCCAGAAAATAAAATTTCAAAACTTTTGGAGTTTTTAACAGGGAGAAATAATTAAAAGAACAGAGCATATACAGATTGAGAAATTGCAGAAAACAAGCCCTAATCTAAGCTCTGATGCCAAATGATGGGGGACTAATATGCATCCAATATTATTTGTATGTTTTATACGTGGGGTTGAGTGATTAATTTCCAAATTTTAGATTAAAATAAGTTATAGGGAATTTTATATAAATTTTAGAAGATCAGCATGCAGATTAGGACCTAGAAAAGTAGAAAAGAAGGATCGCCGGGGCTGAGAAGCCTCGGTTAGGGCAAGTTCTCCTACAATAAAATAACTGGAGGTAGAAGGGGTGTACCTGACAACATCTATGAAGATTGCAGAAAAAGGGTCTCTCGTTCCTCGACGGATACGGCCTGGAAAACCGAGCCAAAGATCCGCGGATACCCGGCTTTCTGCTCGGTGATCCGATTGAGGCTTGGCTGGAGTCGTTGGATTCGTAAGAACTCGGGGACCTGCAAACGACCTGTCATGGATTAGAAAACTCACAAAGGAACAAGAAAATAAAGGAAAAATAGCAAGGGAATGCTTCTTTTGGAGTGGGCGTCCAGGGATCTGAGAGGCTTGTTGGCAGCAGGAAGATGATTGCAACACTGGGAAGAAAAACTCTCACAAACCCCTTTATGCACACAGCAGGGTATCACACAACTCAATAGAAGAACTCAAGGTTTTAATTCATATCAAAAATTAGGTTTCATACAAGAGGCTAGGGTCCCTTAAATAGACCCTTAACCTTGGGCTCCAAGTAAGGGCACATAAGTCTTTACATAAGAATCCTTTTCCCTCTCAAACCCTAGCTAAAAAATAAAGAAACATTAGGTAGAAAAAATTCCTAACAATTCTCTTGACTTGGCCAACACTCCAATGATGCCTAGGGGGGCGTGTTGGGCTTCTAGGTGCAGCAAGAGGCCGGCCCAAAGGTGCTCGGGCGCATGGGTTTGGGCCTCTGGAAGCTGGGGTGGCCTGGTAGCCAGGTAGCAGGAATATTCTCTGGTATTTTGCTTCTTAGGGGCTTGGGCTTGGCACCTGGGCTTGATTTCATTGGGCTAGGATGCAGATGGACCTCTAAAATCATGGATGCCTTGGTATATGAATATATTTTGGCATCTGGAAGGGAATCTGGGTATCTAGAGGGCATCTGCAAGGAATCAGGGTTTTCTGAATTTTTCCTTCTAGGGTCTTCAAATCTTCAAGCTAGGTTGGACTTGGGCTATACTTCCATGTCTTCAATTTGGTTGGACTTGGTCTTCACTTGTATGATGTGGTCTTGAGTCTTCAATATGGTTGAATAGGACTCAAAAAATAAAATTAGCTCAACATGAGCTGACTAGTACTGAACTGAACTAGCTCAACAAGAGCTGGACTAATTATAGGACTCAAATGTAGCTGTACTAAGCTTTATTACATGGGACTCAAATATTAACTAAGTGATCCACAGAGGGTTGAGAAGCCTCTGCCTTATTCTGGTGCCTCTGGTGTCCGCACCACTGCCTCTTCCTTATACTCCAGAAGGAGGGGGAGAACCTCTCGGACTACATGGCCCGCTTCAACTCAACGGCCATGGAAGTCCCAGACTTGAACGAGGCAATAGCAATGTTCGCCCTTAAGAGAGGGTTTCGGTCATCCAGGCTTACATTCTCCCTGGACAAGAAGTTCCCAAAGGACTGCAACGAGCTATTGACCAGGGCCCATAAGTATGCCCTGGCAGAGGCGCAATCTGCAAGCCGCCGTCAAGCGGAGGGGAGATCAACTACTAAGAAGTGGGGTGACAAGGCCCCCGCAGTCTGACCTCCTGGCGATGATAGCCGACCCACTCAACACCGAAGCCCGAAGCTGAGAGACTTCGTTAAGAAATTTGAGACTTATGCGCCTCTCTCCCTTCCGAGGGAGAAAATTCTCATGGAAATTGAGAATGAGGCTTACTTCCAAAGGCCTCGACCGATGAGGGGCCTCCCTGCTGCCAGAAATAATAACAAGTACTGCCGGTTCCATAGGGACCATGGGCATGACACTGAGGAGTGCCTCCAACTGAAGAATGCTATTGAAGACCTCACAAGGAGAGGGTACCTGAGCAAATACGTCCATCCCCACCGGGATCGAGCTGAAGCTTCAACTGTCAGAGACCCACCTGAAGAGGCCGAACTCCCTAACCAATGTCCGATGAGCGGAGGTGTTGGCATGTTGCACCAAAGATCCGACCAGGGGCCAGGATATTGCGAAGAGGCCCAGGGGCTTCGGTATGATCAGTTTTTCTGATGAAGATCTTTTGGAAACCCATCTCCTAGGAGATGACCCTGTCGTTGTGTCAGCAATCTTAGCTAATTATGATGTAAAACGTGTCCTTATAGACAATGGAAGCTGTGCGGAAGTTTTGCTGTATGATGCTTTTGTTCGGATGAATTTTTCTAGGTCAAGGCTGCGAGATTCCTTAGTGTTGCTCACTAGCTTTGGGGGAAACTCAATTGGAGTAGAATGGGAAATCACCTTACCCGTAACTCTTGGGATGGAACCCCGCCAACTGACTTTCCCTATCAATGGTCATCCGTACAACCTCGACGTACAATGCCATCCTAGGCCGACCGGTCCTGAACAAGTTCCATGCCATCGTATCCACTTATCATTTGCTGGCAAAGTTCCCGGCTCGTCACAGGGTCGGGAAACTGAGGGGAGACCGCATGATGGACAAACAATGTCTGGTCATACATGATAGGCAACTGGATGGGCGCCCCACACTGGAACAATTGGATCCCAGGGATAAAACTGATGACTATGGTCAGCCCGTCGAAAAGGTCATGTTTGTTCCACTCAGAGAGGATGACCCTACTAAAGTACTCCAAATCGGAAGCATGCTAAGTGAGGAAGCCCAACAGGAACTGATAGGGTTCTTGAGAAGCAATGCTAATGTTTTTGCCTGGTCGGCCTTCGATATGCCTGGCATCCCATCGGATGTCATTTCTCACCAACTCAAGGTGGATCCAACGTATAGAACCGTCCGACAAAAGAAAAGAAGCTTTGCCACCGAAAGGCAAAAGGCCATTGAAGAAGAAGTGAAAAAACTCCTTGATGCCGGTTTTGTTAGGGAGTCCAATTATCCGAAATGGGTGGCCAATGTCGTTATGGTGAAGAAGGCCAGTGGAAAGTGGAGGATCTGCGTGGACTATACGGACCTTAACAAGGCCTGTCCGAAGGACAGCTTCCCCCTGCAAAAAATTGACCAACTGGTGGATGCTACAGCTGGCCACCAGCTATTGAGCTTCATGGATGCATTCTCTGGGTACAACCAGATCAGGATGCACCCCAAGGATGAGGAGAAGATGGCCTTTGTCACGGACAGGAGGTTGTATTGTTACAGGATGATGCCTTTCGGCTTGAAGAATGCGGGCGCCACCTTCCAGCGGCTGATCAACCGAGTCTTTGAAGGGCAACTCGGAAGGAATATGGAGGCTTACGTTGACGACATGATTGTCAAAAGCCTCCAAAGGGCCGACCACAACGGGGACTTGCAGGAGTCCTTCGATGCATTGAGACGTCATCGGATGAAGTTAAACCCTACCAAGTGTATCTTCAGGATGACCTCCAAGAAATTTCTCAGTTTCCTGGTCATCCAAAGGGGTATTGAGGTCAACCCAGAGAAGATCAAGGCCATCATGGACATGGCACATCCAACCAGCAAGAAGCAGGTGCAGGAGCTCATGGGTCGTATTGCCTCTCTCAGCCCTTCATTTCCCGGTAGATTGAGAAGTCTTTGCCCTTCTTCAAAAGTTTACACCGATCAGACCATTTTCAATGGATCGACGAGTGCCGGTCGGCCTTCAAAGCCTTGAAGGACTATTTGAAGAACCCCCCGCTGTTAGCCAAACCAATAGAGGGGGAGACGTTGTACCTATACTTGTCGGCCTCTGACGAAGCCGTCAGCGCCATCCTTGTGCGAGTAGGGGGAGACGGCTAGCAGAAACCTGTCTATTACATTAGCAAAGTCCTCCATGATGCCGAGACAAAGTACCATAAAGTCCAAAAGCTGGTTTACTCATTGGTCATGGCGGCAAAGCGCCTCCGGCCCTATTTCCAGGCGCACCCGATCGTCATGCTGACCGACCAGCCCCGCAAGGCAATCCTCCAAAGTCCTGACACCTCTAGACGGCTCGCTAAGTGGGCTATCAGGCTGGGCGAGTTTGACATCTCTTTTCAATCCTAATCGGCCTTGAAGGCCCAAGTAATTGATAATTTTATTGCAGAATGCACATGGGGGCCGGAGGCCGCCTCTTCGATTATCGAAGTACCTGTGGCCAATCTAGCAGGAGAGAGCGAGCTCACCTGGACTCTTCATGTAGACAGAGCCTCCAATCTCACTGGGTGTGGGGCATGCCTGATTTTAGCCGACCCCGACGAACACTGTTTGGAGTACGCCCTGCACTTCGCATTTCAAGTATCCAACAACCAGGCAGAGTACGAAGCATTACTTGCAGGACTGAAGATAGCTGGTGAGCTGGGCATCAGCAGAATCCAGGCCTTCTCTGACTCCTAGTTGGTAGTCGATCAAGTAAAAGGCGAGTTTGAAGCGAGGGACCCCACACTGGCTAAGTACTTGGATAAGGTACGAGGCATTACATCTTTGTTCAAGTCTTTTAAGATCCTCCATATACCTCGACTGCAGAACTCCAGGGCGAATGCTCTGTCGCGGTTAGCCACGACCGTGGCCAGCACCTACGATTGGGCCTTTGTGGAGCATCTGCAGCATCCAAGCATTTCTAAAGAAATGACCGACATCCATCAGGTTGAGCAGGAGCCCTCTTGGATGCACCTGATCCGTACCTTTCAAGTTCAGGGTACTCTCCCAGATGACCCGATTGAAGCCAAGCATAAACGCTCGATGGCTTCTATTTATGTCATCCTTGATGGAACCCTCTATAAGCGGTCATTCTCACTACCATTGATGAAGTGCTTGGGGCCGACCGATGCAGACTATGCACTCAGGGTGGTCCACGAAGGCATCTGCGATGACCACCTTGGCGGAAGATCCCTGGCCTACAAATTTATTCGGCAGGGATATTACTGGCCCACAATTCAAAAGGACGCGTCAGGCTTCGTGCAGAGGTGCGAAGCATGTCAAAGGTATTCGGGTGTCCAAAGGAGACCGGCCAGCCAGCTGACCTCGCTCACAGCATCGTGGCCATTCACCTAGTGGGGCATGGACATCCTGGGACCCTTTCCCCAGCATTCGGCCAACGAAAATTCCTCCTTGTGGCCATCGATTACTTTACCAAATGGGTGGAGGCTGAAGCAGTAGCATAGATAACAGAAGCCAAGGTGGAGAACTTCATCAAAAATTGCATTATCTTCAGATTTGGCATCCCACGGACGATAATCATAGATAATGGAAGGCAATTTGACAACTCAAGGTTTCGAGATTTTTGCCAGCAATACCACATTTCCCATTGGCTCACCTCGATTGGCCACCTACAATCGAATGGAGAGGTGGAAGTCACCAACCGGACGATCTTGCATGGGTTGAAGACTCGCCTGAATGAGGCCAAAGGACTTTGGGTAGAAGATCTTTATTCGGTACCGTGGGCATACCGGACTACCGCTCGGACGGCAACCGAAGAAACTCCGTTCAACTTGACCAATGGGAGTGAGGCAGTCATCCCCGTAGAAATCTCTTTGCAATCCCTGTGGGTTGACCACCTCACAGAGCCAACCAACTCGGAACAACAAAGGGCTAACCTGGATTTGCTGGAGGAAACCAGGCTACGAGCAAGCATGAAGATACTGACTTACCGGCAGAAGATGGCTCGATATTACAACTCGAGGGTTAAGGCACGAACCTTCCAGGTTAGGGACTTGGTCTTGCGGACGACGGAGATCTTAAGGCCGACCGAGCTAGGAATGCTTTCTCCTAATTAGGAGGGTCCCTACCGAGTTAGTGAAGTAATCCAGGCCGGGACCTACTGGCTTGAGCAGTTGGACGGGCAGCAAATATCATGCCAGTGGAATGTAGACAAACTTTGCAAGTACTATCAATGAAGTCTACAGTTTCCTCCAAGCCCACTTCGAAAGTCCGACTCTGGTCGGCAGAGGCTCTAGGGCAGCCCACTACGAAAGTTTGACTCTGGTCGATAGAGGCTTTAGGGCAGCCCACTCCGAAAGTCTGACTCTGGTTAGCAAATGCTCTAGGGCAGCCCACTCCGAAAGTCCATCTTCTGTCGGCAGAGGCTCTAGGGTAGCCCACTACGAAAGTCCGACTCCATTCGGTAGAGGCTCTAGGGCAGCCCACTCCGAAAGTCCAACTCCAGTCAGCAGAGGCTCTAGGGCAGCCCACTCCAAAAGTCCAACTCTAGTCGGTAGAGGCTCTAGGATAGCCCTCTCCGAAAGCCTGACTCCGGTCAGCAGAGGCTCTAGGGCAGCCCACTCTAAAAGTCTGACTCCGGTCGACAGAGGTTCTAGGGTAGCCCACTCCGAAAGTTCTACTCCGATCGGTAGAGGCTCTAGGGCAGCCCACTCCAAAAGTTCAGCTTCGATCGGCAGAGGTTCTAGGGTGGCCCACTCCAAAAGTCCGACCCCGGTCGGCAATCACTGCACATAGCCCATGAGGGATCGCATGACGAACAGATGGCAAACCTGAGCCACCTGACGTAGCAAACGGGGAGCAACTCTCCTGGTTCATGAGCCCGGATTGAACGGTTGCCAACATTCCCACTTCGGACCTCAAAAGGTAGATAGAGAATACTTGGGAATTTTCTTAACTATCCGAGCGAGGCCGGCATCGAATGGCTGCCCGAAAAAAAAAATGACCTGTGGTATGAAGAAGCCGACCGGAAATACTTGGAAAAATTTTAGAAGAAAAAGAAAGTAACCTATGACACAGAGAAGACGACTGGAAAGACTTAGAAAGATTTTGAAAGAAAGAAGGCATCTATCCCACATATGTGCATAAGACAACGACTAAGTTTTTCATTAAATCCAAAATCGAACACTTACAAAAGGTGGGTCGGACCTTTACCAAACCCTCAGGTCGGACCCACTAAAGATACATCAGGGGCCCCAACTTCGGCCCCGTCTGCTACAACCGGAGGGACAACAAGGACCGTAGTGCTAGGGGGCTCGACCCGGACGTCCACTGCCTTTGCTTTGGCTCTGGCCTCTTCAGCTTCGCCTTCGGCTTGAGGCTCTCCCTCTTCCATGGGCTCTTTTAGTTCCGCGCCTGACAGGTCCAGTTCTGGGAAAAGTAGGCCCACCTTCTTCAAGCAGTTGTCGTAACCTTTTCTATAGAAGTTCGATGCTACCTCTTTGACCTCCTCGTCGAAGTCGGGCGAGGCCTTATATGCCATTATTGCTTCCCGGACCTTCCTCGTGGCCTGCTCCCTGGCTTCCTCAAGCTGGGCCGTCAGCTGTGCTACCGCGACCCTTTCGGCCAGTGCTCTTTTGTCGGCCTCCAAGAACTGACCCTCCTCCTACTGTAGCCGATGCGTGAGGGAAGCCACTTTTGCCTTCCTCTTCTTCAGTCTGTTCTCCCGGTCGGCCAGTCAGCCCTCTGCCTCTTTCAGAGCCTCCTTCGATGATTTGGTCTCTGCTTGAGCGGCCGATGCCCTCTCCTCCGCAGATTTTAGGGATGCCACGAGGGTAGCTTGGGTTGCCTCCATGGTGGTCTGACCAGCCTCCAGCTCTTGTACCTTTCTAGCGGAAATCTTTTTTACATGGAGTAACCGGCCGATACCGTCGTCTATCAGTGAAACATCATGAAGGAGCTGCAGATACGAGACTAAGTTAGGGCCGAAAGAAGGAGAAAAGGAAGCAAGGGATCAAGTAAGGTGCCTTACCCTCATGAGATTGCAGTACGATTCTACCGCCACATCGCTCAGGTTTCTCTGGATTGACCACTCCCAGTCGAAGTCGGTCATCGCCCCCCTGAGCAGGCTCCATGCTCTCCGAGGATGGTCCAGAGCATTCCAATGATGGAACTCCTCCTGGCGGACTTTGTCATCCGATTCCTCTTCGGCCCCCTCATCATCGGCCCCTTCCACGGCTATTCCTTTTTCCTTGCCCTCTGAGGGCCTCACTATGTCTGGGCCAATGGGCACGGGGGCTGGCACGGCCAATGCATCGTGTAGTTCCGATAGATCCTGCTCCTATGGGGCAGCTGACTCCCCGGTGATAGATGAAGCCTCGGACACCTTCCGGGCCAACACCTCAGTAAGAGAGGTGTCATCCTCGTCGGACTCCACCTCCATGACGGGTGCTGGTGGCTTCTCCTCCCGCTTCTTCTTCTGCCTTTCGGCCGTCGATGTTGGAGCCGACCCTAGGACAGGCCTTTTTTGCACCGCTCGCTGAATGACTTTGGCCTTATCTATCTTCCTCATCCCCCTTCCTGTTGCAAAGAAATCCAGGGTTAGTCAAAGAAAGAAAGATGACAAAGACAAGAGGGTGAACTGTGAGAAAGGAGTTCGGCCCTTGCCTAAAGATCTCTAAAAGCTGATCCCTACCCGGTGAAGGCCGTCTTCGCCCAGCAGTTCAAATGCCGCGGTCGGACCAGCTCCACTGATTTCATTGAAACTGGCTTGGTCGGCCATCAGGATCGACCTCCCCTCTCGTAGCCTTGCCCACGGCTCCCACCATAAGGGCTCGAACCCCTAGGGTTGAAGACTGCTCACGAGAAAGAACCGGGCCTTCCACCTGTGGACGGCCGATGGAAGACACTTTAAGATTTTTCAGCCAGGACGGGGATGAACATCCACCATTCTCGGCTCCTAAAGTCTTTCTTCAAGAGAAAGAAGTTGCCGAAGAGGGGTAACCTAGGTTCGAGTCCAGCCCTACTACACCATACAACAAAACAGCATATGATCCGGATGTTGTTCGGAGTTAATTATGCCGAGGTTACCCTATAGTGCTGGAAGACCTCTGCATAGAAAGGATGCAACGGGAACCTCAGACCGGCTTTGAGGTGGGACTCGTACATTGGCAAGGTCCCTGGCCCTAGCAAACTGTTCGCTCTCCCCTCTCGGCCCGGCAGCGTGAGGTGCAGAGTGGTGGGGATTCCATACAAGGCCCTAAGGTTCTTGACTCGCTCTTGGGTCATGGTCGATGGAATCTCGCTTGGCCCTGGTTGCCTAGGTCTATGGACTGGGCCCCTACTAGTGGTTGCCATTAAAATTGAAGAAGGACTTGGGAGCTAACCTGGATATGAACTCCCAAGAGAAGGGTCTCGCAGAGGAAGGAGTTCTCTCTTGTAGAGCACACACGCAGCCGGAAAACCTTCCCAGAGAGTGTCACCCCTCCTTTAATACATCTCTAGGGGGGGCACCGCCTCTCTCTCCATGGGCATTTCAACCACCCCATAGGGAGGCGCATCTGTCCATATCCCCAAGATCGAAATGACAGGCCGATCTTGATGGTAGACGGTGATTTGCGCAAGTACCGAATCAACGATGAAGGAGTCGCGTGAGAACGGGAGCCGACCGTTCGGATGCTGCCACGGGGTGTGGTGTGTCCCGTCATTCTCACCAGTGCCCTTGCCAGCCTGATCCTCCATCATGATGCCTTTTCGTAATTAACTGTGACCCTTACACCCCCAGTGAGGGGTCGACACCTATCCAAGAGGCTGATCATGGGAGATTCCAAGCGACCCATCGCGATGATCCCAGATCAAGCCTGAACAGGTGCAGTCTGTACCAAATACTTTGCTTCTACACTTTGAGGTCACGTTCCTCCTCAAAGCCCAGCAGTAGGGGGGCAACTGTTATATCCATCCGGCCGGCCTGTGTTGGGCCGGACAAGGCGTTCAATAGTTTGATACGGGTTGAAGCTCCCACCGATCGGCTCTTTTGGAGGTCCTGACATGTTCCCCACCGAAGGTCCAACGAGTCGATTGGCCATTGGGTTTATTGTTCTAGCGACAGGCTCATTCGAAGATCAACTGACCCAGCTGTAGCTGACTTACTGACGGCCGACTTACAAGAAGCCGACCTATTAAAAGCCGACCTACCAGAGGTTGACCAACTTGATCCGCATCCAAGGAACCGCCCGAGGGTTCTGGAAGATTCCCTCGAGCTGGTACCAGAATTCTATTGCAACGGACTCCACGACATGGCCTTGACTTCATGCCACGGGGCCATCACTTCGATCCTCCCAGGGACAAATCAGGGACTTCATCTCTGTCCTCTAACGAATATTGGCAGTATCTCATGCCCATAAAAGGCATCCGGGGGGCCTCTATAAGGGTAAGATGCTCTTTCTTTTCCACTTTATGCTCTTCTCTCGCTCTCTCCACTCGGTTGTTCCAAATTTCCTACTAACTTAAACATCGGAGTGTCCCCCACCGGAGCACCTCCGGCACCCAGGGACCTTTTGCGGGTTGACCGGCTGAGGAGCTCTCCAGCACAACAAGGCAAGCCCGATCCAGGGTTGAGCGCATTAACATAATCCTTTGGTCTCTTCTTCCAGCACCAATAGCAAGGTAGAAGCTTGATGGAGTTAGCTTCAAAGGAGATAAAAAAAGTTGCTCATCCAACAACGTTTGGAACTCTTCTTCTCATCCAATTTCAGCAAACCTGTAACCTGAAAATAGAGCATAGAAACAACAGCAATGGAGATGCAATCCAACTCTCAGGTGTTCAAGGGAACACCCTCTAGAGGGGGGACACACCTGGGGCTCCTTAGATCCGACCTCTCGCGCGATGCTAGTCGCCGGAAACCTTGGAACGGTGGGCGGGAAGAATAAATTTCAGAACACTCTGTTCTGAATTCTGTTTTCTCCAAAATAGATTTGAATTCCTTCCACCAATTGAGCACTTCAAACAATAGGGAATCAAGATGAGTTTCTCTTCCAATTACTCAACCAAACCCAGCCCTTAAGACCCCGGTGGAATGAATGGATAATGCTCCCAAAGAAGAAGACCTCTCATGCTATTTTCAGCACACCAAAAAATTCCAGTGCCCAGATTTTTATATCAGTGAGAAACCCATTCAAAATGGTGCATTGGGAGGAGAAAGGACTTGCTAGGAATACCAAAGGGCAGCAGGTTCTAAGATGAATCAAATTCATCCACAACACACCAATTAAATGGGGGTTTAAATCAGCCTATAACCAAGGGGAAGTGGAGAGGATAAGATGCTTGAAAGCCCTGTATGCCCAAGCCATTAAATCAGCGTGGTGATGTGTCCAAACCGGTTCACAATCGGTTCAAAGATTTTCAAACGGTTCAAAAATAATTCAAAAAATCCAATTAGATCAAAATCTAATATTTAGATGGCTTGGACAAGTCCCGGTTACCCAAAAACAATTTCTGGTACACCCGAACAAAAATCTGATCGACCCAAACCCAAGTCAATCCAAAGTGCTCAATCAAACCGTTACCAAAATGATTCCTAATCATAAATCGATATCTGGACCAGGGAGTGATCCTCTGTGGTGTGTGATCTCATAGGTTCTAACCTAGGCCATAGCACTGGAACAATTCTGGTACCAGCACTAGATACCATCTTGCAATGGGTCCGACGTCCGGATATGTCGATGATACGAAAGCAATCAATCGAACCTTTGGCATATGGTTACCGTATAATTCATCCCTTTGACCTCCAATGCTCAGGATGACCTAGGGTTAGACTGCCAACCCCAGCTGAGTCAATCCACAACATGTCTCAACCTCGCAAGTCCAGTGACTCCTCACTCAGACTATCCCAACCGAGGATTTGCTAAATTGAAACACTGCGAGACATTCTATCCAAACTGTTTGGACAGGTCATTCCATCTTGGTCCACCACTTCTCCACAAGTACTTGCCTGTACCCAGAAACCTTCCATCACCGGATTAGAAATCCGGGTAGTCCAGCACCAAAGCACAGGGAGTTGCTTGCAAGCTACCATGTTGACCTCAGGCCAGAGGGACACATATACCTATATCCAATCGTGAGTATCCCTTTGGTAGAAAGGGGCTGCACGGAGTCATGTTCAATGAGATATCATATATCTCACTTGTAGATCACATCAGTGTCACCACACTCCTTTGGTCAAGAGGACAACTAAACGATGTGAACCACAATAACCTACACTTGACACATTTCCGTCCAGTATATTGTATCCTTTGGTCGTGAACCTGGTTTAAGGACCACTCGATATATCCTCTCTATATCGAAGTCAGTGTAGTCCTAAGGACTTCATCACATGAAAAAGAGTTCATTATAGGGAAATGTAAGACTGTGATGAGCTACCATTATAATATTCATTAATTCATACAAAGAGTACAATACTTAGTTCAACCGCCTACAGCCTAGGCGATTGGCTTTGGGACATAATTTTCAATAAATGTATAAGGGGATCCGGGAATTAAGGTTTCTTCTAGCCAGTTAGGGTTTTCATGATTGAATTTTTTGTTTTAAAATTCACTTTCGCATGTAGCATGATGACCTAGGCTCCTAGAAATTCCCTTCAGGTCAAGCTCATAAGGTGAGCTGTCCGACCAATGTTAGCTCCCGATAGAGTCCGCACTCATGCTTCCAAAAGTCAGACCCCAAAGTTGGGCTTCACCCCCTGTTCAGTCGGAGTCAAGGTTCCCACCCATGGCTTAAGAAGGGGGGACCAGCAGAAGTTCAAAATCAAGGCAGGGAAGAACCTGATCATTCATAGCCCTTGAGGAGTGGTGCATGCCTTGCCATAAATGCAAGTCCTGTGATGCTGGTGGGGATACCGGAGGCACCAGAATAAGACAGAGGCTTTTCAACCCTCTGTGAGTTGATCAATAATTTATGAGTCCATCTATAATAAGAACTTAGCCCATCTGAGTCTATTTTAGTTGTTATTTGAGTTTTTTGAGTTTCAGTTCTGTACTAGTCAGCTCATGTTGAGCTAGTTCAGTCTAGTGTTAGCCAGCTCATGTCAAGCTAATTTTATTTTTTTTGAGTCCTATTCAACCATATTGAAGACTCAAGACTACATCATATAAGTGAAGACCAAGTCCAACCAGATTGAAGACATGGAAGTATAGCCCAAGTCCAACCCAGCTTGAAGATTTGAAGACCCTAGGAGGAAAAATTTTGAAAACTATGATTCCTTGCAGATGCCCTCCAGATGCACAGATTCCCTTCCAGATGCCAAAATATATTCATATACCAAGGCATCCATGATTTTAGAGCTCCATCTGCATCTTAGCCTAAAGAAATCAAGCCCAGGCGCCAAGCCCAAGCCCCTAAGAAGCAAGATACCAGGAAATATTCCTGCCACCTGGCTACCAGGCCACCCCAGCTTCAAGAGGCCCAAACCCATGCACCCGAGCCCCTTTGGGCCGGCCACTTGCTGCTCCTAGAAGCCCAACACGACCCCCTAGGTGTCCTTGGAGTGTTGGCCAAGTCAAGAGAATTTTAGGGATATTTCTACCTAATGTTTCCTTATTTTTTAGCTAGGGTTTGAGAGGGAAAAGGATTCTTATGTAAAGACTTATGTGCCCTTACTTGGAGCCCAAGGTTAAGGGTCTATTTAAAGGACCCTAGCCTCTTGTATGAAGGGAGATTGTTGATATGAAATAAACCTTGAGTTCTTCTATTGTTTTGTGTGATTACCCTGCTGTGTGCATAAAGGGGTTTGAGAGTTCTTCTTCCCTGTGTTTGCAACCATCTTCCTGCCACCAACCATCCTTCCAGCTCCCTCCAAAACATTCTTCCCTTTGCTATTTTCCTTTGTTTCCTTGATTTCTTCTAATTTTCCTAACCCCTGACAAGTCGTTTGCAGGTCCCCGAGTTTGTACGAATCCAACAACTCCAGCCAAGCCTCAATCAGACCACCGAGCAGAAAGTCGGGTATCCGCGAGTCTTTGGCTCGGTTTTCCAGGCCGCATCCATCGAGGAACGAGAGATCCCTTCACTACGATCTTCACCGGGTGCTTCAGACATTGTTAGGTACACCCCATCTACCTCCAGTCTTTATATTGTAGGAGAACTTGCCCTAACCGAGGCTTCTCAGCCCCGGCGATCCTTCTTTAGTACTTTTCTAGGTTCTAATATGCGTGCTTGGCTTCAAAAATTCATACAAAATTCTCTACAACTAATTTTGATCTGAATCTCGGGAATTAATCACCTAACCCCACATATAAAACATACAAAAAGAATTGCATGCATATTAGTCTCGCATCATTTGGTATCAGAGCTTAGATTAGGGCTTGTTTTCTATAATTTTTTAGTCCGTATATACTCTGTTATTTAAATTATTTCTCCCTGATAAAAACTCCAAAAATTCTAAAATTTGTTTTTCTAGATTCATCAAAACTCACAGTAAGTTTCAAAATTTTTACAGACTTTATTATGTCCTGTGAACTTTCTGCAAGCCAAAATACAACATGCAAATTTTTGGCTCTATTTTCTTCAGCAAGACAAGTTTGGAAGTTTTAGAGTTTTGTTTAGAGTTTTTTGCATATCTTTTAATTTTAGTATATTTCCTGTATATTAGGCCATGATTTGAAAGTTTCTTCTATTTAAAAAATACTAAAAAAAAATTACATATTCTTCAAAAATACCAAAAACATCTAAACCCTAATTTGCATCCTCATCTGCCGGCCATCATTGCATAATTTACTTTTAAGGGCACTCTTGCTATATCAGATGGGGGGAGGATTTGATCACCTCTCCTTAGTCGAAAACCACATCCCTTGCATTCGGTCCCAAGCCTTAACCTAAAATTAACTAGACTTAATTTGCCCTAGTGGGCTAGGGACACCAACTGGTCAGGTCTGGGCTACGTGTCAGATCATTGTGTCAAGATAACCTATGTGTGCCTTGTGCTCAGTGTCTAGAACGGTGGTTTAGGGATTCAATTCTGAAGGGCTTGTGTGCTGGTCCGCCTACCTGGCCAATCTCTGATTGGTGTCTTGGATTGGCAATCAAGGACCTAACACTCCCCTTACACCTGCCTGGCTGAGTACAGGGTTACTATAGGCTAGATTGCCACCCTGATTGAGCATCTAGTTTGGACTCTAGGTCTAGTCCACTGTAGTCGGTCTAATCGAGTCTTGCATGAGCACTAGATCAGGGGTTTAATATCACCCACCTCCTTCACAAATGTCTGAACCCATGGAAAATTTGCAAGCCCAAATAAAAGCACTCACTGAGCAACTAACCCAATCCATGGCCCAGTTAACTCAGTCTAGAAGCCAAACCAATAATAGAATTGACCATCTTGCTAATAGGTTTGACCAGTTAGAAGGCCATGTATGGACTATACAAAGAACCCATGGGTCAAAGTCTGATCCAGATCCTGAGTCCCCTCAACCTAGGAGGACCCCAAATCCTGATCTATACCATGAGGTCGAACCTAGGAGAGCCCCTCATCCTGACCCGTACTATAATCTTCAACCTAGGAGGACCCCAAACCCTGATCCCTACCGAGAGGATGAACCTAGGAGTGCCCATCATCATGACCCATACTATGATACTGAACCTAGGAGGACCCCAAACCCTGATCCATACCTTGAGGCTGAACCTAGGAGAGCCCATCGTCATGACCCAATCCCTAAGGTTAGTCCTAGAAGACCCAATCAGGATTTTATAGACCAGGAAGATAGATCATATTTACCCTCTCCCTATAAGCCAAGTATACCCACAACCTATAGATCTTATGACTCCAAATCCTATGAACCTAGAACCTATGAATGCATAACCTATGAACCTATATCCTATGACTCTAGATCCCATGATCATAGATCCTATGCACCCATACCCCATGAGCCTAGTAGACCCAACACCCAATATTCTGACCCATATAGGGAGTCCAACCCTAGGAGAACCCAATATTCTGACCCATATAGGGAATCCAACCCTAGGAGAACCCAATATTCTGACCCATATAGGGAGTTCAACCCTAGGAGGACCCAATATCCTGACCCATATAAGGAGCCCAACCTTAGAAGGACCCCATACCATGATCCATCCTTAGAACCTGACCATAGAGCTGACCCAAAATCCTATGTCCCCAAATCCTATAATCCCATGACCCATAGATCTGCACCCTTGTCCTATGAGCCCGGAGAACCCATAACCCCTAAGTATCAGCCTAGTACTAGTCATGCTTCCCCTAGTCAACTTGAACCCCATAGGATTAGTATCCCTAAATATGAACCCAGTAGTGAGCCACTACCCCTTATACAACCTAAACCTACTAGGACTGGTACCCATAATTAGAGGCCAGAACCTAACCAATTTCATGCTAGCCGATCTTCTCCAACCATTCCTGAGATTCACAAGGCTTATATTAACGCGGAAGTGTATGAAGCTGATGTGAGCCTAGTGGATGAGTATGAGGGAGAAGAGGAGACACCTTTAGATGACCTAAAAATTAGCTGACCCAAAAGATACCCAGGTAGAAACCAACCCAGAGCTAGTTGGCCTTGACCACATCCAACCTAAAGCTATAGTGGAAGAACAAATAGAGGAAGAGAACCTAGGTACTGCTAGAGCCTTACCTGAGGAAACCATAGAGGAGAGCCAAATTATAGAGTATAGTCCAAAAATATAAGAACCAGAAGAATTTATTAAGGACCTGATCTCTTTGAATCAATACCTTCAAGATGAGCCCCCTCCTATAGTTTCCATTAAGGACCTCTTCCTCAAAATTGGCGACCCATCCTTCCATTCTGCAAACCCTGTTAATATAGCTCAACCTTGTAAGGTTAACCTCATTAGTCTAGGATTAGTCCCTGATGCCCCTTCTTTTATCCTACTTTATCCAACTAACCTTGAACCTTTTTCCCTACCCTACCAGACTAATTTTGAATCCACTTCCTATTTTCTGCCCTTTCCAGATACCTCCAGCATTTCTAGGATCATTAAATTGTATTTAGCTGAGATTAGCATACTGCATTCATTCATCATGCATGTTAGGTTTGCATCTTACTTCTGGCATACTCTTTGGAATTTGCTAGGAGTTCACTGTAAATTTTCATGTGCATGTCAAGCTAGGATCAAACCTAGAGAACCTATAATCTATTAGGTTTAGATCCAAAGAGTTCAATAAAATTTTCTTCGATAGGAATGCATAGTCGAGTCTTTAGGTGTCAGTATGAGTCCTTTGCATCATTTGTTAGGAGTCTGCATGTGCCTAGCATGTTCACCACCCGCACTAATCTTAAAACAACTGGCTAATTCCTGAAGAAGGGTCAAAGAATTTGATGTAGTGGATTCTATCTTGGTTAGGCTTAGGCCTAAAAGAAGCTTCATGCTCGCAGAGCCAGACCTTTTAAAGTGATAGAAAAGGTTGGATCAAATGCCTAGGTGTTATATTTGCCTTCAAATTTGGGCATTAGTTCTACCTTCAATATTACAGACCTGGTTGAGTATAGGAAACCGGCAGCGATACCTTGTGAGGCCTTTGGACCTATTCCTTTTCAATGTGAGTGACTCTAACCCAGAGTGTCCACTAACAAATTGGCCTGAGAGAGGAGAACGAATCGAGCATATCCTGGATGATCAAGCCATCACGACCCGGGGTCGTGACTATCAACGCTTCCTGGTTCGATGGCAAGGCCGGCCAGAGTCGGACGATTCATGGATTTCTTGAGTGGACTTGCAACACCTCAACCCAGACCTTCTCGAGAGATATGTGAGCTAGTCTGATCTTCACTCGACAGGGTCGAGTTCCTCCCACCCTGGGAGAATTGGTGGGGACACCGTAGGCACCAGAATAAGATAAAGGCTTTTCAACACTCTATGAATTGATCAATAATTTATGAGTCCATCTGTAATAAGGGCTTAGCCCATCTGAGTCCATTTTAGTTGTTATTTGAGTCTTTTGAGTTTTAGTTCTGTACTAGTCAACTCATGTTGAGCTAGTTCAGTCCAGTGTTAGTCAGCTCATGTCGAGCTAATTTTATTTTTTTTGAGTCCTATTCAACCATATTGAAGACTCAATACCACATCATACAAGTGAAGACCAAGTCCAACCAGATTGAAGACATGGAAGTATAGCCCAAGTCCAACCTAGCTTGAAGATTTGAAGACCAAGGAGGAAAAATTTAGAAAATCCTGATTCCTTGCAGATGCCCTCCAGATGCCTAGATTCCCTTCCAGATGCCAAAATATATTCATATACCAAGGCATCCATGATTTTAGAGGTCCATCTACATACTAGCCCAAAGAAATCAAGCCTAGGCGCCATGCCCAAGCCCCTAAGAAGCAAGATACCAGGGAATATTCCTGCTACCTAGCTACCAGGCCACCCCAGCTTCCAGAGGCCCAAACCAATGCGCCTGAGTCCCTTTGGGCCGGCCTCTTGCTTCTCCTAGAAGCCCAACAAGCCCCCCAAGGTGTCCTTAGAGTGTTGGCCAAGTCAAGAGAATTTTTAGGGATTTTTCTACCTAATGTTTCCTTATTTTCTAGCTAGGGTTTGAGAGGGAAAAGGATTCTTATGTAAAGACTTATGTGCCCTTACTTGGAGCCCAAGGTTAAGGGTCTATTTAAAGGACCCTAGCCTCTTGTATGAAGGAAAATTTTTGATATGAAATAAACCTTGAGTCTTCTATTGTTTTGTGTGATTACCCTGCTGTGTGCATAAAGGGGTTTGAGAGTTCTTCTTCCCAGTGTTTGCAACCATCTTCCTGCCGCCAACCATCCTTCCAGCGCCCTCCAAAACATTATTCCCTTTGCTGTTTTCCTTTGTTTTCTTGATTTCTTCTGAGTTTTCTAACCCCTGACAAGTCATTTGCAGGTCCTCGAGTTCCTACGAATCGAACGACTCCAGCCAAGCCTCAATCGTACCATCGAGCAGAAATTCAGGTATCCGCGGGTCTTTGGCTCGATTTTCCAGGCCGCATCCGTCGAGGAACGAGAGATCTCTTCACTTTGATCTTCACCGGGCACTTCAGACATTGTCAGGTATACCCCCTCTACCTCCAGTCTTTATATTGTAGGAGAACTTGCCCTAACCGAGGCTTCTCAGCCACGGCGATCCTTCTTTAGTACTTTTCTAGGTTCTAATCTGCATGCTTGGCTTCAAAAATTCATACAAAATTCTCTACAACTAATTTTGATCTGAAATTTGGGAATTAATCACCTAACCCCACATATAAAACATACAAAAAGAATCGCATGCATATTAGTCCCGCATCAGATTCAACCCATGGATGACCTGCATGATGCAAGCTCCATCAAGTCCCCGGTCCTATAACGTGCTGCCACGTCAACAACTGCACAACTTGAAGACCACAACCTTGATGATAGGGAGCCTCCACCTTTCCAAGTAAGGTATTCCACTAAGGCCCCAGGCCTTGTGACACTCCAATGGTCCCCCTTGAAATGGAAACGCCAGGGCTAGAAGGCTCTCCCCTGAAGGATCGACCCGATAGGGAAGCGATAGCAAATAACAGAAAGCCCCAGACTTGGTCCAGGCTGCCCCATCTATATAAGATAGATAGGAGAGGTATATAAGAAGGTCAAAGATATACACATACTGGTGCGGACACCAGGGCTAGTAAAGATCGATAGGTCAAATCCACATCCCTGTAGATCACCTGTGCATAAAGCCCTGAATCCAAACCCCTTTTTTTTGTAAATATTTTATTTTTAATTATGTTATTTAGGTTTAGTTGGGTTTAGCACCTGGACCCAAAATTGAGTCTGAAAAAAAGCCCTTAACCCAAATAAAACCTATATATATATATATATTTACCTAGTTGGGTTTAGCTTTTTTTACCAATTAGGATTTATATAAAAACCATATTTATTAGTTTTGTCAAACTCGATTGGGCCAAACCCTGTTTACCAAATTTATCCTTTTTTATTGCAGGAGTTCTTGCCTTTTAATCAAATTGGGCTCCAATTGATCAAGTGGGGCTTTAGTTATTTGGTTTTGAGTCTTGTAATTATTAGTTAATTTAGTTATTGAGTCCTGTAATACAAGGGGAACCCAATTGAAGACCCATGTGACTTCATGTGCACTCAAATCAAGACCCATGTGGTATCTCAAGACAAGCCATGCGACTCCATGTGCTAGCCCAAGTCACTTGTCATATGTAACCAAGTCCTGGCACCACCTTTCTCAAGAAATTGGACAACATCACATGTTATGTCTGGACACCACTTGACACTTCACGGGACAACAATACTTGCCATCTCATCAGGACAACACAACACATGCCATGTCACCATTTTGGTCCAAAAGAATTCCAAATTGGTGCCCCTTCATTTTAAGATAAGTAAATGAGGAGTCTCATCCTTGGCACCCTCTCATTCAATAATTTCATTTTAAAAATTCCAAGAGTCAGGCAAGCATCTCTTTCATGCCAACATCCAAGGAGTTCCAAAATGTTTAATCACCCTAATGTAAGAGGTTCAATGGTTCTCTACCGTGGGTGTTTTGATCAAACATGTTCCAAGCTACTTAAGTTTCCAAAACTCAAGAGTCTCACCAAAACTCTTGAGTCTTCTTCTATCCGACTGAAGAGTCCACTTGCCTGCAAGAGCCCACATCATCTAGACTTCAGAGTCCAGCAATCAAAGCCAAGCGATGGAGCCATCTTGACCCTACATCATGACAACTCACCTTATCCTCATCTTGGCACCCAAATGAGATGAGAGCCCCATGTTATCACCCACCTTGGAGAGAGGTCCAGATCATCCCAAAGACAAGAGTCCAGGATGCCCAGAGCAAAAATTCTAGGAGTTGTAGTCCAAAGAAAAACAAGTCTAGTTTTTGTATCCCTTACACCACTAGTTGAGGGTTTATAAATACCCCATCAACCCCCCCTGTATTATTATTATTCATTCATCAATAAAGATGTTATTCTATCCAATTCCTTTGGTGTGTGCATTATGGGGTGCGAGGCCCTTTCCTTTGTTCTACAGAGCATTGCGGAGTGTGAGGCCCTACCTATCCAGTAATCAACAAAAACCTAGCCGACTTCTTCCTTTCCGTTTCCCTTTTATTTTTCCATCTTTTCTTAACTTTGCTTCAATCTAACAAAAAACTTCTTTTGTTGAGTGTTTGCAGGTGATCTGGAATCAAAGTCAGGTGTTGTTGCCTTGAAACCAGCTTCGCGAGAGATCAGAGTCCGAGGATCAATATCTTGAAGCCCTGTCGCAGAATCTTGAGAGTCCGATCAAATTTGCTTCAGAGAGACGGTTCTTCATTGGCAACACTTAAAACCTCCTCCCTTCTCTTTGATCTCTAAATAGTTGAAAGTAGATCCTAGTTTACGGTGGTTTCTTAGCCACCAAATCCTGATTTTCTTGCTTACTTGTTAGGTTTACTTACGGGTAGTTAACTAGAACTAGTTTACTTTATTGTTAACTTTGAGTCTTCTTAAAAATATAAAAAAATAAAAAAATAATCTCTATTTTTCTCTAATAATTAGGACTCATTAACAGTAATTTAGTTTTGTCCTGCATCATTTTTGGTATCAGAGCGAAGGTTAACCTAGGGTTTAACTACTAGTTCTAAAATTTCTGCATACCTAGAACTAGGCTGAAATTAAAACTGCATAAAACCTATCTAAAAAAATTCAAAAAAATTAGAAGAAATTTTTTTATTAATCTTCTGTTAATCTTAGAAAAAATCAGATAATTTTTTTTTATTTGCTATTTTATGGTGGAAGGAAATCACACTTCCTGAGCGGTTATACGTAAGTATACTGTCACGACCCATGGGAGTAATGAGCTATGGCCAAACGTGATATCCCAAGATCGAATTAGATCTAAAATTTAATTTGAAAAAAAAAAATTAATTCATATTTTTCTATTATTTTTAATTATTTTATTGCTTCATTGCATATTAGGGTTTCATCTTGTGTGTTCATCATCAAGTAATTGAATATTAAGGGCACTTGAGCATCTCAGATCAGGGCAAGAGCTCATCACCTGTCCTGGGCCCACAACAACCTTCTTTGCATCGGAGACCAACCTAATTAAAATTAATTAGACTTATTTTGCTCTAGTGAGCTAGGGACACCAATAGGTCAGGTTACAAGTATTATATGTAAGCTAGTGCACCCAATACTTTGATTATCACTTGAATTCGATGTCTAAGGCTAGAGGCCCAGAGGCAAACATCCTAAGTGGTTTTGTGGTTTTTAATTAGGACCCTACGAGAGTAGGGGGAGCGTACCATGACACCACCTCTAACTTGGCCAGTGGATAGGGTAATTACTGAATTGGCTGTAATTTGAGCTGACCCATTCGACTTGAGCTCTAGGTCTAGGAAACCCTAGTCCGAGTCAAGTTCTGTATGATTACATTGCATGGCTACAAGATTAGGAACTTCATACCCGTAGTCTCACCCAAACCCAACCCAGTCTGACCATCGATTACAATCCTGAAACCTTTATAGGGTTTATGATTAAACAATTTGCCCTAGTGAATAATAAGTTTGACCGAATATATGACCAATTAGGTAACCTAGAGAAAATCCGTAAGACCCATCCTAAACCTAAACTTGAGACACCCTTACCCACACCATCCAACCCTAGGATAGCCCCTTGTCATGACCCAATCTAGGATCTTAGTTCGAAGAGACCTCTAGAATAATGGCAAAGTCCCAGTTACAGACCCAAGCCTGTATCTGAGCACATACCCCTATCATACGAACCCAGATCATGTGAACCTAGTTCCTATGCACCCAGATCCTTTGAACCTAGCTCCTACGAACCCAGATCGATAACCCATAGGTCTGAACCTATGTCTTATGAGCCCAAGGAACCCATAACCCCTAGGTATCAATCTAGTGCTAGTCATGTTTCGCTTTGTTGGCCAGAACCCATTAGGATTAGTTCTCCTTATCAAAAATTAGGATCTAGTCAAATCTACTCGAGTCGACCCATTCCTCAACAGAGTTGACCTAATTCTTAGCTGAGCCGACTTAACCCTAATCCGAGCCCACCCTCCCCTACTAGTCCAGATCCTAGCCAATTTTTTCATAACCGACCTAGTCCTACTATCCTATTGGTTCACCAGGATGACATTGAAGTAGAAGTATATGAAGCTGAGGTGAACCTAGTAGATGAGTACGAGGGAGAAGAGGAAATATATATGGCTATCCTAGAATTAGGTGACCCAGTAGGCACCCAGACTGAAGTCAGTCCAGAGTTAGTTGACCTTAACCATACCAAAACTAAATCCAACCTAGAATTAGTTGACCCTGACCATACCCAGACTGAAGCCATACTTGAAGTACTAGTGAAAAAAGAGATCCATGAGGAACCTAACCCTACTGCTGAGACTTTACCTAGGGAAACACTAGAAGAGACTTAAGTCATAGAGCCTAGTCCTGAAATTCTAGAACCCGAAGTAATTAGTGAGGACTTGATCTTTTCATTCCAGAACCCTCAGGAAGACTTCATCCCCATGATCCTAATTGAAGATCTCTTTCCTAAAATTCTTGACTCATCCTTTCTTCAGGCTGATCCTTTGTTCCCTGTAGGTGTGAATCTATGTCCCAACCTTAATGTCAACCCTATTAGTCTAGGACAAATCCTCGAACCCTTTTCTTATTTCCTACCCTACCAAGTCACCCCCGAATCCACTTCATATTTTCTACCTTTTCCTAAAGCTTCCCATCATTCTAGGACCATTAGATTACATTTTATAGAGGTTAGCATATTACATACATTCATTGAGCTTGTTAGAATTGCATCCTACTTCTAGAAAATCCTATGGCATTTAGTAGGAGTCCATGCACCATTCTTATCTGCATGTCACCCACCTGCCAAGGGTCAAACTCAGTTGTAGTTTAGGGTTTGCATGCATGTCAATAAGAAAAAAATTAATGAAAGAAATGAATCTTATCAAGAAATGACTCAAAGAATACAATGAAGGAGACTTTGTTGTGGTTAGATTATGACCTGAACGGTCCCCACATAGAATCATGAAGAAGTTACATGCCCGTAGTAGTGGACCATACAAAGTGATTAGGAAAATTAGGTCTAACGCCTATATGCTCGTGTTACCACTTGAACAAGGTATTAGTCTAACTTTCAACGTTTCAGACCTTATTGAGTATTGGGAGCAAATGTTAATTCCTAGTGAGCCATTAGGGCCTAATCCAGTCCTTGAGAGTGAGCCAACCCAAGTATGTCCACCTACCATATCACTAGCCCTGGAAAGACAAGATCGAGCGGATCTTGGACGACAAGAGAATCGCTACCCGGAGCAAAGATTACCAGCGATATTTGGTTCGTTGGCAAGGATGACCCGAAACTGATGATTCTTGAATCACTAGAGAGGACTTGCAGAGAGTTGACCCAGACTTACTAGAGCACTATCAGAGCGAAGTTGACCCATACTCAATAGTATCGAGTTTCTCCCACCCGGGGAGAATTGGTGCGAACACCAAGGCTAAAAAAGTTCGACATGTCGAACCTACACCCCTGTGGATCACTTGTGAATAAAGCCCTGAATCCAAACTCCTTTTTTCTGTAAATATTTTATTTTAAATTTTGTTATTTAGGTTTAGTTGGGTTTAGCCCTTGGACCCAAAATTGTGTCTGAAAAAAAACCCATGAACCAAAATAAAACTTGTATTTATATATTTACCTAGTTGGGTTTAGCTTTTTTTACCAATTAGGATTTATATAAAAATCCCATTTATTAGTTTTGTCAAACTCTATTGGGCTAAACCCTGTTTACCAAATTTATCCTTATTTGTTGCATGAGTTCTTGCCTTTTGATCAAATTGGGTTCTAATTGATCAAGTGGGGCTTTAGTTATTCAGTTTCGAGTCTTGTAATTATTAGTTAATTTAGTTATTGAGTCCTGTAATACAAGGGGGACCCAATTGAAGACCCATGTGACTTCATATGCACTCAAATCAAGATCGATGTGCACCTAAATCAAGATTCCATTTGACCCATGCGCTAGCTCAAGACAAGCCATGTGACTCCATGTGCTAGCCTAAGTCACTTGTTGTTGCCAACTACATGGAAAAATAAACATAAAAAGGGGCGCCAGCAAGCTTCCTTGTTGTTGCCAACTACATGCCATAAGGGATGGGGCTAGAAGGGCAAGAGATTTCATACTACAAGGAAAGATGGAGGGAATCACAAACATTCCATAAAAGGGTGGTCAACACAAGGAAATAAAATCTCATGAAAGAGGGAAGGAGAGTGGGCACCCAAACGCTGCTTGATTTGCCTGATACTCCCTTCCATCTTCTCCTGGGTGGTCCCTAATTTCTATACTGGATGTTGATCTATTGCCTTTTGTGCTTGAGTGGATATATGAGAATCCTAGAGTGCCTAATAGGGTGGATGACACCTCCTGGGACTCCATGTGGTAGCTGATAGCTCTCAGTTCCCCATCATTTCCCTGGAGTAGGGAGAACTCGACTTTGTCAAGTTTGGGTCAGCGGGGGCTTTGATGGGACCGAATCCAAGCATACCAAAAGAAACAAACCTAGAAAATAGACCCAATCAAATAAACCCAAAATATACCCAAATAAGCTTAAAACAAAGAGAAGGCTCTGCTTTGTGGGTCGTGCAACTTTGAAATCCATGCAACTCTGATATCCATGAAACTTTGAGATTGGTACGGCTCTAAGGATCGTGTAGCTTTGAGGAGTGTGTAGCATTAAGCAGCGTGTAAGCTTGAAGTCGGCAATAGGGACCAGGGGTGCTTTCACATTCGTGTGATGGCACTGCAACTTCTCCATGGATGATCGATGTAGTCAGAATAGGGGAGGGACTCCTGGCGGGTTTCGTCCGTGATTGGCAATGGCATAGTGGAGAGGAAGATGGTGACACGGGATCGAGCAGGGATGAAGGTTTGGGGGTGGATCCCCGATCGTTGGTAGCTGGTGATGGAGCAGGGAGGATCCGGTAGAGGCGATCGGGTGTTCCCAGTTGTAGGTGGAGGAATGGGCTTCAAGCAGGAGCGTCGGTGAGCTCGATCTCGAGAGCGGCAAGGGAACCAGATTCGGCAAGGGCAATGGCTTCGGCAACCGGTTATGGGGTGGGAGGAAGGACTCTGGTGACGATGATGATGGTGCAAGGAACTCATGGAGAGGGTTTCGCTCCGGGAAGCTCCTTACCATGTTGGAGGGAGGAAGGGAGTGGACGATGGCAGCGGCTTTGAGCGATCGATGGTAGCGGTTGTGAGAGTTAGGGAGGAGATCAGGCTGCACGGGTGGAGGTGGACACGATCTGGGCGATGGTAGCAGGGGAGTCGGTGGCATCCATCTACAGGGGAGGGGGCTTTGGAGAAGATCCGGTGGGTGGTGAAACGACATGAAGGGATAGTAAAGTAGATTGATATCTACTTTGATGTGCATGCGGGTGTTGCCCAGAAATGGAGCACAAGAGGGGGGGTGAATTGGATCTTTTTTAAAAAAATTAAGACAATAATGAGAGGGACTAGTGGTGCTAGTGAAAAATGATGAATTCAATGCAAGATATTCAGAGCGTTAGAAATAAACAAAAGAGCAAGAGAGGAAGAGAGTAATCACACACAAACACAAGGTTTATAGTGGTTCGGTGCAAACCTAGTACCTACATCCACTCCCCAAGCTACCCTTGGGAATTTCACTATAATCCAAGCAAGATTACAGTTGACTTGTTTTTCACAAGGCTCACAAGTCAAAACCTAAGTTGGTTTTATCACTTAGGCTTACCAACAAACCATAACACTTGTTTTGTCTTTGGGCTCACAAGTTAACCCTAGTTGGTTTTAACCCTTTGGCTCACCAACAAACCACAATAACCTTCTTTCAAGACACCCTTGAAAGCAAGGTCAAATCACAATGTAAAAATAGATATACAATTTAAAACTAAAACAAACTCTCTTCAAGAGCAGAATGGAATCTTTGAAGCTCAAGTTGATGCTTTGTCTTGACTCTTCCTTGGAATCTCTTTCAAAGTGCCTCTTTTGGAATGAAGTAAGGATGAGCTTGTAGGCTTTTCAAGGAATCAAACTATAAGAGGCTTTTGATGTGAAGTATTTGAGAGAATATAGGCTTTTTGGCTTTTGAATAGACTTGAATGCACTTTAATACACTTCCTTATCTTTAAAATGAGGTTGGTGGAGGTTAAATACACCAAGAACCTTCCAAACAATGGTTTGTGACTGTTGAAACCTCGGAAATAGTCGTTTGGAGCTTGAAAAGCAAGTTCTGCAAGCCAAAAAAATAGATCCGTTAGAGCTGTTAGGCTACAAGTGTCGACACTTGGCTGTCAGGTGTCGACGCTTGGCTGTCAAGTGTCGACACTTGATTTCTAGATGTCGACACTTGAACTTTCAAATGTCGACACTTGATGCACAGGTGTCGACACTTGACACAAAAATCCTCAAATTACAATGTTCTGTATTTTCAAAATTCTCAAGCCTTGAGTCGACACTTGGAAACCTAAGTGTCGACACTTGGTGTCGACACTTGGTTCTGGGTGTCGACACTTGTAGTGCCAAGGATTTTTGTCCATGCCAAATACTGAAGTGTCGATACTTTACTTTCCAAGTGTCGACACTTGAGACTGAAAAAGCTTAGATTCAAGTGTAAATTATCTCAAAAATATAAATATAATTCTTGAAATTTAAATGAATCATAAATATATAATATTTAATCATTTAGATGCCCTTTTTCAATGAAGAGGATGTCCAGATTCGTGAGAAATGCTCCGTGTAATTACGTGCCAAGAACCATAAGTTTTTGAGATTTTGAGATGCTTTCTTTCTGAAAACTCAACTTGAAATCCTCATTAGTATACAATATGCACTCAATGTTTTGTTATTCATCAAAATCACTGGGTGGAGCCAACAGCGGGACTTCATCTTTTTGACCGATGGTGGTTCAAGCGGCTATGGGAGGTGTCGATCGAAGATGGGAGGCTTCACGACAGGGATGATATCACAGCCTTGGCTCGGTGGTGGTGCTGGTGAGCCAGTGATGGAGATGGTGGCAGATGGATCAAGGAAGGAGATGATGAGAATAACTCAAGGATAAATCAAGGATAAGTAGAGAATAGCAGGAATAACAGGAATAAGATGGGACAAAAAGGAAATATTGGATACCCTAAACCTCTAGCTTTGATACCAAAACTGATGGGGGATAGGTGGGGGTGTAGGATCATTGGCGAGCTGAGAAATTTCCAGGGATTAGTGTACCACAAAATTTTTTTTATTTTTATATATTTTTTTCGATGGAGGTGGTGAAGGAAACAACGAGGATGGAAGGTAGGGGTTTGGACTACCATGGACTTGAAAACTCACACTCACGGAGAGACCTCTCACTTCTAGGGGATCTCACCCACATCACTAATGGAGCCGTGAGGGTAACTTTCCAATGCCGTGGAGGGATAAAGAAGATGGACATTCTATAGACTTTGGACTTATATTCATGGAGAGACGTCTCACCTTTAGGGCATCTCACCCACCCCATTACATGTAGCCTAGGGCAACCCACCCATCTCACTACATGAGGAGCCTAGGGCATCCCACCCAAATCACTACCTGGGGCCATGAAGAAAAATATCTAAGACCATAAGGAGGACTCGACTGGGAAGGGGATAACTAGGGCCTCATGCCCCTCGATGCTCGAAAGCGAAGAAATAGGATCTCACACTCCTCGATGCCCGAAGGCGAAGGCAAGATGGGCCTCATGCCCACACATTTACGAAGGTAGAATGAAGAATCACAAGAGAGTTGTCCTTATATAATGAGCCCTAGCCCTTGGAATACATGGAAAAATAAATATAAAAAGGGCACCAGGAAGCTTCCATGTTAGTGCCATCTACATGCCATAAGAGATGGGGCTAAAAGGGCAAGAGATTTCGTGCTACATGGAAAGATGGAGGGTGTCACAAACATTCCATAAAAGGGTGGTCAACACAAGAAAATAAAATCTCATGAAAGTGGGAAGGAGAGTGGGTGCCCAAATGCTGCATGATTTGCTTGATACTCCCATCCATCTTTTCCTGGGTGGTCCCTAATTTCCATACGTGATGTTGATCTACTGTCTTTTGTATTTGAGTGGATATATGAAAATCCTGGGGTGCCTATTTGGGTGGATGATGCCAATTGGGACTCCACGTGGCAGCTAATAGCTCTCTGGTGGTGCGGGACGGGATCCCAATGAAACCTGGGTTATTCAAAAAAGGAAAAACATAAAGCAAACTAAGGACCGTGGGAGGGCTAAGAAGCCTCCCGGGACTAGGATAGGACGATGACTGAAAATCCCTAAAATGGTTGGACACTTTCGGTTTTCACTTTTCTTGATGGAGATGATGAAGGAATGATGAAAATATGGAGGGGGAACGGGAATGAAACTCGAACCTAGGATCTAGATCCGACGGGAAATAGAGAGATGGAGGGGAAAGAAGGTACATAGGGCTACGAGCTCCACGATAGTTGTTTGGTAGCGAAAACCTTATTTGGGATCACATCTTGCCATCATGCACGGCGGTGATGATGACTTGAAGATCACACCCTGCCATCATGCACGGCGACACTGATGACTTGGAGCGGCTTCATGCTCCTCGATGCTCTCATTGGAGCGAAGGCATTAGGGCCTTACACCCCTCGACGTCTTGACGGACAAAGGCAAAAATGGGCCTAAGCCCAAAACAACAAACAGGGTTATAACTCTCAAAAATTCGTTTTCAACTAACTTTATTACAAGAGGAGTATGGGTATTTATAGATTACCATATCCCTTTGAAATTTAAAAATAAAATCCCTTGAAATCCTCCTTAGATTTTGAATTCAAATTCAATATCAAAAATCCCAAATTTCCCTTTAAAACCCAGCTTACATTCATGAAAAAATTACCAAATAAATCCCTTTTATTTGAATTTTGAAATCCCCCTTCCACTCTGAAATTCATGCTGCTCCAAAAATCATGCAGAACAGCTCTTCTTCCAACTACTTTGAGAAGCGTGCGGAAGCTTCTTAGGATTGGTTTGAGAAATGTGCAAAAACTTCATCATGATCTAGCAATAGGGGGAAACCGGAACTTCGGTGGCCAGCGAGGGCCATTGTGTGGTGGGAGGCAGGGCGGTAGAAAGGCGGCGACGATGGTGCGGCATGGTGGATGAGCATCGGACGGCAGCGGCACGGTGGCACGGACGGGCGTCACGGGCGCCTGTTCGCCTTTCACGGTCGTGGACGGTGGCTGGGGACCGACGAGGCCTCTAGCCAGCCGGGCGGGGGCCAGCGGGCGGCGACAGGGCAGCACGACATCACGGACAGGCGACACGGGGCGTCATGGGCACCCATTCGCCTTCCACGGCCGTGGGCGGTGGCTGGGCACTAGTGAGGCCTCCAGCGGTCGGGCGGGGGCTAGGGGGCGGCGGGCGGTAGGGCGGTAGCGGAGGGGTGGCACAGCATCGCAATTTGGGCAGCACGACAATTCATCTCCCTCGCATGTTGGGGTGCCTTTCCAGTGACTTATCGGTGACTAGGTGGTTCCTCGGCCAGAGGGGAGATCGATGGCTGGCTGGGGGGGGCGGCCAGGATCCGACAGTCTGGATGGGGGAATGATGGGTGGCAGCTAGGTTTTAGAAAAAAAAAATAGAGACTTTACGGGTTGATGAAGGTTGAAGATGGAATAAGCCGAGATAACATGAGGATAAACCTAGAATAAAACAAGGATAGTGGGAATAACATGGAATAGCTGGGATAAGGCAAAAGGAAAAAAAAGCTAGAAAATTAAAAGAAAACCTAGATGGGTTTCTGGTCCCCCATCATTCTCCTACAGCGCGAAGAACTCGACTCCGTCGAGTTTGAGGATGAAGCAAATCCTAGTCCGCTACTGGCTTTGATACAAATTTGGTGCAGGACGGGATCCCGATGAAACCTGCGTTATTCAGAAAAGCGAAAACATAAAGCAAACTAAGGACCATGGGAGGGCTAAGAAGCCTCCCAAAACTAAGATAGGACGACGACTGAAAATCCCTAAAATGGCTGGACTCTTTTGGTTTTCACTTATCTTGATGGGGATGACGAAGGAATGATGAAAATATGGATGGGGGAACAGGAATGAAACTCGAACCTAGGATCTAGATCCGATGAGAAATAGAGAGATGGAGGGAAAAAAAGGTACCTAGGGCTTCGAGCCCCACGATAGTTTCTTGGCAGCAAAGACCTTATTTGGGATCACATCCTACCATCATGCACGGCAGCGCTGCTGACTTGGAGATCACACCCTGCCATCATGCACGGCGACACTGATGACTTGGAGTGGCTTCACGCTCCTCGATGCTTTCGTTGGAGCGAAGGCATTGGGGCCTCACACCCCTCGACATCCCGAAGGACGAAGGCGAAAACGGGCCTAAGCCCATAACCACAAAATGGGTTACAACTCTCAAAAATTCATTTTCAACTAACTTTATTACAAGAGGAGTATGGGTATTTATAGATTCTCATATCCCTTTGAAATTCAAAAATAAAATTCCTTGAAATCCTCCCTAGATTTTGAATTTAAATTCAAAAATCAAAAATCCCAAATTTCACTTTTAAACCCAACTTACATTCATGAAAAAATTACCAAATAAATCCCTTTTATTTGAATTTTGAAATCCCCCCTCCACTCTGAAATTCGTGCTGCTCCAAAAATCATGCAGAATGGCTCTTCTTCCAATTGCTTTGAGAAGCATGCAGAAACTTCTCTGGGCCACTTTGAGAAATGTGCAGAAACTTCTTCACGGCCGAGCAACAGGGGGAACCGAATCTCCGACGGCTGGTGGGTTCCAGCGGGCGGCGGGCGGCAGGCAGGCGGCGGCGATGGGGCGGCACGGCGGGCGGGCGGTGAACGGTAGTTGCACGGTGGCATGGACGGGCGTCATGGGCGCTCGTTCGTCTTCCGTGGCTGTGGACGGCGGCTGTGCACCAGTGAGGCCTCCGGTTGGCCAGGCAGGGGCCAGCGCGCGGCGGGCGGCATCAGCGGGGCGGCACGGCGATGCAGACGGGCGTCACGGGGCGTCACGGGTGCCTATTCGCCTTCCACGACCGTGGGGGTGGCTGGGCATCGCCGTGGCCTCCAGCGGCCAGGCGGAGGCCAGGGGGCGGCGGGCCGCAGCGGCGGGGCGGCACGATGGTGCGGTGAGGGCAGCGCGGCGGTTCGTCTCCCTTTCACGTTGGGGGGCTTTCTGGTGACTCACCGGTGGCTGGGTGGTTCCCCGACGAGAGGGGAAATCGGTGGCCGGCTAGGGGGGGTGACCGGGGTCGGGCAGTCCGGATGGGGGAAGGGGGGGTGGCAGCTAGGTTTTAAAAAAGAAAAAAATAAAGACTTTACGGGTTGATGATGGTTGAAGATGGAATAAGACGGAATAACATAGGGATAAACTTGGAATAAAACAAGGATAGTGGGAATAACAGGGAATAGCTGGGATAAGGCAAAATGAGAAAAAAACTAGAAAATTAAAAGAAAACCCAGATGGATTTCGGGTCCCCCATCATCTGGTCCCCATCATTAGGAGTCCATGTTAAATTCTTATCTTCATGTCACCCACCGACCAAGGGTCATGCACAAAGTTGTAGTTAGAGACTTAATAAATTTCTTTCGATAAGAATGTCTAGTTGAGTTTATTAAGTGTTAGTTTGAGTCATTTGCATAGCATGTTAGAGATCTGCATAAAGAAATTACCCATAAGATTTATGTGAGCAATGATAATTATAAAAACATGGTTAATTCCTGAAAAGAGTCAAAGAGTTCGTTGAGGGAGATTTTGTAATGATTAGGCTTATGATGGGGACCCGACAGCCCAGCCACCTTAGCAACCACATGAGATCCCAGTCATAGTGCCTCATTCAGTGCACCACCTTAGCAACTACATGGAGTCCCAGTCACACCTTGGATTTTGCCACACTAGGGTTACATGGAGGATTACATGAAGTTGGCCCAATATGAGGATTTGGTGTCCATATGACAGCACATCAATTTCGCACTCAAGCACACCAACTCCACATGCTAGCATGACAAGAAGGAAAGTCAAAGCAGATAAACATGAATCCCATGATTCATGCAAGTTTTCTTAGGAAAGAAGTGGTCCACCCCAAGCCAAGAGAAAAAAGAAGTTGGCATCTTGGTCCCCCCTTTTTGGGCCGCCCACTACATACCATCTTTGGAGGACTTTTATTTGGCATTTTGTTGCCTAGGTGGCTTTCCCAAGAGAGGGGTGAATTGAGAATTTAAAACATTTAAGCAATAATGTGTTCTTTGAAAATCTCTTGAAGTGTTAAGTACTGTGATAGGATAATTGAATGCAGAAGTGTAATCAAATAAGTAAAGCACAACACAAACACAAGCAAATTATAGTAGTTCGGAGCAACCCAGCTCCTACGTCCACTACCCAAGATTATCACTTGGGATTTCTACTATATCCCCCACTGGAATATAGTCGGATTGTTTTAACAAGCTCACAATCCAAACCTCTGCACTTTGGTTTTTAATCTGGGCTCACCAAAGAAACCCAACTTGGTTTTACCAGGTTCACCATGAACCCAACACTTGGTTTAAACACTGGCTAACCAAGAACCTATTTGGTTTTTAAACCGGGCTCACCAATAACCTAACAATTCAATAAAAGAATTATAAAGAAAAACAACAGAATGACAAACAGATTTTTATCGAATGGATGCCAATGCAGCTCAAGAAAAGCCTAGTTGATTGCACTTCAATGAACTTGGTTGGCTTCTTCAACTTCTTCAATAAATGCTTCAAGCTTTAGTTGGTGTTTGGTAAAGGCTTGAAGACTATCTTGAATGCTCTTGCAGTGCTCTCTTGCTCACAAGGTAGCTTGGATATTCAATTTAGCATTTACTCATTATCTCCTTTCTTTTCCTTTTTTCAAAGTAGTTTAAATCCCTTAAATATATAGTCTTGTACCCTTGTTAAGCAGTTTTTGTCATTGTAGACCATTGGGATGTGATATTTGACCATTGGAGCACTTTTTGGATTCAAATTCCAAGTTCTGGAACTAGCCATTACAAGTTTGAAATCAACCTTCGAATCGTCTCGGATTACTCGAGTCGGCTCGAATCCTCATAGTAGTTCTGGTTGAGTCAACTCTCTTCAATCTTGTTGGCTCGGTTGTACAGTGTTCTGATTCCTCATTCTGTAAGAGTCGGCTCACCTTGATTCTAGTCGACTCGGATCTTTAGGCCTTCAAAATGTAGTCTAAAAGAGTCGACTCATTCTCTTTAGAGTTGGCTTGGTTGGCTGTAGTTCTCAGAGCTCTTTTTCTAGACTTTGGAGGAGTCGGCTCGAATCTCTGAAGAGTCAGCTTCGATATCTGATTAAATGATAGAGTCGGCTCGGACTCCCTTTAGGTTGGCTCACCTTTTTAATTCAGGAAGTGGTACTCTGGATGAGTCGGCTCAGATCCCTTATAGTTAGCTTGGATATCTGCGTGCCAGAAATCTTCATGCATGCCATGTGCTAGAGTCGACTCTCTTCTCTTTGAGTTGGCTCAAATGAGTTCTTCAGTGAATTCTCAATCCTTCTCTAGAATTCATCTAGCAAGGCTTCAAGCTTTCAAGATGCCTTCAAACTCTTCTTACAACATAATCAAGGTAATTTTAAGCTTGAAATATCCTAGAAGTAACCCATTTGATTAGTTTTTTGCTTAAGTTTTTCTTTGGGTTCTTCTTTACAAGATTCAATTACAATACAACTCAACACAAGAAATAGAAATCTAGGAGTTGAAATTGAGCAATGAATTCATCCTACAAAAACTTGCAAAACACTTAAAGAGTTATTTGTAAAACTAATGCATGCTCCAATATTTTGTTATCATCAAAATCACTTATGAGGTTAACAATCTTCCCCTTTTTGATGATGACAAAACACTAGGCATGAAAAATTCTTTACAATTACATGTATGATTGTATTTGAGAGTAAGCATTAACATATATCGAAGCTAACAATATTTGCAAGTAAGTATCAAAGCTTTTGTGAAAAACTATATAGTATTTGTGTTAATGCTTTTATATGTATCATAGTATTAAAGCTTGTATGTTTCAAAGTATCTGAACTAGCACAAATATAAAATATTAGAGCTCAAAATTATAAGTATTAGAGCTAATTCTTGAGCTAAATTTTTAAAGCAATTAGAGCAAATTGCAAGTTTTGAGCTAGAGCCAATAATTTGCTCCCCATTTTTGATAATTTGAAAATTTTGAAACAATTTCATGCTTAGTCAAAAATATTCTCCCCCTTTTTGTATATTCTCAAATAGTTATAACTATTTTTCATGCAATCCCAATGTTCTCCCCCTTTTTGTTAATAATCAAAAAGGTATTCAATTAAAGCTCAAATTTTATAATAGAATAAGATAGTTCATAAAGTTTGTTTGAGATAATTTCACTTTTTTCTTCTCAACATTGATATTCTAATTAAAATTTATGTTGATTAGTATTGTACAAATGACATTATCATTGAGAGTATTGCATAAGTTCAGTTTACACACAACAGATATCCCAAAAATGTATTCATTTCATTCATAAATTTTCATTATACATTACAAAAGATTAAGATAAAAAGTCTATTCATTATCAATATCTAGCTGAGTAGTATAGGATGGCCCAAAAGGTGGTATAGATGCTATAGGGTCCACAAATTATGGTTCAGAAGCTTGGGGCCTAAGATGAAGAGCTGGCTACCTAGGATGTGTAGTTGAGGTAGGTCCAGGAGTAGGTATAGGTCTAGGTTTAGGAGTGGCAAATGCTGCAATAACAATGGTTTTGAGTTGATCAAATTGAAATTGAACCACCTCCATCTCTTCATGAAGCTTCATCACCTCAGTGTTTAATGCAATTAACTCAGCAGCTTGCGCATTTGCAAAAGCTTCAGCAGAACCTCGCAATCTCTCAAATTCTGACCTTATTATTCCTATGCCCTTTGTATAATCTTCTTCCATCCTCTTTCCCTATTCCAATGATCCCATTTTGAACCTTATCTCCTTTAGCTCTGTTCTAAATTCTTCCAAAGTTTGATCAACTATTTTCTCGATTGAATCAGAACCAGATGATATGGTATCAATGATAGGCTGCAGATCAGGCTGAGATGTAGGTCTGGAGGTCTCAAGTGATTCAATTCTGCCTCTCAACTCCCTAACCTCACTATCAATGTGATCCAGTCTACAGTCCACTGATTGGCGAAACTCACCAAACATAGTAGCCAAGGAAGCAGTTAAATATTATGTTAGTGACTTCATCTACAGTGCTATGAAGTCCTGTGTCACTAAAGGTTCAGCTGAATGTGCAGGTGGTCCTGGAATAGAAGGTGCTGGAGGAACATAAGTAGTATCTGGCATAGGTGGAGATGCTAGTAAGAGAGTCTCATACTCAAAGTGCACTATCTCCATAGCCTCAAATGTAGCATGCTCAGTCTCAGTATGTGCAAATCTAGGTATAGTAGTCTCAGCTGGCTCAGAAATGCTAGCAAAGTCAGTAAAAGTTCCAACTAGAACATCAACAATATGCTTAGGTGTTGAAGGCCTTACGGTGGAAATCTTTCTAGGAAGGTCTTCACTATCACTATCCTCAGTACTGCTGCTGCTATTGCTGGAGGCTGCTATAGCCCTCTCTTCAGTTCCCTACTTCTTCCATATCCCTTAACTAAGGATATATCCCATTCGGAGTAGAGATTTAAAAGTATAAGTATCGGTGTGATGAAGGAGTTTACCATCTTCTCCTTCTAAACTGATCCTGGAGGCTTGAGACAATAATGTTAACACCATTCCATAAGATAAACATGCCTTAACTTTTCAGACATCTTCCTTCATTTGCATTATCATGATATAGGATAAATTTAATGCCTCCCCCTGAATGATGTGTTCCAAAAGGTTGAGGTCACGTTCACTTACCAAATCAAATATACTAGTCCTTGGAAGAAATATTCTACTAATGAAGTTATGGAGTAGTCTCATTTCTAGTGAAAGTGTGTTTGCCATGACAGTTCCCACTCCACTAACATCTATCCTGCCCAGTATTGTTTGAATGGTTTTTTCATTATCCTTCAAAACTAAGTGCTTAGTCCCTTCAGTAGGCATTTCCAATATTATGCTGAGCCTTTCCCCTATCACAATAATCCATTTTCCCTTTACTATGGATTAAATGTGTTGGGGTTTAATTCTTAGGATTTCATAGAATGCTCTAACAAGGGTTGGATAAGTAGATAGATTCAGAGAGCAGAAGAATGTCCAGCCTTGTTCATCAATTAAATCCCCAATTTTCAGTCCAATTTCTTCAAGAAATTTAAAAATAATCCTTCTACCACTAGTAACAGGCCGGTTAGACATTGAAATCACCTGTCTTGGAGAGTGAGTAGAGTCCAACTATTTTGTTTCTTCTTCTTCTCTCTCAACTGCTCGAGTCGGCTCCTCTTGCCGATGCTTTGTTCTTCTTTCTACTTCCACTAAGAGTGCAGCTCTTTTTGATCTCTTCCTAATAGCCATTTTCGGTGCCATTGCAACACTTATGGGAAGAAATATGGAATGGGATCTTGAGGAAGAAGATTTCTGGATTTTGCTAGAGGTTTTGAGTGGAGTTTTAGGGTTTAGAATGAGAATAGAGAGCAGAAAAGTTCGGAAAAATTTGCACGGCTCTATTAAAAAATTGTTTGCCCGACATTCAAGTCAGCTCTAATAACCCTAAATTGCTCGAGTCACCTTGACCAGTGCAAAAATTGAAACAATAGAGATTCGAGTCGGCTCAACCCGAGCCAAATTGACCGAGTCGACTCGAACAAAAACTTTTTTCAAAAGTTGAAATGATTTAGAAATTAAAAAATATTTGATAAAATCTCAAGGAAAGTTGTTCAAAGAACTTGAATTGATGTAGGTGGTTTTTTAGATAACTTTTCCTTAATTTTGAAGGAATTAGATTAGGAAAATACAGAAAGGATCACAAAGACCTAATTCTCCTCTAATCATTTCAAATATATCTTGATTGAGTGGCTTAATGAAAATGTTAGCCAATTGGTTCTCAGTAGGGATAAATTCTAGTTCAATGTCACCATTCAAAACATGATCTCTAATAAAATGATGTCTAATTTCTATGTGCTTAGTTCTAGAATACTTAATTGGATTTTTTGTCAAATTTATAGTACTTGTGTTATCATATTTGATTGGAATTTTAGATTGTGTAAAACCAAAGTCTTTTAGTTGTTGTTTAATCCATAATACTTGTGCACAACAACTCCCTACAGCAGCATACTCTGCCTCAGCAATAGATAGTGCTACCGAGTTTTGTTTCTTACAATTCCATGAGATTAAATTCAACCCTAGAAATTGGCATGTACTGCCAGTGCTTTTTCTATCAATTTTACAACCAGCATAATCAGCATCCAAAAATCCAATTAAATTCAATGAAGAATATTTTGAAAACCATAGACCTAGATTACTTGTACCTTTCAAATTATAATTTTTTAATAGCAAGCATATTTGATTCTTTAGGATTAGATTGGAATCTAGCACATACACATATGCTATACAAGATATCAGGTCTACTTGTAGTTAAGTATAACAAGGATCCGATCATATCTTAATAGAGCTTTTGGTCAATGTTGGATCTATCTTCATCTTTATCCAATTTACAAGTTGGGCTCATGGGTGTGCTCATGTGTTTGCTTGACTCCATACCAAACTTTTAGATTATTTTTTTGGTGTACTTGGCTTGGTTAATAAAGATTCCATCCTTTGTTTGTTTCACTTGAAGTCCAAGGAAATAGTTAGGTTCACCCATTAGGCTCATTTCAAATTTTCCCAATATTAACTTAGCAAATTTTCTATAAAGAGTTTCATTAGTTGCACCAAATATAATATCATCAACATAAATCTATACAACTAATAAATCATTATTTTTCTTCTTGATGAAAAGAATTTTGTCAAATTTTCTCTTAAAAAATTATTTTTAATCAAGAAAGTGCTAAGTCTATCATACTAGGCTCTAGGTGCTTGTTTCAAACCATATAATGCTTTATTCAGTTTAAACACATGATTTGGAAAAACATGATCTTCAAAACCTGGTGGTTATTCTACAAAAACTTGTTCAGAAATGAAATAATTTAAAAATGCACTTTTCACATCTATTTGAAAAAGTTTAAAATTCATGTAGCAAGCAAATGCAAGAAGTAATCTAATAGCTTTTAATCTTGCTTCAGGTGCATATATTTCATTGAAATCTATAACCTCTTCTTGGTTATATCCCTTAGCCACTAATCTAGCTTTGTTTCTAATTACATCTCCTTGTTCATCTAACTTGTTTTTATATACCCATTTGGTTCCTATGATGGGATGGTCTGATGGTCTCTGAACTAAATTCTATACCTTATTTCTTTCAAGCTGATTTAGTTCTTCATGCATGGCCATCATCCAATTTGAATTAGATTCAGCTTCTTCTAAGGTATGAGGTTCTATTTGTGATACAAAGGCTAGGTAATCATGTGCATCACTATGTGATGACCTAGTCCTAATACATTATGAAGGATCACCAATAATTAATTATCTTGGATGAGAAGTTACGTACCTCCATTCCCTTGGTAAATCAGCATTATCCTTACATACCATTTCTTCTTCTTGAGTTGGTCTTTTCTGTATGCTCATGTCTTCCATTTCTTTTTGACATGTACCTGCATCATTGTCTATGCACTTTTCCTTCTTAGAAGGTGAAGGGTTAGTTTCATCAAAAATAACATGCATACATTCTTCTACAGTAAGAGTTCTTTTGTTGAATACTCTATATGCTTTGCTATATAATGAATAACCAAAGAAAATTACTTCATCAAATTTATCAAATTTTTCTAAATTATCTTTACCATTGTTAAGCATAAAACATTTATAACCAAATACATGAAAATAATTAATGTTGGGTTTCTTTTCATTCCAAAGCACATAGGGGGTTTTCTTCAAAATAGGATGGATCAAGATGTAGTTCAAAATGTAATAAGCAGTGTTCACCGCTTCTGCCTAAAAGTGCCTTGGAAGATTGCCTTCATATAACATTGTTCGGGCCATCTCTTCCAAAGTTCTATTTTTTCTCTCTACCATATTATTTTGTTGTGGTGTCCTAGGAGTGGAGAAGTTATGATCAATGCCATTTTCTGTGCAATAATCATCGAAAAAATGATTTTCAAATTTGGTGTCATGATCACTTCTAAATAAAACTATTGAAAGATTTTTCTGATTAGAAATTTTTTTATGAAATTTTTGAAAGTCTTTAAAAGTTTCATCTTTATGAGCGATAAACAAAATCCAAGTAAATCTAGAAAAATCATCTACTATGACAAGAGCATATTTTATACCACCTAGGCTTGTGGTCCTAGTTGGTCCAAATAAGTCCATGTGAAGTAGCTCAAGGGATCGAGTAGTTGAAATCATATTTTTGGGTTTAAAGCTCTCCCTAGTTTGTTTACCCATTTGGCATACATCACAAACATGATTAAGATCTATTTTAAATTTAGGCATGCCTCTAACTAAATTATTGAAAATTAACTTGGCAATAGTATGCATGCTAGCATGACCTAATCATCTATGTCAAAGTAAGCAAGACTCCTTGGTCTTAGCATTCATTGCAACTAGACTGGAACTACTTGACATGGCAAGATCATTAAGGTCTATTTCATAAATGTTTCCAAGTCTATGTCTAATAAACTTACTGCTAGAATCAAGAGAGTTTGTTACAATACACATAGATGATTCAAAGATAACCTTGAAGCCTTTATCGCATAATTGACTAATGCTTAACAAATTATGCTTCAATTTATCTACTACAATATATTTTCAATAAAAGTACATGGGATTATTTTGATCTTATCAATTCCAATTATTTTTTCCTTGCCATTGTCTCCAAAAGTAACCATACCTCCTTCTTTAATCTCTAGGATGATAAATTGATCCTTGTCACCCGTCATATGCCTTGAACAGCCACTATCGAGATACCATCTTTTCTTCAAATTTTTGGTTGCAAGACATTCCTACAAGACAATCAAGAAGTTCTTTTAGATACCCAAGCTAACTTTGGTCCTTGCAGGTTAGTGGATGTGGTTTCTTTGAGAATCCAAATCTTTCTTACTTTACTCTTGACATTTCTAAAGATATTGCATTTAAAAGCTTTATGTCCGAACCCTTTGCATGCATAACATTCAACTCTAGAATTCTGAAAGGATGTAGATTTTGAAGTTCTAGATGTTGATGCATGAGATGCAGATATAAAAAAAATTCTATTTGAGTTCGTAGGAACATACAATGTAGCTTTAGGAGTAGAAGCAGAAACATTTGTTGCAAAAGCATTTTGAGATATTAATTTTGGAACAAAAGATTTTGGTGTCACAAAAGTAGTAGCTGAAATTCCATTTAATATTGAAGAATTAAAATCGATTCCAACTTTATTTCAAGAAATTCTTTGATCTTTAAAAATCAACTCAAGCTTATTTGAAGATAAAGTATGTTTTTCAACAAGTGGCTTGAGTTTTTCAACCTCATTTTTTCAAATCATTATTTTCAATAGTTAAAGCCTTGTTTTGATGCGGGACAGATGCGTGGGGTAGGATCGCTGGTGAGCGTAGAAGTCACCAGGGGAAAAGGGTTTGTCTGGAGGAAGAAAGAAGAGGGCTACGTGTTCAAAAAGATTACTAGGGTTCACACAGATTCCCCGAGGAGGATAATCAATCACACATCAAAGGGGCTCATACATATGCCCTAGGGATCACATAGATACCTTGAAAGAAATGGAAGGGATCACACAGATACCCTGGGCTCACACAGATGCCCAAATCAGGGATCACATAGAAACCCTGGGAAGAAGGGGAAGGGATCACACAGATACCTTGGGCTCACACAGATGCCCAAATCAAGGATCACATAGAAATCCTGGGATCACACAAATCCTTCACACAGAACAATAGAAATTTTATTCATCCATGGTTATTTTCATACATGAAAGGGGATCCTTTTATAGTTGACCCTAGCCCTTAGATTACATGGAATGAAAAGCAAAGAGAGAAGGTGTCAACATGCTGCCTTGGGGAGGATTTGCATAAAAGGAGGCACCACAAGTATTCCATAAAAGGATGGTCAACATAAAGAAATAAAATCTCATGAAAGAGGGAAGGAGAGTGGGCACCCAAATGCTGCTTGATTTGCCTGATACTCCCTTCCATCATTTTCTGGGCGGTCCCTAATTTCTATACGGGATGTTGATGTGCTGCCTTTTGTGCTTGAATGGATATATGAAAATCCTGGGATGCCTAATAGGGTGGATGATGCCTACTGGGACTCCACATGGTAGCTGATAGCTTTCAGGTCCCCATCATTCCCCTGGAGTGGGGAGAACTCGACTCGGTCGAGTCAGGCTCAGCAGGGTTTGACGGAATCGAAACTAATCAAATCAAAGTAATTTTTTTCCTGATTTTTTTCATTGATTTTCTTTTTTATTGGCTACTCTGAGATTAGTGCGGCTTTGAAGATGTGTAGTGCAGAGATCTGTGCTACTCTAGGAATCGTGTAGCTTTGAGGAGCGTGCTATTGAAGTCAGCAACACGAGCCAGGATTTGCATTAATGTTCGTGCTGTGGATCCTTCCTCTCTCGGTCTGATGCAGGGTGGAACAGGGAGACTCCAGTGGGCTTCACCGGCGATGGCAACATGGACGAGGAGAAGGTTGGCACGGTGATCTCTGGATCGATCGTGGATCTCTCCGATCGGCTGGCAGCAACTGAAGAAGGCACGTTGGACCTGGGCGATCATTTGGAGGAGTCCGGCATCGTCGACGGTTGCTGGAGGCAGGGAGGATATCCAGCAGGATATAGCAATCGGATCGGCTCTCTCTGATTGCAGGCAGAGAGGCGGATGGCCGATGGAGAGCAGGGTGGAAATCCAGTCGGGGGGCATTGCACGGACCTGCTTCGATCTGAGGATGGGACGTGCAGAAGCTTTGATCCGAGGCCAGAGGATGGCTGTGCATCAAGCGGTTGATTGGGTTTCCGGTGGTCATCGATTGCTGGCAGGAGAACAGAGAGGATGGGACAATTCCGTTGATGGAGGAAGGGCCGGCTTGCAGTGGTTTTTTTTTGATGGATCTGAAGAGGGAGATGGAAGTCGATGGTCTTGGTGAGGAAGCTTCAAGCAAGGGAGATCCCTGGCGAGGGGACCGGTGGGGGGGGCTCATGGTGGCCGAGCTTCATGACAGAGGCGGCAATGAAGATTGGGCGGAGGGCTTGATGGCACGTTGAGGGAGCTTCTTGGTGGGCTATGGGTGGTGGACGAGTGTTCTGGGCATTCAATCCAACTAGATCCAGGAGGAAGATGACATGAATATGTGTGGAATAGAGAAGGAATAAGGTTGGGTTAGCGGGAATAATGGGAATAAGGGGAATAAGCGGAGGAGAGAGAAAAAAAGAGGGAAAGATATGGGATACCCTAATCCTCTGGGCTCTGATACCAAATTGATGCGGGATAGATGCGCGAGGTAGGATCGCTGGCAAGCGTAGAAGTCACCAGGAGATTATGGTTTGTCTGGAGGAAGAATGAAGAGGGCTACGGGTTCAGAAAGATAACTGGGGTTCATATAGATTCCCCGAGGAGGACAATCAATCATACATCAAAGGGGCTCACACATATGCCCTAGGCATCACACATATACCCTGAAAGAAAGGGAAGGGATCACACAGATACCCTGGGCTCACACAGATGCCCAAATCAAGGATCACATAGAAACCCTAGGAAGAAGGGGAAGGGATCACACAGATACCCTGGGCTCATACAGATGCCCAAATCAGGGATCACACAGAAATCCTGGGATCACATAGATCCTTCACATAGAACAATAGAAATTTTATTCGTCCATGGTTATTTTCATACATGAAAGGGGGTCCTTTTATAGTTGACCCTAGCCCTTAGATTACATGGAATGAAAATCAAAGAAAGAAGGTGTCAACATGCTACCTTGGGGAGGATTTGCATAAAAGGATGCACCACAAGTATTCCATAAAAGGATGGTCAACATAAAGAAATAAAATCTCATGAAAGAGGGAAGGAGAGTGGGCACCCAAATGCTGCTTGATTTTCTTGATACTCCCTTCCATCTTCTTCTGGGTGGTCCCTAATTTCCATACGGGATGTTGATGTGGTGCCTTTTGTGCTTGAATGGATATATGAAAATCCTGGGATGCCTAATAGGGTGGATGATGCCTGCTGGGACTCCACGTGGCAGTTGATAGCTTTCAGGTCCCCATCATGTTCTTGTCAAGATATGCATTATTTTCAGTTTCCAAAGCTTTAAACTTTTCAGAAAAGACATGTAAATTATTTTGTAATATATTGTTCTTTTCAAAATTTTTTTCTTTTTCCTTTAGTAAAGAATTATTGATATTCTTTAAGGATCTAATCTTTACTCCAGCCTTTTTGAATTCAGATAATAGATCATGAAAAGCAGAATTCAATTCATTAAATATAAATTATGTTTGAGCATTGGGGTATGTTAACTCATCTTCGAGACCCATTAGACAAAGATTAGCAGTTTTCGTGGTCTCTTCCTCTTCAGTTAAGGTGGATCCTCGCTATCGCTCCATGTAGCAACCATCGCCTTCTTTTTCTTCTTCTTGAAGGTTTTCTTCAATAGTGGATAATCTAGGCGAATGTGTCCCAGTTTCTTACATTCATAGCAGGTGGTGACTTGTTCCTTTTCTTTCTCTTTGTCCTTGTCATTATCTTTACTATATTCCCCTTTCTTATAGAAATTTCTATGATATCTACCTTTTTTCTTTCCTATAAATCTTCCGAATCTCCTCATGACCACTGCAATATCTTCGTCTTCTAGATCATCTTTAGAGGAGGTGCAGTTATTTTCTGATTCCTCATCATGTCTTTTAAAATTAGATGTAGACTTGAATGCAATAGTCTTCTTTTTCTTTTGATCATCTTCAGTTCAGTGCTGCATAGCCAATTCGTGAGTGATGAGTGAACCCATTAATTCATTCAGAGATAAGGTGTTTAGATCTTTCGCTTCCTGGATGGCTGTCACTTTGGGATCCCACTTGTCTAGAAATGATCTAAGAATCTTCTTACTAGATCTGCATTCGAATAAACCCTGCCAAGACTTTTCAAACCATTAATAATATCTAAAAATTTTGAAAACATGGCAGATATGGTTTCAATAGGTTCCATTTTAAGAAATTTGTAACTGTGTACTGGAATATTTATTTTCGAAGTCTTCACTTGGAAAGTTCCTTCATGGGTCACTTCGAGTTTATCCCAAATTTTCTTTGCAGAAGAGCAAGTGGAAATTCGATTGAACTCGTTAGCAAACAGAGTATAGTATAATAAATTCATTGCTTTGGCATTTAATTCTCCCATCTTCATGTCGTGTTCATCCCAGTCCTCTTCAAGCTTTGGGACATCCACGCCATTAATTTTGATCATGGAAATTTGTGGCCCTTTAAAAATGACCTTCCATAATTGAAAATCGATAGCTTGTATATAGATTTTCATTTCGGCTTTCCAGTAACAATAATTAGTTCCAGTGAAGAGTGGAGGTATATTAGTAGATTGGCCTTTGGCCAAGGATGTACTAATGGGATGAGCCATCAATCTTTACTTTAAATGTATTCAGAGACACTGCTCTGATACCAGTTCTTGCCCAGGTGGCTTTTCTAAGAGGAGGGTGAATTGGAAATTTAAAAAATTTGAGCAATAATGTTCTATTTGAAAATCCCTTGAAGTGTTAAGTGCTGTGATAGGATAATTAAATGCAAAAGCATAATCAAATAAGAAAAGCACAACACAAATACAAGCAAATTATAGTGGTTCGGAGCAACCCAGCTCCTACGTTCTCTATCCAAGATTACCACTTGGGATTTTCACTATATCCCCCACTGGAATATAGTCAGATTATTTTAATAGGCTCACAATCCAAATCTCTGCACTTTGGTTTTTAAACCGGGCTCACCAAAGAAACCTAACTTGGTTTTACCAGGATCACCAAGAACCCAATACTTAGTTTTAACACAAGCTAACCAAGAACCTATTTGATTTTTTAACCGGGCTCACCAATAACCCAACAAGTCAATAAAAAAATTGTAAAGAAAAGAAACAGAATGACAAATAGATTTTTGTTGAATGGTTGCTGATGCAGCTCAAGAGAAGCTAGTTGATTTGCACTTCAATGCACTTGGTTGGCTTCTTCAACTTCTTCAATAAATGCTTCAAGCTTTAGTTGGTATTTGGTGAAGGCTTGAAGACTGTCTTGAATGCTCTTGCAGTGCTCTCTTGCTTAGAAGGTATCTTGGATATTCAGTTTAGCATTTACTCATCATCTCCTTTCTTTTCTCTTTTTCAAAGTAGTTAAAATTCCTTAAATATATAGTCTTGTACCCTTCTCAGGTAGTTTAAGTCATTGTAGACCATTGGAATGTGACATTTGACCATTAGAGCACTTTCTAAATTCAAATTCCAAGTTCTAGAACTAGTCGTTATAAGTTTGAAATTGACCTTCGAGTCGGCTTGGATCCTCAGAGTAGTTTAGGTTGAGTCGACTCTCTTTAATCTAGTCGGCTCGGTTGTACAGTGTTCTAATTCCTAACTCTATAAGAGTCTGCTCACCTTGATTCTAGTCGGCTTGGATCCTTAGGCCTTCAAAATGTAGTCTGAAAGAGTCAGCTCTTTCTCTTTAGAGTCGGCTCGGTTGGCTGTAGTTCTCAGAGCGCTTTTTCTGGACTCTGGAAGAGTTGGCTCGAATCTTTGAAGTATCTGCTCGGATATCTGACTGAATGATAGAGTCAGCTTGGACTCCCTTTGGGTCGGCTCGCCTATCTAATTTAGGAAGTGTTACTCTGGACGAGTCAGCTCGTGTCCCTTAGAGTTAGCTCGAATATTTGCGTGCAAGAAATCTTCATGCATGCCACATACCAGAGTCGTCTCTCTTCTCTTCGAGTTGGCTTGGATGAGTTCTTTAGTGAATTTTCAATCCTTCTCTAGAATTCATCCAGCAAGGCTTCTAGCTTTTAAGATGCCTTCAAACTCTTCTTAGAACATACTCAAGGTAATTTTAAGCTTGAAATATCCTAGAAGTAACCCATTTGATTAGTTTTTTACTTAAGTTTTTCTTTGGGTTCTTCTTTTCAAGATTCAATTAAAATAAACTAAACACAAGAAATATAAATGTAGGAGTTGAAATTAAGCAATGAATTCATCCTACAGAAACTTGTAAAACACTTGTAGAGTTGTTAGTTAAACAAATGCATGCTCAAATATTTTGTTATCATCAAAATCACTTATGGGGTCAACACATTTGTTAGATTTCTTCAATGTATTCAATTTGCAAAGGAGGAAGGTTTAAGGCGCCCCATTATTTCCATGTTTTCATAACTTAGGTCCTAAGTCATGTGACACTATATAAAGGACCCATCTCTTGTATGAAAGGAAAAATAAAAATTTAAGAAGAGAGATTCTTATTTCTGGTGGGGACACCAGAGGCACCGGAAAAGGACAGAGGCTTTTCAACCATTTATGGATTGATCAATAATTTATGAGTCCATTTGTAATAAGGGCATAGCCCATCTGAGTCTATTTTAGTTGTTATTTGAGTCTTTTGAGTTGTTATTTTTGTTCAATATTAGTCAGCTCATGTTGAGCTAGTTCAGTCCAATGCTAGTCAGCTCATGTTGAGCTAATTTTATTTTTTTGAGTCCTGTCCAAGTACACTGAACACTCAAGACTACATCATACAAGTGAAGACCATGTCCAACTAGATTGAAGACATGAAAGTATAGCCCAAGTCCAATCCAGCTTGAAGATTTGAAGACCCCAGGAGGAAAATCAGAAACCCTGATTCCTTGCAGATGCCCTCCAGATGCCCAGATTCCCTTCCAGATGCCAAAATATATTCATAGACCAGGCATCCATGATTCCAATGGTTCATCAGCATCTAGCCCAAAGAAATCAAGCCCAGACACCAAGCCCAAGCCCTTAAGAAGCAAGATACCAGGGAATATTCCTGCTACCTGGCTACCAGGCCACCCCAGCTTCCAGAAGCCCAAGCCCATGCCCCCGAGCCCCATTGGGCCGGCCTCTTGCTGCACCTAGAAGCCCAACATGCCCCCCTAGGCATCTTTGGAGTGTTGACCAAGTCAAGAGAGGAGGAGAGAATTTTTAGGGATTTTTCTACCTAGGTTTCATTACATTCCTTGCTAGAGTTTGAGAGGGAAAAGGATTCTTATGTAATGTCTAATGTACCATTACTTGGGGCCCAAGACTAAGGGTCTATTTAAAGGACCCTAGTCTCTTGTATGAGGATTGGTTTTGATATATGAATTAAAACTTGAGTTCTCTTCAATTGCTGTGTGTTACCCTACTGTGTGCATAAATGGGTTTTGAGAGTTTCTTCTTCCCAGTGTTGCAACTGCCTCCAGCCATCATCCAAGCCTCCCCTTCCCACACCCTTGCTACCTTGTTTCTGATTTTTTCATGTATTTCCAACCTTGTTTTCTCACCCCTGATGGTTGTTTGCAGGTCTCTGAGTTCCTACAAATCCAACAACTCCAACCGGGCCGCAATCGGACCACCGAGCAGAAAGCCGAGTATCGGCGGTGGGTCTTTGGCTCGGTTTTTCAGGCCACATCCATCGAGGAACAAGAGATCCCTTCACTGCAATCTTCATCGGGCACATCAGATATTGCCAGGTACACTCCCTCTATCGTCAGTAATTTTATTGTGGGAGAACTTGCCCTAACCGAGGCTTCTCAGCCCCGACGATCCATCTTTACTGTTTTCTTAGGTCCTAATCTGCATGCTTAACTTCTAAAATTCATATAGAATTCCTTACAACTTATTTTAATCCAACATTTAGGATTTAATCACTTCACCCCATATATAAAATCCTCAAAAATAATTGCATGCATATTAATTCCGCATCATCTGGTATCAGAGCTTAGATTAGGGCTTGTTTTTTGTATCTTTTCAATCCATATATGCTTTGTTATTTTAGTTATTTCTCCCTGGTCAAAACTCTAAAAATTTTGAAATTTATTTTCCTGGATTATGAAATTTTTTTATATTTTATTTTGGTCTGTGCAATTTCTGCAAGTCGAAATATAGCCTAAAAATTTTTGGCTCTATTTTTTTAGCAAGACAATTTTAGAAGGTTTAGGGTTTTGTTTAACATCTCTTTGCATATCTTTAATTTTTAATATGTTCCTCGCATATTAGGTCATTAGCTGCAAATCATATTTCTACAAAAAGAACAAAAAAAAAATTACATATAATCAAAAAAACACCCAAAAAAAAAATATCTAAACCTTAATTTGCATCCTCATCTCCTGCCATCATTGCATAATTTACTTTTAAGGGCACTCTTGCTATATCAGATAAGGGGGGGAGTTGTTAACCTCTCCTTAGCCCAAAACCACATCCCTTGCATTCGGTCCCAAGTCTAACCTAAAATTAACTAGACTTAATTTGCCCTAGTGGGCTAGGGACACCAACTGGTCGGGTCTGGGCTAGTGTTAGATCATTGTGTCAGGTTAACCTCTGTGTGCCTTGTGCTCAATGCCTAGAACGGTGGTTCAGGGATTCAATCCCGAAGGGCTTATGTGCTGGTCCACCTACTTGGCCAATCTCTGATTGGTGTCTAGGATTGGCAATTAGGGACCTAACACTCCCCTTACACCTGCTTGGCTGAGTACATGGTTACTATAGGCTAGTTTGCCACCCTGATTGAGCACTTAGTTTTGGACTCTAGGTCTAGTCAGTTGTAGTTGGTTTGATCGAGTCTTGCATGAGCACTAGATCAAGAGCATCATATTAGCCATCATCTCCATCTCCTTGAACCCATGGATAAGCTGGAAGCCAAGATTCAAGCCCTTATAGACCAAGTAGCCCAGATGAACCATAAGTTTGAGTAGATGGAGGATAGGATAGGAACCCTAGAGAAAACCCATAGGACCCAGACTAGATCCAAACCTGAGCCACCTTTACCCTATATACCCAAAACCTATGAACATAGATCCTATCCATCCACTCCCTATAAGCCTAGTATACCCACAACCTATAGATCTTATGACTCCAAATCCTATGACTCTAGAACATATAAGCCCATATCTTATGAGTCCAGTAGACCCAAGACCCATAGAGTTGAACCTAAATCCTATGACCCCAGATCCTATAATTCCATGACCCATAGATCTGCACCCTTGTCCTATGAGCCTAGGGAGCCCATAAACCCTAAGTATCAGCCTAGTACTAGTCATGTTTCCCCTAGCCAACTTGAACCCCATAGGATTAGTACCCCTAAATATGAACCAGTAGTAAGCCACTACCCCTTAAGCAACTTAAACCTACTAGGAGTAGTGCCCATAATCAAAAATCAGGACCTAGCCAATTTTACCTTAGCCGACCTTCCCCTACCATCCCTTGGAGTGACAAGGCTTACATTAATGCAGAATTGTATGAAGCTAATGTGAATCTAGCGGATGAGTATGAGGGAGAAGAGGACACACCTTTAGATGACCTAGAATTAGTTGACCCCATAGGTACCCAAGTAGAACCCAACCCAGAGGTAGTTGACACTAACCACATCCAGCCTAAAGTTATAGTGGAAGAACAATTAGAGGAAGAGGACCTAGATACTGCCATTAGCACCTTACCTAAGGAAACCATAGAGGAGAGCCAAATTATAGAGTATAGTCCTAAAATACAAGAACCAAAAAAAATTATTAAGGACTTGATCTCTTTGAATAAGTACCTTCACGATGAGCCCCCTCCTATAGTTTCGATTAAGGACCTCTTCCCTGAGATTAATAACCCATCCTTCCATTATACAAACCACATAGATGTACCACAATCCTGTAAGGTTAGCCTAATTAGTCTAGGATTAGTCCCTGACATGCCTTTTTATATCGTACTTTATCCAACTAATCCAGAACCTTTTTCTCCACCCTAGCAGACTAATTCTGAATCCAGATCCTATTTTCTACCTTTTCCAAACACCTCCAGCATTTCTAGAATCATTAGATTATATTTAGCTGAGATTAGCATACTGCATGCATTCATCACACATGTTAGGTTTGCATTATACTTCTGGCATACCCTTTGAATTTTCTAGGAGCTCATTGTAAGTTTTTATGTGCATGTCAAGCTAAGATTAAACCTAGAGAACCTATAATCTCTTAGGTTTAGGACTAAAGAGTACAATAAAATTTCCCTCCATAGGAATGTAGAGTTGAGTCTATTAGGTGTTGGTATGAGTCCTTTGCATCATCTGTTAGGAGTCTGCATGTGCACAGCATGTTCACCACCTGCACAAATTTTGAAAGAAACTGGCTAATTCTTGAATTAGGGTTAAAGAATTTGATGTAGTGGATTCTATCTTGGTTAGGCTTAGGCCTAAAAGAAGCTTCATGCTCGTAGAGCCGGACCTTTTAAAGTGTTAAGAAGGTTGGATCAAATGCCTATGTGGTAGACATGCCATCGGATTTTGGCATTAGTTTTACCTTCAATATTACAGACCTGGTTGAGTACAGGGACCCGACAGCGCTACCTAGTGAGGCGGCAGCGATACCTAGTGAGGCCTTTGGACCTATCCCCTCCTGCTATGAGTGACCCTAACCTAGAGTGTCCACTAACAAATTTGGCCTAAGAGAGGAGAACGGATCGAGCGTACCCTGGACGATCAAGCCATCAAGACCCAGGGCCGCGGCTATCAACGCTTCCTGGTTTGATGGTATGGTCGGCCAGAGTCGGACGATTCATGGATTTCTCGAGAGGACTTGAAGCACCTCATCCCAGACCTCCTCGAGAGATACGTGAGCCAGCCTGATCTTCACTCGACAGGGTCGAGTTTTCTCCCACCCCGGGAGAATTGGTGGGGACACCAGAGGCACCGGAATAAGACAAATGCTTTTCAACCCTCTATGGATTGATCAATAATTTATGAGTCCATCTGTAATAAGGGCTTAGCCTATCTGAGTCCATTTTAGTTGTTATTTGAGTCTTTTGAGTTGTTATTTCAGTTTAGTATTAGTCAGCCATGTTAAGCTAGTTCAGTCCAATGCTAGTCAGCTCATGTTGAGCTAATTTTATTTTTTGAGTCCTATCCAAGTACACTGAAGAATCAAGACTATATCATACAAGTGAAGACCAAGTCCAACCGGATTGAAGACATGGAAGTATAGCCCATGTCTAATTTAGCTTGAAGATTTGAAGACCCCAGGAGGAAAATCAGAAACCCGGATTCCTTGCAGATGCCCTCCAGATGCCCAGATCTCCTTCCAGATGTGAAAGTATATTCATAGACCAGGGCATCCATGATTCCAGAGGTCCATCTACGTCGTAGCCCAAAGAAATCAAGCCCAGGCACCAAGCCCAAGCCCTTAAAAAGCAAGATACCATGGAATATTCCTGCTACCTGGCTACCAGGCTACCCTAGCTTCCAAAGGCCCAAGCCCATGCGCCCGAGGCCCTTTGGGCTAGCCCCTTGCTGCACCTAGAAGCCCAACATGCCCCCCTAGGCATCTTTGGAGTGTTGACCAAGTCAAGAGAGGAGGAGAAAATTTTTAGAGATTTTTCTACCTAGGTTTCCTTACTTTCCTAGCTAGAGTTTGAGAGGGAAAATGATTATTATGTAATGTCTAATGTACCTTTACTTGGGGCCCAAGACTAAGGGTCTATTTAAAGGACCCTAGTCTCTTGTATGAGGATTGATTTTGATATATGAATTAAAACTTGAGTTATCTTCAATTGCTGTGTTACCCTGCTGTGTGCATAATGGAATTTTGAGAGTTTCTTCTTCCCGGTGTTGCAACTGCCTCCAGCCATCATCCAAGCCTCCTCTTCCCACGCCCTTTCTGCCTTGTTTCTAATTTTTTCTTGTGTTCCCAACCTTATTTTTTCACCCCTAACAGTTGTTTGCAGGTCCCCGAGTTCCTACGAATCCAACAACTCCAACCGGACCATAATCGGACCACCGAGCAGAAAGTCGGGTATCTGCGGGTCTTTGGCTCGATTTTCCAGGCTGCATCCAATGAGGAATGAGAGATCCCTTCGCTGCAATCTTCATCGAGTGCATCAGACATTGCCAGGTACACCCCCTCTGCTGCCAGTAATTTTATTGTGGGAGAACTTGCCATAACCGAGGCTTCTCAGTCCCGGTGATCCATCTTTACTGCTTTCAAAGGTCCTAATCTGCATGCTTAAATTCTAAAATTCATATAGAATTCCCTACAACTTATTTTGATCCAATATTTGGGATTTAATCACTTCACTCCATATATAAAATTCACCAAAATAATTGCATGCATATTAGTTCCACATCAATTTCGCTTCGTATGGAGAGGGTGAGAGGCCCACTTTTTGCTATGCAAGGAGAGCACATGAGGTGCAACCCCCGGACATGATCGGAGGTCATGTCTAATTATCCCCTTCCCTAATTGCACATTCTTTACCATCCTCATGTCCTTTGAGATTCACCTTAACAGCTCAATTAGTGAGGTAAGTAGGATATCCTAGAGGTGTGAGATCTCTCCGTATGGCCTCATTAGTTATGTGGGTAGGATGCCCTATAGGTGTGAGATCTCTCTGTATGGCTCTATAGTGATGTGGGATATCCTAGAGGTGTGAGATCTCTCCATGAGTGTGAGTCCCAAAGTTTATGAAAGCCCCGACCCCTATCTTCCATCTTCATTATTCCTTCACCACCTCCATAAAAAATTAAAAAAAAGAAAAGAAAAGATAGTGATACCCTAATTTTGGTGACTTCTAGGCTCACCAATGATTCATCCACATCCTGTTCCCCATCAATTTTGGTATCAGAGCTAGAAAATTAGGGTACATTTTATATCACCCTAGATTTCTCCACTTTACATTGAACCATCTTTCCCATCCTCTCATCTTTGTAGATCTCGGGAAAAAAAAAGTCAGATCTCCCAACCAGTTCATCCAAGTCACCATCAATTTTCTTCTTCCCTTTCTTTCAATCCCATTGCTAAGATCCAACGATGCCCCTGCTGCCATCACTCAACCGATCTTCCCACCGACGGCCTCCACCATCGCCGAGATCTCCCATTCCCTCATTTTTCATTGTAGCTCCGTGACCCTTGACTATGGGCACCATCTGCCCAAATCCAAGCCACATCTCCATACACGATGCCACATTGACTAGAGGACACCGGCAAACCCATCATCTGCCCGACCAAGCATGTCATCCGGAAACCCCCTACTGTAGCGAACACCTAATCATCTCAACTAGAATCATCGCCGCCCTCCACTCCTCTGATCGGTGCATTCAAAGCCACCGATTGCAGCCAACGCTCGTACCCGAAGCCCCCTTCCTCCGCTATCCAGTTGCTGATCCCATTGGAGCCACTTGAGATCGTGTCACCCGCTACCGCCTCTCTTCCTCCAGGGACAAGGATCGTCCGATCATCATCAATCCACAACCACCGGTCTCCATTTCCAATCTTGTCCAAATTAAATCGGTGCCTCCACTAGATCGCTTCCCTTCCACCATCGACTGCAGCCCTAGTCGTGCCATTTCTCTTCACCTCCGTTTGCCATCATCGATGCACCGCCTGAACATGAGCACCACCTCCCCCGGCTCTACCTCTGTCCTCCTATCATGATCTCCGCCACCATCCCTTCTCCAACGATCGGCCCTTCGAGACACTGGCGACACCCCTTTGCGAGCCTCCCTTGTTCCTTGGTTTCTGTCCGAGGAGAAGAAGAATCTTCTCACAAACATGAAAGCTGCACACTCCTCAAAGCCCACATATTTCAAAGCTGCACCAATCTCAAAGCTGTATAATTTTCATAGCTACACAATTTTTAGAGCCTCAGATTTTAGAGCTACATAGATTTTGGAGCCATATGGATTGCAGAGTTGCACAGATCTCAAAGCAAGCTGATGAAAAAAAATCTGGGATTTATTTGGAAAAAAAAAGAAAAATTGGGTGAACCTAGTCTCTTTTGATTTGATTTGTTTGGATTCGGTTCCATCAAAGCCCAGCTTATCCAACCTCGATGGAGTCAAGTTCTCCCCACTCCAGGAGAATGATGGGCACCCAAGAGCCCAGCCACCTTAGCAGCCACATGGTATCCCAGTCATAGTGCCACTTCAGTGCGCCTCCTCAGCAACTACATGGAGTCCCAGTCACACCTAGGATTGCACCACACTAGGGTTACATGGAGGATTACATGAGGTCGGCCCAATATGATAATTTGGTGTCCACGTGATAGCACTTCAATTTCACACTCAAGCACACGAACTCCATATGCTAGCATGACAAGAAGGAAAGTCAAAGTGGATAAACATGAATCCCTTGATTCATGTCAGCTTGCTTAGAAAAGAAGTGGTCCACCCCAAGCCAAGAGAAGAAAGAAGTTGGTGCCTTGCTCCCTCCCTTTTGGGCCACCCACTACATACCATCTTTGGAGGACTTTAATTTGGCATTTGTTAGATTTCTTCCATGTATTCAATTTGCAAAGGAAAAAAGTTTAGGGTGCCCCATTATTTTCATGTTTTCATAATGTAGGTCCTAAGTCATGTGACTCTATATAACAAACCCATCCCTTATATGAAAGGAAAATTTGAATGAAATGAAACTTTGAGAAGATAGATTCTTCTTTTGCTCTATATGGAGAGGGTTAGAGGCCCACTTTTCGCTCTGCTTGGAGAGCACAAGAGGTGCAACCCCCGAGCATGATGCGAGGTCATGTCTAGTTATCCGCTTTTCAAATTCCACCTTCTTTATCGCCGTCATGTCCTTTGAGATTTACCCTAACGGCTCCATTAGTGAGGTGCGTAGGATGCCCTAGAGGTGTGAGATCTCTCTGTATGGCTCCATTAATGAGGATGGATATCCTAGAGGTGTGAGATCTCTTCATGAATGTGAGTCCCAAAGTTCATGAAAGCCCCGACCCCTGTCTTCCATCTCTATTATTCCTTCGCCACCTCCATAAAAAATTATAAAAAATAAAAGAAAAACTAGCGATACCCTAATCCTTGATGACTTCTCAGCTCGCCAATGATCCATCCCCATCCTGTCCCCCATCACTCATCCTTTCGGGCTGCTAGGAGTCTCTTCTTGGCCTTCTGGGCTACTAGGAGACTCTTCTCGGCCTTCTGGGCTGCTAGGAGTCTTTCATTGAGGTAAGGGATGTCCCAATGAGGGTGACTTTCTTTCTTCTTCCTTCAATCAAAATGCTTCATGTTCCCTTCACTTTGCTTATCATTTTTCTTTTCTTTGGCTCAAACTACTTCTGGGGGGTGTCCTTAGCTTGTTAGGATGTGAATCAGATGACCGATGATGGGAACGCATGGATTCCCCACCAACATCCCTGAGCCAAGAGCAAGGAAATCGGACACGGGGCCTCTAGAGCATCTTGGCTCAGTTTGCCATACTGTCAGTGAAGGGACAGATGGTGGGGCTTTTGGAGTTTCTGGGTGGACATGTCCGGACTATAAGGTAGTTGATCCAGGGCTTTATGAATTTCCCAGCTTATAGGTGCCAAACTATGAGTTTCATGGTAGATGGCAGGGTTCTAGGAATCCCCCACTACACCTTAAGACTGTGAGTGGGGCGATTAAGCATGGGCCTATCGGAGGGACCCGACTTGGAGATTGTCTAGCTGTAGGCCTCTTGGTAGATGGCAAGGTCACCCTATCATCGCTTAAGGGTCATAAGTCCGGTCGAAATGTGCGAGCCCGATGAAGTGGGCTCGACTTGTTGAAGAAGGTGTCGAGTTGTGAGTCATGATGTAGGTGACATCTTGGTGCCACCTCCGGGCTGTGAGCTTGATTGAGGAACGCGAGCCTGATCGAGGGGCCAACTTGTTGAAGAGGAGTTGCCATGCTGTGAGTCTTGCAATAGATGGCATCTTGGTGCCGCCTCCGGGCTATGAGCATGGCTGAGGAGTTGTGAGGTGCCATGCTTCTCTGTTCACCATGCTATGAGTCACGCGGTAGACGGCATCTCGATGCTGCCTCCGGGCTATGAGCATGGCCATGATGCTGTGAGGTGCTAGACTTGTGGGTCGTCCAAGCTATGAGTCATGTGATAGATGGCATCTTAGTGCCGCCTCTGGGCTATGAGCCTGGCTGAGGAGTGCGGGCCTGCTTACTGAAGAGGGGTGCCAAACTGTAAGTCATGCGGTAGATGGTAGGTTGCCCTGCCACCACCTTTAGGCTGTGAGCTTAGCTGGTGAGTGCATGCCTGATTGAGGGTCTGCTTGTTGAAGAGGAGTTGCCATGCTGTTAGTCTCATGATAGACAGCATCTTGGAGCCGCCTCCAAGCTATGAGTATGGCTGAGGAGTTGTAAGGTGCCAAGCTTCTTGATTCACCATGCTGTGAGTCATATGGTAGACAGCATCTCGGTTCCACCTCTGGGCTGTGAGCACGGCCATGAGACAGTGAGGCACCAGACTTGTGGGTAGGCCAAACTGTTAGTCATGCGATAAATGGCATCTTGGTGCCACCTCCGGGTTGTGAGCTCGGTTGAAGAGCACGGGCCTGATGGAGGGGTCTGCTTGTTTAAGGGGGTGCCAAACTGTGAGTCACGCGGTAGATAGTGGGTTGCCTTGCCACCAGCTCTGGGCTATGAGCTCGGCCGAGAAGTGCGGGCCTGTTGAGGATGATGCGGAACTAATATGCATGCGATTATTTTTTTGTGTTTTATATATGGGGTGAGGTGGTTAAATCATGAATATCAGATTGAAATAAGATGTAGAGAGTTCTATATAAATTTTATAAACTACACATGTACATTATAACCTAAGAAAGCAGAAAAGAGGGATCGCCGGGACTGAGAAGCCTCGGTTAGGGCCAGTTCATCTACAATAAAATTACTGGAGAATATAGGGGTGCACCTGGCAATGTCTGATGCACCTGGTGAAGATCAGAGTGAAGAGATCACTCATTCCTCGATGAATGCGGCTTGGAAAATCAAGCCGAAGGCCCATGGATTCCTGGCTTTCTACTCTGTGGTCCGATTGTGGCCCGATTGAAGTCGTTGGATTTGTAGGAACTCGGGGACCTACAAACAACTATCAAGGGTGAGAAAACAAAGGCTGAAAATAATAAAATTTTAGAAAAAGGCAGCCAGGGTGTGGGAAGAAGAAGCTTGGAGGAAGGTTGGTCGGCTAGGTGATGCGGGACTAATATGAATGCAATTCTTTTTTTTGTATGTTTTATATGTAGGGTGAGTGACTAATTCCCAAATTTCAGATTAAAATAAGTTATAGGAAATTTTTTATGAATTTTAGAAGATCAGCATGCAGATTAGGACCTAGAAAAGTAGCAAAGAAGGATCGCCGGGCTGAGAAGCCTCGGTTAGGGCAAGTTCTCCTACAATAAAACTATTGGAGGTAGAGGGTTGTACCTGACAACGTCTGAGAAGATCGCAGCGAAGGGGTCTCTTGTTCCTCAATGGATGCGGATTGGAAAACCGAGCCAATGACCCGTGGATACCCGACTTTCTGCTCGGTGTTTCGATTGAGGCTTGGCTGGAGTCGTTGGATTCGTAGGAACTCGAGGACCTGCAAACAACCTGTCAAGGATTAGAAAACTCACAAAGGAACAAGAAAAAAAGAAAAAATAGTAAGGGAAGGCTTCTTTTGGAGTGGGCATCCAGGTATCTGGAGGGTTTGTTGGTAGCAGGAAGATGATTGCAAACACCGGGAAGAAAAACTCTCACAAACCCCTTTATGCACACAGCAAGGTATCACACAACTCAATAGAAGAACTCAAGGTTTTAATTCATATCAAAAAGTGAGTTTCATACAAGAGGCTAGGGTCCCTTAAATAGACCCTTAACCTTGGGCTCCAAGTAAGGGCACTTTAGAGTTTACATAGGACTCCTTTTCCTTTTCAGACTCTAATTGGAATACAAGGCAAATAGGTAGAAAACTTCAACTCAAACACTCTCCTCTTGTCCTTCTCTTGGTCGGCCAAGGTGGTGACCATAAGTGAACGACCAAGAGGGGAGGTGACCCTAGGGAGGGGCGCCCTAAATTCTACTTGGGCCTGGGCTGGCCCAAATTCCTTCCGGCAGGTCCAGGGTTTCGAATTTGTTCTTGATTTTGGCTTCTCTTCCTGGACTCTTCAAGTCTTCAAGCTGGGTTGGACTTGGGCTTAACTTTTATGTCTTCAATTAGGTTGAACTTGGTCTTCACTTGTATGAAGTGGACTTGAGTCTTCAATTTGATTGGACAGGACTCAAAAATTGAAATTAGCTCAACATGAGCTGACTAGTACTGAACAAACTGAACTAGCTCAACAAGAGCTGGACTAATTAGAGGACTCAAATGTAGCTGGACTAAGCTTTATTACAGGCAACTCAAATATTAACTAAGTGATCCACAGAGGATTGAGAAGCCTCTGCCTTATTCTGGTGCCACTGGTGTCCCCACCAATTCTCCCGGGGTGGGAGGAACTCGACCCTGTCGAGTGAAGATCAAGCTGGCTCACATATCTCTGGAGGAGGTATAGGTTGAGGTGCTGCAAGTCCTCTCGAGAAATCCATGAATCGTCCGACTCTGGCCGGCCTTGCCATCGAACCAGGAAGCATTGATAATTGCGGCCCCGGGTCATAATGGCTTGATCATCCAGGATACGCTCGATCCATTCTCCTCTCTCAGGCCAAGTTTATTTATGGACACTCTGGGTTAGGGTCACTCACAATGAAAAGGAATAGGTTCAAAGGCCTCACTAGGTATTGCTGCCGGTTCCCTATACTCAACTAGGTTTGTAATATTGAAGGTATAACTAATGCCCAAATCCGAAGGCAAGTCTAACACCTAGGCATTTGATCCAACCTTCTTTAACATTTTAAAAGGTCCAGCTCTGCGAGCATGAAGCTTCTTTTAGGCCTTTGCCTAACCAAGATTGAATCCACTACATCAAATTCTTTGATCCATCTTCAGGAATTAGCTAGTTTGTTTAAAATTAGTATAGGTGGAGAACATGCTGGGCACATGCAGACTCCTAACATAGTGATGCAAAGGACTCATACTAACCCCTAATATACTCGACTTTGCATTCCTATCGAAGGAAATTTATTAGACTTTTATGGGCCTAAACCTAAGAGACTATAGACTCTCTAGGTCTGACCCTAGTGTGGTGTGTACAAGAGTATTTACAATGGACTCCAAGCAAATGCCAAAGGATATGCCAGAAGTATAATGCAAACCTAACATGCGTAATGAATGCATGCAGTATGCTAATCTCAGTTAAATGCAATCTAATAATCCTAGAAATGCTGGAGGTGTCAGAAAAGGGCAGAAAATAGGAAGTGGGTTCAGAATTAGTTTGGTAGGGTTGGGAAAAAGGTTCAATGTTAGTTGGATAAAGTTCGATATAAGAAGGCATGTCAAGGACTAATTCTAGACTAATGAGGCTAACCTTACGAGGTTGTGATTTATCTATGGGGTTTGCATAATGGAAGGATGGGTTACTAATCTCAGGGAAGAGGTCCTTAATGGGAACTATAGGAGGAGGCTCATCCTGAGGGTACTGATTCAAAGAGATCAAGTCCTTAATAAATTCTTTTGGTTCTTGTATTTTAGTACTAGACTCTATAATTTGGCTCTCCTCTATGGTTTCCTCTGGTAAGGCTCTAGAGGCAGTACCTACGTTCTCTTCCTCTATTTGTTCTTCCACTATAGCTTTAGGTTGGATGTGGTCAAGGTCAACTACCTCTAGGTTGGCTTCTACCTGGGTATCTATTGGGTCAGCTAATTCTAGGTCATCTAAAGGTGTCTCTGAAAGGGATATGCCCTACAAGCCAATCTATGTTGTTTCTCCCAAACCATTGTAATTGACAATATTCTAATAAAGGCATTATTTTTCATCATATGCTGTGTTTATTATTCTATGTTGAACCCCATAGATTAGGGCTATGATTTTAGGGTTATGATGAGATCATACCAGTGAGACCTAAAGTGTTAAAACCTTAATCTAAAATATTCCTAGTCAATGGAACCCTGAGTAGGGGATCAGGGTTTTTCCGGTAAGACTAGCACATCCCATGTATACTGGAGAGGGTGATTGCTCTCACAGTCACTTATGTATGACACTAATACTAGGATGTGGGTGCTCATTAGAGAATGAGTTGACTGATATGATCCAACTTGAGAACATCTAATGGAGTCTTAGCTACATGTCAATAGAAGGTTCTCATAGTGGGAGTGGTACAAGTAATCCTTTGACCTGAGACTGCCATAAGTATCTTATGTACATGAACCCATCCTTTGGTTCAATCCTATTCATGACATTGAGTCTTGCACATGATTGATACTGGGAATGGTGAACTGTATATGAAGGTAATGAGTAGGTCAACAAGGAATCGATCACTCTTAGTAAGAGGAGATTGCATCCAGCTAGTTATCAATGGATGATGATTCAGGGAATCTTTGATCAAAGTAAAGATATTAGAGATGGTTTTTAATATCAAGATAATTGAATCATAAATATAAGATAAAGCTAGAAACAAATATAATATTGGATTTGACATATATCCATATCCATAATTATATTTTGGGTGCAGGCCGATCGAAGGATTTAATTGTACGGTAACTTTCTACTGAAGGGTAGTTTTGGTATTTCACCAGAATTTCCATATCTTCCAGGTCGACATGACACGTTGCTAGACGTCAATCTTGTCTTGTGGGTTGATCAAATTTAATGATCATTTATTAGGAAGAGTCCTAATTGATCTAAATCGGGTAAGCTTGATTTGACCTAAATCGGTTAAAAAGAGTTCTAATCAAATTTGGTCAACTTGTATTCGAACCCACTGCTAGCTAGAGATGGAACCCAATGGGTCACATACTTAAGAGAATTGATCAAGAGTCATTTGCATGAAGACACTCTAGCAAGTGTTGCAAATCCTAACTTCTATTCGAATTGGATCTAATTAGACCCTAATTGTGGTTTTAGTGATTATGGCTAACCCAATTGGCTAATCAATTACTTAGGCTAGCATACCACCCGCCCCTTAGCCCTTGCACGCCAAAAACAGCAAGAGTCCATGTGCTTATGGACTCTTGGCAAGCCATATGGAGGAGTCCATGGTTGCATGGACTCTTGGCGCGCCCACTTAATTCTCCAATGAATTAAGATGGGGCGGTAGTCTTTCTCATTTTTAGCACCTCACTTGTCATCCCTTGGATGGTAATCTAACGGGTGGTGGGGTTTTAAGAAAGAAAGAAAGTGTTGATTCTTCCCGGGTGCGCGAAATCGTATCTCTTCGGAGATTCAAGTTTCGCGACTTCTTTCTCCCAATCGTCATGACTTTTTCCTTTGAGAAAAGCCGTGAGAATTGATCTGGAAGGCCGTGAGAATTAATCCAGAAGGCCATGAGAAAGAAGAGAAGGGCGTGAGAAGAAGGAAAGGGCATGAGAAGAATGAAAAGGGCATGAGAAAAAATGTTTACGGAGAGTTGTGAGGGTGCCTCTCTGAAAACTATATAAAGGAATGGAAATCAGAACTTCGGTATTTTCGAAAAAAAAAAATTGTATTTTTATTCTTCTTCCTATCCTAAAGACACTTTCTCCCTTTTCTTGTTTTTGCATTGTTTCCTTTACAGAGTACACCTCTGTTGAAACTCTGCTACTGAACAAGAACAAGAGTGAAAGTCTCCGACGGTAAAGGAAAGAAAGAGTTTTGTTTTTATTCTTTCCTTTCTTTCTTACATTAAGACATTCTTGTCTTAATTTCTCCTCAAATTTAAGACAAGCCTAAATCCCCTTAGGACAAAGTCTTATCTTGAAGACAAGAGTGTCTTAGAGGGTCAAGGTCTTAGTGGAAGGAGGAGAAGAGATAAAAGAATAAAAAAAGGAGGCAACCACTTGTGTGGAAGAATTCCAGCCATAATCCGAAGAATTGAGTTCTAGAAGAAGAACTCAATACAAGGAACTATTGGACAAGAAGATAGTGTTCTTGGTCATTGCTCTATGTGGATCACAATCGAAGGGCGGACACTTGGATGCTTGGTGAATTCAAATAGCCCGTTGATCTTCAAGTTTTATGTCTTCATAAATTGGAATTAGCGATTATAAGTTGGTATTCTAATTCAATTTGTATAGAAATGTTTGTCTTCATATATTCTAGACTTATTAAGGAGTTCCTGGTTTAGGATTTTTGGTGCATATTTAATTTCAATTTTTGAAATTACCCTTCCGCTGCGTTGCACCGGATCCCAACAGTGGTATCAGAGCAACCTTAATTAGGACTATAATTTATGATATTTGTATCTCACATCTTAGGGTTTTTTAAATCCTAATATGTTACTACACTTAGCATATCTTTGATTGCATATATGTTTTTATGTATGCCACTAGTTAGGGTCTTTCACTCAAACCCTAATTATTTTAGAGATATGTTTAGTTTTTTAAGTCATCATACTGAAATAAGGTTTTCCTGGCGTAATGGTGGATCCATTATGTGTTAAATGGTTGTCCTAGTATGATGACACACATAGCACATATTTGAATGATATGTAGATTGTGTTAAATTTTATAAGGATGTGCTGGCAGTTTATAAATCCCTCCTCTTAAAGATTATATTAAGTTTTAGTATATTTAACTGATAAGCATCACTAGTCAGGATGAACAATAGATCATTCGGTGTCTAGAAAGGTGGTTCTGGGAAGGTAAAGAAAATTATGGTTTTTAATTGGTTCCGTTGACTGACCTTGCTAATTTTTATTGGTGTCTAGGAAAGCAACAAGGGGACTCCCACATCTCTTCCACTGGCCTGGCCATTTTGATTAAATTTAAATCTTGACTAACATGCTTAGTGTTAAAAATACTATATTTAGGTCTTCCTTCATGCTAGATCATTATTGTGTTATGAACCATATTAGGTTTGTTGTGTTATCTGCAAGACCTAATATGGTAACTGACATAATACTAGTCTGGTGCATAGAGATGCTTACAGTATATTAGTATAATGCTTTGTTGTGTTATCTGCAAGGGCATTATATTTGAGTATTGACTATATAGAAATGAAAGGGTCTTGACTTAACTAGAACATTATGGTTTCTTGTGTTTTCTGCAAGACTAATAATGTTTTAGAGGCCAAGTTACTTCTTGAGAATTATATGAGATATTATTGGAAGAGTTTCCTACCTTGGAGCTTATAAAAGATTTGTTGTGTTTTCTGCAAGATCTTTTATAAGTTATTAGGATTTCAATCTCACTAAGAAAAACCGATCAGGGTTCTTCTCGATTATCATAGTGAGGGCTATGATTTTTGATAAAATAGTGGGAGACATAATTAAATTGAAGACCTAATTTAATTATGTAAGTCATTTCATGGTTGTTTGCTTATATATTGTTCTTTGTTAAATATAGATAAATGGCATCTTCATTGTCACTGCGAAGTATCTTAGATACCAACAAACTGACTGGTTCGAACTATGTGGACTGGTTAAGAAATTTAAAGATTGTGCTGAGTTCAGAAAAACTTTCTTATATTCTTGATACCCCTAGTCTTAATCCACTAGGGGATGATGCCACAGAGGAAGATATGGCCACATACAAAATGTGGCAGAATGACTCCCTCGCTGTCAAGTGTATCATACTAGCCTCTATGACCAATGAGTTACAGAGACACCATGAAAGCATGGATACTCAATCCATAATGCTTAATTTAAAAGAGCTTTATGGAGAACATAGCAGAACTGCTAGATATGAAATATCTAAGCAGTTATTCCGTGCTAGGATGACAGAGGGAACATCCATTCAGGATCATATTCTGAAGGTAATTGACTTGATCACCAGATTGGGTCAATTAGGTTTTATCATGGATGGGGAGTTGAATCAGGATTTAATCCTGCAATCACTCCCGGAGTCATTTTCTCAGTTTGTCTTGAATTATCACATGAACAAACTGAACACTTCCTTGCCTGAGCTGTTAAATATGTTAAAAATAGTGGAGAGCCACATTAAGAAAGAAAAGGCTCCACTTCTTCTTGTTGATAAGACCAATAAGAAGAAATCAGGCAAAAAGGGTTTTAATAGAGGCTAAACCCTAAGAGTGGCATCAATAAGAATAAGAAAGGAAAGAAGGCCTCCAAACAGTCAACTTGTTTCTTTTGCGACAAAGCGGGACATTGGAAAAGGAATTGCAAGGCTTACCTTGCAACTGTGAAGCCTGGTGCATCAGATGCGCCAAAAGGTATGTATGAGATACATGCCATATTGACATTAAATTCTTCAGTTTCAAATACTTGGGTATTGGATACCGCTTGTGGTTACCATATATGCAAATCCTTGCAGGGCCTCTACAAGCTTAAAGTATTGAAGGAAGGTGACTTCAATCTCTACGGTGCTAATGGAGATATCATCCAAGCAGAAGTTGTAGGGACCTATATTCTGAAGTTGCCTTCAGGGAAGATCTTGGAGTTACGTAATTATTATTATATGCCTAAGATTATTAGGAACATTGTATCTGTTCCCTTGTTATTAAAACAAGGATATGTAATGGATGTAACGAGCACTGGTTGCTCGATAATGTTGTCTAATAAAATTGTTTGTTCTGGCATATTTAGCAATGGGCTCTTAACTCTTTCTTCCAATGATAGTGTTTTTCATGTCAATAATAAAAGAAAAAGAGAAGACTTTAATGATACTTTACTTTGGCATCATCGACTTGGTCATGTTAATGAGTCTAGGATAAGCAAGTTATACAAGGAAAATTTCCCTGATCCTTATGAGTATGAATCATTAGGAACTTGCGAATCATGTCTTATGGGTAAGATGAACAAGACACCATTTACTGGACATGGAGAAAGGTCAACTGAGTTATTAGGACTTATACATACTGATGTATGTGGTCCAATGACAACTCAGGCCAGAGGTGGATACTCATATTTTATCACTTTTATAGATAATTTATCTAGGTTCGGATATGTGTATCTTATGAAACATAAATCTGAAGCCTTTGATAAATTTAAGGAGTATCAAAATATTGTCAAAAAATAAATCGAGAAAAGTATTAAAGTTCTTCGGTCTGATCGAGGAGGAGAATACTTATCCACGGAGTTTTTAGACTATCTTAAAGTTAATGGAATTCTTTCTGAATGGACCCCTCCTTATACACCACAACTAAATAGTATAGCTGAATTGAGGAATCGTACCTTATTAGATATGGTACGATCCATGATGTGCTTCACAAATTTACCCATTTCCTTCTTGGGTCATGCCCTAGAAACTGCTGTTTACATTCTGAACAAAGTACCTTCTAAATCCGTTGTTAGTACTCCATATGAAATTTGGAGTGGAAAGAAACCGTATCTTAAATATTTTAAGGTATGGGGATGTCCAGCTTATGTTAAAAGAAATTTTGGACATAAGTTGGAACCTAGAGTGGATAAATGTCTATTTGTAGGATATCCTAGAGAGGGTAGAGGATATCTGTTTTACCATCCAACTGAACAAAAGATTTTTGTCAGCAGACATGCCACTTTTCTAGAAAAAGAGTTTATTTTAGAAAAGGGCAATGGTAGAACTATTGAACTTGGAGAAGTACAAGAAACACAGATAGACAATTCTCAATCAATAGAACATATAGTTAGATCAGTACCAGAACACAAAACTCCTCCCCATAGGTCTGATAAACTGTCACGGGCACCTGAGAGGTATGGGTTTATTATTGAAAATAATGAAGCCCAAGTCATTCAAAATGATGAACCTTTGACCTATACGGAAGCTATCTTGAGTACTGATTCAGATAGATGGCAAGAAGCCATGGAATTCGAGAGAGATTCTATGTATGTCAACCAAGTACGGACTTTGGTTGATGCACCAGAGGGTGTTAATCCTATTAGGTGCAAATGGGTCTATAAGAAAAATATTGGGGCTGATGGCCAAGTTGAAACCTATAAAGCTAGATTAGTGGCAAAAGGATTTAGACAAAAACAGGGAATTGATTATGATGAAACATTCTCACCTATTTTCATGCTCAAATCAATTCGGATTTTACTTGCTATAGCAGCATACCACGATTATGAGATCTGGCAGATGGATGTGAAAACTGCATTCCTCAATGGTTTCCTTGAGGAAGAATTCTGCATGTCACAGCCAGAAGGTTTTATTTCAAAGAATAAACCTAATCAAGTATGCAAGCTAAAGAAATCCATTTATGGATTAAAGCAAGCTTCAAGGAGTTGGAACATCCATTTTGATGAAACTATTAAAATGTTTGGTTTTATCAAAAATGTGGATGAACCCTGTGTTTATAAGAAGACTAGTGGGAGTGACATAGTCTTCTTGGTTCTGTATATAGATGACATACTCCTCATTGGGAATGATATCCCAATGTTACAATCAGTCAAGGTTTGGCTATCAAACCAGTTTTCCATGAAAGATTTGGAAGAAGCATCCTATATACTAGGTATTAAGATCTATAGAGATAGGTCTAAGAGGATGTTAGGTTTATCCCAGTCTAGGTACATTAACCTAGTGCTAAAAAGATTCAGCATGGATGGAAGTAAAAGAGGTTAACTTCCTATGAGTCAAGGCATACATCTTTCCAAAAGGATGTCTCCTAAGACACCTGAAGAATGAAATAGAATGAATTCTATACCTTATGCTTCGGTAATAGGATCCATAATGTATGCCATGTTATGTACCAGGCCTGATGTTGCATATGCTTTAGGCATTATCAGTAGGTTTCAGGCTGATCCAGGAGAGGATCATTGGAAAGCAGTTAAAAATATTCTTAAGTACCTGAGAAGGACTAAGGATATTTTTTTGGTTTATGGTGGTTCTGATCTTAAACTAGAAGCTTATTCTGATTCTAGTTTTCAATCAAACCCTGATGATAGCAAATCCATTTCAGGATATGTTTTTATCCTAAATGGTGGAGCAGTGAGTTGGAAGAGTACCAAGCAACAGATAGTAGCTGACTCAACCACAGAGGCAGAATACATAGCTGTCAGTGAAGCTGCTAAGGAAGCAGTCTGGATGAAGAAGTTCATCACAGAGTTGGGTGTTGTTCTTGAGATTGAAAAACCAGTGCCACTTTACTGTGACAACACTGGAGCTGTTGCTCAAGCTAAGGAACCAAGAGCTCATCATAAGTCCAAGCACATTCTGAGACGCTTCAATCTTGTCCAAGAAATAGTAGAAAGACAAGATGTCTACATAAATAGAGTTGATACAAAGAACAACGTAGTAGACCCGTTCACTAAGTCTCTACCACAGCGAGAGTTTAATCGCCACCTCGAGAGTATGGGATTAAGATTTAAAGGCGATTGGCTTTAGTGCAAGTGGGATATTGAAAGGGATATGCCCTACAAGCCAATCTATGTTGTATCTTCCAAACCATTGTAATTGACAATATTCTAATAAAGGCATTATTTTTCATCATACGCTGTGTTTATTATTATATGATGAACCCCACAGATTAGGGCTCTGATTTTAGGGTTATGATGAGATCATACCAGTGAGACCTAAAGTGTTAAAACCTTAATCTAAAATATTCCTAGTCAAAGGAACCCTGAGTAGGGGATCAGGGTTTTTCCGGAAAGAATAGCACATCCCATGTATACTGGAGAGGGTGACTGCTCTCACAGTCACTTGTGTATGACACTAATACTAGGATGTGGGTGCTCATTAGAGAATGAGTTCACTGATATTATCCAACTTGAGAACATCTAATGGAGTCTTAGCTACACGTCAATATAAGGTTCTCATAGTGGGAGTGGTACAAGTAATCCTTTGACCTGAGACTGCCATAAGTACCTTATGTACATGAACCCATCCTTTGGTTCAATCCTATTCATGATATTGAGTCATGCACAGGATTGATACTGGGAATGGTGAATTGTATTTGAAGGTAATGAGTAGGTCAACAAGGAATCGATCACTCTTAGTAAGAGGAGATTGCATCCAGCTAGTTATCAATCGGATGATGATTTAGGGAATCTTTGATCAAAGTAAAGATATTAGAGATGGTTTCTAATATCAAGATAATTGAATCATCAATATAAGATTGAGCTAGAAACAAATATAATATTGGATTTGACATATATCCATATCCATAATTATATTTTGGGTGCAGGCTGATCGAAGGATTTAATTGTACGGTAACTTTCTATTGAAGGGTAGTTTTGGTATTTCACCAGAATTTCCATATCATCCGGGTAGACATGACACGTTGCTAGACATCAATCTTGTCTTGTGGGTTGATCAAATTTAATGATCATTTATTAGGAAGAGTCCTAATTGATCTAAATCGGGTAAGCCCGATTTGACCTAAATCGATTAAAAAGAGTTCTAATCAAATTAGGTCAAATTGTATTCGAACCCACTGCTGGCTAGATATGGAACCCAATGGGTCACACACTTAAGAGAATTGATCAAGAGTCATTTTCATGAAGACACTCTAGCAAGTGTTGCAAATCCTAACTTCTATTCGATTTGGATTCGAATTAGGGTTCCGAATTGATTCAATTTGGGTTCTGATTGGATCTAATTAGACCCTAATTGAGGTTTTAGGGATTATGGCTAACCCAATTGGCTAACCAATTACTTAGGCTAGCATACCACCCGCCCCTTAGCCCTTGCATGCCAAAAACACCAAGAGTCCATGCGCTTATGGACTCTTGGCATGCCATATGGAGGAGTCCATGGGTGCATGGACTCTTGGCGCGCCCACTTAATTCTCCGATCAATTAAGAAGGGGCTGCATTCTTTCTCATTTTTAGCACCTCACTTGTTATCCCTTGGATGGTAATCTAATGGGTGGAGGGGTTTTAAGAAAGAATGAAAGCATTGTTTCTTCCCAGGTGCGCGAAATCGTATCTTTTCGGAGATTCAAGTTTCGTGACTTCATTCTCCCAATTGTCGTGCCTTCTTCCTTTGAGAAAAGCCATGAGAATTGTTCTGGAAGGTCGTGAGAATTAATCCAGAAGGCCGTGAGAAAGAAGAGAAGGGCGTGAGAATAAGGAAAGGGCATGAGAAAAAATGTTTACGAAGAGTTGTGAGGGCACCTCTCTGAAAACTATATAAAGGAATGGAAATCAGAACTTCGGTATTTTCGAAAAAAAAAAATTATATTTTTATTCTTCTTCCTCTCCTAAAGACTCTTTCTCCCTTTTCTTGTTTTTTCATTGTTTCCTTTACAGAGTACACCTCTGTCGAAACTCTGCTACTGAACAAGAACAAGAGCGAAAGTCTCCGACGTTAAAGGAAAGAAAGAGTTCTGTTTTTATTCTTTCCTTTCTTTCTTATATTAAGACATTCTTGTCTTAATTTCTCCTCAAATTTAAGACAAGCCTAAATCCCCTTAGGACAAAGTCTTATCTTTAAGACAAGAGTGTCTTAGAGGGTTAAGGTCTTAGTGGAAGGAGGAGAGGAGATAAAAGAGAAAAAAAAGGAGGCAACCTCTTGTGTGGAAGAATTCCAGCCATAATCTGAAGAATTGAGTTCTAGAAGAAGAACTCAATACGAGGAACTATTGGACAAGAAGATAGTGTTCTAGGTCATTGCTCTGTGTGGATCACCATCGGATGGTGGACACTTGGACGCTTGGTGAATTCAAATAGCCCGTTGATCTTCAAGTTTTAAGTATTCATAAATTGGAATTAGCGATTACAGGTTGGTATTCTAATTTAATTTGCATAGAAATGTTTGTCTTCATATATTCTAGTCTTATTAAGGAGTTCCTGGTTTAGGATTTTTGGTGCATATTTAATTTAAATTTTTGAAATTATACTTCTGCTGCGTTGCACCGGATCCCAACAGTCTCCTCTTCTCCCTCATACTCATCCACTAAGTTTGCATCAGCTTCATACACTTCCACGTTAATATAAGCCTTGTCAATCTCAGGAATGGTTGGAGAAGGTCGGCTAGGGAAAAATTGGCTAGGTCCTGGTTTCTGATTATGGACACTAATCCTAGTTGGTTCAGGTTGACTAAGGGGTAGTGGCTCACTACTGGGTTCATATTTAGGGGTACTAATCCTACGGGATTCAAGTTGGTTAGGAGAAACCTGTCTAGTACTAGATTGATACTTAGGGGTTATGGGTTCTCTGGACTCATAGGACAAGGGTGCAGATCTATGGGTCATGGGATTATAAGATCTGGGGACATAGGATTTTGGGTCAGCTCTATGGTCAGGTTCTAAGGATGGATCATGGTATGGGGTCCTCCTAAGGTTGGGCTCCCTATATGGGTCAGGATATTGGGTTCTCCTAGGGTTGGACTCCCTATATGGGTCAGAATATTGGGTGTTGGGTCTACTAGGCTCATAGGGTGTGGGTGCATAGGATCTATGATCATGGGATCTAGAGTCATAGGATCTAGGTTCATAGGTTCTGGATTCATAGGTTCTAGGTTCATAGGATTTGGAGTCATAAGATCTATAGGTTGTGGGTATACTAGGCTTATAGGGAGAGGGTAAATAGGATCTATCTTCTTGGTCTACAAAATCCTGATTAGGCCTTCTATGACGAACCTCAGGGATTGGGTCAGGATGATAGCCTCTTCTAGGTTCAACCTCAAGATATGGATCAGGGTTTGGGGTCCTCCTAGGCTCAGGATTGTAGTATGGGTCAGGTTGAGGGGCTCTCCTAGGTTCGACCTCTTGGTATGGGTCAGGGTCTGGGGTCCTCCTAGGCTGAGGGTTATAGTATGGGTCAGGATGAGGGGCTCTCCTAGGTTCGACCTCAGGGTATGGATTAGGGTTTGGGGTCCTCCTAGGTTGAGGGGAATTAGGATCTGGCTCAGACTGTGACCCATGGGTTTTTCCTGGGGTCCCTACCCGGACTTCTAACTGATCAAACCTATTGGCAAGATGGTCAATTCTATCATTGGTTTGAATACCAGACTGAGTTAACTGGGTCATCTGGGTAGCAATCTAGGCCATTTGATCACCTAGGGCTTCAATTTGGGCTTGAAAATTTTTCATTGGTTCAGACATTTGTGAAGGAGGTGGGTGATATGAAACTCCTGATCTAGTGCTCATGCAAGACTCGATCAGATCGACTACAGCTGACTAGACCTAGAGTCCAAACTAAGGGCTCAATCAGGGTGGCAAACTAGCCTATAGTAACCCTGTACTCAGCCAGGCAGGTGTAAGGGGAGTGTTAGGTCCCTGATTACCAATCCTAGACACCAATCAGAGATTGGCCAGGTAGGCGGACCAGCACACAAGCCCTTCGGGATTGAATCCCTAAACCACCATTCTAGTCACCAAGCACAAGGCACACACAGGTTAGCTTGACACAGTGATCTAACACGTAGCACGGACCCAACCAGTTGGTGTCCCTAGCCCACTAGGGCAAATTAAGTCTAGTTAATTTTAGGTTAAGGCTTGGGACCGAATGCAAGGGATGTGGTTTTGGGCTAAGGAGAGGTGATCAAATCCTCCTCCCATCTGATATAACAAGAGTGCCCTTAAAAGTAAATTATGCAATGATGGCAGGCAGATGAGAATGCAAATAGGGTTTAGATGTTTTTGGTAATTTTGGAGAATATGTATTTTTTTTTTGGTATTTTTCTTAAATATAAGAAAACATGCAATTTATGTCCTAATATGCAGGAAATAAACTAAAATTAAAAGATATGCAAAAATATGCTAATCAAAACCCTAAAACTTCCAAACTTGTCTTGCTGAAAAAAACAAAGCCGAAACTTTGCAGGCTGTATTTCGGCTTGCAAAAAGTTCACAGGACATAATAAAATCTGAAAAAATTCTTAAAATTACCGTGAATTATGACGAATCTAGAAAAACAAAATTCAAAATTTTTGGAGTTTTTTTCAGGGATAAATAATTAAAATAACATAGCATATACGGACTAAAAAATTGCAGAAAACAAGCCCTAATCTAAGCTCTGATACCAAATGATGCGGGACTAATATGCATGAAATTATTTTCATTGTATGTTTTATATGTAGGGTGAGTGACTAATTCCCAAATTTCAGATTAAAATAAGTTATAGGGAATTTTGTATGAATTTTAGAAGATCAGCATGCAGATTAGGACCTAGAAAAGTAGAAAAGAAGGATCGCCGGGGCTGAGAAGCCTCGGTTAGGGCAAGTTCTCCTACAATAAAACTACTGGAGGTAGAGGGTTGTACCTGATAATGTCTGAGAAGATTGCAGTGAAGGGGTCTCTCGTTCCTCGATGGATGCGGCTTGGAAAACCGAGCCAATGACCCGCGGATACCCGGCTTTCTGCTCGATTGTCCGATTGAGGCTTGGCTGGAGTCGTTGGATTCGTAGGAACTCAGGGACCTGCAAATGACCTGTCAGGGGTTAGAAAACTCACAAAGGAACAAGAAAACAAAGGAAAAACAGTAAGTGAAGGCTTCTTTTGGAGTGGACGTCCAAGGATCTGGAGGGTTTGTTGGCAGCAGGAAGATGATTGCAAACACCGGGAAGAAAAACTCTCACAAACCCCTTTATGCACACAGCAGGGTATCACACAACTCAATAGAAGAACTCAAGGTTTTAATTCATATCAAAAAGTGAGTTTCATACAAGTGGCCAGGGTCCCTTAAATAGACCCTTAACCTTGGGCTCCAAGTAAGGGCACTTTAGACTTTACATAGGACTCCTTTTCTTTTCAAACTCTAATTAGAATACAAGGCAAATAGGTAGAAAACTTCAACTCAAACACTCTCCTCTTGTCCTTCTCTTGGTCGGCCAAGGTGGTGACCATAAGTGGCCGACCAAGAGGGGAGGTGACCCAAGGGAGGGGTGCCCTAAATTCTACTTGGGCCTGGGCTGGCCCAAATTCCTTCCGGCTGGTCTAGGGTTTCGAATTTGTTCCTGATTTTGTCTTCTCTTCCTGGACTCTTCAAGTCTTCAAGCTGGGTTGGACTTGGCCTTAACTTTTATATCTTTAATTATGTTGAACTTGGTCTTCACTTGTATGATGTGGTCTTGAGTCTTCAATTTGATTGGACAGGACTCAAAAATTGAAATTAGCTCAACATGAGCGGACTAGTACTGAACGAACTGAACAAGCTCAACAAGAGCTGGACTAATTACAGGACTCAAATGTAGCTGGACTAAGCTTTATTACAGGGGACTCAAATATTAACTAAGTGATCCACAAAGGGTTGAGAAGCCTCTGCCTTATTCTGGTGCCTCTGGTGTCCCCACCATCCCTCTTCACTTTGAATCCTCAAAGGCTCAACACTCTCAATATTGAATTCTTAAAAATCCTTTCCATATTTTTTTGTTGTAAACCAAAGGATTTATCATTCAAATCATGGATTCTCTCTATCAATCCATTCCTTTTATTCCCCTTGAGCTTGGTGGTATTTAAATAGCCCTCCAAACCTTTTTTGACCATTGGTGACCGTTGGAGGAAAAAATATGGATGTTGGAACTAAGTTGGGAAAGTTTTGTACTTCAGAAAAACTAGCCATTACAGCAAGTGTCGACACTTGACCTTCGTGAGTTGACACCTTGAGTCAATACTTGGTTTCCATGAGTCAACACTTGACCAAAAATATCTTTTGAATTCTTCTACTCTGCACTGGTGAGTCAATACTTCATCTAGTGAGTCGACGCCTAGAGTCGACACTTTAGTTCCATGAGTCGATACTTGACCAAACTCCTAAAATCATCATGTTCTATATCCTATTTGGTCTCAGGCCTTGAGTTGACACTCATTGTTCATGAGTCGACACTTGGATTTCATGAGTCGGCACTTGGCTACACCAGTGCTGAAACTTCTCTAAATTTAAATCTTGAGTACCTATATCTGATTTATACACTTAATGCATAATTAGTACTCAAATATACTTAAGTATTTTGTCATAATCAAAACCAAAGTCAACACTCTCTTATATTGAAAATAATGATGATGATGATGATTTAAGAAGAGTGATTTTTCATTCTGCCTCCATAAAGGAGTGGGCATGAGGCCTGTCTTGCCTTCACCTTCGAGTGTTGAGGGGTGTAAGACCCTCAACCCCCGCTTTCAAACATCGAGGGGCGTGAGACCCTAGTTTGCCTTTGTTCTTTGAAACATCGAGGGGTGTGAGGCCCTAGTTTGCCTTTGTTCTTCATAACATCAAGGGGTGTGAGGCCCTAGTTTTCCAAATCCAACCATCCATTTCTTCTTTCCCTATTGTTCCTTCACCACCTCCGTACAAAAAAAAAATAGAAGAAAAAAATAGTGGTACCCTAATCTAGGTAGCTTCTAGGCTCACCAACGATGCATCCCCCATCCTATCTGATGTGGGATGACTCTAAGACTGCTAAACATGCATGGAAAATAGTAAAATAATTTTTTTATGATTTTTATAATTTTATTTGCAGGCTAGATTTTCAAAATAAAGTAAAAACTAGCGGAAAGACTAGCAGTGCAAAGAATCATCGGATCACAGGCAAACTCATACAAACTAATGAAATAGCCAGGACCCGAGAGTTGAGAAACTCCCGATTTAGGATAGTTTATCTACATCAAATCAGATAATAAGAGAAGGGAAGGTTTCTTTACCAGTCAGAGATTAAAATTCAGTAGCAGAAGGGATCATTCGCACTCTGATCAGAGCTTGGAAGAAGAAGCCTCGGTTCCGTTGAATCTGATGGCTGATCTGGGCGATCTGAGTAGCAAAGAAAGCCTCCTCAAGAGAGGGGAATCACCTCAAGGATCCTATATGCATCAGAGGTTAATGAAACTAGAAAATAAAAATTAGAAAAAAACCAAGGGTTTGTAGGAAATCAGAATTAGGGCAAAAAGTTGGCAGCCAGGGAAGAAGAAGCTCTTGGACTTGGATGGCAGCAAGGGCTTTAATTCCTTTGGTGAGGCTGATATCTATGGATGCCAAGAGATGCTAGGGCAGAAGCATTTCAATCCAGAAATACAAGGAGAGCACTCAAAATAGGAACCAAAACTCAAACACAATGGCAATTGATCAAAATTTCAGCAAGTTGTACTCATAAGAAAAAAGTTGCTTACAAGAGGGGGAGAGATGGGGTATTTATAGATTTCCCATGCCCTCACTAATCATGGTTACACTTTGGTTACATGTCCTCTTCCAAATTGGAATACAAGTCCTTTCCTTGCTATGTTAGAATTACAAGGTTTAAAGGGATTAGGAGTCTTAACTATGTTAGAAAAGACTTGGTCTTCTCCTTCTTTTCATTAACTTGGACTTGGTCAAACCTCTTTGGATGCCCCTCCTTTGGGTGTGTGGGCTTTAGGGCAGCAAGGGGGAGGTTTGCCATGGGCTTGGAAGGCTTGGGCTTTGTTGGGATCCGGTGCAACGCAGCGTAAGGGTAATTTCAAAATTATAGAAATTAATATGCACCAAAACCCTAAACCAGGAACTCCTTAATAATACTAAAATGTATGAAGACTAACATTCTTATGCAAATTAGAATTAGAATACTAAACTGTAACCGCTAATTCCAATTTGATGAAGATTTAATCTTGAAGATGAATGGGCTATTTGAGTTCACCAGGCATCCAGGTGTCCGCCCTCCGATGGTGATCCATACAAAGCAATGACCAAGATCCTAACTCCTTGTTCCAATGGTTCCTTCAATTGAATTCTTCTTCCAGGAATTCAATACTTGGATTATGGCTGGAAATCTTCCACTCAAAGGTGTGTCTTCTTCCTTCTTACCCCTTCTCCACCTTCTACCAAGACTTAGAACCTTTAGGACACCTTTGTCTTGAAAGTAAGACCTTGTCCTAAGAAGATTAATGCTTGTCTTTAATTGGTGGAGAAATTAAGACAAAGATGTCTTAATGTAAGGAAGAAAAGAATTGTATCAGAACTCTTCTTTTCCTTTACCGTCGGAGACTTTCTCTCTTAACCTTGTTTAGTAGCAAAGTTTTGACAGAGTTTTACTCTGTAAAGGAAACAATGCAAAAACAAGAATGGGAGAAAGAGTCTTCAGGAGAGGAAGAAAAAAAAAAGAAAAATCACATCACCAAGTTCTGATTCCCACCCCCTTTTTATAGTTTTCGGAGAGGCGCCCTCACAACTCTCTGTAAACAATTTTCTCATGCCCTTTCCTTCTTCTCACGCCCTTTCCTTCTTCTCACGGCCTTCTGGATTAATTCTCACGGCCTTCCAGATCAATCCTCATGGCTTTTCTCAAAGGAAGAAGTCATGATGATTGGGAGAAAGAAGTCGCGAAACTTGAATCTCCGAAGAGATCTGATTTCACGCTCCCGGGAAGAAACTACGCTTTCTTTCTTTCTTAAAACCTCTCTACCCGTTAGATTATCATCCAAGGGTGGACAAATGAGGCGCTAATACTAAGAAAGAAGGCCGCCCCATCTTTATTCATCGGAGAATTAAGTGGGCGCGCGCCAAGAGTCCATGCACCCATGGACTCCTCCAAATGGCGCGCCAAGAGTCCATAAGCGCATGGACTCTTGGTGTTTTTGGCGTGCAAGGGAAAGGGGGCGGGTGGGGAAGTGGCCTAGCTAATAGGTTAGCCAATTGGGTTAGCCATAATCCCTAAATTCTCAATTAAGGTCTAATTAGATCGAATTAGAACCCAAATCAAGTCAATTCGGAACCCTAATTCGGTTATGATTCGAATAGGATTTAGGATGTGCAACACTTGCTAGACTGTCTTCATGCAAATGACTCTTCATCAATTCTTTTATGTGTGTGACCCATTGGGTTCCACATCTATCCGGCAGTGGGTTCGAATACAAGTTGACCTAATTTGATTAGAACTCTTTCTAATCGATTTAGGTCAAATCGGGCTTACCCGATTTTGATCAATTAGGACTCTTCCAAATAAGTGATCATTCAAATCAACCCACAAGACAAGATTGACGTCTAGCAATGTGTCATGTCTACCCGAAAGATATGGAAATTATGGTGAAATACCAAAATTACCCTTCAGTAGAATGTTACCGTACAATTAAATCCTTCGATCAGCCTGCACACAAAATATAATTATGTATATGGATATATGTCAAATCCAATATTATATTTGTTTCTAGCTCAATCTTATATTGATGATTCAATTATCTTGATATTAGAAACCATCTCTAATATATTTACTTTGAACAAAGATTCCCTGAATCATCATCCGATTGATAACTAGCTAGATGCAATCTCCTCTTACTAAGAGTGATCGATTCCTTGTTGACCTACTCATTACCTTCATATCCAATTCACCATTCCCAGTATCAATCCTGTGCATGACTCAGTGTCATGATTAGGATTGAACCAAAGCATGGGATCATATACATAAGGTACTTATGGCAGTCTCAGGTCAAAGGATTACTTGTACCACTCCCACTATGAGAACCTTCTATTGACATGTAGCTAAGACTCCATTAGATGTTCTCAAGTTGGATCATATCAGTGAACTCATTCTCTAATGAGCACCCACATCCTAGTATTAGTGTCATACACAAGTGACTGTGAGAGCAGTCACCCTATTCAGTATTCATAAGATGTGCTAGTCTTACCGGAAAAACCCTGATCCCCTACTCAAGGTTCCTTCGACTAGGAATAATTTTGATTAAGGTTTCAAGACTTTAGGTCTCACTAGTATGATCTCATCATAATCCTAAAATCATAGCCCTAATCTATGGGGTTCATCATATAATAATAATCACAGCGTATGATGAAAAATAATGCCTTTATTAGAATATTGTCAATTATAATGGTTTGGGAGATACAACATAGATTGGCTTGTAGGGCATATCCCTTTCAGGCTTGGGCCCCCTGGAAGCTGGGGCGCCTGGTTCCCTGTGCTGGCATATTCCCAGCATCAAAAAGGAATCTTGGTTCTCCTTTCCTTGGCTTGCTTCCTGGGTTTGAATTTGGAAGCTTGGAGTGCAGGGATAGCCTGATAAACATGGGCTCCTGGCATATGGAATATTTTGGAAGCATCTGGAGGGAATCTAGCATCTAAAATATCACTCGGGGAAAATCAGGGCACAATCAGGGTACCTGGGTGTCGATTGAGCTCCCCTAAGCTGGTGTAACCGCTTTTGGCTTTAGAATAAGGTATGGTAGAACTTTAAAATAGCGTAGCCTCCTCTCTTGTGCAAGAAGTGAACTCATCCTAGACTCATACTGGTATATAGGACTCAATGTACTGGACTAGGTTGAGGGTTGAGACAAATCAACTAACCTCAACTTATTATAGGACTCAATTCTAGTTGATTACAAAATTTGACACATGGCTAGGTAAACCAAATAGGGCCCAGTAATCTGTGTCTAATCCTGGAGCCCCCACCAATTCTCTCAGGGTGAGAGGAACTCGACCCCGTCGAGTGTGGGATATTTGGCTCTTATAATGCTCGAGTAGGTCTGGGTTGAGGCACTGTAGATCCTCATGGGTGATCCACGAGTCCTCAGATTTTGGCCGACCTTGCCACCAGAACAAATACCTCTGATAGCCTTGATTCTGGGTACATATGGCTTGATCATCCAGGATTCTCTCAATCTTTTCCTCAATATTTGGCCAATTGGTTTGTGGACACTCTAGGGTGGGTTCTCTCTCAAAGGGAGGGATAGGCTCAATGTGCTCGTTAGGTATCACTGCTAGCTCCCTCGACTCTATAAGATCTGAGATGATGAAGGTAGAGCTAATACCTAAATCAGATAGTATCTCATGCACATAGGCATTGGGTCCACCGATATTCATTATCTTGGATGGGCTAGCTTCGCAAACAGAAAATTCTTTACAATTACAAAATCCCTTGCAAAATTCTTTATCTCTCTTTTGGGAATTAGCCAAGTTGTTATTTAGTTCATTAGTTATGTTCAGCTTTTGACTAATTTTCATATACATATGCTGTGCAGAGGGTAGTGCAGGTGCAAACATGTTATTCAAGCTGTGCATTTATTGGACTCAACTAATACCTAATAGACTCGCCTACACATTCCTATCAAAGGATGTTTTATTGGACTCTAAGGGACAAAACCTAACAGATTATAGACTCTTTAGGTTTTACCATAGCGTGGCATGTGCATGAGAACTTACTATGTACTCCTACTAGGTTCCATAGGGTTCTCCTAAAGTAAGATGCAAACATAACATGAATAAGGAACGAATGTAACATGCAAACTCCTATAAAATGCAACCTAATAGTAAATAAAATAGAAGAAGTTTCCGGAATTGGTAGAAAATAAGAGGTGGGTTCAAGGTTAGTCTTATTGGGTGGAAAGTAAGAAAAGGTTTCGGGGTTAATTAGATAGAATAGGATATAAGAAGGGTTGTTAGGGATTAATCCTAAACTAATAAGGTTGACCTTAATGGGTTGGTGTCTATCTTCTAGGTCTGCCTTATGGAAGGGTCACTAATTTCAGGAAAAAGATTTTCAATTGGGATCAAGGAAGTGACTTCATCTTGAGGGTACTAGGTGAGATAAGCCAAGTCATCAATAAACTCTTTTGGCTCGGAAAATTCAGGACTAGGCTCTATAATTGGATTCTCTTCTAAAGTCTCTTCTAACTACTCTTCCATTGCAACTTGGGTGTGATCTGGGTTTTCTAATTCTAGGTTGGCCACTAATTGATTATGGTCAAGGTTTGCTAAATCTAGATTAGCTACTACTTGGGTATGGTCAACTAATATTGGGTGTTCTTCTACCTAGCTATCTATTGATTCAACTAGCTCTGGATTGGTTTCTACCGGGGTTTCTACTGGATCAACTAACATTGGATTAGTTTCTACCTCGGTTTGGTTATAGTCAACTACTTCTAGGTCTTTTATAGGTGTTTCTTCCTCTAGATCTTCAATAGACTCATCTTCTTCATACTCCTCCACCAGACTTAGGTCAGCCTCATATATTTCTTCTTCTAAGTCATCTTGGTAAACCAATGGGGTGGTAAGAGGGGTTTGGCTAATGAAAAATTGACTAGGGTCTGGGATAACAGGGGTGGGTAACTAAGGGTTATGGGTTCAAAGGTTATGGGTTTAAAGGTTATGGGTTCAAAGGTTATGGGTTTAAAGGCTATGGGTTCAAACGTTATGGGTTCAAATCTAGGGGTTATCAATCCTATAGGGTTCAGGTTGACTGAGGGATAGTGGATTACTACTGGGTTCATATCTAGGGACTATGGGTTCCTGGGGTTCAACTCTATGGGTCTTGCCTAGGGTTCCTACTTGGTTGAGTCTTTGGTTCATTTGGTCAAGTTTAGCATTAATCTGGGCATTGGATTGGTTATTGGATAAACCGATCCGATCAAATCTTTCGGTATGGCTTTCATGAGAGCCTCTAGACTAGGGTCCATGGTTGAGCTAGGTTGGGATTTAGACTTTTGATATTGGGTTCCTAGTCTAGCAGTCATGCACAAATCAAACAATCAAAATGAAATGATGCAACCAAGCATGCAAAAGAAAAAGAAAAGGATAATGTAATCTAGAGCTTCCTAGACCTAGAGCCAGAAATTGGGTGGGTCAGCTCAACTTACACCTAACCCAATAGCTAATCCTTCATCTAGCCAGGTAGGGGGTGGAAGTGTGGGAGGCCCCCTCTACTTTCGCAGGGACCTAATTAAAAACCACAGCACCACTTAGGTCGTTTGACTATGGATCCCCAGCCTTAGACTCCATCTTTCGGTAATAGTTAAGAGGTTAAATGCACTAGTTGGCCCACACAGCTCGGACCCAACCTGTTGATGTCTCCTAGGCCACTAGGGCAAATTAGGTCTAATTGATTTTAATTAGGCTATGGTTAGTATGATGATGGTGGTTTTGGGCCCGGGATAGGTGATGAAATCCTGTCCTGATCTGAGATTGTGAGTTGCCCTTAAGATTAGGTTAAGAATGATGGCAATCGATGGCCCCAATGCAATCTAAAACAAGCAGAAAATAAAATACTTTTTTAATGATTTATAATGTGTCAAGTTAGGTTTAAGTTAATTGGGGTTATCAAACAAAGTTTATGATGCGGGACTAACTAGATCCGAAGATGATGAATGATGCAAGTGGTTATTTTTTTCTTTTATGATTTTTAAGTTTTCCTATGGATTTAGGATTCCCGAAGAAAAGACAATAGTAGATCTAGGGATTCGATAATGATTAGAACTACTAGCACGTAAATTAGCCCCTAAGCAAGGATAAAAAGAGGATCCCGAGATTGAGAAACCCAGTAGGATTTAGCTCTCGGATCAATATCTACTTAGGAGTTCTAGGGTTGCAAACCTCAAAAGCTCTAAAGTGCCCGATGCTGAGTTCACTCGCTCTTGCGAATGCGGCCTGGATGATCGAGCTTTCAACCCCCGCAGATGTGTCGGCTTTCTGTCCGAAGGTCCTGAAGGCAAGGAAAATCGACTCCGTATTTATGGTACTTGGAGGTCCTACAAGCAATCAAGGGAGGAGTTAGGAATCACAAATAGCAGGAAGAAATAACAAAGGAAATGTTGTAGATGATGATGATTGAGGGTCTTCTTGCTGGGCACCTAGATGGATCATCCAGTTGGCCTCCGAACTTGAAGATGGAAGATGGATTGGTAGAAGAAATGGTAACTTGAGGCCTCACACCTCTCGATACCCGAAGGCAAAGGCTCTCCCTCATGGAGTTCGACATTCTTAAGGAACGAAGGCAACTAAGAATCACACTCAAATAGCTTTTTTTTCATTCATCAACATTAGCATTACAAGGGACAGGGTAAGGTCCTTTATATAGGCACCTTAGACCCTTTTAAAATTTGAATGAAAAATTACATTTCTTCTCTTTCTAAGGCACCAAAAAAATATTCTAAAATCCCAAAAATTTTGAAATTCAATCTCCTTGGCCGACCAAAGCTTCTTGTGATTTAGGCGTGGCATGATAATGGGCTTGGAGGAAGGATCTTGGCTCCCTTGGTCTTGGAAAGTTTATCTTCATTTTGGGAAGAAGGCCTGATTCAAAGCTTGTGTCTTCCTTCTTTCATTGGTTGCCCACCCCTCTTTGGAAGAAACTTGATATGGGGCTTGGAGCAAGGCTTGTATCTTTCTTCTTTCCTTGGTTGCCCACCCATCTTTGGAGAAAAACTAGATATGGGGCTTGGGACAAGGCCTTTGTCTTCAACCTTTCATTGGTCTCCCATAACTCCTTTAGTAAGTGGTTTGATGGAGGGAGGGAAGGGAGGAATGGATATTTGATGTGTCTCCATTTGGCGCCCAAGAAAATCTCACTTGTGCCGCCCACTTGGCTAGATGAGGTGACGCCACATGGGATGGTGAGATGGTGCCACATGGTTGGAGAAGTATTGACCTTCATGGCTTGGCATGTTGACCTTCAAGGCTTGGACCCTGACTCGGACTGGAATCAATGTAAGACTGGACTCAATACAGGACTGGACTCAATACAGGACACAACTTGACCAAATTGGTCAATATACAAGACTAAACAAAAATAATTGAGACTAAATTCATGTCTAAAAATTACAATGCTTTGGCTTGAAGCCTTATTATAGGACCCAAAAAATTGAAACCCTAATCAGAGGTTTGGTGCCCACACCAATTCTCCCGGGGTGGGAGGAACTCGACCCTATCGAGTAAGGGTTGATTTGGCTTTGATATTTTTCTAGAAGGTCGGGGTTGAGGTGCTGCATGTCCTCTCGGGTATCATACAAATCATCAAATTACGGTCGACCTTGCATTAGAACCAAGTAACACTGATAGCCTTTGCCCTAGGTGGTCATAGCTTGATCATCCAGGACAGGCTCGATTCGCTCTCCTCTCTCAGGTAAAATTGGAGGTGGACACTCTAGGTCGGGTTCGCTCTTAAATGAAAGGTTAGGCCCAAATGGCTTGCTGGGTATGTTTGTTGGTTCCCAATACTCGACTAAGTTTGGGATATTGAAAGTCGAGCTAATGCCATAATCCAGGGATAGCTTAAGCACAAAGGAATTAGGGCCAACTCTCCTTATCACTCTAAAGGTGCCAGTTCCACAAGCATGAAGTTTCTTAACGGTTCTAGGTGAAAACCTTTCAGGCCTAAGCCTAATCATTAGAGAATCCCCTTGATCAAACTCTTTGGTTCTCTTTCGGGAATCAGCCAAATTATTTTAAAATTTGTACTTAATGCAGAATTCTAACATTATGCAAAATGCAGACTCAACTAAGCATTCCTATATAGTGAAATTTTATTGGACTCTCTAGGGCCTAAACCTAATAGATTATTGACTCTCTAGGTTTGACCCTGGTCTGGTATGCACAAGAAAAATTACCATGGATCCCTAGCAAATGCCATAAAGTATACCAGAAGTAAGTAGCAAATGGGATGGGCTCTAGAAATGTGAGAAGGCTCAGGGAAGTGTAGGAAATAAGAATCAGAGTCTTGGTATGATCTATGGGAAGAATGAAACAGACCTTGGTTATTCTGGATGATCTTAAAATTTGGATATTGTTCTATAGGTATCATATGGTCCACTTGTTTCGATAAATCTTGGGGCTCGATAGGCTCAATCCCATAGTGAGGAAGGTATGTTAAAGGGGATCTTGGAACCAAGTCTATAGTATGCTTGATGTCTCTCGGGGGTGGAAGTTGATCAGGTAACTCATCGGGAAGTACATCCTCAAATCCTTTCAGAGCATCAACTATCTCTTGACGATGTTCTCTTTGGGTTGGTTCATTAAGCGTTTGTTCTTGAACTCCTTTTGTGGACAAGACTAGCGAACCCTTATGTTCATTTACTAAATGTGATCCTGGCTTGGTCATTTCTTCTTCAAATTCTTTAGTGGGTTCAGGATCTTATTCCTTTTGTTCCCCAGGTGGCTACCCAAGAGGGGGGTGAATTGGAAAATTAAAAATTTAAAACAAGATAATGTGCAATTAAAAATCCTTTGCAAGTGGTTGGTGCTGTGACAAAGTAGTAAATTACAGAAGCTAAAAAGAGTCAAGTAGGCACAACACAAACACACCAAATTTATAGTGGTTTGCTGCAACACCGCTCCTTCGTCCACTACCCAAGATACCACTTGGGATTTTCACTATATTCACACCCGAATATAGTAGGATTGTTTTTTATGATCACTATCCAAAACCTCTACACTTTGGTTTTGCGGGATCACCAAAGAAAACCCAAATCCCTTTGGTTTTAAACAGGCTCACCAAAGAAACCCAACTTGGTTTTACCAGGATCACCAAGAATCCAACACTTTGTTTTTATCAAGGCTTACCAAGAACCTATTTGGTTTTTCAACCGAGCTCACCAATAACCCAACAATTCAAAAATGAATTGAAATAAATGCAACAAAAATGACAAACTCAATTTGTCAGATAGTTGCCGGTGCAGCTTGATGGAAGTCCACTTGAATGCACTTGAACAAGATTTAATTGCTTTAGTGGCTTCTTTCCAAAGTTGCTTCAAGCTTAATATCAGAGTTGGTGAAGACTTAAAGGCTAACTTTAATGCTCTTGTGCTTTATTGCTGTTGGTAGGTAGGATATTCAATGAAGCTCTTAAACTTTGAAGAACTTTTTCTCTTAATTGCTTCAAGGAAGTTCAAATCCTTCAAATATAAAGTCTTCTATCATTCCAAGGTAGTTCTAGTCATTATAGACTATTGGAGAATGATTTGTAACCATTCGACCACTTTTTGGCATTCAAAAATAAAATTTGGAACTAGCTGTTGGATACCTGGAAATGATGTTCGAGTCAGCTCGGATTCCTTCGAGTCAGCTCGGATTCCTTCGAGTCGGCTCGGATCCTTCGAGTCGATGGGTCGAGTCACCAAATCTTCAGTGCAGTCGGCTCTTTGTCTCAAGGTGCAATACTTCACTCTGGACGAGTCGGCTCTTGATAGCTCGGGTCAGCTCGAACTTGTTTCTCTGAATAACTTGAACTCGAGGAGTCGGCTCTATTCGTCTTGGGTCGGCTCTTCATCACAGATTCTAAAATCATCACTCTAGAAGAGTCGACTCGATGCAGTTTGAATCGGCTTGCTTTCTCAAGTATTCAAAGTTAGGTCTGGTAGAGTCAGCTCTTTCTGGATCGGGTCAGTTCTTAGAAATCTTCGAAAACTAGACTCTGGAGGAGTCAGCTCAGACATGTTCCAGTCGACTCGGATTCACTAGAGTCGGCTAATAGAAAAGTGCCCTAAGATCCAATCATCGTAAGGGCCTTTTTTTTTGTATTCTTTCAACTCTTGTATGACATTATATATTAATAAAGGCATCTGTTTTCATCATATATTGTTGTCTTATTTACGATTATGATGAACCCCATAGATTAGAGCAATGGAATTTGGGTTATGACAAAGTTCATAACAGTGAGACCTAATTTCCTATAAACCCTGATCTAAAATGTTCCTAGTCATTGGACCATTGATTCGGGGATCAATGAATTCGGTAAGACTAGCTTATCCTATGTATGCTCAGATGATGAGAGTGGTTGGTCTCATAACCACTTGCGTAGAGACACTAATACAAGGATAAGGGTGCTCATCAGGATATGAGTACACTAAACTGATCCATACGGGGACTATCTTATGGAAGTCTTACTACTTGTCAAAAGATAGATCCCTATGTAGGAGTTGTGCATATCATCTTTAGACCTGAAGTCATCATGGTTCCTTATGTACACTAAGGCATATTTTGGTTCATACTCATTCATGCCATTACAACATGTATGGGGTGTTCTGGGTATGGTGGAAGGTGTATGGAGGATATGAGTGGACCAACAAGGAATCGATCATTCCTAGTAAGAGGAATTATTATCCTATGCAATCTCTTCGATGAGTGACTTAAGAAGCCTTTGATCAAAGCAGGATGAGATTAGTGGAATCTAATCAGTCATTAGCTAAGTCCTCACTATCGAGTTGAGATTCGATATGATTAAGTGTTAGGGTTTGACATATATCCATACCTATCCTTAATCGGGATAATGGGAGATCGAAAGATTGAATTGCACGGTAACTTACTACTGAAGTGTATTTTGATAATTTCTACCAAATTCTTCATCTTCCGGGTAGGCATGACACATTGCTAGACATCAATCTTGCCTTGTAGGTATTCATGAACCAATTAGATTGGTTTCATGAGTCAATTCAATGGATGGTTCGAATTGGACAATTAGATTAGCAAGTTTGACTTAATTAGGTCAATCGAGTTTGATTGGATCGAATTGGCTCAAGCCTAAACCTACTGCTGGCTAGATGTGGAACCCAATGGGTCACACACACTAGAGAATTAGACCAAGATGTTATTCATGAATTAATTAGAGTCATAGGATCCTAATTGGTTAGCTAGGTGACACACTAGCACGTGTAGGGTAACCTAATTCCTAAACCCAATTGGATTGGGTTCGGTTACTTGCTAAATGGACTAACCAATTTATGGAAGACATAAATTGGGTTATGTTCTAAGTAGGATGATTTTATCAGGTTTTATCTGATAATTTTTGGAGGTTTTATCTCAGAATTATGAAGAGTTCCTAAGGCATTGGACTCTTGGTGCCTAAATGACATGTTGGCATTCTAAAGGGCCAAGAAGTGTCTATAGTTCTCTGATCAGAAAAATTATTATATGGATGGAAATCTTATTTAATGCCCTTTCATTTGACACCCATATTGCATATACTTTGACTTTGTCAAAAGTAGCATATGGCATGAAAAAATGTTGACCGAATTGTGAAGAGAAGTGACTCTTCATTTAGCACGCAGAAAGGACCAAGAGTCCATCTGCAGATGAGTTTCTTCAGTTGATTGGACTTCTTCTAATCTTTATATTTATCTCCATGCCCTTTCATGAGAGATTTGACTGGTCAATGAATTTTGAATTGGCATGAAGAAGGAAAGGAAGAATGGCGCACATGAAAGGTTGCGACTTTTCATGAGAGGCCGCATGGTTTGAAGCAGAGTCCTTCTGCTTTCAGATCTCTTCGGTTTTCTCCGACTTTTGGGAAATGAGAAGACACCTCTTGGCTATTCCAAACATCGGTACATGCGATGTGGCATGAGAAGGTTTCATTTGGACATGAAGAGATGTCAGATAAGACTCCTGAATCCTAAAGAGTCTTATCAGATATGAAGAAACATACCTGATAAGAGATTTTGGGATGTGTTTCACGCCCCTTACAAAACTATTTAAAGGGTGTAGAGTGGAATGAGATGAATATTGATTCAGTCATCTGAAATAGGAGTCTAGATTCTACCATATTATCCATCCGAGTTTTTCTCTCTCCCTCTTCATTTCTTTAAGACAAGACTTGTCTTGTTAAGACAAGTTCTTTTCTATTAGGACAAGGCTTTGTTTTAGGACATAAGCCTAAGGGGTCCTAAAAGAGGGTTGTCCTAAAATTAAGAGTGGTTTAGAAGAGTGTCCAATGAGTCCTATATTGGGATAGTGAGTCCTACAAAGGCCAAAGTCTAAAAGACTGCTGAAAGAGTCCTACCCGGGCAAGCAACTTCAAGAAGGAGTTCTTCCTTATTTCAAATCTTGTGTGGATCACCGTTGGAGGACTAACACTTGTGAGTCTAGTAGAAGAAGTGGAATATAGCGCTCCGGGTATGTTTCATTAACCTTCTTTTATGACGTATTAGTTGTAATCAAATAAGGGATCTTGGGAATTAGGGTTTCTAACTGATAAAGTGTTATCTTTTTGCATGAAATTTTATAATTCAGAGCCACCCTTAGTTTATTTCAACTATTTGTCATTTGTAATAAAGATGATCCTCCCAGGATTATGATTCAATGCATATTAGGGATCATATGTTTGGTCTCTACTTTATTATGAAAAATAGCATGTTATTATTTTATGCATATTGTAGATCAAATGCATCGTTATAACATGTTTTATCCTAATAGCTATTTAGGATTGGATTAGTCAGAGGGGTATTTGAAATATCATGCTATGATATGATTGATATGTACATCATGCAATGTTATGCATATGCTAGATTGATATGCCTTATGCTAGTCACTAGTTAGGGTTTTTTAACACTTAAACCCTAATCTTTAAAATATGTCAAGATAGTTTTTTTTTTAGTCACATTCTAAAATAAGGTTGTCCTAACAAAACGGTGGATGTCTGTTAAGTTGTAAGGTTGTACTAGAATTATGACACACCTAGCATATATTTAGCATCATGTCAACCAGAAGTTCTTGAGGATCAACAACAGCCACAATACACACCTCCTCTCCAAAGGTTTGAGAGGATGCGGGGTGCACCTCTTAGATATGGCTTTGTCATCAGAGATGACAATGAAGCCAGTATCATATAGAATGATGATCCTGTGACCTATTCGGTAGCTATCGAGAGTAGAGACTCTGACAAATGGCTAAGTGCCATGTAATCTAAATTGGACTCCATGTATTCTAATCAGGTTTGGACATTGGTAGATCTACCTGAAGAAATTAATCCAATAGGGTGTAAATGGGTCTTCAAGAAAAAGATTGGAGCAGATGGTCTAATTGAGACCTACAAGGCTAGACTGGTAGCAAAAGGTTTCTGACAAAAACATGGTATAGACTATGATGAAACTTTTTCTCTAGTAGCCATGTTCAAGTCCATTCGGATAATGCTTGCCATAGCAGCATTCCATGACTATGAGATATGGCAGATGGATGTAAAGACTGCTTTCCTCAATGGAAACCTTGAGGAAGAAGTCTATATATCACAGCCAGAGGGTTTTGTCTCAAGTGGGAGACCAAATCAGGTATGCAAATTAAAGAAGTCTTTTTATGGACTTAAGCAAGCATCGAGGAGTTGGAACATCCATTTTGATGAAACAATTAAAGGATTTGGTTTTGTCAATGTGTGTGTAAGAAGACATGTGGGAGTGCACTTATTTTCTTGGTTTTGTATGTGGATGACATACTGATCATTGGGAATGATATCCCAATGTTGCAATCGGTTAAGACTTGGCTATCATCAAAGTTTTCCATGAAGAATTTGGGAGAAGCAACCTATATACTGGGTATAAGGATCTATAGAGATAGATCCAAGAGGATGCTAGGCTTATCCCAATCCGGGTACATTGACTTAGTGTTGAAGAGATTCAACATGGATAAAAGTAAGAAAGGTTACTTGCCAATGAGTCAAGGCATACATCTTTCTAAAAATATATCTCTTAAGACATCGGAAGAAAGAGAGAGGATGACTAAGATTCCTTATGCCTCGGCTGTAGGATCAATTATGTATGCTATGTTATGTACCAGACCTGATGTTGCTTATGCCTTAGTCATAGTGAGCAGATATCAGGCAGATCCAAGAGAAGATCATTGGAAAGCTATGAAAAATATTCTTAAGTACCTTAGAAGGACTAAAAATATTTTTCTAGTATATGGAGGATCTGAGATGAGAATAGAAGGCTATACAGATTCTAGTTTTCAATCAGATCCAGATGATAGCAAATCCACATCGGGGTATGTCTTCATCTTGAATGGTGGTGCAGTGAGTTGGAAAAGTACAAAACAGCCAACAGTAGCTGACTCAGTCACTGAGGCGGAGTATATAGCTGCAAGTGAAGCTGCAAAGGAAGTTGTCTTGATGAAGAAATTCATCATGGAATTGGGCATGGTTCCTGATATACAATAGCCAGTGCCATTGTATTGTGATAACACAGGAGCTGTTGCATAAGCCAGGAAACTAAGGTCTCATCACAAGTCCAACCACATTCTAAGATGGTTCCACCTCGTTCGAGAGATAATAAAAAGACAAGATGTTATTATCGATCGAGTAGATACAAAGAACAATATAGCAGACCCATTCACTAAAGCATTACCTAAAAAATAGTTAGATTGCCGCTTGGATGGTATGGGTATAAAGTACAAAGGCGATTGGCTTTAGTGCAAGTGAGAGTTTGATAGAAAAGTGCCCTAAAAGCCAATCATTGTAAGGGCCTTTTTTTATATTCTTCCAACTCTTGTATGACATTATATATTAATAAAGGCATCTGTTTTCATCATATATTGTTATGTCTTATTTATGATTATGATGAACTGGTGGGGACACCGGAGGCACCAGAATAAGACAGAGGCTTTTCAACCCTCTATGAATTGATCAATAATTTATGAGTCCATTTGTAAAAAGGGCTTAGCCCGTCTGAGTCCATTTTAGTTGTTATTTAAGTCTTTTGAGTTTCAGTTCTGTACTAGTCAGCTCATGTTGAGCTAGTTCAGTCCATTGTTAGTCAGCTCATGTCGAGCTAATTTTATCTTTTTGAGTCCTATTCAACCATATTGAAGACTCAAGACCACATCATACAAGTGAAGACCAAGTCCAACCAGATTGAAGACATGGAAGTATAGCCCAAGTCCAACCCAGCTTGAAGATTTGAAGACCCCAGAAAAAAAATTCAGAAAACCCTGATTCCTTGCAGATGCCCTCCAGATGCCCAGATTTCCTTCCAGATGCCAAAATATATTCATATACAAGGGCATCCATGATTTTAGAGGTCCATCTACATCCTAGCCTAAAGAAATCAAGCCCAGGCGCCAAGCCCAAGCCCCTAAGAAGTAAGATACAAGCGAATATTCCTGCTACCTGGCTACCAGGCCACCATAGCTTCCAGAGGCCCAAACCCATGCGCCCGAGCCCCTTTGGGCCGGCCTCTTTCTGCTCCTTGAAGCCCAACACGCCCCCCTAGGTGTCCTTGGAGTGTTGACCAAGTCAAGAAAGTTTTTAGGGATTTTTTCTACCTAATGTTTCCTTATTTTCTAGCTAGGGTTTGAGAGGGAAAAGGATTCTTATGTAAAGACTTATGTGCCCTTACTTGGAGCCCAAGGTTAAGGGTCTATTTAAGGGACCCTAGCCTCTTGTATGAAGGGAGATTTTGATATTAAATAAACCTTGAGTTCTTCAATTTCTTTGTATGATTACCCTGTTGTGTGCATAAAGGGGTTTGAGAGTTCTTCTTCCCGGTGTTTGCAATCATCTTCCTGCCGCCAACCATCCTTCCAAGCCCCTCCAAAACTTTCATTCCTTTGCTATTTTCCTTTATTCTCTTGATCTCCTTTGAGTTTTCTAACCCTTGATAGGTCGTTTTCAGGTCCCCGAGTTCCTACGAATCCAACGAATCCAGCCAAGCCACAATCGGACCACTGAGTAGAAAGCCAGGTATCCGCGGGTCATTGGCTCGATTTTCCAGGATGCATCCATCGAGGAATGAGAGATCCCCTCGCTGAGATCTTCACCGGGTGCTTCAGACATTGTCAAGTACACCCCCTCTACCTCCAGGAATTATATTGTAGGAGAACTTGCCCTAACCGAGGCTTCTCAGCCCCGGCGATCCTTCTTTAGTACTTTTCTAGGTTCTAATCTGCATGCTTGGCTTCAAAAGTTCATACAAAATTCCCTACAACTAATTTTGATTTGAAATTCGGGAATAAATCACCTAACCCCACACATAAAACATACAAAAAGAATTGCATGCATATTAGTCCCCCATCATTTCGTATCAGAGCTTAGATTAGGGCTTATTTTCTGCAATTTTTTAGTCTGTATATGCTCTGTTATTTTAATTATTTCTCCATGAAAAAAAGTCCAAAAATTCTAAAATTTGGTTTTCTTGATTCACCATAATTCACATTAATTTTAAGAATTTTTTTAGATTTTATTATGGCCTGTGAATTTTTTGCAAGCCGAAATACAGCCTATAAATTTTCGGCTCTATTTTTTCAGCAAGACAAGTTTGGAAGTTTTAGGGTTTTGATTAGCATCCTTTTGCATATCTTTTAACTTTAGTTTATTTCCTGCATATTAGGGCATAAATTGCATGTTTTCTTATATTTAAAAAAACACCAAAAAAAAATAAAAAATTACATATTCTCCAAAAATATCAAAAACATCTAAACCCTAATTTGCATCCTCATTTTCCCGCCATCATTGCATAATTTACTTTTAAGGGCACTCTTGTTATATCAGATGGGGGGAGGATTTGATCACCTCTCCTTAGCCCAAAACCACATCCCTTGTATTCGGTCCCAAGCCTTAACCTAAAATTAACTAGACTTAATTTGCCCTAGTGGGCTAGGAACACCAACTGGTCGGGTCCGGGCTACGTATTAGATCACTGTGTCAAGCTAACCTGTGTGTGCCTTATGCTTGGTGTCTAGAATAGTGGTTTAGGGATTCAATCCTGAAGGGCTTGTATGCTGGTCCACCTACCTGGCCAATCTCTGATTGGTGTCTAGGATTGGTAATCAGGGACCTAACACTCCCCTTACTCCTGCCTGGCTAAGTACAGGGTTACTATAGGGTACTTTGCCACCCTGATTGAGCCCTTAGTTTGGACTCTAGGTCTAGTCAGCTGTAGTCATTCTGATCGAGTCTTGCATGAGCACTAGATCAGGAGTTTCATATCACCCACTTCCTTCACAAATGTCTGAACCCATGGAAAATTTGCAAGCTCAAATGAAAGCCCTAACTGATCAAATGGCCTAAATGGCTACCCAGATGACTACCCAGATGACCCAGTTAACTCAGTCTGGTATTCAAACCAATGATAGAATTGACCATCTTGCCAATAGGTTTGATCAGTTAAAAGTCCGGATAGGGACCCCAGGAAAAACCCATGGGTCACAGTCTGAGCCAGATCCTAATTCTCCTCAACCTAGGAGGACCCCAAACCCTAATCCATACCCTGAGGTCGAACCTAGGAGAGCCCTTCATCCTGACCCATACTATAACCCTTAGCCTAGGAGGACCCCTAACCCTAACCCATACCAAGAGGTCGAACCTAGGAGAACCCCTTACCATGACCCTTATTATGATACTAAACCTAGGAAAACCCAATACTCTGACCCATATAGGGAGTCCAATCCTAGGAGAACCCAATACTCTGACCCATATAGGGAGTCCAATCCTAGGAGAACCCAATACTCTGATCCATATAGAGAGCCCAACCCTAGGAGAACCCAATATTCTGACCCATATAGGGAGTCCAACCCTAGGAGAACCCAATATCCTGACCCATATAGGGAGCCCAACCGTAGGAGGACCCCATACCATGATCCATCCTTAGAACCTAATCATATAGCTGACCCAAAATCCTATGACCCCAGATCCTATAATCCCATGACCCATAGATCTGCACCCTTGTCCTATGAGCCTAGAGAACCGATAACCCCTAAGTATCAGCCTAGTACTAGTCATGCTTCCCCTAGTCAACTTGAACCCCAAAGGATTAGTATCCCTAAATATGAACCCAGTAGTAAGCCACTACCCCTTATACAACCTGAATCTACTAGGATTAGTGTCCATAATCAGAAACCAGGACCTAGCCAATTTTTCCCTAGCCGACCTTCTTCAACCATTCCTGAGATTGACAAGGCTTACATTAACGCGGAAGTGTATGAAGCTGATGCAAACTTAGTGGATGAGTATGAGGGAGAAGAAGAGACACCTTTAGTAGACCTAGAATTAGCTGACCCAGTAGATACCCAGGTAGAAACCAACCCAGAGCTAGTAGACCTTGACCACATCCAACCTAAAGCTATAATGGAAGAACAAATAGAGGAAGAGAACCTAGGTACTGCTGCTAGAGCCTTACCTGAGGAAACCATAGAGGAGAGCCAAATTATAAAGTCTAGTCCAAAAATACAAGAACAAGAAGAATTTATTAAGGACCTAATCTCTTTGAATCAATACCTTCAAGATGAGTCCCCTCCTATAGTTCCCATTAAGGACCTCTTCCCCGAAATTGGCGACCCATCCTTCCATTATGCAAATCCTATAGATATAGCTCAACCTCGTAAGGTTAACCTCATTAGTATAGGATTAGTTCCTGAAACCCCGTCTTTTATCCTACTGTATCCAACTAACCTGGAACCTTTTTCTCTACCCTACCAAACTAATTCTGAACCTACTTCCTATTTTCTGCCCTTTCCAGACATCTCCAACATTTCTAGGATCATTAGATTGCATTTAGTTGAGAATAGCATACTACATGCATTCATTACGCATGTTAGGTTTGCATTATACTTCTGGCATACCATTTGGCATTTGCTTGGAGTCCATTGTAAATATTTTTGTGCACACCACACTAGGGTCAGACCTAGAGAGTCTATAGTCTCTTAGGTTTAGGCCCATAAAAGTCTAATAAATTTCCTTCGATAGGAATGCAAAGTCGAGTCTATTAGGTGTTAGTTTGAGTCCTTTGCATCATTTTGTTAGGAGTCTGCATGTGCCCAGCATGTTCACCACCTACACTAATTTTAAACAAACTGGCTAATTCTTGAAGATGGATCAAAGAATTTGATGTAGTGGATTCTATCTTGGTTAGTCTTAGGCCTAAAAGAAGCTTCATGCTCGTAGAGCCGGACATTTTAAAGTGATAGAGAAGGTTGGATCAAATGCCTAGATGTTAGACATGCCTTCGGATTTGGGCATTAGTTCTACCTTCAATATTATAGACCTGGTAGAGTATAGGGAACTGGCAGCGATACCTAGTGAGGCCTTTGGACCTGTTCCTTTTCATTGTGAGTGATCCTAACCCAGAGTGTCCACTAACAAATTGGCCTGAGAGAGGAGAACGGATCGAGCGTATCTTGGACGATCAAGCCATCACGACCCGGGGCCGTGACTACAATGCTTCCTGGTCCGATGGCAAGGCCGGCCAGAGTCAGACGATTCATGGATTTCTCGAGAGGACTTGCAGCACCACAACTGAGACCTCCTCGAGAGATATGTGAGCCAGCATGATCTTCACTTGACAGGGTCGAGTTTCTCCCACCACGGGAGAATTGGTGGGGACACCGGAGGCACCAGAATAAGACAGAGGCTTTTCAACCCTCTATGAATTGATCAATAATTTATGAGTCCATTTTTAATAAGGGCTTAGCCCATATGAGTCCATTTTAGTTGTTATTTGAGTCTTTTGATTTTCAGTTCTATACTAGTCAGCTCATGTTGAGCTCGTTCAGTCTAGTGTTAGCCAGCTAATGTCGAGCTAATTTTATTTTTTTGAGTCCTATTCAACCATATTGAAGACTCAAGACCACATCATACAAGTGAAGACCAAGTCCAACCAGATTGAAGACATGAAAGTATAGCCCAAGTTCAACCTAGCTTGAAGATTTGAAGACCCGAGGAGGAAAATTCAGAAAACCCCGATTCCTTGCAGATGCCCAGATTCCCTTCCAGATGCTAAAATATATTCATATACCAAGGCATCCATGATTTTAGAGGTCCATCTGCATCCTAGCCCAAAGAAATCAAGCCCAGGCGCCAAGCCCAAGCCCCAAAGAAGCAAGATACCAGGGAATATTCCTGCTACCTGGCTACCAGGCCACCCCAGCTTCCAAAGGCCCAAATCCATGTGCCCGAGCCCCTTTGGGCCGGCCTCTTGCTGCTCCTAGAAGCCCAACACGCCCCACTAGGCATCCTTGGAGTGTTGACCAAGTCAAGAAAATTTTTAGGAATTTTTTGTACCTAACGTTTCCTTATTTTCTAGCTAGGGTTTGAGAGGGAAAAGGATTCTTATGTAAAGACTTATGTACCCTTACTTGGAGCCCAAGGTTATGGGTCTATTTAAGGGACCCTAGCCTCTTATATGAAGGGAGATTTTGATATGAAATAAACCTTGAGTTCTTCAATTGCTTTGTGTGATTACCCTGTTGTGTGCATAAAGGGGTTTGAGAGTTCTTCTTCCCGATATTTGCAACCATCTTCCTGCCGCCAACCATCCTTCCAGGCCCCTCCAAAACATTCTTTTCTTTGCTATTTTTCTCTATTTTCTTGATCTCTTTTAAGTTTTCTAACCCCTGATAGGTCATTTGCAGGTCCCCGAGTTCCTACGAATCCAAGGACTCTAGCCAAGCCTCAATCGGACCACCGAGCAGAAAGTCGGGTATTCGTTGGTCATTAGCTCAGTTTTCCATGCCGCATCCATCGAGGAACGAGAGATCCCTTCACTGCGATCTTCACTGGGTGCTTCAGACGTTGTCAGGTACACCCCCTCTACCTCCAGTAATTATATTATAGGAGAACTTGCCCTAACCGAGGCTTCACAGCCCCGGCGATCCTTCTTCAGTACTTTTCTAGGTTCTAATCTGCATGCTTGGTTTCAAAAATTCATACAAAATTCCCTACAACTAATTTTGATCTGAAATTTGGGAATTAATCACCTAACCCCACATATAAAATATACAAAAAGAATTGCATGCATATTAGTCCCCCATCATGAACCCCATAGATTAGAGCAATGCAGTTAGGGTTATGATGAAGTTCATAACAGTGAGTCTAATTTCCTATAAACCCTGATCTAAAATGTTCCTAGTCATTGGACCATTGATTCGGGGATCAATGAAACTGGTAAGACTAGCTTATCCTATGTATGCTCAGATGATGAGAGTGGTTGGTCTCACAACCACTTATGTAAAGACACTAATACAAGGATAAGGGTGCTCATCAATGTATGAGTACGCTGAACTGATCCATACCAGGACTATCATATGAAAGTCTTAATACTTGTCAAAAGATAGATCCCTGAGTAGGAGTTGAGCATGTGATCTTTAGACCTGAGCTCACCATGGTTCTTTGTGCACACTAAGCCATACTTTGGTTCATACTCATTCATGCCATTATGACATGGACGAGGTGTTTTGGGTATGGTGGAAGGTGTATGGAGGATATAAGTGGACCAACAAGAAATCGATCATTCCTTGTAAGAGAAATTGTTATCCTATGCAATCTCTTCGATGAGTGACTTAAGGAGCCTTTGATCAAAGCAGGATGAGACTAGTGAAATCTAATCAATCATCAGCTAAGTTCTCACTATCGAGTTGAGATTCGATATGATTAAGTATTAGGGTTTGACATTTATCCATACCTATCACTTTATCGGGATAATGGAAGATCGAAAGATTGAATTGCATGGTAACTTATTACTGAAGGGTATTTTGATAATTTCGACCAAATTCCTCATCTTTCAAGTAGGCATGACATGTTTCTAGACATCAATCTTCTGTTGTAGGTATTCATGAACCAATTGGATTGGTTTAATGAGTCAATTCGATGGATGGTTCGAATTGGACAATTAGATGAGCTAGTTTGACCTAATTAGGTCAATCGGGTTCGATTGGATTGAATCGGCTTAAACCTAAACCTACTGCTGGCTAGATGTGGAACCCAATGGATCAAACATTCTAGAGAATTGGACAACGAAGTCATTCATAATTTAATTAGGATCATAGGATCCTAATTGGTTAGCTAGGTGACATACTAGCATGTGTAGGCTAACCAATTCCAAAACCCAATTGGATTGGGTCCGGTTGCTTACTAAATGGACTAACCAATTTATGGGAGACCTAAATTTGGTTATGTTCTAAGTAGGATGAATTTATCAGATTTTATCTAATATTTTTGGTGGTTTTATCTCTGAATTATGAAGAGTCCCTAAGGCATAGGACTCTTGGTGCCTAAATGATATGTTGGCATTCTAAAGTGCCTAGAAGGGTCTATAGTTCTCTGATCGAAAAAATTCTTACATGGTCGAAAAGCTTATTTAATGCCCTTTCATTTGACACCCATATTGCATATACTTTGACTTTGCCAAAGGTAGCATATGGTGTGAAAAAGGGTTGATCAAATTGTGAAGAGAAGCGACTCTTCATTTGGCACGCAGAAATGACCAAGAGTCCTTCTACAGATGAGTTTATTCTATTGATTGGACTTCTTTTAATCTTTATCTTTATCTCCACATCCTTTCATGAAGGATTTGACTGGTCAATGATTTTTAAATTGGCATGAAGAAGGAAAGGATGAATGGCGCACATGAAAGGTTGCGACTTTTCATGAGAGGGCGCACAGTTTGAAGCAGAGTCCTTCTGCTTTCAGATCTCTTCGGTTTTCTCTGACTTTTGGAAAATGAGAAGATGCCTCTTGGCTCTTCCAAAGATCGGTACATGCTATGTGGCATGAGAAGGTTTCATTTGGACATGAAGAGATGTCAGATAAGACTCCTGAATCCTAAAGAGTCTTATCAGATATGAAGAAACATATCTGATAAGAGATTTTGTGATGTGTTTCACGCCCCCTAACAAACTATTTAAAGGGTGGTAGATTGAGTTGAATATTGATTCAGTCATCTGAAATAGGAGTCTAGATTCTACCGTATTATCCATCTGAGTTTTTGTCTCTCCCTCTTCCTTTCTTTAAGGCAAGACTTGTCTTGTTAAGACAAGGTCTTTTCTATTAGGACAAGGCTTTGTTTTAGGACATAAGCTTAAGGAGTCCTAAAGGAGGGTTGTCCTAAAACCAAGAGTGGTTTAGAAGAGTGTCCAAAGAGTCCTATAGTGGGATAGTGAGAGTCCTATAAAGGCCAAAGTCTAAAAGGCTACCAAAAGAGTCCTACCCGGGCAAGCAACTTCAAGAAGGAGTTCTTCCTTGTTTCAAATCTTGTGTGGATCACCGTTGGAGGACTTACACTTGTGAGTCTTATGGATGAAGTGGAATATAGCGCTCCAGGTATGTTTCATTAACCTTCTTTTATAACATATTACTTGTAATCGAATAAGGGATCTTGGGAATTAGTGTTTCTAACTGATAAACTGTTATCTTTATGCATGAAATTTTATAATTCAGTCTTACTAAGTTGTATAATGATCTCCATGAAACCCAACATCGGCTCGGTTCCCTTCGAGTTGGCTCGGATTGCAGTGTTCCAGAATCCTTGCTGTGTGCCAGTAAGTGGAGTCGACTCTTCAAAATGCTGGGTCGGCTCGAGCATCTTCTTCAGGATTTTTGTACATGAACACAAGGAAGAACTCTCACCAACTTTTTATATTTTCAAGCATACCAACTCAAATTAATTCTGAGGCACACACATACAAAAGTAACCCTTTTTTACATGATTTTTTCTTAGGTTTTTCATAGGGTTCTTCTTTACAAAAGCAAATTTTAATACAACTCAAATAAAAAACAAAGGTGTAGGAGTTGAAGTTTGAACAATTAACCCATCCTATAATAACTTGTAAAACACTTGAAGAGTTGTCAGAAATAAATGTACATGCTCCGATGTTTGGTTATCATCAAAATCACTAATGGGGTCAACAATCTCCCCCTTTTTGATGATGACAAAATACTGGGCATGAAAATTTTTTTACTCTTTACATGTATAACAGTATATAAAAGTTAAATATTCACATGTATCAAAGCTAATTAGATTTGGAAAAAAATATCAGAGCTCAAGAGATGATATCACTGTATATCATCAAAGTATTAAACTTTTCATGCTTCATGGTATTATAGTTAGCACAAAATATGGAGTATCAGAGATTTGAGAAAAATGACAGAATTAAGATTAATTTGCAGAGCAATAGCAATCAAAGCATTAAGATTAAGTAGCAATTAAAGCAAAATCACTCAAGAAAATCTTCCACTTTCTCTAGGTTTTAAAGTAATTTAAGCATAGCATCACTTTTGTGCTCCCCCTTTTTCATTCTTTTTATGCACTTTAAGAACAATTTGTAGGAAGCTCAACATACATAAGAGAATTTTCATACAGATTTCTTCAACACATTTCTCATCAATTTGTAGGAAGCTCAACATACATAAGAGAATTTTCATGACACATATTTCTCCCCATTTTTGTCAATCAATCAAAAGGGTGATTTCAAAAAAATCTCAAATTTTAAAATAGATTGAGAAAGTCTTTAATATTTGTTTGAGATAATTTCACATTCTCAAATTAGAAATTCTTATTAAAAATTCAAAAAAGTTGTATTGAATCATTGTACAAGACAACAAGTGAAATTGCTAAAGAAACTTTCATTTCATTGATATGTTTGCCATACAAAGTAGGAAAGAAAGTACATTCAAATTATAAAAGATAAAAGGTAGAGCATTAACAAAGTCAGAAACATAACAAGAAGACTAACCACATAACCTATTCTTCTTCTTCTTCACTAGAAGAAGAGGAGCCTACCTCTATAAATTTATCAGAGGTCTTAGTTTTCAGGGGTTTAAATCTTATATCCCTGAACCTAGTTCTGACATGGGCTCTAAAAATATTAGACTTCTTAGTTTTGGGTTCCTTCTTGGTCTTAGCAGGTTTGGGCTTATTAGGTGGATTAGATAAAGGAATGGGAGTAGGAGTTTCAAGTGACACCTTGAAGATTTGTTCGGGAGCATCTTCAATAGTAACTATTTCCTTCTGGGCTTGCAGTAAGATGCTTCTGATTTCTTCTTTAAAATATTCCATTTCCTTTTCAATCTTCTCTTGGTGAAGCTTCTGTTCAGATCTCATTTCCTGCAAACTTGCATTAACTATATTTCTCATCTCATCAATTGCAGAGTTCTTGTGATCTGATAGTGAACATGAGATAGTTTCCATCTTTTGAAATATCAGTTTCTTGATGTCAAATCGAGTAATCATTGTACCTTCAGTCCTTTCTTCAGCAGCTTCATCATCTTCAGAAGAGGTAGCAGCAATCTGACTAGGCACCTTCTTTATCCATATTTCTTCTTATAGTTTCTAACCCATTATTTTCAGTGAGTTGAAGGAATAAGTGTCAAAGTGATGTAGTAGCTTGCCTATTTCATTGGTTAAGTCAACCCTAGCCTCTTCAAATAGTAGAGTGAAAACCATACCTAGGGTAGACAGGCTTTGACTTTTCTTGCTACTTCAGTTATCTGGATCATCATTATATAGGGAAGGTTGAGTGGCTTTTCTTCTATCAAGTGTTCCATAAAAGTCATATCTATTTTGCTGACCCAGTCAAAGCAACCGGTCCTAGGAAGAAAAATCCTGCTTACTATATTATGAAGAAACCTCATTTCTTTTGACAGTAAATTTGCTTGTACATACAAAACTGAGCTCACATCTTCTTTTTCAAAAATCAGATTTAGAGTGTGTTACTTGCCCGATCAAAGAAGCTCAGTGGCACCATTCGTAGTCATTTGCAGCAAATTGCCCAATTTTTCTTCATCCATAATTATTTTCTTTCCCTTAACAGTGGATTCCAAATGAAATTCTTTAATAGCTATGTGCTCATAGAAAATTCATACCAGTGCGGGGTAGGTCAAGATGTCTAAAGAACAGAAGAACTTCCAACCCTGGCATTCTATCCATCTTCTAATCTTCATTTCCATCTCTTCTAGACATGTAAAATTGATCTTCCTCCCACAAGTGACAAGCCGATTGGCCATTGAGATGTTCTGTCCAGGAGGAAGAGTTTCTTCTTCTTGTCACTTAATGGCAGACCATTTCCTCTTTTCTCTCTTTTTTCTTATATCTTCACTGCGTGTGGTTGATTCACCATCTTAAAGAACCTTCCTTGCAGATCTTCGAGAACCCATTATAATAGAATTTGAGAAATCAAAGATTTAGGGAATGATTTTTGGTAAAGTTTTGGATTGGAGAGAGTGTGCTTAAAATGAAAATAGAAAGAGTGAAGTACAAGAAAAGATAGTTCAGATCTTCCTAAATAGTGATTTTCTGACTTTCGAGTCAGCTCGCCAAACCCTCAGAATATCCGAGTCGGCTCGACCAGAGCGAACTCAGAATGATCAGAGCACCGAGTTGGCTAGGGAAAGACCTAGTCGACTCGACCAGAGAAATAGGTAGATAACTCGGACATTCGAGCCAGCTCGACCAGAGCAAAATTGCTCGAGTCGACTCGAACAGAAACTTTCCACATAAAATGAGATGATTTTGAAATTGAATTTGATAAAATTAAAATTCAAGGAAAGTTGTTCAACGATCATGAATAAATGTCGGAGGTTTTCTAGATAATTTTTTCTTAATTTTTGAAGGAAATTAGGTTGTCTAAATTTAAAAGGGATTACAAAGCCCTAATTCTTCTCTAAGCAATTCAAGTCTATCCTGATTCAATGGCTTAATAAAAATGTCAGCTAATTATTTTTCTGTTGGGATAAATTCTAATTCTATATCACCATTCAAAACATGGTCTCTAATAAAATGATGTCTAAATTATATGTGCTTAGTCCTAGAATACTGAATATAATTTTTGGTTAAATTTATAGCACTTGTGTTATCACATTTAATAGAAAATTTGCATTGTGTAATACCAAAGTCTTATAGTTGTTGTTTAATCCATAACACTTGTGTACAATAACTCCCTGCAGCAACATACTCTGCCTTAGTAGTAGAAAGTGCTATCGAGTTTTGTTTCTTGCAGTGCCATGGGATTAAATTCAACCCTAAAAATTGACAAGTATCACTAGTGCTTTTTCTATCTACTTTACAACCAGCATAGTCAGCATCAGAAAATCTGGTTAAATTTAAAGATGATTCTTTTGAAAACCAAAGACCTAGATTACTTGTACCTTTCGAATATCTCAATATTCTTCTAACAGCAAGCATATGTGTTTCTTTAGGATTATATTGAAATCTAGCACATACACATACACTATACAAGATATCCAGTCTACTTGTAATTAAATATAATAAGGATCCGATCATACCCTTATATAGCTTTTGGTCAACATTGGATACACTTTCATCGTTGTCTAGTTTGCAAGATGGGCTCATGGGTGTGCTCATTTGTTTGTTTGTCTCCATACCAAACTTCTTGATTATTTTCTTGGTGTATTTGGCTAGGTTGATGAAGATTTCTTCCTTAGATTGCTTTACTTGAAGTCTGAGGAAGTAATTAAGTTCACCCATTAGACTCATTTCAAATTCTCCCAGCATTAGCTTAGCAAATTCTTCACAAAAACTTTCATTAGTTGCACCAAATATAATATCGTCAACATAAATTTGTACAACTAATATATCATTATCCTTCTTTTTAATGAAAAGGGTATTATCAACATTTCCTCTTGAAAAATTATTTTCAAATAAGAAAGTTCTAAGTCTATCATACTAGGCTTTAGGGGCTTATTTCAAACTATATAAGGCTTTATTGAGTTTAAACACATGGTTTGGGAAAGCATGATTTTGAAAACCCGGTGTTGTTCTACAAAAACTTGTACGGAGATAAAACCATTTAGAAATGCACTTTTTACATCCATTTGAAAAAGTTTAAAATTCATGTAGCAAGCAAATGCAAGAAGTAATCTAATGGCTTCTAGTCTTGCTACGGGTGCATAAGTTTCATCAAAATCAATACCTTCTTCTTAACTATATCCCTTAGCCACTAATCTAGCTTTGTTTCTAATAATATTTCCTTGTTCATCTAGTTTGTTCTTATAAACCCATTTGGTTCCTATGATTGGGTAGTCTTTAGGTCGATCAACTAGTGCCCAAACCTTATTTCTTTCAAACTAGTTTAATTCTTCATGCATGGCTAACATCCAGTTTGGGTCACTTTCAGCTTCTTCTAAAGTTTGAGGCTCTATTTATGATACAAAGGCTAGGTAATCATGTGCAGTCCTATGTGCAGACCTAGTTCTAATACCTTGAGAAGGATCACCAATAATTAATTCTATGGGATGAGAAGTAGCGTACCTCCATTCAGTGGTAGATCGGTATGATCCTTACCGTTTCTTCTCCTTCTTCAATTGGTCTTTCTTGAATACTCATGTTTTCCATCTCCTTTTGAATTGTACCAGCATCATTGTCAATGCACTCATCTTTTCTAGAAGGTGAAGGATTAGTTTCATCAAAGATAATATGCATTGACCCTTCAACAGTAAGAGTCCTTTTATTAAATATCCTATATGCTTTGCTATGAATTGAATAACCAAGAAAAATTGTTTCATCAGATTTAGCATCAAATTTTCCTAAATTATCCTTACCATTATTAAGTACAAAGCATTTATATCCAAATACAAGAAAATAATTGATGTTGGATTTCTTTTCATTCCAAAGCTCATAGGGGGTTTTCTTTAAAATATGATGGATCAAAACACGGTTTAAAATATAATAAGTAGTATTCACCGCTTCTGCCCAAAAGTACCTTGGAAGATTACCTTCACAAAGCATTGTTCTAGCTATTTCTTCCAAAGTTCTATTTTTTCTCTCTACAACACCATTTTGTTGTGGTGTTATAGGAGCGAAGAAGTTATGATCAATGCCATTTTCTGTACAATAATCATCAAAAAATTAATTTTCAAATTCAGTACCGTGAACACTCCTAATTGAAATAATTTAAAGATTTTTCTGATTGGAAACCATTTTGAGAAATTTTTTAAATATTTTGAATGTTTCATCTTTGCGTGTAATAAACAAAATCCATGTAAATCTAGAATAATCATCTATAATCACAAGGGCATATTTCATACCTCCTAGGCTTGTGGTCCTAGTTGGTCCAAATAAGTCCATGTGTAGTAGTTCAAGAGGTCTAGAAGTTGAAATCATGTTTTTGGATTTAAATCTCCCCTTAGTTTGTTTACCCATTTGGCATGCATCACAAACATGATCAAAATCAACTTTAAACTTAGGCATGCCTCTAATAAGATTTTTGGAAATTAACTTGGCAATAGTGTGCATGCTAGCATGACCTAATCGTCTATGCCATAATAAACAAGACTCCTTAGTCTTAGCTTTCATTGCAACTAAACTGGAACTACTTGACATGTCAAGATCATTCGGATCTACCACATAAATATTTCTAAGTCTATGTCCAATAAATTTACTACCAGAATTAAGAGAGTTTGTTACCATATACATAGATGATTCAAAGATAACTTTGAAGCTCTTATCACAAAGTTAACTAATACTTAATAAATTGTGCTTCAATTTATCTACCAGCAATACATTTTCAATGAAAGTATAGGGGGTTATTTTGATCTTACCAATTCTGATTATTTTTCCCTTGACATTGTCTCCAAAAGTAACCATACCTTCTTCTTTCATTTCCAAGGTGATAAATTGATCCTTGTCACCCGTCATATGTCTTGAATAGCCACTGTCGAGGTCCCATCTTTTCTTTAATTTCTTGGTTGCAAGACATTTCTGCAACACAATCAAGGAGTTCTTTTAGGTACCCAAGATAACATGGATCCTTTCAGGTTAGCAGAGGTGGTTCCTTTGGGAACCTAAGCCTTTCTAGATCCATTATGGACATTTCTAATAATATTGTAGTTGAAGGCTTTATGTCCTATTTCTTTGCAAGCAAAATATCTGATTCTAGAATTTTGAAAAGATTTATACTTTGAAGTTCTAGTTGCATGAGGTTCAGAAATAGCAAGTTTTTTAATTGAATTTTTTGGAACATATAAAGTTGATTTTGAAATGGAAATAGAACCTTTTGTCACAAAAGTTTTATGAGAAGTAAACTTAGAAACAAAATCCTTTTGTTTCACTTATGTAGTTGCTGAAATGTAATTTGAATTTAAAACTTTAAAACCTATTCCAGCTTTATTTCCAAAAATTCTTTGATCTTTAAAAATTAACTCAAGCTTGTTAGAAGATAAAGTTAATTTTTCGACAAGTGGCTTAAGTTTTTCAACCTCCTTTTTCAGCTCAATGTTTTCTTTCAACAAAGCATTATTCTTGTCATGAAATTCACTATTCTTAATTTTCAAAATATTACAATTTTCAGAAAGGATATGAAGTTATTTTTGCAGTAAAGTATTCTTTTCTGTAATTTCATCTTTTACTTTGTGTAAAGAATCATTGATATGCTTTAATGATCTAATAATTACTACTGCCTTTTTAAATTCAGATAATAAATCATGGAATGTAGAATTTAATTCCTTAAAAGTAAATTCAACTTGAGTATCAGGAGAAGTTACCTTATCCTCGAGACCCATTAGACATAAGTTAGCTATTTTCGTGGTCTCTTCTTCTTCAATTGAAGTGGAGTCTTCACTATCGCTCCATGTGGCTACCATCGCTTTCTTCTTTTTCTTTTTAAAAAATTTCTTTATTTATGGATAGTCTGGATGAATGTGCCTCGGTTTACTACATTCATAGCAGGTGGGGACTTGTTCCTTTTCTTTATCTTTGTCCTTGTCCTTTTCTTTGGAGTGTTCTCCTCGTTTATGGAATTTTCTATTGTATCTTCCTTTTTTCTTTCCCATAAACTTTTTGAATCTCGTCACGACCATTGCAATGTCTTCATCTTCAAGATCATCTTCGGAGGAGGTAGATTCATCTTCAGTCTCTTCATCAATCTTTGATTCAATTGCAGCCTTGAATGCAATTGTTTTCTTCTTTTTCTGATCATCATTCGTTATGTGTTGCAAGGCTAGTTCATGTGTCATGAACGAACCCATAAGTTCATCCTTTGATAGAATGTTCAAATCTTTGGCTTCCTAGATGGCTTTTACTTTAGGGTCCCATTTATCAGGAAGTGATCTCAATATTTTCTATACCAAATCAGCATTTGAATAAACCCTTCCAAGACTTTTCAAACCGTTAATAATATCTATAAATCTAGTGTACATGACAGAGATATTTTCATTAGGCTCCATTTTAAATAGTTCATAATTGTGCACTAAAAGATTTATCTTTGAAGTTTTCACTTGTGAAGTTCCTTCATGGGTCACTTCAAGTTTATCCCAAATTTTCTTTGCTAAAGAGTAAGTGAAAATTTGATTAAACTCTTTTGAATCCAAAGAACAATATAGCAAATTCATTGCTTTGGCACTCAATTCTCCTAATTTCATGTCATGTTTATCCCAGTCCTCTTCAGGCTTACAGAAACCCATGCCATCTACTTTGGTCATGGGGATACTTGGCCCTTTAAGAATGACCTTCCATAATTGAGAATCAACAACTTGAATATAGATCTTCATTCTTGCTTTCCAATATGAATAATTTGTGCTTGTGAAGAGTGGAGGTCCGTTGGTAAATTAGCCTTCCACCAAGGATGTAGTCAAGGGATGAGCCATCAATCTCTACTCTAAAGTAATCAGAGACACTGCTCTGATACCAGTTGTTGCCCAGGTGGCTACCCAAGAGGGGGTTGAATTGGAAAATTAAAAATTTAAAACAAGATAATGTGCAATTAAAAATCCTTTGCAAGTGTTCGGTACTGTGACAAAGTAGTAAATTGCAGAAGCTAAAAAGAGTCAAGTAGGCATAACACAAACACACCAAATTTATAGTGGTTCGGAGAAACCCCGCACCTACATCCACTATCCTAGATACCACTTGGGATTTCCACTATATTCACACCCGAATAAAGTAGGATTGTTCTATAGGATCACAATCCAAAACCTCTGCACTTTGGTTTTCCGGGATCACCAAAGAAAACCTAAATCCCTTTGGTTTTAAACAGGCTTACCAAAGAAACCCAACTTGGTTTTACCAGGATCACCAAGAACCCAACACTTGATTTTTCTCAAGGCTCACCAAGAACCTATTTGGTTTTTCAACTGGGCTCACCAATAATCCAACAATTCAAAAATGAATTGAAATTAATACAACAAAAATGATAAACTCAATTTGTAAGATAGTTGCCGGTGTAGCTTGTTGGAAGTCCACTTGAATGCACTTGAATAAGCTTTAATTACTTCAGTGGCTTCATCCCAAAGTTGCTTCAAGCTTCAGATCAAAGTTGGTGAAGACTTGAAGGCTGACTTGAATGCTCTTGTGCTCTCTTGCTATTGGTAGGTAGGATATTCAATGTAGCTCTTAAACTTTGAAGAACTTTTTTTCTTAATTGCTTCAAGGAAGTTCAAATCCTTCAAATATAAAGTCTTCTATCATTCTAAGGTAGTTCTAGCCATTGTAGACCATTGGGGAATGATTTGTGACCATTGGAACACTTTTTGGAATTCAAAAACAAAATCTGGAACTAGTCGTTGAATACTTGGAAATGATGTTCGAGTCGGCTCGGATTCCTTCAAGTTGGCTAGGATCTGTCGAGTCGATGGGTCGAGTTGCCAAATCTTCAGTGCAGTCGGCTCTTTGTCTCAGGGCACAATACTTCACTCTGGATGAGTCAACTCTTGATAGCTTTGGTCGGCTCGAACTTGTTTCTCTGAACAGCTTGAACTCAAGGAGTTGGCTCTATTCATCTTGGGTCAGCTCTTCTTCACAGATTCTGAAATCACCACTCTAGAAGAGTTGGCTTGATGCAGTTCAGGTCGGCTCGCTTTCTGAGCTCTTTAAAGTTAGGTCTGGCAGAGTCGACTCTTTCTAGTTCGGGTCGGCTCTCCTAGCTGTTCTCAGAAATCTTTGAAAACTGGACTCTGGAGGAGTCAGCCCAGACTTATTCCAGTCGACTTGAATTCACTGGAGTCAGCTTGGTTCCCTTCGAGTCAGCTCGGATTGCTGCATTCCAGAATCTTTGCTACGTGCCAATAAGTGGAGTCCGCTCTTCAATGTGCTGGATCGGCTCGAGCATCTTCTTCATGATTTTTATACTTGAACTCAAGGAAGAACTCTCACCAACTTTTTACATTTTCAAGCATACCAACTCAAATTAATTCTAAGGCACACAAACACAGAAGTAAACCTTTTCTAAATGATTTTTTCTTAGCTTTTTCATAGGGTTCTTCTTTACAAAAGCAAATTTCAATACAACTCAAACAAGAAACAAAGGTGTAGGAGTTAAAGTTTGAACAATAAACCCATCCTACAAAAACTTGTAAAACACTTAAAGAGTTGTCATAAATAAATGTACATGCTCCAATGTTTGGTTATCATCAAAATTACTTATGGGGTCAACACCTTTGATTCCTCAATGATTTCAACCTTTTCATACTTAAAGACTTCAATGGGCTTAGGGGTTTTTTCATTTAAATTTTCAGAATGTTCAACCTTAGACTTGATTAGGGTGACTCCAGGGTTCTTTTCCTTAAGGATACTTGATTCTCTTTTAACCTGGTCCTTAAGCTGAATTTGTTTGATTACAAATTTCTTCCCATGGTGACTAAAGGCACAAGTATTGGTCCAACCATAATGGGTGGTTTCATGATCATAAAGCCAGGGTTGACCTAGGATAATGCTACTGACTCCCATGGGAAGGATATCACACCAAATCTCTTCCTCATATGATTGCAATTTGATAAAAACATGGCATCTAGACTTGATAGGTATGGAAGTCGAATCTATCCATGAGAGCTTATAAGGGTTCGGGTGAGGAACTGGGGTCAATCCTAGGGCTTTGACAATACTTAAAGAGATGGTGTTGAGACAGCTCCCACTATCCACAATGATCTTACATACATTATCCCCTAACTTGACATAGATTTATAGGATGTTAGTCCTACGCCAATCTTCTTGCACTATGTTTTGGGTAAGGATGCACCTGACTATTCCTAAGAGGTCTTCAGACTCTAAGGTAGGATCATGCTGAGGGTATTCCCTAGGGTGAGGAGGTGACTCAGGCTCAAGCTCGATGGATGGTCTAATATTCTTTTCTAAGGCTCCAAATCTATCTTCAAACTCATCAAGCCTTTTGTTTATCCTAGCTAACTATTCAGTGATGATCCTTATTTGATCCTCGTGGGTGTTTTCCATGGGTTCACTAGATTGGGAATTATGGGGGTGATAGGGGATTCCTGATCTAGTCGACATGCACACACAACGACAGATGTTATAGGTTTACTAGAGCTAAGAGTTCAAACCATATGTTAGGTCAAGATGACAATCTTGGTGGTAGTAACTTGGCACCTGGCCAGGTAAGTGTAAGGTTGGTGGAGGTTCCACTTTGCTTGCCTTAGACATCAATTTGAAATTGGCCAGGTAAGGGAACCAACCCACCTTCCTTCGGGCTCTTGTTCCTAAACTACTTGCCCAGACACCAGATACTCAAGCACACACAAACAAGAAATCAACATTGGCTTGACACTTGGTTCGACCCGACCTTATGGGTAACCCTAGCTCACTAGAGTAAATTAAGTGTCTACTCAATTATAATTAGAGGTTGGGTCCAATATGCAGGGTAGTTGTTTTTGGGATAAGGAAAGGTAATGACTTCCTTCCCTTATCTTTTGATATTGATGCCCTTAAATGAATTATGAAAATGATGGCACACAAATGATCTAATGAGATGTATCTAAGTTATGTTTTTTTAGATTTTTTGATGTATGATAGCAGCAATAAGATGATGGAAATGACAAGAGATGAAGCTAAATGCAAAATTAAACTATTTAAGAAATGAAAACATAAAAATATGCACTTGCTGAAAATCTTAGAATAGATTTTCCCTCTCAGGTAGTATTCCATCTTGTAGAAATTCTATAGGCTGCAATAAAATCTAAAAAGAATTTCAAAAATAGATTCAGTTATGTGTAATCCAACAAAATAAGAATCAAAAGATTTGGAGGTTCCTACAAATAGCAACACCAAATACAACAGACCATGTACCGAAAGAAAAAAGTGCAGAAATTTAAAGAAGATGAGATCTGCTAATGCAAAAAATTTTTTTGGGGTTTTTAAAACTTTTCTTCTTGTGTTCCCCTTCAAAGGACTATCACAGTGGCACCCCAACATGCCTTAGGGGATCCTCATAGAATGGGAGGAGAGGGTCATGAAACCCTACTTTTCACCTAAGATCGGACGGCTTAGTGAAGCATCTAATCCAAGTACTTAAGAAGTGCTATGTCCTAACCATGCTCTGATACCAAACAAGATGTGGGACTAACTAGATGCGAAGATGAGGGATGATGCAAGTGATTTTTATTTTCTTTTGTGATTTTTTAGTTTTCTTATGGATTTAGGATTCCCAAAGAAAAGATAATAGCAGATCTAGGGATTCGATAATGATAAGAACTACTAGCACGTAAATTAGCTCCTAAGCAAGGATAAAAAGAGGACCCCGAGATTGAGAAATCCCATAAGACTTAGCTCTCGGATCAATATCTACTTAGGAGTTCTAGGGTTGCAAACCTTAAAAGCTTTGAAGCACCCAATGTCGAGTTCACTCTCTCTTGCGGATGCGGCCTGGATGATCGAGCCTTCAACCCCCATGGATGTGCTGGCTTTCTCCGAAGGTCCCGAAGGCAAGGAAAATCGACTCCGCATTCGTGGTACCTGGAGGACCTGCGAGCAATCAAGGGACAAGTTAGGAATCACACATAGCTAGAAGAAATAATGAAGGAAAGGTTGTAGATGATGATGATTGAGGGTCTTCTTGCTGGGTGCCTCGATGGATAATCCAGTTGGCCTCCTAACTCGAAGATGGAAGATGGATTGGTGGAATATACGGTAACTTGAGGCCTCACACCTCTCGATGCCCGAAGGTGATGGTGCTTCCTCACGAAGATTGACGTTCTTAAGGAATGAAGGCAACTAAGAATAACACTCAAATAGATTTTTTTTCATTCATCAACATTAGCATTACAATGGAGGGGGTAAGGTCCTTTATATAGGCACCTTAGACACTTTCAAAATTTGAATGAAAAAATACATTTCTCTCTTGCTAAGGTGCCAAAAAAATATTCTAAAACCCTAAAAATTCTGAAATTCAGTCTCCTTGGCCAACCAAAGCTTCTTGTGATTTGGGCATGGCATGATAATATGCTTGGAGGAAGGATCTTGGCTCCCTTGGTCTTGAAAAGTTGATCTTCATTTTAGGAAGAAGGCATGATGCAAGGCTTGTGTCTTCCTTCTTTCCTTGGTTGCCCACCCCTCTTTCCTTGGTTCCTTCTTTCCTTCCAAGGAAAGACACAAGCCTTATGGAAAAGTGAGCAAATAAGCCTTATGGAAAAGTGAGCAAATAAGCCTTATGGAAAATTAATCTAGTTACAGATTAATTTAAAGAAAAGTGAGCATGACAAATCAAATCTAATTTAATCCTGAGCCAAATCATACTTAGCTTGACCCATCAGATTACAATCATATTGCAAATAAGTCCTCCAAAAATTTGCTAATCGAATTAGTGAAAAATCCTCGACCAAGCCAAGTGTCGACTTATGGAAGTGTCGACATTGGGGTCATGGTCAATCATATTGACCCCATAATGATGCTAAACGATTCTTAATCGTCGATCGACATTTAGATCAGATAGAAACCCCTATGGTGCATGACCCCATAGGTTCGAACACTAAGCTGATAGCACTAGAATATTTCCACAACCAGCCAAAGTCATCATCTAGCAAAGATACTCGACATCCGGATAGGTTGAAGATGTAGAGCAACTCTCTAGAACCTCTGGCATATGGTTATCGCATAATTCTTTCCTTTGACCTCATAATGCTCAAGATGACCAAGGATTTGATTGCCAACTCTAATTTAGTACATCTAGATCATGTCTCAACCATACAAGTTCTGTGACTCCTCACAAGAACTACCCTGGCCAAGGTTTTGCTAAATTGAGACATTGTGAGTCATTCACACCAAATCATTTGGAGGAGTCAATCCCATCTTGATCCACCACTACTCCATAAGTACTTGACTGTACTAAGAAACCTTCTATCACTGGATTAAAAATCCAGGTAGTCTGGTACCAAAGTATAGTGAGTTGCTTGCAAGCTACCATGGTGACCTCAGGTCTAAGGGATACATATACCCATATCCCTTCGCGAGCAACCATTTGGCAAAAGGAAGCTCCGTAGATAGTCACGTTCAATGAGATGTCATAAATTTCACCAGTATATCATATCAGTGTCTCTACACTCCTTGGTTAAGAGGACAACCAACCAATGTGATATACAATAACCTATGCTTGTACATCGTTGTCCTATAACAATGTATCCTTTAGTTGTGAACTAGTTTAAGAATTACTCGAAACATCCACTCTATATCAAATATAATGTAGTTCTAAGGACTCCATCACATAAGAGTTCTTTTTAGAAAAATGCAAATATGATGATCAGCTAAAAGAACAACTTTTATTCATTTAAAAAATTCAAATACAATTACAAAATAGCACAACCATCTACCCCCTAGATGATTGGATTTGGGACACTAATCCCAACAACTCCTACTTGTACTAAAAAGCCAATCAGTACAGAATCTTTTTTTCATTTTCCATTTACAATTATTGAACTCTTGAACTTCGACGGCTTTAGTGAAGGGGTCAGCCAGTTTCTTTTTTCCATCGATCTTCTAGAGGTCGATGTCACCTCATTCAATGATTTCTCACATAATGTGATAGCACCACGGAATGTGTTTAGTACGGTGATGGGACATCAGTTCTTTGGCTTGAGCAATGGATCCAATGTTATCACAATACACTGAAATTGGACCATCCAGGAAAGGTGCCACTCCAAGCTCGCCTAGGAACTTCCGCAACCACATAGCTTCCTTTGCTGCATCCGATGCTGTGATGTATTCTGCTTCGCATACTGAGTTTGCAACAGTAGACTGGTTGGAACTTTTCTAGCAGATTGCTCCTCTATGTAGGATAAAGATAAACCATGACACACTCTTGTTGTCATCCCTATATGACTGAAAACTCTAGTAGTATATCCCACAAGTTTCAAGTCAGGTTCTCCATGTATCAGCCATTGGTCTTTAATATTCCATAGATATATTAGATTGGTCTTTACCACTTTCCAATGAGCTTCACCTGGGTTAGACTGGTATCTGCTCACTACACCTAGTGAGTATGCCATGTCTAGTCTAGTACATGTCATGGAATACAAGAAAAAACCAACTACCAAAGCATATGGGATTCTACTCATACTCTCTCTCTCCTCAGGAGTTATTGCATAATCCCTTTTGATGAGTGTAATTCTAGGGCCTGTTGGGAGATACCCTTTCTTATAATTCTTCATGTTGAACCACTTTAGCACAGTATCAATGTATGTAGACTGGGACAGTCCTAGAAGCCTCTTAGATCTGTCTTTATAGATCTTCATACTTAGTATATAAGAGCCTTCATCCAAGTCCTTCATAGAGAACTAAGATGACAACCAGACCTTTATTCCTTATAGTGCTGGGATGTCATTTTTGATTAAGAGAATGACATAAGGAATACAATCATAGAACCATTAGCCCATTTATAAATGCAAGGTTCTTCTCCATTCCTAATGAATCCATATGACTTGATACACTTATCAAATCGAATGTTCAAACTTCGGGATGCATGTTTCAGTCCATAGATGGACCTTTGAAGTTTGCACACCTTTGACTCATCTATGGATGTGAACCCTTCAAGTGGTACCATGTACACCTCTTCTAGCTCACCATTCAAGAAAGTTGTTCGGACATCCATTTGCCAGATTTTATAGTCAATATGTACCGCAAAAGCAAGCATGATCCGAATGGATTTGAGCATTGTCACAGGAGAGAACATCTCATCATAGTCAATACCGTAATGTTGGCGATACCCCTTGGCAACCTGACTAGCTCTATAGGTCTCTACTTGCCCGTCTGTGCCCCTTTTCCTTTTGAAAATCCATTTGCATCCAATGAATTTTATCCCCTCAGGTGGATCAACCAATGTCCATACATTATTGATTTTCATGGACTCCATTTTGGATCTCCTGGCTCCTAGCAATAGTTCAGAGTCAGACCCTTGCATTGCATCCATATAGTTGATCGGGACCTCATTATTCTCATTGAGTTCAATGGGATCACCGTCCCAGACCAAGAAATTGTAGTATTTGTTTGGTCACCGCGGTATCCTACCGGATCTCCTTAATGGTTCCTACGTGGACCTTGGGTGTGATCTAATAACAACAAGTTCTATATTGTTCCTTAAGTGTGTCGGTTCTTCTACTTGTTGAACTTCACTAAGTATAATCTCAGTGGCTACAGTTCCTTCACCATGGAACTCCTTTTCCAAAAAGATAGCCCTAAGACTAATGAACAACTTTTATTCCTTAGCCAAGTAGAAGTAGTACCCCTTAGACTCTTTTGGATACCCAACAAATAGGCACCTGTCAAACCTAGGTCCAAGCTTATCCTTTTACAAATGTTTGACATAAGTCGGGCAACCCCAGACCCGAAGGTGTGCGAGTGTCAGCTTACATTAGTCCATATCTCATATAGGGATTTACTAATGGACTTATCCAGAATCCTCTTTAAAAGGTAACAGGCTGACTCTAGAACATATCTCTAAAAGGATAGCGATGGAAAAGCAAAGCCCATCATGGACCAAACCATGTCTAACAGTGTTCGATTCTTCCTTTAAGATACTCCATTTAACTGAGAAGTCCCTAGAGGTGTCCATTGAAGGAGAATCCCATTCTTCTTAAGCTATGTTAGAAAATTACTAGAAAGATATTTTCCATCTTGATTTGATCGAAGGGTTTTGATATATGTTCCAATTTATTTTTCTACTTCATTACGATATTATTGAACATTTCAAACGATTCTGATTTATGTCTCATAAAGAAGACATAACTGTATCTTGAAAGGTCATCTGTAAATATAATGAAGTAATTATACCCACCTCTGGCTCTAATATTCATAAGTCCTCACACATCAGTATGTACCAGATTTAGAATTTCTTTGGCTCATTCACCTTTTCTAGTAAAAGATAATTTTGTCATCATTCTAAGAAGATAGGACTCACAGGTTGGTAGTGAATCACATTCACTAAAAAAGAAGACCCTCGCTTTCTAACCTATTTATCCTGTTCTTGTGGATATGACCTAGCTGACAATGCCATAGATATGCTTCGCTGACATTTTCTATCTTAGGGCATTTGCTAGATGTGTACACTATACTAACAGATCGCAATAGTATATAAATGCCATTATTCATGTATCCATTCAATACAGTAGAACCATTCCAAATGATTTTACAAATGTCATTCTTTATTGATAGTTCATAACCATACATGGCCAACTGGCCTATAGAAATGATATTCAAAATGAAAGATGGACAATAATAACACTCATTCAAAATGATTGTACAAGACTCGAAAACTAATTTGAGGGTTCCCAATGCCAGGATTGGAACTTGGCTTCCATTTCCTACGTTCAAGGATCTCTCGCTGTCATCGAATCTCCTACTAACAAGAAGTCTATGCAAAGAATTGCAAATATGGATTGGACTTCTAGTATCCAGTACCTAGTTAGTAATATTATAAATAGAAAAATTACAAGGTGTTATCATATAAATACCTTATCTAGCATTGCCCTAATGCTTCATCTTCTTGGACCTCTTTGGGTCAAGGGCGCAATATAAAGAGGACAGTTCCTCTTCCAATGACCTTGCTTCTTATAGAATAAGCACTCCACCTGACTCTTATCAGCCTTAACCTTCTTGACCTGACTGGGCCCAAAAGCATTTTGCACCTTCTTCCCTTTATTTCTCTTTTTTCCTTTGTTAAAGGGATGATGCCCTGTAGAGGATCCTCCCACTAGATTTACCACCCCTTTATTGAGTTGGTGGTCTTTCTCATAAGTCTATAGTAATCCCAACAGACAGTGGTAGTTAACTGCAAGTTTATTCATTCTAAAATGATTAAGAAAGTCTAGATAAGAAGAGGGTAGGGAATTCAGTATCACGTCTTTCCCGAGCCATTCATGCAAGGGACATCCGAGCTTGCCCAGGTGCTCAATCATCTCGATCATGTATAATACATGATCAGTGACTAAGACCTCATCAAGCATCCGTGCATTGTAGATAACACAGGAGACCATGTATCTCTTAATGTCATCTAGTGTACCGAAGGACTACTTCAACTTTTGAAGGATCTCCTTCGGTTGGGCTTCCTTGAATTTGTAACTGAACTCGTTGTTCATTGCTACAAACATGATGCAGATAATGATCCTATCAAAGAGCCACTTCTGATAAATGTCTCTGACAGAACCCCGAGCATTGGGGCAGGGATTTTAGGCACCAGATCCGATACACATATAAGATCCATTCATACTCCAGGACAATCTTGAGCTTTAAATATTAGCTATCAAAGTTGGAACCCTTGAGCTTCTTATTATTGAGAAAAGATTAGAGTGACAAGTTTGTAGACATCTAAAAGGAAAACCAAAACTTATTAGTGTATATGAATTATTAATCCAAAGACATGGACTTTAGTTTAAAGGCCCTCTCACTATTTTGTTAAGAGTTGTAGCCTCTACCTCAAATCCGAAGAATTACTTTAATTGCATAGTAGGTACTAGAACCTAATAGACAACACATGAGCCTGACTTTGGCTAGCCCACCTATGTGTATCTAAAGGTAGATTCTTTAACCGATTACTTCTCCAAGTAACTTCTAGTATTTAGATTTTGCCCGATGGTGCACTTCAATCAACCTTTGGGTCTCCAATTGAAGGTCCCGGTTAGGTCCAACTATTGCCCAAGTGGCTTTTCCAAGAAGGGGGTGAATTGAAAATTTAAAAAGTTTATGCAATTATGTGCTCTTTGAAAATCCCTTGAAGTGTTAAGTGCTGTGATTGAAATAATTAAAAGTAGAAGTAAGATATAAAAATAATGCATAACACAAACACCGAAAATTTTATAGTGGTTCAGAGCAACCCATTTTCTTCATCCACTACCCAAGATTACCATTTGGATTTCCACTATTTTCCCAACTAGAATATAGTCGGATTATTTTAACAAGCTCACAATCCAAACCTCTACACTTTGGTTTTTAAATCGGGCTCACCAAAGAAACCCAATGCTTGATTTTAACAGGATCACCAATAACCGAACAATTCAAAAAAAAATATAAAGAGGAAGCAACAGAATGACAAACAAATTTTATTAGATAGTTGCCGATGCAGCTCGAGACAAGCCCTCTTAATTGCACTTCAATACACTTATATGGCTTCTTTAGCTTCCTCAATAATTGCTTGAAGCTTTAGGTTGGAGTTGGTGAAGGCTTGAAGTCTATCTTGAATGCTCTTATAGTGCTCTCTAGCTCACAAGCTCAAGTGAGCATTAAACATTCATCAATTAAATCAAAAGTTGTCCCAAACCTTCTCTTATAGAGTCTTGTATTCATTTCAGATGATTTTAGACATTGTAGATGTTAGGATGTGACACTTGACCGTCGGAGCACTTTTTAGATTGAAATTTCATGTTCTGAAACTAGCCATTATAAGCCCGAAGTCGACCTTCGAGTTGGCTCAAATTTGCTCGAGTCAGCTCGGATCCATAGAGTAGTTCTGGTCGAGTTGCCTCTCTTCATTCTAGTCAACTCGGTTGCATAGTATTCTGATTCCTCACTCTGTAAGAGTTGGCTCACCTTGATTCTAGTCGACTCAGATACTCAATCCTTCAAAAATATAGACTGGAAGAGTTGGCTCGAACTTCTGAATGGTCGACTCGGATGTCTAACTGAATGATAGAGTTAGCTCGGAGTACCTTCGGGTCAGCTCGCTTATCTGATTCAGGAAATGGTACTCTAGATGAGTTGCCTCGGATCCCTTAGAGTCGGCTCGGATATCTTCATGCCATAAATCTTCATGAGTGCCATATGCCAGAGTCGGCTCTCTTCTCTTCGAGTCGGCTCGAATGAATTCTTCAGTGGATTATCAGTTTTTCTCTATAAATTGTCCTGCAAGCCTTCAAAGTCTTAAGATGCCTTCAAACTCTTCTAACCATATTTCTAAGGAATTTTAAGCTTGAAATACATCAAGAAGTAACCCATTTTCAAGATTTTTACTTAACCTTTTCTTTGGATTTTTATTTACATGAATCACTTACAACGCAACTCATTTCAAAACCTTAGGATGTAGGAGTTGTAATTGAGCGATAGAATCATCTTACAACAACTTGTAACACACTTGAAGAGTTGTTAGTAAAATAAATGCTTGCTTCGATGTTTGGTTATCATCAAAATCACTTATGGGGTTAACAATCTCCTCCTTTTTAATGATGACAAAATTCTGGGCATGAAAAATTCTTTACAATTATAAGTATAACTAAATTTGAAAGTGAGCATTAACATGTATCAGAGCTAATTGTATCTGCAAGTAAGTATCAGAGCTTTTTGTAAAAAAGAAAATAGACTATACAGTATCAGTGTCAGTGCTTTTATATGTATCACTGTTAAGGCTAGCACTTTCACGAAGTATCGGAGATATTAATGTATACAAAGTATCAAAGCTCAATTTTTCAAAGTATCATAAATGTGTTTGAGTTGAAAAATATCAGAGTTAATACTTTAAGATCTTCAAGGTAAGTTTGCAAGTTTTGAGAGCATAAAGCATGAACTAAAGCCATTTAGTTTCAACAATTTTTCTCCCCCTTACTTATATATTTCCTATGCAATTTCACACTTTGAATCACATTCCCCCCCCCCCCCCCTTTTTATATTTATTCTCTCTTTTTCTTTCTTTCTTTTTCATGCATTTCTAAACATTCTCTCCCTTTTTCTTTCATATTTATTCTCTCCTTTTCTTTCTTTCTTTTCATGCATTTCTAAATATTCTCCTCATTTTTGTTAGCAATCAAAAAGGTGTTCAATTGATTTTTCAAAGCTCAATTTTTATAATAGAATGAGAAAGTTGTTAATATTTGTTTGAAATAATTTCACTTTCTCATCTCAACTTTGATATTCTAATTAAAATTTATTTTGAGAGTAATGCACAAACTCAATTCATACACAGAAGATATGCCAAAAATGTATTCATTGTATTCATAAAATTTTCATTACAAATTATGAAAGATTGAGATTAAAAGTCTATTCACTATCACTTAATATATCTACCTTAGTACTAGTAGATGGCCAAAAGGTGGTTCAAAAGATGGTCCAAAAGATGGCATTGTGGCTATTGGGTCCATATATTATGGCTCAGAATTCTGGGGCCTAAGATGAGGTGCAAGTTATCTAGGATGTGCAGAGGGTTGAGTATGTGTAGGTACAGGTGTAGGTTGAGGTCTAGGAGGGACAAAAGCTGAAATGATAGTGGTGGAGAGCTGATTAAGTTTTAATTGAACTGTATATATCTCTTCATTTAGCTTCTTCACCTCAGTGTTCAGTGCAACTAGTTCAGCAGCTTTGGCATTCGCAAATGCTTCAGCAGAACCTCTAAGTCTTCCAAACTCGGACCTAAGGATCCCTATACCCTTGGTGTAGTCCTCCTCCATTCTTTTGCCTTGTTCCATACCTTCCATTCTAATGCTTAACTCCCTCAATTCTGTTATGAATTCTTCTATGCTTTGTTCAACTGATCTTTTTATAGTTTCAGAGGCAGATAAGAGTGTAAATGCAAGGGACTATGTGTCAAGTTGAGAGGCAGGTCTAGATGACTCAAGTGATTCAAATCTAGTGTGTAGCTCTCTGACCTCAGTGCTGAGCAGGTCTAATCTAGTGTCCACTAACTAGCGAAGCTCGCCAAACATACCAGTTAAGGAACAGGTCAGTGTATCAGTCAGTGACCTCATTTGCTGTTCTACGAACTCTTAAGTCACTGAAACTCTTATAGAATGTGTAGATGAACCCGGAGCAGTATGTGCTTGTGGAGAAGTAGGAAAGGGAGTCTTATAATCAATGTGCATTATCACCACAGCCTCAGTGATACCAGTAGGCTCAGTCTCCATAGTCTCAATAGTAGCATGCTCAATCTCAGTAGCTACAAACTCAGGCATAGCTAGCTCATAAGTGGTGGCAAACTTAACAAAAGAAGCAATAGGAACATCAATAATATCCTCTGAAGCAGCAACAGTGTCCTCAGGTGTAGAAGGTCCAGCAGTGGAAATCTCCCTCGGAAGCTCCTCACTATCACTATCATCAATGCTGCTGGAAGAGGCTTCTATGGCTCTTGCATTATACCCTTTCTTTTTCTAGATTCCTCCACTAAATTTATAACCCATGCGCTATAAAGTCTTGAAGGAATAAGTATCGGTGTGATGTAATGGTCTCCCATCTTCCCCTTCCAAACTGATTTTGGATGCCTAGAATAGCAGTGTTAGAACCATGCCGTAAGGCAAGCAAGCTTTGACTTTTCTTATAGCTTCTGACATCTGCATAATCATAATGTATGGTAAATTTAATGCCTCCCCCTCTATGATGTGCTCCATGAAATACAAATCTCTTTTACTAACCCAATTAAATCTTCCTGTCCTTGGAAGAAAAATTTGACTGATAAAATTATGGAGCAACCTCATTTCCAGTGAGAGAGTGTTTGCCATAACTGTTCCAATCTCATTAATGTCTTCTCTGTTCAGTATGGTCCTTAGGGTTTTCTCTCTGCTCTTTAGTACCAAATGCTTTGACCCTTCTGCCAGCATTTCCAAGATGGTGCTCAGTCTTTCCTCGATAATAATCACCCTGTTGCCTTTGACGGTTGACTGAATGTGCTATGCCTCTAACCGTAGGTTTTCATAAAATGTTCTTATAAAGCAGGATAGGTAGGCACATTCAATGAACAGAAGTAACTCCATCCCAATTCTTTAATGAAATCTTAAATTTTTAGCACTAATTCTTCTAGAAAAGTGAAAATAAATCTTATACCACTTGTAACCGGGTGATTGGACATGGAAATTTTTTTCCTTGGTGAAGAAGTTGCAGTCGTTTCCCTTTCTTCAATCACTTCATGCTGCTCTTCTCTCTTAGTTGCCCGAGTCGGCTCTTCTTGCTAATGCTTTGTCCTTCTCTTTGTCTCAGTAGTGGGAGCAGTCCTTTGAGTGCATTTTCTGATAGCCCTCTTAGGTTCCATAGCCTAGATTTAGGAGAAATTGGAAGATTAGAGCTGAGGAGAGAGTATTTCGGAGGAATGGGAGAGATATCGAGTGAAATGCTAGGGTTTAGAATGAAATAGAAAATCATAAAAGCTCAGAAAAAGATACTCGAATCTATTAAAAAATAGTTTGCCCGATATCCGAGTTGGCTTGGCTAACCCTAAATTGCTCGAATAGGCTTGACCAGAGCAAAACCTGAAACAACAGAGATTCGTGTCTGCTCGACCTAAGCATAATTGCTCGAGTCGACTCAAACAGAAACTTTTCACAAAAGATGAAATTGATTAGAATTAAAAATAAATTCAGGAAAATCTCATTGAGAGATGCTCAAAGAGATTGAATTGATGTAAGAGGTTTTCTAGATAATTTCTCCTTAATTTTGAAGGGATTTGTTTTGGAAAATCTAGAAGAGATCACAAAGACTTAATTCTCCTCTTATCATCTCAAATCTATCTTGGTTAAGTGGCATAGTGAAAATGTCAACAAGTTGGTTTTCAATAGGGATGAATTCATATTCAATATCACCATTCAAAACATGATCTCTAATAAAAGTGGTGTCTAATCTCTATGTGTTTAGTTCTTGAATGCTAAATTGAATTTTTTGTTAAATTTATAGTACTTGTGTTATCACATTTGATAGGAATTTTAGATTGCATAACACCAAAGTCTTCTAGTTATTGTTTAATCCATAACACTTGTGTGCAACAACTCCCTATAGTAACATACTCTATCTCAGCAGTAGATAGTACTACCGAGTTTTGTTTCTTACAGTGCCATGAGATTAAATTCACTCCTAGAAATTGGCCTGTGCCGCTAGTACTTTTTCTATCAATTTTACAACCAGCATAGTCAGCATATGAAAATCCAATTAAATTTAATGAAAAATGTTTTGAAAACCATAGACCTAGATTGCTTGTTCCTTTCAAATATCTTATGATTCTTTTAATAGAAAGCATATGTGATTCTTTAGGATTAGATTGGAATCTTGCACATACACATATGCTAAAGAAGATATCAGGTCTACTTATAGTTAAGTACAGTAATGATCCAATCATATCTTGATAGAGTTTTTGATCAATGTTGCATCCATCTTCATCTTTATCCAATCTACAAGTTGGGCTCACGGGTGTGCTCATTTGTTTGCTTGACTCCATACCAAATTTCTTGATAATTTCTTTGATATATTTGGCTTGGTTAATGAAGATTCCTTTTGTTTCACTTGAAGTCCAAGGAAGTAGTTAAGTTCACCCATTAGGCTCATTTCAAAATCCCTACATTAATTTAGCAAATTCTCTACAAAGAGTTTCATTAGTTGCACGAAATATAACATCATCAACATAAATCTATACAACTAATGAATCATTATCCTTCTTCTTGATAAAAAAAGTTTTATGAACATTTTCCCTTATAAAATTATTTTCAATTAAGAAAGTGCTAAGTCAATCATAGCAGGCTCTAGGTGTTTGTTTCAAACCATATAATGCTTTATTAAGTTTAAAAACATGATTTGGAAAAGCATGACTTTCAAAACCTGGTGCCTGTTCTACAAAAACTTGTTTGGATATAAAACCATTCAAAAATGCACTTTGCATGTCCATTTGAAAGAGTTTGAAATTTATGTAACAAGCAAATGCTAGAAGTAATCTAATGGCTTCTAGTCTTGCTACAAGTGCATGTGTTTCATCAAAATCTATACTTTTTTCTTAGTTATATCCCTTAGCCACTAATCTATCTTTGTTTCTAATTATGTTGCATTGTTTATCTAATTTGTTTCTATAGACCCATTTGGTTCCTATGATGGGATGGTCTGATGGTCTTTCAACTAAAGTCTATACCTTATTTTTTTCAAACTGATTTAGTTTTTCATGCATGGCCATCATCCAATTAGGGTTAGATTCAGCTTCTTCTAAGCTATGAGGTTCTATTTATGACACAAAGGCTAGGTTGCCATGTGCATCTCTATGTAATGACCTAGTCCTAATACCTTGTGAACGATCACCATGAATTAAATCTCTTGGATGAGAAGTTACATACCACAATTTCCTTGGTAGATCAGCATGATCCTTACTTACTATTTCTTCTCCTTCTTAAGTTGGTCTTTCTTGTATGCTTATGTCTTCCATTTCTTTTTGAATTGTACCTGCATCATTATCTATGCTCTCTTCTTTCTTAGAAGGTGAGGGGTTAGTTTCATCAAAAATAATATGCATAGATCTTCTACAATAAGAGTTTGTTTGTTAAATACTCTATATGCTTTACTATGGAATGAATAACCAAAAAAATTGCTTCATCAGATTTAGCATCAAATTTTTCTAGATTATCGTTACCATTATTAAGCATAAAGCATTTACAACCAAATACATGAAAGTAATTAGTGTTGGGTTTCTTTTCATTCCAAAGCTCATAGGGGTTTTCTTCAAAATAGGATGAATCAAAATACGGTTTAAGATATAACAAGCAGTGTTCACTGTTTCTGCCTAAAAGTACCTTGAAAGATTGCCTTCACATAACATTGTTCGGGCCATCTCTTCCAAAGTCCTATTTTTTCTCTCTATGACACCATTTTGTTATGGTGTCCTAGGAGCGGAGAAGTTGTGTTCAATGCCATTTTCTATGCAATAATCATCAAAAAATTGATTTTCAAATTCTATGCCATGATCACTCCTAATTGAAACTATTGAAAGATTTTTTTGATCAGAAACTTTTTTGTAAAATTTTTGAAAGACTTTAAAAGTTTCATCTTTATGAGCGATAAACAAAATCTAACTAAATCTAGAGAAATCATGTACTATCAAAAGTTCATATTTCATACCACCTAAGCTTGTGATCCTAGTTGGTTCAATTAAGTCCTTGTGAAGTAGCTCAAGGGGTCCTATAGTTGAAATCATATTTTTAGATTTAAAACTTCTCCTAATTTGTTTATCCATTTAGCATGCTTCGCAAACATGATTAAGATCTACATTAAATTTAAGCATCCTCTAACTAGATTCTTAGAAATTAGCTTGGCAATAATATGCATGCTAGCATGACCGAATCGCCTATGCCAAAGTAAACAAGACTCCTTGGTCTTAGCATTCATTGCAACTAGACTAGAACTACTAGGCATGGCAAGATCATTAAGGTTTACCACATAAATATTTTCAAGTCTATATCCAATAAACTTACTGCTAGAGTCTAGAGAGTTTGTTACAATATACATAGATAATTCAAAGACAACCTTAAAGCCTTTAACACATAATTGACTAGTGCTTAATTAATTATGCTTCAACTTGTCTACTAATAACATATTTTCAATAAAAGTATAGGGGGTTATCTTGATCTTACCGATTCTAATTATTTTCTCCTTGCCATTATCTCCAAAAGTAACCAAACCTCCTTCTTTCATCTCTAGGAAGATAAATTGATCCTTGTCACCAGTCATATGCCTTGAACAGCCATTGTCGAGATACCATCTTTTCTTCAATTTTTGGGCTGCAAGACATTCCTACAAGATAATCAAGAAATTATTTTAGGTACCCAAGCTAACTTGGATCCTTGCAAGTTAGCGGAGGTGGTTCTTTTAGGAACCCAAATTCTTTTAATTCTATTCTTAGAATATGCATATTTCTTTAAGGAATTATATTGAAAGAATTTATGTCCAACTCTATGACATGCAAAACATATAATTCTAGAATTCTGAGAAGATGTACAAATTGAAGTTCTAGATGTTGATGCAGATGTAAAGCTTTTTCTTGTAAATGATTTTCTATTTAAATTCCTAGGTACATAAATTGTAGCTTTAGAAATGGATGCAGAAGGATTAGATGCAAAAGCTTCTTGAGATATTGATTTTGGAACATAAGTTTTTGAAGATATGAATTTAGTAGCTAAAATTCCATTTGAACTAGAAGAACTGAAACCGGTTATAGCTTTGTTTCCAGAAGTTCTTTGATCTTTTAAAATTAACTCAAGCTTATTTGAAGATAAAGTATGTTTTTCAACTAGTGGCTTATGTTTTTCAATCTCCTTTTTCAAGTCATTATTTTCAATAGTTAAAGCTTTGTTCTTGTCAAGACATGCATTATTTTCAGTTTTCAAAGCTTTGTATTTTTTAGAAAAGACATGTAAATTATTTTGTAATATATTATTCTTTTCTGAAATCTCTTCTTTCTCCTTTTGTAAAGAATCATTGATATTCTTTAAAGTTCTTATCTTTATTCTAGCCTTTTTGAATTCAGATAGTAGATCATGAAAAGCAGAATTTAACTTATCAAAAATAAATTCTAATTGAGGTTCGGGGGGTGTTACCTCGTCTTCGAGACCCATTAGATATAAGTTATTAGTTTTTGTGGTATCTTCTTTTTCAGATAAAGTCGACTCCTCACTGTCACTTCTTGTATCAACCATAGCTTTCTTTTTCTTCTTCTTGAAAGATTTCTTTAACAAACGACAATCGGGATGAATGTACCCTGGTTTCTTATATTCATAACACATGGGCATCTGTTCTTTGTCCTTTTCTTTATCCTTGTCCTTGTCCTTGGAGTGCTCACCTCATTAATGAAATTTTCTATAGTATCTTCCTTTCTTCTTTCCCATAAACCTTCTAAATCTCTTCATGACCATAGCAATATTTTCATCTTCTAGATCATCTTCAAAAGAGGTGCAATCATCTTCCAATTTCTCATCTTTCTTTGAATCTAATGTAGCTTTGAAGGCTATTATTTTCTTCATTTTCTGATCATCATCAGTCCTATGCTGCAAGGCTAGTTCATATGTGATGAGTGAACCCATTAATTCATCTAGAGGTAAGGCATTTAGATCCTTTGCTTCCAGGATGGGAGTCACTTGGGGTCCCACTTATCCGAAAGTGATCTGAGGATATTCTATACTAGATCAGCATTTGAATAAATCCTGCCAAGACTTTTCAAACCATTAATAATATCTGTAAAGCGAGTAAACATGGTAGAGATAGTTTCAGTTGGTTCTATTTTGAAAAGTTCATAACTATGTACAAGAAGATTAATTTTCAAAGTCTTCACTTGGAAAGTTCCTTCGTGGGTCACTTCGAGTTTGTCCCAAATTTTCTTTACAGAAGAGCAAGTGTAAATTTGATTGAACGCGTTAGCATCCAAAGAACAGTATAATAGATTCATGGCTGTGGAATTTAATTCCCCCATCTTCATGTCATGTTCATCCCAGTCCCCTTTAGGCTTTGGGACATCCACGACATTAATTTTGACCATGGAAATATGTGGCCCTTTTAGAATGACCTTCCAAAATAGAAAATTAATAGCTTGAATAGATTTTCATTCTAGCTTTCTAATAGGAATAATTTGTGCCCGTGAAGAGTGGAGGTCTATTGGTAGATTGGTCTTCGACCAAAGATGTACTCATGGGATGAGCCATCATTCTTTACTCTAAATGTATTCAGAGATACTGCTTTGATATCAGTTGTTGCCTAGGTGGCTTTCCCTAGAGGGGGTGAATTAGAAATTTAAAAAGTTTAAGCAATTATGTGCTCTTTGAAAATCCCTTGAAGTGTTAAGTGTTGTGATTGAAATAATTAAAAGCAAAAGCAAGATATAAAAAGAATGCACAACTCAAACACAGGAAATTTTATAGTGGTTCGGAGCAACCCAGCTCATACATCCACTATCCAAGATTACCACTTGGGATTTCTACTATATCTCCATTTGGAATATAATCATATTATTTTAATAGGCTCATAATCCAAACCTTTACACTTTGATTTTTAAACCGGGCTCACCAAAGAAACCCAATGGATGGTTTTAACAGGATCACCAAAAATCCAATACTTTGTTTTAATACAGGCTAACCACGAACCTATTTAGTTTTTAAACCGGGCTCACCAAGAACCCAACAATTCAAAAAGAATTGTAAAGAAAAAGCAACATAATGATAAACAAATTTTGTTGGATGGTTACCGATGCAGCTCGAGAGAAGCCCTATTAATTGCACTTCAATGCACGTCTATGGCTTCTTCAGCTTCTTCAATAATTGCTTCAAGCTTTAGGTTGGAGTTGGTGAAGACTTGAAGTATTTCTTGAATGCTCTTGTAGTGCTCTCTAGCTCACAAGCTCAAGTGAGCATTAAACATCCATCAATTAATTCAAAAGTTATCCCAAACCTTTTCTTATAGAGTCTTATACTCATTTCAGATGATTTTAGTCGTTGTGGAATGTTGGGATATGACACTTGACCATTAGAGCACTTTTTGGATTCAAATTTCAAGTTTTGGAACTAGCCGTTATAAGCCTGAAATCAACCTTCGAGTCGGCTTGGATTTGCTTGAGTCAGCTCAGATCCATAGAGTAGTTCCGATCAAGTCGCCTCTCTTCATTCTAATCGGCTCAGTTGCACAGTATTCTGATTCCTCACTTTATAAGAGTCGCCTCACCTTGATTCTAGTCAACTCGAATACTCAGGCCTTCAAAAATATAGACTAGAAGAGTCGGCTGTTTCTCTTTAGAGTCAGCTCGATGGCTGTAGTTCTCAGAATGCTTTTTCCGGATGTTGGAGGAGTCGGCTTAAACTTATGATGGGTCGACTCGAATGTCCGACTGAATTATAGAGTCAGCTCGAACTACCTTTGGATTGGCTCGCCAGTATGATTTAGGAAATGGTACTCTAGACGAGTCAACACGAGTCCCTTAGAGTCGGCTCGGATATCTTCATGCTAGAAATCTTCATGCGTGCAATGTGCCAGAGTCAGCTCTCTTCTCTTCGAGTCAGCTCGAATGAATTCTTTAGGGAATTATCAATTTTTCTCCTGAAATCATCTAGCAAGTCTTCAAAGTCTCAAGATGCCTTCAAACTCTTCTAACCATATTTTAAGAAATTTTAAGCTTGAAACACATCTAGAAATAACCCATTTTCATGATTTTTACTTAACCATTTCTTTGGGTTCTTCTTTACATGAATTACTTACAACACAACTCATTTCAAAAACTAAGGATGTAGGAGATGTAATTGAGTGTTAGAATCATTTTATAAAAACTTGAAACACACTTGAAGAGTTGTTAGTAAAATAAATGCATGCTCCAATGTTTGGTTATCATCAAAATCACTTATGTGGTCAACACTAACCATTAACATGACAAAATTCAATGCTTCCAACCAACGAATAGTCAAGCCCAACTTTGGCCGGCCCACCTGACCATCATTAAGAGAGTCTCACTAAGCCATCATATTAGGAATGGTAATTCCAATAACCTGATGAACACCCGATCTTTGGATCTACCGATGAACATCTAACTATTGGATCCATTATCATTTCATTTAATGGAAGGCTAAGACTTAGTTATCCCCATAACTTTATCCTTTTATGGACCAAATAATTTAGAGGGTTTAACTTTAACGTGATAGATGAAATAGATAAGAAGACATGGATCAACCTCGCACTGACTACATTAGATATAAAAGAGGGTTTTAGAAACTAATGATCCATGGGCACCTAAAATTAGTCAAGATTGATTAACCTTATGTGACATAGGTTAACACGAGTCATTGAGCTACCCATTCAATTTTGATTGACCACATTGGCCAGGTAAGTAAGAGCATGGGATGGGTTCCGCCATTAACTGTCTTGCCTTAGACACCAACTGGGTTGGCCAGGTAAGAGGTAGCCTCATAGAACCATGATCAAATGCCATACTTACCTTAGACACCAATTGGTTCATCAGGCTCAATTAGACTAGCTTAAAGACTCGGGCTGACCACAGAGCTACAAATCAGTTCCATTTAGACTTATGGACTAATCAATCTAACTATTAGAGAGATCTATAGAGAAGAAATCCTAACTCAACATTTGATTAGATTAGTTCTTTATTTGATCCATTCATCTAAACCTATGTCTAACCCAATTAAGGACCTAATTGAAGCTAATCCAAGACCCTTAAAGGTTATTGAAATGACTTAGAGTCTTTGAATCATATTCCTAGATCACTTTGTCATTCAAAGAAACTTAACTCTTTATTAAGTTCAATAATCTTTATAAATTGAAACAATTTTAATTTATATTGTAAAACAATTTTAAAAGTATATAGAATTTGAATTCACTATTTCAGGGTTTTCTGGTCGAGTTGACTCATGCAGAATATGAGTCGGCTCGTCTAGAACTAAAAATTGACAGATTGTTCTGTTTGCAGAGACGAATCAGCTCGAGCAGGGTTCAAGTCGGCTCATCCAGAACATTGAACAAATAGACTATTCTGTCTATAGAAATGAGTCAGCTTGTCTACCAAGTTAGAAAATAATGACTTCAAATTCATGCATTTTACCTGAACTATTCAAAGTTTTTGGATCAAACATCCATTGATTAAAACTATTTTAACCTATCAAATCTTTCACTTTCTTCTTCATAAGGTCATGACGTAGCGGCACCCTTACATGCCATAGGAGATTCCTAATGAATGGGAAGTGATGGCCTTCAAACCATACTTCTCTCCTATGACTGGATGCCATGGTGAATCCACCTTAATCCAAGTACTTTATGAGGAAGGCTAATGATATCTCAACATGCTACTATTATTATGCTATAGCAACCTGGCTCTAATACCAATGAATGTTTAAAAGGCATAGCAGGAAGACAGACTATATTTTAAAACTATTTTAAAATATAGCATAGTGAAAGATTTTCCAGATCAATCAAGTCGATCTACCAATCTACCTACAACAGGATCCAACATAATAAAAGTGTATGTAGAGATATCTAGAGCAAAGAAAAGGAAATGGTACTTTACTTTTAACCTTTGGATGTAGGTGATGAAGAGCTGTTGAGCACACAAATGTCTGGCCTCTATGGGTAGTTCACACCCGGGCTCGATCCCAATCAACTTTCTTGGAGTGCTATTTCCTCAGGATCCTTGATGCCGATCTTTTCCTTCCTTGAACCTGCAAGACTTTCTTGAAGTCACCAAAAAATCTGGTTGTGGAACAATGGGGAGAAGTAGAAGTGCAAACCTTCCCAAATACTCTTTCTTCCCAAACCCTAGCTTGATTGCTAGGTAGGCTCACACCCAAAATCCAAATCCACTAAAACCCCACTCTAAGGATACCTTCCCTCCCTCTCTTAGAAAAGCCTAGCAAAAGACAACCTCAACTAACTCTAGTGCCCCTACAAAGACACCTATTTATAGTAGCAGCAAAGTGGGAGAGAGATATGGAAGGAGTGATTAGAGGTAAGGGTTAAGGGTTAAACCAAATTAGCTCTAGGTTTATATGGGAAAAATTCTACATTCCAAATAATGCATTCCATAAAAAACCTTGGAAATAATTTCAGCCAAGATTTGAAATTTGAATTCAAAATTCAAAATTGAATCTTTTAAAGGAAAGTGAGCATGACAAATCAAATTTAATTTGATCCTAAGCCAAATCACATTAGGCTTGACCCATTAGATTATAATCATATTACAAACAAATCCTACAAAAATTCACTAATCAAATTAGTGAAAAATCCTCATCACAACCAAGTGTCAACTTATGGAAGTGTCGACATTTGGGTCATGGTCAATCATATTGACCTCATAGTGATACTAAGCAATTCTCAATCATTGATTGGCCTTTAGATTAGGTAGAAATCCTGGTATACATACCAGGGCCAAATGGAATCGACAAGTCAATCCTATATCCCTGTGATCACCTGTGAATAAAGCCCTAAGCCCAAGCCCCAAGATCACTTGTAAATATTTATTTTAAATTCTATTACTTTAGTCTATTTGAATTCAACCCTAATCAACAACTTAAATTGGGTTTTGTATATAAAAGCCTAATTAGGTTTGGTATGGTTCAATTATGATTTGGTTATGTCCTTTGATCAAATTGGGTTCAATTTGATCAAGTTGGCTTTAAAGTTAGCCCTTTGATTTAGAGTCTTGTAATTAGTCCTGTAATATAAGAGGGGACCCAAATCAATACACGAGCCAGCTCAATTCAAGTCATGCCAACTAAGTCTTGGCACCCATGCCATCTAATTCTCGGTGCCACATGACAAGTTATTAAGGCTCCACCTCATCATTTGCCACATCATCAAATCTTGGACGCCTATGTCACATGCCACAAGCCACATCACCTGCCACATCATCTTGGACATCATCACTTGCCATGTCACTTATCCTTTATCAGCCACATGAAGGATTATTTTTATCGCCAATCCAAGAGGAGTCGATCAAAAGAGAGGGGCCACTTTTCTTCTCATCACCCATCACAAGAGAATTCTATCTCAAGGGGATTCCCATCAAGGAGAAGATTCAATGGACTTTCTTGTTTCAAGAATCCAAGCTAATCAAGTTCCAAGAAATTAAGAAATCAAGAACACAAGAGTACCATAAAAATTCATGAGTTCTCTTTATCTCAGTTGAAGAGTTCAATGAGGCCTAATCATTCAAACTCTAGAATCCCTCAAGAATTTCCCATCAAGAAGTCATCTTGGCCACCAAACCTCAACTCATCATCAAGGAGACTTTCCACCCATCTGATCCTCCTTCTTGTCACCCAAAAGGATGAAGTCATCCATGTTGTCACCCAAGCTAGATGAAGCCGAAGAAAGGATCAAGATCAAGAGTCCAAGAAAACAAGAGAGGATCAAGGAAGATTTGAAGCCCAAGGGAAGCCAATTCCTGGAGTTCTTTGCTATTCCAACAAGAACTCAACACTTTGTAACCCTTACAATTCGAGTTTGTGGTCTATAAATACCACCTTCAACCCCTTTGTATTCATTGATTCTTGTTGCCCAGGTGGCTTAGTCCCAAGAGGGGGTTGAATTGAGAATTACAAAATTTTCAAGAATATGTACACAAGTAATTCCAATTAGTGGTTAGGTTCTGTGTTAATCAGAGAATGAAAGCATAAGCAAAAGTATTAAACAAACACAATACAAACAAAGCAGATTTATAGTGGTTCGGAGCAAACCAGCTCCTACGTCCACTATCCAAGTTCACAACTCAGGATTTCCACTATCCCCCAAATCGGAATACAATCAGATTATTTTATAGGCTCACAATCCAAACCTCTATACTTTGGTTTTTGAAATTGAGCTCACCAAAGAAACCAAGCTAGGTTTTTAAAGGTTCACCTAAAACCTCTACACTCTGGTTTTTAGCTAGGCTCACCAAAGAAACCTCTATACTCTGGTTTTAAAGGCTCACCAAAGTAACCTATTTGGTTTTTACAATAGGGCTCACCAATAACCTCGATATTCTAAATGATAGATTAAAAAAGCAACAACAAAGACAAACTCTGTTGTCTGGGTGGTTAACAATTCAGCTTGAGTGAAGATCCACTGAATGCTCTTCAATGCACTTCAATGGCTTCCTTGCTTTCCTCAAAAGGTGCTTCAAGCTTCTGGTAAGAGTTGTTGCAGGCTTGAAGATAAACTTTAAAGCTTTAGTGCTCTCTCACTTCACTTCAATAAGTGTTCAATAAATGCTCAATAAATCATTATTTGCTCATTAGTCTCTCCAAAGATGTTCTCATACCTTATTTATAGAGACTTCAACTACCTTCCCTTGATTTTGAATGTTGTAGACCATTAGGAGGTGACAGGTTACCGTTGGAGCACTTTTGGAATTCAAAAATTGAGAACTGGAACTAGCCGTTGGAGGTGACCCCATCATTCCAGTCGTTTTGGACAAACTTCGAGTTGACTCGGATGAAGTTCGAGTCGACTAGGTTGAGTGCCAGTCGGCTAGCTTCCCTAATTGAGAAAATACCTCACTCTAGATGAGGTGCTGGGCTGAATTCCAGTCGGCTGGAATCTCAGAGGCTTCTCAGACCATTTTTAACTAAGTTCTGGATGAGTCGGCTGGATCTAATTCCAATCGGCTCAGATTCCTGAGAATCTCAGAATGTTCTCAACCTTGTTCTTGATGAGTCGGCTGGACCTTGGTGCTAGTCGGCTGGATCTGTGTGCTAGAGAACTTGTCTTTAGTGCCAGTGCCAGATTCGGCTGGGTTGTTCATCTAGTCAGCTCGAATGTGGTTCTTTAGCTAGATCAGCTTCAAACTTCCAGAACACTTGTCCCATGCTTTAAAGTCTTCTTCAAGCACTTTTTACAATAAAATCAAGAAAACTTGAAGCTTGAAAGACTACTAGAAGTAACCCTTGAACTTGTTTTTAAATGAAATTTTTTGTAGGGTTCTTCTTTACAAGATTCTAAATAATTTACAACTCAACACAAAACATTAAAGATTGTAGGAATTAAAAAATGTGTCAATGTAGTTGTCCTACAAAAACTTGTCAATCATTTGAAGAGTTGTTAGATGACTAAATGTATGCTCCAATATTTTGTTACCATCAAAATCATTTTAGGGGTCAACAATCTCCCCCTTTTTGATGATGATAAAATACTGGGCATGAAAAGAATCTACTCTATTCACAAATATGTAAGCATTTGTATTTAAAAATCAACTGTAATCTCAAATGTATATCAGTATGTGCCATACAGTTATGCACAAAATCAAATTTATAAACTGTAAATATCAGAGATTGATTGCTTGTATGTATCAAGCAGCATTAAGTATCGATTGATAGATATGATAAGTTGAGAGCATCAGAGCATCATAAAAATCATTGAAATATGTAAGTTAAACATGTATATCTCCCCCTGTTTATAAGATTTCTAGACAATATGAATTGTTTTTAAGTTTCTTCCCCTTTGACATTCACTTGAACATTTTATCAGAATAATATGTAAGAGATCATTCAGAAATGCCTTAAAAAAAACTTCCCCTGTCTACTTTACTTTAGTATTACTATTGCAATTCATGTATTCTTTCATGCACTCTATGATTCTCCCCCTTTTTGTCAACAATTCAAAAAGGTTAAACAGTTAAGCTCAGAATTTTAAATGGATTGAGAAAGTTTCAATATTTGTTTGAGATAATTTCACTTTCTCAACTTAGAGAGAGAATTCTATTTAAACAAATAAAGGTGTAATCAAGATAATACAAGTACACACATTACACAGTAATTAAAAAGATGTTCATTTCATTTCTGTCAAAATAGTGTTCAGTATATCAATCATTACAAAAGTTTCAAAAACATCCAAAAAGGTACTGAAACTACAAAATGTTTAATCAGAATCATCTTTAGGAACATTGACACCTTGCCAAGAAGTGGGTCTAGGTGCTCGACTAGATAAATCATGTGGAGGAGGAGCCCTAGGGTGAACAGAGATACTAGGTGCCCTAGTGAAAATGGGTGGCGGATCATATAAAGGTCTTGTCCTAGCTGTGACTTCCAATGAACTGACAGTGCTATTGAAAGACACCATTTCCACCCACATTGCTCCCAATTGCTGATCCAAGTCCTTGAGGCTAACTGGTACTTTATTTACTGCCTCTTTCATTTCACCTATCTCTTTCTACATAGATACAAGCTCAGCTGCTTGGACATTGGCGAAGGCTTCTGCTGATCCTCGAAGTCTGCCAAGCTCTGATCTTAAGATTCCAATACCCCTAGTATAATCTTTTGCCATACCTCTTATATCTACAATAGTTCCCACTCTGCCTCTAAGCTCTTTCAATTCAGTCTGATATTCATTTAAAGTGGCATCCACAGACTTTAAAATGGTTTCAGAACTTGAAGAGATACAGTTTAGAATAGGCTGAAGGTCTATCTGAGGTGTTAACCTTGAAGCTTCTATAGCTTCAACCTTTTCTTTTAGATTTGAAACATTCTCTTCTAGTTTATCCAATCTACTATCCACTGACTTTTTCAAATCAGTAAATAAGGAAGTTATAGTACTAGTCAATGAATCTGTCAAGTTTTTCAACTATTCTTCAATCTGAACAAGGATAATTGGAGGCTATGTAGATGCAGTAGGATAGTCATGTAAAGGAGCATCAGCTGAAGGCAGGTCAAACTTCGGTGCTGGCAAGTCAAACTCTGCTGCAGGGAAATCAAATATAGGTGACGATGCTTTAGTCTCCTTAGTGACAGCAGCAGGCTCAGGTACAAATGACTCAGGCTCCGGTACAGTTATAGAGGAAGTTCCAACTGCTTCTTCCTCTTCCTCTTCTTCACTAATACTGGAGCTGCCAATGGCTCTTATATTTGTGCCCTTCTTTCTCCAGACTCCTTCCACTTGATAATATCCCATTCTCTCAGAGTTTTAGTTGTGTAGATATCAGTGTGATGCAATTATAATCCATCTTCACCATCCAAATTGACTATATGAGATTTAAACAATAATGTAAGCATCATACCATATGGCAAATAGGATTTAGCCTTTCTTACTGTTTCTTTCATCTGTATGATTATAATATATGACAGTTTAACATGAGTTCTTTCTAGGATGTGCTACATGAGACATAGATCCTTTTCGCTCACCCAATCGAACCTTCCAGTTCTTTTTAAGAAGATTCTACAAATAAAGTTGTGAAGTAGTCTCATTTCCAATGATAGGGTGTTAGCTAAAACAGTCCCAATTCCTCCTACATCCTCTTTGTTCAAAATTATTTTCAGAGTCTTCTCTCTATTTTCAATTACTAAAACTTCAGTCCCTTAGAAGGAATATCCAAAAATACAAGGACTCCTCATTCACAATAACCCTCTTCCCTTTGACAGTGGATTCCTCATGGTTAGTTCCCAACCTTAGGTTCTCATAAAAGCTTCTAACCAAAGTGGGATAGGTTTTCTCATTCAATGAACAAAATTTGCTCCACCCTTGGTCTTTGATTAAGTCTCATATCTTTAACCCAATGCCCTTAATAAACTCAAAATTAATTTGATGGCCGGAGGTTACCGGACGCATAGACATTGAGGGTACTTGGCTGGGAGCTAATCGAACTTCTCTTGTGGCTTCCTCTGCAATTTCTTCATTGCTTGGCTCTTCTTGTCTTCTCTTGGACCTTCTTTCTTTTTCAGCCGAAGGAGCAACCCTAGTGGACCGTTTCCCTGTTGCACGTTTGGGTGCCATATCTAGGAAAGATGGAAGAGCAAGAGAATGGAGTGCTTGGTAGGGAGTAGGAAGTCTTTGGAGTGGGTTTTGGAGATGAGTGAACCGTTAGAGAAGATAACATAGAAGCTGAACGGTTTGGAGAAGAGTTTATAACCCTAAGCGAAATGCCTCGGCGCAAAAATCCAGTTGACTCGAGTAGCCCTAAAAGGGTTTCCAGTCGACTCGGCCAGAGCTTCTCTAAAATCATCAAAAATTCCATTCGACTCGAAATTGTTCGAGCTGGCTAGGCGAAAACAAGTTCAAAACTCACAAGAAAATTCTGTCGACTAGGATTAAGATCCAGTCGACTCAAACAGAAAAAATAGAGTTTTGAGAAATTTGAACACAATTCAAAAGGATTTTGAATAAAATTTGAAGGAAATTAAAGCTCAACAGAATAGAATAAATTAAGGAGTTTTTCAAGATAAAGTTTCCTTAGAATTGAAGGAATTAGGTTAAAGAATCTGGAAGGGATCATAAAGTCCTAATTCACTTTTAATTAGCTCAAATCTATCTTGATTGAGTGGCTTGGTGAATATGTCAGCTAATTCATCTTCAGTATGAACAAAGTCAAGCACAATATTACCATTTGATACATGATCTCTAATAAAATGATGTCTAATTTCAATATGCTTGGTTCTAGAGTGTTGAATTGGATTCTTTGTCAAATTGATAGCACTTGTGTTATCATATTTAATTAGAATTTTAGACTATGATACACCAAAGTTTTCTAGTTGTTGTTTAATCCATAATACTTGAGTACAACTACCGGTAGCCACGTACTCAGCCTCAGCTGTGGACAAGGCTATGGAGTTTTACTTCTTACAGTACCATGAAATTAAATTCAACCCTAGAAATTGATATGTACCACTAGTACTTTTTCTATCTATTTTATAACCAGCATAATCAGCATCAGAGAATCCAATCAAATTCAAAGTAGAATGTTTAGAATACCAAATTCCTAAATTACTTATTCTTTTCAAATATTTAATTACTCTCTTTACAGCAAGCATATGTGTTTCTTTTGGTGATGACTGAAATCTAGCACATACACATACACTGTATAATATGTCAAGTCTACTTGCAGTTAAATATAGTAAGGATCCAATCATACCTCTATATAGCTTTTGGTCAACATTGGATCAATTCTCATCTTTGTCCAGTCTGCAAGTTGGGCTCATGGGTGTGCTCATTGTTTTGCTACTCTCCATACCAAATTTTTTGATGATTTCCTTGATGTATTTGGCTTGGTTGACGAAGATGCCAACTTTGTTTATTTTACTTGAAGTTCAAGGAAGTAGTTCAGCTCACCTATTAAGCTCATTTCAAATTCTCCTTGCATAAGCTTATCAAATTCTTTATATAGAGATTCGTTAGTTACACCAAAAATGATATCATCTACATATATTTGTATAACTAAGATGTCATTATTTTTCTTTTTGATAAACAAAGTTTTATCTACATTTCCTCTTGAAAAATCATTTTCAATTAAGAAAGTGCTAAGTCTATCATACCAGGCTCTGGGTGCTTGTTTCAAACCATACAATGCTTTGTTTAATTTGAATACATGGTTTGGAAAAGCGTGATTTTCAAAACCTGGTAGTTGTTCCATAAAAACATGTTCATAGATAAAACCATTAAGAAATGCACTTTTTACATCCATTTGAAAGAGTTCAAAGTTCATGTAGCAAGCAAATGCAGGTAATAATCTAATAGCTTCTAGTCTTGCTACGGGTGCATAAGTTTTATCAAAATCAATACCTTCTTCTTGGTTATATCCCTTAGCCACTAATCTAGCTTTGTTCCTTATAATATTTCCTTGTTCATCTAATTTATTCCTATAGACCCATTTAGTTCCTATAATTTGGTGGTCTGTAGGTCTATCTACAAGTGTCCATACCTTATTTGTTTCAAACTGGTTTAATTCTTCATGCATTGCCATCATCCAGTTTGGGTCAGTCTCAGCCTCTTCTAAGCTATGGAGTTCTATTTATGATACAAAGGCTAGGTAGTCATGTGCATCCTTATGTGCAGCCCTAGTCCTAACACCATATGAAGGATCTCCTATTATTAATTCTTTAGGATGAGATGTAACATACCTCCAGTCCCTTGGTAGATCAGTGTGATCCTTACTTACCGTTTCTTCTCCACCTTGAGTGTCTTTGTCTTGAATGCTCAAGTCATCCATTCCTTTTTGCAATGTACCTGCATCATTGTCTATGCACTCTTCTTGTCTAGAAGCTGTAGGGTTAGTTTCAATAAATACAACTGAATTGACTCTTCAACAGTAAGAGTCCTTTTATTAAGAACCCTATATGCTTTTCTATGTAAAGAATAATCTAGGAAAATTGCATCATTAGCTTTAGAATCAAATTTTTCTAAATTATCTTTTCCATTGTTATGCGCAAAGCATTTACAACCAAATACATGAAAATAACTAATATTGGATTTTTTGTCATTCCAAAGCTCATAGGGGTTTTCTTTAAGATAGGATGGATCAAAATGCTGTTTAAAATATAACATATAGTGTTCACCACTTCTTCCCAAAAGTACTTTGGAAGATTGCCTTCACATAACATTGTGCGAGCCATTTCTTCCAATGTCCTGTTTTTCCTCTCTACAACACCATTTTGTTGAGGTGTTCTAGGAGCGGAGAAGTTGTGATCAATGCCAAATTCAGTACAATAATTTTAAAAAAATTGATTTTCAAACTCAGTTCCATGATCACTTCTAATTAAAATCAAAGATAAGTTCTTTTGGTTTGAAACCTTTTTATAAAATTTTTGGAAAACATGAAAAGTTTCATCTTTCGATGCAATAAACAAAACCCATGTAAATCTCGAAAAATCATCTACTATCACAAGAGCATATTTCATCCCTCCTAGGCTTGTGGTCCTAGTAGGTCCGGAAAGATCCATGTGAAGTAGTTCAAGAGGTCTTGTTGTAGAAACTATATTCTTTGATTTAAAACTCCCCCTAGTTTTTTTATTCATTTGGCATGCATCACAAACATGATTCAAATCAACTTTAAACTTAGGCATGCCTCTAACAAGATCTTTAGAAATTAATTTGGCAATTGTATTCATGCTAGCATTACCTAATCGTCTATGCCATAGTAAGCCTGACTCTTTGGTCTTAGCATTCATTGCAACTAGACTAGGGCTACTAGACATTGCAAGATCATTAAGATCCACCATATAGATATTCCCGAGTCAATGTCTAATGAATTTATTGCTAGAATCTAAAGAGTTAGTACCTATGCACATAGATGACTCAAAGACAACCTTGAAGCCTTTATCACATAATTGACTTATACTTAAGAGATTATGCTTCAATTTGTCTACTAGCAAAACATTTTCAATAAAAGTAAAGAGAGTTATTTTGATCTTACCAATACCGATTATTCCCCCTTTGCCATTGTCTCCAAAGGTGACCATACCTCCTGCTTTCATTTCAAGGGTGATGAATTGGTCCTTGTCATCCATCATATGTCTTGAGTAGCCGCTGTCCAAGTACCACATTTTCTTCAATTTTTGGGCTGCAAGACATTCCTGCAAAACAGTCAATGAATTCTTTTAGGTACCCAAGCTACCTTGGGTCCTTGCAGGTTAGCAGAGATGGTTCCTTTGGGAACCCAAATCTTTATTAACTTTTTATGGACATTACTAAAATTATTGCATTCAAAAGCTTTATGCCCTATTCATTTACAAGCACAGCAAACAACTTTAGAATTTTTATTGGAAACAGAATTTGAAGTTCTAAAAGTTGATGCACTTGATGCAGATTTCGATCCTTTTGGAATGTATGCATTTTTGCTCAAATTCTTAGGAGCATATGATAAAGATTTTGAAGTAGAAACAGTTTTTGGTGTGGCTGAAACCTTTTGAGATAAAATATTTTAAGCTGGTGTTTTGGATTTCACAAAAGTTACTAAAATTTCATTTATAAAAGAAGTGTTGAAACCAATTCCAGCTTTGTTTCCAGAAATTCGTTGTTCTTTCAAAATTAGCTCAACTTATTTGATGATAAAGTGAGTTTTTCAACCAAAGGCTTATGTTTTGTAACCTTCTTTTTTAATTCATTATTTTCAGCAAATAAATCAATATTTTTCTTTTCATATGATAAATTCTCATTTTTTAGTTTTTCAAATTTTTCAGAAAAGTCATGCAGTTCCTTTTGCAATAAAATATTCTTTTCTAAAATTTCATCTTTTTGTTTGAGTAAAGAATCATTCATATTATTCAATGATTTTATCTTTACTCCAACTTTCTTAAATTCAGAAAGTAAATCATGAAAAGTAGAATTTAGTTCTTCAAAAGTAAATTCAATGCAGTTGTTAGGGGGCGTTCCCTCATCTTCGAGACCCATTAAGCAAAGATTGGCAGTCTTGGTGGTCTCTTCTTCTTCAGATGATGTTGAGTCTTCACTGTCGAACCATGTGGCAACCATGGTTTTCTTTTTCTTCTTTTGTCTGAAGGATTTCTTCAACATTGGACAGTCCGAACATATGTGCCCCGGCTTCTTGCATTCGTAGCATGTGGGGACTACCTCCTTGTCTTTCTCTCTGTCCTTTTCCTTTTCCTTTCCATAATCCTTCCTGTGAAACTTTCGGTTGTACCTTCCTTTCTTTCTTCCAATAAATTTTCTAAATCTTCTCACAACCATAGCAATGTCTTCATCTTCTAGGTCATCATTGGAGGAGGTGCTTTCATCTTTAGATTCTTCATCATCCCTCTTTGAATCAGAAACAGCTTTGAAGGCGATTGTCTTCTTTTTCTTCTGCTCATCTTCTATTCTGTGTTGCATTGTTAGCTCGTGGGTGATGAGTGATCCCAGCAGTTCATCCAGCATCAAAGTGTTAAGATCTTTAGCTTCCTGGATCACAGTTACCTTGGGATCCCATTTGTCTGGCAAAGAGCGAAGGATTTTCTGAACCAGATCTGCATTAGAGTATACCCTGCCAAGACTCTTTAAACCATAAATAATATCTGTAAATCTAGAGAACATGGCATATATTGTTTCAGAAGGTTCCATTTTAAATAATTCATAGTTATGAACTAAAAGATTTATCTTGGAGGTTTTCACTTGGGAAGTTCTCTCATGGGTCACTTCGAGTTTATCCCAGATTTCCTTTGCTGATAAGCAAGTGAAAATTTGGTTGAACTCGTTAGCATCCAAAGTATAATACAATAAATTCATTGCTTTGGCATTCAATTTTCCCATCTTCATGTCATGATAATCCTAGTCCTCTTCAGGCTTAGGGATGTCCACGCCATCAACTTTAATTGTTGAAATGTGTGGCCCTTTCAAGATGACCTTCCATAATTGAAAATCTATAGCTTGTATGTAAATTTTCATTCGTGCTTTCCAATATGAATAATTAGTGCCCATGAATAGTGGAGGTCTATTTGTTGATTGGCCCTCGGCCAAGGATGTACTAATGGGATGAGCCATCGATCTTAACTCAAGTAATCAGAGACACTGCTATGATACCAGCTGTTGCCCAGGTGGCTTAGTCCCAAGAGGGGGGTGAATTGGGAATTATAATTTTTTTGCAAATATGTGCACAAGTAATTCCAATTAGTGGTTAGGTGCTGTGTTAATCAGAGAATGAAAGCAGAAGCTAAAGGATAAAACAAACACAATACAAACAAAGTAGATTGATAGTGGTTCGGAGCAACCCAGCTCCTACGTCCACTACCCAAGTTCACCACTCGGGATTTCCACTATATCTCCCAAACTGCAATACAGTCAGATTGTTTTACAGGCTCACAATCCAAACCTCTACACTTTGGTTTGTGAAACCCGGCTCACCAAAGAAACCAAAGCTAGGTTTTTACAGGTTCACCTAAAACCTCTATACTTTGGTTTTTAGCTAGGCTCACCAAAGAAACCTCTACACTCAGGTTTTAAAGGCTCACCAAAGTAACCTATTTGGTTTTAGCAACAGGGCTCACCAATAACCCAGATATTCTAAATGATAGCTTAAAAAAGCAATAATAAAGACAAACTCTATTATTTGGGTGGTTGTCAATTCAGCTCAAGTGAAGATCCACTGAATGCTCTTCAATGGCTTCCTTGCTTTCCTCAAAAGGTGCTTCAAGCTTCTGGTAAGAGTTGTTGCAGACTTAATGACAAACTTTAAAGCTCTAGTGCTCTCTCACTTCACTTCAATAAGTGTTCAATAAATGCTCAATAAATCATTATTTGCTCATTAGTCAATCTAAAGATGTTCTCATACCTTATTTGTAGAGACTTCAACTGCCTTCCTTTGATTTTGAATGTTGTAGAACGTCGGGAGGTGACAGGTTACCATTGGAGCACTTTTAAAATTCAAAAACTGAGAACTAGAAATAGCCGTTGGAGGTGACCCTATCATTCCAATCGGCTCGAACAAAGTTCGAGTCGACTCGAATGAAGTTCGGGTCGACTTGGTTGAGTGCCTGTCGGCTAGCTTCCCCAGTTGAGAAAATACCTCACTCTAGATGAGTCGAGTGGGCTGAATTCTAGTCGGCTGGAATCTCAGAGGCTTTCCAAACCATTTTCAACTGAGTTCTGGATGAGTCGGCTGGATCTAATTCTAGTCAGCTCAAATTCTTGAGAATCTCATAACATTCTCAACCTTGTTCTGGACGAGTCGGCTGGACCTTGGTGCCAGTCGGCTGGATCTGTGTGCCAGAGAACTTGTCTTCAGTGCCAGAGCCAAAGTCGGCTGGGTTGTTCATCCAGTCAGCTCGAATTTGGTTCTTCAGCTATATCAGCTTCAAACTTCCAGAACACTTGTCCCATGCTTTAAAGTCTTCTTTAAGCACTTTTTACAATAAAATAAAGAAAACTTGAAGCTTGAAAGACTACTAGAAGTAACCCTTGAACTTGTTTTTAACAAAAATGTTTTGTAGGGTTCTTCTTTACAAGATTCTAAATAATTTACAACTCAACACAAAACATTAAAGATTGTAGGAGTTGAAAAATGTGTAAATGTAGTTGTCCTACAAAAACTTGTCAATCATTTGAAGAGTTGTTTGATGACTAAATGTACACTCCAATGTTTTGTTATCATCAAAATCACTTTAGGGGTCAACAATTCTTCTATAAAATAAAGTGAGAGCATTCTCTAAATTCCTTTGTTGTGATAGCATCGAGGGGTGTGAGGCCTTAATTTGCCTTTATTCTTTGGAGCATCGAGGGATGTGAGGCCCTAGTTATCCATCTACCCAACCATCCATTAGAAATCCTAACCGCCACCTTCAAGATTCTTTCTTTGTTTTACCTTCCTCCAATCTTCTTCTTCCTTCCATGCCTTCCTAACTTGATTTTTTTTTTGTGAGTGTTTCAGGTGATCGAAATCTAAAGTAACGATTTTCCTTGCTTTGGAACCGAGTTCCTTGCAGATCGGAGCCTGAAGAATGTTAGTCTTGAAGTCCTGCCGTGAAATTCTTGAGTGTTGAACCAGATCCACTTCAAGAGTAAATCATCGTTGGTAATTCTAAACTTTTCCTTTCTCTTTAGTTATGATTCATTGAAAATAGGAACCCTAGTTTATGGTGATTTCTTAATCACCAAGTCTTATTTCTTAGACTACTTTATCTGATTTTCATTGTGGGTTGCAAAGCTAGTCAACTAGTCGAGTTCTATTGATTGCTTTGAGCCTCTTTCCTGATAATTCCAAAATATAATTACTATTTAATCTCAGATAATTACATTTAGAATCAGTAGATTATGGTGGGGACACCTGAGGCACCAGAATAAGATAGAGGCCTTTTCAACCCTCTGTAAATTGATCAATAATTTATGAGTCCATCTGTAATAAGGGCTTAGCTCATCTGAGTCTATTTTAGTTGTTATTTGAGTATTTTTAGTTGTTATTTCAGTTCTGTACTAGTCAGCTCATGTTGAGCTAGTTCAGTCCAATGCTAGTCAGCTCATGTTGAGCTTATTTTATTTTTTTGAGTCCTGTCCAAGCATACTGAAGACTCAAGATAATATCATACAGTGAAGACCAAGTCCAACTAGATTGAAGACATGGAAGTATAGCACAAGTCCAACCCAGATGAAGATTTGAAGACCCCAGGAGGAAAATTCAGAAAACCCTGATTTCTTGCAGATGCCCTCCAGATGCCCAGATTCCTTTCCAGATGCCAAAGTATATTCATAGATAAGGGCATCCATGATTCCAGAGGTCCATCTGCATCCTAGCCCAAAGAAATCAAGCCCAGGTGCCAAGCCCAAGCCCCTAAGAAGCAAGATACCAGGGAATATTCCTGCTACCTGGCTACCAGGCCACCCCAGCTTCCAGAGGCCCAAACCCATGCACCCGATCCCCTTTGGGCCGGCCTTTTGCTGCTCCTAGAAGCCCAACACGCCCCCCTAGGCATCCTTGGAGTCTTGACCAAGTCAAGAAAATTTTTAGGGATTTTTCTACCTAATATTTCCTTATTTTCTAGCTAGGGTTTGAGAGGGAAAATGATTCTTATGTAAAGACTTATGTACCCTTACCTGGAGCCCAAGGTTAAGGGTCTATTTAAGGGACCATAGCCTCTTGTATGATGAGAATTTTGATGAATGAAAATCTTGAGTTCTTCTATTGAGTTGTGTGATACCCTGCTGTGTGCATAAAGGGGTTTGTGAGAGTTCTTCTTCCCAGTGCTGCAATCATCTTCCTGCTGCCAACAAGCATCTCAGATCCCTGGACACCCACTCCAAAAGAAGCCTTCCCTTGCTGTTTTTCCTTTGTTTTCTTGTTCCTTTGTGAGTTTTATAACCCATGACAGGTCGTTTGTAGGTCCCCGAGTTCCTATGAATCCAACGACTCCAGCCAAGCCTCAATCGGATCACCGAGCAGAAAGCCGGGTATCCGCGGGTCTTTGGCTCGGTTTTCCAGGCCGCATCCATCGAGGAACGAGAGACCCCTTCACTGCGATCTTCATAGACGTTGTCAGGTACACCCCTCTACCTCCAGTAGTTTTATTGTAGGAGAACTTGCCCTAACCGAGGCTTCTCAGCCCCGGCGGTCCTTCTTTGCTACTTTTCTATGTCCTAATCTGCATGCTGATCTTCAAAAATTCATACAAAATTCCCTACAAATAATTTTGATCTGAAATTTGGGAATTAATCACCTAACTTAACATGTAAAACATACAAAAAAAAATGGCATGCATATTGGTCCCCCATCAGATTAGCATTGCATCTCCTATCCCGCATCAAACCCCTATGATGTGTGACCCCATAGGTTCGAACTCTAAGCTGATAGCACTGGAATGTTTCCAGTACCAGTCAATGTCATCATCTAGCAATGATACCTGATGTCCGGATAGGTCGAAGATGCAGAGCAACTCCTTAGAACTTCTGGCATATTGTTATCGCATAACACTTTCCTTTGATCTCATAATACTCAGGATGACCTAGGGTTTGATTGCCAATCCTAATTTAGTACATCCAGATCATGTCTCAACCTTACAAGTTCTATGACTCCTCACGAAAACTATCTTGGCCAATGTTTTCTAAATTGAGATATAGTGAGCCATTCACTCCAAACCATCTGGAAGGCTCTATCACATCTTGATCCACCACTACTCCATAAGTACTTAACTGTATCCAAACACCTTCCATCACTAGATTAGAAATCTAGGTAGTCTTGTACTAAAGTACAGTGAGTTGCTTGCGAGCTACCTTGGTGACCTCATGTCTAAGGAACACATATACCCTTATCCCTTCACGAGCAACCCTTTGGCAGAAGGGAGCTCTGTAGATGGTCACGTTCAGTGAGATGTCATACATTTCACCTGTATGTCATATCAGTGTCTTTACACTCTTTGGTTAAGAGGACAACCAACCAATGTGACATATAACAACCTATGCTTGATACATCATTGACCTATAATAATGTATCCTTTGATTATGAACTAGTTTAAGAACTACTCAATTCATCCTCTCTGTATCAAATATAATGCAGTTCTAAGGAATCCATCATACAAGAGTTCTTTTGAAAAAAATGCACATGTGATGAACAGCCAAAAGAATAACTTTTATTCATTTAAAGAATTCATATACAAATACAAAATAGCACAACCATCTAGACCCTAGATGATTGGCTTTGGGATATTATTCCCAATAGTGCCTTATCCAAGGATTAGATCGGGCTACTCCAACCTCGAACAAATTATGTTCGATTAGCAGATCACGAAGCAGAGGAATCTCAGAGGTGACGAGCCAATCGTACACCTCTCAGTCCATAGAATCTACTTGGGCATTTTGGATGGGGCTGCGATCTGGGTCACTCCAAACCCAGTCAACTCCCTCAATCGAGAAGAAGAAAATATATTATTCCATCCCTTGATAGAAGTAGGTAGATCCAATTTGATGGCCTGGGGGGCCATGAACCACCACCCGTTATCGATCGGATGGTGTTTCACGATGAAGAGGGCCTTGAACAAAAAAAAATGGGCAACTATCCTATGGAAGTGACAAAGAATGGCAAAACAGGAGATGGCCCTAACTATGTTTGGAGTGAGCTAGGCCAGGACAAGATAAAATTTGCTAAGGAAAGAAATAAGGGATGAAGAGGAAGTCAAAGGCCCCGAGAAAGAAGTCCTTGTACAGGGCGATCTAGCCCTGGCCAATAAAAGTGACCTACTCTTCCGACCCTAAGACCGAGAGTCGGATAGAGTCCAGGATCCTGTATGTTCTCCAGAACTGGAGAAGGTCATCCTAGGTTAGCTCGGAAGTAATGCCAGAAGGACTAGCTGAATCATAGTGGGTGGAAGGAGCAGAAGGAGGGGAAGAAGGAACCCTAGGTGGACCTATGAGTATCCCTGTCCATCAAGGACCCCTATAGATTCTAGGAGGAACATCCTTCTCCCTACTATTGGAGAAAGGAGGCCTCAATCGGGATGGCCCCGCCTCATCGGAGTGATCCGGGCGATGGTGCTTCCAGCCAGAAGGACTCATTCTAAGAGAAAGGTGGAAAAAGAAAAGGAGGAAGGACATAGGAATCCTAACTGATCTCCTTCACCACAGGTCAAAGGAGACGGAAGGCCGCAAGGAGGAGGAAAGACTAACCTGGATGCTTCGGGTGAAAGAGTTGGAACTGGGTGAAAAGGCTCTAGCTCTCTCTACTCCCTTGCTCGAAGGTTCTATAAAGATAGCTAAGGAAAAATGGCCTCTTTTCAAATAGCCTGACAGTGCCCTGTTGCATCGTACCAATCGAAACGTGCATCCTTTCACCTCTACGACCATTGGATGCACACCACATGTCAAAATCTACTAAGAATGGTGCTTCGGTATGCACATAGTCACTTTGGGCCAAGTGCTGACCACTGGATGCTTGGCATTCATCAACATCTGCTGGGAATGGTGCTTCGACATGCCAAAAATTGCTTTGGGCTAGGAGCATGTCATCATGCTTCCCTTGACTTGGTGTCCACTCATTGGTGCCAAGGCACGATCTGCGCATCATCGGTGATCAAGGCATTTAAGGGCATAGACATATGTCCTTCCATGTCAGCATCACCATAACTCCCTTCAGTCCGAGCACCGCATCATGCTTTGGGCTTGAGAGTAGGGGGTATCTTATATGGCACGACCACTAATGTGGAGCCTGTATCGAACCAACTAGAGGCCCAATAAGCAGAAGGTGACATACGTGTGCTGTCATCAGATTGCTATCGAGGTCGAGCTTCCCATTATGGTCGAGCTCCCTACCGAGGTCGAGCTCCCCATTGAGGTTGAGCTCCCTATCGATGTCAAGCTCCATGCAGAGGTTGAGCTCCCTATCAAGGTTGAGCCCCCTATCGAGGTTGAGCTCCATGCGAAGGTCGAGGTCCAGTCTAAGGTTAAGTTGCTGGTCAAAGTCAACTTCCCTTGAAGTCAAGCATGGTTAAAAATAGGTGGACTCTGCCTCCCCCACAAGAAACCTTAGGAGTAGCCTAGATAGTGACCCTAGTAGGTGGTGTCACCATCCTTGCTAGAACCCCATGATGCTTAGTGAAATTGTTACCTCTATGGAGTGGGGCTCCGCTAGGGCATGCCACCTGCTTCCTCTATGGAATGGAACTCTGACAGGGCATGCTACCTGCATCCCCTATGGAGGCACATCCTACAAGAGCATCACGCCTCTTAGCCCACTATCGGCATCTTCTGTGGAAAGGTGCTCTACCCGGGGGCATCTCACCCCTCAACCTACTGCCTGTACCATCCGAAAGAGAAAAGTTTTACCAGGAATCTCAGACCCTGTAGCATCTCCTGCTAGGCCAGTGCTCTACTAGGTCCCTCAAACATGATGGCACGATGCTTGAAAAAAGCAATGCCCTGTCAAGGTATCTGACCCCATGGCAAACCACTCACACTTGCCACAGGAAGGATATGTAGTTTGTAGTACTCTGCCTGCTCCCATGGTAGAACCTCCCTATGAAGGCTATGAACCCTGTCCCTCTCCTCTAGGAGGAGGGGGAATAGGCCTATACTTCTCCACATGAGGCACTCCTAGCAAGCACCAGACCAGGGCTCTACGGCCTACTAGATGAATTATGCTTCTATAAGAAGCCCAAAGGGGCCTCCGACAAAGGTAACTGATGCAGGATGACTCTAAGATTGCTAAGCAAGTATGAAAATAGTAAACTAATTTTTTTATATTTTTCCATAATTTAATTTGCAGGCTAGATTTCTAAAATAAAGTAAGAACTAGCGAAAAGACTAGCAATGCAAAGAATCATCGTATTGCAAGCAAACTCATGCAAAATAATAAATTCCAAAATCCGAATATTAAGAAACTCCCAGATTAGGATATCTTATCTTCATCAAATCAGAAATTCAAAGAAGAAAATGATGTTACCAATCAGTAATTTGAAGAACTTCCGAATAAGAAATCACACAGCACTCTGATTGGTGTCTGGATGATGAAGCTCGGTTTCCTTGATTAGCTGACTGATTTGGGCAGTCCTGAAGGCAAGGAAAGCCTCCTCTGGAGAGCTGAAATACCTCAGGGATCGTGCAAAATGTCAAGGGTCAATCAAAGTAGCAAGTAAGAAAAGAAAGGAAACTAGGTTTAGAAGGAATCAGGTTAGTGATTAAAAGCTAAGCTATTTCAAGCTTGTTAAAAATCTCCCTGCTTGGCAGCCTAGGGCACTCATTCTTGGATGTGTGAAAGATTGGATGGCAGTGACATAAGGCATGGAAGGATGCTAGGGCATCAAGAATCTTGGCCAAGAACAATAGAAACCAAAGAAAAAAAAAAAACAATGTAACACACAAGCTCACAAGCTCAAATAAATTCACCAGGGTTTTGATATCATAAATAAAAATTGATTCCAAGAGGGAGAGGGGTGAGGTATTTATATAGTTCCCATGCCCTCTAACTAGGGTCACACACTTGGGTTACAAGTCCTCTCCTAGCTAGGTTAGAATTACAAGTCCTAAACAAACTAGGAAGAACTCCCGTCTGGGTTAGGATTTGACCTAGTCTTCTCCTTCTCCCTTCGTGCTTTGACTATTCCACTCAAGGACACCTCTTGGACTTGGTCAGCACTTCAAGGATACCTAAGAGGGTGTGTTGGGCTTCTAGGGGCAGCAAGAGGCCAGCCCAAAGGGGCTTGGGTGCATGGGCTCGGGCCTTTAGAAGCTGTGGTGGCCTGGTAGCCTGGTAGCAGGAATATTTCATGGAATCTTGCTTCTTTTGGGCTTGTGCTTGGTGCCTGGGCTTGATTTCTTTGGGCTAGAATGTAGGTGGACCTTTGAAATCATGGATGCCCTAGTTTAAGAATATTCTCTGGCATCTGGGGAGGAATCTGGGCATCTAGAGGACATCTGAAAAGAATTAGGGTTTCTAAAAGCATCTTGGATCATAGGTTGTCACACAAAATCCAATGGGCTGATGTAGTGGCCTCTGACTCCTGGATGTGGCCTGGTAGAACTCCAAAATAGGGTAACCTCTTCTCTTGTACAAAAATTGGGCTCATATTGGAATCATAACTGATATACAGGACTCAATATACTGACTAGGTTGAGGGTTGAGACAAATCAACTAACCTCAACTTATTACAACACTCAATCTTAATTGATTATAAAATTTTCAAAACTTTGACACATGACCAGTTAAACCATATGGAATCTAGGGATCTGTCTCTGATCCTGGTGTCCCCACTAATTATCCTGGGGTGGCAGGAACTCAACTCCGTCGAGTATGAGTCAATTTGGCTCAAGGAGGGTCTGGGTTGAGGTGCTGCAGATCCACACCAGCATTCCACAGGTCCTCAGATTCTGGTTGACCTTACCACAGGACCAAATATCACTAATAATCTCTATCATGGGTACGGATAGCTTGATCATCTAGAGCTCTCTCAATCATTTAGAAATTAGCCAAGTTGTTATTTAGTTCATTAATTATGTTCAGCTCTTGACTAATTTCATGATGCATATGCTGTGTAGGGGCTAGTGCCTATGTGGACAGATGAATCAGGGTTGTAAATTTATTAGATGCAAAACTAAGACCTAAAAGACTCAACTAGGCTTTCCTATTGAAGGAAATTTTATTGGACTCTTCAGGACAAAACCTAACAGACTATAGACTCTTTAGGTTTGATCCTATCATGACATGCATGTGAAAATGTGACATGAACTCTTTGTAGATGCCAGAGGATTTTCCAAAAGTAGGAAGCAAACATGATAGACTCGATGAATGAATGTAGTATGCAAACCTCTTTGAAATGCAATCTAAGAGTTAGAAAATCAAGAAAAGTTTTAGAAAAGGATAGAAAATAAGAAGTGGATTCAGAATTAGTCTGATTGGGTAAGGAATAAGAAAAGTATTCAGGGTTAATTAGGTTAAATAGGATGCAAGAAGGGGTATCAGGAATTAGTCCTAGACTAATGAGGTTGATCTTATGGGATTGATGTCTATCTAAAGGGTCTGCATAATGGAAGAAAGGTTCATTGATTTTAGGGAAGAGATCAAGTAGAGTCAAAGAGGTGACTTCATCCCGAGGGCATTGATCTAAAGAGATTAAGTCTTAAATATACTCTTCTGGTTCATAAATCAAAGGATTGGGCTCTCTAATTGGGACTCTAATAGCAATATTAGGGTTCTCTTCCTCTAACTTCTCTTCCATTACATGGTCAGCTATCTCTATATTGGCTACTGTCTGTGTATGGCTAGGGTTAGCTAAATCTAGGTCTGCTCTTACTTGGGTATGGTCAGGTTCAACTAATATTGAGTGGTCTTCTACCTTGGTTTGGTCATAATCAACTAATCCTAAGTCTTCTATAGGGTACTTTTCTAGATCTTCAATAGACTCATTATCTTCATACTCCTCTACTAGACTTAGGTCAGAATCATATATTTCCTCTTCAAGGTCATTTTGGTGAACCAATGAGGTGGTAAAAGGGGGTCGATTAAGGGATATTTGACTAGTACTAGGTTCAAATATAGGGGTATTAATCCTTTAGGGTTCAGGTTGATTGAGGGATAGTGGGTTACTACTAGGTTCATAGGTTATGGGTTCAGTCCTATGGGTCTTGTCTAGGGTTCCTAACCGATCTCCTACTTGGTCAAAACTAGTGGTTAACTGGTTGATCCTAGTGGTTGCCTGGTCAAATTGTTGTTCTATTTGGTTGAATCTATGGATCATTTGGTTCCAAGATTGGGTTTGGGTTAACTGATCTTTAGATTGGTCAAGCTTAGTATTAATTTGGGTATTGTCTTGGCTCAATTGGGTAGTTAACTGGGCAAGTTGGTTCATGATGGCCTCAAAATTAGGATCCATGGTTGGGCTGGGTAGAGTTTTGGACTTTTGGTATTGGGATCCTAATCTAGTTGTCATGTAACAAATCAAACAATCAAAGTAGAATGATGTAGCTAAGCATGCAAAAGAAAAAAGTTAGTACAATCTAGGGCTTGCTAGACCTAGAGCCAAAACTAGATGGGTTAGCTCAGCTTATACTTAACCCAGCAGCTAATCTTTCCACTGGCCAGGTAGGGGGTGGGGTGGTGGGAGGCTCCCACTGCTTGTCACAGGGTCCTAATTATATACCACTAGTCCACTTAGGTCGTTTGACTCTAGACCCCCAGCCTTAGACACCATATTCCAGTACTAGCCATGGGATTAAATGCACTAGTTGGCCCACACAGCTCAGACCCGACCTGTTGGTGTCACCTAGCCCTCTAGGGCAAATTAGGTCTAATTAATTTAAATTAAGGCTTGAGTGGAAATGCTGGGTGGTTGTTTTGGGCCCAGGACAGGCTATGACCTCTTGCCCTGATATTATATTGATTGCCCTTAAGATTAGATTAAAAGAGATGAACATTCAATGGTCCTGATGCAATCTAAAACAATCAGAAAAATAAAAAAATTTTATGGAATGACAAATTTGGTTTAGGTTAATTAGTTTAGCAATCAAATTGGGCTTTGGATTGCGGTGTGTGGAAGTTGATTAGGTTTAGTCAAGTAAGTGCAAAAATTTCAGGAAATTAGGGTTTCAGATGATGCAGATTTTGACAATGATATCAATGGAGAAAAAAATCTAAAAAATTTTAAGGCAGAGGACGGATGATGATAATGATACCTACTAAATTTGATGCAAAACAAAAATCAATTAGTGATGAAAATCCTAGGATTTTCAAACTACTATCGAAATCTCAGAATTTTTGTTAGGGTTTATAATATTCTAAATTTTAATAATTTAGGTTTTTGGTAAAATTAATTAAAAATTATTAAAATTATTAGGATAGAAAAATGTACATGACATACAATTTCACAAAAAAATAAATTTTCTATGATGCCGAAACAAGATGAAACCTAGATACCTAATGTAGTGGATAGGATGCAGAAATTTGGGTTTGTGAATGCAAAGCAGATAAAAACTATTCTAAACCTGCTCTGATACCAAACTGATGTGTGATAATTCTAAGATTTCTAATAATGCATAAAAATAATAAACTATTTTCTTTATATTTTTTTTATAATTTAATTTGCCAGCTAGATTTTCAAAATAAAGTAAGAACTAGCGGAAAGACTAGCAATGCAAAGCATCATCGTATCACGGGCAAACTCATGCAAAATAATAAATTCCAGGACCCGAAAATCAAGAAACTCCTAGATTAGGATAGCTTATCTTCATCAAATCAGAAATTAAATGAAGGAAAGGATGTTACCAATCAGTGATTTGAAGAAGTTCCAATGAAGAGATCACACAGCACTCTGATTGGAGTCTGGATGATGAAGCTCAGTTCCCTTGATTAGATGACTGATTTGGGCAGTCCTGGAGGAAAAGAAAGCCTCTTCTGAAGAGGTGAAATACTTCGGGGATCCTACAAAACATCAAGGGTAAATCAAAATAGCAAGTAAGAAAAGAAAGGAAACTAGGTTTAGAAGAAATCATGTTAGGGATTAGAAGCTAAACTGTTTGAAGCTTATTGAAGATCTCCCTGCTTGGGGGCCTAGGGCACTCCTTCTTGGATGTGTGAAGGCTTGGATGGCAGTGAGTTAGGGCATGGAAGGATGCTAGGGCAGCAAGGGATTTGGCCAAGAACAATAGTAACCAAAAAAAAATAAAAACAAAGTAACACACAAGCTCGCAAGCTCAAATAAATTCATCAAGGTTTTCATATCACGAATAAAAATTGATTAAAAGAGGGGGAGGGGTGGGGTATTTATAGAGTTCCCATACCCACTAACTAGGGTTACACACTTGGGTTACAAGTCCTCTCCTAGCTAGGTTAGAATTACAAGTCCTAAACAAACTAGGAAGAACTCCTATTTAGGTTTGGATTTGACCTAGTCTTCTCCTTCTCCCTTCATGCTTTGACTATTCCACTCAAGGACACCACTTGGACTTGGTCAACACTTAAAGGATGCCTAGGAGAGCATGTTGGGCTTCTAGGGGCAGCAAGGGTCCGGCCTAAAGGGGCTTAGGTGCATGGGCTTGGGCCTCTAGAAGCTGGGGTGGCCTGGTAGCAAGAATATTCCATAGAATCTTGCTTTTTTAGAGCTTAGGCTTTGCACTTGGGCTTGATTTCTTTAGGCTAGGATATAGGTGGACCTCTGGAATCATGGATTCCCTAGTTTAAGAATATGATCTAGCATTTGGGGAGGAATCTGGAGATGTGGAGGACATCTGGACAGAATTAAGGTTTCTAGAAGCATCTTGGATCCTAGGTTGTCACACAAAATTGAATGGGCTGATGTAGTGGCCTCTGACTCCTGGATATGGCCTAGTAGAACTCTAAAATAGGGCAACCTCCTCTCTTGTATAAAAATTGGGCTCATACTGGACTCATAATTGATGTACAGGACTCAATATACTAAATCGGTTGAGGGTTGAGACAAATCAACTAACCTCAACTTATTACAGGACTCAATCTTAATTGATTACAAAATTTTCAAAACTTTGAGACATGACTAATTAAACCATATAGGATCCAAGGATCTGTGTCTGATCCTAGTGTCCCCACTAGTAAGTGAAAAAGAGGAGAAGCCAGGGAAAGCAAAAGCAAGCGAGCAAAGCTCAAGGACAGAAGGAACACCCATAGACTCTCCCATGAGCTCTCACTATAGCAGCTACCACTATTCTAGCTCCCACTACTCTAACTCCAATTCTATCTTCTCAGGAATCCTCTGAACATGAAAACCACTCTGGGATCCATTAAGAAGGATCTGTTTCCCATGATCGCCCACTGACTTAATCATCAGAGTGCCCCTGCCAGGATTCCTAGCCCGGGTCTCCTCTCTTATGTAGCACCGGTCATGCCCGGAGGATGCCAGGTGGGAAATCCACTCATCGGCACTATGTAAGAGCTGTAGGCCATGGCGATCTAGGCGGCAATATAGCTAATGCTAAAAAAATATTTTCAATTAAAAATGGAAGAAGTAACCTTGATTTTATCTACTCCTTTTATCTTTTCTGTACCACCACCACCAAAGGTCACTACTCTCCCTTCATTCATTTAAAGGGTGAAAAATCAATCCTTGTCATCCATTATATGCTTTGAGTAGCTACTATCTAGATACCATCCGTTTTTTGATTTATTGGCTACAAGACATTCTTGCAAAATAGTTAAGCAATTTTCTTAGGTACCCAAGATTTCTTTGATCTTTTGGAATTAGATACTATGGTTCTTTTAAGAACCAAAACATTCTTCGCCATATTCCCATTTGTTTTTCTAAAATTGTAGGTATATGCTTTATGTCCTACTCTTTTGCAGCAATAACAAATAATATTTGAGTTTTGAGATGATAATGAAGCTATAAAGAAATTTTTCTAAAACTTTTTCTTATTGGTGGGATTAAAACCAATACCAGCTTTATAAAAAATCCTCTTTGGTTGCTCAAGATTTGTTCAAGCTTGTTAGAACTACATATTAGTTTGTCAACCGAAGGCTAGGCTCTTTTTGCAAAGATTCATTTTTTTGTTCCAAAACATTTTCTTTTTCTTTAATAAAACAATTATTTATTTCCTTGAGCTTTTAATTTTTAAACCAAGCTTTTAAATTCTGTAAGCAAGTCATAAAATGTAATATGTAGCTCATCAAACATAAATTCTAAATTGGGTTCAGAGTTTACCTCATCCCGTAGAGCCATGGGGCAGAGATTTGTTATATTTATCTTGAGCTTAAATCTTTACTATTGCTTTAAGTAGCAACCATTGCTTTTCTCATACTTTTCTTGAACGCCTTCTTTAATATTGGGCAGTCAGTTTTAAAGTACCCCGGCTTCTTACATTCATAGCAAAGAGGTTAGTCTTTTTCTTGTTTTTCTCTCTTTCTCTTTGTAAAGCTACCCCTAGGCCAAGTTCCTCCTCTTGAATCCTAGCTTTCTTCTTTCTATAAGTCTCCTAAATTTTCTAATAATGAAGATCATATCTTCATCTCCTAATTCATCTTTAGAAGAGTGATTTTCATACTCATTATTTGCCACTAATTTGAGGGCTATTATTTTTTTTTTGCCTATCCTCCTCTTCAATGTGTTTCTTCATGGCTAGCTCAAGAGTCGTTAAAGATCCAAATTGCTCCTCAAGAGACAAATTCTTTAAATCTTTGGCTTCTTGGATGATAGTGACTTTGATTCCTATGTTTTGCAAGGACATGAAAATTTTTCACACCAAATTACAATTAGAATAAGACCAGCCATGACTTTTTAAACTATTAATATTGTCAATAAAGTGAATAAATATTTCAGTAATGGTTGCAATGGGTTTCTTCTTGAACAACTCATAGTTATGCATAAACATGTTTATTTTAGATTTTTTGATTGGTTTATACCTTCATGAGTCACCTCAAGTATATCTCAAATTTTTTTCATATAATTACAAGTAAAAATTTGATTAAACTCATTTAGATCCAAGGTACAAGACAAGGCATTCATTGCTTTAGCATTCAATTTCATTAACTTCATGTCATGCTCATCCCAATCCTTTTCAAGTTTGGGGGATATCAAACCAATTATTTTGATTGTTGGTGTGTGTGTTCTTTGATTATAACTTTTCATAGTTGAAAATCATGGCTTGAAGGTAGATGCGTATACAAGCTTTCTAATAGGAATAATTGGTTTCACTAAATAGCGGTGGGCTATTGCTATATTGCCCTTTGCTAAGTGCATTATCTAAGTCAATTGTCAAGATCTTTATCTCTTGATTGTGAGATCAACTTCTAATTAAGGACCAAGCTTTGATACTACTTATTTCCTAGCTAGATAATCTAATAGGGAGGGTGAATTGGATTTTCAAGATTTTAAAAAAAATATGTACACTTTTGTAAATTATAAGTGAGGATTCAAGTGTGAGGAGACAATAATTAAATATTGGTAATAAAAGAAAAGAGGTAGATACACAAACAAGAAATATTTATAGTGGTTCGTATACTCCAAGCACCTACATCAACTTCCTAAGTTCTACTTAGAAATTTTTACTATATTCTCTAAGAATACAACTCATTTATTTTAATGGGGCTTACAAATAACTCAATTGGCTTTATTAGGATAGCTAATTTAGACCTTTAGAATCTCTTAAATATCACAACAAGTTTTTCAAGTTTCAATCTTATTGAAACTTGTAATAGGAAAACACGAACAAGAAATGCAATACAAAAGAAAAACTCCTTGAGTTGGTTGGTTGCTATTGAAGCTTCAGCAAAGAGCACTTGAATAAGTAATAAATGCTCTTGATCACCCTGTGAATGCTTTCTTAAAGTCTCAAGAGAAGTTGGTTGGAAAGTAGTTAAGCTCTTTTGAATAGCATTGAATGCAAGAAGTTTTCTCTATTTTTGAAAAAGTTATTTCATTTTAAGCTTTTCCCTTTATTTTATAGAGATTTTCTTATATTTCCATCACTTTGGAAGTCCGTTTGACCAATTATAGTCTTTAGAGACTAGGAAATAGCCATTGGAATGGAATTTGGGTGAATCTAGAAGTCTGCATAACTAACTATTAAGTCTATTAGAGGCTCACGAGTCCTCTCATCTAGGTCCAGAGTCGGCTCATTTGCATGTCCTATAAAATTTATCTTATATTGGCTTGCGTACTTCAGGAGTCCACTCATCTGTCTATTTAGAAAATAAAATTATTCTATATCCACTAATAGAGTTGGCTTGCTTGTTTTAGCAGTCAGTTCGTCTGTATAGTCTGTAATTTTTGCCTTCTATTTTTCTTGAGAGAGTTGGCTCATCAGCACAAAGAGTTAACTTATTCACATGCCAAAACTTTGTATCAATTCCATAGTATGCGAAAGTCAAGTCCTCACTTGTGTGAGTTGACCTAACCTCTTCAATTTGAACTTGAATAGCTAGTTTTATTTAAATAAAGTTCTTTTAGGCTCAAATAAATTCCAAGACCTTTAGAACTTTCTCTAAAAATAATTATCTTCTATAAAAACATTCTTGAACAATCTTGAAAGATGTTAGTATACTTTGCATACTCCAATACTTTGTAATCATTAAAACCATTCTTGAGATCAATAAAGATAAATGAGAAATAAGAAAAATATTTATTCTTTGTATCTTGTCTTCCATGTTACAACAATATGTAAATCACTACATAACCTAACAATGTAGCTAATGAGGAGCCTATATCAAGACTAATAAGAAAATATAATCATAGTTAGTAATACAATAACATATATAATGATAATAATATAGAAAATTATTTAAAAGCACAAACATGATGATAATAGCTGAGGTAGTGATAGTGGTGGCATAAATAATGAAAGCCATTGTAGTGGCTGTAGTAGTGATGAAATAGAGGTAGTGGGAATATATAGTGGCTAAGGCAGTAGTGGAGATGGAAAGGGATAGTTATAGCAATGGTGGTGCTGAAAATAGTAGTACCATTAGGGCCAACAATGGTGGTGGTGAAGATGACAATGACAATGTTGATGATAATGGTGGTAGAGACATAGCTAGCAATGGTAGTAATAGTGGTAACAATGATAATTGTAGAATATATGAGTTTTTTTTTCATATCTACTGGAAGTAATAAGCTCTCGAATTCCTTTTTTATAAATTTATGAAAAATAAAATAAGAGCATGAAACATATTTTTTGTCTTGATTTTTCACATTTTAATTTTAAAAGTAAAAATGAGCATTGAAAGCAATGCCAAATGAGCCTTGATTATTGGAGTTACTATAAATTACGAAAGAAAGCATGAAAAGTGTTGGGATATCCTGGTTCAGCTACGAACCAGGCTCCGGTTCGACATATCGAAGTGCCGGTTCTCCGGATTACAGACTTCGGACTAAGCGAAGGTCAACTGTAAGCAACTCAAGGCTTCATACCGAACTACAACATCCGAAGGCCAGTCCTTCGGGTAGCACTTTCGGTCCCGGCCGAAGTCTGAACTACTCATCGACTTCCGAAGACATGAACTTCGGTCCCCGCCGTAAACATGATCTCCGGCCTCGGGGAAATATCAAGCCTTCGGCCCATGCAAGGGGAAACCCGAAGCTTGAACCACAATCTGTTCTAAAAAGGAAGCTGTAACCAACGGTTATAATTGACACTCATCATGCCAAGATCATGGCGTGCAATTCCTGCAGCCACGCCTCCGATCTGGTCGAAACTGCTCATTGTCAACCCATGATCGACTATCATGGGAGTGAATGGCTCCCCATGATCTCCGGAAAAAGAGCGGGCCACAGACCGGAGGCCATCTTTTAAATATGGGTAAGGAGGATGGCTCGAGAGGTATGCATGAATAATCTCACACATTCACATTTTCAATCTCTAAGAGCTCTTTTTCTCTTCCACTCTCGACATCTTCCCCATTCTGTGGCTAGAATCCGTCACTGACTTAGGCATCAGAGTGTCCTCCGCCGAAACAACTCCGGCAAGGGACTTGTTTTGCAGGTGAACCAGGGAGCAGTCATGCAATGCAGCGGCTCCGACCGGCCGATCCAGGGACTCCACGCCAACAAAAAGGAAGTTAGATTGCATCTTGCACATGCAATTCAAGTTCCATACGAGTAGACCTATCTCAACTCAAACAGGATGTTGTGTCCCAAACCACGGGCCTCATCTTGCAAGGCTTGTTGGCCTCATCTCGCAGCAGAAGTATAATCCCACCATCAACTCGTTCGTAACTCCTTGAGAGCAAACAACCAACCTGGCATCCCATTGTTGTATCCGCCCGCCTGGCATCTCATCATGCAGTCCAAAAAGGGAGATGAAAAAAGCCGTCCACGTAAAACAAATAGTGCAACTGAAAGCACCTAACTAAACGACGTCTCCTGTTGATGGCAAGTGCTTCCAAAAGGTCCAAGAACTGAAACGTTTGAAGAGTCATAACCATCGCCCACAAATCAAGCCAAACCACCACTTCCCTTCTCCTTCGGGACTCCTCCAAACAATTTTCTTTCTTTTCTATATGAAAAAAAAATTAGCAAAATTAAAGATACTTTCCAACCTTCTACCATTCAATCCTCCTCCAGAGCCAGAAGGAGATCTTAAGCTCAATTGATAGACTACAACACATAAAGAAAAAAGATGTAAGGATGATGTTTCTCTTTTAATTCTCTTGTTTGTGTAGGGAATGTGAATAATAATTAGTGTATTGTATATTTGCACAGCTTCTAACAGGTCAAGGTTGTATGGTGTTTAAGAAATTCATCGAATAAAAGTTTGAGGAAATTCTGAAGTTATGGTAAGAAATTTTCTGATAAAACTATAGCATTCTCCTCCTCTTGATACAGCAACTAGACCTTCCAAATTCCTTAAAATGATGGGATCATTGTTTACTTTCCCTTTCTATTTCTAAATTACATATATGACAAATAGCCTTTGCGTGATCTGATAATTACACAATAAAGATGATCTCTTTTTCCCTTTTCTATTTTGATCTGTAGATTGGGGGTAAGCTATAACACTGATTCACGGCAAAAGAAATGATAATTATGGATTGTTGGAATTTTTTTTAAGAGGAGATTGTTGGAAATGAAAGACTTGATTACTGCTTCATAATATTAAAAATACATGTCTCTCTCTCTCCGCGTGCACGCGCGCATGCAATATAGGTGGCTGAACACCAAATCTAACATTGGGAGCATAGCACACAAATAGTTTTGGAACAAATAAACTACATACCTGATGAAACTTTATGCAAATGTATGTACTTGTTGGCGTCGAACCCCTGCAGACCGGACGGAGCGGCTGGATTACTGGCTTGCATCCCGAGGACCCTGTAAAACAGGTCCCCTAACCAGATTTTCTCTGGTGGGGAATACTCCGATGACTAAGTCAATGAAGGTTCGAGCAATAGAATGGAGAATTCTCAGAGAGAGAGAGTGAAAGAGACTCGAAAAATTTATTTTTGCTTGGCTTACTTGCCTTGCTTGCCGTGAATATCCCCTCTTATCAGTATTTATAATGGTTGATATGCCGAAATACAGTTAAGCCCACTTGCCTCTGGTTAAATGGGGTCAGTTAGTTTAACCCCTCCATGACCATGAATGGTTGCTGCCTGATTATGGCCACCTCGATATTGTTAGTATTGGAGTTAGTGGCCACATGGCTGATTCTGGCCACTTTGATATCGTTGGAGTTAGTGGCTACGTTGTTGGTTACAACAACCATATCCACATCTGGAGATTTGAGATCAATTGGAGATTTGCATCAGGGCCGCTCCTTCGAAAGGGACCGAAGCCGAATTGGCTAATTGCCTCGTGCCTATCCTCTTCCGAGTAGGCTGAAGATGCCTTGGCCATCTACATTGGAATTGCCTTCTTAGAAGTGGACTGGAATATTTACTTCGTATTCATTCTTTTCAAAGCAATTTGGGGAACGAAGTGGCCGTCTTCTTTGGACCAGTCTTCTTCGAAGTGATTCAAAGAAGACTGACCCGCCACCTGGCACCTGGCATAGCATTGATTAGGGATATGCTTCAGGACCGACCTCTTCGGTGCAGGCCAAAGACTGACCCTGCAATGTGATCGGAATGGTGATATGAAGTCATCACTTTATCAGCATATGGAGTCACCTTCAAGCCTTCTAGTATGGGCGACCGCTTCAAAAGGGGTTCAATTGTATCCTTGAACTAGCAATTTACCTTTGCTAAGCTGGTTTATCCCAACAGTTGCCCTCCACTTTCAGTTTTCGAAGCAATAATTTGCTTAGAGAAGTAGGAGTACTTATGAATTATCATTTACCGACGGAAATGGCATAACCAATGATGGCGAATCTTCGATTCAGTCGTTTGCAATAACTGCCATCTGATTCGAGAATCATGCAGGGGATAGATATCACTCTCTTATTGGCTTATGAAAAAAAGACAGCGGGTCGATGAATCACATCTCTTCCCACCATTATGGTGATCTGATGGGCTCTTCGGCTTCTATTTGGATGGATGACGTGATATCATCCTGTTCTTTGGATATAAGGTACGAACTCCATTCTAGACATCAGATGTAGTCATGTGGATCGTGGCTGACAGTTTGGTTTCTCCCCCGTCAAATTGATTGGCATCATTTAGGGCTTCGTATCCGCGATCGATGCCTTCATACATGGCATGATTGGAGAGACGTCTCGTCTTTCGAAGAGACTACACAAAATGCCTTTTGCCTCCTATATAAAGGGGAACAGGTTGGCAAAGAAAGCTTCTTTGTCTTGTACATTTTGCTTTCTACTATCCCAGCTTTTGTTTTCTTCTTAGTTTATATTTTCTTTGACAGGTAAGGCCTCTCCTTTCCTTTTCATTTTACCACCATGGTTAGAACTTTGGAGATTTTGGTCGCTGGTAGGACCCCCTCTGGCAGGGGAGAGGTCGAGTATTCCAGTGCCCCAAGACCTGTTAGGGGGACTATTGCCAAGTCCCGACCTGAGTTGATCCCAAGCTCTCTGTCCTTCGATAGGATCAGTCGCTTACGAGAATATTACCATATTCTCGACAACCTTCTCTTCATACTTCCACAACCCGAAGAGAGAGTAATTAGGCCTCCGTTCGGTGCTATCCCTATATATGAAGACCACTTAAAAGCTGGTCATCATTTTTCGTTGCACCCCTTTTTTGCTAAAGTCTTCCCTATGTACCATGTCGTTCCTGCGCAGCTAACTTTGAATAGCATTCTGAACATTTGGGAGTTTTTGTTCTATTGCCACATAGCAAATGTGAGGCCCAGGACCAGTCTGTTCACTTCTCTCTTCACCTTGAAGAGAGACTTCCATGTTGAAGAGAGACTTCCACGGCTATGGTTGGTGGGTCATCGGCCCCCATCCCAGCCATAAAATAATGAAGGATATGCCTTGTGCCATCCACGGGTGGAAATCCAACTTTCTATTTGTCCCTTCTTCTCAATCATGGGGGTTCGATATAGAATGGAGAGAACCCTGTCTAAGTGCAAACATCGGTTAGAAGATTCTAAAGGCTGACCAACCTGACTTCATATTATTGTCTAGGTCTGAGGTCGCTTCTTTTGAGAACTTTTAGAAGAGAGGAATCTTCATCTAAGTCATATTAGCATGTTCTCATCGTTAGGTATAACTTGTAGATGGCTTCGGCTTCTATCTAGCTTTGTAGTTATCCTAGCTAACTGACCTTGAGATTTATTTCTATTGACAGGTGGCAGGATGTGGCATGATGTTAGCTTGCTTTATCAATCTGCCAAAAGGAAAGCAGCCCAAGTTCCTCCAATGGGATTGGAAGTACGAAAGAAAACCCAGTAGGAGAGAGCTAGCAGGATCATCGCTCCTGCCAGGGAGTCGTCAAGGAGATGCAAGGTCCCATCGGTATAGTTTCCACCCATCGAGGGTTCTCCAATTCAAATCTCAAAATGTCTGATCATAGCCCTGACGGCCGACCTACTACCACCCTGCCCATCTACAAGGGATAAGGTTATGCGGGATGGGAAGCCTGGGATTGTTGGCGAGCAAGGAATCACCAGGGGATTAGGGCTTGCACTCAAGAATAGGACCCTGAGCATCACACCCACTCCAATCCAGAGAAAAACTCAAAACTCAGAACAAAATATTTTTTTTAATTTGTATTCATAAGAAAAAGATGCTTCATACAAGAGGGGAGGGGTGGTATTTATAGATTCACCCTATGGTACATGACTTGAAGGCTAAGAAACCCTGACTTGTGGACCAAGAAACTTTGGTGGACCTGCTCAACAATGGGCCTTTGTCTTGGACTGGAGCTCTCTCTTACAGGCCTGGCATCATGAAAGGGCCCAGGTGCATGAAAGCCAGCTTTAGTTGGGGGAGCCTGGTGAATCTCCTGGTCTGCTAACTCTCCTCTTAAACATAACTTGAATGGACTCGATCAAACTTGACTGGATCTGACTAAGTGAACTCAACTAGACTCAGTTGTCTCACTTTATTATAGGACTCAATTGGCTCACTTTGACTCAAGTGACACAGGACTAATGGACTCAAATAAAATAAAATAAAATAGACTTTTGGTCTCCATCATTCCCCTACGGTGGAGAGAACTCGACTCTGCCATGTTTTGGTGAGCGGGGGTCTGATGGAACTAGAACCAATCACAAAAAAGTTTAGATTCTTCACTTTTTTTTTCAAACAAATTCCAGATTTTTTTTCATATTTTCTTTTTTTTATTGGCTGCTCTAAGATCTATGCAACTAGGAAATTCTTGCTGCTCTAAGAATCGTGCACTCTAGAAATCATGTAGCTCCAAAAACTATGCAGCTTTCATGTTCGTGCTATCCCTTTTCTCCTTCTTCATGCCTGAATACCTGAAAATAGGGGATGGGGAGGCTCACAGAGGGGCTCGCCTATGTCAGCATTAGGCGGAGGCCGATGGCGGCATGGGAAGAGGATGGTCGGATGGATGAGGTTCCGGTTGCTGGCGGTGTCACGTGGATCTGTGGCATACGGAGTTCTCCATGGATGCTTGCTGGGCGATGTAGAGGGACTTCCGGCGTGCTTCGCCGGTGGCGGTGGTTACAGCGGAGTCAGTGGTCACAGCGGAGTCGGTGGAGGCTAGCAATGATAGTCGTGATGTGGGGCACAATGTCCAGCATCTTAGCAGCAGTGGTGGTTGCCAGCATATCTAGCATAGTCGATGTCTCTGCAGCCAGGGGACGGCATCTCGGTAGCAATCGGTGGAGGGGATCCGGCATGCCGGAGGGATCGGGTGGTGCATCGACTAGGTCGGTGGCTTTGAAGGTGCGTGTGACCGAGGGCATCGTGGACAAGGGCGGAGACATGGGCATCGGTTGCTGTGGATTTGGTCGGGGAGAAGGTGGATCCCCGGTCGTCAGCAGCTGGCAATGGATCCAGCAGGAGGCGTCGATTGGGTCTGGGCTTGATTGGAGACAGTGACTGGCGGGCGATACCGATCAGGCAGTCCTTGTCCCAGTCGGAAGAAAGGCAGCAGTGGGCGATGCGATCTCAGGCGGCTCCAGTGAGATCAGTGGAGGAGGTGGTTCGAGTAGGAGCATTGTCCGCTGTCGGTAGTTTTGTAGGCATCGATCGGAGATATGGAGGGCGGCGTGGTTCCAGTCAGGATGATTGGCCATTCAAGGCAGCAAGGAGCATTGGTGGAGCATTGACCTGGGTGGGGGTGCTATGCAACGGTGGAATGGCAATGATCGTGCAACATGGATGGATCTAGATGAAAGGAAAGTGATGGAGCCAGGGAGGAATAGAAAAACCAGAAGCCACTGGGCTCTGATACCAAAATTGATGCGAGACGAGAAGCGAGGGATCGCTAGCGAAAGTAGAAGTCACCGGGGGATTAGGGCTTGCACTCAAAAATAGGAACCAAGGCATCACACCCACTCCAATCCAGAGAAAAACTCAAAACTCAGACCACAATAATTTTTTTAAGTTGATTTCATAAGAAAAAGATGCTTCATACAAGAGGGGAGGGGTGGTATTTATAGATTCACCCCAGGGTACATGACTTGAGGGGTAAGAATCCCTGACTTGTGGGCCAAGAAACCTTGGTGGACCTGGTCAACAATGGGCCTTTGTCTTGGACTGGAGCTCTCTCTTACGGGCCTGGCAGCATGAAAGGGCCCAGGTGCATGAACGCCAGCTCTGGTTGGGTGGGCCTTGTGAATCTTTTGGTATGCTGACTCTCCTCTTGAACATAACTTGAATGGACTCGATCAAACTTGACTGAACTAAAAATGACTAGACCTGACTAAGTGAACTCAACTGGACTTAGTTGTCTCACTTTATTACAGGACTCAATTGGCTCACTTTGACTCAAGTGACACAGGACTAATGGACTCAAATAAAATAAAATAAAATAGACTTTTGGACCCCATCATTCCCCTACGGTGGGGAGAACTCGACTTCGTCAAGTTTGGGTGAGCGAGGGTTTGATCGAACCAGAACCAAACACAAAAAAAGTCTAGATTCTTCACTTTTTTTTTCAAACAAATTCTAGATCTTTTTTTAATATTTTCTTTTTTTATTAGCTACTCTGAGATCTGTGCAACTATGAAATTCCTACTGCTTTAAGAACCGTGCACTTTGAAAATCATGTAGCTCCAAAAATCGTGCAGCTTTCACATTCGTGATGTCCCCTTTCTCCTTGTTCATGATCGAATACTGGAAAACAGGGGACGGGGAGGCTCATAGAGGGGCTCGCTGGCGTTGGCGCTAGGCAGAGGCCGATGGCGGCACGGGAAGAGGATGGTCGGATGGACAGGGTTCCGGTTGCTAGCGGCATCGCACGGATCTGCGGCACAGGGAGTTCTCCATGGATGCTTGCTGGGCGGAGCAGAGGGACTTCCAGAATGCTTCACCGGTGGCGGTGGTCATAGCAGAGACGGTGGAGGCTGGCGACGGCAATCGTAAGGTGGGGTGCAGCATCTGGCATCTTGCCAGTAGTGGCGGTTGCCAGCGGATCTGGCACAGTCGGTGTCTCGGCAACCAGGGGATGGTAGCCAGGGGATGGTGTCTCGGCAGTAATCGGTGGAGGGTATCCGGCATGCCGGAGGGATCGGATGGTGCATCGACTATGGTCGGTGGCTTTGAAGGCGCGTGCTGTCGAAGGAGTCATGGACAAGGGTAGAGACATGGGCGTCGGTTGCTGTGGATTTGACCGGGGAGAAGGTGGATCCCCTGTCATCGACAGTTGGCAATGGATCGAGTGAGAGGCGCCGATTGGGTATGGGCTTGATTGGAGACGGAGACTGGTGGGCGGTGCCGATCAGGTAGTCCTTGTCCCAGGCAGAAGAGAGGTAGTAGCAGGTGATGCGATCTCAGGCGAATCTAGTGAGATCAGTGACTGGATGGCGGAGGAGGGGGTTCGGGCAGGAGTGTTGGCCATTGTCGGTAGTTTTGGAGGCGCCGATCGGAGGAGTAGAGGGTGGCATGGTTCTAGTCAGGATGATTGGGCATTCGTAGCAGCAAGGAGCGTTGTTGGAGCTTTGACCTGGGTCTGGGTGCTATGCGATGGTGGAATGGCAGTGATCGTGCAATAGGGATGGATCTAGATGAAAGGAAAGTGATGGAGCCGTGGAGGAAGAGAAAAACCCTAATCTGCTGGGCCCTGATACCAAAATTGATGCGGGACAGGAAGCGGGGGATCCCTAGTGAGCGTAAAAGTCACCAGGGGATTAGGGCTTGCACTCAAGAATAGGAACCAAGGCGTCACACCCACTCCAATCCAGAGAAAAACTCAAAACTCAGACCATAATAATTTTTTTAATTTGTATTCATAAGAAAAAGATGCTTCATACAAGAGGGGATGGGTGGTATTTATAGATTCACCCCAGGGTACATAACTGTGGGCTAAGAAACCCTGACTTGTGGGCCAAGAAATCCTAGTGGACCTGGTCAACATCGGGCCTTTGTCTTGTACTGGAGCTCTCTCTTGCGGGCCTGGCGGCATCAAAGGGCCTAGGTGCAAGAAGGCCAGCTCTGGTTGGGGGGCCTTATAAATCTCCTGGTCTGCTGGCTCTCCTGTTGAGCATTACTTTAATGGACTCGATCGAACTTGACAGAACTAAAAATGACTAGACCTGACTAAGTAAACTCAACTGGACTCAGTTGTCTCACTTAATTATAGGACTTAATTGGCTCACTTTGACTCAAGTGACACAGGACTAATGGACAAAAATAAAATAAAATAAAATAGACTTTTGGTCCCCATCATAAGGGAAAGGCACCTCAAGTCGAGGGGAGTCCGGTAAGGTACACTCCCCTAGACAGGGATTATGAAATAGAACTCTCCCTCTTCTCCGATGCGAGGGGTCTTGCACTTCCCGATGTGGCCAGAAGAGTGCTGAAGGCCACATTGTTGCCCCATGACTAGGCAACCACCCGAAATCAACACCTTCCAAAGGTATCTGATTCAACATTCTCTTCCTTGCTGAAGGTAGGATGTCTTATCTTCCTTCATCTTCTTATGGTGATCTTCAGCATAACTAACTTCATATTTCGATGATTTAATGCAGCTAGTCCATGATATCACTTTCATGAAAGAAAGCATGGAAGGGTTCGACAACTTCTTTAAGAGCTTGAAAGAAGAGCTTCAAATAATGAAAGACGAGAAAGAAGTGGCCGAAGAGCTGAAACTGGCCATGGAAGATAAGCTCAATAATAAAGATGCCAAGGTTCAGGGTCTGAAAAATGAGCTGAAAAAGCTCAATTAAAGATCTCTGAATAGGAGGTCAACCTCCGAAAAAGGAAAAAATAGGTGCACTCCTTGGAACACTCCACCAAGGAGATTCAGCAAAAGGCTGATGAGGTGGCCAAGAGGGTCAAACTAGTGGTCAGGGAGTTTGAGGCTTCAAGGGAGCAGGCGGCCACGGCAGTCGAAGATTTCAAAAAGTCTTTGGCATTTAAGGAGGAGGTAACTTAGTCAAGTATGGTTAGTTACCAATATGGCTTTAATGATGGGCTCAAAGAGGTCCAAGGGCTTTACCCTGATCTTGACCTTTCGTGCATCCCGATGCATGAGATCATTGAGGAAGAAGAAAGACCCATGGCCCCCTTCGATACCAAGCCGTGGCCCTTGCTGAACCTGAAGATGCGCCTGGACAGGCTGAAGAACTCCCCGCAACGGCTGAAGGCCAAGAGCAGGTCAGAGAGCTGACCATGGCTTATCCAACAACTTTGGCTCAAGCAGATGAGGCCTCTCCTTTGGTTCATGTTGAAGAGTCTCTTCTTATGGCTGATCTAGAAGTTCTAGTAGTAGACGAATAGGCCTTGTAGCTTTTGTCTTTTGTTTTTTAAGAAAAAGATGTGTAATCAGGTCTACTTGAATATTAATGAAAGCACACTTTTTCTTTCGATTGGATGAATTTTTCCAAGTGTGAAGTCATCGGACACATTGCAATCTTTGAGTAGATAACTATTTCTTGAAAGATATAATAACTTATAACTTGAACGAAAGCTTTCCCAAGTGAAGAGTCTTCTAATGAGTTGCCATCTTCTAATAGATGGCATTCCTTGAATAAGAACCTCCAACGAGATTTTCAAAGCATGGACTCTTCAGATAGGTGGTCGCTTCCGAACATGCAATAACATTCAACTCGAATATAAATTTTTTAAGTATGAGGTCTTCAGATAGTCTATGACCTTTTAGATAGAGATCTATCTTTGGGCATAGGAAAGCCTTTGGCTTGGATATGAGTTTCTTTATTGCCTGAGGTTTTTTAACTGGACTTCAACAAGATCATTAACCTCAGAGACAAACCATTCATTTTGGCTTCTCATCAGGTCAGCTTTTTCTTGCTCATGAGTCAGCTTTTCGGCATTTGGATTCATAATTAAAGAAACTCGATGTTTGATGGTGATCCTAGCTCACCAATCAATGCGACGCTCTATTCCTACCAAATGTCCAATCACCGTTGGTGAGGCAATTATTGCCCATGTCACGGGACTGCGATGATCAAAGCCATTAAAGCTACATATGTCAGGAATCAGATCAGTCTCGGCTCCTAGACTTCTCATAACCACCTTCACTTGGATCGAGGCCCCTATTAATTAGGGCAGGCACACATGGCATAATCAGAGTGCTGCCCAAAATATGTGCAATCAATTTGAGCTGCTAACGGGCTTTATTGATGCAGGATGAACCTAGGATTGACATGAATGCAAGAAAATAGTAACTAATTTTTTTTGTATTTTTTTAGAGATTTAATTTGGAGGCTAAAGTTTCGAAAATAAGTAAAGACTAGCAGGCAAACTAGTAATGAAATGATCTAATATACCCACATATGAACTCATGCAGAATAATAAAAGAATGATCTTGAGGATTGAGAAATCCCATGTTAGGATAGCGTACCTTCAATAGATCAAAAATCAGGAGGGGGAAGGATTGTACCAAATAACAATTCAAAGATCTTGCCGAAGACTGGGTCACACAACACTCTAAATCGTTGCTTCGAAGATAAGCCTGTTGTCCACAGATCAGTCAGTTATCTTTGGTCGATCTAGGAGGCAAAGAGGGCCTCCTATTTGGAGGTGAACACCTAGGGTATCCTACAAGCATCAGAGGTTTGTTAGGAAGCAAATATGAAAACAATAGTATAGAATTAGGGTTAGAAAGAAGGAAGAATAAGTGTTTGCTGAAGCTGGCGTCTAGGAGGTGGAGGAAGACTCCTTGCTGGGACAGCTAGGGCTTCCTTCTTGGGGCGTGTTATGGCTTAGAATGAGGGATGCTTTGGGCGGCTAGTGCTTGGAAGGGTCAGGGCATACAAGTATCACTCACACTGACTTTAAAGAAGAACACACAAGAGAATTGAAGCTAACAAAAATTCACCAGAGTTTATTTCATGAATAAGAGTTATTACAAGAGGGAGAGTGGATGGGTATTTATAGGCTCACCCCGGTCCTCTCCTTATGAGAATTGGAATACAAAGTTGATAGAGAGAAGGATTACAATGTTGTTTAGAACTAGGAGTATACAATTTGAGTAGAAATAAAACATGTTCTCCTTGTTGGAAGTGGACTTCTCTCCTTCTTGGACTTGGTCAAAAGGGCTTCTCTTGGGCTTGGTCGCCTACTTGATTTGGGCAGCAAGGGCATCTCCAAATTGGGCTTGGGCGGCCTCCAAAGGATTGGTGCATGGGCTTGGCGCATGACCCCCTAGTGGGCTGAAAACCCTGGGTGCCTTGGGCTTTTAGGTTGAGCGCTTGGAAGAATATTCCTAGGGTGGTGCCTGGAATCTTCATGTGTGGGACTTCATGGGCTCGAACTTGCTTAGTTCTGGGAGGGCCTAGTGAAGACTTTGGCCGGGATACTCTTCTTTTATGAAACTGGACTAACTTAAACTTATAGGACTTAACTGGACTGTACTGAGGTTGAAACAACTCAACTTATTACATGACTCAATTCAACTCAACTTCATTACAAAACTTGACACATTATTAAGGGCTCAAAATCCTAATCGGTAAACCAGATAGGGCCCTATTATCTATGTCAGATCTTGATGCCCCCACCAATTCTCTCAGGGTTGGAGAAACTCGATCCTATCTAGTAAGGGTCAATTTTGCTCTCATATTGCTCAAGAAGGTCTTGGTTGAGGTGCTGCAGATCCTCTCGGATGATCCACGAGTCCCCAGATTCCGGCCAACCTTGTCATCGGACCAAATATTGTTGATAGCCTTTATTTCGGGTACTGATGGCTTGATCTTCCAGGATGTGATCAATCCTTTCCTCAGATATAAGCCAATTTGTAGGTGGACACTCTGGGATGGGTTCACTCTCAAGGGAAGAGATAGGTCCAAAAGGCTTGCTAGGTATCGCTGTTGGCTTCCCGTACTCCATACGGTCTGAAATATTGAAGGTTGAACTAATACCTAACTTGGGTGGCAACTCGAGCACATAAGCATTGGACCCAAATCTCTATATTATTCTGAAAGCTCCAGCTCTGCGAGCATGTAGTTTCTTTACGGTCCCTGGAGGAAACCACTCAGGCCTAAGCCTGATCATCACATAATCCCCTACAGAAAATTCTTTAGCTTGTTTTCGGGAACTAGCCAAGTTTTTATAGATTTCATTACTTATGTTTATCTTTTGACTAATTTCCTTATACAACTCCCTAACATGTTGTGCGAAGGACTCAACAGACTCAAAAACTCATGCATGCAAGGGTAAGGGGATAAGATCAAGAGGTTTATTAGGTTTGTAACCATGAACAACCTCAAATAAATTTTTTCTTATGGACCTATTAACAGAACTGTTGTAATCAAATTCAGCTAGGGGTAAAAGAAGGTCCCAATTCCTAGTATTCTTATATATGAGGCATCTAAGCAGATTTCCTAAACTTCGGTTCACTACCTCAGTTTGGCCATTAGTTTGAGGGTGGTAGTCTATAGAAAACTTAAGTTTGGTTCCTAATAAGTGCCAAAGGATCTTACAAAAGTAACTGGTGAAACAAACATCCCTATCAAACATTATAGTCTTAGGAAGGCCATGTAACCTAACCACATGTCAAGGAAAAGTTGAGCTACTTTCGATGCGTCAAAAGTTTGAGAGCATGGTATGAAATGGGCCATTTTCAAAAATCTATTGACCACTACACATATGGAGTCATGTTTCCTTAGGTTCTTAGGAAGGCCTAACACAAAGTCCATGCTATGGTCCTGCCATGGACAATATCGTACGGGTAAAGGGATATACAAACAAGTGTTTTGCTTCTGCTATTTTGCAACAGCACAAGTTCGACATCTGGACACTATGTTAGCAACATCCTGTTTTAAACAAAGCCAAAAGAACTAGTCCTCTATAGCTAAGATTGTCTTGTCGCTGCCAAAGTGACCAGCAAGGCCTCCTGCATGGGTTTCCTAAACTAAAAATTCTCTATGTGAAGTCCTGGGAATACATAGTTTATTATTCTTAAACAGATAACCATCTTGGAGGGTGTATTCACTATGGATACTAGATGGTCCTTGGATAAGGGATTGGAAAATGTCACTGAAGTCTGGATATGTCTCATATTTTTCTTTCAACCTATCAAATCTAGTGACTTCAGTGCTAACAGTGTTCAAAAGCAAGGCACGTTGACTAAGGGCATCTGCTACTTTATTCTCAGTTCCAGCTTGATGTTTCATTACAAAGGTATAGTATGAATTCTACCCATTTGGCATGCCTAGGATTTAACTTTTTCTAGGAGTTTAGGAATCGGAGTGCTTTATGGTCAGAGTAAAGGACAAACTCCTAGGATAGTAAATAATGTCTCCAATATCTAAGGGCTTGTACTACTGCATAAAATTTCTTATCATAGGTTGAGTATTTAAGTTTAGCCTCATTAAGTTTTTCATTAAAGAAGGCTACTGGGTAGTTTTCTTGGCTCAGAACTCCTCCTATGCCTACTTCCGATGCATTACAAGCTACCTCAAAGACTTTGGAGAAATCAGGTAACCTTAAGATAGGTGCTTGTGTCATCTTAGCTTTAATCTTTAGGAAGGCTCTATCTGCTACTTTAGTCCACTCAAAATTGTCCTTCCTAATGCAATCTGTTACAGGTGCCATAATGGTGCTAAATCCCCTAATAAATCTCCTATAGAAAGTGGCTAGACCATGAAAACTTTGTACTTAATGGACACTAGTAGGTATTGGCCACTCTACTATAGATCTAACCTTTTTAGGATAAGCTGACACTCCATCAGGGGTCACAACAAATCCTTGGAAGATGACTCTATGGATCAGGAAATTGTGCTTTTTTAAATTAGCATACAGATTCTCCTTCCTAAGGGTTTGGCAAATCTGTCTCAAGTGATCCAAATGGTCTTCCTTAGTCCTACTGTAGATTAGGATGTCATCAAAATAAACCACTATAAGTTTTTCTATGAACATCCTTAGGACTTGGGTCATAATTCTCATAAAGGTGCTAGGGGCATTGGATAACTCAAAAGGCATAACAACCCATTCATACATACCATCCTTAGTTTTAAATGCCGTTTTCCACTCATCCGCTGGTTTAATTCTGACTTGATGATAGCCGCTCTTAAGATTAATTTTTTAGAAGATGGTTGCACCAACCATTATATCTAACATATTTTCCAATTGGGGGATGGGAAACCTATACTTCACAGTGATTTTATCTATGGCATGGCTATCGACACACATCCTCCATGTGCCATCTTTCTTAGGGGTTAATAGGGCTTGTACAGCACGAGGACTAAAGCTCTCCCTAATAAACCCTTTTCTAAGGAGTTCACCTACCTATCTTTGAAGCTCTAAATGTTCAGTTAGGTTCATTTTATAGTGGGGCAAATTGGGTAGGGTAGCTCCTAGGACTAGATGTATAACATGTTGGACGTCCCTTAGTGGTGGTAGCTGGTCAGGTAAATCATCGGGAAATATATCATTAAATTCATTTAAGATTCCCTTGACCTCCTAAGGGTACTCTTTATCAAGTTGACTTGGTAATTCTTTTGCAGTTAACATCCAAACCATAGTTCCCTCATATACCTCCCTCTCTAGCTCTTTAGCAGTTATTAAATTAACTCCAGTCTTCTTCCCTTTTAGTGAGCTAGATCCCCTTTTAAGTTTATCCTGAGGTGCAGTGGGGTTAACTGTAATCATCTTTCCATGAAAGCTAAACATACATGCATTAGACTGGCCGTATAGGATAGCATCATGATCATAAAGCCAAGGTCTACCTAAAATTATACTGCTAACTCCCATGGGCACAATATCACTCCACACTTTATCCTGATAAGACTGAAGTTGGATTTGGACATGGCATCTGGACTTTATAGGTATGGAAGTGGAGTCTATCCAAGAAACTTTATAGGGGCTCGGATGGAAAATTGGGTTTAAGCCTAGGTTTTGACTACCTTAAGTGAGATGGCATTCACATAGCTCCGACTATCTATGATTATTTTGTATACCTTATCCACAATTTTCATAAAGATTTGTAAGATGTTAGTCCTACGCCAATCTTCATGTGTTTTGGTCTGCGATAGGATGCATCTAACTACCCCTATTAGGTCAAACTATTCAAATTCCTCCTCATCTCCCTCATACTCCTCTATCAAGTCTACCTTAGCTTCATAAACCTCTTCTCCCTCTTCATCATTGGGTTCAAGCTCCTTCTCCTTAAGCTCCCCTATGTGTAAAAATTTGGTTGGACCTTAGCTAGCGTAATGACCTATGTTATTGCATCTAAAGCAAGCATTGGGGCTGGGGCTTTGGTTTTTCTGAAATGCTGATGCCTTACACATGTCATTCCTAAAAGATGCGGAATTGCTAGAAATGGGTTGATTAGGACTTGGGTTGGGATGAGGTAGGTTAGGGTTGGGATGAGTTGGGTTGTGATTAGGTCGAGTTGTGTTTGGGTTTGGTCGATTTGCATTTGTATTAGGTCGACTAAGGTTAGAGCTGGGTCGGCCTGGGTAATCTGGGTTCTGGTTTGGTTTAAAACTAGAAGTATTGGTCCTAAAGGTCTTAGGTCGACAGGCTAGCAGTACTTTCTAAAATCTCTCAAAATTTTTAGCTATCTGATAGGCCTAGTCTATGTGTTCAACTCTTCTTAAGTACAGTTCCCTCTGAATATCCTCTCGAAGGCCAGCTCTAAACCTGGATAAGGTCACTGATTCAGGTTCATCTAGGGCACACCTAAGGGCACATTCATCAAACTGGGTTATATATTATCTCACAGTCTTGGCTCCCTATTTTAATCTTTGCCATTGGTCTAGGAGACACTGTTGGTAGTATGGGGGAACATATTTTTCTCTATGTTTTAGCTTCATGGCCTTCCATGTGGTGATGGAAGGATGGTTTCTTTGTCTACAGAGGCACTCTACGTGTTCCCAGAATAACCTAGCCTGATCGGTTAGCCTAAGCTTGACAAATTGACACTTCCTTTCATCAGTCAAGGTATACCATTGAAAATATTCTTCCATGTCTCCCTCCCAATCTATGTAGACCTTGGGATCTAGGGTGCCATCAAAGATGGATGGATCTACTCTGATGGTCTTAAGGATTCTCTCATCATGGTCCTGGCCATCATGATTGGGCCTCCTAGGATTAGGATCCTGGTAGGGTTCTTGGCGTTGGACTCTTCTAGGGTTGGGTTCCATGAAGTGGTCATGGTTTTGGTTTCTCCTAGGGTTATGAGAGGTGGAAAGGGGTGAATCAAGATTAGGTTGAGTATTGGGCTCTTGGGTTCTTTCTATGGTTCCTAATCATTTTTCTACCTGGTCAAGCCTAGTGGTTAATTGGTCAAGCCTATTGGTTGCTTGGTTATTTCATTAGGTGATTTGGTCAAATCTATGATTTATTTGGGTAGTTAACTAGGCAATCTGATTTTGGGATTGGGTATTCATTTGGTTCATTTGGGTGGCCAATTGTTCATTCATGGCCTTATTGAGGGTTTCAAGATTGGATTCCATGGTTGAGCTGGGTTAAGGTCTAGACTGATGATACTGGGTCCCTGACCTGGTAGTCATGCAAACAATTAATCAAGGTGTTATGATGCAGTTAGGCACACAAAGTAAACACGAACTACAGTTTGATAGGCCTAGAGCCAAAGTTGAATGGGTCGACTCAACTTACACTCAGCTTAGCAACTAATCCTTCCACTGGCCAGGTAAGAGGCGGAGTGGTGGGAGGCTACCCGTACCTGTGACAGGGTCCTAATTAAAAACCACCAGTCCACTTAGGGCATTTGCCTCTGAACCTCTAGCCTTAGATACCAGTTTTCAGTAATAGTTGGAGAACTGAATGCACTAATTTACCCACACAACTCGGACCCGACCTATTGGTGTCCCTATCTCACTAGAGCAAATTAGATTTCTAATTGATTTTAATTAAGGTTTGGGTATGAATGCAAGAGGGTTGTTTTGGGCCTAGGACGGGTAATGACCTCCTGCCCTGATCTGAGATATTGAAAGTGCCATTAAGATTAGTTTAATACAAATGATGAGCACACAATGAAACCCGATGCAATCTAAAAAAAAATAAAAAATAATTTTTTTTTTGTCTTTTTATGAGGTGACAAATAAAATTTGAGTTGGTAAAGTTATCAAACAAAATTGGCTTGGGTGAAGTGGGGTTTGGAAATGAGTTAGGTTTTGTTCAGTCAGGTGTGCAAAAATCACAGAATCAGAAATAATGGTTTGCTTTGATGTAGAATTTGGTATGGTTTTATATATAGAAAAAAATTCTAAAAAATTTCAAGACAGAGGATTAGTAGTGATTATGATCTCTACCAAATTTCATATAGAAATAAATCCAGATGATGATGCAACACCTAGGGTTTCAGACAGTGTGCAGAAAACTCAGGATATCGGTTAGGGTTTCTAGGATGTATATTTTTATAATTTTTTTGTTTATATAAAAATAATTAAAAATTATGAAAATTATTATAACTGAACAGAGAGTATTCTGTGCAAATTTGAATAAAAAATAAAATACCTAAGATGATGAAATAGACCAAAACTCAGACCCCTAATGCAGATGATAGGATGTAGAAAAATAGATATGAATGTTTATGTTGTTATAATGAAGATGCAAACTATCCTAAACCTGCTATGATACTAAACTGATGCAAGATGAACCTAGGATGGACATGAATGTAGGAAAATAGTAACTAATTTTTTTTGTATTTTTTAGAGATTTAATTTGGAGGCTAAAGTCCCGAAAATAAGTAAAGACTAGCAAGCAAACTAATATTTGAAAGATCTAACATACCCACATATGAACTCATGAAAAATAATAAAAGGAGGATCTCGAGGATTGAGAAACTCCCGGTTAGGATAGCATACCTTCAATAGATCAGAAAATAGGAGGGGAAAGAATTGTACCAAACAACGATTCAAATATCCTGCCGAAGATGGGTTCATATAGCACTCTAGATCGTTGCCTGGAAGATAAGCCTGTTGTCCACAGATCAGTCAGTTTCCTTTGGTTGGTCTAAAAGGAAAGAAGGCCTCCTCTTTGGAGGTGAACACCTCAGGGATCCTGTAAGTATCAGAGGTTTGTTAGGAACCAAATAATAAAACAATGGTATGGAATTAGGGTTAGAAAGAAGGAAGAATCAGGGTTTGCTAAAGCTAGCGGCCAGGAGGTGGAAGAAGACTCCTTGCTGGGGATGGCTAGGGCTTCCTTTCTGGGTCATTTTATGACATAGAATGAGGGTGCTTTGGGCAGCTAGGGCTTGGAAGGGTTAACACACACAAGTATCACTCACACTCACTTCAAAGAAGAACACACAAGAAAACACAAGCTAACAAAATTTCATCAGAGTTTATTTCATTAATAAGAGTTGATTACAAGAGGGGGAGGGGGTGGGTATTTATAAGCTCACCCAGGTCTTCTCCTTATGAGATTTGGATTACAAAGTTGATAGGGAGAAGGATTACAAAGTTTTTTAGAACTAGGAGTACATAATTTGAGTCGAAATAAAACTTGATCTCCTTGTTGGAAGTGGACTTCTCTCCCTCTTGGACTTAGTCAAAAGGGATTCTCTTGGGCTTGGATGCCTACTTGAATTTAGCAAGGACTTTTAAGCAGTAAGGGCATCTCCAAATTGGGCTTGGGTGGCCTCCAAAGGCATGATGCATGTGCTTGGCGCATGACCCCTTGGTGGGCTGGAAACCCTGGGTGACTTGGGCTTTTGGGTTAGGTGCTTGGAAGAAAATTTTTGGGGTGGTGCCTGGAATCTTCATTTGTGGAACTTCATGGGCTTGGACTTGCTTTGTTCTAGGAGGGCCTGGTGAAGTCTTTGGCTGGGGATCATTTCCTTGTATGAAACTGGACTAACTTAAACTTACAGGATTCAATTGGACTAGACTGAGGATGAGACAATTCAACTTATTACTGGACTCAATTCAACTCAACTTCATTATAAAACATGACACATTATTAAGGGCTCAAAATCCTAATCAGTAAACCAGATAGGGCCCAGTAATCTGTGTCGGATCCTGGTGCCCCCATAATTTATATAAGAGATTGAAGCCCCCATAAATCAATCTTCTTAAGCCTTTAGCAACATCACCCCTCGAACGATCTCTCCCCCTCTTTCTCCTATAAGTAGCTTCAAGGGTCTTGTTAATCATGAGGCCAGACGTAGTGCAGCTTCGATGGGTAGTGGGGAAGAGACCGATTATAGGTCCTCCAGTAAGAAGGTCAGACTAGAAATGGGTCTACATCCTAGTGCTCCCATGGGTCTGGGAAGACAGTGAAGTTCCTATCGATGTAGGTTCTTCCTCAGAGGAGGAGCAAATTCCTTCACCTGGACATCTGACCGGTTGTCCGGCAGGGCCATCAGAGGAGCTAGGCTCACTGGACATGAGTAGAGATCCCGTCACCACTGAGAACACCAAGCTCGAGCTTCCAACTGTAGAAGGGGAGAGTCTAGGGGGACATGACCCATCCATTGCCGGTGCTGGTCTCAACAATCAGAGGTGGACAAAGACTTCGGCCATTCTCTAGAATGATAGGAAAGAGACTAAGGAGCAAGGGTTAGGGGACCCTCTTTCCTTTATTTATCCTAGGATAGAACAAGTGAGTGTCAAAGTAAGTGGCGTAAGTACTTTAGCATCAACCAAACTGAATTTATGTGTGTTTACCCTTGATGGGTTGCGCACAATGTTTCTATGTTAGAAGAGAGCATAAATGAGTCGATCAACTTCGGCGAGAGCCTTCAAGGCTAGTTGGCTTCGACCGTAGCTAAGAGAGAAGTGGTTGATGTGCTTCGAGCTGCTGTCAAAGAAAAACTAAACAAAGTTGTCCCCGCCAACGGTTCCTTAGAAAAGGATACGAGGATACTTGAGATGTACATGGCCAAATTGGTGGCTGAACTATAGAAGAAGAGGAGGAAGGCAATCTTAGCTAAGCTGATGATGAGGGATTGCCTTTGGATGTCGAGAAAGCGACGGCCCACATGGTCGAACTGATGAACAGAATCGCCCTACTGGAGATGGATGTTTCGTTGGCAAATTAGAGGGCGGAGCAGGCTAAAAAGAGTGCTTCCTAGGCCATCGGGGTTTACGAGAAATCCAAAGCCTTTGACGATGAAATGCATGATGCTCGGGTAGAGAGATACTTCATTGGCTACATAGACCACCTGAATAAAGTCACGGAGGCTTACCCGGACCTGGATATCTCTTCCATTGCCATACCAAGTGATAAGATGGAAAAAACAAGAATAACCAACGAAGGGGTCACCAAGGAAATTTCTGTTTCTACTCCAGCTACTGGGTTAGCCGAAGAAGAATAGCTTCTTGCTGTAGTTTTTTCTCTTTTCTTCTTCTTCCTTTTATTTTTTATTTTTTTGTAACTCGATCAATTGTACTGCTTTAACTTCAATAGATCAGAAATTCTTCTTCTTTAAAGTAGAAATTTTTTGAGATTTTCTTTTGATGGGCAAATGCCTTCCAAAGTAATGCTAAGTGTAAACTCTTAGGCATCATAAACATTGAGGCAGAGCATTCATGAAGAATCCAAAGATTTTGTGTTAGCTCCGTCTTCTTCTTGGTTTGAGAAATCTAAGCTTGTTGAAGCCATAGGGGGATTTATCCATTCATCTTGATCGGACTCACCATTAGGGTAGGTTGATGAGACCATCCTTAGGCACTTCATGGATGAAAAGGTAGGCTGTTTAGACCTACCTCGACATGTCTGCGGGTTCACCATAGGGTAGGCTACTTGAACTATCCCTGTGCCTTTGATTGAGAATAAGATAGGCTAATTGGACCCACCTCAGCACGTTAATGGATTTAATGTATGGTAGGTTACTTGAACCATCTTTGTGCTTTTGATCGAGAATAAGATAAGCTGATTAGACCCATCTCGACATGACATCGGATTTACTGTAGGGTAGGTTACTTGAACCATCCTAGTGTTTTTGATTGAGTATATGATAGATAGATTAGGCCCACCTTGGCACGTTAGTGGATTTATCATAGGATAGGTTGCTTGAACCATCCCTGTGCCTCTGATTGAGAGTAAGATAGGCTGGTTAGACCCACCTTTGAATGGACTTTTACCGAAGTCTTCCTAAAAGGGAACTTTTATTGATAGTACTTATGAAGATTCTCTATATTCCAAGGTCGAGGTAGCATAGAACCAGCTAAAGTCTTGAGTTCAAAATTCCCTAGACATATGACTGCCTTGATTCGATATGAGCCTTCCTAATTAGGGGAAAGCTTGCATTGTTCCATTGGCTTGGATACTTTGGACCTTCGCAATACTAAATCTTCAAGCTGGAAGGTTCATTCCTTCATCCTAAAGTTGTAGTATTTGGCGACTCTCTGTTGGTACACCGCTATCTTCATCTAAGCACAAAGTCTGGTACCTTGTAGTAGATCCAAATCAACTTTTCGACGTGTCAAGTTATCGGGTTCCTTGTACTGGTCAATCCTTAAGGATTGCAGAGTAACCTCCACAGGAAGAACCAATTTGGTGCCGTAGGCTAAATGAAATGGAGAGTCACTGGTGGCAGTTCTTGGAGTTATTCGATATGCCCAAAGAATGGAATTTAGTTCTTCGGCCTAGAGCCCTTTGGTGTCGTTTAGCCTGGTCTTCAAACTGTGGAGAATGGTTCGGTTCGTTACTTCAATTTTCCCATTAGCCAGGCGATGAACGATAGAAGTCAATTTATGGAGTATATGGTATTTGGCACAGAAGTCCTTGAACTTCAGGTTGTCGAATTGTCTCCCATTGTCAGTGACTATGGAATGGAGAATTCTAAATCAAAATATAATGAAGTTCCTCATGAAGCTTTTAAACTTTCCTTCAGTAATATATGCCAAAGGTTCGGCTTTGACCCACTTGGTGAAGTAATCGATAGTCACAATAAAAAAATTTTGTTGTCTAGATCTGGTGGGAATGGGCCAAGAATATCCATGCCCCATTGAGCAAAGTGCTAGGGTGCCGTTAGCTGGGTTAGCTGGCTTGCGGGCCATCTTTGAAGTTAGCATATTTCTGGTACTAGTTGCATCTTCGGACAAAGTCGGTGGCATCCTTTTGAATGGTTGGCCAGTAATAACCTTGGCATATTATCTTATATGCCATGGATCTGCCTCCAAGTGATTTAATATATGTCCTCATGTACTTCTCTTAGGGCATAATCAACATCTGATGTCCCAGGTACTTCAACAGAGGTTGTGTAAAAGATCTCTTATATAGAGTTCCATCCAGGATAACATACTAGGATGCCATCTAATGGACTTATTTGGCTTCAACCTTATTCTCGAGTAGTGTGCCCTCATTCAAAAATTTAAGAATAGGTTGCATCCAGCTGGGCTTGTGCTCAACCGAATTTACCTATAGTGCTTCTTCTACTATACTTGGAGCTTCTAGATATCCTTTGACAGTGCAATCGAGGGAATCTAGGGTGGAGGTGGTGTGTCTGGACAGTGCATCGGCTCGGGAGTTCTTCGTTCGTGGGACATGGGCAATCTCGAAGAATTCTAGCTGAGAAACTAGAGACCACACTTTTACTAAATACTAAACCATGGTAGGATCTCAGCTTCAAACTCACCCTTCACCTAGTTTTCCACCAACTGAGAATCTGAATGATTTGGATCCTCCGAATCCCCAGCCCTTTCATGATTCGGAGTCCTATAAGAAGGGCTTCGTATTCAGCCTGGTTGTTCGAAGCATGGAAGGAGAAGCATGGAGCATATTCTACAATGTACCCATTTGGGCTAGCTAGTATGAGGCCTGCTCTGCATCCTACCGAGTTCGAAGCCTCGTCTACATGGAGCATCCACATAGATCTGAATCTTTTTGGATGGCCTCATCTTCTTTAGCTTGTTGCAAGTCATCTTCTAGATCCAATGTGCATTTGGCTATGAAGTCAGCCAACACATGCTTTCGTTGCCGATCTGGGCTGGAAGCTGATGTCAAATTCTCCAAGCTTTACAACCCACATGGCTATCCTCCTTGAAGTATCAGGGCATCAGAGGATAGCTTTTAAAGGTTGGTCTGTCATGACCACAATAAAATGGAATTGAATGTATGGTCGCAAGCACTTCATTGCAATCACCAGCAAGTATTTGAGCTTCTGTATCTTGGGATATCAAACTTTGGCATCATGCAATACTTTGCTAGTGTAGTAGATTGGTTTTTGAAGGTTATCCATTCCCTTTCAGAAGAGTACCGTGCTAATTGCCTCATCCAAAGTAGAGAGGTAAATATAGAGGGTTTCTCTTTCTTGGGGTTTAAAAGTAAAGGGGGATTCTCCAAATACTTCTTCAGTTCTTCAAAGGCACCATGGCAGTCTTCAGACCATTCGATGTTTTGTGACTGATGAAGGACTTTAAAGAAAGGAAGACACCTTTCGGCTTACCGGGAGATGAATCGACTTAAAGAGGCGATTCTCCCGATAAACTATTATACCTCTTTCTTGCAAGAGGGATGCCTCATGCTTCGGATAGCTTGTATCTTCTCTGAGTTGGCCTCAGTCCCTTGTTTGGTAACAAGAAATTCTATGAATTTGCCAGAGGTCATGTCAAAGGTACACTTGGCTGGATTCAGCTTCATCCGAGGGCATTGCAAAGCATTGAAAGATTCTTCCAAGTCTTTGATGTGGTCCTCTTTGAGGAGGCTTTTTATGATCATGTCATCAACATACACCTCCGTATTCTTCCCTAGTTGCTTATCAAATTCTTTGTTGATCAGCCTTTGGAATGTTGCCATGGTATTTTTTAGTTCGAATGGCATCATCTTGCAGCAATATAGTCTCTTCTCTATCACAAAGGATGTCTTATCTTCATCTTCAAGATCCATTCATATCTGGTTATAGCTAGAAAAAATGTCCACGAAGCTTAGTAGCTGGTGACCAGCGATGGCGTTGACCAACTGGTCTATCTTCGATAAAGGGAAGCTATCTTTTAGGCAAGCCTTGTTGAGATCTATGTAGTCAATATAGATCCACCACTTGCCATTGGCCTTCTTTACCATCACAACATTAGCTACCCACTCCGGATAACATACTTCCCTGATAAATCTAGCTTTGAAAAGCTTATCAACTTCTTCATCCATCACCCTCTATCTTTCAGGGGCAAAGATTCTCTTCTTCTGTAGAACAGACTTATAGTTAGAGATAACTTCCAGCTGATGAGTAATTACTTCGGCAGGAATTCCAAGCATGTTCGAATTCAACCAGGCAAAGACATCAGTGTTGTTTCATAGAAAATGAACCAGTCTCATCTTCATTCATTCATCAAGTAGACTTCCAATCTGCACTGCTTTGGTGGGGTCATCTCCATCTAAAGACATAAAAATAGTCTTCTCCAGGGTTCCCCATAATTCTCAATCTGATCTCTTAGGTCCAGCTGATATAGTGTGATGAGATTAGTCGACTACTTATCCTATGTCATCAAGCATTATCGGGCGTCTCTTTGATCCCCTCTTACTTCTTCGATCCTACTTTTGGTGGGAAAGCACATTAAAAGGTGGTATGTCGAGATACGGTCCTGAACTTGTTCAAGGTGGGCCATCCCAATATTGTGTTGTAGGTCGATGTGGTTTGGACTACTACAAAATTGATGGGGAATGTCTTTTGACATGGCTCTATGTTGTGGGTTATAGGCAGTATTATTTCTCCATTGACTTCGATTTGGTTGCCTCCAAACCTAATCAAAGGAATAGGAGATTTCTGTAGCTTGTTTCTAGATAGACTCATTCTGGAAAATGCATCATAAAGTAAAACATCTACTGAGCTTCCATTATCTACTAAAATATATATTATATCATAATTGGCCACGACGATCGAAACTACAACGGGATCACTGTGTGGGAGCTGAACTCCCTAGAGGTCATCATCAGAGATGTATATGGAGTTATTATCCTTGAGCCTCTTGGGATCATCTTTTTTAGCTCTCCTCCAATCAGTTTGCCGATGCAGCATGCCCACCATTCAATCAGTGGGCCTCTGGTTGGGCAGTTCATCTTCTTTAATTGCCTTCTAAGGGGCAGCAGCATCAGGTCATGATTCTGGATGACCAATGTACTTTTCCAGGTATCCCCTCTTGATTAGGTCTTCTATTGCATCTTTAAGTTAGATGTAGTCTTCAATATTATGTCCGTGATCCATATAGAATCGGCAGTACTTGATTCTGTTCCTTGTAGAGGAGGACATCCTCATGGGGCATGGCCGTTGGAGGTAACTCTCTTTTTCTATCTCCCAAGTATCCCCTCTTGATTAGGTCTTCTATTGCATCCGTAAGTTGGATGTAGTCTTCAATATTGTGGCCGTGATCCCTATGGAATTGGTAGTACTTATTTCTGTTCCTTACAGAGGAGGACGTCCTCTTGGGGCACGACCATTGGAGATAGCTCTCTTTCTTTATCTCCATCAAGATCCTCTCCCTTGGAAGATTGAGGGGAGTATATGAATCAAATTTTTTGTCCAATGCTTTGGGCCTGGGACTACATCGTCGAGTGGAGTCATTGTTATTAGGGGTGTAGGGGGATTCGGCTCCCTATTGCTCTTCTTCTTATGAACAGATTTTTCTTCAATTAGGCACCGATTTGTTGCTTGCTCTTCGACATCCATGTACTTCTAAGCCATTGCTAGGTGCTTAGCGTAGCTCATCGGAAACCTTTTGTCCAAAAAAAATGTGAGCCTAGATGACCGAAGCCTCTTCTTCAGAGTGGACATGGCTATATACTCATTGAGATTAGGGATCTCAAGAGTGGCTGAATTGAATCATGTGATTTAGTCCTTGAGGCTCTCTCCTTTATTTTGATGAAGAAGGAACAAGCTATCCGTATTTCGAGGCATCTTTCTGCAAGTCCTAAAATATGAGACAAATAATTTTTTTAATTTAGAGGAGTCGATAGTACTTAGACGTATGCTCGAATACCACATTCGACCTGCCTTCTTTAGGGTAGCAGGAAAGTCCAAATATTACAATGCACGGAGGAACCTTGGATCATCATGTGGGCCTTGAAGCTACCCAGATGATCAAGAGGGTCTGTGGTCCCATCGTAGGATTATATCTTAGTGACTTTAAAATGCTAAGAGATGATTTCCTCCACTATTTAGGAGGTGAACAAAGGTCGTGAGTCATAGGCCATGAACTCGCCATCTCTTTTTTGATCATGGAGCCTTGTGATCTATGCCTCAAGCATCTTGAACTTTTCTTTATAATTATAGTGGGCTCCTTTTTGCCCAGCACTTTTGGGAGTAGAATCTTCGAAGGAGATAAAGGGGTATCACCGGGATCTCTTCTTCACATATCGATCATGAGTTTGCTTCAGATGTCAGGAGCTTCGACACTCATGAGAGGGCCAATCTCAAGGGGAGCGTCAAGTAGACTCATAGTGGTGGTCTCTTCTCTCTCTAGATCGATGATTGTGCCTAGAGGTGACGGGCAGATGCCCCACTTGGAGGGTAATCTTTTAAAAGTTCTGAACCTTGGTTGTGACAGCATCAACCCGATTCAGGCGGGCTTCAAACTGATGTTGGCCTACAACCAATGTAGGAGGTAGGACATTATTCTCCATCGGGGGATCATTCCTTTAAGAGGAAAGATCTCCCCTGCTTGTCGAAGTATTTTGAGTCTTACCTTTCACCATTACGGCTTCTTCGAACTCTCCTACTTAAGAGGGGATGGTACTTTGCTCTCCCCCTTCCTAGCATGCCAATCTATTGGCATTGAACCCCTGCGGACTGAATGGAATGGCTGGATTGCTGGCTTGCCTCCCGAGAACCCTACAAAATAGGTCTTTCAATTGGATTTTCTCTAACGGGGGACACTCCGATGCTTAAGTCAGAGAAGGTTCGAGCAACAGAATGGAGAGTTCTAAGAGAGAGAGAGAGTGAAAGAGACTCAAGAAATTTGCTTTTGGTTGGCTTACTTGCCTTGCATACCGTGAGTGTCCCCTCTTACCAGTATTTATAATGGTAGATGTGCCAAAATTCCATTAAGCCCACTTGCCTCTGGTTAAATGGGGTTGGTTAGCTTAACCCCTCCATGACCATGAGTGGTTGCTGCCTAATTCTGGCCACCTCGATATTGTTGATGTTGGAGTTAGTGGCCACATGGTTGATTCTGGCCACTTTGATATCGTTGGAGTAAGTGGCTGCATGGTTGATTACAACAACCATATCCGCGTTTGAAGATTTGAGATCAATTATAGATTTGCTTCAGGGCTGCTCCTTCGGAAGGGATCGAAGCCAAATTGGCTGATTGCCTCTCACCTATCCTTTTCGGAGTAGGATGAAGATGCCTTGGCTATTTGCATCGGAATTGCCTTCTTCGAAGTGGACTGGAATATTTACTTCGTATTCATTCTTTTTGGAGCAAGTTAGGGAACAAAGCGACTATTTTCTTCGGACTAGTCTTCTTCGGAGTGATCCGAAGAAGACTAGCCTGCCACCAGGCACCTGGCACAGCAGGATCAGGGATATGCTTCGGGACCAACCTCTTTGGTGCAGGCCGAAGACTGGCCCTGCATTGTGACCGGAACGGTGATGTGAAATCGTCGCTTTATCATCCTGTGGAGTCACCTTCAAGCCTTATGGTATGGATGACCGCTTCAAAAGGGGTTCAATTGTACTCTTGAACCAGCAATTAGCGTTTGCTGAGCCGGTTTATCCCAACGATACTATTTTCACTAGATAGGTGATGAAAAATGACAATGCCATTAAAGATTTGAGGATACAAAGTGGTAAATCATATGAAGATTATACTTTGTTTTTCTTGTCTTTTTGGTATAAGCCGATTCTTGCTTTTGAAGAATTCTTCTAGCAATGAGGCTATATATGCATGCTTTAGATTGCACTTATGTATATTTCAAACATATGAAAAATTTCTAATGTTATTCATGTGTAAATATATCAGCAATACTTGATTATAATGCCTCCGTGGCATTGTCATAAGTTTTCATTCGCCATGAACATTGTTAATTACAATAAAAAAAACTAATATGCATCACTTTTTTGGCTTAATATAAATTTATAGATTATTACCACTATAGTAATCAGCAGATGTTACAGGATATGGCTATTTTAATGCTAATAATGGAGATATTCTAACAACGATGAATACGACTTTGATAAATTTGAGACAAATAATGCTTGCTTGTAAATTTGAGACAAATTATGCGTACTTTGAAGCAATATTTTAACAAAGACTAGTGTCACTTTATAATGGATCTTCCAAAACTGCTATTCACAACAAAAGTTAGTAATGGTTATTAGCTAACTCAATTGCATACTTGGAAATAAAATATCAAATGTGGTAATAACCAACTTTTCATAATGTTGGAAACAGAGTGGAAAGATAATAACACTATTTGCCTTGGTTTACTAAAACAATTAGGTAAATAAAATATTCTTAATCAAATTTCATGGATGTTCAAATTTAAAAATAAGATTTTATTTAGATGAGTAGTAAAATATCACATGCAACCTATTTTTACAAAACTTAACGGTCGTTGTAATAGAAAAATGATAAAATAATGGCCACCATCTCCCCATGCCCTGGCCCCCAAGAAAAAAGCTTCTGCTTAGATTTTCTTAATGTAATTAGAGATTCCAAAAAGATAATAAAAGCCATTAAACCTTATAATCTTATAGGCATTTCAAACATGATTGTTTTTGGTACGACTTCAAACCTAGCTTTGAAACATGTTCTTTTTGGTATTGTTTGAACAATATCTAACAGGGCTTTCCGATAACTTCCACGACAAATCGAAGACCACGATTGTTGATCAGTTATATGGAAGCCTTTATAACCATAGTTTACAAAACCTACCAACGAATTGAAGGCCTCAATGGTACAATAGGCACACTTGCTTGGGTAGTGGCCTCCATGGCGAGACCTATAGTTCATCCTTTGGGGCACCTATGGCTGTTGATCCTTGCTTTTGCTGATGTCCAAATCCTGGCCATGGAAGATATCATCACGTCCATCTTTCCCCCACTCATACCTATCTTTGCAAAAGTTGATGAGCTAGCCTTCCTTGCACAATCCCTCCCTAATATGTTTGACAACACAATTGATGGATTCCTTATGCTAGTCCACCAACTACCGCTATTGGATTATGCCTTGACAAAGCTAGAGAATTTAGTTAATATGAAGATAGATTTGGATTCAAGTAAGGAGACAGAGATTGTGGTCGATATCAACTGCTATGAACGTCAGAATTGGGATGAAGGAAGCCTCCATGAAGCAAAAGAGACGGAGAAGAGGATGCATAAGGCCAAGGATGATGGGAAAGCTAAAATAATGGAGAAGGATATAAAGGAGGTGGAGAGAAGTTGCGAGGAGATTATGGATACTTTGGAGAGGATGGGGATAGTGGAGGAAGGAAAACGACATGAAAAGAAAGATGGTGTTGGAGTCAATGAAGGGAAGATGGTGGTGTCTCAATCCCAAGAAAGTAGTGATGGGGAACAGAGGGATCCTATACTGGAGTTATTTGATGAAGGTTGGCAGCTGAATCCTTTAAAAGCAAAGAAATAATAGTAGAATGGAGGCAAAGCAACTTTATATAGATGTTTGTGATGTATTTACATTATGTCAATATTATTGCTATGTTTGCTAACTAGTTTTGAGATATCGTGGTACTTTGTTGTTATGGGCTGTAAAAAGCTAGAAGTGAATACTTTTCTGAATCCTCAAATGTAAGAAGGATATTGTGGTTTTCCAAGCAAAAATATTTATTTTCCATTGTAATAAATAAAGTTGTGCGCATCCTCAAACATGAGGTAAGCATTATGACTTTTAAAGTAAATATATTTATTCAAATAAATAGAAAAAAAAAATATGCACGGAGCCTTGCACTCTACTAATTCAAGTAAGCAGCATATTGATTAGTTCAGCAAAAAAAAAATGCAAATTATTATAATTCTTCAAAATACTTGAATCTCTATAGCTTGTCCAAAAGATGAAGTGAAAAAAATAGTTCTATTGTGTCCTATATGGAAAACATCCAAGAGAAGACCGATGACTATGATCACAATGATAAATGATAAATTACATTTTACAATTTTATGATTTAATATCTGCATTTATATGATTCATTAATGCATTGAATATTGTGAAGAGCAAAACTAATCTAAAGAGGTTACAATCATCAAAACAAGAATTTATAAAGGTGAGAGTCAAAATGACAAGTGAATATGGGCAGAATGCAAAAGTTTGTATTATAATATATTAAGATATAAGAATGCAACAAATTTAGATTACATGAGTGTACATGGATGTGTGTACCTATACTCAACATATCACACAACTCCAAGTGATATGCTTTCGAGAATAAAATGGAATATTCCCACTAACATTTCATTAAGATCATTAAACTTAGCACACATTCAAGAGATGCAAAATCTCTCAACTATTCATAAGAAATATCAAAGGCCACATGTGACCAAACATAATTAATTTCTAGAGTAGTGGAACATTCAATCTTAGCATAAAAATTTGAATATACTCACAATCCTTTAATTCCAACTCCCCACCCCCCTAAATTGCAACATGATTGATTTTAATTAGTTTTGAGGCCCTTATAATTATCTTGGTGATCATCAAACATGTTCATTAGATAGAAGAAAGAGGAGAGATAGGCAACTCTTTCCCCGATCAAAAATGATAAGATATCTTTTTGGTATAAGAGTAATAGCAAAACTATCAAGGGGTAGACTAACTAATGCCCAAAAAAGACATCAAGAGTAGGCCAAAATATTTTGAGATGATGAACAACAAGAAGACCTTAACCACAACCACCAAGGCTATTTATGGTGGTATATCTTTCATAATTCAAAATACCTCCATTTTTTTAAAATTTATTTTAGGAGGAGGGCCAAAGCCCACCAAATTAATCAAAGAATAAAGATTGGAGAATTTGTTACATGGGAGACATGGGTTGAGGAAGTACAAGAATCAACTAAAAAGAAGTTTTACATAGTTTCTCAACCTCCATTAAACTTGGAATTGTAACAAAGCTATATAACTACTTGAAAGACTAAGAATACCATGAAGAATGGAAGAAGGGCTTAACAACATCTTAGAGAAGATTTTCCTCTTTTGCTCCTTCCAAATGCTCAAACATATGGCAATCACTAGTTGATCTCATCCCATCTTCAATCTCTTGACAACATGTTTCAACAAGTATAAAGATCTAGAAGCATAGAAACTCTTCCTCTAATTCCTCATACATCTAAGAGAGCTCCAGCTATATTTGCATTTGAGCAAGAGAAAATATGATAACCCAGCCTGAATAGAGCTAGGCCTGGTCCATTTGACTTGCCAAAAAGCAAAGCTTAGGTGGAAAACAAAATTATTGAAAAGAAGAAGACTCCTTTTGAGAGTCTTCTTCCTCTTAATTCTACAATGCCAAGAAGGACTCTTGGTATTCCTCTCACTTTATTTAAGACTACCCTATCTCCTTTCAAGTCTCGCTGCCATCAGCCACCAAATTGCCACCAAAAGAAACCTTCCTCTTCTTCTTCTTCTTCCAAAAATACAATTTTAGCATCCATTTAAAAATGTTTGAAGTCCACAAGCTATACAAATGCTAGAAATAATCTAATTACTTCTAATCTAGCAATAGGAGTGAAGATTTCATCAAAATTAATTCTTTTTTTTTTAACTATATCTAGTGCTACCGAGGAGCTAAGCTAGCTTAGGCTACTGATCTAGAGTTGGAGAAGGAAATGTGGCCATAGATTGTCTGATCAAGATCCTCATAGCTAGGGGTTAAAATTGGGCTTGTGATTGATCCCTCAATTTGATCCTACAAAACCATGAAAGACATAAACATCCTTACGCGGTGGGGGGTTCCCTGGTGGTGAGCTCATCATTGCCTAAGCCAGTCTCTCATAGAAGCAAATAGAAGAGGTATGAGCTAGCTATGGACATGAGAAGGGGGTGGAGAGTATGAAGCATAGAAGGTTGGTGGTGGAGGGAGTGGAATGTAGAAGATGGAAGGCGGAACTCAAAACTTCATAGAAGATATAAGCTCTAGTGCATATAGAGTCTATCTTCGAGAGAGGGCATGCAAGATAATCTCTCTTCTTTTTTGCTCTTATCTAAAGAGTCTCGAAAAAAGATTTTATAGGTGAGTACCTATTGCCTTCAAAATAGTGGTCTGTATGATAGAAAATAGTGGCTTGCATGTCTCCACGGTAGGCACGTCCCAACAAAGCACACATCCTAAGATTGTTAAGATACAAATCTCACATAGAAGAGGAGTGCAGTGCTAGGCTGCTTGTCACCTTATAGATGTAAGACTTGCAAACTCTTCTGACATGGTCATCAAAGGCTAGGTAGTGGATGTTAGGTGATCACCCCATCATCCTCCATTGTAGATGCATGTCAAGCCACCGCTGGGTCACCGACATCATGCTAGACATCCTTTTTGGGTGTATCACTTGCCCCTCACTTCTAAGGCTGAGGCATCTGATTCTATATTGGGTGAAAAAAGTAGAAGCGCTCCCATGTTCTCCAAGGCACCGTTGACTAGTCATTGCTAGAACTTCATCTCCTGATCCTTTCGAGGCTAACATTGATGAAGACTCTATTTGGAAGAGACTATGGATAGGGCTTTTATCATGGCATGCTCATTCCTCAACTGGAGTCCTCAATAAGAGAGAGAGTGCTATGTCATGTTTCGCTTCGGGGGTGCCTTGATAGGCCATGACCTCAAAATTGTGCTAGCCTCCATTCACCGAAAGGGACATCTTGCAAGTGGGTTCTAGTGTGATAATCAATTATCTCAATTGTGGCAATCCAAGCAATGTTTGGATGCCTAACAAAAGGTGAACACATTTGCCTGATTGGACTGCTCATTCATAGCCCTCAATTTGGTTTCTCAAGAAACACTATAAATAGTGTAGGGGAGAATAATCATTGTTCTTCCCCCATGCTTGCTGTCTACTATCGAGAAAAGATTAGTATTGCCTAGAGAGAAGAACAACTTGTCCAAAGTTCCTTCCTATTGCTAAAGAGTTAGTTGGCGCTTCATTCTTGCTTTTGTTCTTCTTCTCTTTATTTTTCCTTCCACCTATTGATGACCATGTCTTCTAATGGTTCCTCCAGGGACTTGTTTAGTTCTCACCAGAGTCAAGACATTTTGAGTACCATCCTAGACAAAAATGATATCGAGTGGATCTGGGATGATTATAGGACTCCGAATGAAATGATCCTCGAGGTTGCTGGCCTCTCTGATGTGGGATGCAATGACGAAATTTAGCTTAACAGTTTAGCAATTTGAATTGAGCAATGACACCTACATGCATTAGCAAAGTTCAAGCATAAGAAAGGGCCAAAGTAAACTATATGATGAGACTACTTAATGAAAGGAAAGTTACTCGCAATGTAGTTCAATTTTAATCAAAGAAGAATGGACCTAATGGTTAATAGACCATTCTAACTAGGACGTAAACCTTCATATGAATAGACCTAATAGACTCAGATTGGTTTACTAACCAATGATGAGCTCTCCAGCCTTTGATGGTAGATCAATTTTTAGCACTCCATAGAGCTGCAACTGGAGTTGAATACTACCACTTCCAGAATGGAAACTTTCTCCATGGCTGGTTCCAAGGCAATGTAAAACCTTCTCTTTAACTCAAAATTGTAGGGGACCCTATAATGAATGACATCAGTGTTGAAAATTCTCCCAGTGTGCCGGGAATCATGCAGCATGTGGAAGTAAATTTCAAAACAAAAATTCAAAGTATGAAACCCTAATATGGCTAGAAAACCCTAATTTCCAGGAACCCCTTATGCAATACCAATTAATGAAACATAAATGAAGTCAGAAAAACATACCTGGATCGCTGAAATCCAATCCTATCAACGAAGCTCATAAGTGCAAGCCCTCCAATGGTGATCCACATGAGAATTGTGCCAAGGAAGAATTCCTACCGGGGTTGCTTGCTTCAACAGAACTCTTATGGCTGCCTTTTGACCTTTGACCACTGTAGGACACCCTGACCTACTGTAGGTCACTCTGAATGCTCTCCAAAATAACTCTTGGACTTAGGATAGCTCTTCTTTAGAATACTCTAGGCTTATGTCTTAAAATCTAAGACTTGTCCTAAAGAAAAAAGCCTTGTCTTAAAAAGACAAGCTTTGTCTTAAGGGAGGGAAAGAAGAATAGCAGGTGGAATTTTTTTTTTTTATCAGAAAAGAATTTTCAAGGCATCAGACTACCGTGCCTTTTATTGAGTGGGTTGGGGTGCCTAATATGCCTCTTTTGCAACAATCTGATAAGACCCTTCATTGAGAAGGAGTCTTATGGATTGATAAGCATATCATGATAAGCCTTTTTCATGCGCTAAGAGACACCTTTTTTGTTTCTTCAATTTCCATCAATTAATCCCATTCTGCCACTTGGAAATGAAAGTCAAAATGAAGTGAAGGGACATGACTTCTAAAATGTGGAATTGAAAAAAATTCAAGAGCCTTCGAACAGAAGGACTCTTGATCATAATTAGCACCATAATGAAGAGACCTCTTGATCTTAATTAGCACCATAATGATGAGACGCGTCTCTTCATTATGTGCCAAGCCTTTTTCATGCAAAAGCCACCTACTTTGACCGATCCAACATTATCCAAGAGGCATGGGTATAAGATGAGAAGGTGCTCCAGATTACAAATACTTTAGTGTTTCATCTGCAGAAGGACTTTTGTTCTTCTGCGCCCCTACATTTCTCCCGTGCATGCCAAGATGCGCCAAGAGTCCCTCGCCCTAGGGACTCTGCCATAAATCGGTCAAAAGGTCAATTTAAAATCAGATAAATTTTTGATTTAATTATCCCCAGCTAGGACTCAGGCTAATTAAGGTTTTCCTTAATTAGGTTAGCCCAATTAGCAAGGAACCAGACCCAATCCAATTGGGTTTGGAATTGGGTTAGCCTGCACATGCTAATGTGCAATTTAGCTAACCAATTAGGATGCCATGACCCTAATTAAATCACAAATGACTTCCTTGGCCAACTCTCTATTGTGTGTGACCCATTGGGTTCTACATCTAGCTAACACTAGGTTTAGGTTTGAGCTGATTCGATCTGATCGAACCTGATTGACCTAATTAAGTTAAATTGGCTAACCTAATTGTCCAATTCGAATCACACATCGAATTGACTCATTAAAACAAATCAATTGGTTCATGAAAACCTATAAGACAAGATTGACGTCTAGCAACATGTCATGCCTACATGGAAGATGAGGAATTTGATAGAAATTACCAAAGTACCCTTCAATAGTATGTTACCATGCAATTTAATCTTTCGATCTCCCATTATCCAGATTAAGTGATAGGTATGGAATATGAAAGGATTATGCCCTATAAGCCAATATTTGTATCTCCCAGACCATTGTAAATTGACAAGTTAATAAAGGCAATATTTTTTCATCATTCGCTGTGTCATTATATGATAAACCCCATAGATTAGGGCTATGGTCCTAGGGCTATGATGAGATCATACCAGTGAGATCTAAGGCCTTAAAACCCTAATCTAGAATATTCCTAGTCATAGGAACCCTGAGTTGGGGATCAGGGTTTTCCGGTTAGACTGGCACATCCTATGTATGCTGAAAAGGGTGACTGCTCTCACAGTCACTTGTGTGGGACACTAATACAAGGATGTGGGTGCTCATTAGCGAATGAGTTCACTGAATAGATCCAGTTTGAGAACATCTAATGGAGCCTTAGCTTCATGTCAATAGATGTTTCTCATAGTGGGAGTTGTACAAGTAGTCCTATGACCTGAGACTGCCATAATACCTTATGTACATGAACCCATGCTTTGGTTCAATCTCAATCATGACACTGGGTCATGCACGAGGTTGATGCTGGGTATGGTGAATTGTATATGAAGGTAATGAGTAGGCCAACAAGGAATTGATCACTCCTAGTAGGAGGAGATTGCATCCAGCCAAATTAGGTCAGATGATGATTCAGGAAATCTTTGATCAAAGTACAGATATTAGAAATGATTTCTAATATCGAATTAATTGAATCATTAGTGTATGACTGAGCTGGGAATGAGTATAAGCTAGTTTTGACATGTTTCCATATCCATAGTTATATTCGGGATGCAAGATGATTGAAGGATCGAATTGTACGGGAACTTTCCACTGAAGGGTAGTTTTGGAATTTCACCAGAATTTCCATATCTTCCGGGTAGACATGACATGTTGCTAGACGTCAATCTTGTCTTGTGGGTTGATCAAATTAAATGGTTTAATTAATCACAAATTAGGAGGAGTCCTAATTGACTAACTCGAGTTAGCTCGATTTGACCTAAATCGATTAGAATGAGTTCTGATCAAATTAGGTCAACTTGCACTCGGACCCACTGCTGGCTAGGTATGGAACCCAATGGGTCACACACTTAGGACAGATAATCAAGGATTTAATTTGGAATTAAATCTCGTTTGCAGATGAACACACTAGCATGTGTTGCAAACCATGGATTCTACTTGAATCGGATTCGAGTTAGGGTTCCGATTTGGTCTTTTTAGATCCAAATTCATTCCGGTTTGAATCTAATTGAAGATTCAAGACATTGGGCTAATAGTAGGCTAGCAATTGGGCTAACCTAAGAGGCTAAACCCCTTTCCCACATCGCCTAAGCCCCTTCCCCTCTCTTCCCACGTGCGCGCGCAAGGAGAAGAGTCCACGCGCGAAAAAATGGGCTAACCTAAGAGGCTAAACCCCTTTCCCACATCGCCTAAGCCCCTTCCCCTCTCTTCCCACGCGCGCGCGCAAGGAGAAGAGTCCACACGCGCGTGGACTCTCTCCAAGGGGCGTTTTTGCGTGAGAAAAGAAAAGGGGATTGGCGTTTTGGCTGAAGGGGCGTGGAAGAGAGTCCACCTAGGCGTGGACTCTTCAAAAAACGGGATTACCGTGAAAAAAAAAAAAAAAAAAAAAAAAAAATGAAGAAGAAAAACTATTCCAGATTTTCTACAGCGAAGCCTTGCTTCTATTTTCCCTCTCCCTCTCCAGAAGATTGTTTCCCCCTCCTCTCTTTCCTCTTTGATTCCTTTACAGAGCCTTGGCTCTGTCGAATCTCAGAACAGAAGGAGAGTCAGAGAGAAACTCTCCGACGGTAAAAGAAGAAGGCGCCTCTCCTTTCTTTCTTACATTAAGACAATCTTGTCTTAATTTTCTTCTCCCTCCAAGACAAGCCTTGTCTCATTTTAGGACAAGGGCTTATTCTTAAGACAAGAGTGTCTTAAGGGGCCAAAGTTGCTAGAAGACAAGGAGAAGGGTAAGAGAGAAGGTTTAGTCCCAGTTTGGCTAGAGGAGTCCTAGCCAATAGCCCATATATCAAGTTCTTGGGGTAGAACTTGATTGGAAGGATCCCAATTAAGGAGTCAGTGTCTTGATCATCTGCCCGTGTGGATCACCATCGGAGGGCGGACAAGTGGACGCCTGGTGTGTTCAAGAGGCTACTCAATTTGGAGTTCATTTCTGCATCAGACTGGTAATAGCAATCTGAGGTTAGTATTTAAACAATGTTTAAATTTGGACATGCATGTAGTCATAGTTTTTAATTGCTAATAAGAAGATTTGGGATTAGGGTTCGGACCTGGTTTCATAAATTTTTGAAATCCACGCTTCCGCACTGGTTAACGAACCGAACAGTGGTATCAGAGCCTCCTTATTAGGACTAAAACTTATGCAGTTCAATTCATGTTTTATTAAATGATGTAGTATCATGTTAAAGTTTTTATATTGATGCACAATGCATGTCTTTGATTGAACATGAGTTTGATGATTGCCACCAGTTAGGGTTTTCCACAGAAACCCTAATTGTCTTAGAGATATGATTAGCCCTGGAGCCATCATATTGAAATAAGGTTGCCCTGGCATAATGGTGTATCCATTATGTGATAAATGGTTGTCCTAGTATGATGGCACATATTTCACATATTTGCTTAGTTTAAAGCATGTATTAATATATGTGATAGCTTTTAATTGAATGTGCTGGCATTGCATAAATCCCTCTTAAAATTATATTAAGTGGTAGTATAGTTAACCGATAAGCATTATTAGTCATGATGGATAATTAGTCATTTCGGTGTCTAGAAAGGTGGTTCTGGGAAGGTAAAGGGAATCGTGGTTTTTTAATTGGTTCTGTTGTCTGACCTGGCCAATTTTAAATTGGTGTCTAGGAAAGCAACGGGGGGACCCCCACATCTCTTCCACTAGCCTGGCCGATCTGATTGATTTAATTCTTGACTAACATGCTTGGTGTTAAAATACTATTATTGGCCTTCCTTCATGATAGGTCATTATTGTGTTACGATCTATACTAGGTTTGTTGTGTACACACAAGACCTAATATGGTGACTAACACAATTTTTGGCCTAATACAATTATTTGTTTATGGCATGATTTAATGTAATATTTTGTTGTGTACACACAAGGGTATTACTATTAAAGTCATGACTATATGGCTATGGAGGTTCTTACTTAACTAAAATATTATAGTTTGTTGTGTATACACAAGGCTATTAATATTTTAGAGGCCGGGATAAGTTGAGAATTGTACGGGTTACAATTGGAGAGAGTTTTCCTACCTATGAACTTATATAAGATTTGTTGTGTACACACAAGGTCCTTTATAAGGGATTGGGATCTCAACCCCACTAAGAAAAACTAATTAGGGTTTTCTCGATCATCGTATAGAGGGTTATGATGCTCGATAAAATAGTGGGAGACATAATTAAATTAAAGTCCTAATTTAATTATGTATTGTCATTTCATGGTTGTTTGTTTATGTATTGTTCTTTGTTTAAATGTAGATAAATGGCCTCTTCACTCTCACTCCGTAGTATTTTAGATGCCAACAAATTGACTGGGCCTAATTATGTTGATTGGCTGAGAAATTTAAAAATAGTACTCAGTCAAGAAAGAATTTCCTATATTCTTGATACCCCAATTTTGGAACCACCAAGGGAAGATGCCTCGCAAGAGGAGAAGACCACATATAATATGTGGCAAAATGACTCACTTACTGTCAAGTGTGTTATGCTTGCCTCTATGACTAATGAGTTGCAGAGGCAGCATGATAGCATGGATACTAACTCCATAGTGCTCAATTTAAAAGAGCTTTATGGAGAACACAGTAGAACTGCTAGATATGAAATATCTAAGCAGTTGTTCCGTGCAAGGATGATAGAAGGTACATCAGTACAAGACCATGTATTAAAGATAATTGATCTAATCTCTCGATTAGGTCAATTAGGTTTTGTAATGGATGGGGAGTTGAATCAAGACTTGATCTTGTAATCACTCCCAGAGTCATTTTCACAGTTTGTTCTTAATTACCATATGAACAAACTTAATTCTTCCTTGCCTGAGCTGTTGAATATGTTGAAGACAGCAGAGCGCCATGTAAAAAAAAATAAGGCTCCAGTTCTTCTTGTGGATAAGAAGAAGACAGGCAAAAAGGGTTCCAGTAAGAGGATGAATCCCAAAGGGGGCATTAAGAAGAAGAAAGGAAAGAAGGCCTCCGGACAGATGACCTGCTTTCATTGTGGCAAGCCGGGTCATTGGAAAAGGAACTGCAAGGTTTACCTTGCAAGTGTGAAGCCTGGTGCATCAGAGGCACCAAAAGGTATGAAAGAAGTTCATACTATTTTGTCATTGGATTCTTCCATTTCAAATACTTGGGTGTTGGATACCGCCTGTGGTCATAACATCTGCAAATCATTGCAGGGACTTCAGGGGCTTAAAGTATTGAAGGAAGGTAACTTTGAGCTCTACGGTGCTGGAGGGGACCCCATCCAAGCAGAAGCTGTAGGGACTTATATTTTGAAGTTACCTTCAGGGAAGATCTTGGAGCTAAGGAATTGTTACTATATGCCAAAAATCATTAGAAACATCATATCTGTACCCTTGTTACTTAAACAAGGATATACTATGAATGTAATGAGCAGTAGCTGCTCAATTTCTTTATCTAATAAAATTATATGTTATGGCATATTCTGCAATGGTCTATTAACTCTTTCCACTAATGACAATATTTTTCATGTTTCTAACAAATGGAAAAGAGATGATGTAAACAATACCTTACTTTGGCATTGTCAACATGGACATATTAGTGAGACTAGGATTAACAAGTTATACAAAGAAAATTTCTTTGATCCTTATGACTATGAGTCATTAGGAACATGTGAATCATGTCTCATGGGTAAGATGACCAAGACTCCATTTAGTGGACATGGAGAAAGGACAAAAGAGTTATTGGGACTCATACACACAGATGTATGCGGGCCTATGACAACTCAAGCCTATGGTGGATACTCATACTTCATCACATTTACTGATGATTTTTCAAGGTATGGATTTGTGTATCTAATGAAACATAAGTCCGAGGCTTTTGAAAAATTTTTAGAGTATCAAAGTATGGTAGAGAAACAGATAGGAAAAAGTATAAAGATCCTCCGATCAGATAGAGGAGGTGAGTACTTATCCACTGAGTTTCTTGATCACCTTAAAGATAAGGGGATCATCTCTGAATGGACTCCTCCTTACACACCACAATTAAATGGTGTTGCTGAAAGGAGGAATCGTACTTTATTGGATATGGTACGGTCCATGATGTGCTTCATGGAGTTACCTTTTTCTTTCTGGGGATATGCTTTGGAAACAGCAACTTATATCTTGAATAGAGTACCATCTAAAACTGTCTCTAGCACTCCATATGAATTATGGAGAGGTAAGAAGCCCAATCTTAAGTATATTAAGATATGGGGATGTCCAGCCTATGTGAAAAGAAATTTTGGATATAAACTAGATGCTAGAGCAGACAAATGTCTATTTATGGGATATCCTAGAGATAGTATAGGATATCTGTTCTACCACCCTACTGAACAAAAGGTTTTGGTCAGTAGGCATGCCACTTTTATGGAAAAAGAATTCATCCTACAAAAGGGCACTGGTAGAAATATCGAACTTAATGAAATTCAACAAATAGACACTTCTCAGTCAAGTAACAACATAGTTAATATAGAACCTGAACACACTCCTATCCTTAGGTCTGATAGGGTGCGACAGGCACCTGAGAGGTATGGGTTCATAATTGAAAATAATGAAGCCCAAATCATTCAAAATGATGAGCCTCTAACCTATACGGAAGCAGTCATGAGTAGAGACTCAGACAGATGGCTGGAAGCCATGAGATCCGAGATGGACTCCATGTATATCAACCAAGTATGGTCTTTGGTTGATGCACCAGAGGGTATTAACCCTATTGGGTGTAAATGGGTCTATAAAAAGAAGATTGGGGCAAATGGCCAAGTTGAAACTTATAAAGCCAGATTGGTGGCTAAGGGTTTCAGACAAAAACAGGGAATAGATTATGATGAAACATTTTCCCCTGTTGCCATGCTCAAATCTATTCGGATTATGTTTGCTATAGCAGCATATCATGATTATGAGATCTGGCAAATGGATGTAAAAACTGCATTCCTCAATGGTTTCCTTGAGGAAGAGGTTTATATGTCACAGCCAGAAGGTTTTGTCTTGGAGACTAAACCTAATCAGGTATGTAGGCTAAAGAAATCTATTTATGGATTAAAGCAAGCATCCAGGAGTTGGAACATCCGATTTGATAAAACAGTCAAAGAATTTGATTTTTTCAAAAATGAGGATGAACCTTGTGTGTACAAGAAGACTAATGGGAGTGCCATAGTTTTCTTAGTTCTATATGTTGATGATATACTTCTTATTGGGAATGATATCCCAATGTTACAATCAGTCAAAGTGTGGTTATCGAAACAGTTTTCCATGAAAGACTTGGGAGAAGCATCCTATATACTGGGTATAAAGATCTATAGAGAAAGATCAAGAAGGATGCTAGGCTTATCCCAGTCTAGGTACATTGACCAGGTGCTAAAGAGATTTAGCATGGAGGAAAGTAAAAGAGGTTACTTACCTATTGGTCATGGCATACGTTTTTCTAAGAGGATGTCTCCTAAGACACCTGAAGAAAGAAATAGAATGAGTTCTATACCTTATGCTTCGGCTATAGGGTCGATTATGTATGCTATGTTATGTACCAGGCCTGATGTGGCATATGCCTTGGGTGTAGCCAGTAGATTTCAGGCTGATCCAGGAGAGGATCACTGGAAGGCTATGAAAAATATTCTTAAGTACCTGAGAAGGACTAAGGATATTTTTCTTATATACGGAGGGTCTGATCTTAAACTAGAAGCCTATTCAGACTCTAGTTTTCAATCATACCCAGATGATAGTAAATCCATTTCAGGATATGTCTTTACCTTGAATGGTGGAGCAGTAAGTTGGAAGAGCACTAAACAGCAGACTGTAGCTGACTCAACTACCGAGGCAGAGTACATAGCTGTCAGTGAAGCCGCCAAGGAAGCTGTCTGGATGAAGAAATTCATCACAGAGTTGGGAGTAGTTCCTGAGATTGAGTTCCCGGTGCCACTCTATTGTGATAACACTGGAACAGTTGCTCAAGCTAAGGAACCGAGAGCCCATCACAAGTCCAAGCACATTCTGAGACGCTTCCATCTTGTCCGAGAGATAATCGAGAGACAAGAAGTCTGCATCAATAGAGTGGATACAAAGAACAACATAGCAGACCCGTTCACTAAGGCTCTACCACAGCGGGAGTTTGATCGCCACCTCGATTGTATGGGGTTAAAGAATAAGAGCGATTGGCTTTAGTGCAAGTGGGAGATTGAAAGGATTATGCCCTATAAGCCAATATTTGTATCTCCCAGACCATTGTAAATTGACAAGTTAATAAAGGCAATATTTTTTCATCATTCGCTGTGTCATTATATGATGAAACCCATAGATTAGGGCTATGGTCCTAGGGCTATGATGAGATCATACCAGTGAGATCTAAGGCCTTAAAACCCTAATCTAGAATATTCCTAGTCATAGGAACCCTGAGTTGGGGATCAGGGTTTTCCGGTTAGACTGGCACATCCTATGTATGCTGAAAATGGTGACTGCTCTCACAGTCACTTGTGTGGGACACTAATACAAGGATGTGGGTGCTCATTAGCGAATGAGTTCACTGAATAGATCCAGTTTGAGAACATCTAATGGAGCCTTAGCTGCATGTCAATAGATGTTTCTCATAGTGGGAGTTGTACAAGTAGTCCTATGACCTGAGACTGCCATAATACCTTATGTACGTGAACCCATGCTTTGGTTCAATCTCAATCATGACACTGGGTCATGCACGAGGTTGATGCTGGGTATGGTGAATTGTATATGAAGGTAATGAGTAGGTCAACAAGGAATTGATCACTCCTAGTAGGAGGAGATTGCATCCAGCCAAATTAGGTCAGATGATGATTCAGGAAATCTTTGATCAAAGTAAAGATATTAGAAATGATTTCTAATATCGAATTAATTGAATCATTAGTGTATGACTGAGCTGGGAATGAGTATAAGCTGGTTTTGACATGTTTCCATATCCATAGTTATATTCGGGATGCAAGATGATTGAAGGATCGAATTGTACGGGAACTTTCCACTGAAGGGTAGTTTTGGAATTTTACCAGAATTTCATATCTTCCGGGTAGACATGACATGTTGCTAGACGTCAATCTTGTCTTGTGGGTTGATCAAATTAAATGGTTTAATTGGATCACTAATTAGGAGGAGTCCTAATTGACTAACTCGAGTTAGCTCGATTTGACCTAAATCGATTAGAATGAGTTCTGATCAAATTAGGTCAACTTGCACTCGGACCCACTGCTGGCTAGGTATGGAACCCAATGGGTCACACACTTAGGATAGATAATCAAGGATTTAATTTGGAATTAAATCTCGTTTGCAGATGAACACACTAGCATGTGTTGCAAACCATGGCTTCTACTTGAATCAGATTCGAGTTAGGGTTCCGATTTGGTCTTTTTAGATCCAAATTCATTGCGGTTTGAATCTAATTGAAGATTCAAGACATTGGGCTAATAGTAGGCTAGCAATTGGGCTAACCTAAGAGGCTAAAACCCTTTTCCACATTGCCTAAGCCCCTTCCCCTCTCTTCCCACGTGCGCGCGCAAGGAGAAGAGTCCACGCACGCGTGGACTCTCTCCAAGGGGCGTTTTTGTGTGAGAAAAGAAAAGGGGATCGACGTTTTGGCTGAAGGGGCGTGGAAGAGAGTCCACCTAGGCGTGGACTCTTCAAAAAATGGGATTACCGTGAAAAAAAAAAAAAAAAAAAAAAAAAGAAGAAGAAAAACTATTCCAGATTTTCTACAGCGAAGCCTTGCTTCTATTTTCCCTCTCCCTCTCCAGAAGATTGTTTCCCCCTCCTCTCTTTCCTCTTTGATTCCTTTACAGAGCCTTGGCTCTGTCGAATCTCAGAACAGAAGGAGAGTCAGAGAGAAACTCTCCGACGGTAAAGGAAGAAGGCGCCTCTCCTTTCTTTCTTACATTAAGACAATCTTGTCTTAATTTTCTTCTCCCTCCAAGACAAGCCTTGTCTCATTTTAGGACAAGAGCTTATTCTTAAGACAAGAGTGTCTTAAGGGGCCAAAGTTGCTAGAAGACAAGGAGAAGGGTAAAAGAGAAGGTTTAGTCCCAGTTTGGCTAGAGGAGTCCTAGCCAATAGCCCATATATCAAGTTCTTGGGGTAGAACTTGATTGGAAGGAACCCAATTAAGGAGTCAGTGTCATGATCATCTGCCCGTGTGGATCACCATCGGAGGGCGGACAAGTGGACGCCTGGTGTGTTCAAGAGGCTACTCAATTTGGAGTTCATTTCTGCATCAGACTGGTAATAGCAATCTGAGGTTAGTATTTAAACAATGTTTAAATTTGGACATGCATGTAGTCATAGTTTTTAATTGCTAATAAGGAGATTTGGGATTAGGGTTCGGACCTGGTTTCATAAATTTTTGAAATCCACGCTTCCGCACTGGTTAACGAACCCAACAGAATATGTCAAACCCTAACACTTAATCATATCAAATCTCATCTCAATCATGAAGACTCAGCTGATGGCTGATTATAAACCAATTCTAATCTCATCCTGTGTAGATCAAAGGCTCCTTGAGTCACTCATCGAAGAGATTGCACAGGATAACAATTCCTCTTACCAAGAAAGATCGATTCCTTGTTGGTCCACTCACATCCTTCGTATACCTTCCACCATACCCAGAACACCCCGTACATGTCGTAATGGCATGAATGAGTATGAACCAAAGTATGGCTTAGTGAGCAAAAGGAACCATGGTGACCTCAGGTTTAAAGATCACATGCACAACTTCTACTCTGGGATCTATCTTTTGATAAGCAGTAAGACTTCCATAAGATAGTCCCAGTGTGGATCAGTCTAGTGTTCTCATACACTGATAAGCATCCTTATCCTTGTATTAGTGTCTCTACACAAGTGGTTGTGAGATCAACCACCCTCATCAACTAAGCATACATAATATAAGCTAGTCTTTCCGGATTCATCGATTCCCGAATTGATGGTCCAACGACTAGGAACATTCTAGATCAGGGTTTGTAGGAATTAGATCTCACTGTTATTTTATCATAACCCTAATTCCATTGCTACTCTATGGAGTTCATCATAATCAACAAAAACATGACATAGTAGCATATGATGAATCAAATACCTTTATTAATATGAAAAATATGTCATATATCAGCTAGAAGTTTACAAAAAGGCCCTTATAATGATTGGGTCTTAGGGCACTTTTCTATCAAACTCCCACTTGCACTAAAGCCAAACATCCTTGTATTTTATGCCCATACAATCTAAGTGACGATCTAACTGCTGCTTGGCTAATGCTTTAGTGAATGGGTCTGCTATATTGTTCTTTGTGTCAACTCGTTCAATGGCAACATCTTGTCTTTCAATGATCTCTCGAACGAGATGGAACTGTCTTAGAATGTGCTTGGACTTGTGATGAGACCTTGGTTTCTTAGCTTGTGCAACAGCCCCAGTGTTATCCCGGTGTAACAGCACTGGCTGTTGTACATCAGGAACCATGCCCAATTCTATGATAAATTTTTTTTATCCAGATAGCTTCCTTTACGACTTCACTAGTAGCTATGTACTCTGCCTTAGTGACTCAGTCAAATACTATAGGCTACTTTGTACTCTTCCAACTCACTTCACCATCATTTAGGATGAAGACATACCTCGATGTGGATTTTCTATTATCTGGATCTGACTAAAAACTAGAATCTATATAACCTTCTAGTTTCAACTCAGATCCTTCATATACTAGAAAATTTTCTTTAGTCCTTCTCAGGTACTTAAGAATATTTTTCACAGCTTTCCAAAGATCCTCTCCTGAATCTGCCTGAAACCTTTTCACTATGCCCAAGGCATAAGCGACATCAGGCCTGGTACATAACAAGGCATACATAATCGATCCTATAGCCGATGCATAAGGAATCATAGCCATTATCTCTCTTTCTTATGATGTCTTAGGAGACATTTTCTTAGAGTGATGTATGCCTTGACTTAGAGGCAAGTAACCTTTCTTACTTCAATCCATGTTGAATCTCTTAAACACTAAGTCAATGTACCTAAACTGGGATAAGCTTAGCATCATTTTAGATATATCAATGTAGATCCTTATACCTAGTGTATAAGATGCTTCTGCCAAATCTTTCATGGAAAACTTTGATGATAGCCAAGTTTTAATTGATTACAACATTGGGATATCATTCCCAATGATTAGTATGTCGTCCACATACAAAACCAAGAAAACAAGTGTACTCCCACTTGTCTTCTTGTACACACATGGTTCATCCATATTTTTGATAAAACCAAATCCTTTGATTGTTTCATCAAAACGGATGCTCCAACTCCTTGATGCTTGCTTAAGTCCATAAATGAACTTGTTTAATTTGCATACCTGATTTGGTCTCACATTTGAGACAAAACCCTTTGGCTGTGATATATAGACTTCTTCCTCAAGATTTTCATTGAGGAAAGCAGTCTTTACATCCATCTGCCAGATCTCATAGTCATGGTATGTTACTATAGCAAGCAGTATCCGAATGGACTTGAGCATCGCTACTGGAGAAAATGTTTCATCATAGTTTACACCATGTTTTTGTCTGAAACCTTTTGCTACCAATCTAGCCTTGTAGGTCTCAACTTGACCATCGACTCCAATCTTCTTCTTGAAGACCCATTTACACCTTATTGGGTTAATTCCTTCAGGTTGATCTACCAAAGTCCAAACCTGATTGGAATACATGGAGTCTATTTCAGATTTTATGGCACCAAGCAACTTGTCGGAGTCTATACTCTTGATAGCTTTCGAATAGGTCACATGATCATCATCCTATATGATACTAGCTTCATTGTCATCCCTGATGACAAAATCATATCTGAGAGCTGCTCCCCGCACCCTCTCCGACCTTCGGAGAGGAAGCATATATTGTGGTTGTTCTTGATCCACAAGAACCTCTGGTTGAGGAACTTCACTTGAAGACTCACTGGTTTGTTGGTTCTGTTCTTCACATAACTCAAGTGAAGAATCACTACATCCTTCTTGGATAAACTTTTGTTCCAAGAATGTAGCATGCCTATTGATAATTATCTTTTACTTAGCAGCATTATAAAAGAGGTATCCAACACCCTCTTTTGAATAACCAACAAACCTGCATTTATCAACCCTTGCACTTAGCTTTTGTCCAAAGGTATTCTTGACATAAGCATGGCAACCCCAAATCTTCAAATACTTAAGATTTGGTCTTTTGCCATTCCATAATTCATATGGAGTGCTATTAACTGATTTAGATGGAACCCTGTTTAACATATATGCAGCAGTATCTAGGGCATGACCCCAGAGAAAAGTAGGAAGATCTGTGAAGCTCATCATGGACCTCACCATGTCTAACAAGTGCAATTTCTTCTTTTTGCCACTCCATTTAACTGTGGTGTACAAGGAGGGGTCCATTTAGATATAATTCCTTTGTCGTTGAGATGGTTCAGAAACTCACCAGATAAGTATTCACCTCCTCGATCAGATCGAAGAGCTTTAATACTAAATCTAGTTTATTTTTCAACCATACTCTGATATTCTTTAAACTTATTAAAGACTTCAGACTTGTGTTTTAAAAGATACACATGACTGAAACTTGATAAATCATCAATAAAAGTGATGAAATAATAATATCCTCCTTTGGCCTGAGTTGACATAGGTCCACATACATCAGTATGTATCAGACCTAATAATTCAGTTGCTCTCTCTCCATGTGCAGTGAATGGAGACTTGTTCATTATTTCTTTGAGACAAGATTCACAAGTTCCTAATGATTGAAAATCATCAGAGTCAAAATAATTATCTTTGACTAACTTGTTTATCCTTGACTCACTAATATGACCCAATTGGCAGTGCTAGAGATATGTGACATTATCTCTTTTCCTCTTCTTATCATCAATAAGAAAAACTTTTTCATTGAGTTGCAAAGTTAGAAGACCATTTATAAAACATCCATGTCCAAATACTTTATTATTTTGAAGAATAGAGCAGCCACTGCTCTTTACATTGATTTCATATCCCTGATGTAATAACAAGGGTATGGAAATAATGTTTCTAACAATATCTGGTATATAGAAGTATTCTTCTAGCTTTATCACATTACTCGAAGGTAATAATAGAAGATAGGTACCCACAGCTTCAGCATGTATGGCTTCACCACTAGCCCCATGCAGCTTGAAGTCACCCCTCTTCAGGCTTCTAATTCTATGGAGTCCCTGCAATGAATTGCATATATGAGATCCACATGCGGTATCCAATACCCATGAATTAGAAATGGAAACACTCAATGAAAAATTAGTTTGTATCATGTACAAACCTTTAGATGCACCACTTGCATCTTTCTTCACATTTTCAAGGTAAACCTTACAGTTCTTCCAATGCCTAGTCTTGCCGCAATGGAAACAGGCTCCATCAGCCTTCTTAACTTTCTTATTCTTCTGCTGGATGCTCTTCTTAGGGTTGAATTTTCTCTTCATACCCTTCTTCATTCTTTGCTTCTTTCTATCAACAAAAAGCTCCAGAGCCTTATCTCTTTTAGAGTGGCTCTCAGCTGTCTTAAGCATGTTAAGCAGCTCTGGTAATGAAGTATTCAATTTGTTCATATGGTAATTAATAACAAACTAAGAGGAGTCTAGGAGTGGCTACAGGATCAAGTCCTGATTGAGTTCACTATCCATGACAAACCCTAATTGACCCAATCGAGTGATCAAGTCAATCATTTTTAGTAGATGGGTTTGCACAGGTGAACCCTCACTCATTCGTGCTTGGAACAACTGCTTTGATATTTTATATCGTGCAGCCCTACTTTACTCTCCATTAAGCTTCTATAGATTAAGCAATATGGACTGAGGTTCCATACCTTCATGTTGCCTTTGGAGCTCGTTGCTCATCAAGGCCAACATGATGACCTGACAGTTGTACTGTCATTTTTCCACATTCTATGTGTGGCAATTTTTGTTGGGTTCCAGTGCAACGCAGCGGAAGAGTAATTTCAAAATTGAAACTAAATTCACACCAAAAACCCTAAACCAGGAACTCCTTAAATAAGACTAGAACATATGACAAGCATATCTATGCTAATTAGGATTAGGGTACCAACCTGTAATTGCTTATTCCAACAAACTTGAAGTTGAAGGGGTTCACTGAATTCACCAGGCGTCCAGGTGTTCGCCCTCCGATGGTGATCCACACAGAGCGATGATCAAGAACACTATCTTCTTGTCCAATGGTTCTTTCTTTCTGAGTTCTTCTTCCTAGAACTCAATTCTTTGGATTATGGCTTGAATTCTTCCACACAAGAGGTTGCCTCCCTTTCCCTGATCTCTTCTCCTCCTTCCACTAAGACCTTGGCCCTTTAGACATCCTTGTCTTGAAGAAAAAGACCTTGTCCTAAGAGGATATAGGCTTGTCTTAAATTGGAGGAGAAATTAAGACAATAATGTCTTAATATAAAGAAGAAAGGAAAGAATATCAGAACTCCTTCTTTCCTTTACCGTCGGAGACCTTCTCTTTTATTTTTGTTCAGCAACAAAGTTTCGACAGAGGAGTCCTATGTAAAGGAAACAATGTAAAACAAGAAAAGAGGGAAGGAGTCTTTTGGAGAGGAAGAAGAAAAATAAAAGCATTACAGATTTCCAATCCCCAGTTCTGATTTTCCTGATCCCTTAAATAGTTTTCAGAGAGGCGCCCACACAACTCTCTGTAAACTCCTTCTCATGCCCTTCTCATTTTCTCATGCCCCTTCCCTCCTTCTCATGGCCTTCCAGATTAAATCCCACAGCCATTCTTAAAGGAAAAATCATGGTGTTTTAAAAAGAAAGGAGTCACGACTTTTCATCTCCGAAGAGATGTTATTTCGCGCGACCGGGAAGAAACAATGCTTTCTTTCTTTCTTAAAAACCCATCAACCATTGGATTCCCATCCAAGGGGGCATATCTGAGGCGCTAATTTTTAAGAAATGAGGCTGCCCCATCTTAATTCATCGAAGAATTAAGTGGGGCGCGCCAAGAGTCCATGCGCCATGGACTCTTCCAAATGGCGCGCCAAGAGTCCATTAGCGCATGGACTCTTGGCATTTTAGCATGAAAATGCAAAGGGGCGGGTGGGGGCCCAGCTTAGGTGCATGGTTAGCCAATAGGGTTAGCCATAATCCCTATAAACTCAATTAAGGTCTAATTAGATCCAATTAGAACCCAAATTAAACCAATCCGGAACCCTAATTCGAATCTAATTTGAATAGAAGCTAGGATTTGCAACACCTGCTAGAGTGTCATCATGCAAAATGATTTAATTACAAAATTAAACCCTTGATCAGTTGTCTTAAGTGTGTGACCCATTGTGTTCCACATATAGCCAGCAGTGGGTTCGAATACAAGTTGACCTAATTTGATTAGAACTCTTTCTAATCGATTTAGGTCAAATCGGGCTTACCCGATTATGATCAATTAGGACTCTTCCTAGTAAGTGATCATTCAATTTAATCAACCCACAAGACAAGATTGACGTCTAGCAACGTATCATGTCTACCTGGAAGATATGGAAATTCTGGTGAAACACCAAAACTACCCTTCAGTAGAAAGTTACCGTACAATTAAATCCCTCGATCAGCCTGCACCCAGAATATAATTATGGATATGGATATATGTCAATTCCAATATTACATTCATTTCTAGCTCAATCTTATATTGATGATTCAATTATCTTTATATTAGAAATCATCTCTAATATCTTTACTTTGATCAAAGATTCCCTGAATCATCATCCGATTGATAACTAGCTGGATGCAATCTCCTCTTACTAAGAGTGATCGATTCCTTGTTGACCTACTCATTACCTTCATATCCAATTCACCTTTCCCAGTATCAATCCTGTGCATGACTCAGTGTCATGATTAGAATTGAACCAAAGCATGGGTTCATGTACATAAGGTACTTATGGTAGTCTCAGGTCAAAGGATTACTTGTACCACTCCCACTATGAGAACCTTCTATTGACATGTAGCTAAGACTCCATTAGATGTTCTCAAGTTGGATCATATCAGTGAACTCATTCTCTAATGAGCACCCTCATCCTAGTATTAGTGTCATACACAAGTGACTATGAGAGCAGTCACCCTCTCCAGTATACATGGGATGTGCTAGTCTTACCGGAAAAACCCTGATCCCCTACTCAGGGTTCCTTTGACTAGGAATATTTTAGATTAAGGTTTTAAGAATTTAGGTCTCACTGGTATGATCTAATCATAACCCTAAAATCATAGCCCTAATCTATGGGGTTCATCATATAATATAAACACAGCGTATGATGAAAAATAATGCCTTTATTAGAATATTGTCAATTACAATGGTTTGGGAGATACAACATAGATTGGCTTGTAGGGCATATCCCTTTCAATTTTCTCCTCTGATGCATCCTCTCCGATCACCACTGGATCTAGAGAATCAAGTATATATGAAAGCTTCTCCTGAGTTAAAACAATCCCTAGGTTCCTTAGCCAGTCCACATAATTTGGACCCGTTAACTTGTTGGCATCCAAGATGCCCCTTTGTGATAGGTTTGAAGTCATTAAAATAAATGTCCTACATTTAATTAAAGAACAATATTAGTAGACCACTCAATGATGACATTCAGAACTAGATAAGGACTTTATATCTAATTATGTCTCCCATTATTTTCTTCGAATACCATAACCCTCAACTATGGTAAGCGAGAAACCTTCCTGGTTTCCTTAGTGTGGTTGAGATCCTGATTCCTCATTTGTACCTTGTGTCACACAACAAACACTAATGAGTTCAAAGATAGGACAACCTTTCCAATTGCAACCCGTGTAATTCTCAACAATTATCTTTGCCTCTAAGACACTTATAGCCTTGTGTCACACAACAAACTATAATGTCTTAGTTTAGTCAAACCATTCATTTCTATACAGCCACGATTGAACATTGTTGCCCTTGTGTCACACAACAAAGTAACAACTCCAATCATGCCATAAAGCACTAAGTGCATCAAGACAAATTTCATATCAAACCCTATAGTAGGCCTTGTGTCACACAACAAACCTACTATAGTCTTGACATGAATCTATCTTAGCATGAAGGAAGGCATATTATAGCTTACTTAACCAATATACATTACCAAAATAGGATTTAGATGTGACTAAATTGGCCAGGTGAGTGGGAGGGGTGAGGGGGTCCCCTTGTTGCTTTCCTTATACACTAATTAAATTGGCCAGGTCAGATAATGGAACCAATTAAAAACCACATTTCCGTTACTTTCCCAAAACCACTTGCCTAGACACCAATTGGCTGATCAAACCCTAATTGGTTTTGCATCATGACTAAGTTTTTTTCTATGACTAAATATAATTTTGATGAGGGCTTTAGATGGTCTCAAAATACATTCTAAATTATCATGATTACTATGCTTATAACATATATAAACATATAACATATCATCATAACATAACATCATAACATAACATGTTATGTTAAACAAGCATATTATAGCTAATATGCAAATCAAGGCATTATAGATACATAAAAATACCTTTCACCTCACTTTTTCATGGGATATAGACACAGTGGCACCCCTATATGCCATAGGAGACCCATTGAATGGGAGGAAAGGGCCTTAAAACCCTACTTAGCTCCTATGACCAGACGGCCATGGTGATTAACCCAATCCAAAGCAGTTACTAGGTACAATCAACATGCATAATTTCATACTTGACATAATATCATGCATTTCATAAAAATTGAAATTAAACATATTACCCTAATATGCAAAATTTCATACAATTACATTATCATGTTATTTCATAAACACTGAAATTAAGCATATTACCCTAATATGCAAAATTTCATACAATTGCATTATCATGTCATTTCATAAAGAAACCAGAAATCATGCATATGAATTTGGTTGGATCGACTCGACAGGGTTCGGGTCTGCTCGACAGGGTTCGGGTCGACTCGATAGGGTTTGGGTCGGCTCGATAGGGGAATTTCATAAAACTTGAAAAATAGTTCATAACTGGTATGCCACAAGGATAGTTTGATACCACTATTGGAAATTCTCCTAGGGTGCCGGGAATCACGTAGCATGTGGAAATGAATTTCAAAACAAAAATTCAAAGTATGAAACCCTAATATGGCTAGAAAACCCTAATTCCCAGGAATCCCTTATGCAATACCAATTAATGAAACATAAACGAAGTCAGAAAAACATACCTGTATCACTGAAATCAAATCCTATCCATAAGGCTCATAAGTGCAAGCCCTCCTTCGGTGATCCACATGAGAATTGTACCAAGGAAAAATCCCTACCGGGGTTGCTTGCTTCAACAGAACTCTTATGGTAGCCTTTTGACCTTTGACCACTATAAGACATCCTGTCCTACTGTAGGGCACTCTTGAATGCTCTCCAAAACCACTCTTGGACTTAGGATAGCCCTCCTTTAGAATAGTCTAGGCTTATATCTTAAAATCTAAGACTTGTCTTAGAGAAAAAAGCCTTGTCTTCAAAAGACAAGCTTTGTCTTAAGGGAGGGAGAGAAGAATAGCAGGTGGCATTTTTTTTTATCAGAAAAGAATTATCAAGGCATCAGATTATAGTGCCTTTTATAGAGTGGGTTGGGGTGCCTGATATGCCTCTTCTACAACTATCTGATAAGACCCTTCAATGAGAAGGAGTCTTATGGATGGATAAGCATATCATGATAAGCCTTTTTCATGCGCCAAGAGACTCCTTTTTTGTCTCTTCAATTTTCATCAATTATTCCCCTTCTACTACTTAGAAATATTGGTCAAAATGAAGCCAAGAAATGTGACTTCTGAAATATGATATCGGAAAAAATTTAAGAGCCTTCGAACAGAAGGACTCTTGATCTCAATTAGCACCATAACGAAGAGACGCGTCTCTTCATTATGCGCTAAGCCTTTTGGTGGGGACACTTGAGGCACCATAATAAGACAGAGGCTTTTCAATCCTCTGTAAATTGATCAATAATTTATGAGTCCATATGTAATAAGGGCTTAGCTCATCTGAGTCCATTTTAGTTGTTATTTGAGTATTTTGAGTTGTTATTTCAGTTCTGTCTAGTCAGCTCATGTTGAGCTAGTTCAGTCCAATGCTAGTCAGCTCATGTTGAGCTAATTTTATTTTTTTTGAGTCCTATCCAAGCATACTGAAGACTCAAGACCACATCATACAAGTAAAGACCAAGTCCAACCAGATTGAAGACATAGAAGTTTAGCCCAAGTCCAACCCAGCTTGAAGATTTGAAGACCCCAGGAGGAAAATCAGAAACCCTGATTCCTTGCAGATGCTCTCCAGATGCCCAGATTTCCTTCCATATGCCAAAATATATTCATAGACCAAGGCATCGATGATTTTAGAGGTCCATCTACATCCTAGCCCAAAGAAATCAAGCCCAGGCACCAAGCCCAAGCCCCTAAGAAGAAAGATACCAGGGAATATTCTTGCTACCTGGCTACCATGCCACCCCAGCTTCCAGAGGCCCAAACCCATGCACCCGGGCCCCTTTGGGCCGGCCCCTTGCTGCTCTTAGAAGCCCAACACGCCCCCTTAGGCGTCCTTGGAGTGTTGGCCAAGTCAAGAGAATTTTTAGGGATTTTTCTATCTAATGTTTCCTTATTTTCTAGCTAGGGTTTGAGAGGGAAAATGATTGTTATGTAAAGACTAATGTACCCTTACTTGGAGCCCAAGGTTAAGGGTCTATTTAAAGGACCCTAGCCTCTTGTATGAAGGGAGGATTTTTGATGAATGAAAACCTTGAGTTCTTCTATTGAGTTGTGTGATACCCTGCTGTGTGCAAAAAGGGGTTTGCGAGAGTTTTTCTTCCCAGTGCTGCAATCATCTTCCTGCTGCCAACAAGCATCTCAGATCCCTGGATGCCCACTCCAAAAGAAGCCTTCCCTTGCTATTTCTCCTTCGTTTTCTTGTTCCTTTGTGAGTTTTCTAACCCTGACAGGTTGTTTATAGGTCCCCGAGTTCCTACGAATCCAACGACTCCAGCCAAGCCTCAATCGGATCAGCGAGCAGAAAGCCGGGTATCCGCGGGTCTTTGGCTCGATTTTCTAGGCCGCATCCATCGAGAAACGAGAGACCCTTTTACTGCGATCTTCATAGATGTTGTCAGGTAGACCCCCTCTACCTCCAGTAGTTTTATTGTAGGAGAACTTGCCCTAACCGAGGCTTCTCAGCCCCGGCGATCCTTTTTTTCTACTTTTCTAGGTCCTAATCTGCATGCTGATCTTCAAAAATTCATACAAAATTCCCTAAAAATAATTTTGATCTGAAAATCGGGAATTGATCACCTAACTCAACATGTAAAATATACAAAAAAAATTGCATGCATATTAGTTCCGCATCATTTGGTATCAGAGCTTATATTAGGGCTTGTTTTCTGTAATTTTTTTGTCCGTATATACTCTGTTAGTTTAATTATTTCTCCCTAATAAAAACTACAAAAATTCTGAAATTTATTTTTGTGAATTCAACATAATTCACAGTAATGTTTTTAATTTTCTCAGATTTTATTATGTCCTGTAAATTTTCTGCAAGCCAAAATACATCATGCAAATTTTTAGCTCTATTTTTTTCAGCAAGACAAGTTTGAAAGTTTTAGGGTTTTGTTTAGCATCTTTTGCATATCTTTTAATTTTAGTATATTTCTTGCATATTAGGCCATGATTTGCAAGTTATTTCTCTATTTCAAAAAAATACCAAAAAAAAAAACTTACATATTCTCCAAAAATACCAAAAACATCTAACCCTAATTTGCATCCTCATCTGCCTGCCATCATTGCATAATTTACTTTTAAGGGCACTCTTGCGATATCAGATAAGGGGAGGAGTTGATAACCTCTCCTTAACCCAAAACCACATCCCTTGCATTCATTCCCAAGCCTTAACCTAAAATTAATTAGACTTAATTTGCCCTAGTGGGCTAGGGACACCAACTGGTCAGGTACGGGCTAGTGTTAGATCACTGTGTCAAGTTAACCTGTGTGTGCCTTGTGCTCAGTGTCTAGAATGGTGGTTTAGGGATTCAATCCCGAAGGGCTTGTGTGCTGGTCCGCCTACCTGGCCAATCTCTGATTGGTGTCTAGGATTGGCAATCAGGGACCTAACACTCCCCTTACACCTGCCTGGCTGAGTTCAGGGTTACTATAGGCTAGTTTGCCACCCTGATTGAGCATCTAGTTTGGACTCTAGGTCTAGTCAGCTATAGTCGGTCTGATCAAGTCTTGCATGAGCACTAGATTAGGGGTTTCAAATCACCCACCTCCTTCACAAATGTCTGAACCCATGAAAAAATTTGCAAGCCCAAATAAAAGCACTCACTGAGCAACTAACCCAATCCATGGCTCAGTTAACTCAGTCTAATACCCAAACCAACAATAGAATTGACCATCTTGCCAATAGGTTTGACCAGTTTGAAGGCCATGTAGGGACCATAGAAAGAACCCATGGGTCACAGTTTGAGCCAGATCCTGAGTCCCCTCAACCTAGGAGGACCCCAAACCTTGATCCATTCCATGATACTGAACCTAGAAGAACCCCTTACCATGACCCTTATTATGATACTGAACCTAGAAGAACCCCTTACTATGACCCTTATTACGATACTGAACCTAGGAGAGCTCCTCATCCTGACCCATACTATAATCCTGAACCTAGGAGGACCCCAAACCCTGATCCATACCTTGAGGCTGAACCTAGGAGAGGCCATCGTCCTGATCCAATCCTTAAGGTTAGTCCTAGAAGACCCAATCAGGATTTTGTAGACCAGGAAGATAGATCCTATTTCCCCATATCCTCTAAGCCTAGTATACCCATAACCTATAGATCTTATGACTCCAAATCCTATGAACCTAGAACTTATGAATCCAGAACCTGTGAACCTAGATCCTATGACTCTAGATCCCATGATCATAAATCCTATGCACCCACATCCTATAAGCCTAGTAGACCCAACACCCAATATTCCGACCCATATAGGGAGTCCAACCCTAGGAAAACCCAATATTCTGACCCATATAGGGAATCCAACCCTAGGAGAACCCAATATTCTGACCCATATAGGGAGTCCAACCCTATGAGAACCCAATATCTTGACCCATATATGGAGCCCAACCTTAGGAGGACTCCATACCATGATCCATCCTTAGAACCTGACCATAGAGCTGACCCAAAATCCTATGACCCCAGATCCTATAATCCCTTGACCCATAGATCTGCACCCTTGTCCTATGAGCCTAGAGAGCCCATAACCCCTAAGTATCAATCTAGTACTAGTCATGCTTCCCCTAGTCAACTTGAACCCCATAGGATTAGTACCCCTAAATATGAGCCCAGTAGTGAGCCACTATCCATTAGGCAACCTGAACCTACTAGGATTAGTGTCCATAATCATAAACCAGGACCTAGCCAATTTTTCCCTAGCCGACCTTCTCCAACCATTCCTGAGATTGACAAGGCTTACATTAACGCGGAAGTGTATGAAGCTGATGCGAGCCTAGTGGATGAGTATGAAGGAGAAGAGGAGACACCTTTAGATGACCTAGAATTAGCTGACCTAATAGATACCCAGGTAGAAGCCAACCTAGAGGTAGTTGACCTTGACCACATCCAACCTAAAGCTATAGCGGAAGAACAAATGGAGGAAGAGAATGTAGGTACTACTACTAGAGCCTTACTAGAGGAAACTGTAGAGGATAGCCAAATTATAGAGTCTAGTCCTAAAATACAAGAACCAGAAGAATTTATTAAGGACTTGATCTCTTTAAATCAGTACCCTCAGGATGAGCCTCCTCCTATAGTTCCCATTAAGGACCTCTTCCCTGAGATTAGTAACCCATCCTTCCATTATGCAAACCCCATAGATATACCGCAACCACGTAAGGTTAACCTCATTAGTATAGGATTAGTTCCTGACACCCCATCTTTTATCCTACTTTATCCAACTAACCATGAACCTTTTTCTCTACCTTACCAAACTAATTATGAACCCACTTCCTATTTTCTGCCCTTTCTTGACACCTCCAGCATTTCTAGGATTATTAGATTGCATTCAATTGAGATTAGTATACTGCATGCATTCATTATGCATGTTAGGTTTGCATTATACTTCTGGCATACCCTTTGGCTTTTGCTTGGAGTCCATTGTAAAAACTCTTGTGCACACCACACTAGGGTCAGACCTAGAGAGTCTATAGTCTCTTAGGTTTAGGCCCATAAAAGTCTAATAAATTTCCTTCGATAGGAATGCAAAGTCGAGTCTATTAGGTGTTAGTCTGAGTCCTTTGCATCATCTTGTTAGGAGTCTGCATGTGCCTAGCATGTTCACCACCCACACTAATGTTAAACAAACTGGCTAATTCCCGAAGATGGATCAAAGAATTTGATGTAGTGGATTCTATCTTGGTTAGGCTTAGGCCTAAAAGAAGCTTCATGCTCGCAGAGCTGGACCTTTTAAAGTGATAGAGAAGGTTGGATCAAATGCCTAGGTGTTAGACTTGACTTTGGATTTGGGCATTAGTTCTACCTTCAATATTACTGACCTGGTTGAGTATAGGGTACCGGCAACGATACCTAGTGAGGCCTTTGGACCTATTCCTTTTCATTGTAAGTGACCCTAACCTAGAGTGTCCACAAACAAATTTGGCCTAAGAGAGGAGAACAGATCGAGCGTATCCTGGACCATCAAGCCATCACGACCCAGGACCATGACTATCAATGCTTCCTAGTCCGATGGCAAGGCCGGCCAGAGTCGGACGATTCATGGATTTCTCGAGAGGACTTGCAATGCCTCAACCCAGACCTTCTTGAGAGATATGTGAGCCAGTCTGACCTTCACTCGACAGGGTCGAGTTCCTACCACCCCGGGAGAATTGGTGGGGACACCTGCGGCACCAGAATAAGACAGAGGCTTTTCAATCCTCTGTAAATTGATCAATAATTTATGAGTCCATATGTAATAAGGGCTTAGCTCATATGAGTCCATTTTAGTTGTTATTTGAGCATTTTGAGTTGTTATTTCAGTTCTGTACTAGTCAGCTCATGTTGAGCTAGTTCAGTCCAATGCTAGTTAGCTTATGTTGAGCTAATTTTATTTTTTTTGAGTCCTATCCAAGCATACTGAAAACTCAAGACCACATCATACAAGTAAAGACCAAGTCCAACCAGATTGAAGACATGAAAGTTTAGCCCAAGTCCTACCCAGCTTGAAGATTTGAAGACCCCAGGAGGAAAATCAGAAACCCTGATTCCTTGAAGATGCCCTCCAGATGCCTAGATTTCCTTCCAAATGCCAAAATATATTCATAGACCAAGGAATCCATGATTTTAGAGGTCCATCTGCATCCTAGCCCAAAGAAATCAAGCCCAGGCGCCAAGCCCAAGCCCCTAAGAAGCAAGATACCAGGGAATATTCCAGCTACCTGGCTACCAGGCCACCCCAGCTTCCAGAGGCCCAAACCCATGCACCCGGGCCCCTTTGGGCCGGCCCCTTGCTGATCTTAGAAGCCTAACACGCCCCCCTAGGCGTCCTTGGAGTGTTGGCCAAGTCAAGAGAATTTTTAGGGATTTTTCTACCTAATGTTTCCTTATTTTCTAGCTAGGGTTTGAGAGGTAAAAGGATTCTTATGTAAAGACTTACCCTTACTTGGAGCCCAAGGTTAAGGGTCTATTTAAGGGGCCCTAGCCTCTTGTATGAAGGGAGAATTTTTGATGAATGAAAACCTTGAGTTCTTCTATTGAGTTGTGTGATACCCTGCTACGTGCATAAAGGGGTTTGCGAGAGTTTTTCTTCCCAGTGCTGCAATCATCTTCCTGCTGCCAACAAGCATCTCAGATCCCTGGATGCCCACTCCAAAAGAAGCCTTCCCTTGCTGTTTCCCCTTTTTTTTCTTGTTCCTTTTTGAGTTTTCTAACCCCTGACAAGTCATTTACAGGTCCCCGAGTTCCTACGAATCCAACGACTCCAGCCAAGCCTCAATCGGATCATCAAGCAGAAAGCCGGGTATCCACGGGTCTTTGGCTCAGTTTTTCAGGCCGCATCCGTCGAGGAACGAGAGACCCATTTGCTGCGATCTTCACAGACGTTGTCAGGTACACCCCCTCTACCTCCAGTAGTTTTATTGTAGGAGAACTTGCTCTAACCGAGGCTTCTTAGCCCCGGCGATCCTTTTTTTCTACTTTTCTAGGTCCTAATCTGCATGCTGATCTTCAAAAATTCATACAAAATTTCCTACAAATAATTTTGATCTGAAATTCGGGAATTGATCACCTAACTCAACATGTAAAACATACAAAAAAAATCTCATGCATATTAGTTCCGCATCACCTTTTTCACGCAAAAACCACCTGCTTTGACCGATCCAAAATTATCCAAGAGGCATGGGGATAAGATGAGAAGGTGCTCTAGATTAGAAACATTTTAGTGTTTCATCTATAGAAGGACTTTTGTCCTTCTTCGCCCCTACATTTCTCCCGTGCGCACTAAGAGGCACCATGAGTCCCTGGCCCCAGGGACTCTTCCATAAATCGATCAAAAGGTTAATTTAAAATCAGATAAAGCTCTGATTTAATTAGCCCTACTTAGGACTTAGCCTAATTAAGGTTTTTCTTAATTAGGTTTGCCCAATTATCAAGCAACCGGACCCAATCCAATTGGGTTAGGAATTGGGTTAGCCTGCACATGCTAGTATGCAATCTAGCTTACCAATTAGGATGACATGACACTAATTAAATCATGAATGACTTCCTTGGCCAAATCTTTATTATGTGTGACCCATTGGGTTATACATCTAGCTAGTAGTTGATTTATGTTTAAGCCGATTCGATCCGATCGAACCTGATTGACCTAATTAGTTCAAATTGGCCAACCTAATTGTCCAATTCGAATCACGCATTGAATTGACACATGAAACCAAATCAATTGATTCATGAAAACCTATAAGATAAGATTGACGTCTAGAAACATGTCATGCCTACCTGGAAGATGAGGAATTTGGTAGAAATTATCAAAGTACACTTCAGTAGTAAGTTACCAAGCAATTCAATCTTTCGATCTCCCAATATCCTGATTAAGTGATAGGTATGGATATATGTCAAATCCTAATACTTAATCATATCGAATCTCATCTTGATCATGAGGACTTAGCTGATGATTGATTAGAAACCAATTCTAATCTCATCCTTCTTTGATCAAAGACTCCTTGAGTTACTCATCAAAGAGATTGCAAAGGATAACTATTCCTCTTACTAGGAAAGATCGATTCCTTGTTAGTCCACTCACATCCTTCAAACACCTTCCACTATACCCAGAACATCACGTAGGGTGACACTGAAACTAAAACCCTAAAATAACTGATCTCTTTTATTTTCAATTTTTTTGATGGAGGTGGCGAAGGAAGGATGGAGATGGGAGACTGGGAATGGGAACTCATGGCCCTGGGACTCATTCTAACAGGGAGACGCACACACAAAGTCAGGGGTCAAAGCATAAAGCTACCCTCCTGAGGGATCACAGCACACAGCTACCCTCCCGGGGGAACATTGCACCAGCTACCCTGAGCTCTCATCAAACCTTTATTGCACATAGCAGGGCTCTCACATAAATGCGCTAGGATGACTCTCAAAGGACATGAGGGGATAAAGAAGATAAGAGAGGAGATAATTAGTGTGCTCATCGAACCCATAATGCACACAGCAGGGAACGCCTCACACCCTTCATAGAACCCATAATGCACATAGCAGAGAACGAAGGCAAACGGGCCTCAGCCCAGAACCAGAACAGGAACCAATGGAGAACCACAAATTTATATCAAATCATCTGATTATTACAGGGGGAGAGGGGGACTTTATATAGAAAAACCAAAACCCTTAGCCGCATCAAAGAATAATCGATTCCTTATTGGTCTACTCAAATCCTTCGTACACCTTCCACCATATCCGAGAACACCCTGTACATTATTTAATGTCACAAATGAGTATGAACCAAAACATGGCTTAGTGTGCACAAAGAACCATGGTGACCTCATGTCTAAAGATCACATGAACAACTCCTACTTTAAGATCTACCTTTTGACAAGTAGTAAGACTTCCATAAGATAGTTCCTGATGGGGAACTAATATGCATGCAATTTTTTTTGTATGTTTTACATGTTGCGTTAGGTGATTAATTCCCAAATTTCAGATCAAAATTATTTGTAGGGAATTTTGTATGAATTTTTGAAGATCAACATGCAGATTAGGACCTAGAAAAGTAGCAAAGAAGGACCGCTGGGGCTGAGAAGCCTCGGTTAGGGAAAGTTCTCCTACAATAAAACTACTGGAGGTAGAGGGGTGTACCTGACAACGTCTGTGAAGATCGCAGCGAAGGGGTCTCTCGTTCCTCGACGGATGCGGCCTGGAAAACCGAGCCAAAGACCCGCGGATACCCGGCTTTCTGCTCGGTGATCCAATTGAGGCTTGGCTGGAGTCGTTGGATTCGTAGGAACTCAGGGACCTGCAAATGACCTACAGGGGTTAGAAAGCTCACAAAGGAACAAGAAAACAAAGTAAAACAGCAGGGGAAGGCTTCTTTTGGAGTGGGCGTCCAGGGATCTGGAGGGTTTGTTGGCAGTAGGAAGATGATTGCAAACACCGGGAAGAAGAACTCTCACAAACCCCTTTATGCACACAGCAGGGTATCACACCACTCAATAGAAGAACTCAAGGTTTTCATTCATCAAAAATTCCCCTCATACAAGAGGCTAGGGTCCCTTAAATAGACCCTTAACCTTGGACTCCAGGTAAGGGTACATAAGTCTTAACATAAGAATCCTTTTCCCTCTCAAACCCTAGCTAGAAAATAAGGAAATATTAGGTAGAAAAATCCCTAAAATTTTCTTGACTTGGTCTAGACTCCAAGGATGCCTAGGGGGCGTGTTGGGCTTCTAGGAGTAGCAAAAGGCCAGCCCAAAGGGGCTCGGGTGCATGGGTTTGGGCCTCTGGAAGCTGGGATGGCCTGGTAGCCAGGTAGCAGGAATATTCCCTGGTATCTTGCTTCTTAGGGGCTTGGGCTTGGCACCTGGGCTTGATTTCTGTGGGCTAGGATGTAGATGGACCTCTGGAATCATGGTTGCCCTTATTTATGAATATACTTTGGTATCTGGAAGGGAATCTGGGCATCTGGAGGGCATCTGCAAGAAATCAGGGTTTTCTGAATTTTCCTCCTGGGGTCTTCAATTCTTCAAGCTGGGTTGGACTTGGGCTATACTTCCATGTCTTCAATCTAGTTGGACTTGGTCTTCACTTGTATGATATAGTCTTGAGTCTTCAGTATGCTTGGACAGGACTCAAAAAAATAAAATTAGCTCAACATGAGCTGACTAGCATTGGACTGAACTAGCTCAACATGAGCTGAAAGTACAGAACTGAAATAACAACTCAAAATACTCAAATAACAACTAAAATGGACTTAGATGAGCTAAGCCCTTATTACAGATGAACTCATAAATTATTGATCAATTCACAGAGGATTGGAATGCCTCTATCTTATTCTGGTGCCTCCGGTGTCCCCACCAATTCTCCCGGGGTGGGAGGAACTCGACCCTGTCGAGTGAAGGTCAGACTGGCTCACATATCTCTCGAGAAGGTCTGGGTTGAGGCATTGCAAGTCCTCTCGAGAAATCCATGAATCGTCCGACTCTGGCCGACCTTGCCATCGGACCAGGAAGCGTTGATAGTCATGGCCCTGGGTCGTGATGGCTTGATCATCCAGGATATGCTCGATCCGTTCTCCTCTCTCAAGCCAAATTTGTTTGTGGACACTCTAGGTTAGGGTCACTCACAATGAAATGGAATAGGTCCAAAGGCCTCACTAGGTAGCGCTGCCGGTTCCCTATACTCAACCAGGTCTGTAATATTGAAGGTAGAACTAATGCCCAAATCCGAAGGCAAGTTTAACACCTAGGCATTTGATCCAACCTGCTCTATCACTTTAAAAGGTCCGGCTCTGCGAGCATGAAGCTTCTTTTAGGCCTAAGCCTAACCAAGATAGAATCCACTACATCAAATTCTTTGATCCATCTTCGTGAATTAGCCAGTTTGTTTTAAGATTAGTGCAGGTGGTGAACATGCTAGGCACATGCAAGCTCCTAACAAATAATGCAAATGACTCATACTGACACCTAACATACTCGATTATGCATTCCTATCGAAGGAAATTTTATTGAACTCTTTGGATCTAAACCTAATAGATTATAGGTTCTCTAGGTTTGATCCTAGCTTGACATGCACATGAAAATTTATAGTGAACTCCTAGCAAATTCCAAAGAGTATGCCAGAAGTAAGATGCAAACCTAACATGCATGATGAATGCATGCAGTATGCTAATCTCAGCTAAATGCAATCTAATGATCCTAGAAATGCTGGAGGTGTCAGGAAAGGGCAGAAAATAGGAAGTGGGTTCAGAATTAGTTTGGTAAGGTAGAGAAAAAGGTTCATAGTTAGTTGGATAAAGTAGGATAAAAGACAGGGTGTCAGGAACTAATCCTATACTAATGAGGTTAACCTTACGAGGTTGAGCTATATCTACAGGGTTTGCATAATGGAAGGATGGGTTATTAATCTCAGGAAAGAGGTCCTTAATGGGAACTATAGGAGGAGACTCATCCTGAGGGTACTGATTCAAAGAGATCAAGTCCTTAATAAATTCTTCTGGTTCTTGTATTTTAGGACTAGACTCTATAATTTGGCTCTCCTCTATGGTTTCCTCAGGTTGGGCTCTAGTAGCAGTACCTAGGTTCTCTTCCTCTATTTGTTCTTCCATTATAGCTTTAGGTTGGATATGGTCAAGGTCAACTAGCTCTAGGTTGGTTTCTACCTGGGCATCTACTGGGTCAGCTAATTCTAGGTCTACTAAAGGTGTCTCCTCTTCTCCCTCATACTCATCCACTAGGCTCACATCAGCTTCATACACTTCCGCGTTAATGTAAGCCTTGTGAATCTCAGGAATGGTTGGAGAAGGTCGGCTAGCAGGAAATTGGTTAGGTTCTGGTCTCTGATTATGGGTACTACTAGTAGGTTCAGGTTGTATAAGGGGTAGTGGCTCACTACTGGGTTCGTATTTAGGGATACTAATCCTATGGGGTTCAAGTTGACTAGGGAAAGAATGACTAGTACTAGGTTGATACTTAGGGGTTATGGGTTCTCTAGGCTCATAGGACAAGGGTGCAGATCTATGGGTCATGGGATTATAGGATCTGGGGTCATAGCATTTTGGGTCAGCTCTATGATCAGGTTCTAAGGATGGATCATGGTATGGGCTCCTCCTAAGGTTGGGCTCCCTATATGGGTCAGGATATTGGGTCCTCCTAGGGTTGGACTCCCTATATGGGTCAGAATACTGGGTTCTCCTAGGGTTGGACTCCCTATATGGGTCAGAATATTGGGTTCTCCTAGGGTTGGACTCCCTATATGGGTCAGAATATTGGGTGTTGGGTCTACTAGGCTTATAGGGTGTGGGTGCATAGGATTTATGATCATGGGATCTAGAGTCATAGGATCTAGGTTCATAGGTTCAGGATTCATAGGTTCTAGGTTCATAGGATTTGGAGTCATAAGATCTATAGGTTGTGGGTATACTAGGCTTAGAGGATGTGGGTAAATAGGATCTATCTTCTTGGTCTATAAAATCCTGATTGGGTCTTTTAGGACTAACCTTAGGGATTGGGTCAGGATGATGGGCTCTCCTAGGTTCAGCCTCAAGGTATGGATCAGGGTTTGGGGTCCTCCTAGGTTGAGGGGAATCAGGATCTGGCTCAGACTGTGACCCATGGTTTTTTTCTATGGTCCCTACCCGGACTTTTAATTGATCAAACCTATTGGCAAGATGGTCAATTATATCATTGGTTTGAATACGAGACTGAGTTAACTGGGTCATCTGGGTAGTTATCTGGGTAGTTATGTGGGTAGCCATTTGGGCCATTTGATCAGCTAGGGCTTTTATTTGAGATTGTAAATTTTCCATGGATTCAGACATTTGTGAAGGAGGTGGGTGATATGAAACTCCTGATCTAGTGCTCATGCAAGACTCGATCAGACCGACTATAGCTGACTAGACCTAAAGTCCAAACTAGATGCTCAATCAGGGTGGCAAACTAGCCTATAGTAACCCTGTACTCAGCCAGGCAGGTGTAAGGGGAGTGTTAGGTCCCTGATTGCCAATCCTATACACCAATCAGAGATTGGCCAGGTAGGCAGACCAGCACACAAGCCCTTCGGGATTGAATCCCTAAACCACCGTTCTAGACACTGAGCACAAGGCACATACAGGTTAACTTGACACAGTGATCTAACACTAGCCCGGACCCGACCAGTTGGTGTTCCTAGCCCACTAGGGCAAATTAAGGCTTGGGACTGAATGCAAGGGATGTGGTTTTGGGCTAAGGAGAGGTGATCAAATCCTCCCCCCATCTGATATAGCAAGAGTGCCCTTAAAAGTAAATTATGCAATGATGGCAGGCAGATGAGGATGCAAAATAGGGTTTAGATATTTTTTTTGGTATTTTTGGAGAATATGTATTTTTTTTTTGGTATTTTTTAAATAGAAGAAAACTTGCAAATCATGGCCTAATATACTGGAAATATACTAAAATTAAGAAATATGAAAAAACTCCTAAACAAAACCCTAAAACTTCCAAACTTGTCTTGCTAAAAAAAATATAGCCAAAAATTTGCAGGACCTATTTCGGCTTGCAGAAAATTCACAGGCCATAATAAAATCTGGAAAAAATTTTAAAATTACTGTGAATTATGATAAATCTAGGAAAATAAATTTCAGAACTTTTAGAGTTTTTAACAGGGAGAAATAATTAACATAACAGAGTATATACGGATTGAAAAATTACAGAAAATAAGCCCTAATCTAAGCTCTGATACCAAATGATGGGGAACTAATATGCATGCAATTCTTTTTGTATGTTTTACATGTTATGTTAGGTGATTAATTCCCAAATTTTAGATCAGAATTATTTGTAGGGAATTTTGTATGAATTTTTGAAGATCAGCATGTAGATTAGGACCTAGAAAAGTAGCAAAGAAGGACCGCCGGGGCTGAGAAGCCTCGGTTAGGGCAAGTTCTCCTACAATAAAACTACTGGAGGTAGAGGGGTGTACCTGACAACGTCTGTGAAGATTACAGCGAAGGGGTCTCTCGTTCCTCGATGGATGCGGCCTGGAAAACCGAGCCAAAGACCCGCGGATACCCGGCTTTCTGCTCGGTGATCCGATTGAGGCTTGGCTGGAGTCGTTGGATTCGTAGGAACTCAGGGACCTGCAAACGACCTGTCAGGGGTTAGAAAGCTCATAAAGGAATAAGAAAACAAAGTAAAACAGCAGGGGAAGGCTTCTTTTGGAGTGGGCATCCAGGGATCTGGAGGGTTTGTTGGCAGCAGGAAGATGATTGCAAACACCGGGAAGAAGAACTCTCACAAACCCCTTTATGCACACAGCAGGGTATCACACCACTCAATAGAAGAACTCAAGGTTTTCATTCATCAAAAATTCCCCTCATACAAGAGGCTAGGGTCCCTTAAATAGACCCTTAACCTTGGGCTCCAAGTAAGGGTACATAAGTCTTTACATAAGAATTCTTTTCCCTCTCAAACCCTAGCTAGAAAATAAGGAAATATTAGGTAGAAAAATCCCTAAAAATTTTCTTGACTTGGTCAAGACTCCAAGGACGCCTAGGGAGGCGTGTTGGGCTTCTAGGAGCAGCAAAAGGCCAGCCCAAAGGGGCTCGGGTGCATGGGTTTGGGCCTCTGGAAGCTGGGATGGCCTGGTAGCCAGGTAGCAGGAATATTCCCTGGTATCTTGCTTCTTAGGGGCTTGGGCTTGGCACCTGGGCTTGATTTCTTTGGGCTAGGATGTAGATGGACCTCTGGAATCATGGTTGCCCTTATTTATGAATATACTTTGGCATCTGGAAGGGAATCTGGGCATCTGGAGGGCATCTGCAAGAAATCAGGGTTTTCTGAATTTTCCTCCTGGGGTCTTTAATTCTTCAAGCTGGGTTGGACTTGGGCTATACTTCCATGTCTTCAATCTAGATGGACTTGGTCTTCACTTGTATGATATAGTCTTGAGTCTTCAGTATGCTTGGACAGGACTCAAAAAAATAAAATTAGCTCAACATGAGCTGACTAGCATTGGACTGAACTAGCTCAACATGAGCTGACAAGTACAGAACTGAAATAACAACTCAAAATACTCAAATAACAACTAAAATGGACTCAGATGAGCTAAGCCCTTATTACAGATGGACTCATAAATTATTGATCAATTCACAGAGGATTGGAAAGCCTCTATCTTATTCTGGTGCCTCCGGTGTCCCCACCAGTTCCGGTGCGGATCAGTTTAGTGAACTCATACCCTAATGAGCACCTTTATCCTTGTATTAGTGTCACAATACAAGTGGTTGTGAGATCAACCACCCTCTTATCAGAGCATACATAGAATAAGCTAGTCTTTCCGGAGTTATCAATCCCCAAACCGAAGGTCCATCGACTAGGAACATTTTAGGTTAGGATTTATAGAAACTTAGGTCTTACTATCATGATATCCATCATTACCCTAATTCCATTTGCCATAACCTATGGGGTTCATTATAATCTTTAGATAAGACACAGCAATATGATGAAACAATATGCCTTTATTAATATATTAAATATCATACAGGAGTTGAAAGATTACAAAAATGCCCTTACATAAGATTGGCTTTTATGGCACTTTCCTTTCAATCTCCCACTTGCACTAAAACCAATCACCCTTGGACTTTATACCCATACAATTTAAGTGTTGATCAAATTATTTCTGAGGTAATGCTTTAGTGAGTGGGTCTGCTATATTGTTCTTAATATCAACTCGTGTTGGCTCTACCCCATGATTTTGATGAATAACAAAATGTTGAGTACATATTTTGTACTAATGATTAAATTATAGTTATGAATTTTCGGATTTCAAGCACCTCAAATTTTCAAAACTAGAGTATCATGGCACGATTTGTAAGCAAAGCATTTTTTATGATTTGAGAAGTCTTCTCCATTGAAAAAGGCCACAAACGGGTTCAATTATTGGTTTTATATGTTGCATTTAAGTTTCATGAAAAATCTTTATGTTTCTGGCATGTAGACCATTGGGATGTGACATTTGACCATTGGAGCACCTTTTGGATTCAAATTCTAAATTCTGGAACTAGCTGTTATATGTCTGAAATTGACCTTCGAGTCAGCTCGGATTACTTGAGTTGGCTCGGATCCTTAAAGTAGTTTTGGTTGAGTCGACTCTCTTCAATCTAGTCAGCTCGCTTGCATAATATCCTGATTCCTCACTTTGTAAGATTCGGCTCACCTTTATTCTAGTCGACTCGGATCCTCAGGCCTTCAAAATGTAGTATGAAAGAGTTGGCTCTTTCTCTCTAGAATCGGCTCGATTTGCTGTAGTTCTCAGATCTCTTTTTCTAGACTCTGGAGGAGTCAGCTCGAATCTCTAAAGAGTTGGCTCGGATGTCTGACAATATGATAGAGTGGGCTCGGACTCCTTTTTGGTCGACTTGCTTGTCTGATATAGCAAATGGTACTCTGGATGCGTCAGCTTGGGTCCCTCAGAGTCAGCTTGGATATCTGCATGTCATGTGCCAGAGTCAGCTCTATTCTCTTCGAGTCAGCTCAGATGAGTTCTTTAGTGAATTTTCAATCCTTCTCCATAATTCATCTAGAAAGGCTTCAAGCTTTCAAGATATCTTCAAACTCTTCTTACAACACACTCAAAGTAATTTAAAGCTTGAAATAATCTGGAAGTAACCCATTTGATTGGTTTTTATATAAGTTTTTCCTTGGTTTCTTCTTTACAAGATTCAAGTACAATACAACTCAACATAAGAAATAGAAATGTAGGAGTTTAAATTAAGCAAAGAGTTCATCCTATAAAAACTTGTAAAACACTTGAAGTATTGTTAGTGAAATAAATGCATGCTTCAATGTTTGGTTATCATCAAAATCACTTATGGGGTCAATAGAAAGAACTCGGATTGAACCTAATTACAGCTAAGGAATTAGAGCACGAAATTGTTGAAGGTTCAATAGTCTGGATGCTGACTACTAAAGAAGTTCATGATTGACCACAAAAGGAAGAGCCTAAGGAGATCTTAGAGTTTCTTAAGGAGTTTAAGGATGTGTTCCCAGAAGACCTCCCTGCTTGTTTACCTCCATTAAGGGACATTCAACATGCTATAGACTTGGTCCCAGGAGGTATCTTGCTGAATTTATCTTATTATAGGATGAATCCTACCGAACATAAGTAATTATAGGGGCAAGTTGAGGATCTTCTTAAGAAAGGATTTATAAGGAAAAGTTGGAGCCCTTGTACCGTTCCAGTCCTTTTGACTCCCAAGAAGGATGGCACTTGGAGAATATGTATTGATAGTAGAGTCATCAATAAGATTATAGTAAAGTATAGGTTTCCCATACCCCGACTTGATGACATGCTAGACATGATGGCCGGTGCTACCATATTTTCAAAGATAGACCTTAAGATTGGCTATTATCAGGTTAGAATTAGGCCTGGGGATGAATGGAAGACTGCATTTAAGATTAAGGATGGGTTGTACGAATGGTTGGTGATGCCTTTTGGCTTATCGAATGCACCTAGTACTTTTATGAGGATATTGACTCAAGTTTTGAAATCTTTTATTGAAAAATTTGTAGTAGTATATTTTAATGACATCTTCATATATAGTATGAATAAGAAGGATCACCTAGACCATCTTCAGCAGGTTTGTCAGGTTCTTAGAAGAGATAATCTTTATGGAAATTTGAAGAAATGTAGTTTTATAACTCCGAGGATTAATTTTCTAGGTTTTGTAGTGACTGCTGAAGGAGTATCTGCAGACCCCGAAAAGATAAAATCCATAGTTAAGTGTCCTATCACTAAAAATATTCATGATGTTTGAAGTTTTCATGGATTAGCTACTTTTTATAGGAGATTTATTCGAGGGTTTAGTATGATTATTGCACTAATTATAGACTGTATGAGAAAAAGAGCTTTTGAATGGTCAAAGGATGCAATAGGGCCTTTCATGATATTAAAGACAAAATGACCCAAGCCTCAATTCTGAAGCTACATGATTTTTTGAAAGTCTTCGAGGTTGGTTGTGATGCCTCAAGTGTAGGAATTGGCGGAGTCTTGAGTTAGGAGAATCACCTGGTTGCATTCTTTAGCGAGAAACTAAATGATGCTAAATTGAAATATTCTACTCATGATATGGAATTGTATGTGGTGGTTCAAGCACTTAGGTACTGGAGACACTACTTGCTATCGTAGGAGTTTGTACTATATTCTAATCATGAACATCTTAGATTCTATAACTCGCAGAAGATGTTAAATGCTAGGCATGGAAATGGGTTGAATACATACAGGCCTATACTTTTGTTTTAAGACATCAATCAGGTACTGATAACAAAGTTGCTGATGCGCTTAGTAGAAGATTTATGCTCTTGAATTGTGTTAGCACAAGAGTAGTCAGATTTAAGAAATTAAAAGATGAACATGAAGATTGTTTGGACTTCGATGAAATTTATAAGGTAGTTAAGCAAGTACCGACTAGTTCATATAGTGAGTACACTATTCAAGATGGTTATCTCTTTAGCGAAAGTAAGCTATGTATTCCTAATAATTCACTTAGAAATTTCTTGATTTGGGAACACATGCTAGAGATTTAGCTGGACACTTCGATAGAAATAAGATAATTTTTGCTCTAGAAGATAAATTCTATTGGCCGAACCTTAAGAAGAATGTTGCTCAAATAGTAGCTAGATGTTGAACTTGTGCTGTTGCTAAGCAGCAAAAGCAGAACACTAGCTTATATACCCTACTTTCTGTACCGGATTATCCATGGAAAGACCTTAGCATGGACTTTGTTCTTGGACTACCTAAAACCATTACGAGAAATTATTCTATATTTGTAGTGGTTGATAGGTTTTCAAAGATGGCACATTTTCTTCCATGTTCTCAAACCTATGATGCTCTAAGGTAGGCAAGTTAATTTTGAATGAAGTAGTTAGACTAAATGGTTTACCTAGAACCATAGTATCTGATAGAGATGTACGGTTCACCAGTTATTTCTGGAAAACACTCTGGCAATTATTAGGGACAAAACTTAAATTTTTTACAGCTTATCACCCTTAAACTAATGGCTAGACTAGGGTTGTGGATCATAGTCTAGGAAACTTGTTATGAAGTTTTGTTGGAGAGCATACTGCCAATTAGGAGCTATTGCTGTCTAGGGCTGAATTTGCATACAATAGCTTAGTGAACAGGTCTACCAAAAAAAGTCCTTTTGAAATTCTTCATGGGTACAATCATAGAAAACCTCTAGATCTCATTCCTTTACCAATGCATGAATGCATCTCAGAGTCTGCTAAGTCATATGCTAAGCATGTTAGAGAGTTGCATAAAGAGATAAGTAAAAAAATTAATAAAAGCAACGAATCTTATAAACATATGGCCGACACAAGAAAAAGACTTAAAGAATATAATGAAGGAGACTTTGTCATGGTTAGACTACGACCTGAATGGTTCCCACCTGGAACCATGAAGAAGTTACATGCCCATAGTAGTTGACCATACAAAGTAATTAAGGAAATTGGATCTAATGCCTACGTGCTTGAGTTACCACCTGAACTAGGCATTAGTTCTACTTTCAATGTTTCAGACCTTATCAAGTATAGGGAGCCAACGTTGATTCCTAATAAACCTTTTGGACCTGATCCAATACTTGAGAGTGAGCCAACCAATGTATGTCCACCTGCCATACCACTAGCCTAGAGAGGCAGGATAGAGTGGATCTTGGACAACAAGATTATAGCTACTTGGGGCAAAGATTATTAGTGATATCTGGTTCATTGACAAGGATGACCTGAGACTGATGATTCTTGGATCACCAGTAAGGACTTGCAGAGAGTTGATCCAAACATACTAGAGCACTACCATAGTGACGTTGATTCATACTCGACAGGGTTGAGTTTCTCCAACCCGAGGAGAATTGGTGTGGACACTAGTGCTAGAAAATATCGATTGGTTAAACCCACAACCCTGTGAATCACCTATGAATAAAGCCCTAAACCTAACCCCTTTTACCAACTGTAAATATTTTATTTTAAATTCTGTTATATAGGCTTAGTTAGGTTTAGCCCTTTTTTCCAATTGTAACTAGGATTTTTATTTTTTAGCCTTTTGGGCCAAACCCCTTTTACCAAGTTCAACTACTTGTTTACATGTCTTGCCTATTGATCAAATTGCATTCCAATTTATTAAGTAGGGCTTTAGTTATTTGGTTGGTATAATTAGTTTTGAGTTTTGTAATTATTAGTTAATTTAGTTATTGAGTCGTGTAATATAAGGAAGACCCAATTGAAGATCCATGTGACTTCATGTACACTCAAATCAAGTCCCATGTGCACCTAAATCAAGATTCCATGTGACTCCATGTGCTATGTCAAGCTATGTGCTAGCCTAACCAAGTCTTGGCACCATCTTTTCAAGGATCTGGACAACATCACATGCTATGTTTGGACATCACTTGACACTTTATCATGACAACACTACTTGGCACTTCATCCTGGATAAGAACACATGCCATGTCACCCTTTTGGTCGGAAAAATAAATTCCAAATTGGCACCCCTTCTTTTCAAGATGTGTAAATAAGAAGGACTCTCCAAATTGGTGCCCCTACACTCAAGATATTCATGCCAAAAGAAAGTGGAAGTCGGCCAAGCATTCCACCTTTTCTTTGTCTCCAACATCCAAGGAATTTCAAAGATATTTGATTACCCACGGTGAAGGAGATTCAATAGTTCTCTACCTAAGTATTTTGATCAAACAGGTTTACAGTTGCTCAAGATTAGAGAACTCAAGAATCCTATAAGAACTCTTGAGTTTTCTTCTATCCAGACTGAAGAGTCCATCATCCTGTAGGAGCCCACATCATCCAGACTCTAGAGTCTAGTAATCAGGGCAATCCATGAAGCAATCTTGGACCTTCAACATGACACCTCACCAATCCACATCTTGGTGCCAACTTTGGAAGAGAGGCCCATGAATTCGTCCACCTTGGAGAGAGTCCCAAATCAACCCAAGAGCAGGAGTCCAAGAAGCACAGAATAAGGTTTCTAGGAGTCATTACCTAAGGGAAACAAACACTAGTCCTAGTAACCCTTACATCTTTGATTGTTGATCTATAAATACTCCATCAATCCCCTAGTATTATTAATGATTTATTGATGAACTAAAATTATACTCTATCAAATTTCTTCATTTGCTGTGTGCATCACGGGGTGTGAGGCCCTTACTTTTCCAGACATTAGAAAAATTCTAGCCGACCTCTTCCTTTCTTCTTCTCTTCACATTTCCATCTTTTCCTTTCTTTGTTTCTTTCTAATTTAAAACATCCTTTGTTGAGTGTTTGTAGGTAAACAGGAACTCAAGTCGAGGTGTGCTTGCCTTGGAACTGATATTGCGGAAGATCAGAGCTCGGAGATCGAAATCTTGAAGCCCTGCCACAGAATCCTAAGAGTTCCAACAGATCTACGTCAGAGGAAAAAATTCAATATTGGTAAAATTCAAAATCCTTTTTCTACTCAATTTTTGATCTTTGAAAGTAGACCCTAGTTTAAGGTGATTTCTTAATCACCAAATCTTGATTAATTTAGTTACTTTGTTAGATATACACTTATAGGCATAACTAGTTGACTAGTTACCATTATTTTTTACTTTGAGTCTTAAAAAAACTTGAAAATTATAAAAAAAAGTTAATTGCTATTTTTTTGTATTAATTAGGTTCATAATCAGTAGATTAGGTTTTCATAATTATCCCGCATCACCTGTGCTATCTACAATGCACGGATGCTTGATGGGGCCTCAGTCACTAATCATGTATTATACATGATCAAGATGATTGAGTGCCTAGACAAGCTCAGATGTCCCTTGCTTATATAGCTCGAGAAAGATTAGATACTGAATTTCCTGCCTCTTCTTATCTTGACTTTCTCGATCACTTTAGAATGAATAAGCCTGCAGTTAACTACCATGATCTATTGGGGTTATTAAAGACTTATGAAAAAGATCACCAACTTAATAAAGGGATGGTAAATCTAGTGGGAGGATCCTTTGTAGGGCATCATCCCTTTAAGAAAGGGAAAAAGAGAAATAAAGAAAAGAAGGTACAAAATGCTTCTGGGCCCAGTCATGTCAAGAAGGTGAAGGCTGATAAGAGCTAGGTGGAGTGCTTCTTTTGTAAGAAGTAGGGTCATTGAAAGAGGAACTGTCCTCCTTATATTGCATCCCTTGACCTGAACAAGTCCAAGAAGAGGAAGCAGTAGGGCAGTGCTGGATAAGGTATTTATATGATAACACCTTATAGTTTCTCTATCTTCGATACTACTAATTAGGTATTGGATACTGGAAGTCCAATTCATATTTACAATTCTTTACATGGATTTCAAGTTAGTAGGAGATTCGATGACCGTGAGAGATCCTTAAACATGGTAAATGGAAGCTAAGTTCTAGTCCTGGCATTGAGAACCCTCAAATTAGTTTTTGAGTCTTGTACACTCATTTTGAATGAGTGTCATTATTGTCCACCTTTCATTTTGAATGTCATTTCTATAGGGCAATTAGCATGTATGGTTATGAGCTATCAATAAAGAATGATATTTAGAAAATCATTTAGAATGATTTTGTCATGATGAATGGATACATGAATAATGGCATTTATGTACTATCGCAACTTGTTAGTGTAGTGTACACATCTAGCAAATGCCCTAGGATAGATAATGTTAGCAAAGCGTATCTATGGCATTATAGGCTAGGTCATATCAACAAGAATAGGATAAACATGTTAAAAAGTGAGTCTTCTCAAGATTAGTGAATGTGATTCGCTACCAACTTGCGAGACCTGTCTTCTTGGAAAGATGATAGAATCACCTTTTACTGGAAAAGGTGAATGAGCCAAAGAAATTCTATGTTTGGTACATACTGATATATGCGGACCTATGAATATTAGTGCCAGAGATGGATACAATTATTTTATTACATTTACAGATGACTTTTTGAGGTACAGTAATATTTTCTTGATGATACATGAATTTGAATCAGTTGAAATGTTCAAAAGATATCATAATGAAGTAAAAACATAAACTGGAAAGCATGTCAAAATCCTTTGATTAGATCGAGATGGTGAATTTCTTTCTGGTGACTTTTTAACATATCTTGAAGAGAATGGGATTCTTTCTCAATGGATACCTCCAGGGATACCTCAGTTAAATGGAGTGTCTGAATTGAGGAATTGAATCCTGTTAGACATGGTTCAGTCTATGATGGGCTTTGCTTCTCTGTCGCTATCTTTTTGGGGATATGCTCTAGAGTCAGCCTGCTACCTTTTAAATAGGGTTCCGAGTAAGTCCATTAGCAAAACCCCATATGAGATATGGACTGGATGTAAGCTGACACTCGCATACCTTCGGGTCTGGGATTGCCCGTCTTATGTCAAACATTTAGAAATGGATAAGCTTGGACCTAGGTCTGACAGGTGCCTATTTAGTGAGTATCTAAAAGAGTCTAAGGAGTACTACTTCTACTTTACTGAGGAACAAATGTTGTTCGTTGGTCTTAGTGATATATTTTTGAAAAAGGAGTTCCTTAGTAAAGGAATTGTAGCTGCTAAGATTGAACTTAGTGAAGTTCAACAAGTAGAAGGACCGACACACTTAAGGGACAACATAGTACTGGTTGTGATCAGATCACACCCAGAGCCCATGCAGGAACCATTAAGGAAATCCGATAGGATACCGCATTGACTAGATAGATACTATGGTTTCATGGTCCGGGATGGTGATCCCATTGAACTCGATAAGAACAATGAGGAGCCAATCACCTATATGGATGTAGTGCAAATATCTGACTCTGAACTATGGCTAGGTTCCATGAGATCCAAAATGGAGTCCATGGAAATCGACAATGTATGGATATTGGTTGATCTGCCTGAGAGGAAAAAATCCATTATATGCATATGAATTTTCAAAAGAAAAAGGGACGCGGATGGGTAGGTAGAGACCTATAAAGCCCATCTAGTTGCTAAGGGATATCATCAGCATTATGGTATTGACTATGATGAGACGTTCTCTCTTGTGGCAATGCATAAATCCATTCGGATTATGCTTGCTTTAGCGGCACAGTTTGATTATGAAATTTGGCAAATGGATGTTCGAATATCTTTCCTGAATAGTGAGCTAGAAGAGGAGGTGTACATGGTACAACCTGAAGGGTTCACATCCACAAATGAGTCAAAGGTGTGCAAACTTCAAAGGTCTATCTATTGACTGAAGCAAGCATCTTAGAGTTGGAATATGCGATTTGATAAGTGTATCAAGTCTTATGGCTTCATTAGGAATTAAGAAGAACCTTGCATTTTAAATGGGCTAATGGTTCTATGATTATATTCCTTGTGTTGTCCATGGATGACATTCTCTTAATTGATAATGACATCCTAGCACTATATGGAATAAAGGTCTGTTTGTCATCCTAGTTCTCTATGAAGGACTTGGGTGTAGCCTCTTATATATTAGGTTAAAGATCTATAGAGATAGATCTAAGAGGCTTCTAGGACAGTCCTAATATTTGTACGTTGATACTGTGCTGAAGCGATTCAGCAAGGAGAATTTCAAGAAAGGGTATCTTCCCATAGGCCCTAGAATTATACTCTCCAAAAAGGATTATAAGAAAACTTCTGAGGAGAGAGAGTATATGAGTAGAATCTCATATTCTTTGATAGTGGGTTCTATCATGTATGCCTTGACATGTACTAGACTAGATATGGCATACTCACTAGGCATAGTGAGCAGATACCAGTCTAACCCAGGTGAGTCTCATTGGAAAGTGGTAAAGACCATCCATAGGTATCTGCAAAATACTAAGGCTGATATATGGAGAACTTGACTAGAAACTTGTGGGGTATACTGACTCCAGTTTCTAATCAGATAAGGATGATAGCAAGAGTGTGTCAGGGTTTATCTTTATTCTAAATGTGGAAGCAATCTGCTGAAAAAGTTCCAAGCAGCCTACTATTGTAGACTCAGTATGCGAAGTAGAATACATCGCAGCATCGAATGCAGCAAAGGAAGCTATGTGGTTGCAGAAGTTCCTAGGCGAGATTTGAGTGGAACCTTCCCTGGATGGTCTTATTCTGGTGTATTATGACAGCACTAGAGCCATTGCTCAAGCTAAAGAGCCGAAGTCCCATCACCGCAGCAAGCACATTCTGCAGTGCTATCACCTTGTGCAAGAAATCATGGAACGAGCTGACATTGACTTCCAAAAGATCGATAAAAAGGAGAACCAGGCCAACCCCTTCACTAAAGTTATCGAACTTCAAGACTACAACAATTATAAATGAAAAATGGGAATAAGATTCTGTACTGATTAGTTTTAGTACAAGTATGAGGTGTTGGGATTAGTGTCCCAAAGCCTATCATCTCGGGTGCAGATGTTTGTGCTATTTTATAATTGTATATAATTTCTTTAAATGAATAAAAATCATTCTTTTGGCTGTTCATCACATGTGCATTTTCTTGAAAAGAACTCTTGTATGATAGAGTTCTTAGAACTACATTATATTTGATACAGAGAGGATGTATCGAGTAGTTCTTAAACTGGTTCATAACCAAAGGATACAGCATTATAAGATGACGATGTATCAAGCACAGGTTGTTGTATATCACATTGGTTGGTTGTCCTCTTAACCAAGGAGTGTAGAGACACTGATATAACATACAAGTGAAATGTATGACGTCTCATTAAATATGACCATTTGTGGAGCTCCCTTCTACCAAAGGGATGCTCGCGAAGGGATATGGATATATGTGTCTCTTAGACCTGAGGTCACCATAGTAGCTTGCAAGCAACTCATTGTACTTTGGTACCGGACTACCTAGATTTCTAATCTAGTGATTGAAGTTTTCTGGGTATAGTCAAGTACTTGTGAAGCAGTGGTGGATCAAGATGGGATTGACCCCTCCAAGTGGTTTGGAGTGAATGAATCACTATAACTCAATTTAGTAAAACCTTGGCCAGGGTTGTTATTATGACGAGCCATAGAACTTGTAAGGTTGAGACACGATCTAGATGTACTAAATTAGGGTTGGCAGTCAAACCCTTGGTCATCTTGAGCATTATGAAGTCAAAGGAATGAATTATGTGGTAACCATATCTAGAGGTTGATGGGGACCGAGATTCTATTTTTTTATTTTATTTAGTCCTATGTCACTTTAGTCAAAGTTAGCCAATTGAGTCCTGTAATAAAGTGGAATATGTGAGTCCAATTGAGTCCCTTTAGTCCTGTGAGTCTTTTGTTTCAAGTCAAGAGTCCAGTTAAGTCATTCAAGTCAAAAGGAGAGTAAGCGACCCGGAGATTCACCAGGCCCCCTCAACCAAAGCTGGACTTCATGCACCTGGGCCCTTTCATGCTACCAAGCCCACTAGAGAGAGCTCCATGAAAGGAAAACTGTGCAGGTTGTTTTACAAGATCCTACACTAGGCATGCAAACATCTGCAGGAGCAGATTGGATTTTAAAATAATTTTTAAAATTCATGCAGCGGGTATCTGCTCCGCTAGGAACTAATCTAAGTCTAGTTGCATTTAGGCATGCATAGTCATATAAAATGTTTATAAAATATTAAATAATTTAATATATCCATGCATGATTAAAAAATAAATTTTCCATACCTTTATTCCACATGGAATAACTCAGGAAAAAACCTAGAATAGACTGGAATAACTTGAATAAAGTTATTCCAGTTGTCTTCCTCCTTTGACCCTGTTTTTGGCTTGCAATACGATGTCGGAACACCGCCTTCCAGACCTCAGTTTTCTCTCAAATTTGAGCAGCAGCTTCTTGGACAAGTCTTCTTCGATTTGCCACTAATTTCTGTAATCAAATCTAAGCCAAAAAAATTAAATAAATCACTAAAGTCTGCTACCAGATTTCTACAGCAGAACTGGTTAGCAGACTTTGGCCTTCGATTCGGAGCAGCTGGGGTGATCCCGGCTCGTGTGGTTTGCTCCTAGGAGTAGAGTGGTACTCCCTCTAGAGGGGAGACATGCCCGGGACTCTCAGATCTGCCTCCACACATGGTGCTAGCCGCCGGAAGAGAGCTTCACAGTCACAGATTTTCTGCAGTTGGGCAGAACTTGAGCACTTCAAAACAAGGGATTTAAAACTTGTTTCTCTCCCTCTAAAGCTCCTAAACCCAGCCCTAAAAATTTCCATTAAGCTTCTCAAAGAAGTAGGATAATTCAAGCTACAAAGACCCCTTTCAAAACACTCTCACGGTGAAAACTTTCGTTGAAAACTCGACTCTCAAAACAGGGACGGTTGATGGTGTTTATATAGGCTGCTGGGAGGGAAAGGGAGGTGGAGCGATGTGAGGTGGAGAGGCTTCAATAGTTAACCCAATTAAACACCATAATCAAGGGATTAAAGCCATTAACCAAAGTGGAGGGAGAAGAGGAAAACACCCAGCTAGTGAGTCGTTTGGCCTTTCCAACATTTGGAAAAAATTTCCATTCGTTTGGCCTTCCTTTCCAAATACCGTGTAAAACGGTCCAAGGTGGAAAAGAAATCAAGGTGGAAACCGGTTCAACCAAAAACCGGTCCAATCCCTTTAAACCAAACAGTTCAATCCAATTGAACCTGGTTCAAGGAATAAAATTGGTTCATAACCAATTGGAGGCCGAAACGAACTCCGAATCTGTTCAAAATTGATTCAGAAAAATCCTGACGCAGATCAGGTCAACCCGGAACATTTTCTGGTCGACACAGACAATGGCAAAATGGGGAAAAAAATGCTAAAAAAATACTGTGACCATAAAACCGAGATGATTTCTAATCATAATCGGTATCCGGATCAGAGAGTTATCCTCTGTGGCATGTGACCTCATAGGTTCGAACCTTGACGGTAGCACTAGAACTATTTCTTATACCAGCACAGGAAATCATCTAGCAATGGGTCTTGGCATCCGGATAGGTCGCAGATGCGGGAGCAAACTATCGAACCTCTGGCATATGGTTACCGTATAATTCATCCTTTTGACCTGTAATGCTCAGGACGACTGAGATTGGGCTGCCAACCCAGACAGAGTCAGTCGACTACTTGTCTCAACCTTGCAAGCCCAGTGACTCTTCACTAGGACTACCCCAGCCAATGATTTGCTAAATTGAGATACAGCGAGACATTCAATCCAAACTGTTTGGACAGGTCAATTCCATCTTGGTCCATCACTGCTCCACAAGTACTTGCCTGTACCCAGAAACCTTCCATCACCGGATTAAAAATCCGGGTAGTCCGGCACCAAAGCACAGGGAGTTGCTTGCAAGCTACCGTGATGAGCTCAGGTCAGAGGGACATATATACCCATATCCAATCATGAGTATCCCTTTGGCAGAAAGGGGCTGCACGGTGTCACATTTAATGAGATACCACATATCCCACTTGTAGATCACATCAGTGTCACCACACTCATTTGGTCAAGAGGACAACCAAACGATGTGAACTGCAACAACCTATACTTGATATATTGCCGTCCAGTATAATATATCCTTTGGTTGTGAACTGGATTTAAGGACCACTCGATACATCCTCTCTGTATCGAAGTCAGTGTAGTCCTAAGGACTTCATCACATGGAAAGAGTTCTTTTCAGGGAAATACAATATGTGATGAGCTGCCAAAAATAATATTTTATTAATTCATAAAATAAATACAAAACTCAGCACAACCGCCTACAACCCAGGCGATTGGCTTTGGGACATAATTCCCAACAACTCCCACTTGTACTAAAGCCAATCAAAAGAGTATCTAATACCCATTTCCCATTTACAATAGTCGAACTCTTTTATTCCAAGGGCTTTAGTGAAGGGGTCGGCCAGATTTTCTTTTCCATCGATCTTCAAAAGATTGATGTCGCCTCGTTCCACGATCTTTCATACGAGGTGGTAGCGCCGCAAAATGTGTTTGGTGCGGTGATGAGCTTTCGGCTCCTTAGCTTGAGCAATGGCTCCAGTGCTATCACAATACACCGGAACGAGACCATCTAGGGAAGGTGCCACCCCTAGCTCTCCAAGGAACTTCCGCAACCACACAGCTTCCTTTGCCGTATCTGATGCTGCAATATATTCTGCTTCGCATACCGAGTCTACAACAGTTGCCTGCTTAGAACTTTTCCAGCATATCGCTCCTCCATTCAGGGTAAAAACAAACCCTGACACACTCTTGCTATCATCTCTATTTGACTGGAAACTGGAGTCAGAGTACCCCACAAGTTTCAAGTCAGGTTCTTCATAAATCAGCCATTGATCTTTAGTATTTCTTAAATACTTAAGGATGGACTTAACCACCTTCCAATGCGCCTCACCTGGGTCAGACTGGTATCTGCTCACTACTCCTAGTGAGTATGCTATGTCTGGTCTAGTACAAGTCATAGCATACATGATAGAGCCTACTGCCGAAGCATAAGGTACTCTACTCATGCGCTCTCTTTCCTCAGGAGTTGTCGCACAATCCTTCTTGGAAAGAGTAATTCCAGAACCTATCGGAAGATAGCCTTTCTTGGAATTTTTCATGCTGAACCGTTTCAACACAATGTCAATGTACATAGACTGGGACAGTCCCAAAAGCTTCTTAGATCTATCTCTATAGATCTTCATACCTAGTATGTAAGAAACTTCACCCAAGTCCTTCATGGAGAACTGAGATGATAACCAGACCTTTATTCCTTGTAATGCTGCGACATCATTCCCGATTAAGAGAATGTCATCAACATATAGTACTAGGAATACAATCACAGAACCATTAACCCATTTATAGATGCACGGTTCATCACCGTTCCTAATGAAGCCATACGATTTGATACATCTATCAAACCATAAGTTCCAACTTCGAGATGCTTGCTTGAGTCCATAGATGGACCTCTGCAACTTGCATACTTTTGATTCATCTGTGGATGTGAACCCTTCAGGCTGTATCATATACACCTCTTCTTCTAGCTCCCCATTCAGGAAAGCAGTTCGAACATCCATCTGCCAGATCTCGTAATCAAAATTTGCTGCCAAAGCAAGCAAGATCCGAATGGACTTGAGCATTACCACAGGGGAGAAAGTCTCGTCATAATCGATACCATATCGCTCACGATACCCCTTGGCAACCAGACGGGCTTTATAGGTCTCTACCTTTCCATCTGCACCCCTTTTCCTCTTGAAGATCCATTTACACCCGATGGGTTTTATTCCTTCAGGCGGATCAACTAATGTCCAAACATTGTTGATTTCCATGGACTCCATTTCGGATCGCATGGCTCCAAGCCATGCCTCAGAGTCAGATCTCTGAAGTGCATCCATATAGGTGATCGGATCCTCATTGTTCTCATTGAGCTCAATGGGATCTCCATCCCGGACCAAGAAATCGTAGTATCTGTCCGGGTGACATGGTATTCTACAAGATGTCCTAATGGGTTCTGGGTGTGATTCAATCACAGCTGGTTCTACGATGTCCTTAGAGTGTGTAGGTTCTTCTATTGGCTGAACTTCATCAAGTTCAATCTTAGAAGCTATAGTTCCTTCTCCAAGGAACTCCTTTTCCAAAAAGATAGATCTAAGAGCAACGAACACCTTTTGTTCATTCTCCAAGTAGAAGAAATACCCTTTGGTTTCCTTAGGATAACCAATGAATAAGCACCTGTTAGACTTAAGACCAAGTTTGTCTGAGTCTAAATGCTTTACGTAAGCCGGACAACCCCAGATCCGAAGGTGTGAGATTGAGGGTTTACGCCCATTCCACATCTCATACGGAGTGGAGACAACAGACTTACTTGGAACATTATTTAATAAGTAACAGGCTGTCTGAAGCGCATATCCCCAAAAGGATAGCGGCAGAGTTGCAAAGCCCATCATGGATCAAACCATGTCCAACAAGGTTTGATTCCTCCTTTCGGACACACCATTCAACTGTGGTGTTCCTGGAGGAGTCCACTGAGAGAGAATTCCATTCTCCTCAAGATATGTCAAAAAAGCATCAGATAAGTATTCACCACCTCGATCAGATCGAAGGGTTTTAATACTTTTTCCAGTTTGCTTTTCTACTTCATTACGGTATCGTTTGAATATTTCAAACGATTCAGACTTATGTCTCATTAAAAAGACATAACCGAATCTTGAAAAATCGTCTATAAAAGTAATGAAATATTTGTATCTTTCTCTGGCACTAACTGACATCGGTCCATATACATCAGTATGTATTAGACTTAGAAGTTCTGTAGCTCGTTCACCCTTTCCAGTAAAAGGTAACTTGGTCATTTTACCAAGTAAACAGGATTCACAAGTGGGTAGTGATTCAGAATCACTAACCTCGAGAAGTCCATCTCCTCGCATCTTGTTTATCCTATTTTGGTTAATATGACCTAGCCTACAGTGCCAAAGGTACAAATTATTGACATTATCTAACCTTGGGCGTTTGCTAGAAGTGTACATTACACTAACATGCCTTGATAGTATGTATATGTCATTATTTAATCTAGCTTTCATTATAACAGAGTTATTCAAAATAACATTACAAAAATCTCTTTTTATTGAAAGTTCAAAACCACAATTGGCCAAAAGGCCTACAGAGATTATGCTCATAATGAAACTAGGACAATAGTGACAGTCTACTAGTTCGACAGTACAAGACTCAAAGACAAGACACAGGACTCTGATCCCAGTACTGGAACATGATTTCCATTCCCGACACTCAAAAATTGTTCTCCATCTTCAAATCTTCTGCTAACTTGAAGTCCCTGTAACGAATTACAAACATGAATTGGACTACCAGTATCCAATACCCAGTTAGCAGTATCAACAATTGAGTAATTACAAGGTTTTATCATATAAATACCTTGTTCAGCAGACTTCTGCTTCCTCGGCCTTTTCGGATCAAGGGATGCAATATAAAGAGGACAGTTCCTCTTCCAGTGTCCCTTCTTCTTGCAGTAGAAACACTCTGCAGAAGACTGATCAGCCTTATACTTCCTGGTCTGACTAGGGCCAGGAACATTTTACATCTTCTTTCCCTTCTTATTTATTTTCTTCTTCCCTTTCTTAAAGGGATGACGACCTCTACTTCCTCCTACTAAATTCACCACCCCCTTATTTAGTTGGTGGTCTTTCTCGAAAGTCTGCAGCAACTCCAAAACACCATGGTAGTTGACTGCAGGCTTGTTCATACTGTAATGATCGAGAAAATCAAGATAGGAGGAGGGAAGAGAATTCAGGATCGCTTCCTTGCCAAGCTGCTCGTGCAAGGGGCATCCGAGTTTGCCCAACTTTTCAATCAACTCGATCATGTACAATACATGATCAGTGACTGAATCGCCATTCAGCATCTTGGAGTTGGAGATGGCACAAGTCACTTTGTACCGTTCTACATCATCCGGGGTGCCGAAGGATTCCTTCAACTTTTGAAGGATTTCATCAGGTTGGGCCTCCTCGAATTTGTGACTGAACTCGTCGTTCATAGTCGCTAAAATGATGCATCGGACAGTAGTCCGATCAGAGACCCACTTTAGATAAGCGTCTCTGACCGCACTCCGTGTATTAGCGGGAGGGATTTTAGGTGCCGGATCAGCTATTACATAGAGGATCCGTTCATGCTCCAGAACAATTCTCAATCTTCGATACCAACTATCGAAGTTGTGACCCTTTAACTTCTCGTTATCGAGAAGTGACCGGAGCGATAAATTTGAAGACATCTGAAAAAGAAAATAAGACCAAATTAGTTTATGAATTAATAACTTAACCAAAAAACTTGGACTTTAGTCTAAAGGTTTCTCCCACTAATTTTTCAGATTGGTAGCCTCTAACTCCAATCCGTGAAAACACTTTTTCAAGTGGGTACTGAAATCCATTAGGCCACGCATGAGCCCGACTATGGCCGGCTCACCCATACGAACCTAAAGGTAGGTTCGTAAACCAATCATTTCCCTAAACAATTTTCAGTATTTAATTTTGCCCCAGAGAGCACCCCAATCGGCCTAGGGGCCTCCTATTGCGGGTCTCTGGTTAGGTCTAACCATTAAAATGACAAATCAAATGCTTCCAGTTAACTAAAGACCAAGCCCGACTATGGCCGACCCACCTGGTCCTGTTATGGAGGTTGCACTGAACCATCATCGATCAAATAGAAATTCCAGTTGCCAGATGTACACCCGTTCTATGGAACAGCCGATGCACACCAAGCTAGTGGACACATTTTTATCTAACTTAATGGGATAACTTAATGGGAGGCAAAGACACTATCAACTCCTTGACTTAGTCTTTTAAAGGACCTAATAATTTTAGAGGATTTTTAATTATGACAGAAGAAAGAGATAAGAACATGGATCATCCTCCCACTGAATCAATCAGATTTCAAGAGGGTTGAAATAAATCAACAAATGATCCTGGGCACCTATAGATTAGTCAGATCGATCAACCTGGGTGACATGGGTTAACTTGAGTCATTGAGCTTTTCCAATCAGTTCTGGTCGACTCAACTAGCCAGGTAGGTGAGATCATGGGTGAGTATCCGCCATTAACCATCTTTCCTAGACACCAACCAAGTTGGCCAGGAAAAATGTAGCCTCATACAACCATGATCACAATGCCAAACCTACCTCGACACCAGTCGGTTTACCAGACTCGATCAGATTAGCCTAAAGACTCGGGCATCCACTGAGCCACTAATTGGATCCATTTTAGATGAACGGATCAACTATTCGAACTATTAGATAGTTCTAAAGAAGGACCTTAAACAACTTTTGTTTAATCTTCTTATTATCAGGTTCAACTAAACTTAGGTCTAACCCAGTTATAGACCCAACTAGTCAGCTAACCCAATTAACCCAAAATGGCTTATGCAAGTGTTTTAGATTTCATAAACCTAAAAGATTTTAATAAGCCAAAGATTTAATTAAAACAATTTTAATTAAGTCACAATGTAAAATACTTTTACATAACCAAAAATCATGCATCAAGATATTTTATATTAAAACATCCCTAAAACTATGTATCATCAAATTAAAATATTTTTAATTTTTTAATATTCTTTAAGGATCCTTCTGAAGAGGCCAACATAGACGATCCGCATCGTGTCAAAGACACACGGTCATGGTGAAGGTCTCAACTAGGTTCCAAAAAGAAAACTTGATACATTTTTAAGATTAAACAATTTTAATCTGTAACCATGCAGACTAGATTAGATTACAGATCGAAACCTAGCTCTGATACCATTGAAAGGAAAACTGTGCAGGTTGTTTTACAAGATCCTACACTAGGCATGCAAACATCTGCGGGAGCAGATTGGATTTTAAAACAATTTTTAAAATTCACGCAGCGGGTATCTGCTCCGCTAGGAACTAATCTAAGTCTAGTTGCATTTAGGCATGCATAGTCATATAAAATATTTATAAAATATTAAACAATTTAATATATCCATGCATGATTAAAAAATAAATTTTTCATACCTTTATTCCTCCCGGAATAACTCTGGAATAAACCTGGAATAAACTGGAATAACTGGAATAAAGTTATTCCAGTTGTCTTCCTCCTTTGACCCTGTTTTTGGCTTGCAAAATGATGTCGGAACACCGCCTTTCGGACCTCCGTTTGCTCCCAAATTTGAGCAGCGACTTCTTGGACAAGTCTTCTTCGATTTGCCACCGATTTCTGCAATCAAATCTAAGCCAAAAAAATTAAATAAATCATCAAAGTCTACTACCAGATTTCTGCAGTAGAACTGGTTAGCAGACTTTGGCCTTCGATTCGGAGCAGCTGGGGTGATCCCGGCTCACGTGGTTTGCTCCTAGGAGTAGAGTGGTACTCTCTCTAGAGGGGAGACTTGCCCGGGACTCTCGGATCCACCTCCACGCATGGTGCTAGCCGCCGGAAGAGGGCTTCACAGTCACAGATTTTCTGTAGTTGGGCAGAACTTGAGCACTTCAAAACAAGGGATTTAAAACTTGTTTCTCTCCATCTAAAGCTCCTAAACCCAGCCCTAAAAATTATCCTTAAGCCTCTCAAAGAAGTAGGATAATTCAAGCTACAAAGACCCCTTTCAAAACACTCTCACGGTGAAAACTTTCGTTGAAAACTCAACTCTCAAAACAGGGACGGTTGATGGTGTTTATATAGGCTGCTGGGAGGGAGAGGGAGGTGGAGCGACGTGAGGTGGAGAGGCTTCAACAGTTAACCCAATTAAACACCATAATCAAGGGATTAAAGCCATTAACCAAAGTGGAGGGAGTAGAGGAAAATGCCTAGCTAGGGAGTCGTTTGGCCTTTCCAATGTTTGGAAAAAATTTCCATTCGTTTGGCCTTCCTTTCCAAATACCGTGTAAAATGGTCCAAGGTGGAAAAGAAATCAAGGTGGAAACCGGTTCAACCAAAAACCGGGCCAATCCCTTTAAACCAAACGGTTCAATCCAATTGAACCTGGTTCAAGGAATAAAATTGATTCACAACCAATTGGAGGCCGAAACGAACTCCGAATCAGTTCAAAATTGATTCAGAAAAATCTTGGCGCATAGCTGGTCAACCCGGAACATTTTCCGGTCGACAAAAACAAGGGCAAAATAGGGAAAAAAATGCTCAAAAAATACTGTGACCATAAAACCTAGACGATTTCCAATCGTAATCGGTATCCGGATTAGAGAGTTATCCTCTGTGGCGTGTGACCTCATAGGTTCGAACCTAGATGGTAGCACTAGAACTATTTCAATTACCAGCACAAGAAACTATCTAGCAATGGGTCCTGGCATCCAGATAGGTCGAGGATGCGGGAGCAAACTATCGAACCTCTAGCATATGGTTACCGTATAATTCATCCTTTTGACCTGTAATGCTCAGGATGACTGAGATTGGGCTGCCAACCCAGACAGAGTCAGTCGACTACGTGTCTCAACCTTGCAAGCCCAGTGACACTTCACTAGGACTACCCCGACCGAGGATTTGCTAAATTGAGATACAGCGAGACATTCAATCCAAACTGTTTGGACAGGTCAATTCCATCTTGGTCCATCACTGCTCCACAAGTACTTGCCTGTACCCAGAAACCTTCCATCACCGGATTAAAAATCCGGGTAGTCTGGCACCAAAGCATAGGGAGTTGCTTGCAAGCTACCGTGATGAGCTCAGGTCAGAGGGACATATATACCCATATCCAATCGTGAGTATCCCTTTGGCAGAAAGGGGCTGCACGGAGTCACGTTAAATGAGATACCACATATCCCACTTGTAGATCACATCAGTGTCACCACACTCATTTGGTCAAGAGGACAACCAAACGATGTGAATTGCAACAACCTATACTTGATATATTGCCGTCCAGTACAATATATCCTTTAGTTGTGAACTGGGTTTAAGGACCACTCGATACATCCTCTCTGTATCGAAGTCAGTGTAGTCCGAAGGACTTCATCACATGGAAAGAGTTCATTTCAAGGAAATACAATATGTGATGAGCTGCCAAAAATAATATTTTATTAATTCATAAAATGAATACAAAACTCAGCACAACCGCCTACAACCCAGGCGATTGGCTTTGGGACACAATTCCCAACACTCCAGTCCAAGTCAAAGGCCTGCTGTTGACCTAGTTTACCAGGATTTCTTGGACCACAAGTCATGGTTTCTTAGCCCTCAAGTTATGTACCCTGAGGTGAGTCTATAAATACCCCACCCCCTATTGTATTTTTTAATAAATGATGAATGAATATTATTTCTTTAGTTTTGTGTGAACTTTTCAGGGTTTCTGTGTGATCCCTAAGGCATTTGTGTGAGTCCTTTGCTATGTGCTTGTCCTCTGGGAAATCTGTGTAAATCCCAGTTATCCTTTGCCCTATGTTTCTTCTCCCCTGCAAATCCTAATCTCTGGTGACTTCTACACTCGTCAACGATCCATCCCCAATCTCTGTCCCACACCAAATGGTATCAGAGCCCATATGAATTAGGGTATGTTTCTTCTTCCCGACTCTTCTTTATGCCGACACCCCCTGCTGCCATTGCCCGTGAAGATCGTCTCCGCTACCTGCAACCGATCCAGAAGTTCAAGCCCGAACCCCACCTCAGCCTCCATCATGTGAAGCCTCCCATCCCTTACTGGTCGATACCCTGTTCCTACTCACCACTAGCAATCGATGCCCCAACCCCCTTCCCCTTGACTGCAATAGAGCAGAACCCAGCATTTGCTGACCTCGAGCGCATCCATCGCATTCGTATCGGTAGCGGCGGCACCATCTGGATGGTCTGCCATCACCCCACCAGCTGGATCTATGCCCTTAAGGTGATCTACAACTGCCACGAGGATGCCATCCATGGTCAGATTTGTCGCAAGATCGAGATCCTCCGCACCGTCGACAACCACCACGTGGTCCGGTGCCATGGATTCTATGACCGGGCAGGAGGTATCTAGATCCTCCTCGAGTACATGGGCGGTGGCTCCCTCGATGGCAGCCACATCACCTCCGAGCTCATCCTTGCTGACGTTGCCCTACAAGTCCTGTCTGGCCTCGCCTACCACCTCCACCGCCAGATCGTCCACCATGACATCAAGCCTAGCCTCCTTCAACTCGTCCCCATCTGCTGCCTATCCTCTGCCACGCCAATCCTGAGCCCTGGCGACCCCTTCGCCATGCTCACTAGCAAGCAAAAGTCCCACACAGCCCTATCCCTCTTCAAGTCCGAGAAGAACCCCTTGTGCATCGTTGATGACTGCCTCACCATCAACCTCTCCCCGGCCTCTCACCTCGACCGAACCACCCTCTCCATCGTAGCCTCGAAAATCGCTACCTCCAGTTCCTTCACCACCCTCCACTCCTACCTCGATGGCTTCGTTTCCCCGTGCCCAGCTCTCCGCTCCACCGGATCTCCTAGCATCCGTTTTGTCATCTCCTTTCAGTGCTAATGCCTGCGAGTCCCACCGGACATCCTCCCTTGCTCCATTCCCCTTCGGACCATGGAGAAGAATAGCCATAGCACGAACATGAATGCAGCACCCAGCCCTGTTATCGACTTCAGGCATGATTTCTAGAGTAGCACACTTTCTGGAGTAGGATGGATCTTAGCACTGCACAATCTTCAAAGCTGCACTGATCTCATAGCAGCCAAAAAAAATATGAGGAAAAAAAGGAAGGTAAAAAAAAGATAAAAAAAAGATAAAAAGAAAATAGCCTCTTTTGCTTTGATTAGTTTTGGTTCAATTAAACCCCGCCGAGCCTGACTCGATGGAGTCGAGTTCTCGCCACCGTAGGGGAATGATGGGGATCGAGGGTCTATTTTTTTATTTTATTTAGTCTTGTGTCACTTTAGTCAAAGTGAGCCAATTGAGTCCTGTAATAAAATGGAACATGTGAGTCCAATCGAGTCCCTTTAGTATTGTGAGTCTTTTGTTTCAAGTTAAGAGTCTAGTTGAGTTGTTTAAGTCAAGAGGAGAGTAAGCAAACTCGGAGATTCACCAGGCCCACTCAACCAAAGCTGGACTTCATGCACCTGGGCCCTCTCATGCTGCCAAGCCTACTAGAAAGAGCTCCAGTCTAAGACGAAGGCCCGTTGTTGACCAGGTCCACCAGGATTTCTTGGCCCACAAGTTAGGGTTTCTTAGCCCTCAAGTTATGTACCCCGGGGTGAATCTATAAATATCCCACCCCTCTTATATTTTTTAATAAATGATGAATGAATATTATTTCTTTAGTTATGTGTAAACTTTTCAAGGTTTCTGCGTGATCCCTAGGGCATCTGCGTGAGCACTTTGCTGTGTGCTTATCCTTTGGGGAATCTATGTGACCCCAGTTATCCTTCACCCTCTCTCTTCTTCCCTGTAAACCCTAATCTCTGGTGACTTCTACGCTCGCCAGCGATCCATCCCCGATCTCTATCCCATAACAGAGGTTCTAGAGAGTTGCTCCGCATCTTCGATCTATCCAGATGTCGAGTATTATTGCTGGATGATGACTTTGACTGGTACTAGAAATGTTCCTGTGCTACCGACTTAGTATTTGAACCTTTGGGATCACACACCATAGGGGTTTCTACCTAATCTAAAGGCCAATCAATGATTAAGAATCATTTAGCATCACTATAGGGTCAATATGATTGACCATGACCGAAATGTCGACATTTCCATAAGTCAACACTTGGATGTGACTAGGTTTTTTGAATAATTCGATTAGTGAGTTTTTGGAGGACTTATTTGCAATATGATGGGTCAAGCCAAATGTGATTTGGCCTAGGATTAAATGAGATTTGATTTGTCATGCTCACTTTCCTTTAAAAGATTTAAATTTGGATTTTGAATTCAAATTTCAAATCTTGGCTGAAATTGACTCCAAGGTTTTTTTTATGGAATGCATTATTTGGAATGTAGATTTTCTCTCATATAAACATAGAACTAATTTGGTTCAACCCTTAACCCTCACCCCCAATCATTCCTTCCATATCCTCTCCCTCTTTGCTGCTACTATAAACAGGTGTTTTTGTAGGGGCAGCAGAGTTAGTTGAGGTTGACTTTTGCTAGGCTTTTCTAAGAGAGGGAGAGAAGGTTTTCCTTAGAGTGGGGTTTGAGAGGATTTGGATTTTGGGTGTGAGCCTACCTAGCAATCAAGCTAGGATTTGGGAAGAAAGAGTTAGTTGGGAAGGGTTCCACTTCAACTTCTCCGCAATGTTCCCTAACTAGATTTTTTAGTGGGTTCAAGAATGTCTTGCATATCCAAGGAAGGAAAAGATCGGCCTCAAGGATCCTGAGGAGCTAGCACTCCAAGGGAGTTGATTGGGATCGAGCCCTGATGTGAACACCTATAGAGGCCAAACCTTTATATGGCTTAGTTGCTCTTCATCACCTGCATCCAAAGGTTAAATGTAACGTACCCTTTCCTTTTCTTTGCTCTTGATATCTCTACATGCACTTTTATTATGTTGGATCCTATTACAGGCAAATTGGTAGATCGACTTGATCAATCTACCAAGTCTTTCACTGTGACGTACTTTAAAATTATTTTAAAATATAGTCTATCTACCTGCTATGCCTTTTAAACTATTATCAAGTAATTATCAAGTCAATGTGCGAGTCAAGATGGGATTAACCATTCTAAGGTAATGAAGAAAATGCTTTATCGTATTTCAATTTAGTAAAACCTTGGCTAGGATAATCGTTGTGAGGAGTCATAGGATTTAATAGGTTAAGATACATCTGGATGTATTATTTAGGAGTTGGAAATTGACTCTAAAGTCATCCTGAGCATTAGATCAAAGGGACAAATTATATGGTAACCATATGACTAGGTTGTTGAATGTTTCTTTGTAATCATTGGACTTATCCAGATATTGGGTACCATTTCTAGATGGTTATGTCAATTAGTTTAAGAATTGATTACTAGGCTATCAGCTTTGTATTTGAACTTATGGGGTTAGACACATTAGAAGTTTTTGACTAATCATGATGGCTAATTAACGATTAAGAATCATTTAGGGATAAAATTGTAAATATGATTAATAATTAATTTGATACAAATGTTATAAATTAATAATTAATTAATTATAAAAAGATTAGCTAGAGTTAGATTAATAACTAGCTTAATTTGATTGAGGAAAGAGGTTCAGGTCAAGTCAATTGAATTTGGTTCAGTTATATTTCACCTGATTATGTTTTACGATGACCTAATCGATAAGGGATTTTTTTTTCGATTTGATTTGAACTTGGATCTGATTAATTCAAGATTTAATTAAAGTTTAATTTAGTTTATTGTGACCTAATTAGGCTAGGTTCAAGTTATTTAAATAATCCAAACCAATTTTAATTGGGATTAGAAACTATTTTGACCAAGTCAAAATCAAGAAACCCCAACTAGTGCCATCCTTAGAATATCTCCATGGCCCTTCATGCAAATTTGGTTTTTGCATGAAAGTTTCTCATGCAAAAACTTTTTTCTCACCCTCCTCATTCTCTCAATTAGATTTGGATTAATTCTAGTTAAATTTTGAATTGGTCTGATGATGCGGAACTAATATGCATGCAATTTTTTTTGTATGTTTTACATGTTGAGTTAGGTGATTAATTCCCAAATTTTAGGTCAAAATTATTTGTAGGGAATTTTGTATGAATTTTTGAAGATCAGCATGCAGATTAGGACCAAGAAAAGTAGCAAAGAAGGACCGCCGGGGCTGAGAAGCCTCGGTTAGGGCAAGTTCTCCTACAATAAAACTACTGGAGGTAGGGGGGTGTACCTGACAACGTCTGTGAAGATCGCAGCGAAGGGATCTCTCGTTCCTCGATGGATGCGGCCTGGAAAACCGAGCCAAAGACCCGCGGATACCCGGCTTTCTGCTCGGTGATCCGATTGAGGCTTGGCTGGAGTCGTTGGATTCGTAGGAACTCAGGGACCTGCAAACGACCAGTCAGGGGTTAGAAAGCTCACAAAGGAACAAGAAAACAAAGTAAAAACAGCAAGGGAAGGCTTCTTTTGGAGTGGGCGTCCAGGGATCTGGAGGGTTTGTTGGCAGCAGGAAGATGATTGCAATCACCGGGAAGAAGAACTCTCACAAACCCCTTTATGCACACAGCAGGGTATCACACCACTCAATAGAAGAACTCAAGGTTTTCATTCATCAAAAATTTTCCTCATACAAGAGGCTAGGGTCCCTTAAATAGACCCTTAACCTTGGGCTCCAAGTAAGGGTACATAAGTCTTTACATAAGAATCCTTTTCCCTCTCAAACCCTAGCTAGAAAATAAGAAATATTAGGTAGAAAAATCCCTAAAATTTTTCTTGACTTGGTCAAGACTCCAAGGACGCCTAGGGGGCGTGTTGGGCTTCTAGGAGCAGCAAAAGGCCGGCCCAAAGGGGCCCGGGTGCATGGGTTTGGGCCTCTGGAAGCTGGGGTGGCCTGGTAGCCAGGTAGCAGGAATATTCCCTGGTATCTTGCTTCTTAGGGGCTTGGGCTTGGCACCTGGGCTTGATTTCATTGGGTTAGGATGCAGATGGACCTCTGGAATCATGGATGCCCTTATTTATGAATATACTTTGGCATCTGGAAGGGAATCTGGGCATCTGGAGGGCATCTGCAAGGAATCAGGGTTTCTGATTTTTCTCCTGGGGTCTTCAAATCTTCAAGCTGGGTTGGACTTGGGCTAAACTTTCATGTCTTCAATCTGGTTGGACTTGGTCTTCACTTGTATAATATAGTCTTGAGTCTTCAGTATGCTTGGACAGGACTCAAAAAAAATAAAATTAGCTCAACATGAGCTAACTAGCATTGGACTGAACTAGCTCAACATGAGCTGACTAGTACAGAACTGAAATAACAACTAAAATGGACTCAGATGATCTAAGCCCTTATTACAGATAGATTCATAAATTAATGATCAATTTACAGAGGGTTGAAAAAGCCTCTGTCTTATTCTGGTACCTCAGGTGTCCCCACCAATTCTCCCGGGGTGGGAGGAACTCTACCCTGTCGAGTGAAGGTTAGACTGGCTCACATATCTCTCGAGAAGGTCTGGGTTAAGGAGTTGCAAGTCCTCTCGAGAAATCCACGAATCGTCCGACTCTGGCCAGCCTTGCCATCGGACCAGGAAGCATTGATAGTCATGGCCCTGGGTCGTGATGGCTTGATTGTCCAGGATACGCTCGATCCGTTCTCCTCTCTCAGGCCAAATTTGTTTGTGGACACTCTAGGTTAGGGTCACTCACAATGAAAAGGAATAGGTCCAAAGGCCTCACTAGGTAGCGCTGCCGGTTCCCTATACTCAACCAGGTCTGTAATATTGAAGGTAGAACTAATGCCCAAATCCGAAGGCAAGTCTAACACCTAGGCATTTGATCCAACCTTCTCTATCACTTTAAAAGGTCCGGCTCTGCGAGCATGAAGCTTCTTTTAGGCCTAAGCCTAACCAAGATAAAATCCACTACATCAAATTCTTTGACCCTTCTTCGGGAATTAGCCAGTTGTTTTAAGATTAGTGCAGGTGGTGAACATGCTAGGCACATGCAGACAAATGATGCAAAGGACTCATACTGATACCTAACAGACTCGACTATGCATTCCTATCGAAGGAAATTTTATTGAACTCTTTGGATCTAAACCTAATAGATTATAGGTTCTCTAGGTTTGATCCTAGCTTGACATGCACATGAAAATTTACAGTGAACTCCTAGCAAATTCCAAAGAGTATGCCAGAAGTAAGATGCAAACCTAACATGCGTGATGAATGCATGCAGTATGCTAATCTCAGCTAAATGCAATCTAATGATCCTAGAAATGCTGGAGGTGTTAGGAAAGGGCAGAAAATAGGAAGTGGGTTCAGAATTAGTTTGGTAAGGTAGAGAAAAAGGTTCATGGTTAGTTGGATAAAGTAGGATAAAAGACGGGGTGTCAGGAACTAATCCTATACTAATGAGGTTAACCTTATGAGGTTGAGCTATATCTACAGGATTTGCATAATGGAAGGATGGGTCACTAATTTCGGGGAAGAGGTCCTTAATGGGAACTATAGGAGGGGACTCATCTTGAAGGTATTGATTCAAAGAGATCAGGTCCTTAATAAATTCTTCTGGTTCTTGTATTTTAGGACTAGACTCTATAATTTGGCTCTCCTCTATGGTTTTCTCAGGTAAGGCTCTAGTAGCAGTACCTAGGTTCTCTTCCTCTATTTGTTCTTCCATTATAGCTTTAGGTTGGATATGGTCAAGGTCAACTAGCTCTGGGTTGGTTTCTACCTGGGCATCTACTGGGTCAGCTAATTCTAGGTCTACTAAAGGTGTCTCCTCTTCTCCCTCATACTCATCCACTAGGCTCACATCAGCTTCATACACTTTCGCGTTAATGTAAGCCTTGTGAATCTCAGGAATGGTTGGAGAAGGTCGGCTAGCAAGAAATTGGTTAGGTTCTGGTCTCTGATTATGGGTACTACTCCTAGTAGGTTCAGGTTGTATAAGGGGTAGTGGCTCACTACTGGGTTCATATTTAGGGATACTAATCCTATGGGGTTCAAGTTGACTAGGGGAAGCATGACTAGTACTAGGTTGATACTTAGGGGTTATGGGTTCTCTAGGCTCATAGGACAAGGGTGCAGATCTATGGGTCATGGGATTATAGGATCTGGGGTCATATGATTTTGGGTCAGCTTTATGATCAGGTTCTAAGGATGGATCAAGGTATGGGGTCCTCCTAAGGTTGGGCTCTCTATATGGGTCAGGATATTGGGTCCTCCTAGGATTGGACTCCCTATATGGGTCAGAATACTGGGTTCTCCTAGGGTTGGACTCCCTATATAGGTCAGAATATTGGGTCCTCCTAGGGTTGGACTCCCTATATGGGTCAGAATATTGGGTGTTGGGTCTACTAGGCTCATAGGGTGTGGGTGCATAGGATCTATGATCATGGGATCTAGAGTCATAGGATCTGGAGTCATAAGATCTATAGGTTGTAGGTATACTAGGCTTGTAGGGAGAGGGTAAATAGGATCTATCTTCCTGGTCTATAAAATCCTGATTGAGTCTTCTAGGACTAACCTTAGGGATTGGGTCATGACGATAGGTTCTCCTAGGTTCAGCCTCAAGGTATGGATCAGGGTTTGGGGTCCTCCTAGGTTGAGGATTGTAGTACGGGTCAGGATAAGGGGCTCTCCTAGGTTCGACCTCATGGTATAGATCAGGGTTTGGGGTCCTCCTAGGTTGAGGGGAGTCAGGATCTGGCTCAGACTGTGACCCATGGGTTTTTCTTGGGGTCCCTACCCGGACTTTTAACTGATCAAACCTATTGGCACGATGGTCAATTCTATCATTGGTTTGAATACGAGACTGAGTTAACTGGGTCATCTGGATAGTTATCTGGGCAATTTGATCAGCTAGGGCTTTTATTTGGGCTTGTAAATTTTCCATGGGTTCAGACATTTATGAAGGAGGTGGGTGATATGAAACTCCTGATCTAGTGCTCATGCAAGACTCGATCAGACCGACTATAGCTGACTAGACCTAAAGTCCAAACTAGATGCTCAATCAGGGTGGCAAACTAGCCTATAGTAACCCTGTACTCAGCCAGGCAGGTGTAAGGGGAGTGTTAGGTCCCTGATTGCCAATCCTAGACACCAATCAGAGATTGGCCAGGTAGGCGGACCAGCACACAAGCCCTTCGGGATTGAATCCCTAAACCACCGTTCTAGACACTAAGCACAAGGCACACACAGGTTAACTTGACACAGTGATCTAACACTAGCCCGGACCCGACCAGTTGGTGTCCCTAGCCCACTAGGGCAAATTAAGTCTAATTAATTTTAGGTTAAGGCTTGGGACTGAATGCAAGGGATGTGGTTTTGGGCTAAGGAGAGGTGATCAAATCCTCCCCCCATCTGATATAGCAAGAGTGCCCTTAAAAGTAAATTATGCAATGATGGCAGGCAGATGAGGATGCAAATTAGGGTTTAGGTATTTTTTTTTTGGTATTTTTGGAAAATATGTATATTTTTTTTTTTGGTATTTTTTTAAATAGAAGAAAACTTGCAAATCATGGCCTAATATACTGGAAATATACTAAAATTAAGAAATATGCAAAAACTCCTAAACAAAACCCTAAAACTTCCAAATTTGTCTTGCTAAAAAAAAACAGAGCCGAAAATTTGCAGGCCCTATTTTGGCTTGAAGAAAATTCACAGGACATAATAAAATATGAAAAAAATTTTAAAATTACTGTGAATTATGATAAATCCAGGAAAATAAATTTCAGAATTTTTGGAGTTTTTAACAGGGAGAAATAATTAAAATGATAGAGTATATACGGACTGAAAAATTGCAGAAAACAAGCCCTAATCTAAGCTCTGATACCAAATGATGCGGAACTAATATGCATGCAATTTTTTTTGTATGTTTTACATGTTGCGTTAGGTGATTAATTCCCAAATTTCAGGTCAAAATTATTTGTAGGGAATTTTGTATGAATTTTTGAAGATCAGCATGCAGATTAGGACCAAGAAAAGTAGCAAAGAAGGACCGCCGGGGCTGAGAAGCCTCGGTTAGGGCAAGTTCTCCTACAATAAAACTACTGGAGGTAGAGGGGTGTACCTGACAACGTCTGTGAAGATCGCAGCGAAGGGATCTCTCGTTCCTCGATGGATGCGGCCTGGAAAACCGAGCCAAAGACCCGCGGATACCCGGCTTTCTGCTCGGTGATCCGATTGAGGCTTGGCTGGAGTCGTTGGATTCGTAGGAACTCAGGGACCTGCAAACGACCAGTCAGGGGTTAGAAAGCTCACAAAGGAACAAGAAAACAAAGTAAAAACAGCAAGGGAAGGCTTCTTTTGGAGTGGGCGTCCAGGGATCTGGAGGGTTTGTTGGCAGCAGGAAGATGATTGCAATCACCGGGAAGAAGAACTCTCACAAACCCCTTTATGCACACAGCAGGGTATCACACCACTCAATAGAAGAACTCAAGGTTTTCATTCATCAAAAATTTTCCTCATACAAGAGGCTAGGGTCCCTTAAATAGACCCTTAACCTTGGGCTCCAAGTAAGGGTACATAAGTCTTTACATAAGAATCCTTTTCCCTCTCAAACCCTAGCTAGAAAATAAGGAAATATTAGGTAGAAAAATCCCTAAAATTTTTCTTGACTTGGTCAAGACTCCAAGGACGCCTAGGGGGCGTGTTGGGCTTCTAGGAGCAGCAAAAGGCCGGCCCAAAGGGGCCCGGGTGCATGGGTTTGGGCCTCTGGAAGCTGGGGTGGCCTGGTAGCCAGGTAGCAGGAATATTCCCTGGTATCTTGCTTCTTAGGGGCTTGGGCTTGGCACCTGGGCTTGATTTCATTGGGTTAGGATGCAGATGGACCTCTGGAATCATGGATGCCCTTATTTATGAATATACTTTGGCATCTGGAAGGGAATCTGGGCATCTGGAGGGCATCTACAAGGAATCAGGGTTTCTGATTTTTCTCCTGGGGTCTTCAAATCTTCAAGCTGGGTTGGACTTGGGCTAAACTTCCATGTCTTCAATCTGGTTGGACTTGGTCTTCACTTGTATAATATAGTCTTGAGTCTTCAGTATGCTTGGACAGGACTCAAAAAAAATAAAATTAGCTCAACATGAGCTAACTAGCATTGGACTGAACTAGCTCAACATGAGCTGACTAGTACAGAACTGAAATAACAACTAAAATGGACTCAGATGATCTAAGCCCTTATTACAGATAGATTCATAAATTAATGATCAATTTACAGAGGGTTGAAAAAGCCTCTGTCTTATTCTGGTGCCTCAGGTGTCCCCACCATCTGAGTTCAATTTGGAGGAGTCCTACTAGGGATAGAACTCCTAGTCTTATCCAAATTCTAATTCCCTCTTATCCCAAACTCCTTTGGATGCCACATTTTATTTGAATTTTTGCAAGCATGTGGGCCACTTAAGAAAGCAATTACTATGAGATATATGAAATGAGGATCACCAAAAAAAATAAAAAAGAGGGTGAGAATTGCTGTGAACAAAAATTATTGGCATGAGGGTTTCTTGAGGTCTAGCACTAGGGTTTTAAAGGGGGAGGAAGGAAAAAATATTAAGAAGGTCTTCATATTTTATTTATTTCTCCCACCTCTTCATCTCGGATCCTCCAATTCTTCATCTTCTTGAAGGGTTCAAGAAGATCCAAGAAAAAAATTATTTCAGCCATCTTATGGCCTTTCGCATGAATCTAGCAATCCAAGGAGGTTGACCACATCGGAGTTTTGTGAGGACAATCTATAGAGGCTAGACACCCTGTGTGTCTATGAAGTGACATGAAGAGCTCTTACTAATTGCCATCAATAGTATTAATCAGTGACCCATGCTAAGGTATGAAATTAGATTTCATGTTGTATGTAGATTTCATCTACGGCATGCATCGATGAGTTTGATATATGCTAAATTTATTTTCATCAATTTTAAGTCCTTGCATATCATATTAGATCTTTTTGGTAGTATTTTTTTTTAGATATGATCTATGTGCTTGTAATCTAATTAAAATTGGTTCAATCTGATTTTCTTCTACTGTGATTTAGAAAAAGTAAAATTACATGCATGAAACCCTGCAGCATTTCCAACAATGGTATTGGAGCCATAGGTTCTTAACACGAAATGTTTAAGATTAAAATCTAATTTTTGTGTAAAAATATTAATCCAGGTAGTTACTTCAAATTTGTTTGATTACCAAGGCCATTTTGTTATAGGAGAAAAGTAGGGTTTAAAGGTCCTCTCTTTCTAATCCATGAGGTCCCCAATGGCATGTAGGGGTGCCACTTATGGTTATATCCCAGGAATAAGTTACCTGAAAGAAATTTTATTAAAATTATTTCGATATTTAGATTTACATTTCAATTATTTAATCTTAATTAATTTTTTATTTTTGATCTGAAATAAATTTATTATGATCTAATTTTATGTTTAGAACATGAAACATAATATAAATTATAGAATATAGCTATATCATATAGTTTAAATCTAAAAATATTTAATATGTATTGGATGTATGTAAATTGTTTAGATCTATTTTCTGCACAATTAATCCTCTTAAATTACTAGAATTAAGATTTAAAATATTAGATCTTGAATTGTGAATTAAATATCTAATGACATTTCATAAGACTTGGGCTATGGATTGGCTTGAATCTGTTCAATTAACTAGGTTAGATCTAAGGTTAGAAATTTGAGTAAAATTGACCTAATAGAGAAGTTTATTTAAACTAACCAAAGGTTGATTTGGATCAGGTCAAGGGTTCTCTAGATCAATTGTATAGTGATAGATTGATCAAGTCCATATTATATTAAATAGACGTGATTATGGCTCAGAGGTTGGACCCGAGTCGTTAGGCTACTCTAATCAAATTTGATGAACCAATTGGTGTCTAAGATAAGTTGGCATCTGATCATGGTTATTAATTGGGGCTATCTCTTACTTGGCTAACTTGGTTGGTGTCTAAGGAAGAGGTTAATGATAGAACCCTTCCACTGATCTCACTTACCTAGCTAATGTGGTCAGTTAGTTTTTGATTAGATAGCTTATAGACTTGAGTTAATCCATGCCGGTAAGGATGCATGATTGATCTTGGTGCCCATGGACCATGTCTTCTTCTCTCTTCTTAACCCTTTAATTAAATCCTTTAAATTATTAGGTCCCTAAAATGAGAATGTTATGGAGATAATCGAGTCATAGCATTTCGTTAAGAGGGTGGTAATGGATTCAATAGTCAAGATAATCATTGGAGGTCCAAAGACCTGGTGCTCATCGAGCTATTGGAATTACCATCCATATTATGATGATTCAATGGCAACTTTGTTAATGGTGGTCAGGTGATCCTATGACTAGAAATATTTTAGACTAGGTGATAAGACTATTACATATCCCAATTTAAATAATAAAATAAATATTAATTAATCTATATTTATTAAAATTGATATTTTTTATTTGAGTTTTGCAGAAAAGGAGTTTATGGATTGAAAGAGCTTGATTTTTTAAGTCCAACGACGTAGACGACACTTGAATCGGAGTTCAACAGGCTTGGAATCAATGTTTGAAATCTATTAAACAAATAGCATGCATTTTAGAGAAACCAGTCTACCATGGACCAGCTTAATGGTTCATAGGAGCTGAATGATCCATAAGCACCAGTGCCCGTGGTCCACAACCAAACCTCACGGACGACGGGCCAATTCCATCAACCATCGACTAGGAGGACGATCGACGGCCATCCTAGGGACTCTAGCAAAATCAATGATGCGGGTGGTGGTGCTAGCAAGGGGACATAGTGATGGCAATGGATTGGCAGTAATTGGATCAGGGAGAGAAGGAAGACCATAGCTCCAGTAGTGATGAATGGCTCAATGAAGGGAGAAATGGTGATGGTAATGGTCTCAATAACTGCTAGACAGTCTAGAAAGCAACGCAGTAAAGGGCATGGTAATGAAAATAAGGACCATTTAGGCAACAAGTCCAAGGCTCCAACATGCAGGTCTTGATGGTGAAGACCTATGGTGGTAGTTCTCAGTGGTGTAAGGGGACTCCGACGATGGGTCTTGGCAGTGCACAGGTGATTCTGGTGGAGATCTCAGTGGCCACCCCAAGATCTTTGATGATGACATTCGGGCGATAGCAACCAAGTTTGTCAATGAAAGGAGGAGGCAGCATAGATCTCAAAGTAATCATAAGGCTCATGTTGATTTCCCTGTCGTGGTTGATTTTTGAACCTTCGATCAAGATCTGATGGCAACCAACCCTTAGCTATTCAAGCACTAATTTGGAGTGAGACTCGACAGTCTACTTCAACAAAAATTTTGGTTTACCTTCTTACCATTGATTTTGTAAATAACAAATCTTAGCCACCCGTATGATCTATATGTTTAGTTCCATACCAGAAAAATATGAAGACCCCTCCCCTATTAAATCCCATAAAAAGATTCTTGTACTTCTACTTGGGGGCATCAATTTCTTTCACAATTTTTTTTCTTGTAATTAGCTTAGGCTTTGAGAGAGAGAGGGAGAGGAATAAAGAAAAAGAGTTTTCAGGAGAGGTATGGTGACAGCATCCCAAATCTCTAAGAAGATGCATCCAAGAGCCATGTGTGATTGAGGTGCAGTCTGAAGGGAAGTACAGGTTCCCATTTTTCAGTTTTGTATTTGGTTTTTCTATTCTATGCAGTTGAATAAAGCTGTACATCTCTTTTAAGTTCTTTTCTAGTTAATTTTCTAAAATTAATTATCTTATTGGGATGAATCATTATTCTAGCACGATATCATTCATGCTCAACATAGATAATTAATTCTAAGATTTTTATTTACATATGTTGTTAGGATCTTTTCAACTTAATCATTGGATAGCCTATACTTATAGAACGGGCCATGATACTAACAATATATGGTTCGTACTCGGCAAGATAGTTTATACTAGAAGTTAGTTTGAAAGATTCTGACATTATTACAAATTTTGATTATTTAGATGAGAACAAATGCATGTCTTATGTTTATGATTACCTGAAAATCCAAGGACATGTTTGTATCATTTAAATCCCTCGATCTCATAGTCAATTTAAATTGAATAGTTTTCATTAACCCATCATCTATCTTCTAAGCATCTAAATATTTATCTATTTTCTTTATTTTTTTTATAAAATTACAGTCCTTGATCCCCGAGGATATGATCCCTACTCACCCTAGCTATAGTAGTGAGTTAGGTTTTATTTTTGACCGCTTATGAGTTACAAGATTTTAGATCTCACTATTATGAACTCATTATAGCTTTAAAATCCATCATCCTAATCTATGGGATCCATCATAATCATAAGACAAAGTGTATAAGACATAGTATATGATAAAACATTAATGCCTTTTTATTATTAAATACATGAGTCAAAAAAATTATAAAAGGGCCCCTATCTTGTATAAAATGTGATTGACTTGCAGGAAACTATTCTTTCAATCTCCTACATGCACTAAAGCCACTTGCCCTTGTATTTAATTTTCATATAATCTAAATGGTGTTCAAACAATTATAGAGGAAGGGCCTTAGTGAATGGGTCTACTATGTCGTTCTTTGTATCTACTCATTCTATGATCATATCTTATCTTTTAATAATTTCACGAATGAGATAGAAGTGCCTTAGGATGTACTTGGACTTTTGATGAGACCTTGGTTTCTTAGCTTGTGTAATATCTCTAATGTTTCATAATAAAGTAGCATTGTTTGTAATACCTTAGGAATGACACCCAATTCTATGACGAATTTCTTCATCCAAATAGCTTCCTTAGTGGCTTCACTAGCAACAATGTACTCTACCTCAGTGACTAAGTTAGCTATAATTTATTGCTTGGTACTTTTTCAACTCACTACACCACCATATAGATTAAATACATACCCTAATATGGATTTACTATCATCAATATATGATTAAAAAACTAGAATAATTATATATTTTTGTTTTAGGTACTTAAGAATGTTTTTCACTACTTTCCAATGATCCTTCCCTAGATTAGCCTGAAACCTGCTTGCAATGCCTAAAGCATAAGCTACATCAATCTTGGTACATAACATCGCTACAAGGTTGATCCGATAGTAAAAGTGTAAGGAATTTTTCTCATCCTTTGTCTCTCTTTAGGTATCATAGAAGACATCTTAGAGAGTTGTATGCCTTGACTCATATGCAAGTAAGCCCTTTTACTTCTCTCCATGTTGAAACCTTTCAATACTAAGTCAATGTACCTAAATTAGGACATGCCAAGCATTCTTGTAGATCTATCTCTATAGATCTTTATACATAGTATATAGGATGCTTCTCCCAAATCCTCTATTAAAAACTTTTTTGATAGCCAAGCTTTGATCAATTACAACATTAGGATTTCATTCCTAATGATAAGTATGTCATCAATATACAAGATTAAGAAGACAATGGCACTCCAATATGCCTTCTTATACACACATAGTTTATCCATATTTTTGATGAAATCAAATTCCTCGATTGTTTCATCAAAGTGAATGTTCAATCTCCATGAAACTTGATTCAATCTATAAATAGATTTCTTAAGCTTGCATACTTGGTTCAGTTTTCTACTTGAGACAAATCCTTTTGGTTGTGATATACAAACTTCTACATCAAGATACCCATTGAGGAAGGCAGTTTTTATATATATTTGTCAGATTTCATAATCATAATAGGTTACTATAGCAAGCATAATTCCAATAGACTTGAGCATAGCTACTAGTGAAAATGTTTCATCATCGTCAATTCTATATCTTTGTTTAAAACCTTTTGCTATTAACCCAGCCTTGTAGGTTTTTACATGGCCATCTACTCCAATCTTCATCTTCATGACCCATTTGTACTTTATTTGGTTTACTCTTTTAGGTGAATCAACCAAAGTCCAAACATGGTCGAAATACATGGAGTCCAATTTAGATTTCATGGATTCAAGCCATTTGTCAGTCTTACTCTTGATAGCTTCTATATAGGTCACAGGATCATCATCCTGAATGATACTGGCTTTGTTGTCATTTTCAATGACAAAGCCATATCTAAGAGATGCACCCTACACTCTTTTTGACTTTCTGAGATGAGGTGTGTTATGGATGTACCTGATCATTAGGTACTCATGGTTCAAGAAGTTCTTATAATTGTCTCTAGAATTTGTTTAAGTTGGAGGTCTTGAACTTCTCCAAGTTCAACTATCCTTCTACTGCCTCCTTCTTGGATAAATTCCTTCTCCAAGAAAGTGGCATTCTGATGCGGCAAGCATAAGATTAGTGATTTAATTCGTGTTTGTAGAGCAATGAAACCTAATTACACTAGCATTGTACTCATCATAATAAGTCTTAAGGATTACATGAAAAGGGACTATTACATGATTAGACACAATCCTAAAACTAAGAAGGAAGAAGATCTAGACAATAGGGGCTAATGATTGAGGACTTGCCTTGTTGAGCTTTCCAACCTTCTAATGATTTCAAACCTTGAAACTACCGATGCTCTGGACTGGAGAACTCGGATAACAGAGATCAGAACGCTGGGCTTGGGCTTCAGCTTGTTGGTTCATTGTCAAGGGGAACCTTGTTCACAACTCAAAGACTTCGAAGGACCCTGCAATGAAGATCAAAAGTTAAGGAAGAAGAAAGCAGGCATATGGAAGGGATGGAATAATTTATGAGCAAGGAAGGAAGTCTGAGATGGTTTGGCCGGCTCCAATGTATCCTTCTTGAACTTGGCGTTGGATGGCTTGGAGAAGAAAGTAGATTCGAGTGGGGGGGAAGGGGGCTTAGGAACAATCACTCAAAGAAATAATATAAGACTACAACTTCAACTTCAACTTCATTTTTCATTCATCTCATCAAAATCAATCCCTTTTACAATGGGCCTCCAAGGCTTTTAATAGCCTCACAAAGCTAGCTTTTGAAATTTAAAAACTCCCCAAATCGAGGAGGATTACAAGGGGGGTTGGAGGATTTGGTGGAGAGTTTGGAGGGATGTGGGGGGGTTGGAGGATTTGGTGGAGGACTTGGAGGGATGTGGCCAACCTCCTTGAATTTGAATCTTCCATGTTGGCACCCAAAGGGTGATGAGGTGGCTGGTGAAGTGGCACCTGATGACGTGGCATGGTGAGGTGGTCTTCTACTTGGATAAGAATGATATGTGGCGCCCAGTGGTCCTAGTTGATGGTCCTTTTCTCTTGCTTGGTTGATGTGTCTTCTCTTCTTCATGTGGTCAAATTTGGGGTCTAGAATTTGAGTCTTGTTGCTGGCTTTCATGGCTTTAAGACTTGATTAGACTTAACTCAACTGAATTAGACTTAACTCAACTGAACTGACTTGACTGACCTAGACTTTAAAACTTGAAATGGACTTACAGGAAATGAAATTTTAAAAGTAATTACAGGACTCAATAAACACTCTTGACTCAAAATTAATTATAGGACTCTTGAAAAGGAAATGACTCTTGAAAATAAAATATTTTTGAACTAAAGGATACAAGGTAACCTAATTATCTTCGATCCAAATTGGGATAAGGCTAACCTTGTTGGAGTGAAGTTTCTTTCGGCTTCTGGTGTCCACACCAATTCTCCTGGGGTGGGCAGAACTCGACCCAGTCGAGTATGGTTCAGTTTTGCCCTGGTAATGCTCGAACAAGTCTGGGTTAAGTCTTTGCAGGTCCTCTCGAGTAATCCAAGAGTTGTCGGACTCAGGTCGACCTTGCCATTGAACCAGGTATCGCTGATAGTCCTTATTCCTGGTAGTAATGATCTTGTCATCCAGGATTCTCTCAATCCTCTCTCTCTGCTCAGGTAAGGTTGGTGGTGGACACTCGGAAATATGTTCACTCTCAATGAAAGTTTCTGGCTCAAAAGGCTCACTAGGTATTAGTAGTGGTTCTTTGTATTCTACTAGGTCTGAAACATTGAAGGTTGTACTAATACCCATATCAGGTGGAAGTTCCAAAACATATGCATTAGGCCCTATTTTCTTTAAGATATTAAAAGGTCCCGCTCCGCGGGCATGTAGCTTCTTTATGGTTCCTGGGGGAAACCGTTCAGGGTTGAGCCTAATCATCGCATAATCCCCTTCACAGAATTCTTTAGCCCTCTTATGTGAGTCAGCTAAGTGTTTGTAAGTTTCATTGCTCAGGTTGATCTTATTACTGATTTCTTTTTGTAGATTTGTGACATGCTGTGCAAAAGACTCAGCAGACTCAGAGACTCGTGTGTGAATAGGTAGTGGGATTAGATCTAAAGGCTTCCTAGGCTTGCAACCATGGACTATCTCAAAGGGACTTTTGCCCGTAGATCGATTGACCGAACTGTTGTAAGCGAACTCAGCACGTGGCAATAACAAATCCCAGTTTCCTAGACTTTCTCCCACTAGGCATCTCAGCAAGTTCCCTAGACTTCTATTTACAACCTCGGTTTGTCCATCAGTCTGGGGATGGTAGGTAGTGGAGAATTTCAGTCTGGTTCCTAATAGGTGCCAAAGGGTTTTCCAGAAGTAACTTGTGAAGCGGACATCCCTATCAGAAATAATGGTTTTTGGTAACCCGTGGAGTCTGACTACTTGATCAAGAAAGAGTTTGGCTATCCTAGAGGCATCAGAAGTTTGGGTGCAAGGTATGAAATGGGCCATTTTTGAAAATCGGTCGACCACCACAAAGATTGAATCATGTTTTCGAATGGTCTTGGGTAATCCTAGAACAAAGTCCATGCTTAGATCCTGCCATGGACACTCAGGTACAGGTAAAGGAGTGTATAGCCCGGTATTCTTCTTTTGTTGCTTTGCAACAGCACATGTCCTACATCGAGCTACAATGTTTGCTACTTGTTTCTTAAGACCTGGCCAGTAAAATTGTTCCTCAACAGCCAAGATAGTCTTGTTTCGTCCGAAGTGGCCAGCCAAACCTCCCGCATGTATCTCCCAAACTAAAAAATCTCTTAAGGAGGTTCTTGGGATGCAAAGCCTATTCTCTCTAAAAAGATAACCATCTAGAAGGGTATAATCACTATGATCACTAGAGGGTCCTTGACGCAAAACCTGATAAATTTCATCAAAATCTGGACAGGTTTCGTACTGCTCCTTAAGTCTTTCAAAACCTATGACTTCAGTACTGACTGAAGTTAAAAGTAACGTTCTACGACTTAGGGCATCAGCTACCTTATTATCGGTTCCTGATTGATGCTTTAGGACAAACGTATAGGATTGGATGTACTCTACCCATTTGGCATGCCTAGGGTTTAGTTTCTTTTGGGAACTCAAAAACCTAAGGGCTTCATGGTCTGAAAATAAAACAAATTCTTGCGGTAGGAGATAATGCCTCCAATACCTTAATGCTTGCACTACCGCATAAAGCTCCCGATCATATGTGGAGTATTTTTTCCTGGCTTCATTCAATTTCTCACTAAAGAATGCTACGGGATGGTTCTCTTGACTCAGAACTCCACCAATACCTACTCCCGAAGCATCGCATGCTACTTCAAAGACCTTAGAAAAAATCGGGTAGTCTTAAGACTGGTGCTTGGGTCATCTTATCTTTGATGTGAAGGAAGGCCTTATCAGCTGACTTCGTCCATTCAAAGTGGCCCTTCCTAATACAATCCGTGATAGGAGCAACTATGGTGCTAAACCCTCTAATAAATCTTCGATAAAACGTAGCGAGGCCATGAAAACTTCTTACTTCATGAATATTATTAGGTGTTCGCCACTCTACGATTGCCTTAACCTTCTCAGGGTCAGCGGATACTCCTTCAGGGGTCACAACAAATCCTAGGAAGATAACTCTAGTAGTCATGAAAGCACATTTCTTTAGATTGGCATAGAGGTTATCTTTCCTAAGTGCTAAACATACCTGCCTCAGATGTTGTTGATGATCTTCTCTAGTCCTACTATAGATAAGTATGTCGTCAAAGTAAACGACAACAAATTTTCCAATAAAGGCTCGTAGGACTTGGTTCATGATTCGCATAAAAGTGCTAGGGGCGTTTGATAACCCAAAAGGCATGACTACCCATTCAAATAACCCGTCCTTAGTTTTAAAGGCAGTCTTCCATTCATCCCCTGGTCTGATCCTAACTTGGTGATAGCCGCTCTTCAGGTCAATCTTAGAAAATATAGTTGCACCGGCCATCATATCTAACATATCATCCAAGCGGGGGATGGGAAACCTATACTTCACCGTGATTTTATTTATGGCACGACTATCAACACACATTCTCCATGTGCCATCTTTCTTAGGGGTAAGTAAGGTTGGGACTGCGCATGGACTCAAACTCTCCCTAATGAATCCTTTCTTTAGGAGTTCTCCTACTTGACGTTGTAATTCTTGGTGCTCGGTAGGGTTCATTCTATAATGGGGAAGGTTCGGTAGGGTTGCTCCGGGGACTAAGTCTATCGCATGTTGTATATCCCTAAGAGGTGGGAGTTGGTCGGGCAAGTCATCGGGGAACACATCTTTGAACTCCTCTAGCACTTGACTGACTTCTTGAGGTTGTTCTTTTGAAAGAGGTTCTTGATGATCCTTAATGGTTAAAAACCAAACAGGTGACCCATTGCTAATTTCTTTCTCCATTTCTCTAGCAGTGATCACGTTTATCCCCTTTTTCTTATCACTCAATTGGCTTGATCCTCTCTTAATGGGGTTCTTAGGTGGAGAAGAATGGATTACAATCTTCTTTCCATTATGAGTAAACGAGCATGAATTAGAATGACCATAGAGTGTTACGTCAAGATCGTACAACCATGGTCGGCCTAAAATTATGCTACTTACTCCCATTGGAAGTACATCACACCATACTTTCTCCAGGTAAGATTGGAACTGAATGGTTACTAGGCACCTAGACTTAATGGAAATCGTGGTTGAGTCTATCCAGGATACCTTATAGGGATTAGGATGGGGTACGGTGGGCAATCCTAGGTTTTTAACTGTGTTGGTGGATATGGCATTGACACAGCTACCGCTATCTAAAATGACTTTGCATACTTTCTCACCTATCTTAATGAATGTCTGTAGGATGCTAGTCCTACACCAATCTTCTTGGGTTTTAGCTTGGGTGAGAATACACGTAACCACTCCTAACAGATCTTGATCTACCAGGACTTCCTCATCCTCATACTCTTCAGCCAAGTTCTCATCTGCCTGGTATACTTCCTCCTCAAATTCACCTTGGGATTCTACGGCTTCCTCTTCTACTTCGCCTATGTGTAGGGCTCTATTAGGACAGTTGCTAGAATAGTGACCCACTTTGTTACACTTGAAACATGCGTTTGGAGTTCTTTGGGTCTCAGGTGTTTTTCCCTTGTCATCTCTACGGGTCACAGGCACATTAGGATTGGGTCGGTTGAATATAGGCTGATTGGATCCTGACTGCTGATAAGGTGCACTAGTCCTAGGGGCTTCGGGCCTACGATAGACTGGACCTCTATGGAATCTCTCAGCATCCCTAGCTATTTGATAGGCCAATTCTAGGTCATGTACCTCTCGCATGAACAATTCTCTTTGAATTTCTTCCCTCAGTCCGGCTCTAAATCTAGACAAGGTCACCGACTCAGATTCATCAACATTGCACCTCATAACGAATTCGTCAAACTTCGCTATGTACTCTGCGACACTCCTATTTCCTTGAGTAAGTCTTTGCCATTGATCTAGGAGTCTTTGGTGGTAGGACATAGGAAGGTATTTCTCCCTAAGCCTAAGTTTCATAGCTCGCCAGGTCACTATGGGCACATCACCTCTCTGTCTAGTGAGTCTCTCAATGTTTCCCCAATATAACCTAGCTTGGCGCACAAGTTTAAGCTTTGCAAACTTACACTTGCGCTCTTCACTCATCTCAAACCAGTCAAAATACTGGTCCATCTCACCTTCCCAATCAATGTAGATCTTTGGATCTAAAATTCCATCAAAGGTGGGAGCTTCTAGCCTAATGTTCTTCATGGTTCGGTCATCTTGATCAAAGTGAATTGGGGTGGGTCTCCTGACATTGGGTTCATAGTTAGGCTCATGATGGAATCTCCTTGGGTTGGGCTCGATGGTTTGACCAGGGTGGGGTCCTCTAGGAATTGGATCATAAAACTGATCTTGGGGAGCTCTCCTAGGGTTTGTTTCATAGAGAGGGTTTTGATATGGAATCCTTCTAGGGTTCAATGGGGTCTCGAGTTCAGGTGCAAGACTTGGCTCAGGCTCAGTCTGGGCTTCATGATTGCTTTCTGGGGTTCTAGCCTCTAACTGATCCAACCTAGTAGTGATGTGGGCTAACTGCTCATTCATGTCTTGGTTGGTTTGTGCCACATTCTGATTTGTTTGGGCCAATTGCTCAGTTAAACTCTTAGTCAGTTGGGCCACTTGATCATTTAGGCCTTTGATCAAATTCCCTAAGTTTTGGTCCATGGCTACACTTGACTGGGCTTGGATTGGTGAATACGGTGTTCCTGCTCTAGTTGTCATGCATGCAAATGGACTCAAGTTCGAGCTAAGGTTTCCTAGACCTAGAGCACAAATTAGAAGTCTAATTAAGTGAACCAACTAGCTAGTAGTACTTATGGGACTTAGCCAGGTAGGTGGAGGGAGTGTAGGTCCCTGATTGCCAACCTTAGACACCAATCTGAGATTGGCCAGGTAGGCGGACCAAATCACAAGCCCTGATGCACCAATCCTAGACACCAAGCCAGTAAGCACACACCAATTAGCTGACACAGTTAACTTGACCCTAACCTGAACCCAACTTGTTGGTGTCCCTAACCCACTAGGGCAATTAACGTTCTACTCAATTTTAATTAACGGGCTGGGATCGATATGCTGGTTGGTGATTTTTGGGCTAGGGACAGGTGATGAAACCCTGACCCTATGTCAAATTGATGCCCTTAATTTGATTTCTCATGAGATGAATGAAATGCAAAGGTGCTGCAGAAGTGTGTTGCAATTTGAAAGTGGTGTGGAAAACGTGATGAAAGAAATGTCCAAAAATTTTGAAAAATTCACAAAGGATTTCTAACTTATATGTTTCAATGTAGATGAAAGGAATTTTAAAACTAAAATCTATACTAATCTAAGCAGATCCTACAAATGAAGATAAATAAAAAGGACAGAACATAACCTTAATGACAGTGTCGAACTGCAGAAATTTTTATTTTTTTTATAATTTTTTTCTGATGATAAAATTTAATATGGTGATAACTGACTTAAAAAGGAACAAGAAAAAAATATTTTAATAAAAAATTAGTGACTTGCCTTTGAAGTTGCAGGCGGATTACAGTCAGCCTACAGAAAATACAGCAAGCAGAAAAACAGAACGTGACCAATGCAAAATTCACAAATGAAATCTAAAAAAATCCTTTGGCTTTCTTTTTCACGGGTCAATCACAATGGCACCCCGACACGCCTTAGGAGATCCCCGTGGAATGGGAAGAGAGGGTGTTTAAACCCTACTTTCTCCTAAGACCGGACGGCCTGGTAACGCCCCCGATCCAAGTACTTCAAGGACTTAATGCTATGCAATCAGGAACTTATTCTACCATGCTCTGATACCAAGATGATGCGGCAAGCATAAGATTAGTGATTTAATTCGTGTTTGTAGAGCAATGAAACCTAATTACACTAGCATTGTACTCATCATAATAAGTCTTAAGGATTACATGAAAAGGGACTATTACATGATTAGACACAATCCTAAAACTAAGAAGGAAGAAGATCTAGACAATAGGGGCTAATGATTGAGGACTTGCCTTGTTGAGCTTTCCAACCTTCTAATGATTTCAAACCTTGAAACTACCGATGCTCTGGACTGGAGAACTCGGATAACAGAGATCAGAACGCTGGGCTTGGGCTTCAGCTTGTTGGTTCATTGTCAAGGGGAACCTTGTTCACAACTCAAAGACTTCGAAGGACCCTGCAATGAAGATCAAAAGTTAAGGAAGAAGAAAGCAGGCATATGGAAGGGATGGAATAATTTATGAGCAAGGAAGGAAGTCTGAGATGGTTTGGCCGGCTCCAATGTATCCTTCTTGAACTTGGCGTTGGATGGCTTGGAGAAGAAAGTAGATTCGAGTGGGGGGGAAGGGGGCTTAGGAACAATCACTCAAAGAAATAATATAAGACTACAACTTCAACTTCAACTTCATTTTTCATTCATCTCATCAAAATCAATCCCTTTTACAATGGGCCTCCAAGGCTTTTAATAGCCTCACAAAGCTAGCTTTTGAAATTTAAAAACTCCCCAAATCGAGGAGGATTACAAGGGGGGTTGGAGGATTTGGTGGAGAGTTTGGAGGGATGTGGGGGGGTTGGAGGATTTGGTGGAGGACTTGGAGGGATGTGGCCAACCTCCTTGAATTTGAATCTTCCTTGTTGGCGCCCAAAGGGTGATGAGGTGGCTGGTGAAGTGGCACCTGATGACGTGGCATGGTGAGGTGGTCTTCTACTTGGATAAGAATGACATGTGGCGCCCAGTGGTCCTAGTTGATGGTCCTTTTCTCTTGCTTGGTTGATGTGTCTTCTCTTCTTCATGTGGTCAAATTCTGGGGTCTAGAATTTGAGTCTTGTTGCTGGCTTTCATGGCTTTAAGACTTGATTAGACTTAACTCAACTGAATAAGACTTAACTCAACTGAACTGACTTGACTGACCTAGACTTTAAAACTTGAAATGGACTTACAGGAAATGAAATTTTAAAAGTAATTACAGGACTCAATAAACACTCTTGACTCAAAATTAATTACAGGACTCTTGAAAAGGAAATGACTCTTGAAAATAAAATATTTTTGAACTAAAGGATACAAGGTAACCTAATTATCTTCGATCCAAATTGGGATAAGGCTAACCTTGTTGGAGTGAAGTTTCTTTCGGCTTCTGGTGTCCACACCACATTCCTTCTGACAAAGACCTTTTGTTTAGTAGGATAATAAAAGATGTATCCAACACCCTCTCGAGGATAATCTATATACCAACATTTATCTACCCAAACACTTAACTTATATCCAAAAATATTACTGACATATGTAGGACAACCCTAAATCTTAAAATATTTGAGATTTGGCCTTTAACCTTTCCATAATTCATATAGATTGCTAGTAATTGATTTAGATAGAACCCTATTTAGTTTCTAGGACATCTATAGATACAAATAAAAGGATTTATGAAGCTCATCAAGGATTGCAACATGTCTAACAAGGTATGATTCCTCCTTTTTGCTATACCATTTAATTATGGTATATTAAAAGGTATCCATTAAGAGAATAACTTTGTCCTTAAGATGATTAAGTAAATCACTAGATAAGTATTCTCCTCCTCAATCAGATTAAAGGATATTAATACTTCTTTTAATTTATTTCTCAAGCATACTTTGATACTCCTTGAATTTATCAAAGGCTTTTGATTTGTGTTTCATAAGATACACATATCCAAACCTTGATAACTCATCAACAAACATGATGAAATAAGAGTATCCTTCTCAAGCTTGAGTTGTCATAGATCTACATATATCTACATATATAAGGCCTAATAACTCAGTTTTCCTTTCTCCATGTCAAGTAAATTGAGACATGATCATTTTATCCATGAGACAGGACTCATAAGTTGCTAATAATTCATAAACATAAGGATCAAATATATCACCTTTGTATAACTTGTTTATCCTAGACTCAATTATATGACCAAGTCGGCAATGCTAAAGAAAAGTGAAATTAACATCATTTCTCTTTCTTTACTTGTTTTAAATAAGTAACACTTCATCATTGAGCAATAAAACTAAAAGATCATTATTGATAAAACCATTTCCAAAGAATTCATTAGAATGATAAATTGAGTAACCATTACTCTTTACATTAATTTCAAAATCTTGTTGTATTAACAAGGGTATAGAAATAATATTTCTAATAATATTTGGAATATCATAACAGTCCTTCAATTCTAATATCTTGCACAAAGATAATAATCGTAGATAGGTGTCCATAGCTTCTACTTGAATGGATTCACCACTCATACAATGGTGGGGACACCAGAGGCACCAGAATAAGATAGAGGCTTTTCAATCCTCTGTGAATTGATAAATAATTTATAAGTCCATCTGTAATAAGGGCTTAGCTCATCTGAGTCCATTTTAGTTGTTATTTGAGTATTTTGAGTTGTTATTTTAGTTCTGTACTTGTTAGTTCATGTTGAGCTAGTTCAGTCCAATGCTAGTCAGCTCATGTTGAGCTAATTTTATTTTTTTTGAGTCCTGTCCAAGCATACTGAAGACTCAAGACTATATCATACAAGTGAAGACCATGTCCAACTAGATTGAAGACATGGAAGTATAGCCCAAGTCCAACCCAGCCTAAAGATTTGAAGACCCTAGGAAGAAAATTCAGAAAACCCTGATTTCTTGCAGATGCCCAGATTCCCTTCCAGATGCCAAAGTATATTCATAAATAAGGGCATCCATGATTCCAGAGATCCATCTGCATCCTACCCAAAGAAATCAAGCCCAGGTGCCAAGCCCAAGCCCCTAAGAAGCAAGATACCAGGGAATATTCCTACTACCTGGCTACCAAGCCACCCCAGCTTCCAGAGGCCCAAACCCATGCACCCGAGCCCATTTGGGCTGGCATTTTGCTGCTCCTAGAAGCCCAACACACCCCCTAGGCATCCTTGGAGTCTTGACCAAGTCAAGAAAATATTTAGGGATTTTTCTACCTAATATTTCCTTATTTTCTAGCTAGGGTTTGAGAGGGAAAAGGATTCTTATGTAAAGACTTATGTACCCTTACTTGGAGCCCAAGGTTAAGGGTCTATTTAAGGGACCCTAGCCTTTTGTATGAAGGAGAATTTTGATGAATGAAAACCTTGAGTTCTTCTATTGAGTTTTGTGATACCCTGCTGTGTGCATAAAGGGGTTTACGAGAGTTTTTCTTCCCAGTGCTGCAAACATCTTCCTGCTGCCAACAAACATCTCAAATCCCTGGACGCCCACTCCAAATGAAGCTTTCCCTTGCTGTTTTTCCTTTATTTTTTTAATTTATGATTTTTTTAACCCCTGACAGGTCGTTTGTAGGTCCCCGAGTTCCTACGAATCCAACGACTCCAGCCAAGCCTCAATCGGATCACCGAGCAGAAAGCCGGGTATCCGCGGGTCTTTGGCTCGGTTTTCCATGCCGCATCCATCGAGGAACGATAGACCCCTTCACTGCGATCTTCATAGATGTTGTCAGGTACACCCCTCTACCTCCAGTAGTTTTATTGCAGGAGAACTTGCCCTAACCGAGGCTTCTCAGCCCCGGCGGTCCTTCTTTGTTACTTTTCTAGGTCCTAATCTGCATGCTGATCTTCAAAAATTCATACAAAATTCTCTACAAATAATTTTGATCTGAAATTCGGTAATTAATCACCTAACTCAACATGTAAAACATACAAAAAATATGGCATGCATATTAGTTTTCCATCATTTGGTATCAGAGCTTAGATTAGGGCTTGTTTTCTGCAATTTTTCAGTCTGTATATGCTCTATTTTTTAAATTATTTCTCCCTATTAAAAACTCCAAAAAATTTTAAATTTATTTTTTTAGATTCACCATAATTCGAAGTAATTCTCGTAGTTTTTTCAGATTTTATTATGACCTGTGAATTTTCTTCAAGCCGAAATACAGCCTATAAATTTTTGGCTCTGTTTTTTTTTCAGAAAGACAAGTTTGGAAGTTTTAGGGTTTTATCTAGCATTTTTTGCATATCTTTTAATTTTAGTATATTTCTTGCATATTAGGCCATAATTTGCAAGTGTTCTCCTATTTAAGAAATTACAAAAAAAAAAATATATATTCTTTAAAAATACCAAAAACATCAAAACCCTAATTTGCATCCTCATCTGCCTGCCATCATTGCATAATTTACTTTTAAGGGCACTCTTGCTATATCAGATGTGGGGAGGATTTGATCACCTCTCCTTAGCCCAAAACCACCTTCCTTGCATTCGGTCCCAAGCCTAACTTAAAATTGATTAGACCTAATTTGTCCTAGTGGGCTAGGGACACCAACTGGTCAGGTCCGGGCTAAGTGTTAGATCACTGTGTCAAGACTAACCTGTGTGTTCCTTGTGCTTGGTGTCTAGAATGGTGGTTTAGGGATTCAATCCCGAAGGGCTTGTGTGCTGGTCCGCCTACCTGGCCAATCTTTGATTGGTGTTTAGGATTGGCAATCAGGGACCTAACACTCTCCTTACACCTGCCTGGCTGAGTACAGGGTTACTATAGGCTAGTTTGCCATCCTGATTGAGCATCTAGTTTGGACTCTAGGTCTAGTCAGCTATAGTCGGTCTGATCGAGTCTTGTATAAGCACTAGATCAGGAGTTTCATATCACCCACCTCCTTCACAAATGTCTGAACCCATGGAAAATTTACTAGCCCAAATAAAAGCCCTAGCTGATCAAATGGTCCAGATGGCTACCCAGATGACTACCCAGTTAACTCAGTCTGCTACCCAAACCAACAATAGAATTGACCATCTTGCCAATAGGTTTGACCAGTTAGAAGGCCGTGTAGAGACCATACAAAGAACCCATGGATCACAGTCTGAGCCAGATCCTAATTCCCCTCAACCTAGGAGGACCCCAAACCCTGATCCATATCTTGAGATTGAAACTAGAAGAGACCATCGTCATGACCCAATCCCTAAGGTTAGTCGTAGAAGACCCAATCAGGATTTTATAGACCAGGAAGATAGATCCTATTTACCCTCTCCCTATAAGCCTAGTATACCCACAATCTATAGATCTTATGACTCCAAATCCTATGAACTTAGAACCTATGAATCCATAACCTATGAACCTAGATCCTATGACTCTAGATCCCATGATCATAGGTCCTATGCACCCACACCCTATGAGCTTAGTAGACCCAACACCCAATATTCTGACCCATATAGGGAGTCCAACCCTAGGAGAACCCAATATTCTGACCCATATAGGGAGTCCAACCCTAGGAGAACCCAGTATTCTGACCCATATATGGAGTCCAACCCTAGGAGGACCCAATATCCTGACCCATATAGAGAGCCCAACCTTAGGAGGACCCCATACCATGATCCATCCTTAGGACCTGACCATAGAGCTGACCCAAAATCCTATGACCCCAGATCCTATAATCCCATGACCCATAGATCTGCACCCTTGTCCTATGAGCCCAGAGAACCCATAACCACTAAGTATCAATCTAGTACTAGTCAGGTTTTCCTTAGTCAACTTGAACCCCATAGGATTAGCTCCCCTAAATATGAGCCCAGTAGTGAGCCACTACCCCTTAGGCAACCTAAACCTACTAGGATTAGTATCCATAATCAGAAACCAGGACCTAGCCAATTTTCTCGTAGCCGACCTTCTCCAACCATTCCTGAGAATGACAAGGCTTATATTAACGTGGAAGTGTATGAAGCTGATGCAAACTTAGTGGATGAGTATGAGGGAGAAGAGGAGACACCTTTAGATGACCTAGAATTAGCTGACCCAATAGATACCCAGGTAGAAGCCAACCTAGAGGTAGTTGACCTTGACCACATCCAACCTAAAGCTATAGTGGAAGAACAAATAGAGGAAGAGAACCTAGGTACTGCTACTAGAGCCTTACCCGAGGAAACCATAGAGGAGAGCCAAATTATAGAGTCTAGTCCAAAATACAAGAACCAGAAAAATTTATTAAGGACCTGATCTCTTTGAATCAATACCTTCAAGATGAGTCCCCTCCTATAATTCCCATTAAGGACCTCTTCCCCGAAATTGGTGACCCATCCTTCCATTATGCAAACCCTGTAGATATAGCTCAACCTCGTAAGGTAAACCTCATTAGTCTAGGATTAGTCCCTGACATGCCTTCTTATATCGAACTTTATCCAACTAACTTTGAACATTTTTCTCTACCCTACCAAACTAATTCTGAACCCACTTCCTATTTTCTATCCTTTCCTGACACCTCCAGCATTTCTAGGATTATTAGATTGCATTTAACTGAGATTAGCATACTGCATGCATTCATTACGCATGTTAGGTTTGCATTATACTTCTGGCATACCCTCTGGCATTTGCTTGGAGTCCATTGTAAATACTCTTGTGCACACCACACTAGGGTCAGACCTAGATAGTCTATAGTCTCTTAGGTTTAGGCCCATAAAAGTCTAATAAATTTCCTTCGATAGGAATGCAAAGTCGAGTGTATTAGGTGTTAGTTTGAGTCCTTTGCATCATTTTGTTAGGAGTCTGCATGTGCCTAGCATGTTCACCACCTATACTAATTTTAAATAAACTGGCTAATTCCCGAAGATGGATCAAAGAATTTGATGTAGTGGATTCTATCTTGGTTAGGCTTAGGCCTAAAAGAAGCTTCATGCTCGCAGAGCCGGACCTTTTAAAGTGATAGAGAAGGTTGGATCAAATGCCTAGGTGTTAGACTTGCCTTCGGATTTGGGCATTAGTTCTACCTTCAATATTACAGACCTGGTTGAGTATAGGGAACCGGCAGCGCTACCTAGTGAGGCCTTTGGACCTATTCCTTTTCATTATGAGTGACCCTAACCAAGAGTGTCCACAAACAAATTTGGCCTGAGAGAGGAGAACGGATCGAGCGTATCCTGGACGATCAAGCCATCACGACCCAGGGCCATGACTATCAACGCTTCCTGGTCCGAAGGCAAGGCCTGCCAGAGTCGGACGATTCGTGGATTTCTCGAGAGGACTTGCAATGCCTTAACCCAGACCATCTCGAGAGATATGTGAGCCAGTCTGACCTTCACCCGACAGGGTCGAGTTCCTCCCACCCCGGGAGAATTGGTGGGGACACCGAAGGCACCAGAATAAGATAGAGGCTTTTCAATCCTCTATGAATTGATCAATAATTTATGAGTCCATCTGTAATAAGGGCTTAACTCATCTGAGTCCATTTTAGTTGTTATTTGAGTTTTTTGAGTTGTTATTTCAGTTCTGTACTTGTCAGCTCATGTTGAGCTAGTTCAGTCCAATGCTAGTCAGCTCATGTTGAGCTAATTTTATTTTTTTGAGTCATGTCTAAGCATACTGAAGACTCAAGACTATATCATATAAGTGAAGACTAAGTCCAACTAGATTGAAGACATGGAAGTATAGCCCAAGTCCAACCCAGCTTGAAGATTTGAAGACCCTAGGAGGAAAATTCAGAAAACCCTGATTTCTTGCAAATGCCCTCCAGACACCTAGATTCCCTTCCAGATGCCAAAGTATATTCATAAATAAGGGCATCCATGATTCCAGAGGTCCATCTGCATCCTAGCCCAAAGAAATCAAGCCCAGGTGCCAAGCCCAAGCCCCTAAGAAGCAAGATACCAGGGAATATTCCTGCTACCTTGCTACCAGGCCACCCCAGCTTCCAAAGGCCCAAACCCATGCACCCGAGCCCCATTGGGCCAGCCTTTTGCTGCTCCTAGAAGCCCAACACGTCCCCCTAGGCATCCTTGGAGTCTTGACCAAGTCAAGAAAATTTTTAGGTATTTTTCTACCTAATATTTCCTTATTTTCTAGCTAGGGTTTGAGAGGGTAAAGGATTCTTATGTAAAGACTTATGTAATCTTACTTGGAGCCCAAGGTTAAGGGTCTATTTAAGGGACCCTAGCCTCTTGTATGAAGGAGAGTTTTTGATGAATGAAAACCTTGAGTTCTTCTATTGAGTTGTGTGATACCCTCCTGTGTGCATAAAGGGGTTTGCGAGAGTTTTTCTTCCCAGTGCTGCAATCATCTTCCTGCTGCCAACAAACATCTCAAATCCCTGGATGCCCACTCCAAAAGAAGCCTTCCCTTGCTATTTTTCCTTTGTTTTCTTGTTCCTTTGTGAGTTTTCTAACCCATGACAGGTCGTTTGTAGGTCCCCGAGTTCCTACGAATCCAACGACTCCAGCCAAGCCTCAATCGGATCACCGAGCAGAAAGCCGGGTATCCGCGTGTCTTTGGCTCGGTTTTTCAGGCCGCATCCGTCGAGGAACGAGAGACCCCTTCGCTGCGATCTTTATAGATGTTTTCAGGTACACCCCTCTTTCTCCAGTAGTTTTATTGCAGGAGAACTTGCCCTAACTAAGGCTTCTCAGCCCCGGCGATCCTTCTTTGCTACTTTTCTAGGTCCTAATCTGCATGCCGATCTTCAAAAATTCATACAAAATTCCCTACAAATAATTTTGATCTGAAATCCGGGAATTAATCACCTAACTCAACAGGTAAAACATACCAAAAAAATGGCATGCATATTAGTTCCCCATCATACAATAAAGCATAAAGTCACCCTTCTTCAAGCTCCTAATTCTTTGTGAAATAATTGTGCCTTAAAAGCCAATCTTTGTATGGGCATTTCTATGATCTTCCAGCTCATGTATAATATTATTTATTAATAAAAGGCATTTGATTCATCATACTGCTGCATCTTATCAAGATTATGATGAACACCATAGGTTAGGACAATAAAATTAGGATTATGATGGAGATCAAAATGGTGAGACCTAAATTCTTATAAACCCTAATCTAAAATATTTCTAGTCATTAGATCATCAATTTGGAGATCGATGAATCCAAAAAGACTAACACAACTTATATATGCTCGATAGAGAGGGTGGTTGGCCCCATAGCCACTTATGTAGAGATACTAATACAAGGATGTGGAGGTGCTCATTAGGCTATGAGTTTATTAAACTAATTTGATAAGAGAACATCAAATAGAAGTCTTACTTGTCAAAAGAATGTTCTTTTAATGGGAGTTGTGCATGTGATCCTTAGACCTGAGACAACCATAGTATCTTGTGCACATGAACCCATGTTTTGGTGCATACTCATTCATTGAAATTAAGTTATATACAGGGTGCTTCTAGATATAGTGGATTGTGTATGAAGGTAATGAGTAGGTCAACAAGGAATTGATCACTCCTAGTAAGGGATGAAGTTATCCCGTGTGATCTCTTTGAATGATGACTCAGAAATCTTTGATCAAAGCATGATGAGATTAAATAGAGTTTCTAATCTTTTATCGATCAAGTCTTCATTATCGAATTAAGATTTGAAGGAATTAAGTACTAGGGTTTGACATTTATCCATGTCCATCACTTAATAGGATAAAGGAAGATCGAAGGATTGAATTGCATGGTAACTTTCCACTAAAGGGTATTTTAGTAATTTTTATCAAATTTTTCGTCTTCCGAGTAGGCATGATATATTGCTAGATGTCAATTATGTCTTGTAGGTTTTCATGAATCAAATTGATTGGATTCATAAGTCAAATGGGAAGCTGGTTTGAATTGGTAACTTAGGTCAGCTTGATTTGACCTAATTAGGTCAATCAGTTTTGACTGGATTAGAATAGCTTGGACCTAGACCTACTGCTGGCTAGATGTGGAACCCAAAGGGTCACACACATTAAGAAATTAGCTAAAAAAGTTAATTATATTTTTATTAAAGTCATTGGATCCTAATTGGCTAGCTAATTGATATGCAAGAATATGTTGGCTAGCCTAACTCCTAGCCCAATTGGATTGGATCAATTAGCTTGCTATTTGGGCTAACCAATTTATGTAAAAATTCAATTGAATTGAGTCCTAAGTAGGGCAGCCTTAATCAATATTTATCAAAATTTTACTGGATTTTATCCTTTATTTATGGTAGAGTCCAAGGTGGAAGGGACACTTGGCGTTAAGTTTAGCATGCACCAAGAATGAAGGGGCACAGAAGGACCAGGAGTCCTTTTGCTTCTAAATCACCTTTTTTTGATAATTTCTAAGCCCCTATTCTTTATATCCATGCCCTTTTGGATGGGCTTTGACCGGTCAATAGGAGGAAATGGCATGAAGAAAATAGGTATGCAAGATGAAGGGTCGCATCCCTTCATTTTGGCATGGATTCAAGGGGCCAGAGTACTTCTATTTGAAGACTCTTAATTTTCTCTGATTTTCTTCTTGAAATTCCACACCCCCTAGCTAATTTTTGATCAGTAATATGCCACAAGGCATATAAAAAAAATTTATAGAAAAAAAATAGCCATTTATATATCTCTTGGTGAATGAAAGGACATTTCATGATAAGCCCTCTCATCCAAAAGACTCCTTCTATATGAAGGGTCTTATCATGGGGCTGAGAAAGAGACTTATCAGGCACCTCATCCATCTTTATAAATAGATATTAGTAATCTGATGCCAGTAATTTAATTCTAATTTGAAGAAATCTATTTTTATTTTCTCTTCCATCTTAAGACAAGGCTTGTGCTTTAAAGACATGACTTGTCCTTTTAAGACAAGGCCTATCTATTTAAGACAAGGCCCTAGGAAGAAAATTAGGAGAGATATTCAAATTTTGAGAGTGGATTCAGAGAGCTTTTTAAGTGCCTTGCAGGAGAGTAGGGGTTCCAGCAAAGGAAGAAAGTTTGAAAGGCTGCCGGAAGAGTCATAGTCAAATAAGCAAGCTTGGTAAGAGTGTTTCCTTGGTCTAGTTCCTATATGGATCACCTCTGGAAGACATACACTTGTATGCCTTGTAGAAAAAAAGAGTATAGCAGTCCAAGAATTCTTCTATAATCCTAAAGTTTTGATTTATTAGTTGTCATGGTCAAGTGGTCCTAGGATTTAGGGTTTCAATAATGAAAATTTTAAAACCTAATCTTCCACTGCACCCCACCCAGAATCCATCAGTGGTATTAGAGCCACCTTGATGCATGTAATTAGTAATCTCTTTAATATTAATTCCTTTCTTTGCAATGAATCGATGTATGATTAGTTCATATTATATATGAGATATGTTATATCATAGTAACTACATTGGATTGGATTAGTCTCCATGGCCGTCTGATCGTATGAGCTAATTAAGATTTAAAGGTCCTCTCTTCCCTTTCAATGGGGTATTCTATGACTTGTGGGGATGCTGTTGTGGCCTTATCCCACGAAGAAGTGTGGTGAACTGATTGCTAAAATAATCATGCTCATGTTATTCATATTAGGGTTAATATGCTTGTTTTCTAGAATGAGTGTCATGATGACTGATTAATTAGGATGTGTTTGAAACCATAAAAGCTCTCATAAAAATTATATTAATTCATAGTGTAAGTTAATCATAATGCAAATCCGATTAGGATATGATCAATCAATTGGTGTCTAAGGAAGTCGTTCTTGGAAGGTAAAGGGAATGAGATTTTTAATTGGTTCCGTTGTTTGACCTGACCAATTTAATTAGTGTCTAAGGAAAGCAACGGGGGGACCCCCTCATCTCTTCCACTTACCTGGCCAATTTGGTCATATCAAAAACCTAAATTAAAAATGCTGTTTGATTAAGCACACTACAAATTGGCTTCCTTCATGCTAAGCCAAATCCATGTCAAAAACTATTGTAAGTTTGTTGTGATTGACACAAGGCCTATGCTAGGATTTGATATGATATTTGTCTTTGTCCATTTTTTATGCTTTATGTCATGATTGGTGTTGTGCTTTGTTGTAATTGGCACAAGGGCAAGATTTATTAAACATGGCTGTATGGAAATGAAGGGTCTGACTAAACTAAGACATTATAGTTTGTTGTGATTAACACAAGGCTATAAGTTTCTTAGAGGTAGGTATTATTCTGAGAGTTGCATGGGTTGTAATTGGAAAGGGATTTTCCTACCCATGAACTCATGGGTGTTTGTTGTCATTAACACAAGGCATTGATAAGGAATTGGGATCTTAACCTCACTAAAGAAGCCTTAGCAGGGTTTTCTAGCTTACCATAGTTGAGGGTTATGGCATTCGACAGAAAATAGTGGGAGAAACAATTAGATGCAAATGTCCTTGTCTAATTATGAATATCATCATGAGTGGTCTGCTTATAGCTATTCTTTACTTAATGCAAATTTTATATTATGTCTTCTACCCTTTCACTGCGAGGCATCTTGGATGCTAACAAGTTGATTGGTCTAAATTATGTAGACTAGTTGATGAACCTGAGGATTGTATTAGCTTAGGAAAAGAATGACTATATCGTCGATTCTCCTAATCAAGATCCAGTAGGAGCGGATGCTATTGAGGAGGAAAGGGTCACATATAAAATGTGGAAGAATGACAGCATGACTGTCAAGTTCATTATGTTGTCCTCTATAAGTAATGAATTGTAGAGAAAATAAAAGGAAATGGAACCTCAGTCCATATTGCTCAATCTTTAAAAGCTTTATGGAGAGTATAGTCAGACAGCTTGATATAAGACATCGAAGCAGTTGATCTAAGCATGGATGAGTGAGAGCTCTTCTGTTTAGACACATGTCCTCAAGGTGATTAACCTGATCACTCAATTTGGTCAATTGGGGTTTGTGATGGATAGAGAGCTTAATCAGAACTTGACCCTATGGTCACTCCCAAATTTCTTCTGATAATTTGTCATGAATTATCATATGAACAAACTGAATATGTCATTGCCTGAGTTCCTGAATATGCTCAAGACAGTAGAGAGCCACTTTAAATGTGATAACACTCAGCTTCTTCTGGTTGATGGAAAGAAGAAGCAGGCAATGAAGAAGGGTTCAAAGAGAAAAAGCAACTTTGAGAGTGGCTTCCAGAAGTAGAAGAAGCCAAGGAAGCTCTCTGTTGATGGGACCTGCTATCACTATGGGAAGCAAGGATACTAGAAGAAGAATTACAAGTTGTATCTTGTAAGTATGAAACATGATGCTAGTGGAGAATCAAAAGTTTTGTACATGATACAAATAAACTTGTCATTTAGTTCTTCAGCTTCTGATATATGGGTATTGGATACCACATGTTGGTCTCATATTTGTAAGTCATTTGCTGGGGTTGCAAAGACCTAGAAGCTTGAAGAAAGTGAGATGATATGAATGTCACTTATCTTTGGTATTGCCATTTGGATCATATCAGTGAGTCTAGGATAAACAAGTTGTACAAAGAAAATTTTTTTGAATCTTTTGATCATGAGTCATTAGGAACTTGTGAGTCCGGTCTCATGGGTAAGATGACCAAATCTCAATTCACTGGACATAAAGAGAGGGCAACTTAATGCGAGATGACTCTAAGATTGCTAAATATGAGGAAGAAATAGTATACTAATTTTTTTTGATTTTTTTTTATAATTTTAATTTGTAGGCTAGATTCAAGTAAAGACTAGCAAGATGAATAGCAATGCAAAGAATCATAATCGCAGGCATGCGCATGCAAAAGAATAAAAGTCAAAACCTGAGAATTGAGAAATCCCCAGCTTAGGATACCTAACCTTCAATCAAAACAGAAATCAAGAGAAGGGAAGGATGTTACCAGTCAGAGATTGAAGAATCTATAATTGAAGAGATCACTCACAGTATGATTGGAACATGGATGATTAAGCTTCAGTTCCCTTGAAGTAGATGGCTGTTCGGGGTGGTCTTGGAGGCAAAGAAAGCCTCTTGGGGATCCTACAAATGTCAGAAGATGTTTAGAAAGTAACAACAAAATAAATATAAGAGATTAGGGTTAGAAGAAGATGGAATCAGGGTTTGGATGTAGGCGGCTTGAAGAAGGATGATGCTCATTGCTTCGAAGGCCTAGGGCACTCCTTCTTGAGCATATGAAGGCTTGGTGATGTAAGATGAACCTAATACTAATGCAAAATAGTAAACTAATTTTTTTATAATTTTTTTATACATTAATTCAGTGGCCAAAGACCTGAAAATAAGTAAAGAATCAGCATGATGACAAGTAATGCTAGAAACTATCATACCCACAGGAAGACACATGTAGAATAACAAAAATTAGGACTCAGGAATTGAGAAACTCCTAGTTTAGGATAGCATACCTATCATCAGATCAAAACTCAAGAGGGAAAAGGCTTTTACCAGGCAACGATTGTAATTCCTTTGATGAAAAGATCTCTCAGCCTCAAGATGGTGCCTGGAAGAACAAGCCTTTGGTTCCCGAATCTAAAGGCGATCTGGACTCAGTCTGAAGGCAAAGAAAACTCCCTCTGGAGAGGGGAAACACATCAGGGATTTGCAAAACATCAATGTTAGGCACAAATCAGGTAATTAAAACAAAAATAACAAGATGAAACAAGGAAGGAAAGAGAATAGGGCAATGGGTTGTCGGCAAGGAAGCAGGAAGATCTCTTGATCTTGGCATCTTCAAGGCTTCTCTTTTGGATGTAGCTGATGCTTGGAGGTCTGATTTGCTACTGAGGTGCAGAGGGATTGCAAGGATAGGGGTCAGCCAACACAAGAGAACAAACCAAACAAACCAAAGAACCAAAACACAAACACAAGAACATAGTCTTGAAAACAATTCAGCAAAGTATAATTCATAAGAGTTGATTGATTACAAAAAAAAAGAATGGTGGGGTATTTATAAAGTCCCATGCCCTCTCCTAAAGGGATTACAAGTCTTCTCATAGTTAGGATAGGTTTACATAATTTAAGTGGGAGAAAGACTACAAAATAAACCTAGAACTAGGATTACAAGGTTGACTAGAATAAGAACTTGATTTCCTCTTTCCACTTGAATTCTTCTTCTTAGCTTGGACCATGTCAACCTCAAGGATGTGTTGGGCTTCATGGGGGGTAGCAAGGGGCGGCCAAGGATGGGTCTGAAGCATGGGCTTTGGGCCCTTGAGGCCTTGGACGCCTGAAGTAGGAATATTCTAGGTATCTTGGTTCTGGGCTGGAATATACCTAGAATCTTGGTTCTTAAGGGCCTGGGCCTGGCATCATGGCTAATTTCTCTTTGACTGGGGTGTAGATGGACCTCTATATTCATTATATGACCTGGTCTGGGAATATACTCCAGCATCTGGATGGAATCTAGGTATCTGGAAAGCATCTAGAGGGCATTTGGGCATCTTGCAGGAATCTTGGACCCTGGGATGGCATTCAAAGTCCAATTGGCTAATATGAAGACCTAAATCAGGTAGCATCTCACGTACATAGGCATTGGGTCCACTACTCTTCATTAGTTTGAATGGGCCAACATTGCGAGCAGAAAATTCCTTTATAATCAAATAATACTTTGCAAAAAGTCCTTTATCTCTGTTTCAGGTATTAGCCAAGTTGTTATTTAGTTCATTATTATTTTTTAACTTTTGATTAATATCTTGATGCAAATGCTGTGTAGAGGTCAGTGCATATGTGGAAAGATAAATCATGGTTATAAATTTATTGGACTAAAGACTAACATCTATTAGACTCGACTAGACTTCCTATCAAAGAAAATTTATTGGACTATTTGGGTCTAACTAAATACACTATAGACTCTTTAGATTTGACCTTAGCATGGCATGCACATGAGAATTTACTATGTACTCCTACTAGGTGCCATAGGGTTCCCCTATAGTAAGATGCAAACATATTAAACTCAACGAATGAATGCAACTTGCGAACTTCTATAAATATAATCTAATAGTAAGAAAATTAGGAGAAGTTTTAGAAAACGGTAGAAAATAAGTGAGTTCAGGGTTAGTCTGATGGGATAGGAAGTAAGCAAAGGGTTCGGGGTTAATCGGATAGAGTAGGATGTACGAAGGGGTTTCAGGAATTAGTCCTAGACTAATGAGGCTTATCTTATGGGTTTGGGGTATTCCTATAGGGTCTGCATTATGGAAGAATGGGTAAAAAATTCCTATGGGTCATTAATTATTCTAGCTTGCAAACCAAAGGACTAGGCTCTATAGTTGGGCTTTCTTTTGGTGTCTCCTCAAGTAAAACTCTAATAGTAGTATCATGGTTCTCTTCCTCTAATTACTCTTCCACAACATGGTCAGCTAACTCAATGTCAGTTACTGTCTAGGTATGGCTACGGTTAGCTAAATCTAGGTCAGCACCTACTTGGGTATGGTCAGGGTCAACTAATGTTGGGTGGTCTTTTAACTGGTCCAACCTATGGGTTGCTTTGTTATTTGTTTGGTTCATTTGTTTGACTTGGGTGATTAATTGGGCACAGGATTTGTTGAACTCATGTTTCATCTGGGTGAACTGATCAGCCTTGTCTTTCATAAAAGCCTCAAAATTGAAGTCCATGGTTGAACTGGGTTGGTTGTACTGGACTTCCAACTCAACTAACTCCGGGTTGATTTCTATCTGGGTTTTCACTGGGTCAACTAACTCTGGGTTGGCTTCTAACTCTAGGTCACCTATAGGTATGGACTCATCATCTTCATACTCCTCTACCAGACATGGGTCATCCTCATATATTAATTTCTTCTTCTAGGTCATCTTGGTGAACTAATGGGGTGGTGAGACGGGTTTGGCTAATGAGAAATTCACTAGGGTCTAGGATAACATGGGAGGGTAAACAAAGGGTTATGGGTTCAAAGGTTATATGTTTAGTTCTATGGATCTGGGATGTAGGAGGGTTATTATTGTTGGACTCAGTTTGACTAAATATGAGTTCTCTCTGGTTTGACTCGAATTCCAAGACTATGTAATAGGATTCCTCTAAGTCCTAAGTCAACCTACAACAAATTCCCAATGGATATCCTTACGCAGGCCATACCGAAACCTCGCTATGGTTGTAAGCTGATGTTCAACTTTGTTACATTTCCTCATAAACTCATTAAATTGGTCAATGTATTCAGACACAGTTTTGTCACCCTATCTTAATTTGTGCCATTGGCCAAAAAGTTCATGCTCATAAGATTTACCTAGGTATTCTTTTCTCAACTTACTCCTTATAGCTTTCTAGGTACTTATCTGTTCTCCTCTCCAATAACATTCATCCTAAGTAAGTTCATAATGTCGCTTAGCATATCGGGTTAACCTACATGTAGCCAAACTAATTTTTTCTAGCTCTGACATCCTAGTGTACTCAAAGTACTGATCCATTCGATCCTCCCAATCAATATACACCATAGGATCTGGACTTCCATCAAAAGTGGGTGCATAAGGTTGGGTGCTCCTAATGCGTCTCCTATGGTTGGGTTCTAAGGATAGGTCATGGTATGGGGTTCTCCTAGGGATGGACTCCATGGTCACACTAGTTGGGTTGGGTTGAGGCTATTGCTATTGGGTTTCTAATCTAATGGTCATGCAACAAACAATCAATCAAAGTGGGATGGTGCAGCCAAGCATGCAAAAAAAAAGGTTAGTACAATCTAGGATTTCCTAGACCTAGAGCCAAAACTAAGTGGGTCAGCTCAACTTACACCCAACTCAACAACTAGTCCTTTCACTAGCCAAGTAGTGGGTGGGAGTGTGGGAGGCCCCCCCTACTTTTGCAAGAATCCAATTAAAAACCATAACACCACTTAGGTCGTTTGACTTTGGACCCTCAGCCATAGACACAAGATTTCAATAATAGTTGATGAATTGAATGCTCTAGTTGGCCCACATAATTCATACCCGACCTGTTGGTGTCACCTAGCCCACTATGGAAAATTAAGTCTAATTAATTTTAATTAAGGTTTGGATGAGAATGCAAGGAGATTGTTTTGGGCCCAGGACAGGTTATGACCTCTTAACCGGATCTGAGATAGATAAAGTGCCCTTAAGATTAGTTTAATGCAGATGATGGCAATCGATGGTCCTGATGCAATAAAAAATAATCAAAAAAACAAAATATTTTATGTGTGTTTTATGATGTGGCAAGTTAGGTTTGAGTTGATTAGGTTAGCAAACAAATTGGGCTTGGGATTGGGTTGTGTGTGAGTTGGTTAGGTTTGGTTAAGTAAAAGAGCATAAATAACAGAATTCTGAAAATTAGGGTTTCAAATGATGCAGGATTTGACATAATTATCGATGCAGAAAGAAATCATAAAAATCCTAGGATAGATGGTGGGGACACCTGAGGCACCAGAATAAGACAGAGGCTTTTCAATCCTCTGTAAATTGATCAATAATTTATGAGTCCATCTGTAATAAGGGCTTAGCTCATCTGAGTCCATTTTAGTTGTTATTTGAGTTTTTTTGAGTTGTTATTTCAGTTCTGTACTTGTTAGCTCATGTTGAGCTAGTTCAGTCCAATGCTGGTCAGCTCATGTTGAGCCAATTTTATTTTTTTTGAGTCCTCTCCAAGCATACTGAAGACTCAAGACTATATCATACAAGTGAAGACCAAGTCCAACTAGATTGAAGACATGGAAGTATAGCCCAAGTCCAACCCAGCTTGAAGATTTGAAGACCCTAGGAGGAAAATTCAGAAAACCCTAATTTCTTGCAGATGCCCTCCAGATGCCCAGATTCCCTTCCAGATGCCAAAGTATATTCATAGATAAGGGAATCCATGATTCCAGAGGTCCATCTGCATCCTAGCCCAAAGAAATCAAGCCCAGGTGCCAAGACCAAGCCCCTAAGAAGCAAGATACCAGGGAATATTCCTGCTACCTGGCTACCAGGCCACCCCAACTTCCAGAGGCCCAAACCCATGCACCCGAGCCCCTTTGGGCCGGCCTTTTGCTACTCCTAGAAGCCCAACACGCCCCCTAGGCATCCTTGGAGTCTTGACCAAGTCAAGAAAATTTTTAGTGATTTTTCTACCTAATATTTTCTTATTTTCTAGCTAGGGTTTGAGAGGGAAAAGGATTCTTATGTAAAGACTTATGTACCCTTACTTGGAGCCCAAGGTTAAGGGTCTATTTAAGGGACCCTAGCCTCTTGTATGAAGGAGAATTTTTGATGAATGAAAACCTTGAGTTCTTCTATTGAGTTGTGTGATACCCTGCTGTGTGCATAAAGGGGTTTGCGAGAGTTTTTCTTCCCAGTGCTGCAATCATCTTCCTGCTGCCAACAAGCCTCTCAGATCCCTGGATGCCCACTCCAATAGAAGCCTTCCCTTGCTGTTTTTCCTTTGTTTTCTTGTTCCTTTGTGAGTTTTCTAACCCCTGACAGGTCATTTACAGGTCCCTGAGTTCCTACGAATCAAACGACTCCAGCCAAACCTCAATCAGATCACCGAGCAGAAAGTCGGGTATCCGCGGGTCTTTGGCTCGGTTTTCCAGGCTGCATCCATCGAGGAACGAGAGACCCTTTACTATGATCTTCACAGACATTGTCAGGTACACCCCCTCTACCTCCAATAATTTTATTGTAGGAGAACTTGCCCTAACCCAGGCTTCTCAGCCCCGGCGGTCCTTCTTTTCTACTTTTCTAGGTCCTAATCTGCATGCTGATCTTCAAAATTTCATACAAAATTCCCTACAAATAATTTTGATCTAAAATTCTTGAATTAATCACCTAACTCAACATGTAAAACATACAAAAAAAATGGCATGCATATTAGTTCCCCATCAATAGAGGACAGATGGTGGAGATGAACTTTACTAAATTTGATGCAAAACAAAAATCAGATAATGATGCAAATCCTAGGGTTTTCGGACTAGTACAGAAATATCAAGATTTTAGTTTGGATTTCAATATGCTGAATTTCAGTGAATTAGGTTTTCTATAAAATTAATTAAAAATTATGATAAAATAGAGGACAAGACAGAGAACACTTCAAGCACTTTTCATAAAAAAAAGAATTCCTAAGTGGTCAAAATCAGATGAAAAACAAACACCTAATGCAGCTAGCAAGATGCAAAAATTAGGGTTTGTGATTCTAATACTGATGAACGCTATCCTAATCCCACTCTAACACCAAACTGATACGGGATGAACCTAAGACTGATGAAAAATAGTAAACTAATTTTTTTATAATTTTTCTAGATATTATTGCAGTAGCTAAACACCCAAAATAAGTAAAGAATCAGCATGATGACTAGTAATGCTAGAAACTATCATACCCATAGGAAGACACTTGCAGAATAATAAAGGTCAAGACCCGGGATTTGAGAAACTTCTAGTTTAGGATAACGTACCTATCATCAGATCAGAACTCAAGAGGGGGAAGGCATTTACCAGGTAGCAATTGTAGTTTCTTCGATGAACAGATCTCTCAGCCTCAAGATGGTGTTTGGAAGAACAAGCCTTTGGTTCCCGAATCTGAAGGTGATCTGGATCCAGTCTGAAGGCACAGAAAGCCTCCTCTAAGGAGGGGAAACACCTCGGGGATCTAGAAAACATCAAGGTTAGGCACGAATCAGGTAATCAAAGAAAAAATAACAAGACGAAATAAGGAAGGAAAGGGATTAGGGCGAAGGGCTGGCAGCAAGAATGCAGGAAGAGCTCTTGATCTGGGCATCTTCAAGGCTCCTCTATTGGATGTAGCTAATGCTTTGAGGTCTGATTTGCTGCTAGAGCATGGATGGATTACAAGGATAGGGTTTGGCCAACACAAGAGAACAAATCAAACAAACCAAAGAACCAAAACACAAACACAAGAACACAGTCTTGAAAACAATTTTGCAGAGTTTAATTCATAAGAGTTGATTGATTACAAGAAGAAGAGGGGTGGGGTATTTATAGAGTCCCATGCCCTCTCCTAAAGGGATTACAAGTCTTCTCCTAGTTAGAATAGGTTTACACAATTTAAGTGGGAGAAAGACTACAAAATAAACCTAGAACAAGGATTACAAGGTTGACAAGAGTAAGTACTTGATTTCCTCCTTCCACTTGAATTCTTCTTCTTAGCTTGGACCAAGTCAACCTCAAGGATGGATTGGGCTTCATGGGGGTAGCATGGGGTGACCAAGGTTGGGTTGTGAGCATGGGCTTTGGGCCCTGGAGACTTGGGATGCTTGGAGCAGGAATATTCTAAGTATCTTGGTTCTGGGCTAGAATATATATGGAATCTTGGTTCTTAAGGGCTTGGGCCTGGTACCTGGGCTGATTTCTCTTGGGTTGGGGCATAGATGGACCTCTGGATTTATGATGTGACCTAGTTTAGGAATATACTCTAGCATTTAGAGGGAATCTGGGCATTTGGAAGGCGTCTAGCCATCTTGTAGGAATCTTAGACCCTGGGATGGCATACAAGGTCCAATTAGCTGATGTGAAGATCTCTGGCACCTGGATGAGGCTTGGTGAAACTCCAAAATAGGGGATCCTCTCCTTTTGTACAAAAACAGGACTCTCACTGGACTCATACTTAAATACAGGAGTCAATAATCTGGACTGTTTTGAGACAAATCAACTAGCCTCAACTTATTTAAGACTCAATCTTACTTGTTTACAAAATTGTGATAAATGACTAAGTAAACAAGATAGGGCCCAGTAATCTGTATCTGATCCTGGTGCCCCCACCACTTGGAAGACAGCAATCTAGGGCATGGAAGAAAACTTGGAGTAGGGGTTCGGCCAGGCACAAGAAGAACACACCTATAACTCAAGAACACCAACACAAGAATAACTCAAAGCAAAATTCAGCAAAGTTTAATTCATATGAGAAAAGATGATTACAAGAGGAAGTGGGGTGGGGTATTTATAGAGCTTCCTTGCCCTCTCCTAACTAGGGTTACACTTAGGTTAGAATAACCTCTCCTTAAGGTATTACAAGTCATCTCACACTTAGGTTACATGTCCTTCTCCTAGCTAGGTTAGAATTACAGGTCTAAAAATAATTAGGAAGACAAATCCCAACTAAGTTAGGAACTTGACCTAGTCTTCTCGTTCTCCCTTCATGCTTTGACTTAGTCAACAATTGGGGATGCCTTCTTTGAATGCTGTGTTGGTCTTATGGGGTAGCTAGTGGGTCGGCGTAGGGTGCATGGGCTTGGGCCTCCTGGAAGCTAGGGTGCTTGGTGTCCTGGGCTGGTATATTCCTGGTATCAAAAAGGAATCTTGGTTCATACGAACTTGGGCTTGATTCCTGGCCTTGTAATTCTCCTGGGCTGGGTGTAGATGGATCTCTGGATTCTGGTTATGGCCTGGTCTGGGAATATACTCTAGCATATGGACGGAATCTGGGCATCTTGCAAGAATCTTGGATCCTAGGTTGGCATACTAGTTCTAATTAGCTGATGTGAAGGCCTCGACTCCTGGGTGAGGCCTGGTGGAACTCCAAAGTAGTGTATCCTCTTCTCTAGTACAAAAAGTAAACTCTTACTAGACTCATACTTAAGTATAGGACTCAATAAACTGGACTGGGTTGAGACAAATCAACTAGCCTTAACTTATTACAGGACTCAATCTTACTTCATTATAAAATTGTGACACATGACTAAGTAAACCAGATAGAACCCAGTAATCTGTATCTGCTCCTGGTGCCCCCACCAATTTTCCTCGGGTGGGAGGAACTCAACCACGTTGAGTAAGGGTCAATTTAGCTCTTATATTGCTCGAGTACGTCTAGGTTAAGGCACTATAGATCCTCACAGGTGATCCATGAGTCCTCGGATTCTGGCCAACCTTGCCACCAGACCAAATACTTCTGATAGCCTCTATTCCAGGTATTTATGACTTGATCGTCCAAGATTTTCTCAATATTCTCCTCACTATTTCGCCAATTTATTGGTGGACACTCTGGGGCAGGCTCACTCTCAATGGAAGCGATAGGTCCAAAAGGCTTGCTGGGTATCACTGCTGCCTCCCTATACTCTATGAGGTCTGAGATGTTGAAGGTGGAACTTATACCTAAGTCGGGTGGTAACTTAAGCACATAGCCATTGGATCTAACTCTTTTTATTATTTTGAATGGGCCAGCTCTATGAGCATGAAGTTTCTTCACGGTCCCTAGAGGGAACCATTCAGACCTAAGCCTGATCATCACAAAATCCCCTGTAAGAAATTCTTTATCTCTTTTTCGAGAATTAGCCAAGTTTTTATATTATTCATTGCTTAGGTTTATCTTTTGGCTAATTTCCTTATGCAGATCCCTAACATGCTGTGCAAAAGACTTAGCTGACTCAGAAACACGTGCATGTGAGGGTAAGTGGATCAAATCAAGAGGTTTATTGGGTTTGTAACCATGCACTACCTAAAAAGGACTCTTCTCTATGGACCTATTTAATGAACTATTATAAGCAAATTCAGCTCGGGTAACAATAGGTTCCCATTTCCCTTGTGTTCACCTACGAGGCATCTAAGAAGGTTTTTTAAACTTCTATTCACTACCTCAGTCTGACCATCATTCTATGGGTGGTAGGCTATGAAAAATTTTAATTTGGTCCCTAATAAGTACCAAAGGATTTTCCAAAAGCAACTAAAAAAGCTAACATCCCTATCTGACACTATTGTCTTAGGCAATCCATGTAACCTAACCACCTGATCAAGGAAAAGATGGGCTACTCTAGAAGCATCAAAAGTTTGAGAGCAGGGTATAAAATGGGCCATTTTGGAAAACCTATCAACCATTACAAATATAGAATCATGTTTCCTGAGGCTCTTAGGTAGGCCTAAAACATAATCCATGCTTAAGTCCTGCCATGGATAGTTTGGTAAGGGTAGAGGGCTATATAATCTAGTATTTTGTTCCTACTGTTTTGCAATAGCACAGGTTCTACATCTTGACACTATATTGGCAACATCCCTCTTTAAACTAGGCGAAAAGAACTGGTCCTCTATAGTTAAAATAGTCTTATTTCTTCCAAAGTGACAAGCAAGGCCTCCTGCATGGGTTTCCCAGACTAAGAATTCTCCAAGGGATGTCCTAAGAATACACAGTCTATTATTCTTGAATAAATAACCATCATGAAGGGTGTATTCGCTATGGGTATTAGATGGTCCTTGGGTTAGATATTGGACAATTTCTCTTTAGTCATGATAGGTTTTATATTCAATTTTTAACCTATCAAATCCAAAGACTTTAGTGATAACAGTATGTAACGGTAAGGCTCATCTGCTAAGGGTGTCAGCTACCTTGTTTTTATGATCAGAATATAGAACAAACTCCTGGGATAGTAAATAATTTCTCCAATATCTAAGAGCTTGTACTACCGCATAAAACTCTTTGTCATTTGTTGAATACATAAGTTTAGCCTCATTAAGTTTCTCACTAAAGAAGGCTACTGGGTGATTCTCTTGGCTTAGAATTCCTATGCCTACTCCCGAAGCATCACAAGCTACCTCAAAGATCTTGGTAAAATCAGGTAACCTCAAAATAGGTGCTTGTGTCATCTTGGTTTTGATCTCTAGGAAGGCTTTATCTATAACTTTGGTCCATTCAAAACTATCCTTCCTAATACAATCAGTAATTTGTGCTACTATGGTGCTAAATACCCTAATAAACCTTCTACAAGAAGTGGCTAGACCATGGAAACTTCTAACTTCATGGACACTAGTGAGTACTGGCCACTCTACTATGGATCTGACCTTTTCAGGGTCAGCTGCTACTCCTTCAGGGGTCACCACAAAGCCTAGGAAGACAACTCTATGGGTCATGACATCACACTTCCTCAGATTAGAATAGTGGTTCTCTTTCCTAAGGGTAAAGCAAACTTGTTTCAGGTGTTCTATATGATCTTCCTTAGTTTTGCTATAAATCAGGATGTCATCAAAATATACTACCACAAATTTACCTATGAACATCCTAAGGACTTGGGTCATAATTCTAATTAAGGTGCTAGGGGCATTGGATAACCCAAAAGGCATTACAGCCCACTCATATAGACCATCTTTGGTTTTAAAAGCTATTTTCCCTTCATCCCCAGGTCTGATTCAAACCTGAAAGTAGTCACTCCTAAGGTCTATCTTTGAAAAGATTCTGGCTCCTGCCATCATGTCCAACATATCATCCAAGCGGTGGATGGGAAACCTATAGTTCACAATTAATCTATTTATGGCACGGCTATCAGTAAACATCCTCCACGTGCCATCTTTCTTAGGGATTAAAAGGGTTGGTACGACATAAGGACTTAGGCTCTCCCTAATAAACTCTTTTCTAAGAAGCTCATCTACCTATCTTTGAAGCTCTAAGTGTTTAGTTGGGTTCATCCTATAATAAGGCAGGTTATGCAGGGTAGCTCCTGGGACTAAATCAATTTCATGTTAGACGTCCATAAGTTGTGGTAAGTGGTCAGGTAAATCTTCAAGAAATATGTCAATAAATTCACTCAAGAATCCCTTGAGCTCCTAAGGGTACTTTTTATCAATTGGACCAGATATTTCTTTCATAGCTAACGTCCAAATGGTAGTGCCCTCAGATATCTCTTTCTCTAGCTCTTTTGCAGTGATATGATTAACTCCAAACTTTTTCTCCTTAAGTGAGCTAGATCCTCTCTTAATTGATTCCTAAGGTGGGGTGGGGTTTATGGTGATCTTCTTCCTATGGAAAGTAAACATGCAAGCATTAGTTCGGCCATAAAGAATGGCATCATGATCATAAAGCCATGGCGGTCCTAGGATTATACTGCTTACCTCCATGGGCACAACATCACACCACACTCTATCCTGGTATGACTGAAGCTGGATCTGGACTTGGCTTCTGGACTTAATGGGTATAAAGGTGGAATCTATCCAAGATACCTTATAGGGGCTTGGTTGAGGAACTGGGCATAAGCCCAGGGTTTTGACAGCCTTATGGGATATGGCATTCACACAGCTCACACTATATATAATTATTTTGCACACCTTATCCCAAATCTTCATAAAGGTCTATAGGATGTTGGTCCTACAACAGTCTTCCTGGGTTTTACTTTGGAATAGGATGCATCTAACTACCCCTACGAGGTCTGATTGATCAAAATCCTTCTCATCACCTTCATACTCTTCAATTAAGTCTGGTTCAGCTTCATAGACCTCTTCTTCTTCATTCTCATTGGGTTTAGGCTCATCTTCCTTAAGCTCCCCTATGTGCAAAGACCTGGTGGGACACTAGCTAGAAAAATGACTTACCTTGTTGCACCTAAAATAGGCATTAGGGCTGGGGCTTGGGTTCTTCTAGAAAATTGGTGCCTTACCCTTATTATTCCTAAAATATGCTGAGTTACTTGAGATAGCCTTACTCAGGCTTGGGTTAGGATGAGATGGATTTGTGTTGGGGCAGGTTGGGTTGGGGTTGGGTCAACTTAGGTTTGGGTTTGGCCAACTTGGGTTGGGGTTGCGGCAGGCTTGGTTAATGCTGGTTCAGTTTGGGTAAGCCTGGCTCGGGTTCGGCCAAAAGCTAGAAGTGTTGGACTTAAAGGGTTTTGGTCTCCTAACTACAGGTATTCTCTGGAACCTCTCAAAATTTTAGCTACCTGATAGGCTTGGTCCATTTGTTCAACTCCCCTAAGGTACAACTCCCTTTGGATATCTTCACTAAGACTTGCCCTAAACCTAGATAGGGTAACTGACTCAGGTTCATCTAGACCACATCTTAGGGCACACTCATCAAACTGGGCTATGAATTCCTTTACAGTTTTAGTCCCTTGTTTTAATCTCTGCCATTGATCTAAGAGACACTGCTTATAGAATGGGGGAACATATTTGGCCCTAAGATTTAATTTAATGGCATCCCAGTTGACAATGGGTGGATGGCCTCTTTGCGTACCGAGTCACTCTACTTTTTCCCAATATAACCTAGCTTGATTGGTTAGCCTGAGCTGGACAAATTGACACTTTTTTTCATATCTCAATGCATGAAATTTGAAGTACCTCTCCATGCCTCCCTCCCAGTCTATATAAACCTTTGGATCTAGGTTGCCATTGAAGGTGGGTGGGTCTACCCTGATGCTCCTAAGAATCCTATCATCCTGGTCATGGTCCCCTTGATTGGGTCTCTTGAGGTTAGGTTCATGATATTGATCTTGATGTTGGTTTCTCCTATGGTCAGGCTCCCTAAATTGATCCTGGTTCTGGGGTCTCCTAGGGTTTTGTTCTATAAAAGGTTCATGGTTTTCGACTCTCCTAGGGTTACGGGAGGTGGAAGGGGTGGAGTCAAGGTCAGGTTCAGTGTTAGACTCTTGGGTTCTCTCTACAGTCCCTAATCGATTCTCTACTTGGTCCAATCTGTTAGTTAACTGGTTATTTGTTTGGTTTATTTGATTAATCTGAGTAGTTAATTGAGCAAAGTAATTTTGAGATTGGGGTTGATCTGGTCAAACTGGTTTTGGGTTTGGGTGTTCATCTAGGCAAACTAATCAATCATGGCTTTCATAAGAGCCCCAAACATGGAATCCATGTTTGAGCTGGGTTGGGGTGTAAACTTCTAGTGTTGAGTTCCTAGTCTAGTGGTCATGCAATCAAACAATCAATCAAAATGAGATGTTGCAGCAAGCATGCAAAGGATCGTAATTCTAATGTTTCCTAGACCTAGAGCCAAAACTGAATGGGTCAGCTCAACTTACACTTAACCCAGCAGCTAATCCTTCCTTTGGCCAGGTAGAGGGTGGGAGTGTGGGAGGCCGCCCTGCTTTTGCAGGGACCCAATTAAAAACCACAATACTATTTAGGTCATTTGACTCTAGGCCCTCAGCCTTAGATACCAGATTTCGGTAATAGCCACAAGATTAAATGCACTAGTTGGCCCACACAATTCGGACCCGACCTGTTGGTATCACCTAGCCCTCTAGCACAAATTAGGTCTAATTAATTTTAATTAGGCTTAGGTCAGAATGATGGTGGTTGTTTTGGGCCCATGACAGGAGATGAAATCATGCCCTAATGTTAGATAGCAATTGCCCTTAAGATTAGGTTAAAGAGATGATGGCAATCGATGGTCCTGATGCAATCTATAATAATCAGAAAAATAAAAATATTTTATGTGTGTTTTATGAGGTGGCAAATTAGGTTTAGGTTGATTAGGTTAGCAAACAAATTGGGCTTAGGATTGGGGTGTTTGGAAGTTGGCTAGGTTTGGTTGAGTCAAGTGTGCATAGTTCATAGAATTCTAAGATTTAGGGTTCAGATTAATGCAGTGTTTGACATGGATTTAAATGAAAAAAAAATCATAAAAATTCTAGCATAGAGGATTGATTGTGCCAATGACCTATACCAAATTTTGCAAAAAACAAATCATATGATGATGCAAATCCTAGGGTTTTCAGACTGATGCAGAAATCTCAAAATTTTAGTTAGGGTTCCTATGTGCCATATTTTAGGACTTTTAGTTTTCTATAAAATTAATTAAAAATTTTGATAATAAAAAAATAAGACAGAGAATAGTTCATGCAAATTTCATAAAAAAATAAAATTTCTACGTGGTCAAAATTAGATGAAAAACAGACACCTAATGTAGCTTAGCAGGTTACAGAAATTAGGGTTTGTGATCCTAATGTTGATGAATGCTATCCTAAATCCACTCTGATACCAAACTGATTTTGAATGACTCTAAGATTGCTAAATATGCAGGAAAAATAATAAACTAATTTTTTAATATTTTTTTATAATTTTAATTTGTAGGCTAGATTCTCGAAATCAAGTAAAGACAAGCAGGATGAATAGCAATGCAAAGAATCATAATCGTAGGCATGCTCATGCAAAGAAATAAAAGTCAGGACCCGAGAATTGCAAAATCCCTGGCTTAGGATAGCTAACCTTCAATCAAAATAGAAATCAAGAGAAGGGAAGGATGTTACCAATCAGAGATTGAAGAATCTTCAATTGAAGAGATCACTCGCACTCTGATTGGAACCTGGATGATTAAGCTTCAGTTCCCTTGAAGTAGATGGCTATTTAGGGCAGTCCTGGAGGCAATGAAAGCATGCTCTAGGAAGGGGAAACATCTCAGGGATCCTGCAAGTGTCAGTGGATGTTTAGAAAGTAACAACAAAATAAATAGAAGAGATTAGGGTTAGAAGAAGATGAAATCAAGGTTTGGATGTAGGCGGCTTGAAGAAGGATGATGCTCTTTGCTTGGAAGGCCTAGGTCACTCCTTCTTGGGTGTATGAAGGCATGGAAGGTAGCAAGCTAGGGCATGGAAGAAAACTTGGAGTAGGGGTTCAGCCAGGAACAAGAAGAACACACCAATAACTCAAGAACACCAACACAAGAATATCTCAAAGCAAAATACAGCGAAGTTTAATTCTTATGGGAAAAGATGATTACAAGAGGAAGAGGGGTGGGATATTTATAGATCTCCCATGCCCTCTCATAACTAGGGTTACACTTAGGTTTGAATAACCTCTCTTTAATGTATTACAAGTCTTCTCCCACTTAGGTTACAAGTCCTTCTCCTTGCTAGGTTAGAATTACAAGTCTTAAAACAATTAGGAAGACAAATCCCAACTAGGTTAGGAACTTGACCTAGTCTTCTCCTTCCCCCTTCATGCTTTGACTTAGTCAACAATTGGGGATGCCTCGTTTGAATGGCATGTTGGGCTCATGGGGCAGCAAGTGGGTCAGCCAAGGGTGCATGGGCTTGGGCCTCCTAGAAGTTGGGGTGCCTGGTTTCCTGGACTGGCATATTCCTGGTATTAAAAATGAATCTTGGTTCTTATGAACTTGGGCTTGAATCCTGGGCTTGGAATTCTCCTAGTCTAGGTGCAGATGGACCTCTGGATTCAGGTTATGGCCTGGTCTGGGAATATGCTTTGGAATCTAGAGTGAATATATGCATCTTACAGGAATCTTGGACCCTGGGTTGGCATACTATGTCTAATTAGCTGATATGAAGGCATCTGGCTCCTGGGTGAGACCTGGTGGAACTCCAAAGTAGTATATCTTCTTCTCTTGTACAAAAAGTAAACTCTTACTGGACTCATACTTAAATACAGGACTCAATAAACTGGACTGGGTTGAGACAAATCAACTAGCCTCAACTTATTACAGGACTCAATCTTACTTGATCACAAAATTATGACACATGACTAAGTAAACTAGATAGGGCTTATTAATCTGTGTCTGATCCTGGAGCCCCCACCATAACTAAGTTGTTAGGTTTAGTACACACAGATGTGTGTGGTCCTATGACAATCCAGGCCAGAAAAGGTTACTTTTATTTCATCAGTTTTACTAATGACTTATCAAGGTTTGGATATGTGTATCTTATGAAACACAAGTCAGAAGCCTTTGATAAATTCAAAGATTATCAAAGTGTGGTTGAAAAATAAACTGGGCATGGTATTGAAATCCTTTGTATGATAGAGGAGGAGAATACTTGTCTAGTGAATTTTTCGATCATCTTAAAGATAAAGGCATACTCTCTAAATGGACTCTTCCATACACACCACAGCTAAATGGTGTAGTAGAAAGGAGGATCCGTGCCTGGTTGAACATGGTATAGTCCATGATATGCTTCATAGATCTTCTAGTATACTTTTGGGGTTAAGCCCTAGAGACTGCTACGTATAATTGAATAAGGTTTCATCAAAGGCTATTTAAAGCACTCCATATGAATTATGGAAAGGGAAAAGGCCAAGTCTTAAGTATTTTATGATTTGAGGTTGCCCTACTTATGTCAGAAATGTTTTTGGACCTAAGCAAAGTACTAAGACTAACAAGTGCAACGTTATAGGATATCCTAAAGAAGGTATGGATTACCTTTTGTACCACCCTATTGAGCAAAAGCTCTTTATCAGTAAGCATGCCACATTCCTAGAAAATTAGTTTATCCAGGAAAAGGATAGTGAAAGGATATTTGAACTTGAAGAAGTTCAACCTACACCTGAAGAAATTCCTCAACCAGATGTTCCAAAGGTTCAGGAACAACCACAACACACACCTCCTCTCCATAGCTCAGAGAGTGTGCAAAGTGCACCTCTTAGATATGGCTTTGTTGTTGGGAACGATAATAAAGCTATTATCATATAGGATGATGATCCTATGACCTTTATAGAAGCTGGCATGAGTGGAGACTCTAATAGATGGCTGGATGCCATGAAATCTGAGATGGACTCATGTAATCTAATCAAGTTTAGACATTAGTAGATCTATCTGACGGAGTAAACCCAATTGGGTGTAAATGGGTCTTCAAGAAGAAGATTGGAGTAGATGGTCAGATAGAGACCTACATGCTAGGCTGGTGGCAAAAGATTTCAAAAAGACATGGTATTGACTATGATAAAACTTTTTCACTAGTAGCCATGCTTAAGTGATGCGGGACAATTAAAAAAAACTTAATCTACTGATTATTAACCTAATAGCAGAAAAAAATAGAGATTATTTTTTTTAATTTTTAGATTTTAAAGATTTAAAGGAGATAATTAAGCAAACCAGTCTACTAGTTATTACCCACAAAGTAAATCTACAAAGTAAAATAGAAAATTAAGATTTTATGGCTAAGAAACCACCGTAAACTAGGGTCTTCTTATCAAAGACTTAGAAATCAAAGAGTAGGGAAGGGTTTTGTAATTTTACCAATGAAGATGTTTTCCTTTGAAGTAGATCTAGCTGGACTCTTAGGAATTTTATAGCAGGTCTTCAAGATCTCGATCTTCGAGCTCTGATATTCCACGATGATGGTTCTAAGGCAAGAAGACCTTGACTTTGATCCTTGATCACTTGCAATCACTCAATAAAGGAAGATCTCTCAGTTAGAAAATAGTAAAGAAGGAAAGAGAATGGAAAAATAAAAGGAAAGGAGATGGAAGTAGGTGGCTAGGATTTCTTGGTGTCTGGATATGTAGGGCCTCACACCCTACAGTGCTTCGAAGAACAAAGGAAAGGGCCTCACACCCCATGACACATATAGCAAAGGAAAAAGAATTGGATAAAATGTCACTTTATTTCATCAATAAATCATTAATAATACATGGGGAGTTGATGGGGTATTTATATACCATCAACTAGTGTTGTAAGGGATACAAAGATTAGCACCGGTGTCCCTTAAGAAACAACTCCTTGAATCCTTGCTCTCGGCATCTTGGACTCCTGCTCTTGGGTTGATTTGGAACTCTCTTCAAGGTGGGCGACAATATGGGATTCTCATCCAAAATTGGCACCAATGATGAGGATAGATGAGGTGTCATGATGAAGGGCCAAGATTGCTTCATCGATTAGCCTTGATTGCTGGACTCTAGAGTTTGGATGATGTAGGCTCTTGCAGGATAGTGGACTCTTCAATCTGGATAGAAGAAAACTCAAGAGTTTTTTTTGGATTCTTGAGTTTGGAACTTGAGTAGCTTGAACTCTAAAGTAGGAAGTTTCCTTGGTCTTCTCCTTGATTGGTGTCCCCTTAAGACAGAATTACATTGAGATGGGCAATGAGAAGCTAGGTGGCATGTCTCTTTGAGATGGACTATTGGCCAACTTCTCCTTAGAATTTGGTGATAAAATAAGGAGGGGAAGGGGCACTATTGTCGCTTGGAATCCTTCTCATTTACTTATCTTAAAGTGGCATCAACTCCTCTCCATGTGGCCGACCAGGGTAGGTGAAGTGGCAAGTGGTGTTGTCCTGATGAAGTGGCAAGTTGTGTTGTCCCGATGAGGTGGAAAATGATGCCCAAACATGTCATGTGATGTTGTCCAAAATCTTGAAAAGGTGGGGCCAAGAAGTGGTTGCATATGACAAGTGACTTGGGCTAGCACATGGAGTCACATGGTTTGTCTTGAGCTAACACATGGAGTCACATGGGTCTGGACTTGGATCCCGCTTGTATTACAGGACTCAACTAATAATTACAAAACTCAACCAACTAATTAATTAAAGTCCAACTTGATCAATTGGAACCCAATTTGTTCAAAAGGCATACATGTAAACAAATAATTCAACTTGGTAAAAAGGGTTTGACCCAAAAGGCTAAATAACTAAAATCCTAATTACAGCTAGTAAAAAGGGCTAAACCCAACTTAGCCTAAATAACAGAGCTTAAAATAAAATATTTATAGGTAAATAGGGGTTGGGTTCAGGACTTTATTCACAGGTGATCCATAGAGATGTGGATTCGACTTGTCGATCTTTTCTAGCCCTAGTGTCCAACCATCAAGTCCATTCGGATATTGCTTGCCATAGCTACATACTATGACTATGAAATTTGGCAGATGGATGTAAAGACTGCTTTCCTTAATGGCTATCTCGAGGAAGAAGTCTTTATGCCATAACCAGAGAGGTTTATCTCAAGTGCGAGACCAAACCAAGTATGTAGGCTTAAGAAATCTATTTATAAATTGAAGCAAGTATCAAGGAGTTGGAACATCCACTTTGATGAAATAATCAAAGAGTTTAAATTCATCAAGAATGTGGATGAACCATGTGTATACAAGAAGACAAGTGTGAGTGCCCTTGCTTTCTTAGTTTTGTATGTCGATGACATACTCATCATTGGGAATGATATACTAATGTTGAAAATCAAAGCAGTTTTCCATGAAGGACTTGGGAGAGGCATCCTATATATCAGGTATAAAGATCAATTAAGATAGGTCTAAGAGGATGCCTAGCTTATCCCAATCTAGGTACATTGACTTAGTGTTGAAGAGATTCAACATGGACGAAAGTAAGAAATGTTACTTGCCCATGAGTCAAGGCATACATTTTTCTATGAAGATGTCTCCTAAGACACCAGAAGAGAGAGAGAGAATGAGTTTGATTCCTTATACTTTAGCTATAGGACAAATTATATGTGCCAAGTTTGTACCAGGCCTGATGTTGCTTATGCCTTGGGCATAGAAAATTGATTGTAGGCAAATCCAGGAGGGGATCATTGGAAAGCTATGAAAAACATTCTTATCTACCTGTGAAGGACTAAAGATGTTTTTCTAATATATGGTGGATTAGAGTTGAAACTAGAAGGGTATACAAATTCTAGTTTTTAATCCGATCTAGATAATAGTAAATCCATATTAGGGTATGTCTTCACCCTATATGGTGGTACTGTGAGTTGGAAGAGTATAATGTAGCAAACTATAGTTGACTCAGTTACTGAGATAAAGTACATAGCTACAAGTGAAGTCACAAAGGAAGCTATGTGGATGAAGAAATTCATCATGGAATTGGCATGGTTCCTGCTATATAATAACCAGTGCCACATTATTGTGATAACATCGGAGCTGTTGCACAAGCTAAGGTACCAAGATCTCATTATAAGTCCATGCACATCCTAAGATGCTTCCACCTCATTCAAGAGATCATAGAAAGACAAGATGTTCTCATTGAATGAGTAGATACAAAGAATAATATAGCATACTCATTTACTAAAGCACTACCACAGCAATATTTTGATTGCCACTTAGATTGTATGGGTGTAAAATACAATGGTGATTGGTTTTAGTGCAAGTCAGATATTGAAATAATTATGCCCTAAAAGCCAATCTTTGTAAGGGCATTTCTATGATCTTCAAGCTCATATATGATATTATATATTAACAAAAGATATTTGGTTCATCATACTACTACATCTTATCATGATTATGAAAAATCCCTGGGTTTAGGGCAATGGAATTAGGGTTATGATAGAGATCAAAATGGTAAGACCTAAGTTCCTATAAACCCCTATCTAAAATATTATTAATCATTGGATCATCGATTCGAGGATTGATGAATACGGAACGACTAGCATAACTTTTGTATGCTCGATGGAGAGGGTGGTTGGTCTCATAACCACTTGTGTAAAGATACTAATACAAGGATGTGGGTACTCATTAGGCTAAGAGTTCACTAAACTGATCCAATAAGAGAACATCAAAAGAAAGTCTTACTTGTCAAAAGAATGTTCTCATAGTGGGACTTGTGCATGTGATCCTTGGACCTGAGACTATCATAGTATCTTGTACACAAGAGTCCATGTTTTGGTGCATACTCTTTCATGATAATCAAATCATGTACAGGGTGCTTCTGGATATGGTGGATTGTGTATGAAGGTAATGAGTAGGTTAATAAGGAATCGATCACTCCTTGTAAGGGGAGAAGTTATCCCATGTTATTTCTTTGAATGATGACTCAGGAAGTCTTTAATCAAAGCATGATAAGATTAGATAGGGTTTCTAATCTTTCATCTATCAAGTTTTTTTTATTGAATTGAGATTTGAAAGGATTAAGTGTTAGGGTTTGACATTTATCTATGCCCATCACTTAATCGAGATAAAGGGAGATCGAAGGATTGAATTGCATGGTAACTTTTCACTGAAGGATATTTTGATAATATCTTCTAAATTTCTCATCTTCCGAGTAGGTATAACATGTTGCTAGATATCAATCATTTTCTATAGGTTTCTATGAATCAAATTGATTAGATTCATGAGTCAATTCGGAAGCTGGTTCAAATTGGCAACTTAGGTCCACTCAATTTGACTAATTAAGTCAATCGAGTTTGATTGGATCTAATTGATTTGAACCTAGAACTACTACTAGCTAGATGTGGAACCCAAAGGATGACACATATTAGAAAATTGGCTTAGGAAGTCAATTATATTTTTATTAGGGTCATTGGATCCTAATTGGCTAGCTAATTAACATACTAGCATATGTTGGTTAGTTCAACTCTTAGCCCAACTGGATTGGGTCAATTAGCTTGCTATTTGGGCTAACCAATTTAATTAGAACTTAGATTAGATTGAGTCCTAAGTGGGGCAGCCTTAATCAGTATTTATATGGATTTTATTTGGCTTTATTCTTTATTTATGGTAGAGTCCAAGGTGAAAGAGACACTTGGCACCAAGTTTGGCGTGCACCAAGAATGAAAGGGCGCAGAAAGACAAAGAGTCCTTCTACTTCTATATCACCTTTTCTAGATAATTTCTAAGCCACTCTTCCTTATCTCCAAGCTATTTTGGATGGGCTTTGACCGATCAATATTAGGAAATGGCATGAAGAAAATACGTGTGCAAGATGAAGGGTCGTGTACCTTCATTTTGGCATGGATTCAAGGGGCCAGAGTCCATCTGTTTGAAGACTCTTAATTTTTTCTGATATGCCTCCTGGGATCTCACACCCCCTGGCTAATTTTTGATCAATGATATGCCACATGGTATACAAAAAAAATTGCTAGAAAATAAAGAGACATTTATATGTCTTTTGGCACATGAAAGGACATTTCATTATAATTTTTCTCACCCAAAAGACTCCTTCTGCATGAAGGGTCTTATCAAGGGGCTGTGAAAGAGACTTATTAGGCACCTCATCCCTCTTTATAAATAGAAATCAGTAATTTGATGTCGATAATTTAATTTTGATATGAAGAAATCAACTTTCTATTTTCTCTTCCATCTTAAGACAAGGCTTGTCCTTTTAAGACAAGACTTGCCCGTTTAAGACAAGGACTATCTATTTAAGACAAGACCATAGAAAAAATATTAGGAGCAGTATTCTGATTCTGAGAGAGGATTCAGAGAGGTCACTGAGTGCCCTATAGGAGGGTAGGGGTTCCAACAATAGGAGAAAGTCTGAAAGGCTATCAGAAGAGTCTTAGTCAAATAAGCAAGTTTAGTAGGAGTGTTTCTTGGTCCAGTTCCTATGTAGATCACCTTTAAAGGGCATTCACTTATATAGCTTGTGAAAATAAAAAGTATAGCACTCAAGGTATTCTTCTATAATCTTAAAGTTTTGATTTATTAGCTGTCATGGTCAAGTGGTTCTAGGATTTAGGGTTTCGGTCGATTAGGATTTCAATAATGAAAATTTTGAAACTTGATCTTGCACTGTGCCCCCTAGAATCCAATACTTCGTAGTCACTATAATGACTTGAATATATGAGACCCACAAGTAGTATCAAATACCCATGATTCAGAAGCTGAAGCACTCAATGACAAGTTAGCTTGTATCATATACAAACCTTTCGATGCTCCACTTGCATTGTACTCCAACCTTGCAAGATAACTCTTGCAATTCTTCTTCCATTGTCCCTACTTCCTATAGTAAAAATAGGCTCTATCAATAGAGGGCTTCTTTGCCTTCTTCCTCTACTGGATGCTACTATTAGGGTTCCTCTTTCTCTTCAAACCCTTCTTCACTATCATTTTCTTTTTCCCGTCCACTAGCAGAAGATGAGCCTTTTCTCCATTGTAATGGCTTTTGATTACCTTAAGCATATTAAGAAATTCTAGTAGTGAAATATTTGAAAGGTTCCGGTGCAACGCAGCAGAAGGGTAATTTCAAAATTGAAACTAAATTTACACCAAAAATCCTTAGCCAGGATCTCCTTAAACAGGATTAAAACATATGAGAAACATGCAAACCTACACTATTAGAATTAGGGCACCAACCTGTTATCGCTAAACCCAATTTTGATGTAGGATCAAAACTTGATGTTGAATGACCCTTTTGAATTCACCAGGTGTCCAAATGTCCACCCTCCATTGGTGATCCACAAGAAAATTGATCAAGATGCTCGCTTCTTCAAAAGGTTCCTTCACTTGAATTCTTCTCCCAGAACTCAAGATGACTATGGCTGAAAAACTCCACGGTAGGGACTTCTTGCTTCCATTCTTTCTTCTTCCTCTCCCTTTCTTATGACCTTATCCTAAGAATACACTCTTGTCTTGAAGGAGGAGGAGGATTTAAGACACTAACGTCTTAATGTAAAGGAAATAGGAAACAGAGTATATCTCCTTTTCTTTTACCGTTCGAGAGATTCTTCCTATCTCTTGTTTTAGACTTGAGTTTCAATAGAGAAGAGAACTCTGTAAAAAGGAAACTCTTGTGTCCTAAACAAGCTAAGGAGGAATCAGTCTCCTAGAAAGAAAAGACAAATAAAAATAATGCTGTTGTACATTAGCCAAACACCCGAGGCTTCTGTTCCTTAAATAGATTACAAAAAGATGTCTTCTCAAAAGAACACAACTCTCCGTAAACACCATTCCCTTTTTTCTCATGCCCCTTCCCTATTTTCTCATGCCCCATCCTTTCTTCTCACAGACTTCCGGATAAATCCCACGGCCTTTCTCAAAGGAAAAATCACGACGTTTTTTAAAGAGAAAGGAGTCGCGACTTTTCATCTCCGAAGAGATGTTATTTCGCGCGACCGGGAAGAAACAATATTTTCCTTCTTTCTTAAAAACCCATCAACCATTGGATTCCTATCCAAGGGGGGACAAGTGAAGCGCTAACTCTAAGAAAGGAGGCCTCCCCATCTTAATTCATCGGAGAATTAAGTGGGGCGCGCCAAGAGTCCATGCGCCATGGACTCTTCCAAATGGCGTGCCAAGAGTCCATTAGCGCATGGACTCTTGGCATTTTGGCATGAAAAAGCAAAGGGGCTGGTGGGGGGCCAGCCTAGGTGCATGGTTAGCCAATAGGGTTAGCCATAATCCCTATTTTCTCAATTAGGGTCTAATTAGATCCAATTAGAACCCAAATTGAACCAATCCGGAACCCTAATTCGAATTTAATTCGAATAGAAGCTAGGATTTGCAACACTTGCTAGAGTGTCATCATGCAAAATGATTTAATTACCAAATTAAACCCTTGATCAATTCTCTTAAGTGTGTGACCCATTGGGTTCCACATCTAGCCAGCAGTGGGTTCGAATACAAGTTGACCTAATTTGATTAGAACTCTTTCTAATCGATTTAGGTCAAATCGGGCTTACCCGATTATGATCAATTAGGACTCTTCCTATTAAGTGATCATTCAATTTAATCAACCCACAAGACAAGATTGACATCTAGCAATGTGTCATGTCTACCCGGAAGATATGAAAATTCTGGTGAAATACCAAAACTACCCTTCAATAGAAAGTTACCGTACAATTAAATCCTTCGATCAGCCTGCACCCAGAATATAATTATGGATATGGATATATTTCAATTCCAATATTACATTCATTTCTAGCTCAATCTTATATTGATGATTCAATTATTTTGATATTAGAAATCATTTCTAATATCTTTACTTTGATCAAAGATTCCCTGAATCATCATCTGATTGATAACTAGCTGGATGCAATCTCCTATTACTAAGAGTGATCGATTCCTTGTTAACCTACTCATTACCTTCATATCCAATTCACCATTCCCAGTATCAATCTTGTGCATGACTCAGTGTCATTATTAGAATTGAACCAAAGCATGGGTTCATGTACATAAGGTACTTATGGTAGTCTCAGGTCAAAGGATTACTTGTACCACTCCCACTATGAGAAACTTCTATTGACATGTAGCTAAGACTCTATTAGATGTTCTCAAGTTGGATCATATCTGTGAACTCATTCTCTAATGAGCACCCACATTCTAGTATTAGTGTCATACACAAGTGACTGTGAGAGCAGTCACCCTGTCCAATATACATGGGATGTGCTAGTCTTACCGGAAAAATCCTGATCCCCTACTCAGGGTTCCTTTGACTTGGAATACTTTAGATTAAGGTTTTAAGATTTTAGGTTTCACTGGTATGATCTCATCATAACCCTAAAATCATAGCCCTAATCTATGGGGTTCATCATATAATATAAACACAGCGTATGATGAAAAATAATGCCTTTATTAGAATATTTTCAATTACAATGGTTTGGGAGATACAACATAGATTAGCTTGTAGGGCATATCCCTTTCAATCTCCCACTTGCACTAAAGCCAATCGCCTTTAAATCTTAATCCCATACACTCGAGGTGGCGATCAAACTCTCGCTGTGGTAGAGCCTTAGTGAACGGGTCTGCAACATTGTTCTTTGTATCAACTCTATTTATGTAGACATCTTGTCTTTCTACTATTTCTCGGACGAGATGGAAGCATCTCAGAATGTGCTTGGACTTATGATGAGCTCTTGGTTCCTTAGCTTGGGCAACAGCCCCAGTGTTGTCACAGTAAAGTGGCACTAGGTTTTCAATTTCAGGAACAACACCCAACTCTGTGATGAACTTCTTCATCCAGACTGCTTCCTTGGCGGCTTCACTGATAGCTATGTATTCTGCCTCTGTGGTTGAGTCAGCTACAGTCTGCTGCTTGGTACTCTTCCAACTCACTGCTCCACCATTTAGGGTAAAAGCATATCCCGAAATGGATTTGCTATCATCAGAGTCTGATTGAAAACTAGAATCAGAATAAGCTTCTAGTTTAAGATCAGAACCACCATAAACCAGAAAAATATCCTTAGTCCTTCTTAGGTACTTAAGAATATTTTTAACTGCTTTCCAATGATCCTCTCCTGGATCAGCCTGAAACCTACTGACAATGCCTAAAGCATATGCCACATCAGGCCTGGTACATAACATGGCATACATTATGGACCCTATTGCCGAAGCACAAGGTATAGAATTCATTCTATTTCTTTCTTCAGGTGTCTTAGGAGACATCCTTTTAGAAAGATGTATGCCTTGACTCATAGGAAGATAACCTCTTTTACTTCCATCCATGTTGAATCTTTTCAGCACTAAGTCAATGTACCTAGATTGGGATAAACCTAGCATCCTCTTAGATCTATCTCTATAGATCATAATACCTAGTATATAGGATGCTTCTCCCAAATCTTTCATGGAAAACTGGTTTGATAGCCAAACATTGACTGATTGCAACATTGGGATATCATTCCTAATGAGGAGTATGTCATCTACATACAGAACCAAGAAGACTATGGCACTCCCACTAGTCTTCTTATAAACACAGGGTTCATCCATATTTTTGATAAAACAAAACCTTTTAATACTTTCATCAAAGCGGATGTTCCAACTCCTTGAAGCTTGCTTTAATCCATAAATGGATTTCTTTAGCTTGCATACTTGATTAGGTTTATTCTTTGAAATAAAACCTTCTGGCTGTGACATGTAGACTTCTTCCTCAAGGAAACCATTGAGGAATGCAGTCTTCACATCCATCTGCCAGATCTCATAATCATGGTAAGCTGCTATAGCAATAAAATCCAGATTGATTTGAGCATGGCAACAGGTGAGAATGTTTCATCATAAGTAATTCCCTGTTTTTGTCTAAAACCTTTTGCCACTAATCTGGCTTTATAGGTTTCAACTTGGCCATCAGCCCCATTCTTTTTCTTATAGACCCATTTGCACCCAATAGGATTAACACCCTCTGGTGCATCAACCAAAGACCATACTTGGTTTACATACATAGAGTCTATCTCGGATTCCATGGCTTCTTGCCATCTATCTGAATCAGTACTCAAGATAGCTTCCGTATAGGTCAGAGGTTCATCATTTTGAATGACTTGGGCTTCATTATTTTCAATAATAAACCCATACCTCTCACATGCCCGTGGCACTCTATCAGACCTACGGGGAGGAGTTTTGTGTTCTGGTTTTGTCCTAACTATATGTTCTAATGGTTGAGAACTGTCTATCTGTGTTTCTTGTACTTCTCGAAGTTCAACAGTTCTACCATTGCCCTTTTCTAAAATGAACTCTTTTTCTAGAAAAGTGGCATGCCTGCTGACAAAAATCTTTTGTTCAGTAGGATGGTAGAACAGATATCCTCTACCCTCTCTAGGATATCCTACAAATAGACATTTATCCGCTCTAGGTTCCAACATATGTCCAAAATTTCTTTTAACATAAGTTGGACATCCCCATACCTTAAAATATTTAAGATATGGTTTCTTTCCACTCCAAATTTCATATGGAGTACTAACAATGGATTTAGAAGGTACCTTGTTCAGAATGTAAATAGCAGTTTCTAGGGCATGACCCCAGAAGGAAATTGATAAATTTGTGAAACACATCATGGATCGTACCATATATAATAAGGTACGATTCCTCCTTTCAGCTATACCATTTAGCTATGGTGTATAAGGAGGGGTCCATTCAGAAAGAATTCCATTAATTTTAAGATAGTCTAAAAACTTCGTGGATAAGTATTCTTCTCCTCGATCAGAACGAAGAACTTTAATACTTTTCCCGGTTTGTTTTTCGACCATACTTTGATACTCCTTAAATTTATCAAAGGCTTCACATTTATGTTTCATAAGATACACACATCCGAACCTAGATAAATCATCTGTAAAAGTGATAAAATATGAGTATCCACCTCTGGCCTGAGTTGTCATTGGACCACATACAACAGTATGTATAAGTCCTAATAACTCAGTTGACCTTTCTCCATGTCCAGTAAATGGAGTCTTGGTCATCTTACCCATGAGACATGATTCGCAAGTTCCTAATGATTCATACTCATAAGGATCAAGGAATTTTTCCTTGTATAACTTGCTTATCCTAGACTCATTAACATGACCAAGTCGATGATGCCAAAGTAAAGTATCATTAAAGTCTTTTCTTTTTCTTTTATTATTGACATAAAAAACACTATCATTGGAAGAAAGAGTTAAGAGCCCATTACTAAATATGCCAGAACAAATAATTTTATTAGATAACATTATCGAGCAACCAGTGCTCGTTACATCCATTACATATCCTTGTTTTAATAACAAAGGAATAGATATAATGTTCCTAATAATCTTAGGCATATAATAACAATTTTCTAACTCCAAGATCTTCCTTGAAGGCAACTTCAAAATATAGGTCCCTACAGCTTCTGCTTGGATGATATCACCACTAGTACCATAGAGATTGAAGTCAACTTCCTTCAATACTTTAAGCTTGTGGAGGTCCTGCAAAGATTTGCATATATGGTAACCACAAGTGGTATCCAATACCCAAGTATTTGATATAGACGAATTTAATGTCAATATAGCATGTATCTCATACATACCTTTTGGTGTATATGATGTACCAGGCTTTACAGTTGCAAGGTAAGCCTTGCAATTCCTTTTCCAATGTCCCACTTTGCCGCAAAAGAAACAGGTTGACTGTTTTGAGGCCTTCTTTCCTTTCTTATTCTTATTGATGCCACCCTTAGGGTTTAGCCTCCTATTAAAACCCTTTTTGCCTGATTTCTTCTTATTGGTCTTATCAACAAGAAGAAGTGGAGCCTTTTTTTTCTTAACGTGGCTCTTAGCTATTTTTAACATATTTAATATCTTGGGCAAGGAAGTGTTCAGTTTGTTCATGTGATAATTCAAGACAAACTGAGAAAATGACTCCGGGAGTGATTGCAGGATTAAATCCTGATTCAACTCTCCATCCATAATAAAACCTAATTGACCCAATCTAGTGATTAAGTCAATTATCTTTAGAACATAATCCTGAAAGGATGTTCCCTCTATCATCCTAGCACGGAATAATTGCTTAGATATTCATATCTAGCAGTTCTGCTATGTTCTCCATAAAGCTCTTTTAAATTGAGCATTATGGATTGAGTATCCATGCTTTCATGCTGTCTCTGTAACTCATTAGTCATAGAGGCTAGTATGATACACTTGACAGTAAGGGAGTCATTCTGCCACATTTTGTATATGGCTATATCTTCCTCTGTGGCATCATCCCCTAGTGGATTAAGACTAGGGGTATCAAGAATATAAGAAAGTTTTTTTGAACTATGTACAATCTTTAAATTCCTCAACCAGTCCACATAGTTTGGACCAGTCAGTTTGTTGGTGTCTAAGATACTTCGCAGTGATAATGAAGATGCCATTTATCTATATTTAATAAAGAACAATACATAAGCAAACAACCATGAAATGACTTACATAATTAAATTAGGTCTTCAATTTAATTATGTTTCCCACTATTTTATCAAAAATCATAGCCCTCACCATGATAATCGAGAAGAACCCTGATCGATTTTTCTTAGTGAGATTGAGATCCTAATAACTTATAAAAGATCTTGCAGAAAACACAACAAATCTTTTATAAGCTCAAAGGTAGGAAACTCTTCCAATTATATCTCATATAATTCTTAAGAAGTAACTTGGCCTCTAGAACATTATTAGTCTTGCAGAAAACACAACAAACCATAATGTTCTAGTTAAGTCAAGACCCTTTCATTTCTATACAGTCAATACTCAAATATAATGCCCTTGCAGATAACACAACAAAGTATTATACTGAATATACTGTAAGCATATCTATGCACTAGACTAGTATCATGTCAATCACCATATTAGGTCTTGCAGATAACATAGCAAACCTAATGTGGTTCATAACACAATAATGATCCAGCATGAAGGAAGGCCAATATATATAGTATTTTTAACTCCAAGCATTTTAGTCAAGATTTAAATTTAATCAAATCGGCCAGGCAAGTGGAAGAGATGTGGGAGTCCCCCCGTTGCTTTCCTAGACACCAATAAAAATTGGCCAGGTTAGTCAACGGAACCAATTAAAAACCACAATTCTCTTTACCTTCCCAGAACCACCTTTCTAGACACCGAATGATCAATTGTACATCATGACTAGTGATGCTTATTAGTTAAATATACTAAGACTTAATATAATTTTTAAAAGGAGGGATTTATAAATTGCCAGCACATCCTTATAGATGGTATCTCAATCAACATATCATTCTTATAAATAAGAAAATATGTGCTAAGTGTGTCATCATACTAGGACAACCATTTATCACATAATGGATCCACCATTATGCCAGGGCAACCTTATTTCAGTATGATGACTTCAAAACTAAACATATCTCTATAATGATTAGGGTTTGAGTGAAAAACCCTAATCAGTGACACACATCAAACATAGATTCTCAAACATACATTCATCCCATAAATGTGCTAAGTGTATCAACATTCAAGGGTTTAAAAAACCCTAACATGCGACACTAGAACAAAAAAAACATATAAATTATTTCCATATGTTTTAACTAAAATAAGGGTGGCTCTGATACCACTGAAAGGTTCCAGTGCAACGCAGCAGATGGGTAATTTCAAAATTGAAACTAAATTTATACCAAAAACCCTTAGCCAGGATCTCCTTAAATAGGATTAAAACATATGAGAAACATGCAAACCTACACTATTAGAATTAGGGCACCAACCTGTTATTGCTAAACCCAATTTTGATGTAGGATCAAAACTTGATGTTGAATGACCCTTTTGAATTCAGCAGGTGTCCAAATGTCCACCCTCCAATGGTGATCCACAAGAAAATTGATCAAGATGCTCGCTTCTTTAAAAGGTTCCTTCACTTGAATTCTTCTCCCAGAACTCAAGATGACTATGGCTGAAAAACTCCACGGTAGGGACTTCTTGCTTCCTTTCTTTCTTCTTCCTCTCCCTTTCTTAAGACCTTGTCCTTAGAATACACTCTTGTCTTGAAGGAGGAGGAGGATTTAAGACACTAATGTCTTAATGTAAAGGAAATAGGAAACAGAGTATATCTCCTTTTCTTTTACCGTTCGAGAGATTCGTCCTATCTCTTGTTTTAGACTTGAGTTTCAACAGAGAAGAGAACTCTGTAGAAAGGAAACTCTTGTGACCTAAACAAGCTAAGGAGGAATCAGTCTCCTCGAAAGAAAAGACAAATAAAAATAACGCTGTTGTACATTAGCCATACACCCGAGATCTCTGTTTCTTAAATAGATTACAAAAAGATGTCTTCTCAAAAGAACACAACTCTCCGTAAACACCATTCCCTTTTTTCTCACGCCCCTTCCCTATTTTCTCATGCCCCATCCTTTCTTCTCATGGCCTTCCGGATAAATCCCATGGCCTTTCTCAAAGGAAAAATCATGATGTTTTTTAAAGAGAAAGGAGTCGCGACTTTTCATCTCCGAAGAGATGTTATTTCACGCTACCGGGAAGAAACAATATTTTCCTTCTTTCTTAGAAACCCATCAACCGTTGGATTCCTATCCAGGGGGGGACAAGTGAAGCGCTAACTCTAAGAAAGGAGGCCGCCCCATCTTAATTCATCGGAGAATTAAGTGGGGCACGCCAAGAGTCCATGCGCCATGGACTCTTCCAAATGGCATGCCAAGAGTCCATTAGCGCATGGACTCTTGGCATTTTGGCATGAAAAAGCAAAGGGGCGGGTGGGGGGCCAGCCTAGGTGCATGGTTAGCCAATAGGGTTAGCCATAATCCCTATTTTCTCAATTAGGGTCTAATTAGATCCAATTAGAACCCAAATTGAACCAATCCGGAACCCTAATTCGAATCTAATTCGAATAGAAGCTAGGATTTGCAACACCTGCTAGAGTGTCATCATGCAAAATGATTTAATTACAAAATTAAACACTTGATCAATTCTCTTAAGTGTGTGACCTAATGGGTTCCACATATAGCCAGCAGTGGGTTCGAATACAAGTTGACCTAATTTGATTAGAACTCTTTCTAATCGATTTAGGTCAAATCGGGCTTACCCGATTATGATCAACTAGGACTTTTCCAGTAAGTGATCATTCAATTTAATCAACCCACAAGACAAGATTGACGTCTAGCAACGTGTCATGTCTACTCGGAAGATATGGAAATTCTGGTGAAATACCAAAACTACCCTTCATTAGAAAGTTACTGTACAATTAAATCCTTCGATCAGCCTGCACCCAGAATATAATTATGGATATGGATATATGTCAATTCCAATATTACATTCATTTCTAGCTCAATCTTTTATTGATGATTCAATTATCTTGATATTAGAAATCATTACTAATATCTTTACTTTGATCAAAGATTCCCTGAATCATCATTCGATTGATAACTAGCTGGATGCAATCTCCTCTTACTAAGAGTGATCGATTCCTTGTTGACCTACTCATTACCTTCATATCCAATTCACCATTCCCAGTATCAATCCTATGCATGACTCAGTGTCATGATTAGAATTGAACCAAAGCATGGGTTCATGTACATAAGGTACTTATGGTAGTCTCAGGTCAAAGGATTACTTATACCACTCCCACTATGAGAACCTTCTATTGACATGTAGCTAAGACTCCATTAGATGTTCTCAAGTTGGATCAAATCAGTGAACTCATTCTCTAATGAGCACCCACATCCTAGTATTAGTGTCATACACAAGTGACCGTGAGAGCAGTCACCCTCTCCAGTATACATGGGATGTGCTAGTCTTACCAGAAAAATCCTGATCCCCTACTCAGGGTTCCTTTGACTAGGAATACTTTAGATTAAGGTTTTAAGATTTTAGGTCTCACTGGTATGATCTCATCATAACCCTAAAATCATAGCCCTAATCTATGGGGTTCATCATATAATATAAACACAACGTATGATGAAAAATAATGCCTTTATTAGAATATTTTCAATTACAATGGTTTGGGAGATACAACATAGATTGGCTTGTAGGGCATATCCCTTTCAATATTTAGCTTGTTCATATGATAATTTATGGTAAATTATTAGAAGGAATTAGGAATTGATTGCAGGACCAAGTCTTGACTAAGATCTCCATTTATGATAAATCCTAATTGACCTACAATTGATTAAGTCAATAATCCTTAGCATATGTGCTTGTACGAACATGCTCTCACTCATTCTTGCATGGAACAACTACTTCGATATCTCGTACCATAAGTCCTACTTTGCTATCCATTCAGATCCTTATGATTTAGTATGGACTGAGGTTCCATGTCTTCATGTTGCCTATACAATTTATTACTCATTGAGGCTAAGATGATAAACATGATAGTAAAGCTATCATTCTGCCACATTTTATATGTGGCTCTTTCCTCCTCCATAGCATCTTCTTCAATCGGCTTTGGATCAGGAAAGTCAAGAATGTAGGAGACTTTTTTCTATGTTAAGACAATTTTCAAGTTTCTTAACTAATCCACATAATTAAGACTGATCAACTTGTTGGCATCTAAAATACCCTGTAGTGATAAAGTAGAAGCCATTAAATTAATCTACATAAAATAAAGAATAACATATAAGCAGACCACTTAAGATGACATATACAATTAGATGAGGACTTATAAATCTAATTATCTTTCTCGCTATTTTATTACAAATACCATAGCCCTCATCTATAATAAGCGAGAAACCTACCAAGGTTTCTTTAGTGTTGTTAAGATCCCAATTCCTCATAAATTTCTTGTATTACACAACAAACATTCATGAGTTCAAGGATAGGAAATTGCTTTTCTAATTACAATTCATGTAATTCTCAACATAACTACTACCTCTAAGATACTTATAGCCTTGTATTACACAATAAACTATAATGTCTTAGTTTAGTTAGACCCTTCATTTTTATATAGGCAAATTTGAAAAATGTTATTCTTGTGTTACACAATAAAACAATATCATCAAACATACTATAAAGCATTAGATGCACCAAGACAATATCCATCAATCCCTATAGTAAGTCTTGTGTTACACAATAAATTTACCATAGTTTTTGACATGATTTTGGCTTAGCATGAAAGAAGGCATTAGTACCATTCTAATCATTAAGCATTTCCAATTCAAGATTTAAATTAATCAAATTGACTAGGTAAGTGGGAGAGAGGTGGGAGGCCCCTCATGCTTGCCTTAGAAAACAAAAGATTTGCTAGATAAGAAATAGAACATAATGTGCTAAGTACGAAGTAGTTATATCATCATTCTAGGATAACCTTAGAACATAGCAAATGCCCACTATTATGTTAGGACAACCTTATATTAAAATGAAGACTAACTAATCAAAACATATCTCTAAAGCAATTAGGGTTTAAGTGTAACACCTAATTAGTGGAAATCATAAGCAATGTGTATAACATGCAAATATCCAAATTATAATAATGATATGATAATTAATTAAATCGATTAAGTTTGCTTTGATACTACTGTTGGGTTATGGTTGCATAGTAGAAGGTTGGATTTTAAAAATTTTCATTAATGAAATCCTAGTTAACTGAAATCCTAGACCCAGGATCCCTTGATTGTAGAAATTAATTAAGGCAATAATAATGAGATTTAGAAGAATATCTATAATGCTAAATCCTTATTTTTCTATAGGTACAAAAGTGTATTCCCTCTAGAGGTGATCTATATAGGAACTGGATTAAGGAAGCACTTCTTCAATCTTGCTTGTTGAGTTTTCCTCCTGATAGCCTCTCAACCTTGCTAGAATCTGTGCCCAGCTGTAGGGTATCTCTAGACCTTTCTAAAATCTCTCTTACTATCCTTTTATCTTTCATAATTCTCTTTCTAAGTCTTTGTCTTAAAATGGTAGACTTGTCTTTAATTCGAAAGACTTGTCTTAATAAGGAAAGAAAGAGGATTATTCTATCAATGTTCGATGCCTTAGACATTATCACCAAGACCTATTCATTGATTGAGAGGAGGTGCCAATCAAACCCTTTCCCAACCACTTTTTTAATATCCTATGTACCATATAAGTTCCTTCAAATAGAAGGAGTCTGGTGAGAAAAATTTGCAATGAAATACCAATAGATATGATGTTTTTGAGTTCCTTTACACCAAGAGAAATATCTCATGCCTCTTAAAAAATCAGAAATTTTTCCTTCTTCCATTTGGCCTAAGTCTTGATCAAAAACATCAAAAAGATTTGGGGATGTGATAGGATAAGCCAAAAGGTGCCACATAGGTCTTAACCCAATGTAGAAAGACTCTAGGTCCATATCCTTGTGCCATAAAAATTTCTTGCCATTCCCTTTTCATGCCAATATGTTTTGCACCATAATTAAAGTCTTAACTAGGTCAAATCCCCATCCTTGGGGAATGAAAGAGAAAGGGAGAGATAAACTTTATCCATAAAAAGTGATTAAGTGGTAGAAAGACTCTTGGTCCTTGTGCATGCCTTCCTTTGTACACCTATACATCTAGCACCAACAAGTGTTCCATGCCCTTGGGACTCTTGCTATTGTTGCAAAATGTGTTCCAAAGCCAATCATCTAGCTTGTAGATGGTTGAGCTATTATTGTAACTATATATAAATTATATTGAATAAAATATTTGTTCTGGCTATTCATCATATTTTACATATTCTTACAATGAACTCTTGTGTGATGAAGTCCTTAGGACTACATTGATGTGATATTGAGGATATATCATCTAGTTCTTAAATAGGTACGCGACCAAATGATACAATGTCACAGGACGACAGTGTATCAAGTGTAGGTCATTATGTGTCATAGTCATTGGTTGTTCTCTTAACAAAAGAGTGTGGAGACACTGGTATGACATGCATGTGTTGTATATGACACTTTATTGGACATGACCCATCTATAGAATATTCTTTTTGCTAAAGAGTAGTTCACATTAGGATATGGATATAAGTTTTCCTCTAACTTGAGATCACCATGATAGATTGCAAGCAACTCACTATACTTAGTTGTCGGACCATCCGGATTTCTAATCCAGTGATGAAAGGTTACTAGGTATAGTCAAGTACTTCTATAGCAATGGTTGGATAAAGATGGTATTAGCTCCTTCAAAAGAGTTTGGAGTAAATGGCTCATTATGTCTCAATTTAGTAAAACCTTGGCCAGGGTAGTCCTTATAAGCAGTTACAGAAATTTTAAATATAAAGACATATTGTGATGGACTATTCTAGGGTTTGGCAGATAAACCATAAGTCTTCTAAAGCATTGAGGGTTGAAGGAATATATTATATGATTATCATATCCATTTGGTTCTCGATAGTTGCTCTATAACCTTCGACCTATCCGTATACTGGGTGCATTGCTAGATGGCAACTTTGGCCGGTACTAGAAGTATTCCAATATTACTGGCTTAGTGTTCAAACCTATGGGGTCATACATCATAGGGGTTTCTAATTGACCTAGTGGCTATTAAATGATTAAGCATCATTTTTTTGGACTTTTTGGATAATTTTATTGTCCATGTACATTTCAGAGTCAACTCATAAGTCAACTCAATTGTAGGGATTTGATGATTTATCAATTATTGACACATCATGTTACAAATGTTGTGACAGTTTGTAATTACTAAATGTTGGTAATTATATGGAGGGTTAGTGGCAATGTGATTGCTTAATTAACTCAATTTGATTGAGCAATCAAGTTTGGGTCAAACCGAATGTGATTTAGTTTGAGCTCGAGTTAGGTCCAATGTGATTGGGCTAAATCATTGCATCCCATTTCAGATTTAAGTTTAAATTATGAATTCAAATTTTGATTTGGCATTTAAATTCATAATTTAGTTTGAATTTAAAAGGATGTAACTCCCATGGACTTGAATGTCATGTAACCCCACATAATTATGTAATCCCATAACTTATGTAACCCCCTTTGTTTTGTAACACTCCCCTTTTCTTCTCTCCCCACTTATCTCTATTTTTGAGACTAGATAAGGATTTGGAGAAGAGAGATTTTTGAAAGTTTTTACTGAAAATACCCTTTAAAAAGAGGGAGAAAAGGCTAGAATATTTTAAGACCTTTGTGTGGGGTAGAAAGGTTTGGGTTTGGATGTATGCTGCCCAGTGTTCTATGCTTGGGAAGTGTCTTAGGAAGGGTTCTTGAGTGCACTTCTAATATCCTCCGTAGTACTTCTTCATCTCGTGGGGTGTCCCAAAGAAGAAGAAGAAGAAGAGTCCATAAGCCATTTTATTCTGGTGAAGCTAGCACTTTAAAGGCAGAAGGTCAAGGAAGAACTTCGGTGTGGATTACCTGTAGAGGCTAGACATGTGTGCCGCTTTCAAAGTAATTATCTTCCTTGATGAGCTTTTCCTCAACTCAGTAAGTGTTGCATCGGATTAAAGGTAAGATTCTTGTGAGTTTGCTAAAAAAGTATGCTTTAGCATGTGCATCGAACATAGACTGGTTCTGTGTGATGCACGACTTTGTGTGCTTATATTTTCTTTCATTTACATGTTAATATTCATACACGATCCTATTTATAGGCCTATTTTAGAAATGTTCTAATTTATATATTGATTAATATGATTAATCTATTCTTCCACTGTGATGCAGGTTTAAAAAAAATTTTAAGTTGCATGACTATTGCCTACATAACATTTCCTTATAGTGGTATTAGAGCCAGGTTCATTTGTATCATTATTTTATATGTAGATATGAAATTTTAGTTTTCTTTCACATAGGAAGTACTTGGATTAAGGTGAATTCACTATGGCCGTCCGATCATAGGAGAGAAGTAGGGTTTAAAGGCCCTCTCTTCCCATTCAATGGGGTCTCCTATGGCATGTTGGGGTGCCGCATGCGTCATGATCTTTGAAGAAGAAAAGTGAAAGGTTTAGTAGATTAAAATAGTTTTAATCTTGTATGTTAGATCTTTAATATGTTTAGATATGATCTAATACAATGATATGATCTAAATCCACTCAAATGTACAGTGAAAATCATTGAATTTTAGTAAAATTGTTTCACATATTTAAAATTGTTTCAAATCGTAAGTGATTAATTGAAAATGTTCCATTTATAATTGATAAACTTAATTATGAATTAAGTTGTCTGATAATCTTTTAAGATTTAGGAATATGATTAAAAATCTTAAGACATGATTATAACCTCGGGTTAATTGGGTTAGCTATGATTATGTCCTTAATTGGGTTAGACCTAAGTTTAGATAAAATGGATTAAATAGAGAATATGTCTAATCAAATATTGTATTAGGTCTCTTCTCTATAGATCACTCTAATTAGTTAGTTTGATCGGTCCATACATCTAATTGGACTTGATTTTTGGCCTCGTGGTGAGCCTGAGTCTTTAGGGTGGTCCAATTGAGTCTAGTAAACCAATTGGTGTTTAAGGTAAGTCTAGCATCTTGATCAAGGTTCTTTAGGGCTAACTCTTACTTGGCCAACTCAAGGTTGGTGTCAAAGGCAAGAGGCTTACTTGGCGCAACCCATCCCTTGATCTCACTTACCTGGCCAATATGGTGAACCAGAATTGATTGGATAACTTATTGATTCGAGTTAACCCATGTCAACTAAGGTTAATCAGTGATGACTAGTTATTAGGTGCCCAAGGACCAATTGATCATGAAGCCCTCTATGAGATAGTGGGAGGTTTCTTGATTATGTCTATGTCTTCTCTTAATGTGTCACAATGAATTAAATCCTCTAAATTATTATGTCCTTTAAAAGATAAAGTTATAGGATAACTTAGTCTTCGCCTCCCATTGAGTGGATGGTAATGAGTACATTAGTTGGGTGATCATTGGTAGATCCAAAGATCAGCTAGTGTAATGAGTACATTAGTAGGGTGATCATTGGTAGATCTAAAGATCGGCTGGTGGAATTGCCATTCATAATATGATGGCCCTGTTCAACTATCTTAACATGTGGTCAATTTAGCTGGCCAAAGTTGGGCTTGATCATTCGTTAGTTAGAAGGATTGAAGTAAGTCATGTTAATGGTTGGACCTAACTAGGACCATCAATTGGAGTCCCAAAGGCTGATTGTTTGGCAGCCTAGGGCAAAAAATTATTTACGAGAAATTGCTTCGAGAAGTAATCAGTTATGAACCTACCTTTAGATGCACATGGGTTGGTCAACCAAAGTCAGGCTCATGTGTAATCTATTGGATTCTAGTACTGCTAAGGAGTAAGTGTTATTCTTCATATTAGAGTGTAGAGGCTACCAGTCTATGTAAAATAGTAGGAGAAACCTTTAGACTAGTGTTCATGTCATTAGGATGTTAATAATTCATATACACTGACATTTTTTTTGGTAGTTTTCCTTTTACATTATGTCTACCAGTCTGTCACTTTGGTTATTGCTTGACAATGACAAACTTATGGGTCCCAACTTCGATAATTTGTATCGAAGACCAAGAATAGTTCTAGAGTACGAAAGGATCCTATATGTGATAGTAGATCCTGCTCCCGAGGAACATCCTGCTTATGCCTATACTGTAGTTAGAGATGCTTATCAGAAATGGCTCTCTGACCACACTACGGTGCAATGTATTTTTAGGGTTCAGTAACAAGGGCGAAAGCATGGATTTTAAAAATTATTATGAAACCCTTACCGAACCCTAAAAACAAGACCTCCTTATTATAGACAAAATCATACAAACATGCAATTAAATAACACATTAAATTAAAGTACCAACCTTTGATCGCTAAATCCAAATTTGGTGACAGATTTCTTGAAACAAACTTGATCACTCCACCAGGTGTCCAAACGTCCACCCTCCAATAGTGATCCACAAGAGAAGCAATCAAGACACTAACTCTTCTAGGAAATGGTCCATCTTCCTTTGCACTTCCTTCTTCCTAGCCTTGTCCTTGTCTTCCTTTAAACACTTATTCAAAAGAACACTACTTTCTTGAAGAAAGAAGAATGTCCTAAATGAATAAATTGTGTCTTAAAGAAAAACTACTAAGATAACTATTATCTTTAAACAAGAGAGAAGGAAAAAAATTTTCTATTTCTTTCCTTTGCCTTCCAAGAGTTTCACTCTTACTCTTGTTATAGAATAGAGTTTTGATAGAGTTATAACTCTGTAAAGGAAACTCTCCTTAAACATGAAAAGAGGGAAACAATATTTAGGAGAGGAAGAAAACCAGTAAACAAAACACCCGTAATACCACTCCTTAAATAGTTTACGTATAGATGTCAATCCAAAGATCACATCCCTCTGCAAAACTCTTCTCACACCCTTTCTTAATTTCTCATGGCCTTCTAGATTTAATCTCATGGCTTTTCTTAAAGGAAAAGTTGTGATGAATTTAAAAGGAATAAGTCGTGAACTTAAATCTCCGAAGAGAAGTCGTTTCACGCAACCGGGAAGCTACCATGCCTTTCATAAAATCCAGATTAAATTCCCACCATTTGATGGCCATCCAATGATCAACAAAAGGGGTGCTAATTTAAGAAATTAGGCTACCCCAAAACTCTTCACCGAGTTTTTTATTTTTTTGCACTAAGATGTGAAGAGTCCATGCGTGCATGGACTCTTCTCATTTGGTGCACAAAATAAAATGAGCTGGTGGAGGGGCTGATTTGGGTGTTTGCTTAGCTAATTGGGTTAGCCATGGATTAGCCTAAAACCCAATTTACTTAATTAGTCTTCAATTAGGCTCAATTAGAACACAATTAAGGCCAATTCGGAACCATAAACTCAAATCCGATTTGATTTCGAGCCAGGGTTTGCAACAGATGCTAGTGTGTTTGTCCTGCAAACATGATTTAATCCAAATTAAATCCTTGATCAATCCTCTTTCATGTGTGATCCATTTGGTTCCATATCTAGCCAGCAGTAGGTTCGAGTGCAAGTTGACCTAACCTGATTAGAACTCTTTCTAACGATTTAGGTCAAATCGAGCTATCCCGATTGAAAATTAGAACTCATTCTAATTCATGATCTAATTAAAACTATTTAATTCGATCAACATAAAAGACATGATTGATGTCTAGCAACATTTCATGCCTACCCGGAAGACATGGAATATTTGGTGGAAATACCAAAAATACGCTTCAGTGGAAAGCTACTATACAATTCAATCCTGCGATCACAAAACATCCTGAATATGACTCTAAATATGGAATTATGTCAAATTCAATATCATATTCATATTTGTTTCAATTTGATAATGATGATTCAAATTTAATGCAATATTAGAAACCATTTCTAATATTCATTATGCTTTGATGAAAGACTCCCAAACCATCAAGTAATTAAAAACAAGTAGGATGCAATCTCCTCTTACTAGGAGTGATCATTTCCATATTGAATTACTCACAACCTTCATATTCAATCCACCATATCCAGAACATCCCGTACATGACTTAGTCATGAATGAGTATGAACCAAAACATGATTTCATGGATACAAGATTCCATGGTAATCTCAGGTCAAAGGATTATATGTATAACTTTCTACTATGAGAATATTCTATTGACAAGCAGATAATGCTCCATTAGAGATTCTCAGGTTGGATCCATTCAGTGAACTTATTACCTAATAAGCACCCACATTCTAGTATTAGTGTCCTACACCTGTGACAGTGAGATCAGTCACCCAAACATACGTAGAATGTGCTGGTCTTTCCGGAAACATTGATCCCCTACTCAAAATTCCACCGACCAGGAATATTTTAGATTAAGGTTTCAAGGTTTTAGGTCTCACTGGTATGATTACATCATAACCCTAAAACCATATCCTTAATCTATGGGGTTTATCATTTCCTAATTTATAATTAAGACACAGTGAATGATAAAATAATGCCCTTATTGATAAAATTGTCAATACATTGGTCTGGAAGATATAAGAATATCCCATTAGAATATAATTTCAATTGGCTTATAGGGCATATTCCTTTCAATCTCCCACTTGCACTAAAGCCAATCGCCTTTAGATTTTAACCATATATAGTCGAGGTGGCGATCAAACTCCCGCTGTGGTAGAGCCTTTGTGAACGGGTCTGCTATGTTGTTCTTTGTTTTTACTCTTTTAATGCAGACTTCTTGTCTTTCCATGATCTCTCGGACAAGATGGAAGCGTCTTAGAATGTGCTATGACTTATGATGGGCTCTAGGTTCCTTAGCTTGAGCAACAGCACCAGTGTTGTAATAGTAAAGTGGTACTGGATTTTCAATCTCTGGAACAATGCCCAACTCTGTGATGAACTTCATCTAGACAGCTTCCTTGGTGGCTTCACTAACAACTACGTATTCTGCCTCAGTAGTTGAGTCAGCTATAGTCTGCTGCTTAGTACTCTTTCAACTCACTGCTCAACCATTTAGGGTAAAGACATATCCTGATATGGATTTGCTATCACCTGGCTCTGTTTGAAAACTAGAATCTGAATAGGCTTCTAGTTTAAGATCAGAACCTCCATATACCAGAAAAATATCCTTATTCCTTCTCAAGTACTTAAGAATATTTTTTACTTCTTTCCAATAATCTTCTCCTGGATCAACCTGAAACCTAATGCTTATGCCTAAGGCTTATGCTATATCAGGCCTGGTACATAACGTGGCATACATTATAGACCCTATTACCGAAGCATAAGGTATAGAACTCATTTTATTTCTTTCTTCAGCAGTCTTTGGAGACATCCTTTTGGAGAGGTGTATGCCTTGACTCATGAAAAGACAACCTCTCTTACTCCCATCCATGCTAAATCTCTTCAGCTCTAAGTCAATGTACCTTAACTGGGATAACCCTAGCATCCTTTTAGATCTATCTCTATAGGTCTTTATACCCAGTATATAAGATGCTTCTCCCAAGTCTTTCATTGAAAGCTATTTTGATAGCCAAACTTTAACTGATTGTAACATTCGGATGTCATTCCAAATGAGGAGTATGTCATCTACATACAGAACCAATAAGACTATGGCACTCCCACTAGTCTTCTTATACACACATGGTTCATCTACATTTTTGATGAAACCAAATTCTTTTATGGTCACATCAAAATGGATGTTCCAACTCATGGAAGCTTGCTTCAATCCATAAATGGATTTCTTAAGCTTACATACCTGATTAGGTCTGTCTTCTAAGACAAAACCCTCTGGCTGTGACATGTAGACTTCTTCATCAAGGAAACCATTAAGGAATGCAGTCTTCATATCCATTTGCCAGATTTCATAATCATGGTATGCAGCAATTGCAAGTAAAATCCAAATGGATTTGAGCATGTGAACAGGAGAAAATGTTTCATCATAATCAATGCCCTGTTTTTGTCGAAAACCCTTAGCCACTAATCTGGCTTTATAAGTTTCGACTTGACCGTCCGCTCCAATCTTCTTCTTATAGACCCATTTGCACCCTATTGGGTTTACAACCTTAGGGGGATCAACCAAAGTCCATACTTGGTTGACATATATCTAGTCTATTTCAGTATCCATGGCCTGATGCCATCTGTCTGAGTCCCTACTCATGATAGCTTCCGTATAGGTCAGAGGTTCATCATTTTCAATGATTTGGTCTTCATTATTCTCAATAATAAACCCATACCTCTGAGGTGCATTTTGCACTCTATTAGACCTACAGGGTGGAGTTGTGTGTTCTGGTTCTAACCTAATTATGTGTTCTTGTGGTTGAGAATTGTCTATCTGTTTCCCTTGAACTTCATTAAGTTCAATACTTCTCCCACTATTCTTTTGTAGGATAAATTCCTTTTCCAAAAAAGTGGCATGCCCACTGACAAACACCTTTAGTTCAGTAGGGTTAAAGAATAGATATCTTCTAGTTTCTTTAGGATATCCTACAAATAGACATTTATCTACTCTAGTATCCAACTTATGTCCAAAATTTCATTTAACATAAGCCGGACATCCCCATATCTTAAAATATTTAAGATAAGGTTTCTTTCCACTCCATACTTCATATGGAGTACTAGAGATAGATTTAGAAGGTACTCTATTTAGAATATATGTAGCAGTTTCCAAGGCATGACCCAAGAAGAAAATAGGTAAATCTATGAAGCACATCATGGACCGTACCATATCTAATATGGGATGATTCCTCCTTTCACATACACCATCAAGCTGCGGTGTAAAAGGAGGAGTCCATTCTGAGAGAATTCCATTATCTTTAAGATGGTCTAAGAACTTCGTGGATGCTTATGAAATTTTAATTAGAATTTCAAGTGTGACAATGTGAAATTATCTCAAACAAATATTAAAGATTTTCTCAATCTGTTATAAAAAATCTGAGATTTATTTGAAATCACCTTTTTGATTGATTGACATAAAGGGAGAGAATTATAAAAAATATAAAAAGAATGGAAAATTAGCTCCTTTTCAACTATTCTTAAAGTGTAATGAAAAAGGCGGAGCACAAAAAGAATAGCACTACTTAAATTACTTTAAAATCTAGAGAAAGGGGAAGTTTCTATTAAATGATTTTTGCTCAGACTTATATTCAAATTAATCCCATTGCTCTGATCATAATTGCATATTTTAACTCTCTGATACTCCATGTTTTGTGCAACACTTTAACGATATATAGTAATATCATCTGTTGAGCTCTGATTTTCTTTTAAATCCAATCAGCTCGGTTACATGTGAATAATTATGCTTCAAATACTGTTATACATGTAAAGTGTCTTACTGATTTTTCATGCCAAGTGTTTTGTCATCATCAAAAAGGGGAAGATTGTTGATCCCATAAGTGATTTTGATGATAACCAAATATTTGAGCATGTACATTTATTACTAACAACTCTTCAAGTGTTTGACAAGTTTTTGTATGATGTATAACATGTCCAAACTTCAACTCCTACATTTATATTTTCTTCCTTGAGTTGCGTTGTAAGTGTTTTTGTAAAAAAGAACCCCAATGAAAATGCTAAGAAAAATCAAGTAAAAGGTTTACTTCTATAAGTGTGTGTGCCTTAAACTTTGCTTTGAGTTGGTTTATGTGAAATTATAAAAGAGTTGGTAAGATTTTTCTTTAAGTTCAACTTGTAAAAGAGTTGGCACACAGTAAGGATTCTAGAATGCAACAATCCGAGCCGACTCGATGGAAAGCGAGCCGACTCTAATGAATCCGAGTCAATTGGAATCAGTCCGAGCCGACTCCTCCAGAGTCCATTTCCTAAAAATTTTCTGAGAACAGTCAAGCGAGCCGACCCGACCTAGAAAGAGCCAACTCTGCCAGACCTAATTTCAAAAGCCTGAGAAAGTGAGCCGACCCGAACTGCATTGAGCCAACTCTTCCAGAGGAAGGTTTTTCGAACCTAAGAAGAAGAGCTGACCCAAGCTGAATAGAGCCGACTCCTCGAGTTCAAGAATTTCAAGATTCAAGTTTGAGCCGACCCGAGCTATAAAGAGCTGACTCGTCCAGAGTGAAATTCTACGCCGAGAGATAAAGAGCCGACTGCATTGAAGAAATGGCGACTCGACCTATCGACTCGAAGGATCCGAGCCGACTCGAATGTCACTTCCAGGTATCAAATGGCTAGTTCCAGAATTTATTTTTGAATGCCAAAAAGTGCTCCAACGGTCACAAATCATTCCTCAGTGGTCTACAACGGCTATAACTACCTTGGGATGATGGAAGACTTTAAATTTGAAGGATTTGAACTACCTTAAAGCAATTTTTTAATGAAGAAGAGAGTTCAAAAAGGAAAAAGAGATAGCTTCATTGAATATCCAACCAACCACAAGAGATAGAGCACAATTGCATTCAATTCTGCATTCAATCTCTCAACAACTCTGATCTAAAGCTTGAATCAACTTTGAAAGAAGCCACTGAGTCATTAAAGCTTATTCAAGTGCATTCAAGTGGACTTCCAATGAGCTGCACCAGCAACTATCCGACAACCTGAGTTTGTCATTTATTATTGCATTTATTTTCAATTCAATCATTGAATTGTTGGGTTATTGGTGAGCCCGGTTGAAAAACCAAATAGGTTTTTGGTGAGCCTTATCAAAACCAAGGTTTAGGTTCTTGGTGATCCTGTGAAAACCAAGTTTAGATTTTTGGTGAGCCTTATCAAAACCAAGATTTAGGTTCTTGGTGATCTTATGAAAACCAGGTATAGGTTTCTTTGGTGAGCCTGTTAAAACCAAAGGGTGTTGGGTTTTCTTTGGTAATCCCATAAAACCAAAGTGTAGAGGTTTTGAATTGTGATCCTATAAAATAATTCTACTATATTCGGGGTGAATATTGTGGAAATTCCAAGTGCTATATTGGATAGTGGACGTAGGAGCTGGGTTGCTCCGAACCACTATAAATTTGCTGTGTTTGTGTTGTACTTTCTCTACTTTGTTTAGCTTCTGCATTCTATAACTTTATCACAGCACCAACCACTTGCAAAGGATTTTGAAATTGCACATTACTTGTTTAAATTTTTAAAATTTCCAATTCACCCTACTCTTGGGTAGCCACCTGGGCAACACTTAACTTTTTGATAGCCTCCTTCATTTGCATTATCATGATATAGGGTAAATTTAATACCTCCCCCTGAATGATGTGTTCCATAAAGATGAGGTCTCGTTCACTTATCCAACAAAATCTATAAGTTCTTGGAAGAAATATTCAACTGATAAAGTTATGGTGCAGTCTCATTTCTAGTGAAAGTATATTTGCCATAAGAGTTCCCACTCTATTAACATCTATCCTGCCCAGTATTGTTTGAAGGGTTTTTTCTCTATCCTTCCAAACTAAGTGCTTAGACCCTTCAACAGGCATTTCCAATATTATGCTGAGCCATTAATCTTTACTCCAAATGTATTCAGAGACACTGCTCTGATACCAATTGTTGCCTAAGTGGCTTTTCCAAGAGGGGGTGAATTGAAAATTTAAAAAGTTTATGCAATTATGTGCTTTTCGAAAATTTCTTAAAGTGTTAAGTGCTGTGACCGAGTTAATTAAAAGTAAAAGCAGGATAAAAAGAAAATGCAAAACACAAACACAGAAATTTTATAGTGGTTCAGAGCAACCCAGCTCCTACATCCATTACCCAAGATTACCACTTGAAATTTCTACTATATCCCCTACTGGAATACAGTCATATTATTTTAAAAGGCTCACAATCCAAACCTTTACACTTTGGTTTTTACACCAGGCTCACCAAACAAATCCAATACTTGGTTTTACTAGGATCACCAAGAACCTAACACTTGGCCTTAACACAAGCTAACCAAGAACCTATTCTGATGGGGATCCAGGGTAGGTTCGGATTCATTTTCTATTTTTTCTTATTTTCTCGTATTTTTATATTTTTTGTCTATTCCTGCTATTCCACCTATTCCAACTATTCCAACATTATCCAAAATATATCCCCACCTTATTCCTGCCTTATTCCATCTCCTTCCCGTGATTTTAAACAAACTTCCCAAACCCTAGCCGCCGACCCTCCGCAAGTGCTCGCCGGCCCAACCCTCGTTGGAAAATTCGGTAGCCTGCCACCTAAGATCGTGGGAAGATGAACGGATGCAGAGGCGTTCGCTCGCCACCTGCCCATGGCCACCACCATCGCCGGTCTGATGCCGGCCGCCCGCATGCCATCCGCCGGCTCATGACCGGCCGCCGGGGGGCCCTCACTGGTGCCCAGGACCCAACGGCCATGGAGAAGCCCAACGGACACGTCCGTCCGTGTGACATCGTCGCCCATCTCCTGACGCCATCACCACTGCCCGCCTCCCGCCATCCCGCCGTCCACCAGATAAGGCCCGGCCATCAGAGGTCCTCGCCGGCACCCGGGACCCCACGCTCGTGGGAGACCAAACGTCATTCCCTGGCATGCCGTGCCATCTCTATGTCGCCGCCTCTCCTGCAGCCACCGCCGGTCGTCCACCGCTCGCCGTCCGCCGGCCTCGTCTGCCACCCGTCCGTCGGTTGCCAGTAGAGATGATTTGCTTCCCCCTGTGCACGGCCACTAGTAGAGTTTGCATGGATTTTGGAGCATCCCAGTATTTAGAGCAGCATGCTTTTCGGAGCAAATCGTCTAGCCAACACGTTTCTCAGAGCAGATCAGCACCAATATTGATGTAGCATAGATTTTGATGTAATTTATTTTTTCATTTTTGGTTTGTTTGTAGGCTAAGTAAGTGAGGGATTTTGTTTTCCTATATAAAGGCCTCGTCTCCCCTTGTAATGAATAAGTTTAATATGAAATTCTTGGGTTTTCCATTGGTTTTGGTTCTGGGCTGAGGCCCGTCTTTTCTTCACCTACGGGTGTTGAGGGGTGTGAGAACCCACTTCCTCCATGCGAGCGTCAAGGGGTGCGAGGCCCTAGTTATCCCCTTTCCCATCGAGTACCCCTCTAGGTCTTAAGGATTTTTCTTTATAGCCCCATGTAGCGATTTGGGTGGGATGCCCTAGGCTCCGCGTGTAATGAGATGGGTGGGATGCCCTAGACTACAGTAGTGGGGTGGGTGAGATGCCCTAGATGTGCGACGTCTCTCCGTGAAGGTGAGTCCCAGTCCTAGAGTGTCCATATTTCCTATCCTCCATCCCATTATTCCTCCACCAAAAAAATTGAAAACCAAAAGAGTTCAGCTATTTTAGGGTTTAGTGTCAGTTCACCCTAGTCCTGGGAGGCTTCTTAGCCCTCCCATGGTCCTAGTTTGTTTAGGTGTTCCCTTTTCCAAATAAATTAGGTTATGTCTCATCCGTCCCTCATCATATTTGGTTTTTAAACTGGGCTCACCAAAAACCCAACAATTTAAAAGAGAATTGTAAAAGGAAAGCAACAAAATGATAAACAAATTTTTTCAAATGGTTGCCGATGCAGCTTAAGTGAAGCCCAATTGATTGCACTTCAATGCACTTGGTTGGTTCTTCAACTTCTTGAATAAATGCTTCAAGCTTTAGTTTTGTAGTTGGTGAAGGCTTGAAGACTATCTTGAATGCTCTTGCAGTGCTCTCTTGCTCATAAGTTAGCTTGGATATTCAATATAGCATTTACTCATCATCTCTTATTCAAAATAGTTCAAATCCCTTAAATATACAGTCTTGTACTTTTCTCAGATAATTTTAGTAATTGTAGACCATTGGGATATGATATTTGACCATTGGAGTACTTTTTGAATTCAAATTCCATGTTCTGAAACTAGCCGTTATAAGTTTGAAATCGACCTTCGAGTTGGCTAGAATTTCTTGAGTCAGCTCGGATCCTTAAAGTAGTTCTGGTTGAATCAACTCTTTTCAATCTAGTCGGCTCGGTTGTACAGTGCTCTGATTCCTCAATCTGTAAGTGTTGGCTCATCTTGATTCTAGTCGACTCAAATCCTCAGGTCTTCAAAAATATAGTCTGGAAGAGTTGGCTCTTTCTCTTTAGAGTCGGCTCTGTTGGCTGTAGTTCTTAGAGCTCTTTGTTTGGACTCTGGAGAAGTCGGCTCAAATCTATGAAGAGTCAGCTCGGATGTCTGACTAAATGATAGAGTCGGCTCAGACTCCCTTTGGGTCGGCTCGCCTGTCTGATTCAGGAAGTGATACTCTAGACGAGTTAGCTCGGGTCCCTTAGAGTTGTCTCGGATATCTATGCACCAGAAATCTTCATGTGTGCCATGTTCGAAAGATGGCTTTCTTATCTTCGAGTCAACTTGGATAAAATTTTTAGTGAAATAATAGATTTTCTCCAAAAATCATCCAGCAAGTCTTCTAAGTCTCAAGATGCCTTCAAACTCTTTTAACCAGATTTCTAAGAAACATAAGCTTGAAGCTCATCTAGAAGTAATCCATTTTTATGAATTTTACTTAATTTTTTTCTTTGGGTTCTTCTTTACAAGATTCATTTACAATACTACTCATCACAAGAAATAGAAATGTAGGAGTTCAAATTAAGTTATGAATTCATCCTACAAAAACTTGTAAAACACTTGAAGAGTTGTTAGTAAAACAAATGCATGCTCCAATATTTGGTTTTCATCAAAATCACTTATGGGGTCAACATTTGTCTTGGTACATTTTATGCTTTATGGCATGATTGGTGGTGTTGCTTTGCTTTGATTGACACAAGGAAAATATTTATCAAACATAGCTGTAAGAAAATGAAGGGTCTGACTAAACTAAGTCATTATAGTTTGTTGTGATTGATACAAGGCTATAAGTGTCTAGAGGTAGGTGTTATGTTGAGAGTTGCATGGGTTGCAATTGGAAAGGGGTTTTCCTATCCTTGAACTCATGGGTGTTTGTTATGATTAACATAAGGCATTCATGAGGAACTGGAATCTCAACCCTACTAAGGAAGCCCTAAGAGGGTTTTTCCACTTACCATAATTGAGTGTTATGATTTTCGAAAGAAAATAGTGGGAAACACAATTAAATGCAAAAGTCCTTATTTAATTATGAATATCATCATGAGTGGTCTACTTATAGTTGTTCTTTATTTAATGTAGATTTTACATTATGACTTCTACTCTTTCACTGTAAGGCATCTTAGATGCCAACAAGTTGATCGATCTAAATTATGTGAACTAGTTGAGGAACCAGAGGATTGTGTTAGCTCAAGAAAAGCTTACCTATATCTTTGATTCTCCTGACCTAGATCCTATAGGAGAGGACACTACTGAGGAGGAAAGGGCCATATATCAAATGTAGTAGAATAACAGCATGACTGTCAAGTGCATTATGTTGGCCTCTATGAGCAATGAATTGTAGAGGCAACATGAAGAAATGAAATCTCAGTCCATATTACTTACTCTTAAAGAGCTTTATGGAGAGCATAGTCGGACTACTCGATATGATACATCGAAGCAGTTGTTCAGAGCATGGACGAGTGAGGGCTCTTCTATTCATCACATGTTCTCAAGATGATTAACTAGATCACTCGATTAAGTCAATTAGAGTTTGTGATGGACAGAGAGCATAATTAGGCTTGATCCTACAATCGCGCCTGGATTCCTTCTCATAGTTTGTCATGAATTACCACATGAATAAACTAAATATATTTTTGCTTGAGCTATTAAATATGCTCAAGATAGTAGAGAGCCACTTCAAAGGTGATAAGGCTTAGCTTCTTCTAGTTGATGGAGAGAAGAAGTGGGTAATGAAGAAGGGTTCAAAGAGGAAGAGGAACCCTAAGAGTAGCTTCCAGAAGAGGAAGAAGGTGAGGAAGCCCTCTACTGATGGGACTTCCTATTACTATGAGAAGCAAGGGCACTGGAAGAAGAATTGCAAGTTATATCTTGCAAGTCTAAAGCATGATGCTGGTGGAGTATCCAAAGATTTGTACATGATACAAATGAACTTGTCATTGAGTTCATCAGTTTTTGATACATGGGTATTGGATACTACATGTGGGTCTCTTATCTACAAGTCAATACAAGGCTTATAGAGACCTCGAAGCTTGAAAAATGGTGGCTTTGAGCTATTCGGTGCGAGTGGTGAACCCATTCAGGCTGAAGCTATTGGCACCTATCTATTGTTATTGCCATCAAGCATTATTCTTGAATTAAGAGATTGTTATTATATACCTAACATTATAAGAAATATTATTTATGTACCTTTGATGTTGGAACAAGGTTATGAAATAAATTTGATGAGCCATGGGTGCTCGATTTTCTTTCCAAAGAAATTCTTTGGTTGCGATACATTCTCTAATGGTCTTTTGATTCTGTCACTCAAGATGAGGTTATGCTTGTTGATAATAAGAAATGAAAGAGAGATTATGTGAATGTCCTTATCTTTAGCATTAACATTTGGGACATATCAATGAGTCCAGGATAAACAAGTTGTACAAAGATAATTTCTTTGAATCTTTTGATTATGAGTCATTAGGAACTTATGAGTCCTGACTCATGGGTAAGATGACCAAGTCTCCATTCACTAAACGTGGAGACTGGGCAATTGAGTTGTTAGATCTTGTACACATAGATGTGTGTAGTCCAATGACAGCCTGAGCTAGAGAAGGATACCTTATTTCATCAGTTTTACTGATGATTTATCAATATTCAAATATGTGTATCTTATGAAACACAAGTTGAAGCCTTTGATAAATTCAAGTATATCAAAGTGAGGTTGAGAAACAAACTAAGTATAGTATTAAAATCCTTCGATCAGATAGAGGAGGAGAATACTTGTCTAGCAAATTTCTCGATCATCTTAAAGATGAAGGCATTCTCTCTGAATGGACTCCTCCATATATACCATAGTTAAATGGTGAAATAGAAAGGAGGAATCATATCTTGTTGGACATGGTACGGTCCATGATCTGCTTCACAGAACTTCCAGCATCCTTCTGGGATTATGCCCTAGAGACTGCTACCTACATACTAAACAAGGTGCCATCAAAGGTAGTTAAAAGCACTACATATCAATTATGGAAAAGAAAGGCCAAGTTTTAAGTATTTTAAGATTTGGGGTTACCTTGCTTATGTTAGGAATGTTTTTGGACTTAAGCTAAGTGCTAGGGCTGATAAGTGCATGTTTGTAGAATATCCTAAAGAAGGTATGGGATACCTTTTCTACCACCCTACTGAGAGAAAGGTCTTTGTCAATAGGCATGCGACATTCATGGAAAAAGAGTTTATCCAAGAAGGTGGCAGTGGGAGAATATTTGAACTTGTAGAAGTTCAACCTACACCTGAAGCAATTCCTCAACCAGATGTTCTTAAGGTTCAGGAACAACCACAATACACACCTCCTCTCCATAGGTCAGAAAGAGTACAAAGTGCAACTCTCATATATGGATTTGTCATTGGGAATGACAATGAAGCTAATATCATATAGGATGATGATCTTGTGATCCATACAGAAGCTATCACAAGTAGAAAGTCTAACAAATGGCTGGAAGCCATGAAAACTAAGATAGACTCCACATACTCCAATTAGGTTTGGACATTAGTTGATCTACCTGAGGGAGTCTATCTAATTGGATGTAAATGGATCTTCAAGAAGAAGATAGGAGCAGATGGTCAATAGAGACCTACAAGACCAGGCTGGTGGCAATACTTTTTCACCAGTTGCCATGCTTAAGTTCATTTGGATATTGCTTTCTATAACTGCATACTATGACTATGAGTCTTGCAAATGGATTTAAAGACTACTTTTCTTAATAGATATCTTGAGGAAGAAGTCTATATATCATAACTAGAAAGGTTTGTCTCAAGTGAGAGACCAAAAAAAGTATGTAGGCTTAAGAAATCTATTTATGGTTGAAGCAAGCATCGAGAAGTTGGAACATTCGCTTTGATGAAATGATCAAAGAGTTTGGTTTCATCAAGAATGTGGATGAACCAAGTGTATATAAGAAGACAAGTGGGAGTGCCCTTGTTTTCTTGGTTTTGTAAGTTGATGACATACTCATCATTGGGAATGATATAACAATGTTGCAATCGATCAAGTCTTGGCTATCAAAGTAGTTTTCCATGAAGGATTTTGGAGAGGCATCCTATACGTTGAGTTTAAAGATCTATAGAAATAGATCTAAGAGGATGCTTGGTTTATCCCAATCTAGGTACACTAACTTAGTGTTGAAGAGATTCAACATGGAGGGAAGTAAGAAAGGTTACTTGTCCATGAGTCAAGGCATACATCCCTCTAAGAAGATGTCTCCTATGATATCAGAAGAGTGAAAAAGGATGAGTTTGATACCTAAAGCTTTGGCTGTAGGATCAATTATGTTTGCCATGTTATGCGCCAGGCCTGATATTGCTTATGCCCTAGGCATAGTAAGCAGATTCCAAGCTATTCTAGGGAAGGATCATTGGAAAGCTATGAAAAATATTCTTAAGTACCTGCTAGATTAAAGTTGAAACTAGAAGGGTACATAGATTATAGTTTTCTGTCAGATCCAAATGATAGGAAATCTATATCAGGGTATGTCTTCACCCTATATGGTGGTGCAGTGAGTCGGAAGAGTGCAAAGTAGCAAACTATAGTAGACTTAATTACTGAGACAGAGTACATAGCTACAAGTGAAGCTGCAATGGAAGCTATAGATGAAGAAATTCATAATGAAATTAGTCATGGTTCCTACTATACAACAACCAGTGCTACTTTAGTATGAAAGTACTGGAGCTGTTGCACAAGCTAAGGAACCAAGATCTCATCACAAGTCCAAGCACATAATAAGATGCTTTCATCTCATTCGAAAGATCATAGAAAGACAAGATGTTGTCATCGAATGAGTAGATACAAAGAACAACATAGCAGATACACTTACTAAAGCACTATCATAGAGTAGTTTGATCGGCACTTAGATTATATGGGTGTAGTGATCAAGGGTGATTGGCTTTAGTGCAAGAGAAAGATTGAAAGAATTATGACATAAAATCTAATATTTGTACAAGCATTTCTATAATCTTCCAACTCATGTATGATATTATTTATTAATAAAAAGCAATTATTGATTCATCATACTGTTGCATCTTATCAAGATTTAGAAGAACCCCATAGGTTCGGGGAATGGGATTAGGGTTATGATGGACATCATAATAGTGAGCCCTAAGTTTCTATAAACCCTAATAAAAAATGTTCCTAGTCGTTGGATCACTGATTTGGGGATCGATGTTTTCGGAAAGACAAGCACATCTTTGTATACTCGATGGAGAGGGTGGTTGGTCTCACAACTACTTGTGTATGGACATTAACACAAGGATATGGGTGCTCATTAGGATACGAGTTCACTGAACTGATCCACCTTGAGAACATCATATGGAGGTCTTTCTACTTGTCAAAAGATGGTTCTCATAGTGGGAGTTGTGCAAGTGATCCATAGACCTGAGTTCACCATGGTTCCTTTTGCATATAAAGCCATGTTTTGGTTCACACACATTCATGAAAAAGAGTCATGTTTGTGGTGTTCTAAAATATGGTGGATTGTGCATCAAGGATGTGAGTGGATCAACAAGAAATTGATCACTCCTAGTAAGAGGACTTATGCCATGTAATCTCTTCGATTGTTGACTCAGAAAGTCTTTGATCAAAGCAGGATAAGATTAAATAAGATTTCTAATCTTTCATCAATTGAGTCTTCATTATCAAATTGAGATTTAAAAGGATTATGGTACGGACACCAAGGCTAACACCAGAGCTAACACCAGTGACACCGGGGCCAGAAGGAAATGACAGGTCAATCCCACATCCTCGTGGATCACCTGTGAATAAAGCCCTAAGCCCTAAGCCCAAAGATCATTTTAAATTCTATTATTTTATCCCAGTTGGATTCAACCCTAAACCCCAAATTCAATTGAATCGATGAAAAAAATCCACTGGACCAAAAATTGAGTCTGTGAAAAAAAATCCCTGGACCCAAAATTAAGTATGTGAAAAACCCCTGAACCCAAATGAAACCTTTATATATTTACAAACCCTATTACCAAGTTGAGTAAATATTTAACTTTTGCTTTGTGATATTTTGCCTTTTGATCAATTTGATCAAGTTGAATTTATAATTAGCCCTTTTAGTTAGTTGATCGAGTCCTATAATTAGTTATTTTATTGAGTTTTATAACACAATAGGGAACCCAAATCAAGACACCATATGCTAAATCAAAACACCATGCGCCAAATCAAGACATCATGTGCCAACCCAATTCAAGACATGTGCCAACTAATTCTTGGCACCACCTCATCACATGCCATGTCACCTCTACCTTGGATGCCCATGCCATATCATCGTGACACATCATCTTGTTGCCATGTCATGCCATGTCATCCTCATATGGTCGGCCACATGAAGCCACATCATCTTAGTGCACATGAATTCAAGAAATACCACCATCCTCCTTTTCGTCGCCCAAGTAATGTCCATCCAAGAAGTCGTTGATTTTAAGATGAGTGATCATGTTCAAGGGTGTTTCAAAATCAAAGGAATCCATAGAAGAGGGGAGTCCAACCTTATCTATCTACCTTTCAAATAAAAGAAAGATTCCAAGATAATTGATGCCAAGAAGAAGGAATTAGTGCCCACTTTATTTGCATGAAGAAAAGGAGTCTTGTTGCCCACCTTATTCCAAGATGTGTCACACACTTTATTCCAAGAGTTGTTGCCAAAATGGATAAAGCTCCTCACTTGTTGTCACCCAACATGGAAAAAGCTCAAGAACAAGTCAAATTCAAGAGTCCAAGATGCCAAGTGAAGATCAAGAGATCTTAGATGCCCAAAGAAAGCCAATTCTTGGAGTTCTTGCCCTTCCAACATGAACTCAACACTTTGTAACCCTTACAATTCTAGTTTGTAATCTATAAATACCACCATTGAACCTCTTGTATTAATTTAATTTAATTCATGAAATAAAAGTGAGAGTTTCTTCCAAATTCCTTTGTTCTCTGAGAGCATCGCGAGGTGTGAGGCCCTATTTTCTTTGTTCTTCGAAGCATCACCGGGTGTGAGGTCCTAGTTATCCTATTTACCCAACCATCAGAAACCCTTGCCGCCACTTCCATCTTCTTCCCCTTCCAACTTTTTTTCCTTTCAGTTTTTATTCTTCCTTCCATGCTTTTAACCTGACTCTTGTTAGTGTTTGTGACTGATTGTAGGTGATCGAGATTAGAAGCAACGGTGTTCTTTGCATTGGAACCAGTTGAGTTGAAAATTGGAGCCCGAAGATCAACTATCTAGAAGTCCTGCAGTAAGATCCTAGAGAGTCCAAACAGTCCACAACAAGAGGGTTATAATCATAATTAGTAAATTAAAAGCCTTCTCTAACTCTTTATTTTCTAATCCTTTGAGAAGTAGAACCCTAGTTTAAGGTGATTTCTTAATCACCAAATCCTTTTTTCCTAACTAGATTTGTTAGTTCAATATTGCGGGCATATACTAGTTGACTAGTCTTATTTATTTTGATTTCTTAGAGTTTTTATTCTGAAAAATCTAGAAAAATTAATCATGGTTTATTTTAGTTTATTAGTTTAATAATCAGTAGATTAGTTTTCAAATTTTGTCCCACATCATCTTTGGTATCAGAGCAGGTTAAACTAGGGTTTAATCGTTCTATGCTGAAATTTCTGCATACCTAGTTATGCTAAAATTAAATTACATAATACCTATATAAAAAAATACAAAAAAATAATAATTAATTTACTATTAATCCTCTTCCTAATCTAGCATCTAATAATTGAAAAAAAATCAGAAAAAAAATTACTTTATTATTTTTTGGTGGAATGAAATCAAGCCTCCTAAGCAGGTATACAAAAGTATACTGTCACGACCCATGGGAGTAATGAGCTACGTCCAAATGTGATATCCCGATATTGGAAATCCAATTAGATCTAAAATCTAATCTTTATAATTGAAAAAAAAATTAATTATTTTTTGCTACTTTTTATTATTTTAGTTTCATTGCACATATTAGGGTTTCAACTTGTGCATGCATCATATTTAACCTAATCTTAAGGGCAAGTCTACTCTGCCAGATCAGGGTAGGATTTCATCACCTATCCTGGGCCCAAAATAACCACCTTTGCATTGATCCTAACCCTAATTAAAATCAATTAGAAATCTAAAGCAGCTTAGGGACACCAACAAGGTCGGGTTCCAAGTATTGTGTGAAAGCTAGTGCACCCAATCCTTTGATTATCTCTTGAATCTGGTATCTAAAGCTACAGGTCTAGAGGAAAACACCCTAAGTGGACTCGTGGTTTTTAATTAGGACCCTATGAGAGCAGCGGGAGCCTCCCACGACCCCACCTATTACCTAGCCAATGGATAGGGTAATTGCTGAATTGGCTATAATTTGAGCTGACCCTTTCTACTTGAGCTTTATGTCTAGGAAACTCTAGTTTGATTTTCTTGGGTGATTGCATTGCATGTCTACCAGATTAGGAACTCCATACCAGTAGTCTCACCCAAACCCAACCCAGCTTGACCATGCAGTCTAACCTTGAAATCTTTCCGAGGTTCATGACTAATCAATGTGCCCAAATGAACAATAGATTTGACTGACTAGATGAACGGTTAGAGACCCTAAAGAGAACCCCTATGACCCATACTAAGCCTAAACATGAGATCCCATGTCCTACACCTCCTAACCCAAGGATAGCCCCTCGCTATGACCCAATCTGGGATTTTAGTGCAAGGAGACCAAATTATGATTTCATAGACCGGCATGAGAGAACCACTAGAAATTTTAGGGTAGAAGCACCAAAATTTGGTGGTGATCTTGATCTTTAGGATTATATTGTCTGGGAAAGAAATATGGATCTGTATTTTGAGAAGGATCTAATGATCAAGGAAAGAAAGTTTAAGATTGCTAAACCCAAGTTAGTATGCCAGGCTAGAATTTACTGGGATGATGTTGAAAGAATGATCAGACGAAGAAGAGACATTCCCATAACTACCTGGGATGACATGAAACTTAAACTTAGAAAAAAGTACCTACCCAGATCACATGAACCAGTTCCTATGCACCCAGATCCTTTGAACCCACTCCTATGAACCTAGATCCATGACCCATAGATCTGAGTCAATATCTTATGAACCTAAGGAACCCATAACCCCTAGGTATCAACCTAGTGCTAGTCAGGTTCCCCTTAGGTGGCCAAAACCTATTAGGGTTAGTTTTCCTTATCAAAAATCATGATCTAGTCAAGTCCACCAAAGTCGACCCATTTCTCACCTGAGCTAACTCAACCCTAACCTAAGCTGACTCAACCCTAATCTGAGACGACCTACTCCTACCACCCTATTGGTTCACAAGGATAACATTGAAGTGGAAGTGTATGAAGCTGAAGTGAACTTAATAAGTAAGTATGAAGGAGAAGAGGAGATAACTATGGCTGACCTAGAATTAGCTGACCCTGACCATACCCAAACTGAAGCAAACCCAGAGTTAGTTGACCCTAACCATATTCTGACTAAAGCTGTAATACAAGAACCATTAGAAGAAGAAAACCATGAGGAACCTAACCTTACCGTTAGGACCTTACCTGAGGAAACACTAGAAGATAGTCAAGCCATAAACCCTTGTCCTAGGATTCACAAATCTAAAGTAATCAGTGAGCACTTGATTTTTCCAAACCAGTAACCTCAGGAAGAATTCACTCCATTGGTCCCCATTGAACATCTTTTTCCTGAAATTCTTGACTCATCCATTCTTCAGGCTAACCCTTTATTACCTGTTGACGTAACTTAATATCCAAACTTTAAGATCATCCTCGTTGATCCAGAACTAGTCCATGAATCATCATCTTACTTTCTACCATTTCCTAAGGTTCTCGATGCCTCTAGAACCATTCGATTATATTTTATTAAGGTTATTAGGTTATATCAATTCTCTAAGCCCATTAGATTTGCCACCTACTTTAGGAAGACCCATTGGCACCTGCTAGGAACCAAGCAAAAATTTTCTGCATCCTACCATACACAAGCCAATGGCAAAACTAGTATAGCAGACCAAAGTCCTGAAACTTGATAGGATGTCTGGTAGTCAAAATCATTGAAAATTAGGACTTCCTAATACTTAGAGTTAAGTTTGCCTACTATAGGTCCACTGAAAACAACCCATTTGAGATTGTACATGGGTACAAGCCTTGAAAACCTTTAGATCTCATTCCCCTACCCATGCATGAACGTATTTCAAAGTCTGTTGAGTCATATGCTAAAGATGTTAGAGAGTTGCATAAGGAAATAAGTAAAAAAATTAATAAAAGCAACAAATCTTATAAACATATGGCTGATTCTTGAAAAAGACGTAAAAAATTCAATGAAGGAGAACTTGTCATTGTTAGGCTACGACCTGAACGGTTCCCACCTGGAAACATGAAGAAGTTACATGCCCGTAGTAGTGGACCATACAAAGTAATTAGAAAAATTGGATCTAATGCCTATGTGCTTGATTTACAACCTAAGTTAGGTATTAGTTCTACTTCAACGTTTCAGACCATATAGAGTATAGGGAGCCAACTTTGATACCTAGTGAGCCTTTTAGGCTTGATCCCATCCTTGAGAGTGAGCCAATCCATGAGTGCCCACCAGCCAAACTACTAGAGCGGAGAGACAGGATCGAGTAGATCATGGATGACAAGATTATCGCTACTTGGAGCGAAGACTATCTACGATATCTAGTTCATTAGCAAGGATGACCCGAGACTAATGATTCTTGGATCACTAGAGAGGATTTACAAAAGATCAATCCTAACCTACTAGAATACTATCATAGCAGAGTTGACCCATACTCGATAGGGTCGAGTTCCTCCCACCCAGGAAGAATTGGTACGAACACTAGGGCTAAATTATTAGAGAGTTGCATAAGGAAATAATTAAAAAATTTAATGAAAGCAACAAATCTTATAAACATATGGCTAATTCTAGAAAAAGACTCAAAGAATTCAATGGAGACTTTGTCATGGTTAGGTTATGACCTGAACAGTTCCCACCTAGAACCATGAAGAAGTTATATGCCCATAGTAGTGGACCATATAAAATAATTAGAAAAATTGGACCTAATGCCTATGTGCTTGATTTACCACATGAGTTAGGTATTAGTTCTACTTTCAACATTTCAGACCTAATAGAGTATAGGAAGCCAACGTTGATACCTAGTAAGCCTTTTGGGCTTGATCCCATCCTTGAGAGTGAGCCAACCCATGAGTATCCACCAGCCAAACTATCAGAGGGTTGAGGTAGGATCGAGCTTATCTTGGATGACAAGATTATCGCTACTCAGAGCAAGGACTATCAATGATATCTGGTTCATTGGCAAGGATGATCCAAGACTAAAGATTCTTTGATCACTAAAGAGGATTTACAAAAGATCAATCCTGACTTACTATAATACTATAGTACCATAGTTGACCCATACTCGATAGGGTCGAGTTCCTCCAACCTGGGAAAATTGGTTTGGACACCAGGGTTAACACTAGAGCTAACACCAGTGACACTAGGGCTAGAAAGAAATGACAGGTCAATCCCACATCCCTATAGATCACCTATGAATAAAGCCCTGAGCCCTAAGCCCCAAGATCATTTTAAATTCTGTTATTTTAGCCTAGTTGGATTTAGCCCTAAACCCTAAATTCAATTGAGTCTGTGAAAAAAAACCCTTGGACCCAAAATTGAGTTTGTGAAAAAATTGATGCAGAACGAATGCTCTGATACCAAAATTGATGCAGCATGAAAGAACAAAGAAGCGTATGCGGAAGAAAATTTAAGATTAATTCTTTTTTTTTTTTATTTCATAAATTGGCCTCGACTCAAAGTAAAGTAAACTAAGTTGATGGAAACTAGGTAAGGATTGAAAGCACAATTTAGAATAAGCTAAGTTATCAAAGTAGTTCAGAAGTAACAGATCGCTGGGGGTTGAGAAACTTCCAGACCTAGGGTTTCACTCTGAACTTTCAACAGGACAGAAATAAAGAGAAGAGATGGTTTACCAACCAAACAGTGATCTCACAGAATTTGGGTGGAAGAACTCTCTCGAGCAGATTGTTGGATCCTCGGATTCGGCAATCTTCGTAATGGATCCTCTAATGCTGGTCTCGTGGCTGGGTCGGCTTCTCCTGCACTCAAGATCTGGGAAGAAGAAAAATAAGTGATGGATTCAGAGACTCAGGGAATGATTTACCAGTTTGAAGAACTTGAAGGCTGATGTCGCTGAGAGCTGGATTCTCTTGAAGGCTGATTTAGAGGCCATGATCAGAACTCTTACTGAAAGTATGGCTAAAATGAATCAGGATATGACAAACACTGTGGCCCAGTTTAGCGCACAAATTCATGAGGATCTTACCCAACTTAGGGACCGAGTCCAAGTACTTGAAGAACCTAGACATCGGAATTGGACTCCTGACCCCGATTTTAATGTGCCTCAACCTCACCCACATCAGGAGCCTAGAAGGCCTTTATATAGAGATCCTGAACCTAATCATAGGAGGCCTGACCCAGAGCCTGAAGATAGAGATGATAGGTTCATCAGGAACATCAAATTAGATGCACCCACTTTTGATGGTAGTCTGAACCCTAAGGTGTATTCTGATTGGGAGGGTGAGATGGACCAATACTTTGAGTGGTATGCTATGTCTGAGGAGAGGAAATACAAGTTTGCCAAGATGAAATTAGTGCGTCAAGCTAGGTTATACTGGGGGAACATTGAGCTAACCACTAGGAGACGGAATGTTGAGCCCATAACCACTTGGCAGGGTATGAAAGAAAAACTGAGAGATAAATACCTACCCATTTCATACCAGCAAAACCTGTTAGACCAATGGCAAAACCTGAAACAAGGAAACCGATCTGTCTCAGACTACATAGCTACTTTTGATGAATACCTAATGAGATGTGATGTGAGTGAAGCCCACGAAGTCACTTTGTCTAGATTTAGGGCTGGACTGAGGGAAGATATCAAGAGAGAACTATTTCTGAGAGAGGTTACTGATCTAGACCAAGCCTACCAGATTGCACTGAACACTGAGAAATTTCAGAGAGGACCTATACCTTCTAGGGTTAGTGCCCCAATCCCAAGGAATGGACCTAGCCAAGTTATCCCTAGTAAACCTTTTCAGGGTACTTCTACCCATAGGCCCATGGACAAAGGTAAGGCACCTGACACCCAGAGAACCCCTAGTTCAAATATCACCTGTTTTAAGTGTCAGAAACCAGGTCACATTTTCAGTCAGTGTACTGCCATAGCCTGTTTCAAGTGTCATAAGGTAGGTCATGTTGCTAGCCAGTGCCTACGGAGATCCCTTTACATAGAAGAGGGAGAGAATGATAATTCCGAGCCCAGTGAGGAATTCGAAGAAGAAGTTTATGAGGCCGGAATGAATTTGGTTGAGGAGTATGAAGGAGAGGAGGAACCCAATGAATCTGACCAATTAGGAGTTGTAAGATGCATCCTATCCCAGAATCTAGTTCAAGAGGATTGGCGTAGGACTAACATCCTACAGACTTTTCTTAAATTAGGGGATAAGGTATGTAAGATCATCATAGATAGTGGGAGCTGTGTAAATGCCATCTCTACTAGCACTGTCAAGATGTTAGGCTTAATCCCAGTTCCCCATCCCAACCCCTATAAGGTTTCTTGGGTAGATTCTACCTCCATACCCATCCAGTCTAGATGTCAAGTCCAAATCCAAATGCAATCTTATCACGAAAAGATTTGGTGCGATGTTTTACCCATGGGGGTGAGCAGTATAATTCTCGGAAGACCTTGGTTGTATGATCATGATGCCACCCTCTTAGGAAAATCCAATACCTGTGTCTTTAGTTTCAATGGGAAGAAGATTACGATCCATTCAGTTCACCCTAAGGACAAGGTAACTAAAGGAGCCGGTAAGGTTAAGGAGATGAAAACTGGAGTGAACCTAATTAGTGCTAAGGATCTAGAACAAGAAATTCATAGTGGTTCACCCATCTGGATGTTGACTGCTAAGGAACTTAGAACTTCGGAACCCTCAGAGCCTCCTCAAGAAGTTAAACCTGTGTTAAAAGAATTTGAGGATGTCTTTCCCGAGGATTTGCCAGACCACCTTCCACCTCTTAGGGATATCCAGCATACCATAGATCTAATCCCAGGAGCGACTTTGCCCGACTTGCCCCATTACAGGATGAATCCATCTGAGCATGAAGAACTGCAAAAGCAGGTTAGAGAATTATTGAGGAAGGGGTTTATTAGAGAAAGTCTTAGCCCTTGTGCAGTCCCAGCCTTACTAACCCCAAAGAAAGATGGCACGTGGAGGATGTGTGTTGACAGTCGTGCCATCAATAAAATTACAATCAAATATAGGTTTCCCATCCCTAGACTAGATGACATGCTTGATATGATGGCTGGTGCAATGGTTTTTTCTAAGATTAATCTCAAAAGCGGCTATCATCAGGTTAGGATTAGACCCGGGGATGAATGGAAAACTGCTTTCAAAACTAAGGATGGTCTTTATGAATGGGTTGTTATGCCTTTTGGGTTGTCCAATGCCCCTAGTACCTTCATGAGAATTATGACCCAGGTACTTAGAGCTTTCATAGAAAAATTTGTGGTGGTCTATTTTGATGACATCCTGATCTATAGTAAGACCCCAGCAGATCACCTAGGCCACCTTAGAGCAGTCTGCCAAGTTTTGAGAATGAGAGACTCTACGGTAATCTTAAGAAGTGTGAATTCATGACTAGTAGAGTTATCTTTCTTGGTTTTGTAGTAACCCCTGACGGCGTGGCGGCCGATCCTGAGAAAATTAGGTCCATAGTAGACTGGCCAGAGCCAACCAATGTGCATGAAGTTAGAAGTTTCCACGGCTTGGCTACCTTCTATAGGCGATTCATCAAGGGGTTTAGTACTTTAGCTGCTCCTATCACTGATTGTATTAGGAAGGGAGAATTTCATTGGACTAAGTCAGCCCATAAAGCCTTTCTAGATCTTAAGGAGAAAATGACCCAGGCACCCATTCTGAGATTACCCGATTTCTCTAAAGTATTTGAGGTTGCCTGTGATGCTTCAGGTGTAGGAATAGGTGGAGTCCTAAGCCAAGAAAATCATCCCATAGCATTCTTTAGTGAAAAACTTAATGATGCTAAGCTTAGGTATTCTACCTATGATAAGGAATTTTATACGGTGGTGCAAGCTTTGCGTTACTGGAGACATTATTTGCTACCGCAGGAATTTGTACTATTTTTGGACCATGAGGCTCTTAGATTTCTGAACTCCCAAAAGAAGCTTAACCCTAGGCATGCTAAGTGGGTAGAATATATCCAGTCCTATACTTTTGTCCTGAAACATAAGGCTGGAGTTGAGAATAAGGTAGCTGATGCCCTTAGTCGCCGATCTCTGTTATTAACTTCTGTTAGAACTGAGGTCATAGGGTTTGAGCAAATCAAAGAGGAATATGAGTCTTGTCCGGATTTCATAACTGTGTATCAGGATCTAGTTCAAGGACCATCTAGTAATCACCAGGATTATACCCTTGTAGATGGTTTTTTGTTCTTCAAAAATAGGCTTTGCATCCCTAGAACTTCTCTTAGGGAATTTTTGATTTGGGAAATCCATGCTGGAGGTTTAGCCGGCCATTTTGGAAAAGACAAGACCATTCTAGCTATTGAAGACCACTTTTTCTGGCCTAGCTTGAAAAGGGATGTAGCTAATATTGTAGCTAGATGTCGAACCTACGCTGTTGCCAAACAGCGAAAACGAAACACTGGCCTTTATACCCCACTCCCTGTCCCAGATTGTCCTTGGCAAGATGTGAGTATGGATTTTGTGTTAGGTTTACCTAAGACCCAGAGGAGACATGATTCTATCTGTGTCGTAGTCGACCGATTCTCTAAAATGGCTCACTTCTTGCCTTGTTCCCAAACCTTTGATGCGTCTAAGGTAGCCACACTTTTCTTCAATGAGATAGTTAGACTCCATGGCCTACCTAAGACAATCATTTCAGATAGGGATGTCCGGTTCACCAGTTACTTTTGGAAGACCCTTTGGCATAAGTTAGGGACAAAACTTAAGTTTTCAACTGCCTATCATCCCCAAACTGATGGCCAAACTGAAGTAGTGAACCGTAGCCTAGGAAATCTGCTGAGATGTCTTGTTGGTGAAAACACCAGAAATTGGGATTTATACCTACCAAGGGCAGAATTTGCGTACAATGACTCGGTCAATAGGTCTACGGGTAAGAGTCCATTTGAAATTGTACATGGGTACAAACCTCACACACCTCTTGACCTAGTCCCTTTACCTGTCCACACTCGAGTCTCCGAATCTGCTGAGAATTTTGCACAGCATGTAAAAGACTTGCATAAAGAAATTCATGCCAAAATAAATTTAAGTAATGAAACTTATAAGAAGTTGGCTGATACTCAAAGGCGAGTCAAATCTTTTGTTGAGGGAGACTATGTGATGATTAGGTTAAGGCCTGAACGGTTTCCTCCTGGAACCGTTAGAAAGTTACATGCTAGGGGAGCTGGACCATTTAGAGTGGTAAAGAGAGTAGGATCCAATGCCTATGTGCTCGAGTTGCCTCCAGAACTAGGCATTAGCTCTACTTTCAACATTACAGACTTAGTAGAGTACAGGGAGCCAGCTGTGATTCCTAGTGAGCCTTTTGAGCCTAACCCTATCATTGAGAGTGATCCCGACCCTGTGTGTCCACCAACAAACTGGCCTGTGAGGAAAGAGCAGATTGAAAAGATCCTGGATGATCAGGTTATCTCTACTCGTAATCGAGGATACCAAAGGTACCTGGTCCGCTGGCAAGGAAGGCCAGATTCTGATGACTCTTGGATCTCCCGAGAAGAATTACAAGAATTGGACCCAGACCTCTTGGAGAGATACCAGTGCCAACTTGAGCCTTACTCGACAGGGTCGAGTTCCTCCCACCCTGGGAGAATTGGTGCGGGCACCAGACTCAGAAGAAGACTTCAGAGCTCCATTTGGATCTCTGATTGACATTGCCCGAGAAATTAGGGTTTGTAATAAAGGTTGACCTGGTCAACCAGTTTATTTATTTTATTTATTTCTTGAGTCACCATTTAAATTTTGTTGAGTCATGTTGACTCAGTGCAAGTCCCAATGTGGTTTCAATTTGGTCCAAAATGGTGCCACATTTGTCTTCCAATCAAACCAAGGTCCAAGCAAGTGGAGGCCACACTCCAAGCCACACGCCCAGCCACACTCCGAGCACACGCCAGGGTCCAGGTGGCGCCACAGAGGCATCCCAGTGTCATGGTCCCCACACCCAAAGAAGAAAAAATCAAATTGGAAGCTAATTTAAAGGAGGCGCCCATACCTGCCTATTTTACCTAAGCAAAGAAGGAAGAAAACTTCTCTTGGAGAAGAAATCAAAGAAGGACATCCAATTGAAGTTCAAATCAAAATCAAAGAGCTTAACTTGGAGTGGAAGAAAAGAAGAAATGCCATAAGAAGAGGAGGACTCCAAATCCAAATCCAACTCCAAAGAAGGCGCCATAAAAATTCCAAAAAAAATTCCTTTATGGCCGTCCCAATTTTTTTTGAAGTCTTGGTCGACCAAGAGAGGGGGTTTTCTACCTAATCTAGAGGTTGGAAGAGTTTAGTCCCACATGGGAATTTGTACAAGCTAGGAGAAAATTTTAGGTCTATATAATAGACCTCTCTTTGTAACTTTGAAAATCAATGAAGAAAATTATTTTTTTTGCTATTCTCTTGTGTTGAGTGACCTAGGTTTCTCTTCTTCCGCACTATTCTAAGTGTTGAGCTCCGTGAGGGGGTAATCCGGGTTCCATTGGAGCCTTGAGGAGGTGAGAGATCTCCATCTTTATCCAAAACCCTAGGTTAGCCACTTGAAATTCCAAAACCCTAGCCACCCTTCATTATTTTCAATCCATCAAATCCTAGATCCATCCATCTCCCATGGCCTCTCTCTCTCTACAAGTCCAGGCTGTCCACCTTCATCCAGATCCAGTCCGGCTACTTCAGATCCAGAGCAAGTTCCAAGGAAAATCACATCAGCTTCCAGGAGAATCCAGTTTTCAGCAATTTCAATCTTCAAGTTCATCAACCTGGTAAATTTCTCCCTTGACTCTCTGATTCCATCAATTATTTTTCTTCTCTTCCAGATCTTGAGTTCTGGAGAAGCCAACCCGCCAAAGGACCAGTATTGGAGGATCCATTGCGAAGATATCTGAATCCGAGGATCCAACAATCTGCTCGGGAGAGTTCTTCCACCAAAATCTGTGAAGATCATTGTCTGGCTAGGTAAACCATCTCTTCTCTTTATTTCTGTTCTGCTGAAAGTTCGGAGCGAAACCCTAGGTCTGGGAGTTTCTCAACCCCCAGCGATCCGTTGCTTCTGAACTACTCTGATACTTTAGTTTCCTTAAAATTGTGCTTTCAATCATCATATTAGTATCTTTCAATGTTAGGTTAACTTTTCTTTGATTTGAAGCCAACTTCTACAAACATACAAAAACAACAAAAAAATTAGTTAATCTTAATTTACTTCCGCATCGCGTCCCTTTATTTGTTCTGCATCATTTTTGGTATCAGAGCCCAGTCTAGGGTTTCTGATTTGCTTGCTTGCTTGTTTTGATTGTTTTCTCTTTTTATTTTGTCTGCTCGAAGTAGACTCCCCAGGATGTCCGGTCCTAGGAACTAAGCGAGGCGCAAGCCTCCTCCTCCCATTCCACGGGGTGTTCCTAGGGCGTGTAGGGGATCCATTGGGTTATAACTTCGTAGCAGGGATTATAAACGGGGAAGACAATCTAGTTGCAGCCCGTAATTGCCCTGTTGTCTGAATCATTTCTCCTTACATAAAACTCCGAATTGCATGATTTTTGCTTCGTTGAAACCAGTATAATTGATCCTATTCTCCATAATTTTTCTGTGATTTATTGTTTTCGGTAAAAATTCTGAGAATTAAAATACAGCAACTCTATTTTTTGTGTTCTGCAATTCAATTCTTTTTGGAGTGATCATCTCATAATTTACTTAAGGGCAATTGAGCATCTAAGATAAGGGGAGGAGTTGATTACCTCTCCTTAGCCCAAAACCACCATCCAATCATTCGAACCTAGACCTAATTTAAAATCAGTTAGACCTAATTTGCCCTAGTGGGCTAGGGACACCAATTGGTCGGGTCTAGGCTAGTGTTGAGTCAGTTTGCCGAGTTATTCTGTGTGTGCTTAGCACTCAGTGTCTAGAACGGTGGTTCAGGGATCCATTTCCGAAGGGCTTGTGTGCTGGTCCGCCTACCTGGCCAATCACTGATTGGTGTCTAGGATTGGCAATCAGGGACCTAACACTCCCCTTACACCTGCCTGGCTGAGTCCTGAGTTACTACAGGCTAGCTTGCCACTCTGATTGGGCATCTAGTTTGGACTCTAGGTCTAGTGATCCAGTAGTCGATTTAGTCTAGTCTCATTTTGTGTGCTTGCTTGAATCATCATGTCTACCAGAAACGGAGTGCCATATCAACCTGGTCAAACCCAACCTGATTTAGAGGCCATGATCAGAACTCTTACTGAAAGTATGGCTAAAATGAATCAGGATATGACAAACACTGTGGCCCAGTTTAGCGCACAAATTCATGAGGATCTTACCCAACTTAGGGACCGAGTCCAAGTACTTGAAGAACCTAGACATCGGAATTGGACTCCTGACCCCGATTTTAATGTGCCTCAACCTCACCCACATCAGGAGCCTAGAAGGCCTTTATATAGAGATCCTGAACCTAATCATAGGAGGCCTGACCCAGAGCCTGAAGATAGAGATGATAGGTTCATCAGGAACATCAAATTAGATGCACCCACTTTTGATGGTAGTCTGAACCCTAAGGTGTATTCTGATTGGGAGGGTGAGATGGACCAATACTTTGAGTGGTATGCTATGTCTGAGGAGAGGAAATACAAGTTTGCCAAGATGAAATTAGTGCGTCAAGCTAGGTTATACTGGGGGAACATTGAGCTAACCACTAGGAGACGGAATGTTGAGCCCATAACCACTTGGCAGGGTATGAAAGAAAAACTGAGAGATAAATACCTACCCATTTCATACCAGCAAAACCTGTTAGACCAATGGCAAAACCTGAAACAAGGAAACCGATTTGTCTCAGACTACATAGCTACTTTTGATGAATACCTAATGAGATGTGATGTGAGTGAAGCCCACGAAGTCACTTTGTCTAGATTTAGGGCTGGACTGAGGGAAGATATCAAGAGAGAACTATTTCTGAGAGAGGTTACTGATCTAGACCAAGCCTACCAGATTGCACTGAACACTGAGAAATTTCAGAGAGGACCTATACCTTCTAGGGTTAGTGCCCCAATCCCAAGGAATGGACCTAGCCAAGTTATCCCTAGTAAACCTTTTCAGGGTACTTCTACCCCTAGGCCCATGGACAAAGGTAAGGCACCTGACACCCAGAGAACCCCTAGTTCAAATATCACCTGTTTTAAGTGTCAGAAACCAGGTCACATTTCCAGTCAGTGTACTGCCATAGCCTGTTTCAAGTGTCATAAGGTAGGTCATGTTGCTAGCCAGTGCCTACGGAGATCCCTTTACATAGAAGAGGGAGAGAATGATAATTCCGAGCCCAGTGAGGAATTTGAAGAAGAAGTTTATGAGACCGGAATGAATTTGGTTGAGGAGTATGAAGGAGAGGAGGAACCCAATGAATCTGACCAATTAGGAGTTGTAAGATGCATCCTATCCCAGAATCTAGTTCAAGAGGATTGGCGTAGGACTAACATCCTACAGACTTTTCTTAAATTAGGGGATAAGGTATGTAAGATCATCATAGATAGTAGGAGCTGTGTAAATGCCATCTCTACTAGCACTGTCAAGATGTTAGGCTTAATCCCAGTTCCCCATCCCAACCCCTATAAGGTTTCTTGGGTAGATTCTACCTCCATACCCATCCAGTCTAGATGTCAAGTCCAAATCCAAATGCAATCTTATCACGAAAAGATTTGGTGCGATGTTTTACCCATGGGGGTGAGCAGTATAATTCTCGGAAGACCTTGGTTGTATGATCATGATGCCACCCTCTTAGGAAAATCCAATACCTGTGTCTTTAGTTTCAATGGGAAGAAGATTACGATCCATTCAGTTCCCCCTAAGGACAAGGTAACTAAAGGAGCCGGTAAGGTTAAGGAGATGAAAACTGGAGTGAACCTAATTAGTGCTAAGGATCTAGAACAAGAAATTCATAGTGGTTCACCCATCTGGATGTTGACTGCTAAGGAACTTAGAACTTCGGAACCCTCAGAGCCTCCTCAAGAAGTTAAACCTGTGTTAAAAGAATTTGAGGATGTCTTTCCCGAGGATTTGCCAGACCACCTTCCACCTCTTAGGGATATCCAGCGTACCATAGATCTAATCCCAGGAGCGACTTTGCCCAACTTGCCCCATTACAGGATGAATCCATCTGAGCATGAAGAACTGCAAAAGCAGGTTGGAGAATTATTGAGGAAGGGGTTTATTAGAGAAAGTCTTAGCCCTTGTGCAGTCCCAGCCTTACTAACCCCAAAGAAAGATGGCACGTGGAGGATGTGTGTTGACAGTCGTGCCATCAATAAAATTACAATCAAATATAGGTTTCCCATCCCTAGACTAGATGACATGCTTGATATGATGGCTGGTGCAATGGTTTTTTCTAAGATTGATCTCAAAAGCGGCTATCATCAGGTTAGGATTAGACCCGGGGATGAATGGAAAACTGCTTTCAAAACTAAGGATGGTCTTTATGAATGGGTTGTTATGCCTTTTGGGTTGTCCAATGCCCCTAGTACCTTCATGAGAATTATGACCCAGGTACTTAGAGCTTTCATAGGAAAATTTGTGGTGGTCTATTTTGATGACATCCTGATCTATAGTAAGACCCCAGCAGATCACCTAGGCCACCTTAGAGCAGTCTGCCAAGTTTTGAGGAATGAGAGACTCTACGGTAATCTTAAGAAGTGTGAATTCATGACTAGTAGAGTTATCTTTCTTGGTTTTGTAGTAACCCCTGACGGCGTGGCGGCCGATCCTGAGAAAATTAGGTCCATAGTAGACTGGCCAGAGCCAACCAATGTGCATGAAGTTAGAAGTTTCCACGGCTTGGCTACCTTCTATAGGCGATTCATCAAGGGGTTTAGTACTTTAGCTGCTCCTATCACTGATTGTATTAGGAAGGGAGAATTTCATTGGACTAAGTCAGCCCATAAAGCCTTTCTAGATCTTAAGGAGAAAATGACCCAGGCACCCATTCTGAGATTACCCGATTTTTCTAAAGTATTTGAGGTTGCCTGTGATGCTTCAGGTGTAGGAATAGGTGGAGTCCTAAGCCAAGAAAATCATCCCATAGCATTCTTTAGTGAAAAACTTAATGATGCTAAGCTTAGGTATTCTACCTATGATAAGGAATTTTATGCGGTGGTGCAAGCTTTGCGTTACTGGAGACATTATTTGCTACCGCAGGAATTTGTACTATTTTCGGACCATGAGGCTCTTAGATTTCTGAACTCCCAAAAGAAGCTTAACCCTAGGCATGCTAAGTGGGTAGAATATATCCAGTCCTATACTTTTGTCCTGAAACATAAGGCTGGAGTTGAGAATAAGGTAGCTGATGCCCTTAGTCGCCGATCTCTGTTATTAACTTCTGTTAGAACTGAGGTCATAGGGTTTGAGCAAATCAAAGAGGAATATGAGTCTTGTCCGGATTTCATAACTGTGTATCAGGATCTAGTTCAAGGACCATCTAGTAATCACCAGGATTATACCCTTGTAGATGGTTTTTTGTTCTTCAAAAATAGGCTTTGCATCCCTAGAACTTCTCTTAGGGAATTTTTGATTTGGGAAATCCATGCTGGAGGTTTAGCCGGCCATTTTGGAAAAGACAAGACCATTCTAGCTATTGAAGACCACTTTTTCTGGCCTAGCTTGAAAAGGGATGTAGCTAATATTGTAGCTAGATGTCGAACCTGCGCTGTTGCCAAACAGCGAAAATGAAACACTGGCCTTTATACCCCACTCCCTGTCCCAGATCGTCCTTGGCAAGATGTGAGTATGGATTTTGTGTTAGGTTTACCTAAGACCCAGAGGAGACATGATTCTATCTGTGTCGTAGTCGACCGATTCTCTAAAATGGCTCACTTCTTGTCTTGTTCCCAAACCTTTGATGCGTCTAAGGTAGCCACACTTTTCTTCAATGAGATAGTTAGACTCCATGGCCTACATAAGACAATCGTTTCAGATAGGGATGTCCGGTTCACCAGTTACTTTTGGAAGACCCTTTGGCATAAGTTAGGGACAAAACTTAAGTTTTCAACTGCCTATCATCCCCAAACTGATGGCCAAACTGAAGTAGTGAACCGTAGCCTAGGAAATCTGCTGAGATGTCTTGTTGGTGAAAACACCAGAAATTGAGATTTATACCTACCAAGGGCAGAATTTGCGTACAATGACTCGGTCAATAGGTCTACGGGTAAGAGTCAATTTGAAATTGTACATGGGTACAAACCTCACACACCTCTTGACCTAGTCCCTTTACCTGTCCACACTCGAGTCTCCGAATCTGCTGAGAATTTTGCACAGCATGTAAAAGACTTGCATAAAGAAATTCATGCCAAAATAAATTTAAGTAATGAAACTTATAAGAAGTTGGCTGATACTCAAAGGCGAGTCAAATCTTTTGTTGAGGGAGACTATGTGATGATTAGGTTAAGGCCTGAACGGTTTCCTCCTGGAACCGTTAGAAAGTTACATGCTAGGGGAGCTGGACCATTTAGAGTGGTAAAGAGAGTAGGATCCAATGCCTATGTGCTCGAGTTGCCTCTAGAACTAGGCATTAGCTCTACTTTCAACATTACAGACTTAGTAGAGTACAGGGAGCCAGCTGTGATTCCTAGTGAGCCTTTTGAGCCTAACCCTATCATTGAGAGTGATCCCGACCCTGTGTGTCCACCAACAAACTGGCCTGTGAGGAAAGAGCAGATTGAAAAGATCCTGGATGATCAGGTTATCTCTACTCGTAATCGAGGATACCAAAGGTACCTGGTCCGCTGGCAAGGAAGGCCAGATTCTGATGACTCTTGGATCTCCCGAGAAGAATTACAAGAATTGGACCCAGACCTCTTGGAGAGATACCAGAGCCAACTTGAGCCTTACTCGACAGGGTCGAGTTCCTCCCATCCTGGGAGAATTGGTGCGGGCACCAGACTCAGAAGAAGACTTCAGAGCTCCATTTGGATCTCTGATTGACATTGCCCGAGAAATTAGGGTTTGTAATAAAGGTTGACCTGGTCAACCAGTTTATTTATTTTATTTATTTCTTGAGTCACCATTTAAATTTTGTTGAGTCATGTTGACTCAGTGCAAGTCCCAATGTGGTTTCAATTTGGTCCAAAATGGTGCCACATTTGTCTTCCAATCAAACCAAGGTCCAAGCAAGTGGAGGCCACACTCCAAGCCACACGCCCAGCCACACTCCGAGCACACGCCAGGGTCCAGGTGGCGCCACAGAGGCATCCCAGTGTCATGGTCCCCACACCCAAAGAAGAAAAAATCAAATTGGAAGCTAATTTAAAGGAGGCGCCCATACCTGCCTATTTTACCTAAGCAAAGAAGGAAGAAAACTTCTCTTGGAGAAGAAATCAAAGAAGGACATCCAATTGAAGTTCAAATCAAAATCAAAGAGCTTAACTTGGAGTGGAAGAAAAGAAGAAATGCCATAAGAAGAGGAGGACTCCAAATCCAAATCCAAATCCAACTCCAAAGGAGGCGCCATAAAAATTCCAAAAAAAATTCCTTTATGGCCGTCCCAATTTTTTTTGAAGTCTTGGTCGACCAAGAGAGGGGGTTTTCTACCTAATCTAGAGGTTGGAAGAGTTTAGTCCCACATGGGAATTTGTACAAGCTAGGTGAAAATTTTAGGTCTATATAATAGACCTCTCTTTGTAACTTTGAAAATCAATGAAGAAAATTATTTTTTTTGCTATTCTCTTGTGTTGAGTGACCTAGGTTTCTCTTCTTCCGCACTATTCTAAGTGTTGAGCTCCGTGAGGGGGTAATCCGGGTTCCATTGGAGCCTTGAGGAGGTGAGAGATCTCCATCTTTATCCAAAACCCTAGGTTAGCCACTTGAAATTCCAAAACCCTAGCCACCCTTCATTATTTTCAATCCATCAAATCCTAGATCCATCCATCTCCCACGGCCTCTCTCTCTCTACAAGTCCAGGCCGTCCACCTTCATCCAGATCCAGTCCGGCTACTTCAGATCCAGAGCAAGTTCCAAGGAAAATCACATCAGCTTCCAGGAGAATCCAGTTTTCAGCAATTTCAATCTTCAAGTTCATCAACCTGGTAAATTTCTCCCTTGACTCTCTGATTCCATCAATTATTTTTCTTCTCTTCCAGATCTTGAGTTCAGGAGAAGCCAACCCGCCAAAGGACCAGTATTGGAGGATCCATTGCGAAGATATCTGAATCCGAGGATCCAACAATCTGCTCGGGAGAGTTCTTCCACCAAAATCTATGAAGATCATTGTCTGGCTAGGTAAACCATCTCTTCTCTTTATTTCTGTTCTGCTGAAAGTTCGGAGCGAAACCCTAGGTCTGGGAGTTTCTCAACCCCCAGCGATCCGTTGCTTCTAAACTACTCTGATACTTTAGTTTCCTTAAAATTGTGCTTTCAATCATCATATTAGTATCTTTCAATGTTAGGTTAACTTTTCTTTGATTCGAAGCCAACTTCTACAAACATACAAAAACAACAAAAAAATTAGTTAATCTTAATTTACTTCCGCATCGCGTCCCTTTATTTGTTCTGCATCAGTATGGTGGATTGAAATGGATGGTGGGTGGCTAGGGTGATAGAGTAGAAGTGGCTAACCTAGGGTTTGGGTTTTTTGGAGATCTCAGACCTCCTCAAGGTTCCTGGGGAACCCGGATTTACTCCGTCACGGAGCTCAACACCTGGATGCAAGTGCGGAAGAGAGAAAACACAGAGTTTGCTCACTAAAAAAATTTGGTTTCATTCATCTGATTCTTTTCAAACTTGCATGGGGGTTTAATTTATAGGTCATTACAAGAGAGTAGGGTTTTACATCTTCCCATGTGGGACTAAAGCAGGGGATCTTCAAATTAGGATATCAATCCCTACTCATATGGCTGGCCAATTAATTCCAAAGTTGATTGAAGCTTCAAAAAGGAATGTGGGTGGCGCCTCCTTGTCTTGACCTCCAAGAAAATATTTTTTTCCTTCTATGCTTGGCCTTATCTGGAAGTGTTTGGGTGCCTCTTAACCTTGCCCTCCAAAAGAAAATTTGTTGCCTTTTATATCTGGCTTTAGTTGGAATGATTAGGGCGCCTCCTAACCTTGCTTTTCAAGAGAAATCTCCTTCCTTCCATGGCTCAACCCTTTTTGGATACCTCCTTTTCTTTCTCCCCAAGTTATGGCTCCTTCTAACTTTGTTTTCAGTATTTCTGGCAGGTAATGGGCGCCTCCTTGAATTCCTCTCCAAGAGAATTTCTTTCCTTTTATAGTTTGGTTCTTTTGGGAAGTCTTGGGCCGCCCCCTTGATTTGTGGACCCCTAGTGGATTTCTCCTCAATTGGTGCATGAAAGAGGGGAGCTGCTATCTGTGGTGTGGGGACCAAAGCCTGCTGGATGGAGATGTGGTGCCCCCTGGACTCAGGCGTATGGCTGGGAGTGTGGCTGGGAGTGTGGCGCCCACTTGCTTGGCCTTGGGAGAAAATATAACACCCCAGGTTGAAACCCTAGTCCACTACTGAGTCAACATGACTCAATAAAATAAAATGCAGGTAATATAGACTCAAGCTAAAGTTGAGTTGATCCAGTCAACCCTTATTACAAGCCAAAAAAATCCTAATTCTTCGGGCAAGGTTAATCAGAGATCCAGATGGAGCTCTGAAGTCTTCTTCTGAGTCTGGTGCCCGCACCAATTCTCCCAGGGTGGGAGGAACTCGACCCTGTCGAGTATGGATCAAGTTGGCTCTGGTATCTCTCCAAATGGTCTGGGTCCAACTCTTGTAATTCTTCTCGGGAGATCCAAGAGTCATCAGAATCTGGCCTTCCTAGCCAGCAGACCAGGTATCTTTGGTATCCTCGATTACGAGTAGAGATAACCTGATCATCCAGGATCTTTTCAATCTGCTCTTTCCTCACATGCCAGTTTGTTGGTGGACACACAAGGTCAGGTTCACTCTCAAGAGCAGGATTAGGTTCAAAAGCCTCACTGGGAATCACAGCTGGCTCCCTATACTCTACTAGGTCTGTAATGTTGAAAGTGGAGCTAATGCCTAGTTTTGGAGGTAACTCGAGAACATAGGCATTGGATCCTACTCTCTTTACCACTCTAAATGGTCCAGCTCCCCTAGCATGTAACTTTCTAATGGTTCTAGGAGGAAACCGTTCAGGCCTTAACCTAATCATTACATAGTCTCCCTCATCAAAAGTCTTGACTCGCCTTTGAGAATCAGCCAACTTCTTATAAGTTTCATTACTTAAGTTTATTTTGAAATGAATTTCTTTATGCAAGTCTTTTATATGCTGTGCAAAAACTTCGGCAGACTCGGAGACTCGTGTGTGGACTGGTAAAGGAGCTAGGTCAAGAGGTGTGTGAGGTTTGTAACCATGCACAATTTCAAATGGACTCTTACCTGTAGACCTATTGACCGAGTCATTGAAGGCAATTTCAGCCCTAGACAAAATACAAATCCCAATTCCTGGTGCTCTCAATCAAACCAAAATCTGAGTCAAAGCCTAGTAAAGGGTCAAGAAAAAAAAACTAAACTAGACTGACGACGCATTCCTAAAGAATGGACTTTATTTCAAAGGAACCCTAGGTCTAAACCTAACAAACTATGGCTCTCTAGGTTTGACCTTGGGTCGGAGGATGGCATGCAGAGCATGAAAACTTATCATGGGTGCCTAGTCGATGCCATAAGGTCTTCCAGAAGTAGGTGGCAAACCTAATAGGTTCTGACACATGGTTCACTCTAAAGACTTCGACAAAGTATACTTGGATGGTGTAAGAAGCATTGGAAGTCCTAGAGAAAGGGAGGAGATATGAGGTGGGGTCTCGAATTTCCTGTTGACTAAAGGCGGTGACCTGAAGGTTTGGATGGTGATCTATGAGTGTCAACTGGTCATCCTTACGAAAGTAAAAATTTGCTACTCCCAGGAATGGATCAAGAGATGGTTCGGGAAGTAGCCTAGGACATGTGATTGCAATAGTTAAGGTTTGTTCTCTAAGCAAATAATGATCCACTTTCTCAAGAACTGGATTAGAGAATGATTCAAGGAAGGGCCTATGGATGATGACCTCAAGACTTGAAATTTGACCTATGGGTGTGGAAAGGTATACTCTATAGAAGGGTAGGTCAGTCATGCAAAGGAAGGGGTCTGGGGCCATAAGGAGGACTTCTATAGGACTGGGTGAATCAATCCGCTCAAGACAAGGATGTTCAACTGAGATTATGGGAGAGACCTTAGTGGCTGGGCATGGGACAAGGTCCAATTGTAAAAGGCTTGATTCAGTCGTCCTAAGGAGAGGATCTACCATAGGGTGGGCAAACTTAAACAGTTCAGTGCAAAGAACTTCAATTGGTACTTGGGGAATGACTGTCATTAGAGGGTACGAACTGATAGCTCAGGCTAACACTATGAGTTCTTCCTGGGGGTATTTGACTAAAGGAACCTCGTTCTCACAAATCTCTTGAATTTCTGAACTAGGTCCTACCACTTGGTTGCTTTGCAAGGTCTCCTGAGGTAAGGAACCAATAGTATCGATGTCACATTCTTCAAGTTCTTCCCCCTCATATTCATCAACTAGACTCAAGCTAGCATCATATACTTCCTCGATGCCATCTTCAATGGGTTTCGGGTCAGTGGTAATCAGGTCAACTGATTCTAGGCTTGTCATACCTAACCTTTCTTCCTCATTGGTAGGCTTGGGTTCTCCCTCATTAATGTCATCCTTAGGATTCTTACCACTTAGCTGTGCACAAGCCAGTCCTATGCATGTGCACTGACTAGATTTATGGCCTCTTTCTTCACAAAACAAACTTTCTTGCGATATAGGAACCTGGGTCACACTGGGTTTCAAGCTAGTAGAGACCTTAATTGGGCATGGGTGTGGATCTAAATGGTTTGATCTAGAAGACATGGGTTGTTGAGTGACTGGTCTAGAATATTGTAAGGACCTCTCATAGACATGATCCACACTATAGATATCATGGTAAGGCTTCCTAAGGTTATGCTCGGGATCACGGTATAAGGTCCTCCTAGGCTCCTGGCATGGATGAGGTTGGGGCCTATTAAATTTTGGATCAGGGGTCCAATTTTGATGTCTACATTTCTCAAGTACTTGGACTCGATCCCTAAGCTGGGTAAAATTCTCATGGACTTGTTCTTTACACTGGGTAACAGTAGCAGTCATATCCTGACTCAATTTGTTCATACTTTCAGTAAGAGCTCTAACCATGGCCTCTAAATCAGGTTGGGTTTAACTAGGTTGGTAGGGTACTCCATTCCGGGTATACATGATGATGCAAGCAAACACATAGAATGTGACTAGACTAAAGCGACTACTGGCTCACTAGACCTAGAGTCCAAACTAGATGTCCAATCAGAGTGACAAGCTAGCCTGTAGTAACTCAGGACTCAGCCAGGCAGGTGTAAGGGGAGTGTTAGGTCCCTGAATGCCAATCCTAGATACCAATCAGAGATTGGCCAGGTAGGCGGACCAGCACACAAGCCCTTCGGGATGGAATCCCTGAACCACCGTTCTAGACACTGAGTACAAAGCACACACAGAGTAACCAGACAAACTGACTCAACACTAGCCTTGACCCGACTTGTTGATGTCCCTAGTCCACTAGGGCAAATTAGGTCTAATCAATTTTTAGATTAGAAGCTTAGGTTCGAATGAGTGGGTGGTAGTTTTGGGCTAAGGAGAGGTTATCAACTCCTCCCCTTATCTTTGATGCTCAAATGCCCTTAAGATGAATTATGAGATGAACACTCAAAAATAATTGGATTGCAGAACATAAAAATAGAGTTGCAGTAATTTAATTCTCAGAAATCCCACAGAAACCCATAAATCACAGGAAAATTATAAAACATAGTTTCAATTATACTGGTTTCATCAAAACAAAAATCACCAAATTTGGAGTTACCTTCAGTGACGAATAATTCCAGCAACAGGGCAATTACGGGCTGAAAACAGAGCACTTCCCCGTTTAAAATTCCTGCTACGAAGTTATAACCCAACGGATCCCCTACACGCCCTAGGAACACCCCGTGGAATGGGAAGAGGAGGTTTGCACCTCACTTTGTTCCTAGGACCGGACGTCCTGGGGAGTCTACTTCGAGCAGACAAAGTAAAAAAGAGAGAGACTCAAACAAGCAATCAAAATAGAAACCCTAGACAGGGCTCTGAAACCAAAATTGATGCAGAACGAATGCTCTGATACCAAAATTGATGCAGCACGAAACAACAAAGAAGCGTATGCGGAAGTAAATTTAAGATTAATTTTTTTTTTTTTTTATTTCAGAAATTGGCCTCGATTCAAAGTAAAGTAAACTAAGTTGATGGAAACTAGGTAAGGATTGAAAGCACAATTTAGAAGAAGCTAAGTTATCAGAGTAGTTCAGAAGTAACGGATCGCTGGGGGTTGAGAAACTTCCAGACCTAGGGTTTCACTCTGAACTTTCAACAGGACAGAAATAAAGAGAAGAGATAGTTTACCAACCAAACAGTGATCTCACAGAATTTGGGTGGAAGAACTCTCTTGAGCAGATTGTTGGATCCCCGGATTCGGCAATCTTCACAATGGATCCTCCAATGCTGGTCTCGTGGCTGGGTCAGCTTCTCCTGAACTCAAGATCTGGGAAGAAGAAAAACAAGTGATGGATTCAGAGACTCAGGGAAGGATTTACCAGTTCGAAGAACTTGAAGGCTGATGTCGCTGAGAGCCGGATTCTTTTGAAGGCTGATTTGACTCCTTATGGAAAGAGCTTTGGATCTGAAGTATCCAGATTGGAGTTGGATGCTGGTGGTCGGCCTGGACTTGGAGAGAGAGGCCGTGGGAGGTGGGATAGGCTAGGGTATGGTGGATTGAAATGGATGGTGGGCGGCTAGGGTGATAGAGTAGAATTGGCTAACCTAGGGTTTGGGTTTTTTGGAGATCTCACACCTCCTCAAGGTTCCTGGGGAACCCGGATTTACTCCCTCATGGAGCTCAGCACCTGGATGCAAGTGCGGAAGAGAGAAAACACAGAGTTTGCTCACTAAAAAAATTTGGTTTCATTCATCTGATTCTTTTCAAACTTACATGGGGGTATAATTTATAGGCCATTACAAGAGAGTAGGGTTTTACATCTTCCCATGTGGGACTAAAGGAGGGGATCTTCAAATTAGGATATCAATCCCTACTCATATGGCCGGCCAATTAATTCCAAAGTTCATTGAAGCTTCAAAAAGGAAAGTGGGTGGCGCCTCCTTGTCTTGACCTCCAAGAAAATATTTTTTTCCTTCTATGCTTGGCCTTATCTGGAAGTGTTTGGGTGCCTCTTAACCTTGCCCTCCAAGAGAAAATTTGTTGCCTTTTATATCTGGCTTTTGTTGGAATGATTAGGGCGCCTCCTAACCTTGCTTTTCAAGAGAAATCTCCTTCCTTCCATGGCTCAACCCTTTTTGGATACCTCCTTTTCTTTCTCCCCAAGTTATGGCTCCTTCTAACATTGTTTTGAGTATTTCTGGCAGGTAATGGGCGCCTCCTTGAATTCCTCTCCAAGAGAATTTCTTCCCTTTTATAGTTTGGTTCTTTTGGGAAGTCTTGGGCCGCCCCCTTGATTTGTGGACCCCTGGTGGATTTCTCCTCAATTGGCGCATGAAAGAGGGGAGCTGCTATCTGTGGTGTGGGGACCAAAGCTTGTTGGATGGAGATATGGCGCCCCCTGGACTCAGGCGTATGGCTGGGAGTGTGGCTGGGAGTGTGGCGCCCACTTGATTGGCCTTGGGAGAAAATGTAACACCCCAGGTTGAAACCCTAGTCCACTACTGAGTCAACATGACTCAATAAAATAAAATGCAGGTACTATAGACTCAAGCTAAAGTTGAGTTGATCCAGTCAACCCTTATTACAAGCCAAAAAAACCCTAATTCTTCGGGCAAGGTTAATCAGAGATCCAGATGGAGCTCTGAAGTCTTCTTCTGAGTCTGGTGCCCGCACCAAAAATCCCTGAACCCAAATGAAACCTGTATATACATACAAACCCTATTTACCCAGTTGAGTCAATATTTAATTTTTGCTTTGTGAGATTATGCCTTTTGATCAACTGGATCAAGTTGGGTTTAGAGTTAACTCTTTTAATTAGTTGATTGAGTCCTGTAATTGGTTATTTTATTGAGCCTTGTAATACAAGAGGGGACCCATATCAAGACACCATGTGCCAACCCAATTCAAGACATTTGCTAACTAATTCTTGGCACCACCTCATCAAATGCCACGTCACCATTACCTTGGACACCCATGCCACATCATCGTGCCACATCATCTTGCTGCCATGTCATGCCATGTCATCCTCATATGGTCGGCCACTTGAACCCACATCATCTTAGCACACATGAATTCAAGAAATACCACCATCCTCCATTTTGTTGTCCAATTAAAGTCCATCCAAGAAGTCGTTGATTTTATGAGGAGTGACCATGTTCAAGGGAATTTCAAATTCAAAGGAATCCAAAGAAGAGGGGAGTCCAACCTTATCTATCTAGCTTTCAAATGTAAGAAAGATTCCAAGGGAATTGATGCCAAGAAGAAAGAATTAGCGCCCACTTTATTTGCATGAAGAAAAGGAGTCTTGTCGCCCACCTTATTCCAAGATGTGTCGCAAACTTATTCCAAGAGTTGTCACCCAAATGGATAAAGCTCCTCACTTGTTGTCGCCCAACATGGAAGAAGCTCAAGAACAACACAAATTCAAGAGTCCAAGATGTCAAGTGAAGATCAAGAGGTCGTAGATGCCCAAAGGAAGCCAATTCATGTAGTTCTTGCCTTCCAACATGAACTCAACACTTTGTAACCATACAATTCTAATTTATGGTCTATAAATACCACCATTGAACCTCTTGTATTAATTTAATTCAATTCATGAAATAAAAGTGAGAGTTTCTCATAAAATTCTTTGTTCTTTGAGAGCATCATGGGGTGTGAGGCCCTATTTTTTTTGTTCTTCGGAGCAGCACCGTGGTGAGGCCCTAGTTATCCTATTTATCCCACTGTCAGAAATCCTAGCCACCACTTCCATCTTCTTCCCCTTACAACTTTTTTTCCTTTCAATTTTTATTCTTCCTTTCATGCCTTTGACCTGACTCTTGTGAGCATTTGTGATTGATTGTAGGTGATCGAGATCAGAAGTGATGGTGTTCTTTGCCTTAGAACCAGTTGAGTTGAAAATCAGAGCTCGAAGATCGACTATCTGGAAGTCCTATCGCAAGATCATAGAGAGTCCAAATAGATCTACAACAAAAGGGTTACAATCATTGTTGGTAAAGTAAAAACCTCTAACTCTTTATTTTCTGATCTTTTTAAAAGTAAAACACTAGTTTAAGGTGATTTCCTAATCACCAAATCCTTTTTTCCTAACTAGATTTGTTAGTTCAATATTGCGAGCATATATTAGTTGACTAGTCTTGTTTATTTTGATTGCTTTGAGTCTTTATTCTGAGAAAATCAAGAAAAATTAATCACTATTAATTTTAGTTAATTAGTTTACTAATCAGTAGATTAGTTTTCAAATTTTTTCTTGCATCAGATTATGTGCTAGGGTTTGACAAATCTCCATACCCATCACTTATTCAGGACAAAGAGAGATCGAAGGATTGAATTGCACGGTAACTTTTCATTAATGAATATTTTGATAATTTCTACCACATTCTTAATCTTCTAGGTAGGCATGACATGTTGATAAATGTCAATTATGTCTTGTAGATTTTCATGAATCAAATTATTTGGATTCATAAGTCAATTTGGAAATTGGTTCGAATTGGCAACTTGGGTAAGCTTGATTTGACCTAATTAGGTCAATCACTTTGATTGGATCGAATAGCTTATACTCGGACCTAATGCTGGCTAGATATGAAACCCAAAGGGTCACACCTGCTAGGAAATTGGCCAAGGAAGTCAATTGGGTTTTTATTAGTGTCATTGGATCCTAATTGGCTAGCTAATTAACATACTAGCATATGTTGGCTAGCCCAACTCCTAACCCAATTGGATTGGGTCAATTAGCTTACTATTTGGGATAACCAATTTAAGTGGATCTTATATTAGGTTGAGTCCTAATTGAAAAAGTAACTATCTGATTTTATCTAGAATTATTAGGACTTTATCCTTGATTTATGGAAGAGTCCTAAGTGGGTAGGACTCTTGGTGCCATATTTGCATGCACCAAAATTAAGGGGCACAGAAGGACCAAGAGTCCTTCTGCCACTTAATCACAATTTTCAAATAAACATTAGGACATTCTCCCTTATCCCCATGCTCATTTAATTTGGATTTGACTTGTTAATAGGAAAAGAAATGGCATGAACTTGTTGCGCACACAATGAAGGGATGCATCCCTTCATATTTGGCATAGATTCAAAAAACCAGAAGTCCTTCTACTTGAAGGCTTATAGTTCTCCGACACATCCATTCCTTTCCCATGCTTTTTAGCTTTACTTTGATCAATTATTTGCCACATGGCAAGTGGAGAATTTGCTGGAAAAATCAAAGAGACACATATATGTTTCATGGTGCATGATATGGCATATCATGATAAGCCTTTTCACCCAAAAGACTCCTATTTGAAGGGTCTTATCAAAAGGCTAAGGAAAAGGCTTATCAGGTGCCTCATTCCTTTTTATAAATAGGCTTCAATAATCTGATGCCAAAGTATCCAAAAAACAACTAAAAGAAGTCCCTATTTATTTTCTCTTCCTTGTCCTTTTAAGAAAAGGCTTGCCCCTTTAAGACAAGACTTGTCATTTTAAGACAAGAGGCTAGGAAGAGATATAGGAGGGATAATCAGATTCTGAGAGAGGATTCAAAGAGATCTCTGAGTATCCTACAGGAGGGTAGGGATTCCACCAAAGGGAGAAAGTCCGAAAGGATGCCAGAAAAGTCCTATTCAAATAGGCAAGCTTGGTAAGAGTGCTTCCTTGGTCCAGTTCCTATGTGGATCATCTCTAGAGGGCATACACTTGTGTGCCTTATAGAAATTAAAAAGTATAGTGTTCTAGGTATTCTTTTATAATCCTAAATTTTGATTTATTGTTGCAATGGTCAAGTGGTTAGGGTTCCGGCCAAGTAGGGTTTCAATAATAAAAATTTTGAAACCCAATCTTCCACTATGGTAGCCCGGATCCCATCAGAGAGTTCTAGTAGACTGGGACTCTAGGTTCAAGATTTTTGGTCAATTTGAAATCCGATTAAAATCCAAGTCGAGCCAAATTAGAATTGCTATCCGCCCTAATCCAATTAGGGTTGGAATTCAACTTTAACTTGAATTCTTGAACCTAATTGTATTGCCACTCTTGCAATTCAGTCCCTTGTGCTAATAATTAGCAGGTGCCAAAAAAAGTAGGTATCAAAATTGGTAGATTCTAAATTTGTAACCTTTACAAATTTAGAGTTTCTAAATATCTAAACTCTAGCATTTACAAATTTGTAACCTTTATAAATTTAGAGTTTCTAAATTTGTTGTTTCTAAATTTATAACCTTTACAAATTTGATCCAACCATGTGATCAGGCCAAGCTCCTTTTGTATGTGACCTCTCAAGTTCTATTCTATCTAATAGTGAGATATACCTTGATCTCCATCATAGTATCATTGAACTCTTTTAATGGACTGAAATAATTTCAGTTAATCCCAGCAATGATCATTGATACAAAATGATCCAAGTATGTTTCTACAATCTACCAGTGATGCCTAGCAGTATGTAGTGGCAACCTAGCAAAATTGAAGGGTAACCCCTATATCTAATTATCGTGTGACTGAGTTCTTCTATCAAGAGTTTCAACAAGATGTAGGTCATGGAAGCTCACCAAATCCTAAGCATCTATTATATGTTAGGAACCACTTACATAACTATAGCATTAAGAAAGTCACTGACCAGTGAATAAACATCTATGTGACTTCTTGTGATGGGAATGCTCGGTGCTATCATTCTCTAACAATTACCTGTACTCTCACTTTAGTGTTCCCACACTATAAACTCGAGACTCATCTATCCAAAAGAAAATGATCTATGCATTGATCAAGCTGGATCAATCATCATTCTTATGATTTCTATGATCGGGAACATTTAGGGATTAACCCATAATGATGCATATTTCAAATTCTTAACTCTTAAGAATATGTTATTATCCATTAATTCCTTGGACAATACATTGCCACATCATGTATGAAAAAATTATCCAATTTTAAATATTAAATATATAATTTTATATCCTAGAATTAAAAATATGTTAGCTAGAATGCCTTCTAGGATATACATCTAACAATCTCCCACTTGCACTAAAGCAAATCAACCATACACTTCAACCCCATCTCATGTGTTTTAGTTTTAGTTAGCCAAAGCTTACTAAGCTAGTGGGTCTATAATAGCTTATGTAGAGTTTACTCTCTACACCTTAATAAGGTAGTCATGAATTAAATTATCACTCTATGTTCAGACTTCTGGTGAGACCTTGATTTTTTAACGATAGTTATGGCACTATTATTGCTATGATAGAGTGTTATGTTATCTTATAACATCTCACTCATTTTTGCAACAATCTATGAACCAAGATATATCCTTGCACCCAAGATATATCCTTGCACCCTTAGAGATGACAATTTAGTCAGCCACCTGGTTAAACCTATAATAATTGATTTCAAATGGCCTAATTGTACAAGAATACATCATATATTCTAATTCCCTCAATTTTCTCTCTAAAAACTTTAAATACATCTTTAATACTACAAAGTAATAAAGAATATTATCATAATTATCTAGCACTTATAGCCTAGATTCTACTAACATTCGCTCATGACATTTATAGCAAAAATCAGATTATGTACATAGTATGGTTTATATGAGGCTCCTTATGGCCAAGCTCAAAATGATCTAGCTTATACTAAAATATCATCAAATGTTTTGGGATACATTTTAGAGATTAATTTCATGCCTAAGGAGTCAAATCCCCTATTGAATTGTTGTAGGCTGAACTTATTTAGAATTTCCTTAATGTATAATTTTGTAATGAGCTCAGCATTCTCCTTGGTCTAACTCATAGACTTGTATTCCAAATGTCTAATGCTTTCCAAAAGTCTTTATTTGATTGTTACCTAGACAATCATAACCTGACCTAAGTCAACATAAGAATTTCATTCTGAATAGGAGAAATTATCTGTGTACAATGCAAGGAATTACATAGCCCCATTAACCATATAGATTCTCTTCTCATTCTTGGCTGAATCAAACCATTTGAATATGTCATAGAAATGAGTATTCCAATTTTGATTTGATTTAGCCTATTTACATAGAGCCTTTGCAGTTTAGACCTTGTTACTATCCATTAACCTAATCTGATCATGGTTAATTGCAATAGTAATTAGTATAGATTTTAGTATGGTTACAAGTGAAAAGGTTTCCATAATTAATACTGACTATAACCTTTCGCCTAACCCTCATCTTATAGATCTCTATCTATAATACTCTTATAAATCTATTGTATCCATTAGATACTATACCTCTTGGTGGATATATTAAGATCCATACTAAGTTATAGCACATGGAATCAAACTTTATGGAATTAACTATTTCTTAGAATTGATATGTTACATCTCTTGTAGGTTTTTGGGATCATCACCGTGTTCCTATCTCCCACAAAATAAACTTTCTTAGAATCCGTTGTAAGCATACCTCTATACCTTTTTGGAGGATGGGAGATCCTACTAAACTTATGAGGTGGAGAAGAAACTACATACACTAGCTTCGCTTGAATGGATTTTATAAGTTCTATGACTCGTATCTCTTTTGAGACTATCTCTTTGAGCTTAATTATCCTCCCATGGCTAAATTTAGATAAATTATTTAACCATTAATATAAAAATTAGGTCATAACTATTTATGATCCAATGGAAATAAATATCCTAATAGCTCTTTAGGATATAGGCCATTAGTGATCTAATCTCTAACTTATCCTCCTATATCTCATATAAGTATGATAAAAGACATTTATAGTGAATCCAAGAAAATAGATCAAATTAGTTATGTAATCAAATCCTTAAAAATAAAATAGTAATTTTCATAATGGATTGGATCATATCTTATAGGGTTCAATTTCTCTGCTCATATACCTTATCAAGCTTGAGATGTAAGAGTAGCGTATTATGAGACTATGCCATACAACTTGAGATGATTCTGGAAATCTACTTGAAGGTATTTACTTTCTTGATCTAATTGAAAAACCTTAAGGAGATTTCCTGGCTTGCATGTTGAATGTGCTACACATATTAATGTGTACCCTGGCAAGCATATCAGTGGACCTCACCAGCATCCTTTGTCTCATAAAAGATAGCATAGTAGTCATCAAGAGAAGATTTATAAATTGAAAATGACTTAGTAGTTAATTAGCCAAAAGGCCCATGGTTGCCCATGGTTTCCAAATTATTTATTCTTCCTTTTTGACTTGACCAAAACTAAGGTGTCACCTATATAGTTTAGGTTGACATCATCTCACAAGATCACTTAGATCCCACAATACTCACTAACTACTGCTTATCGAGAAGCATGTCCCTTTGAACCTTTTAGGTCCCTTTAATAATCACTAATTTGTTCTTCTAATTATCTCAATCTTATTCATAAGATAGTTTACAATAAACTATCCATATTATTGGAGCATGTTTCCAAGTGTGTGGAAAACCTTCTACCACCAACCAACCTCAGAAAATTATATTGGAAGCAACAGCAATAGTGGATTGGAGCAATCAGCTTCGCAAGGATTCAACCTTCTTATACAGAAATCTCCTAACTTGTTCAGAGTACCTCGAACATTCCTGATTTGATATGGACATGAAACCACATCTTTTGAGACCTCCAACCAGTAAGGATTCAACCCTCCAATGCTCCTGGTCAAACTCTGAAAGGGTAAAGAGAAGGATGACTCCAAAGATGCTAGGCATTGGGTTTCCTACTTAGACTATGAGTCCCTGGGCGCTAATGAATTTTTCCCTTCCTAGGGTATGATGACTTGGATGCTGATATTACACTGATAGAGAGTGACAACTAGAGAGGAAGAGAGGGAAAAAGAAGATGGATATCAGGGAGAAAATGTTATTTCACTATGATAGCTCCAATCAGCCCCATATACAAAGTATATATATACTAGGTCACTATGACTTAACGCTAAAACTCCCATAAGCCAACTTAATGCATAATTGAGTTTCCCAAGTCAAAGTACACCCTTGATTCAATCCAATCATAAATACCTAGGACTCAAAACTAGCCCAATACAAGTTGGCCCCTTCAGGCCTTAGTCCCGTGAACCTCAAGACCTGAAAGGCTAATAGCCTTTCATCCTAGGACCCAAACTAGCCCTAGAAATTCCATGACATCATTATGATCATTGGACCTTGGCCTTAGCCTTGGTCCCCTGAGACTTTGAAGCACCACATGAGACCCAACAATCTCAATCTTGGTGCTTTAAGGCTTTAGCCAACTCTATCTTGTCCATAAGTTGCATCAGTGCCACATACGTGTGAAAGCTATCATGTGGTAGAACCTTCATCAGTGCATCTACTGGATAATCCTTGGTGTGTACCTTCACCAGCTCCACCTCACCATCCTCCATGGGCTCTCTAATTTGATGGTGACTGATGTCGATGTGCTTGGTCTAAGCATGATAGATAGAGTTCAGTGCAAGTAGAAGTGCACTCTAGCTATCATAGTGCACCTTGACAGTCTCCTATTCGAGGCCCATCTACAATGCTAAGTCCTTCAACCATAGGGCCTCCTTTACCATCTCTATAAAACCAATGTACACCGCCGTTATGGTTGATAAATCTGTAATGGGTTGCAAGCAAGATCTTCATGAAACAGGACCTCCATATAAGCTAAAAATAAAACTTATCGTCGAGCGACGGGTGTCCACATCTCCACCAAAATCTGCATCCATGAACCCTCTTATCAGTCCTTGAGCCTTCTTGGGCATGTTGGAGAGTCTCTCAACACCTCCTTGCTATTTTTAGTAGATGCCAACTCCAACTATGCCCGCCAAGTACTTGAAGACTATTGGGAATTGTATCCCAAAGCCAATCACCAAGGGTATAGGCAGTTGAGCTGAGTATTATACTCTTTGTATGAATTAATAAATATTATTTTGGCAACTCATCACATTCTGACTTTTCCCTGTAATGAACTCTTTTTCATGTGACGAAGTCTTTAGGACTACATTGACTTCGATATAGAGAGGATATATCGAGTGGTCCTTAAACCAGGTTCATGACCAAAGGATACACATTGTACTGGACGGCAATGTATCAAGTGTAGGTTATTGTGGTTCACATCATTTGGTTGTCTTCTTAACCAAAGGAGTGTGGTGACATTGATGTGATCTGCAAGTGGGATATATGATATCTCATTGAACTTGACTCTTTATAGCCCCTTTCTGCCAAAGGGATACTCATGATTGGATATGGGTATATGTGTCCCTCCGACTTGAGGTCATCATGGTAGGTTGCAAGGAACTCCCTATGCTTTGGTGCCAGACTACCCGGATTTCTAATCTAGTGATGGAAAGTTTCTGGGTACAGGAAAGTACTTATGGAGTAGTGGTGGAACAAGATGGAATTAACCTGCCTAAATAGTTTGGATTGAATGTCTCGCAGTGTCTCAATTTATTAAATCCTCGACCGGGGTAGTCCTAGCGAGGAGTCACTGGACTTGCGAGGTTGAGACATGTTGTGGATTGACTTGGCTATGGTTGGCAGTCTAACCCTAGGTCATCTTAAGCATTGGAGGTTAAAGGGATGAATTATACAGTAACCATATGCCAGAGGTTTGATTGATTGCTCTCGTATCTTCAACCTATCCGGATGCCAGGACCCATTGCTAGATGGTATCTTGTGCTGGTATTGAAATTGTTCCAGTATCACCACCTAGGTTCGAACCTATGAGGTCACATGCCATAGAGGATTTCTCCCTGATCCAGGTACCGATTTATAATTAGGAATCATTTAGGTAATGGTTTGATTGAGCACTCTTGGGATTGACCCTGTTTTGGGTCGATTAGAAATTGTTTGGGTCTATCGGGAATTGTTTTTGGGTGACCAGGACTTGACCAAGCCTTTTTATTAATTAGATTTTGATCTAATTATATAGTGAACCGATTTAGAATCGGTTTGGGATTTTTTGAACCGATTGTGAACCGGCTTTGACCCATCAACACGGTAACAGGGAATTCAAGACGTCTCTTCCTCTCTCGTTCCCCTGGGTTTTGGCCGAAATTAAACCTCCATTTAATGGTTCTTAACTGCTGTGTTGAAGATGAATATGATTCATCCTGAAATCTGCTGCCCTCTCGAATTCCTAGCTAGTCCCCTAGACTCCCTAATCACCGGTTTTCCATGTTCTTGCTAGTTATAAATTTTCTCGGCGGTGAATTGCTGATAGAGTCTTCTTCTTAAGAGAGCTTTCAACTGGTGATTTAAAGCCTGGGTTCTTATGAGAAATTGGGAGAGAAAAAGTGTTGCTTAATCCCTATTTTCTTAGTGTTCAATCCATGGAATGAAATCTATTTTTGAGAAGACAAATAATAGAACAAAGTGTTCTGCTTTCCTTCCTCCCCTCTCACTGATTCAAGTGGTTTCCGGCGACTAACATCGTGCGAGAAGCCAAATCAGAGGAAGCTCAGGCATGTGCCCCCTCTAGAGGGTGTTCTCTTGAGCACCTGGGAGCCGATTGTACCTCCATAGCTGCTATTTTTGTGTACTCTATTTTTTTTGGTTGCAGGGATTGTTCTGAAAATTTTGGATCAAATAGACTACAAGATTGTTAGAAGAACAATTTTTAGCTCTCCATTGAATCAAGATTCATCCAGTAATCACCTTGCTGTTGCTATAGAAGGAGAGATCAAAGTGTTGTCATCTATGGTTTATTTTTGCTGCACTTGGAAGAGAGGAAGAAAAACATTCCAAACGGTTGCTGGAAGAAGAAGACTGGAATAAGGTTATTCCAGATATTCCAGCTATCCAGCAATATCCCTATTTTTATTCCAAGTAGGAATAAGGTAAATTTTGTGTTTTTATTTTTCATGCATGCCTAGATTTAAGTTTATTAAATTGTTTATAAATATTACATGCCCATTTCATGCCTTCTTTTGCTTGTACATTAATCTTGAATATGTTAGATCTTGAGCAGAGTAGGTTATTTCTGCTGTTATTTTAAAATTATTTTAAAATACATACCTGCTTCCTTTGTTGTTGCATGCTTAGTTTAGATACTCACAATCCTATATTTCTTTCAGTGGTATCAGAGCCAAGTTCAGGTGTAATATATCTTGATTACATGTGTAGTAGATTAAAATATTTAATCTTTTGATATGTATCTGTATCTTAATCATAAGGTATGATTAGGAAGTACATTTATGAACCTAGTTGAGACCTCCACCATGACCGTGTGCCATTGGCATGATGCGGTTCATTTGTGTTGGCCTCTTTAGAAGGATCCTTTAAGAAAATCAAAGGAATTAAAATTATTTTAATTCAGATACATTTTGGCATGTAATATTTATAAAAGAATATATCTAGATATGATGCATGACATTTTATGTAAAAGGAGTTTAACATGTTTTAATTAAAATTATTTTAATTAAAATATTGGCTTATATTCGAACAATTTTGAATTGTATGACTAAATTAAATGACAAGTTATCTTAGGGTTTATGAAACTTAATTTCACATAAATAAGCCAATTGGGTTAATTGGGTTAGCTGTCTAATTGGGTCCATAATTTAGGTTAGACCTATATTTAGTTGAATTGGATAATAAGAAGACTAATCAAAAGTTGATTAAGGTCCTTCTTTTAGAATAATCTAATAGTTAGATGGGTTAGTCCATTCATCTAAAATGGATATAATTAGTGGCTCCATGGATGCCCGAGACTTTAGGCTAGTCTGATCGAGTCTTGTAAACCGATTGGTGTCGAGTTAGGTTTGGCATTGTGATCAAGGTTGTATGAGGCTACCTCTTTGCTGGCCAACTTGGTTGCTGTCTAGGAAAGATGGTTAATGATAGTTACTTACCCATGATCTCACCTACCTGGCCAGTCGTGTTGATCAGAATTGATTAGAAAAGCTCATTGACTCGAGTTAACCATGTCACCCAAGTTGATCAGTCTGACTGATCGGTAGGTTCCCATGGATCAATTGTTGAATTGATTCAACCCTCCTGAAAGTTGATTTGTTCAGTGGGAGGATGATCCATGTTCTTCTCTTATTTATCTGTCACAATCTAAAATCCTCTAAAATTATTAGGTCCTGAAAAAGACTAAGTCAAAGAGCAGATGGTGTCTTAGCCTCCCATTAAGTGAGTTAGTATGTGTCCTTTAACTTGGTGTTCATTGGCAATTCCATAGAACAGGTGTGCATCTGGTTACTGGAATTACTCTCTTATAGATGATGGTTCAGTGCAACCTTTTTAACGATGATCAGGTGAGCTGGCCATAGTCGGGCTTGGTCATTCATTAGCTGGAAGTATTGAATTTATCATGTTAATGGTTGGACCTAACTGGAGACCCATAATAGGAGGCCCCTAGGCCGATTGGGGTGCTTTCTAGGGCAAAATAAATTACTGGAAGTTGCTTAGGAAAGCAATTGGTTAGTGAACCTACCTTTAGGCATGTATGGGTGAGCTAGCCATAGTCGGGCTCATACGTGGTCTATTGGATTTCAGTACCCTCTATGAAATAGTGATTTCACAGATTGGAGTTAGACACTCCCAATCTGAAAAATTAGTGGGAGAGAACTTTAGACTAAAGTCCAAGTCTTTTGGTTAACTAATTGATTAATTCATACTCTAATATGGTCTTGTTTTTCCCTTCAGATGTCTTCAAATATTTTGCTTCGATCACTTCTCGATAATGAGAAGTTGAAGGGTCACAACTTCGATAGGTGGTATCGAAAGTTGAGGATTATCCTAGAGCATAAATGGATCCTTTATGTGATAACGGATCCGGCACCTGAAATCCCTTCTGCTAATGCTCGAAGTTCAGTCAGGGACACTTATCAGAAGTGGGTTTCTAATCGAACTACTGTCCGCTGCATTATGCTAGCAGCAATGAATGATGAGTTCAGTTGCAAGTTCGAGGAGGCCCAACCTGATGAGATCCTTCAAAAGTTGAAGGAATCTTTTGGCACACTGGACAATGTAGAGCGTTACAAAGTATCATGTGCCATCTACAATGCCAAGATACCGAATGGTGGTTCTGTCACTAATCATGTATTTTACATGATCGAGCTGATTGAAAAGTTGGGCAAGCTCGGATGTCCCTTGCACAAGCAGCTCAACAAGGATGCGATTTTGAATTCTCTACCCTCCTCCTATCTTGACTTTCTCGACCATTACAGAATGAACAAGCCTGCAATCTATTATCATGGTTTGATGGGATTACTGCAGACTTTCGAGAAAGACCACCAACAAAACAAGGGGGTGGGAATTTAGTGGGAGGTTCTAGAGGTCGTCGTCCCTTTAAGAAAGGGAAGAACAAAAGGAAGGGAAAGAAGGTGCTTAATGCCCCTGGCCTGAGTCAGGCCAGGAAAGTGAAAGCTGACCAATCTACTGCAGTGTGCTTCTACTGCAAGAAGCGGGGACACTGGAAAAGGAACTGTCCTCTTTACCAAGCATACCTAGATCCAAACAGGCCTAGGAAGGGAAAGCAACAGTCTACTGGACAAGGTATTTATATGATAAAATATTGTAATTACTCTATTTATGATACTGCTAACTGGGTATTACATACCAGTAGTTTTTTTCAAGTTTGTAATTTGTTATAGGGACTGCATGTTAGCAAGAGATTCAAGGATGGGGAACAGTTCCTGAGCATTGGGAATGAAAATCATGTTCCAGTACTGGCGGTAGGTGTTCTGAGTCTTGTCTTTGAGTCCTGTACTGTCGAGTTAGTCGACTGTCATTACTGTCCAAGTTTCATTATGTGTATAATCTTTGTAGGCCTTTTAGCCAATTACAGTTTTGAACTATCAATAAAAGGAGATATTTGTCAAGTTATTTTGTATAACTCTGTGATAATGAAAGCTAAGTTGAATAATGGCATTTATGAACTATCACGGCCTGTTGGTGTAATGTACATATCTAGGAAACACCCAAGGTTAGAAAATGTCAATGATCTGTATCTTTGGCACCGTGGGTTAGGTCATGTAAAGAAAAGTAGGATAAACAAGTTGAGAGAAGAAGGCATCCTCAAGGTCAGTGATTCTGAATCACCGCCTACTTGTGAATCCTATTTGCTTGGTAAAATGACCAAGTCACCTTTTACTGGAAAAGATGAACGAGCTATAAAACTTCTGAGTCTCGTACATACTGATGTATGCGGATCCATGATAGTTAGTGCCAGAGGTGGATATAGATACTTCATTACGTTTACAGATGACCTTTCAAGGTTCGGTGACATAAATCTGAGTCATTTGAAATGTTCAAACGATATCGTAATGAAGTAGAGAAATAAACTAGAAAAAGTATTAAAACCCTACAATCTGGTCGAGGCGGTGAATACCTATCTGGTGAGTTTCTGACATACTTTGAGGAGAATGGGATTCTTTCTCAGTGGACTCCTCCAGGAACACCATAGTTGAATGGTGTGTCTGAAAGGAGAAATCAAACACTGTTGGACATGGTTCGATCCATGATGGGCTTTGCAACTCTGTCGCTATCCTTTTGGGGATATGCACTTGAGACAGCTTGTCACTTGTTAAATAATGTTTCGAGTAAGTCTAATGTCTCCATTCCACATGAGATGTGGATTGGACGTAAGCCCTCTATCTCACACCTTCGGGACTCAGGTTGTCCAGCTTATGTAAAGCATTTAGACTCAGATAAACTTGGTCCTAGGTCTGACCGGTGCCTGTTTATTGGTTACACAATGGAAACCAAAGGGTATTTCTTCTACTTGGAGGATGAACAGAAAGTGTTCGTCACTTTTAGGGCTATTTTTTTAGAAAAAGAGTTCCTTGGAGAAGGGACTGTAGCCTCTAAGATTGAACTTGATGAAGTTCAGCCATTAGAAGAACCAGCGCACTCTAAGGACATCATAGAACCGGCTGTGATTGGATCACATGCAGAACCCATTATTAGGAGATCTGGTAGAGTACCGTGTCAGCCAGACAGATACAATGGTTTCTTGGTCCAGGATAGTGATCCCATTGAGATCGATCAGAATAATGAGGATCCGATCACCTATATGGATGCACTTCAAAAATTTGACTCTGAGGCATGGCTTGGAGCCATGCGATCCAAAATGGAGTCTGTTGGCATGGAGTCCCTGTTCTGGCCGGTCGGAGCTGCTACACCACAGGACCGCTCCCCGGTTTACCTACAAAATAGGTCCCTTACCGGAGTTGCTCTGACATGGGACACTCTAATGCCTAAGTCAGAGGCAGGCCCCAGCCACGGAATGGGGAAGATTCTCGAGAAGCAGAGGGAAAGGCTTTTGGAATTTAGAGTGTGTGTGTATTTAGCTCTCTCGAGCATTTCCTCTTACCGCTATTTATAAGGGGCCATCTGGCCTGCAGATCCGTTCTTCTCCTAGTGATTACGGGAAGTTAATTTCTTCCCATGATTGGCAATCTTGGGTTGTCATTGAGCGGTTCCGGCCAGATCGGGGGTGTGGCAGCTGGAGTTGCATGCCATGATCATGGCATGGAGATTGTTGACAGTAACTGTTGGTTACTGTTGCCTATCTGGGACAGATCATGGACCGATCTTTAGATTTCCCCTATTTAGGGAGATTCTCATTATTTAAATCGAGAATCTCCCCGTCTTCAGATCTTCATGGTCAGAGATCCTTTCTTTTACATGAGTCGAGGACTTGGTGTTTACCAAGGGCCGAAAATTGTGTCTTTCGCAGGAAACGAAGAATATGTCTTCGAAAGTCGACAAGAAGCCTGGTCTTCGGTTAGTGCCGAAGACATAATCCAAAGGTCTTGCCTTCGGATGTTGTAGGCTGGGGGAGAGCCTTGGGTTGCCCGTGGTTGGCCTAATCTTTCTAGGTCCGAAGTCATTGGTTCGGAGGGAAGGTCTTCGGTCAGTCGAACCGGTGTTCGGTTCGTACTTGGACCGGGATACCCCAATAGTTGCCCCCCTACTCTCAGTTTTCAAAGCGAAGGTTTGCCTCGAGAAGTGAGAGTACCAATGCTTTGTCGCTTTCCTCCTAGGGGATAGTGTAGTGGATGATCATGAGATCTCTGATTAGACTGCTCATCATGACTAATGGTTGATCTGGGAATCAGGCAGTAGACAGTTATCACTTCCTGGTTTGGGGAGAAGAAAAGAGAGAGCGGCCCTGGGACCGTCTCCTCTTTTCCTGTTGCACGATGGTTCAGCCAATTTTTCGGTTGAGATTTGGGTGGTTGTGGTGGCTTCTCCCTCCTCGTTGGATGATGGATGCACTTCATCCTGGTCGCTGGTTCAAGATGGTTTACCCCCTTGGGTAACCCTTTGTCAAATCAACCTGGTGGGACTTCAGAGGCTCCTGATTTCTTTTTGGGAAAGAGAGAAGGTCCGACTGAGGAAGCTTCTTCAAACTTGTCTCATTCTTCGCTTAGCCTTCCTTGTTCTTGACTACCAGTCTATTTTGCAGGTAGAATCTTCCTTCTACCTTTTTGTTTCATTCTTTTGTCATGGAAGAAGCTATAGAAAGTCAAGGGGGACTAGTTTGTCCCTCGAGGGCCGGTGACATAGTAGTTTCGGAGTCGATCCCTAGTTCATCTGAAGGCTGGCCGTGTACGAAGACCATCTGAATGCTGGACGTCGATTTTTCCTGCATCCTTTTTTCAATCACTATCTTTCATCTGTACCAAGTGGTGTGATGGGGGATCCGAAACCCATCGGGATTTTCTTTTAATTTTTTCTAGTTTTTCTTATTTTTCTTATCCCTGCTATTCCAACTATCCTTTTTATTCCCATTTTATTCCAGGTTTATCCCCGTTTTATTCCCAGCTTATTCCATCATCAACCTCCTCCCACCCATCTGTATTATTTTCTAAAACCTAGCCGCCACCCCCTTTCCCCCCCCAATTTGGGCTGTCCGACCCCCAGCCGCCACTGTCGGTCCGCCGCCGACACCCTCCGGCCCCCGCCCTCACCGGAGAAACTACCGTCACCGTCCACGCCCGTGGGAAGACGAACGGATGGAGGAGGCGTCCGTCCTTCCACCTGCTATCGTGCTGCCATGCGTCGCCACCGGCCTGCTGCCCGTCGCCGTCCCCGCAGCCCGTCGGCCCCCGCCAAGCCGCCGGTGGGGTCCGTCGCCGCCCATGCCCGTGGGAAGACGAACGATCGCGGGAGGCGTCCGTCCATCCCGTGCGCCCGCGTGACACCACCGCCGTGCCGCCTTACCACCGCTGCCCGCCCGCCGGCGCACCGCCGATCCGCCACCCCATTGCCTCGCCGGCGTCCCTGGGCCCCATGCCCGCAGGAAGATCGAACGGCACGCTTGTGCGTGCCGTGTCACCGTCCCACTCCTGCGCCGCCGTCCGCACCTGGCCGCCACCCCACCGCCACCGCTCGCCGGCCATGCTGTCGCCGGCCCCCCCCCCCCCGACCGGAGTTCGATTTTTTTCCCTCCCTGTTTCTCGGTCGAGAAGGACCTGCACGCCTCTCAAAGCATCCAAGAAGCCTCTGACCGCATCTCAAAGCAGTTGGAAGGAGGCTGTATGATTTTTGGAGTGGCATGACTTTCAGAGCGGGGAGGGATTTCAAATTTCAAATAAAACGGGATTAAAAGGGATAGTTGGAATAGCAGGGATAAGAAAAATAATAAATACTAGAAAAAAATAAAAGAAAATCCAGATGGGTTTCGATTCCCCCGTCACAAATTTTCATTAGTTAGACCAAATATAAGATCAACAATAGAAATTTGCACAACTAATATATCATTATTTGACTTTTTGATAACAAGGGATTTATCAATATTTCTTCTTGGAAAAACATTTTCAATCAAGAATGTGCTAAGTCTATCATACTGGGCTCTTTGTGCTTGTTTCAAAATATATAAAGCTTTGTTTAGTTTAAACACATGGTTTGGAAAAACATGATCTTAAAAAACTCGGTGATTGTTCTACAAAAACTTGTTCGGAGATAAAACCATTTAAAAATAAACTTTTTATATTCATTTGAAAATGTTTAAAACTCATGTAGCAAGCAAATTCAAGAAGTAATCTAATGGCTTCTAATCTTGCTACCGGTGCATATATTTCATCAAAATCAATGCCTTCTTCTTGACTGTATCCCTTAGCCACTAATCTAGCTTTGTTTCTAATGACATTTCCTTGTTCATCTAATTTGTACCTATTGCCGATCGCACCGCGGGGGCCTGTAGCTCTTGAGCTGGCACCAGTCTTGGACTCTCTCACCTCAAGATCTCCAAGCTCCCGGACCTGCAAAACAAAGTCAGAGACCCTGGCCGGTGCTTACGGAAGGGGCACTCCGACGGTCAAGTTAGAGAGCGGCGAGATGGAACAGATCCCCTAAGGCGGGTTCCCGAAGGATTCCCGTGCTTAGAGGAGATGTAAATGAAAGAAGTGTGGGGAAGAGGGGAACTAAAGCCCGGCTTCCTGCGCTGGGTTCACCGAGCTCACGCCTGAGGACTCCTTGAGGCCTCCCAGGATCATTCTCTTGGTGTTTTCTCCCTTTTTTTGACTTACCTCTCCGCCCGTTTTTACCATCCCTATTATACCATCAAACTGCCTCAAGCTTGCCTTCCTTTCATGGGGCTCCCTCTGACCTCTAGTCCTTCTCCTCCCCCTTCTTCTTCGGGTCCGGGAGCTAGGTGGCCAGACCGCCTCATCCATCATGTGTCACGAAGGGGGGAAGACTGGTGAGGCTTTGGGCCGAGTGCGGGAGCTCTCCTTTCGAGGCGTTGATGGTGGGCATCCAGTCGTTTCATGCTCCTGTCCACAAGGATTCTGTTCCTCGATCGTGGGGCCCTATTTGACTGGTGTAAATGAGATTTCATGTGTCACTGCAGGCCATACTGGTGCCCCCTACGGGGCGCGGCGCGGGCCAGATCTAGTGGCGAACTTGCAACTCGTGCCTCAGCCTTCCAGAGGCTTTGTAAACTAGGGCTGACCTTGACCGAGGTGGACCCGTTAGGGGGCGCCACCTGGCGGAGTGGCGGAGAGAGGCTCGACATTGGTCGAGGTGGACCCATCTTCAGGTGCCACCTAGCGAAGGAGTAGTAGGGCCCGGGTCGACCTCGGCCGAGGTGGACCCGTCTTGGGATGCCACCTGGAGAGGGAGCGAGGGGCCGCCAGCTTCGACCGAAGTGTACCCCTCCTAGGTGGACACCTGGCGAAGCGGCATAGAGGGGCTCGACTTTGGCCAAGGTGGACCCATCTTCGGAAGCCACCTGGCAGAGGAGAAGAAGGGTGCTCGACCTCGGCTGAGGTGGACCAGTCTTTGGAAGCCACCTGGCAGAGGAGCAGAAGGGCCAGGCTCGACCTCGATCGAGGTGGACCCATCTTGGGGTGCAACCTGGCGAGGGAGCGAGGGGCTGCCAGCTTTGACCGAGGTGGACCCCTCCTGGGTGGACACCTGGCGGAGCGACAGATAGGGGCTCGACTTCGACCGAGGTGGACCCATCTTCGGGCACCAGCTGGCGAAGGAGTAGGAGTGCTTCACCCCGAACGAGGGATCTTTTAAATGAAAAAATCCATGTGGTATTGACCATGTCCAGCTGGACCTGACACGCATTCCATGTCAGTGATGTAGCCATATCAGTTGCCCCCCATCCCCACGTTCCATCGAGGAGTCGTGGCTCAGAACATGGGGATTTAATGCAGAGATGACGTGGAGAAGGCGAAAATCTCATGCCATAATTTCCATGATCCCTGCCGCCACTTCTATTACGCTCGTGACCCTAAGAGAGGCTTCCACGTGTGCGCGTCCGACGGGCCATTAATGTGCCATTTCAAAAACGAGGTAGTTTCCATCGAATCGAAGCGTCGATGTTGGGCGTGCATCCACACGGCAGCTATCTGGTGGCCCGGAACAGAAAGAGGCGTACGGTTGCTGTCGATTGAGTTTTAAAAGGAGGGAGACTTTCCATAAATGAAGTCCCTCTACTTTCTTGCACTCCACCGGCAGTTGCAGTGGTTTTCCTTCACCTTTCCGGGATTGCATTTCCTTTTACACAAAATATTTCGGTGAGTATCCACGGCCTCCTTCTCCTCTTCCTCCATCTCTTAGCCCTCGTGTCAGTTTTTCGCTTCTTCTTCTTCTTTCATGGTGCGTCGCCGCTATGTCTCCTCCAACCCGGATGAGACCGGTCCTTCCTAGCCGAGGACTCCATCGCCTTCTTCCTCGAAAGGAGAAGAGATCCTGGACGAGGTCTGTAGGCAGCTCCAGCCTGGGGCTGTGACCATAGTCATTCCTAAGGGTCCTAGGTCTCCCTCCATAGTTTCTGCTCATCCCATTTATTCTCTTCCTCCTCCGGTGACCTCTCCCTCCGGCCCCTCCGGTCATGGCTCAACGATGGCCAAGGATGACCTTTCTCTACTCCGGGATGTCTATGGAATCCCGGATTCGACTCGTCTTTCCCTCCTGCTGCATGGAGATCGAGTTACCTCGAGCGGCCTCGAGAGAATCACCTTCTACGAGGACTTCCTCCTTGGGGGTCTTCGATTTCCCCTTCACCCAAATTTTCTCCCTTTTCTCAGTCATTACCATTTGGTCCCTGCCCAGTTGGCTCCTAATGCCATTCTGGTCATCTTTGCCTTCATTGTCTTCTGCCACTTCCACGGGCTCATTGCCCATTTATCCCTTTTCAGGGCTCTCTTCACCATGAAGCGCTACTCCACCGATGATGGCTGGTGGTACATCTCACCTCGGCCTAGGTGCCTCAAGTTCGACCACCCTTCTTCTATCAAGGGCTGGAAGAACCGATACTTTTTTGCCTCAATCAAAGATATTGAATGGGCCTGGAGCGAGCCAGATAGGTCTCTAAACCCGAACTCTCAGGTCGAGCCAGCAGACCAAGAGGTCTTTTCATAGCTGCTGAGTGACGCGGTCCCAGCACTCGATGTTCTGCTCTCAGAGCAGAACTTATTCGAGGCAGGGATCAGTCCCATTTGAAAGCTGGGTGAGGCTTGGTGTTGGGAATCCGGTGCACCATTGTGAAAAATAATTTCAAAAAACTGATGAAATTTGCACCATAAACCCTTAGCCAGGATCTCCTTATTCAGGATTAAAACATATATTAAACATGCAAACTTACATTGTAAGAATTAGGGCACCAACCTGTTAACGCTAAATCCAATTTTGATGTAGAATCAAAACTTGATGTTGAATGCCCCTTTTTGAATTCACCAGGCGTCCAAATGTCCACCCTCCAGTGGTGATCCACAAGAAGATTGATCGAGATGATATCTTCTTTAAAATTCCTTCACTTGAATTCTTATCCTAGAACTCAAGAGGACTATGGCTTTAAAACTCCACGGTAGGGACTTCTTACTTCCTTTCTTTCTTCTTCCTTTCCCATTCTTAAGACCTTGTCCTAAGAATACACTCTTGTCTTGAAGGAGGAGGAGGATTTAACACACTAATGTCTTAATGTAAAGGAAATAGGAAATAGAGAATATCTCCTTTTCTTTTACGGTTCAAGAGATTCTTCCTATCTCTTGTTTTAGACTTGAGTTTCAACAGAGAAGAGAACTCCATAAAAAGGAAACTCTTGGGTCCTAAACAAGCTAAGGAAAAATTAGTCTCCCTGAAAGAAAAGTCAAATAAAAATAACGCTATTGTTCATTAGCCAAACACCCGAGACCTCTGTTCCTTAAAAAGATTACAAAAAGATGCCTTCTCAAAAGAACACAACTCTCCGTAAACACCATTCCATTTTTTCTCATGCCCCTTCCCTATTTTCTCATGCCCCATCCTTTCTTCTCACGACCTTCCGGATAAATCCCATGGCCTTTATCAAAGGAAAAATCATGGTGTTTTAAAAAGAAAGGAGTCGCGACTTTTCATCTCCGAAGAGATGTTATTTCGCGCGACCGGGAAGAAACAGCGCTTTCCTTCTTTCTTAAAAACCCATCAGCCGTTGGATTCCCATCCAAGGGAGGACAAGTGAAGCGCTAACTCTAAGAAAGGAGGCTGCCCCATCTTAATTCATCGGAGAATTAAGTGGGGAACGCCAAGAGTCCATGCGCCATGGACTCTTCCAAATGGCGTGCCAAGAGTCCATTAGCGCATGGACTCTTGGTATTTTGGCGTGAAAAGAATAAGGAGTGGGTGGGGGGCTAGCCTAGGTGCATGGTTAGCCAATAGGGTTAGCCATAATCTGTATTTTCATAATTAGGGTCTAGTTAGATCCAATTAGAACCCAAATTGAACCAATCCGGAACACTAATTCGAATCTAATTCGAATAGAAGCTAGGATTTGCAACACCTGCTAGAGTGTCATCATGCAAAATGATTTAATTACAAAATTAAACCCTTGATCAATTCTCTTAAGTGTGTGACCCATTGGGTTCCATATCTAGCCAGCAGTGGGTTCGAATACAAGTTGACCTAATTTGATTAGAACTCTTTCTAATCGATTTTGGTCAAATCGGGCTTACCCGATTTGATCAATTAGGTCTCTTCCTAATAAGTGATCTTTAAATTTGATCAACCCACAAGACAAGATTAACGTCTAGCAACGTATCATGTCTACCCGGAAGATATGGAAATTTTGGTGAAATACCAAAACTACCCTTCAGTAGAGAGTTACCATACAATTAAATCTTTCGATCAGCCTGCATCCAAAATATAACTATGGATATGGATATATGTCAAATCCAATATTATATTTATTTCTAGCTCAATCTTATATTGATGATTCAATTATCTTGATATTAGAAACCATCTCTAATATCTTTACTTTGATCAAAGATTCCCTGAATCATCATCCAATTGTTAACTAGCTGGATGCTATCTCCTCTTACTAAGAGTGATCGATTTCTTGTTGACCTACTCATTACCTTCATATCCAATTCACCATTCCCAGTATCAATCCTGTGCATGACTCAGTGTCATGATTAGGATTGAACCAAAGCATGGGTTCATGTACATAAGGTACTTATGGCAGTCTCAGGTCAAAGGATTACTTGTACCACCCCCACTATGAGAACCTTCTATTGACATGTAGCTAAGACTCCATTAGATGTTCTCAAGTTGGATCATATCAGTGAACTCATTCTCCAATGAGCACCCACATCCAAGTATTAGTGTCATACACAAGTGACTGTTAGAGCAGTCACCCTTTCCAGAATACATGGGATGTGCTAGTCTTACGGGAAAACCCTGATCCCCTACTCAAGGTTCCTTTGACTAGGAATATTTTAGGTTAAGGTTTTAAGACTTTAGGTCTCACTGGTATGATCTCATCATAACCCTAAAATCATAGCCCTAATCTATGGGGTTCATCATATAATATAAACACAACATATGATGAAAAATAATGCCTTTATTAAAATATTGTCAATTACAATGGTTTGGGAGATACAACATAGATTGGCTTGTAGGGCATGTCCCTTTCAATCTCCCACTTGTACTAAAGCCAATCGCCTTTAAATCTTAATCACATACACTCGAGGTGGCGATCAAACTCTCGCTGTGGTAGAGCCTTAGTGAATGGGTCTGCTACATTGTTCTTTGTATCAACTCTATTTATGTAGACATCTTGTCTTTCTACTATTTCTCGGACGAGATGGAAGCGTCTCAGAATGTGCTTGGACTTATGATGAGCTCTTGGTTCCTTAGCTTGAGCAACAGCCCTAGTGTTGTCACAGTAAAGTGGCACTGGATTTTCAATCTCAGGAACAACACCCAGCTCTGTGATGAACTTCTTCATCCAGACTGCTTCCTTGGTGGCTTCACTGACAGCTATGTATTCTGCCTCTATGGTTGAGTCAGCTACAGTCTGCTGTTTGGTACTCTTCCAACTCACTGCTCCACCATTTAGGGTAAAAGCGTATCACGAAATGGATTTGCTATCATCAGGGTCTGATTGAAAACTAGAATCAGAATAAGCTTCTAGTTTAAGATCAGAATCACCATAAACCAGAAAAATATCCTTAGTCCTTCTCAGGAACTTAAGAATATTTTTAACTGCTTTCCAATGATCCTCTCCTGGATCAGCCTGAAACCTACTGATAATGCCTAAAGCATATGCCACATCAGGCCTGGTACATAACATGGCATACATTATGGACCCTATTGCCGAAGCATAAGGTATAGAATTCATTCTATTTCTTTCTTCAGGTATCTTAGGAGACATTCTTTTAGAAAGATGTATGCCTTGACTCATAAGAAGATAACCTCTTTTACTTCCATCCATGCTGAATCTTTTCAGCACTAAGTTAATGTACATAGATTGGGATAAACCTAGCATCCTCTTAGATCTATCTCTAAAGATCTTAATACCAAGTATATAGGATGCTTCTCCCAAATCTTTCATGAAAAACTGGTTTGATAGCCAAACCTTGACTGATTGTAACATTGGGACATCATTCCCAATGAGGAGTATGTCATCTACATACAGAACCAAGAAGACTATGGCACTCCCACTAGTCTTCTTATAAACACAGGGTTCATCCACATTTTTGATAAAACCAAACCTTTTAATAGTTTCATCAAAGCGGATGTTCCAACTCCTGGAAGCTTGCTTTAATCCATAAATGGATTTCTTTAGCTTGCATACTTGATTAGGTTTATTCTTTGAAATAAAACCTTCTGGCTGTGACTTGTAGACTTCATCCTCAATGAAACCATTGAGGAATGCAGTCTTCACATCCATCTACCAGATCTCATAATCGTGGTACGCTGCTATAGCAAGTAAAATCCAAATTGATTTGAGCATGGCAACAGGTGAGAATGTTTCATCATAATCAATTCCCTATTTTTGTCTAAAACCTTTTGCCACTAATCTGGCTTTATAGGTTTCAACTTGGCCATCGGCCCCAATCTTTTTCTTATAGACCCATTTGCACCCAATAGGATTAACACCCTCTGGTGCATCAACCAAAGACCATACTTGGTTTACATACATAGAGTCTATCTCGGATTCCATGGCTTCTTGCCATCTATCTGAATCAGTACTCAAGATAGCTTCCGTATAGGTCAGAGGTTCATCATTTTGAATGACTTGGGCTTTATTATTTTCAATAATAAACCAATACCTCTCAGGTGCCCGTGGCACTCTATCAGACCTACGGGGAGGAGTTTTGTGTTATGGTTCTGTCCTAACTATATGTTCTAATGGTTGAGAACAGTCTATCTGTGTTTCTTGTACTTCTCCAAATTCAACAGTTCTACCTTTGCCCTTCTCTAAAATGAACTCTTTTTCTAGAAAAGTGGCATGCCTGCTGACAAAAATCTTTTGTTCAGTAGGATGGTGGAACAGATATCCTCTACCCTCTCTAGGATATCCTACAAATAGACATTTATCCGCTCTAGCTTCCAACTTATGTCCAAAATTTCTTTTAACATAAGCTGGACATCCCCATACCTTAAAATATTTAAGATATGGTTTCTTTCCACTGCAAATTTCATATGGAGTACTAACAATGGAATTAGAAGGTACCTTGTTCAGAATGTACACAGCAGTTTCTAGGGCATGACCCTAGAAGGAAATGGGTAAATTTGTGAAGCATATCATGGATCGTACCATATCTAATAAGGTATGATTCCTCCTTTCAGCTATACCATTTAGCTGTGGTGTATAAGGAGGGGTCCATTTAGAAAGAATTCCATTAACTTTAAGATAGTCTAAAAACTCCGTGGATAAGTATTCTCCTCCTCGATCAGAACGAAGAACTTTAATACTTTTCCTAGTTTGTTTTTCGACCATACTTTGATACTCCTTAAATTTATCAAAGGATTCAGATTTATGTTTCATAAGATACACACATCCGAACCTAGATAAATCATCTGAAAAAGTGATAAAATATGAGTATCCTCCTCTGGCCTGAGTTGTCATTGGACCACATACATCAGTATGTATAAGTCCTAATAACTCAGTTGACCTTTCTCCATGTCCAGTAAATGGAGTCTTGGTCATCTTACCCATGAGACATGATTCGTAAGTTCCTAATGATTCATACTCATAAGGATCAAGGAATTTTTCCTTGTATAACTTGCTTATCCTAGACTCATTAACATGACCAAGTCGATGATGCCAAAGTAAAGTATCATTAAAGTCTTTTCTTTTTCTTTTATTATTGACATGAAAAACACTATCATTGGAAGAAAGAGTTAAGAGCCCATTGCTAAATATGCCAAAACAAATAACTTTATTAGATAACATTATCGAGCAACCAGTGCTCGTTACATCCATTACATATCTGATGCAGAACAAAAGAGAGATGATGCGATGCGGAAGTAAATTAAGACTAATTCTTTTATTTTATTTTTTTTTGTTTTTTTTAAATATTTTCAGAAGTCGGCTTTGACTCAAAGGAAAGTTAAACTAAATTGAAAGAAACTAGGTAATAATTGAAAGAACAATTTAAATAAAAATGGGTTATCAGAGTAGTTCAGAAGTAACGGATCGCTGGGGTTTGAGAAACTCCCAGACCAAGGGTTTCGCTCTGAACTTTCAACAGGAAAGAAATAAAGAGAAGAGATGGGTTACCGACCAGACAGTGATCTTCACAAAGTTTGGTGGAAGAACTCTCTCGAGCAGATTGTTGGATCCTCGGATTCGGATATCTTCGCAATGGATCCTCCAATACTGGTCCTGTGGCTGAGTCGGCTTCTCCTGAACTCAAGATCTGGGAAAGAAGAAGAACAAGTGATGGAATCAGATACTCAAGGAAGGACTTACCAGATTGAAGAACTTGAAAGCTAATGTTGCTGAAATCCAGATTCTCCTGGAGGCTGATCTGAGTTCCTCTGGGAATTGCTCTGGATCTGAAGTATCCAGACTGGACCCAGATGCTGGGGTCGGCCTTGACTTGAAGAGAGTGGCCGTGAGAGGTGGGATAGGCTAGAGTTTGGTGGAAAGAAGAGGATGATGGGCGGCTAGGGTTTGGGAGTGAAGTGGCTAACCTAGGGTTTGGGGTTTGGAGATCTCACACCTCCTCAAGGTTCCTGGGGAACCCGGATTTACTCCCTCACGGAGCTCAACACCTGGATGCAAGTGCGAAAGAGAGAAAACACAGAGTTTGCTCACACAAAAATTTGAATTCATTCATCAGATTACTTTAAAATTTACAAGAGGGGTTTAATTTATAGGACTTTACAAGAGAGTAGGGTTTTACATCTTCCCATGTGGGACTAAAGGAGGGAATCTTCAAATTAGGTTTGTAGGATCAATCCATACACATATGGCCGGCCAAAGGTACCAAAAAAGTGGATTGGAGGTTTTAAAAGGAAGGTAAGTGGCGCCTCCTTGCCTTGTTCTTCAAGAGAGAATTTCATTCCTTCCATGGCTCAACTCTTTTGGACTCCTCCTTTTCTTTCTCCCTAAGTCATGTTTCTTCCCATCTTAGCTTTGGGCATTTTTGGAATGAAATGGGCGCCCCCTTGAAGTACTCTCCAAGAAGAGTTTCTTTCTTTTCATAGCTTGGCTCTTATGGAATATTGTGGGCCGCCCCCTTGAATTGTGGATCCCAGATTGCTTTCTCCTCAAATGGCGCATGAGAGAAGGGACCTGCTATCTTGTGGTGTGGGGACCAGAGCATACTGGATGGAGATGTGGCACCCCCTAAACTCACGCATGTGGCTGGGAGTGTGGCGCCCACTTGCTTGGCCTTGGGAGAAAATGTGACACCCCAGGTTGAAGTCCTAGACCACTACTGAGTCAACATGACTCAACAAAAATAAATTACAGGGAATACAGAATCAAGCTAAAATTGAGTTGATCAAGTCAACCCTTATTACAAACCAGAAAACCCTAATTCTTCAGGCAAGGTCAATCAGAGATCCAGATGGAGCTCTGAAGTCTTCTTCTGAGTCTGGTGCCCGCACCAATTCTCCCGGTGTGGGAGGAACTCGACCCTGTTGAGTATGGATCAAGTTGGCTCTGGTATCTCTCCAAGAGGTCTGTGTCCAATTCTTGTAATTCTTCTCGGGAGATCCAAGAGTCATCAGAATCTGGCCTTCCTTGCCAGCGGACCAGGTATCTTTGGTATCCTCGATTACGAGTAGAGATAACCTGATCATCCAGGATCTTTTCAATCTGCTCTTTTCTCACAGGCCAGTTTGTTAGTGGACACACAGGGTTGGGTTCACTCTCAAGAGCAGGATTGGGCTCAAAAGGCTCACTGGGAATCACAGCTGGCTCTCTATACTCTACTAGGTCTGTAATGTTGAAAGTGGAGCTAATGCCTAGTTCTGGAGGTAGCTCGAGCACATAGGCATTGGATCCTACTCTCTTCACCACTCTAAATGGTCCAGCTCCTCTAGCATGTAACTTTCTAATGGTTCCAGGAGGAAACCGTTCAGGCCTTAATCTAATCATTACATAGTCTCCCTCATCAAAAGTTTTGACTCGCCTTTGAGAATCAGCCAACTTCTTATAAGTTTCATTACTTAAATTTATTTTGGCATGAATTTTTTATGCAAGTCTTTTATATGCTGTGCAAAAACTTCGGCAGACTCGAAGACTCGTGTGTGGACTGGTAAAGGAGCTAGGTCAAGAGGTGTGTGAGGTTCGTAACCATGCACAATTTCAAATGGACTCTTACCCGTAGACCTATTGACCAAGTTATTGTATGCAAATTCAGCTCTTGGTAAGTACAAATCCCAGTTCCTAATGTTTTCACCAACAAGACACCTTAACAGATTGCCTAAACTACGGTTCACTACTTCGGTTTGGCCATCAGTCTGGGGATGATAGGCAGTTGAAAACTTAAGTTTTGTCCCTAACTTATGCCAAAGGATTTTCTAGAAACAGCTGGTGAACCGGACATCCCTATCGGAAACAATTATCTTAGGTAGGCCATGGAGTCGAACTATCTCATTAAAGAACAGGGTGGCTACCTTAGATGCATCAAATATTTGGGAACAAGGCAAGAAATGGGCCACCTTGGAAAATTGGTCGACTACAACACAGATAGAGTCATGCCTCCTCTGGGTCTTAGGAAAACCTAACACAAAGTCCATGCTCACACCTTGCCAAGGACGATCTGGGACAGGGAGTGGGGTATAAAGGCCGGTGTTCTGTTTTCGCTGTTTGGCAACAGCGGAGGTCCGACACCTAACCACAACGTGTGCTACATCTCTTTTTAAGCTAGGCCAGAAAAAGTGGTCTTCAATAGCCAGGGTGGTCTTGTCTTTTCCGAAATGGCCAGCTAAACCTCGAGCATGACTTTCCCAAATCAAAAATTCCCAAAGAGAAGTTCTAGGGATGCAAAGCCTATTCTTAAAGAACAGAAAGCCATCTAAAAGGGTATAATCCTTATGGTCACTAGATGGTCCTTGAGTTAGATCTTGGTACACAGTCTTAAAATCCGTACACGACTCATATTCCTCTTTGATTTGCTCAAACCCTATGACTTCAGCCCTAACAGAATTCAACAACAAAGATCGACGACAAAGGGCATCAGCTACCTTATTTTCAGACCCAGCCTTATGCTTCAAAACAAAAGTATAGGACTAGATATACTCTACCCACTTAGCATGCCTAGGGTTAAGCTTCTTCTGGGAACTCAAGAATCTAAGAGCCTCATGGTCCGAAAACAGCTCAAATTCTTGCGGTAGCAAATAATGTCTCCAGTAATGCAAAGCTTGCACTACCGCATAAAATTCCTTATCATAGGTAGAATACCTAAGCTTAGCATCATTAAGTTTTTCACTAAAGAATGCTACGGGATGGTTCTCTTGGCTTAGGACTCCACCTATGCCTACTCCTGAAGCATCACAGGCAACCTCAAATACCTTTGAAAAGTCGGGTAACCTCAAAATGGGTTCCTGGGTCATCCTATCCTTAAGATCTAGGAAGGCTTTATGGGCTGCTTTAGTCCACTGGAATTCTCCCTTCCTAATACAGTCTGTGATAGGAGCAACTACAGTACTAAACCCCTTGATGAATCGCCTATAGAAGGTAGCCAAGCCGTGGAAACTTCTGACTTCATGCACACTGGTCGGCTCTGGCCATTCTACTATGGACCTAATCTTTTCTGGATCGGCAGCCACGGCGTCAGTGGTTACTACAAAACCAAGGAAGATAATTCCACAGGTCATGAATTCACAATTTTTGAGATTACCGTAGAGACTATCATTCCTCAAAACTTGGCAGATTTGTCTAAGGTGGCCTAGGTGATCTGCAGGGGTCTTACTATAGATCCGGATGTCATCAAAATAGACCACTACAAACTTCCCTATGAAAGCTCTAAGCACCTGGGTCATAATCCTCATGAAAGTACTAGGGGCATTGGACAACCCAAAAGGCATAACAACCCATTCATAGAGACCATCCTTAGTTTTGAAAGCGGTTTTCCACTCATCCCCTGGTCTAATCCTAACTTGATGATAGCCGCTCTTGAGATCAATTTTAGAAAAAACTATTGCACCAGCCATCATATCTAGCATGTCATCTAGTCTAGGGATGGGGAACCTATACTTGATTGTGATTTTGTTGATGGCACGACTATCAACACACATCCTCCACGTGCCATCCTTCTTCGGGGTTAGAAGTGCAGGGACTGCACAAGGGCTAAGACTCTCTCTAATGAACCCCTTCCTCAACAATTCTCCAACCTGCTTGTGCAGTTCCTTATGCTCAGATGGATTCATCCTATAATGTGGCAAGTTAGGTAAAGTAGTTCCTGGGACAAAATCTATGGAATGCTGGATATCCCTAAGAGGTGGAAGGTGGTCTGGCAGATCCTCGGGAAAAACATCCTCAAATTCTTCTAACAAAGGTTTAACTTCCTGATGAGGCTCTGAGGGTGTAGGAGTTCTAAGTTCCTTAGCAATCAACATCCAAATAGGTGAACCACTATGAATTTCTTGTTCTAGATCCTTAGCACTAATTAGGTTCACTCCAGTCTTCATTTCTCTGACCTTATTGGTTCCTTTAGCTACTTTGTCCTTAGGAGGGACTGATTGGATTGTGATTTTCTTCCCATTAAAACTAAAGACACAGGTGTTGGATTTTCCTAAGAGGGTGGCATCATGATCATATAACCAAGGTCTTCCAAGAATTATACTGCTCACCCCCATGGGCAAGACGTCACACCAAATCTTCTCTTGATAGGATTGCATTTGGATTTGGACCTGACATCTAGACTGGATGGGTATAGAGGTAGAGTCTACCCAAGAAACCTTATAGGGGTTGGGGTGGGGGACTGGGGTTAAGCCTAACATTTTTACAGTGCTAGCAGAAATGGCATTCACACAGCTCCCACTATCTATGATGATTTTATAGACCTTATCCCCTAGTTTAAGGAAAGTCTGTAGGATGTTAGTCCTACGACAATCTTCCTGAACTCTATTCTGGGATAGGATGCATCTCACAACCCCTAATTGGTCAGACTCTGTGGATTCCTCCTCTCCTTCATACTCATCGACCAAATTCATTCCGGCATCATAAACTTCTTCTTCAAACTCTTCATTGGGTCCGGAATTCTCTTCTCCTCCTTCTTCTATGTAGAGGGATCTACGAGGGCACTGGCTAGAAACATGACCTACCTTGTGGCACTTAAAACAAGCTATGGCTGTGCGCTGGTTGCAGATATGACCGGGCTTCTGGCACTTAAAACAGATGATACTAGGGGTTCTCTGGGTGTCAGGCGCCTTACCTTTGTCCATGGACCTAGCGGTGGGGATGCCCTGATTAGGCTTGCTAGGGGTAACTTGGCTAGGTCCATTTCTTGGGATTGGGGCAATAACCTTAGAAGGTATAGGTCCTGAAACTTCTCAGTGTTCAGTGCAATCTGATAGGCTTGGTCTAGGTCAGTAACCTCTCTCAGAAACAACTCCCTCTTTATGTCTTCCCTAAGTCCAGCCCTAAACATAGACAAAGTGACCTCATGGCCTTCACTCACATCACATCTCATCAGGTACTCATCAAAGGTGGTTATGTAGTCTGATACAGATCGGTTCCCTTGTTTCAAAGTTTGTCATTGGTCTAACAAATTTTGCTGGTATGAAATGTGTAGATATTTATCTCTAAGCTTCTCTTTCATACCCTGCCAAGTGGTTATGGGCTCTACATTTCATCTTCTAGTGGTTAGCTCAATGTTCCCCCAGTATAACCTAGCTTAACGTACTAACTTCATCTTGGCAAACTTGAACTTTCTTTCCTCAGACATGGCGTACCACTCAAAGTACTGGTCCATCTCACCCTCCCAATCAGAATACACCTTAGGGTTTAAGCTACCATCAAAAGTGGGTGCATCTAATTTGATGTTCCGAATGAACCTATCATCTCTATCTTCAGGTTCTGGGTCAGGCCTCCTATGATTAGGTTCAGGATCTCTATATAAAGGTCTTCTAGGCTCTTGGTGTGGGTGAGGTTGAGGCACATTAAAATCTGGGTCAGGAGTCCAATTCTGATGCCTAGGTTCCTCAAGTACTTGGACTCGATCCCTAAGCTGGGCAAAATTCTCATTCATATCATGACTTAATTTGTTCATACTCTCAGTAAGAGCTCTAACCATGGCCTCTAAATTAGGTTGGGTTTGACCAGGTTGGTAGGGTACTCCATTCCAGGTGGACATGATGATGCAAGCAAACACACAAAATGAGACTCAACTGAAATGATTACGGGCTCACTAGACCTAGAGCCCAAACTAAATGCCCAATCAGAGTGGCAAGCTAGCCTGTAGTAACTCGGGACTCAGCCAGGCAGGTGTACGTGGAGTGTTAGGTCCCTAGATGCCAATCATAGACACCAATCAGTGGTTGGCCAGGTAGGCGGACCAGCACACAAGCCCTTCGGGATAGAATCCTTGAACCACCATTCTAGACACTGAGTACAAAGCACACACAGAGTAACTAGACAAACTGACTCAACACTAGCTTTGACCCGACTTGTTGATGTCTCTAGTCCACTAGGGCAAATTAAGTCTAATAAATTTTAAAATTAGGCTTAGGATTGAATGAGTGGGTGGTGGTTTTGGGCTAAGAAAAGGTTATCAACTACTCCCCTTATCTTAGATGCTCAAATTCCCTTAAGATGAATTAGGAGATGATCACTCAAAAAATTGAATTGCAGAAACACAGAAATAGAGTTGCAGTAATTTAACTCTCAGAAATTTCACAGAAACCAATAAATCACAGGAAAATTATGTAAAATAGCTTCAATTATACTGGTTCGAGCAAAATAATAATCACACAATTTGGAGTTAGCTGCAATGAGAAACAATTCCTGCAATAGGATAGTTACAGACTGAAATAGAGTGCTTCCCCCGTTTACAATTCCTGCTACGAAGTTGTAACCTAGCAGATCCCCTACATGCCCTAGGAACACCCCATGGAATGGGAAGAGGAGGTTTGCACCTCACTTCGTTCCTAGGACCGGACGTCCTGGGGAGTCTACTTCGAGCAGACAAAGTAAAAAGGAGAGACACTCTGATGCAGAACGAAAGCTCTGATACCAAAAATGATGTAGAACGAAAAGGTGATGCGATACGGAAGTAAATTAAGACTAATTCTTTTTTTTGTTATTTTTTAAATATTTTCAGAAGTCGGCTTTGACTCAAAGGAAAGTTAAACTAAGTTGAAGGAAACTAGGTAAGGATTGAAAGCACAATTTAGAAGAAGCTAAGTTATCAGAGTAGTTCAGAAGTAACAGATCGCTGGGGGTTGAGAAACTCCCAGACCTAGGGTTTCGCTCTGAACTTTCAACTGGACAGAAATAAAGAGGAGAGATGGTTTACCAACCAGACAGTGATCTTCACAAAATTTGGGTGGAAGAACTCTCTCGGGCAGATTGTTGGATCCTCGGATTCGGCTATCTTCGCAATGGATCCTCCAATACTGGTCTCGTGGCTAGGTCGGCTTCTCCTGGACTCAAGATCTGGGAAGAAGAAAAACAAGTGATGGATTCAGAGACTCAGGGAAGGATTTACCAGCTCGAAGAACTTGAAGGCTGATGTCGCTGAGATCCGGACTCTCTTGAAGGCTGATTCGACTCCCTCTGGAAAGAGCTTTGGATCTGAAGTATCTGGACTGTAGCTGGATGCTGGTGGTCGGCCTGGACTTGGAGAGAGAGGCCGTGGGAGGTGGGATTGGCTAGGGTTTGGTGGATTGAAGTGGATGGTGGGCGGCTAGGGTTTGGAATAGAAGTGGCTAACCTAGGGTTTGGGTTTTGGTGATATCACACCTCCTCAAGGTTCCTGGGAACCCGGATTTACTCCCTCATGGAGCTCAACACCTGGATGCAAGTGCGGAAGAGAGAAAACACAAAGTTTGCTCACAAAAAAAATTTGGTTTCATCCATCTTTTTATCATTTTTTCAAGAGTTACATAGAGTTGAATATATAGACATAACAAAGAAATAAAATTTCATACACTTCCCATGTGGGACTAATAGGACTAACCCACACTTTAGGCATCAAATTCTCTTCCCAAGACTCCTTCCATGAGTGGGCAGCCCAAAAACTCCAAGAAAACTTGAAAATCAGCTCCAAATGGCAGGTTATGGGGGTGTCTCCTAGTATCTCTCCATGAATCAAGGATTTTCCCTTCATGGTTTGGCTCTTTTGGACACCTCCTAGTCTTGCTCCACAAGTTTAGGCTTCTTCCTTTCATGGATTTGGTACTTTAGGAAACTTTTGGGTGCCTCCTTGATTTTCTCCCCAAGACATGCTCTCTTCCCTTTTATAACTTGGGTTTTTATGGAACATTGTGGGGCACCTCCTTGATCCTCTCTTCAAGAAAAATTCTTACCATCCTAGCTTGGGTTTATCTGGAAAGAAGTTGGCTGCTCCTTGGATTGAGGTATCTTGATGGATTTCTCCCCCAAGTGGCGCATGAAAGAAGGGACCTGCTTTCTTGTGGTGTGGGGACCAAGGCACACTGGATGGAGATGTGGCGCCTCCTGGACTCTGGCGTGTGGCTGGGAGTGTGGCGCCCACTTGCTTGGTCCTGGGAGAAAATGTGGCACCTTGGAGAAGACCTAGACCACTACTAGGACTTGTATTGAGTCAACATGACTCAACAAAATTTAAATTGCAGGAAAATATAGACTCAAACTAAAATTGAGTTGACCAAGTCAACCCTTATTACAAAACCAGAAAACCCAAATTCTTCGGGCAATGTCAATCAGAGATCCAGATGGAGCCCTGAAGTCTTCTTCTGAGTCTGGTGCCCGCACCAATTCTCCCGGGGTGGGAGGAACTCGACCTTGTCGAGTATGGATCAAGCTGGCTCTGGTATCTCTCCAAGAGGTCTGGGTCCAATTCTTGTAATTCTTCTCGGGAGATCCAAGAGTTATCAGAATCTGGCCTTCCTTGCCAGCGGACTAGGTATCTTTGGTATCCTCGATTACGAGTAGAGATAACCTGATCATCCAGGATCTTTTCAATCTGCTCTTTCCTCACAGGCCAGTTTGTTCGTGGACACACAGGGTTGGGTTCACTCTCAAGAGCAGGATTAGGCTCAAAAAGGCTCATTAGGAATCATAGCTGGCTCTTTATACTCTACTAGGTCTGTAATGTTGAAAGTGGAGCTAATGCCTAGTTCTGAAGGCAACTCGAGCACATAGGCATTGGTCCCTACTCTCTTCACCACTCTAAATGGTCCAGCTCCTCTAGCATGTAACTTTCTAACAGTTCCAGGAGGAAACCGTTCAGGCCTTAACCTAATCATTACATAGTCTCCATCAACAAAAGTTTTGACTCACCTTTGAGAATCAGCCAACTTCTTATAAGTTTCATTACTTAAATTTATTTTGGCATGAATTTCTTTATGCAAGTCCTTTACATGCTATGCAAGTGCATCAAGAGACTTGTGTGTGTGGACTAATAGTGAAATCAGATCAAGTGGTGTGTGAGGCTTGTATCCATGAATAATTTTAAAGGAACTCTAGCCTATAGACCTATTGATCGAAACATTATATGCAAATTTAGTCCTGGACAAAATACAAATCCCAATTCCTGGTGCTCTCAATCAAACCAAAATCTGAGCCAAAGCCTAGTAAAGGGTCAAGAAAAACTAAACTAGACTGACAACGCATTCCTAAAGAATGGACTTTATTCCAAAGGAACCCTAGGTCTAAACCTAACAAACTAAGGCTCTCTAGGTTTGACCTTGGGTCGGAGGAGGGCATGTAGAGCATGAAAACTTATTATGGATGCCTAGTAGGTGCCATAAGGTCTTCCAGAAGTAGGTGGCAAACCTAATAGGTTCTAAGGAGTCTTGCAACCTAGAGATCTCAGTAAAGTGTAATCCCATAGCTCTAGAAACATGAGAAGATTCAGGGAAGGGTAGGAAATAAGAATCAGAGTTTTGAGATGGCTTATCAAAAACAAGAAACAAACCTTGGTTATTCAGGACGACCTTAAAATGAGGACATTGTTCTATAGATGCACTCATCCAAACCTCATGATTTGCTCTAGGAGGGTCTACAAGTGCAAGTTCTAGGATAGGCTGGGTGGTCCTAGAAGGTGGAAGGTTATCAGGAAGGTCTTTGGAATGTTTATCTAGAAAGTCCTCTAAGCTACTGTCTTTTTCTTGTTCTTGGACCTTCTCAATGGGCAATTCTTGTGAACCCCTTCCTTCTTCACACTTCTCTACTAGATTTGACTCAGGGGTGTCTTCTTTGGATTCCTCAATGAGTTCAGGGATATTCTCACTTAAACTTTCATTTGGTGTAATTTCCTCTTCCTGAACTTCCTCAAAAGGGTCTTCTCTTAGGGTTAGCTCCTGAATTCCTTGAGTGGCAGGGGTCCCCTCAATAACCCCATTAGGTAGGAGTTGGTTAATTGAATTATCGGGAGAGATATCCTCAAATTCTTCTTCTTCATATTCATCTATCAAACTTATGTCAGGCTCATATATTTCTTCCTCAATCTCACTGAAAGGTTCTAATCTATTCTCCTTTGATTCCACTTTAAGTACGGCTCTGGTTGGGTCAACTAATTTTGGGATGGCCATGCCTAACTCCTTCTTAGTGTTATCCTTCTGGTCAAGAGGTGACATAAGTGGGAATTGACAAACAAAAGTCTGGTTCACTACGGGTGTCAGATCAATCAGAACTTGACTCAAGTTGGTAGAGGTTGGCTTTAAGTCCAAAGTAATTGATTGGTTATATCTTAAAGACCACTCATAGTCTTGGGCTTCTTGGTAGGCTCTGTCTAACTTATTGGTTATTTCAAGGCATAGCTTCCTATAAATGTCTAGGTGTAACCCAACCCTAAACCTCGATGTGATCTGAGCTTCGGTCTCAATGGTATTGCATTTCATGTCGTACCACTGGAAGTCCTCGATATATTTAGACACAGGCCTATTACCTTGTCGCAATTGGTACCATTGGTCTAAAAGTCTTTTCTCATAGGATCTACCTAGGTACCTATCTCTCAACTTACTTCTCATATCTCTCCAAGTATATATTTCCTCTTTTCTTTGATAACACTCATGCTCAATAGCATACCAATGCGACCTAGCATGTTTGGTGAACTTGGTTTTGGCCAACCTAATTTGTCCTAATTTCGATATGTTAGTGCACTCAAAATACCGATCCATTTGTTCTTCCCACTTAATATATGTCTCTTGTCTTCCATCAAAAGTGGGTGCATAAGGTTCGGTGTTCCTAACAGGTCCCTTTTCTGAGTCAACCAAGTATGGATATAGGCTCCTAGGGTTATGCTCAGGATCACGGTATAAGGTCCTCCTAGGCTCCTGGCATGGGTGAGGTTGGGGCCAATTAAATTTTGGATCAGGGATCCAATTTTGATGTCTACGTTTCTCAAGTCCCTGGGCTCGGTCTCTAAAATGGGCAAAACCCTCATTCATATCCTGACTCAATTTGGTCATACTTTCGGTAAGAGTTCTAATCATGGCCTCTAAATCAGGTTGGGTTTGACCAGGTTGGTAGGGTACTTCGTTCCGGGTGGACATGATGATGCAAGCAAGCACACCAAATGAGACTCGACTGAAACGACTACGGGCTAACTGAGACCTAGAGCCCAAACTAGATGCCCAATCAGAGTGGAAAGCTAGCCTGTAGTAACTCGGGACTCAGCCAGGCAGGTGTAAGGAGAGTGTTAGGTCCCTAATTGCCAATCCTAGACACCAATCAGAGATTGGCCAGGTAGGCGGACTAGCACACAAGCCCTTCGGGATAGAATCCCTGAACCACCATTCTAGACACTGAGTACAAAGCACACACAGAGTAACTAGACAAACTTACTCAACATTAGCCTAGACCCGACTTGTTGGTGTCCCTAGCCCACTAGGGCAAATTAAGTCTAATAAATTTTAAAATTAGGCTTAGGATCGAATGAATGGGTGGTGGTTATGGGCTAAGAAGAGGTTATCAACTCCTCCCCTTATCTTAGATGCTCAATTGCCCTTAAGATGAATTAGGAGATGATCACTCAAAAAAATTGAATTACAGAAACATAGAAACAGAATTGCTGTAATTTAACTCTTAGAAATTTCAAAGAAACCAATAAATTACAGTAAAATTATGTAAAATATATTAAATTATACTGGTTCCAGCAAAATAAAAATCATATAATTCGGAGTTATCTACAATGAGAAACAATTCCTAAAACTAGATAGTTACAGACTAAAAACAGAACGCTTCCCCCGTTTACAATTCCTGCTATGAAGTTGTAACCGAGCGGATCCCCTACATGCCCTAGGAACACCCCATGGAATGGGAAGAGGAGGCTTGCACCTCGCTTAGTTCCTAGGACCGGACGTCCTGGGGAGTCTACTTCGAGCAGACAAAGTAAAAAAGAGAGACACTCAAAACATGCAAGCAAGTCAGAAACCCTAGACAGGGCTCTGATACCAAAAATGATACAGAATGAAAAAGGTGATGCGATACGGAAGTAAATTAAGACTAATTCTTTTTTTTGTTATTTTTTTAATATTTTCAGAAGTCGGCTTTGACTCAAAGTAAAGTTAAACTAAGTTGAAGAAAACTAGGTAAGGATTGAAAACACAATTTAGAAGAAGCTAAGTTATCAGAGTAGTTCAGAAGTAACGGATCGCTGGGGGTTGAGAAACTCCCAGACCTAGGATTTCACTCTGAACTTTCAACAGGACAGAAATAAAGAGGAGAGATGGTTTACCAACCAGACAGTGATCTTCACAGAATTTGGGTGGAAGAACTCTCTCGGGCAGATTGTTGGATCCTCGGATTCGGCTATCTTCGCAATGGATCCTCCAATACTGGTCTCATGGCTGGGTCGGCTTCTCCTGGACTCAAGATCTGGGAAGAAGAAAAACAAGTGATGGATTCAGAGACTCAGGGAAGGATTTACCAGTTCGAAGAACTTGAAGGCTGATGTCGCAGAGATCCGGACTCTCTTGAAGGCTGATTCGACTCCCTCTGGAAAGAGCTTTGGATCTGAAGTATCTGGACTGTAGCTGGATGCTGGTGGTCGGCCTGGACTTGGAGAGAGAGGCCGTGGGAGGTGGGATAGGCTAGGGTTTGGTGGATTGAAGTGGATGGTGGGCGGCTAGGGTTTGGAATAGAAGTGGCTAACCTAGGGTTTGGGTTTTGGAGATCTCACACCTCCTCAAGGTTCCTGGGGAACCCGGATTTACTCCCTCACGGAGCTCAACACCTGGATGCAAGTGCAGAAGAGAGAAAACACAAAGTTTGCTCACAAAAAAAATTTGGTTTCATCCATCTTTTTATCATTTTTTCAAGAGTTACATAGAGTTGAATATATAGACATAACAAAGAAATAAAATTTCATACACTTCCCATGTGGGACTAATAGGACTAACCCACACTTTAGGCATCAAATTCTCTTCCCAAGACTCCTTACATGAGTGGGCAGCCCAAAAACTCCAAGAAAACTTGAAAATCAGCTCCAAATGGCAGGTTATGGGGGTGTCTCCTAGTATCTCTCCATGAATCAAGGATTTTCCATTCATGGTTTGGCTCTTTTGGACACCTCCTAGTCTTGCTCCACAAGTTTAGGCTTCTTCCTTTCATGGCTTTGGCACTTTAGGAAACTTTTGGGTGCCTCCTTGATTTTCTCCCCAAGACATGCTCTCTTCCCTTTTATAACTTGGGTTTTTATGGAATATTGTGGGGCACCTCCTTGATCCTCTCTTCAAGAAAAATTCTTGCCATCCTAGCTTGGGTTTATCTGGAAAGAAGTTGGCTGCTCCTTGGATTGAGGTATCTTGATGGATTTCTCCCCCAAGTGGCGCATGAAAGAAGGGACCTGCTTTCTTGTGGTGTGGGGACCAAGGCACACTGGATGGAGATGTGGCGCCTCCTGGACTCTGGCGTGTGGCTGGGAGTGTGGCGCCCACTTGCTTGGTCCTAGGAGAAAATGTGGCACCTTGGAGAAGACCTAGACCACTACTAGGACTTGTATTGAGTCAACATGACTCAACAAAATTTAAATTGCAGGGAAATACAGACTCAAACTAAAATTGAGTTGACCAAGTCAACCCTTATTACAAAACTAGAAAATCCTAATTCTTTGGGCAATGTCAATCAGAGATCCAGATGGAGCCCTGAAGTCTTCTTCTGAGTCTGGTGCCCGCACCACACTCAAACAAGCAAACAAGACAGAAACCCTAAACAGGGCTCTGATACCAAAAATGATGCAGAACAAAAGAGAGATGATGCGATGCGGAAGTAAATTAAGACTAATTCTTTTTTTTTTGTTTTTTATTTTTTATTTTTTAAATATTTTCAGAAGTCGGCTTTGACTCAAAGGAAAGTTAAACTAAATTGAAAGAAACTAGGTAATAATTAAAAGCACAATTTAAATAAAACTTGGTTATCAGAGTAGTTCAGAAGTAACGGATCGCTGGGGGTTGAGAAACTCCAAGACCTAGGGTTTCGCTTTGAACTTTCAACAAGACAGAAATAAAGAGAAGAGATGGGTTACCGACCAGACAGTGATCTTCACAAAGTTTGGTGGAAGAACTCTCTCGAGCAGCTTGTTGGATCCTCGGATTTGGATAACTTCGCATTGGATCCTCCAATACTAGTCCTGTGGCTGAGTCGGCTTCTCCTGAACTCAAGATCTAGGAAAGAAGAAGAACAAGTGATGGAATCAGATACTCAAGGAAGGACTTACCAGATTGAAGAACTTGAAAGCTGATGTTGCTGAAATCCAGATTCTCCTGGAGGCTGATCTGACTTCCTCTGGGAATTGCTCTGGATCTGAAGTATCCGGACTGGACCCGGATGCTGGGGTCGGCCTTGACTTGAATAGAGTGGCCGTGAGAGGTGGGATAGGCTAGGGTTTGGTGGAAAGAAGAGGATGATGGGCGGCTAGGGTTTGGGAGTGAAGTGGCTAACCTAGGGTTTGGGGTTTGGAGATCTCACACCTCCTCAAGGTTCCTGGGGAACCCGGATTTACTCCCTCACGGAGCTCAACACCTGGATGCAAGTGTGGAAGAGTGAAAACACAGAGTTTGCTCACACAAAAATTTGAATTCATTCATCAGATTACTTTAAAATTTATTAGAGGGGTTTAATTTATAGGACTTTACAAGAGAGTAGGGTTTTACATCTTCCCATGTGGGACTAAAGGAGGGGATCATCAAATTAGGTTTGTAGGATCAATCCATACACATATGGCCGGCCAAAGGTTCCAAAAAAGTGGATTGGAGGTTTTAAAAGGAAGGTAAGTGGCGCCTCCTTGCCTTGTTCTTCAAGAGAGAATTTCATTCCTTCAATGGCTCAACTCTTTTGGACTCCTCCTTTTCTTTCTCCCAAAGTCATGGTTCTTCCCATCTTAGCTTTGGGCATTTTTGGCATGGAATGGGCGCCCCCTTGAAGTACTCTCCAAGAAGAGTTTCTTTCTTTTCATAGCTTGGCTCTTATTGAATATTGTGGGCTGCGCCCTTGAATTATGGATCCCAGATTGCTTTCTCCTCAAATGGCGCATGAGAGAAGGGACCTGCTATCTTGTGGTGTGGGGACCAGAGCATACTGGATGGAGCTGTGGCGCCCCATGGACTCAGGCGTGTGGCTGGGAGTGTGGCTGGGAGTGTGGCGCCCACTTGCTTGGCCTTGGGATAAAATGTGACACCCCAGGTTGAAGTCCTAGACCACTACTGAGTCAACATGACTCAACAAAAATAAATTGCAGGGAATACAGACTCAAGATAAAATTGATTTGATCAAGTCAACCCTTATTACAAACCAGAAAACCCTAATTCTTCGGGCAAGGTCAATCAGAGATCCAGATGGAGCTCTGAAGTCTTCTTCTGAGTCTTGTGCCCGCACCAATATCCTTATTTTAATAACAAAGAAATAGGTATAATGTTCCTAATAATTTTAGGCATATAGTAACAATTTTCTAACTCCAAGATCTTCGCTGAAGGCAACTTCAAAATATAGGTCCCTACAGCTTCTGCTTGGATGATATCACCACTAGCACCATAGAGATTGAAGTCACCTTCCTTCAATACTTTAAGCTTGTGGAGGTCCTGCAAAGATTTGCATATATGGTAACCACAAGCGGTATCCAATACCCAAGTATTTGATATAGACGAATTTAATGACAATATAGCATGTATCTCATACATACCTTTTGGTGCACTGACGCACCAGGCTTCACAGTTGCAAGGTAAGCCTTGCAATTCCTTTTCCAATGTCCCGCTTTGCCACAAAAGAAACAGGTTGACTATTTTGAGGCCTTCTTTCCTTTCTTATTCTTATTGATGCCACCCTTGGGGTTTAGCCTCCTATTAAAACCCTTTTTGCCTAATTTCTTCTTATTGGTCTTATCAACAAGAAGTAGTGGAGCCTTTTCTTTCTTAACGTGGCTCTTTACTGTTTTTAACATATTTAACAGCTCAGGCAAGGAAGTGTTCAGTTTATTCATGTGATAATTCAAGACAAACTAAGAAAATGACTCCGGGAGTGATTGCAGGATTAAATCCTGATTTAACTCCCCATCCATGATAAAACCTAATTGACCCAATCTGGTGATTAAGTCAATTACCTTCAGAACATGATCCTGAATGAATGTTCCCTCTGTCATCCTAACACGGAATAACTGCTTAGATATTTCATATCTAGCAATTCTGCTTTGTTCTCCATAAAGCCCTTTTAAATTGAGCAATATGGATTGAGTATCCATGCTTTCATGCTGTCTCTGTAACTCATTGGTCATAGAGGCCAGTATGATACACTTGACAGTGAGGGAGTCATTCTGCCACATTTTGTATGTGGCCATATCTTCCTCTGTGGCATCATTCCCTAGTGGATTAAGACTATGGGTATCAAGAATATAAGAAAGTTTTTCTGAACTCAGTACAATCTTTAAATTTCTCAACCAGTCCACATAGTTTGGACCAGTCAGTTTGTTGGTATCTAAGATACTTCGCAGAGATAATGAAGATGCCATTTATCTAAATTTAATAAAGAACAATATATAAGCAAACAACCATGAAATGACTTACATAATTAAATTAGGTCTTCAATTTAATTATGTCTCCCACTATTTTATCAAAAATCATAGCCCTCACTATGATAATCGAGAAGAACCCTGATTGGATTTTCCTAGTGAGATTGAGATCCTAATAAC